>CM047006.1:57712439-60174106 GCA_025698465.1 Gossypium longicalyx | reverse complement strand
TATTATTTTTCCTTGCTTATAATATGTGAATTAATATGTGTGAAAGTTTCGCGTGTCAATTTTATTGTCTGTGTGCTTAATTTTGAAAAAGGACCTAATCGCATAAAATATAAAAGTTGCATCATATGTTAAGTGTGCTTATTTGTTATGGTTTATTAAAGCAAAGGTCCTTATGTTGATATTTGACCATTGAAAGTATAAGTGGACATTTATGGCCTTAATGTTAATGTTTTATATGTTAATTAATTAAGGGTAAAATTGGTATTGGATAATAAAATTCAACAAAAGCATGAAATTAGGCCAAAAACATTCATCTCTTCCAAAATTATAAAGAGAAAGAAAATAAAAAGAGTCTTAGGCTTTCGGCACTTTGAGCTTGAATTAAGGTATGTGTTTTTGATTGATTTTCGATAATTTTTACGTTTTTGTGATTGTTGCTTTGTATTCTATCAAGCCCATGTCTCAATTTATGAATTTGATTATGATTTTAAGATGTGCAATTGTTAATAATGTGAGTTTTATGAAGTTTGATGATAGTAAATGAAAGATATGTGTTAGATCACTATGTTTTGTATTGGGATTTTTGATGAATTTGAGTATTTTGGGTTAAATTGTGAAAATAAGAAATTGAGGGAATAAAATGTAAAATAAATGAAATATGTGGGCTTATATGAACTACATGAAAATTCGGCTAAGCATGTGTATATGGAAATTTTGTGTATTTTGTAATTTTATGAATTAGGGACTAAAGTGTTAAAATGTGAAAATGTGAGGGCTAATTTGTAAAATACCCTAAATATGTGTAAATGGATTGATTTGAATGAATGTGAGATTGAATAAGTTAAATTTGAATTTATATAGATCAAGAACCAAAGAAAACGGATTTAGATCGGGGAAAGTCGAAAGTCATCGAGTAGTCGATTCTGTTCATTTGAATCCGTACGAGGTAAGTCTATATACAAATAAATGTGTTGAATTGAATTATTAATTGCTTATATGATATTTTAATTGTGATGAATGGATTTGGGAGAAAAATATGTAAAATCCGAGAAAGTTCTGATAATACGACGACGTCTGAAAAGTCCTATAACATCCTAAATTAGGGCATAAACAGAATAGTGGTTTTGAAACCACAAATCTGAGGTAGAAATATTTATATCGATAAATTTTCAAGGTCTACTGCATGATTAAATAACTGTGTGAAAATGTCGATGAGAAATTTTACCGATAAGGTGTCCAATTGAATCATTAGGACTAAATTGCAATAAATGAAAAATATATGTTCTAGTCAATTTAGGAACTTAAATGTGATGGGATTTGAGATTTGAAGTCCTTATTTAGTAAATAGACCATTATATGTCATTATGGACAAAAATGGACATAGAAGGGATAGTATATCAAAGTTTTGATAGAGGGGCATTTTGGTCCATTGGTATTTAAAAGAATTAAAAGGGAAAATAGCCAAAAATTGAGTCCATCTTCTCCAACCTTGGCTGAATTTCATAAGGAGCCATAACTAGGGTTTCTCTCATATTTTAAGCTCAAAGTAAGTGCATTCTAGCCCCATTTTTTATGTTCTTTGTAGTTTTGAAATCCTCGTAGCTCGATTTAGCTATTTATACCCTTAATTTGAGTTAGGGTTCATGCCTAAAAATACACCCATGAATGGCATGCTTGTGTTTTGATGTCTAATGGAAGAAGATGAAGGTTTGATGTATGATAAACAACTTTTACTAGGTGGTTTTTAGTGAAATTGATAAAAGGGACCTAATTGTAAAACTTGTAAAACTATATGTAAATGTGTGAATGAATGAAAATTTTGGGATGGTATAAGAGAATAAATGATTCGGCTAGGCTTGGGTAATGAGAAAATGGGATACTTTTCATTTTATGAGCCTAGGGGTAATTTTGTAATTATATGATGCTTTAGGGGCAAAATTGTAATTTTACCGTATTGTGATTTTTGGACTGAATTGAATAATGTGTATATTAAATGAACTAAATGTGCTATTATATATCAAGAGGGACGAGTAATAGACCTTGTAACACCCCTCACCCGTACCCAACGCCGGGACAGGGTTTGAGGCTTTACCGATAATTCACCTTTACAAACTTACTAAATCGGGTCACCAAATCTCACCCAAATTTAAAACCTTTCAAACATGCACACTTTGTCCCTTATATAGGCCTTTGAGGCCTAAAACACACCTAGGGGCAGTACGGGACACAATAGAAAACATTCGATAAACTTTGGGAACTTTAGAAAATTTTTCCTTACTTTGAAGTGTGACATGCCCATGTGATGGGGCCATGTGGTCACACACGCCCTTGTGGCTTGGTACATGCCTGTGTCCTCCACCCGTGTGCAATACTGACTTCAACATCAACATTCTGTTAAAAACACACGGCCAAGACACACGACTATACCACACACCCATGGAGGTGAGCCGTGTGTCACCCACGCCCGTGTATCTACCCGTTTGGACCTTATCAGGCCATTTTCCAAGCCTTTGATCACCCTCCATACTTATAGGTTAATTTTACACATAATAAAGCCGCATTATACACTTATATATATATATATATATAAGACTTTAATTAACCTCATTGCATGTAAACCTCATGTCATTGGTTTCATACATGCTAAGTTAATCCTCATATTACATTTAAGGAATTCCACGTCCACTTGACATATTTAAGATTGGCTCGTTTTTATAACTCATTGCCAATTATAACCAAGCCATCATATGTGAACATAATCATGCATAAAATTGTAGGTCAGTGCCTACTTCGAAATAAGCCAAGTTACCATGGCCATATACAAAAAGATAAGTATAACTTTACATGCCTTCATTTTTGGCAATTCAAATGACACATATAACAAAATACACAAAAGCTCTATACATGCCATTGAACAAAACATAAGAGTCTATATACCAAAGCTGGACTAGTTGATAGTGTGTTGATTCTCCAACCGTCTTCTAATCTTTACAAATTCTCGAGCTCTGGAAATAAGGAAAAAGAAAGGGGTAAGCATTTATATACTTAGTAAGCTCGAATAACTAGAAAGTAAACTTACCGATTATTTAGCATACATCCTTATTATATAATGAAACCAACAAATATGAAAGTGGTTTCCCTATCCCATGCACTCAATCAATGAGTTAGTCATATAACAAAACATCATGTAATACATATATTAGATGAGCTCATCATTCAACATGTCATTTGAACATATATCTCGTGTTACTCTTGTTGAGTTTCGAGGAAATCTCGATGGATTATCCAATCACCGTCAATTCATATGAATGATCATTTCAGGTATGCACTCCTGCGAACCTCACATCTTACGACAGGATTAGCAGTCCAGGCTAAATCGCCCGTAATATAAACCCATAAGGTGATGTCGGGATTACCAGTCCAAGCTAAATCCCTTATAACGAAAAACACCCTTAATGAGCTTGGATCTGAATTACCAGTCCAGGCTAAATTCAGACCCTAATCGGATTACCCGTCCGAGCTAAATCCATAATGCACACATATTCTTCGGGAGGCTCGATCACTCAAGGAACACCTGTCCAGGCTAGATCCTTTTCATACTTGAGATCATCGGATTACCTGTCCGGGCTAAATCCTTTCTGCAACACATGCAAGATCTCAAGTCACATATAATTCATGGTTTATCCATCGAATTCCCTTTTTAACCTCAACTGAGACATTTTTCCAACAAATCATTATCAAATATGCATTCTATGCATTTTCATGCCATCAAAAATGCAATCATCATGCACTCATAAATCATAGAATTATGCATATTATGAGTTTACTTTAAGTTATCCGAACTTACCTGGTACTCGTTTCGATGTTGTGTTTTGGTTATTCCGAAACCTTTCGTTTTCCTCGATCGACCTCTGGAATTTCTTCCTCGGGGACTATAGTAATAAAATTAAACCATTAACACCTTACATTGTACTATATGAGCTTAAATTTCACCCTCGGTCCAAATGACCATTTTGCCCCTAACCTTTCATATTTTTACGATTTAGTCCCTAGGCTCGTATAATGAGACACATGCAATTTCTATCTTATCCAAGCCTAGCCGAAAACTTTTCCCTCTTATGGCAGCCCACATTTTTCATTATTTTCATATTTCTACCACATATTTATCAACTTTTGCAAAAAGGTCCCTTTAGGGGTTTTTCATGAAAATCACCTAGGAAAAGATGTTTAACACACCTTTAACTTTCATATTCCTCCATAAACCATCAAAATACAAGTAACTCATGCATGGGTAAATTTTTAAACATGAACCCTAGCATGAAATATAGGTAGAAATGGAGAGAGTAAGCTACTGGGATTTCAAAAAATACAAAAAACATTAAAAACGGGGCTTGGGAGCACTTACTATTGAGCTTGAAAAGCTTGGAAACTCTATCTATGGAGACTCCTCAAATTTTGGCTGAATTAGGGAGATGAATGGCTGATTTTTGCCTTCTTTTTCCCATTTTATTTCATTAAAATGCCAAATGACCAAAATGCCCTTAAGCCCTTTCTTTAAAATTTCATCCATGCAAGCCCAATTTTTTCCAAAAACTTAGAAATTGGGAAAATTTCTCTCTAAGGCCTTCTAATTTATAATCTAAAGCAATTACATACAAATTGCTTCTAGAATCCAAGTTTTGCAATTTATTCAATTTAGTCCCTAATTTCCAATTGGACACCTTACTCAAAGAATTTCTTCATGAAATCTTAACACATACATATTCTCATATTCTAAACCTCATAATAATCATAAAATAAATATTTTGATGTCAGATTTGTGGTCCCGAAACCACTATTCTGATTAGGCCTTATTTCGAGATGTTACAAACCTTGACCGAGGAAAGGGCAAGGTTGTGGATTAAATCGCAAATAGTCATTTTGTACCGAGGTAAGTTGTTTGTAAGTAATTGAAAAATTTCAATATTTCGTATTTAATATTTGACATTGTATGATACATGTATGTATACTCTAATGAAATTGACTTGTGATGATTTAATGGAAGTTTAGTGATAACCTCGTATCTCGGAAGCCCCGGGTGACCCAAAGGAATACTTAGGACTTGGATGTCATGACACTATGCTAAATGAGATTTCGTGTAAGACCATGTCTAGGACATGGCATTAACGATAATATGTATGCCAATGTAAGACCATGTCTGGGACATGGCAACGGCGATGATATATGTGCTAGTGTAAGACCATGTCTGGGACATGGCAGCGGCGATGATGTATGTGCCAGTGTAAGACCATGTCTGGGACATGGCATCGGTAATGACATATGTGCCAGTGTAAGATCATGTCTGGGACATGGCATCAGCGATGATATGTGGATTCATGTAAGACCATGTCAGGGACATGGCATTGGTACTTTATTTGGTGTATGGTAATCTCGAGTGTCCTTTAGTATTCCAGGTGGTTCAACGGGCCATTCAAGATTTTGGGTTAAGAAGTGGAGTGATAGGAGTAAGAATGTATAGTATAGGTATGTACATGAATCCCATGAGTATTGAACTTAATTCATGATGGGAAATTCGGCATGAGTAGAAAGAAGTAAGTTAAGTATGATGTTTAATGACATTTAATGTCAATTCTGGCTATGTTAGAGGTGTCTAATTGTAATAAAATTTGAAATGGAAGGTCCTTAAATGGTAATTATACCATTTTGAAGTTTGTGGATAAAAATGGACATGGTATGATAGGTTTTTAAAAGTTTTTCATTAAGGGCATTTTAGTAAATTGGTAATTAAATGAATTAAAAAGCCAAAAATAAGCCAAATTTGCTCATCTTCTTCCTCATGCCCGAATGTCTCATGAAAAACACCTTGGCTTTTCAAGCTTTCCAAGCTCATTTGTAAGTGATCCTGAACCCCGTTTTTAATGTTCTTTACATTTTTGAAATCCCGGTAACATGCTCTACTCATTTCTACCATTATTTTAAGCTAGGGTTTATGTTTAAAAATTTACCCATGAGAAATATGCATACATTTTGATGTCTAATGGTAGAAAATGAGTGTTGGGTGTTAGATAAACAACTTTTGCTAAGCGATTTTACGTGAAAACGAGTAAAACGTCATAATCGGTAAAAATACCTAATGTTCATAAGTACATGTTAGAGTGAGAATTTGATGTTTCCATAGAAGGGAAAATGATCAGCATGTCATAAAACATAAAAAAATAGGATGAAGTTTAATTTCCGAGCCTTGGGGCAAAAGTGAAAATATGCAAAAGTTTAGTGGTCAAAATGTAAATTTGTAAAAATATCATTTTTAGACCCATATGAATAGTGTGACTAATTAGTAGGCTAAATGTGATATTATAGATCAAGGAAATCGAGATTCGGGCTTAAATTGGAAAAATACAAGGTTATGGACTAAAATGGTAAATTATAGTTTTTGGATCCGAGGTAAGTTCGAGTGTTAATAATAATGCAATACCATGCATGAATTGTAATTCTCTATTGATATGGCATAAATTGTATGATTTAATATGTTTAAGAGAAGTTGATGGATGGTGTGTATGATATGGAAAAGTGTAATGCTTGTTGTGTCATGTGAAATTGAATGGCAAATTATTGTTACATGAATTGAGTGTTAAATAACTATTACATGGGTTGTATGAATTGCTACACAGTTGTACCTGACGAGATTTCGACAAGTAAGTTCGGATAACTTAAACTAAACTCATGATATGCCTAATTACATAATTGATGAATATATGATAATTGCATTTGATGATGGCATGAAAATACATGAAATGTATTCTTAATAATGACATGTTGATAAATGTCCCGATTGAGGTTAAAAATGGTAATTCAATGGATAAACCATGATTTATATCTGATTTTGAGATCTTGCATGTGTTGCAGAAAGGATTTAGCCCGGACGGGTAATCCGTTGATCTCAAAGATAAAAAAAATCTAGCCCGGACAGGTGTTCCTTATGTGATCAAGCCTCCCAGAGAACATGTGTGCATTGAGGATTTAGCCCGAACGGGTAATCTGATTAGGGTCTGAATTTACCCTGAATTGGCAATTTAGATCTGAGCTCATTAAAGGTGCTTGTCGCTATAAGGGATTTAGCCTGAACTGGTAATCCCGACATCACTTTATGAGTTTACGCTATAGGGGATTTAGCCTGGACTGGTAATCCCGCCGTAAGATGTGAGGTTCGCGGGAGTGCATACCTGAAATGATCATTCTAATGAATTGACGGTAAATGGATAATCCATCGAGATTTCCTAGAAACTCAACGGGATTAATATGATGTATATAAATGAGATGATGAGTGATGAGCTCATCTAAGACAAATTTACATGGTGCATTATCATTAGACTAATTTGATGATTGAGTGCACGTGATAGGGGATTATCCTATACTTGGAATGTATGACTAAGTGTGCCCATGAGAAACAATGGATAAGGGATCCATGAAATGGTAAGTTCATGATAGTTAGAAATGATCTTATGATAGTGATCATTATTTTGTACCAAACCAGATTTGGACAGCCACATGGACGTGTGCGACCACACGGCCCAACCCACACGGGCGTGTTACTCTCCAAAGCTAGAAATTTGTTAAGTTTCCCAAAGATTATCGAATGTTTTCGATTTTGTCCTGAACCGCCCTAATGTATGTTTTAGGCCTCGAAGGCTTGTATAAGGGACGATATGCATGTGATTGAAAAGTTTTAATTTTGAACGAAATTTGGTGACCCAGTTTTGTATGTTTGTGAATGTTTATGTTCGATAATGCCTCGAACCCTGTCCCGACTTTGGATACGGGTGAGGGGTGTTACATTTAGTGGTATCAAAGCTATGATTTAGTCGGTTCTCGGACTAACCTAGCATATGTATGAGAGTTCAGCCATACATGCCACTGATCTGTGATAGTGTGATGTCTCCCGACATGTATGAGAGCCATTTTGTTTAGACAAAGGTACTTTTCAACCGAGCTACACTGACCATGTTGAATGTGATGCTAAAATATTCGAGTAAAGTATAGTCATGACGAACTGAAACTTGGAAAGGTACGAATGAGGATTCATGAAATGTGTACATGGTGAAATGAGTTTATCTATGATTAATAGATAATTCTACGATGTAAATGGTCGATTTGCTTGAGTGAATGCATGTGTTTAGATAACTTACCAAAGATATAGATGGAATGAATATTCACGTACGCTTATATGAAAAATCATGGTTGATAAGCTCGTATAGCTTAAGTAATTGTGTTAAATTGCTTGGACTGATTCATATGATTGTAACGATATGTCTAAATGATAGTGTATGAGGTAAAAGTACAGATTGTGATAAGCTTATCTATGCTTGTTGGCCCATGTATGATATCATGTGCATGACTTATATGATTAAATGAATAGATAGGTAAAGTTATCCAAAAAACATGGAATGCATGCATAATTATACTTGACTAAATGAGATAACTGGAAAGTGGGCATTAAATCAATATGAATGTTAGTTACTCGAAATGAATGACATGATTGAGATATGATTGCTATGATGAAAACTGTGTTACATGTATATGTATATGAGAGTCGAGTCAGAGGCCCTATGATCCCCTCCCCCTTACCAAAGTGGTGTTTTATAATGGAAATTCCTGAGATTTATGTTGAATAAGTTTCCAGGTGAGAAACCAAAGAGTTCAATGATGGAATGGTTATAAGCATGATTAGAGATTGAGAATGAGTTAATAAGTATAGACATGAGCTAGAAAGATATCGGATTGACCAAAAGATTGTTTAACTTTCGCAACATCACAGTTAGTGAAAAAGGTTAATTTTGGTAAAACGATCTATCCTGGTATGATGTCGAGAAATGTATTGATTGAAATTCCCTCATGAATTGGTTTTCTTAGTAAAGGGAATATTATGAAATTTGGGACGGCAAAAATAGTTAAAGGAATAATGTTCGAAATATGAAATGTCCAAGCATGGTAATTACACTGAACAATTTGTGATTGTCTCTATTGAGATATGGTATGAGATTATTTGACACCGAAAATATTATTGGGGCTATCTAATCCCTGATGAATTCTTACATTATGAAAATGTTCCCTGATCTTAACGTTAGACGAATGTGTTGTCAGTCTGATTGGATTATAATCTGCATGGTTTTGTTTTTCTCCGGTATTTTGTTGTATTCCGCCTGTTGGGAATCGATGAGAAATTGTGTATGGTGTCATGATTCTATTTCTACCGATCATTTTTCTGATTGATTTTATATGTATATGAGAAGCATATAGTTCCGGCTGTATTTGTTGTCAGTAGTTTGGAATGATGTTATTCTGGATTTCTTTTGTTTGAAAAACCATTGGGGTCTTTCATATTTTTATGAGTCTGGTTCTCGGTCTTCTTATGCAGTGTTGTAAATTGGATTTCCTTATCATGGATTTCTTTATCTTGGATTTCCTTATTCTGGGCTTCTCCGTTTCAGATTTCTCTATCTTGGGTTTTCTGGATATTTATCTTGTAACTTGTTGATCATGGCTTGCATTTAAAGCATGACCTCCAGCTTGTGATTGATGTATATAAAGAACAAGTATGACTATACCTCTAAATTGATCCTGATAATATGGTGAAATTTCAAGTCCCAATGTGTATGGTGGATTTCCTTTATCAAGTAAGTTAATCAGAGTTAATGTATTCAGTTGAGATATCAGTATTACTTATACTAATGCATTTGTTATGGTCTTCGATTGGCATGATGAGTGAATTTGGAATGATGCATGCTGAATCGTTCTGTTGACTAGAAGAGAGAATTTCTTGAAATATCAATTACGGATGAATAAGGTCGACTTGATTGTTCAATTTTTATGGAATATATGTTTAGAATTTAATGAGATGTTCATGCTTGAGACTAAGATTTTATTTCTTCACGGTAAAAAGACGAATAGTCTAATTAAGAAGTGTATGTTTCTTAGAAGAATTGAATGCGATAAAAAGATCTAATATTGATAATGTGAAGATAATCTGGGTATTTAAAAATGCTGAAACGATCATTGTTTATCTTTGAGTACAAATTCTTGAAATGTTGAAAGTTTAAAGATGTATAGCAAGAATCATCAGAATTATTTTTGCCGTTTGGGAATTAGAATGGAAATAGAAAAGGTTAATATGGATTTTCTTGTTTGGATCATTCCTGTCCTTGAAAGAGGAAAGTAATATGTAGTGTTGTTAAACGTTATGAGATGTGTAAATTATGTTGGTATACCCAAATGTCTACTCACCAGATTCATAGGATTTCGTCTCTTTATGAATGTTGGATATCATGGAATTTTAATATCCACTAATCGAATTGAGATACGTGATTCATAGCATGATTTCTTGGGAAATCCAAAGGAGGCTTTGAAATGAAAGGTAACTAAGAGTTGAATTGGACTATGTGGAATTATAAAAAGTATGAGGCCGAAATGAACTGACCAGTTTCATTATTTGAATCTGAAAAGATTCGGGTGCGAATGCATATGTAACATGATGGTATGGATTAGACTTTTGAATACACGAGCTTTCCGGTACAGATTAAGTTTCGGTGAAAGTATTGTAAAGTGACTACCACTTATGATTTTTGTATTTGGAATTTAAAGAGATAGGCAGTAAAAGCTCGGCTTGAGTGAAAGTTCTTTAATATCGATTATAGGATTGAGGAATCCAAGTGAAAAACCAAAACACTTTCCTAGTAAGATTTTCGGGGACGAAAATCCCTAAAGGGGGGAGAAATGTAACATCCTGATTTTGGGCCTAATCGGAACAGTGATTTCGGGACCACAAATCCGATGAGGAAAATTTTGTTTCCATTATATTTTTATTGTCTACGATTTCACGGAATGATTTCGTGAAAATTTCGTTCAAAAATTTCGATGTTTGGGCACTCAATTTGGTCAAAAGGACTAAATTGTAAAAAGTGAAAAGTTGAGTTCTCCATGTTAGAGGTGTCTAATTGTTCTGAAATTTTAAACAGAAGGTCTTTAAATGGTAATTAGACTATTTTGAAGTTTGTGGACAAGAATGGACATGGTATGATAGGTTTTTAAAATTTTTTCATTAAGGGCATTTTAGTAAATTGGTAATTGAATGAATTAAAAAGACAAAATAAGCCAAATTTGCTCATTTTCTTCCTCATGGCCGAATGTCTCATGAAAAACACCAAGAATAGGGTTTTCAAGCTTTCCAAGCTCATTTGTAAGTGATCCCGAACCCTGTTTTTAATGTTCTTTACATTTTTGAAATCCCGGTAACATGCTTTACTCATTTCTACCATTATTTTAAGCTAACATGCTTTACTCATTTCTACCATTATTTTAAGCTAGGTTTTATATTTAAAAATTTACCCATGAGTAATATGCATACATTTTTTATATATAATGGAAGAAAATGAGTGTTGGGTGTTAGATAAACAACTTTTGCTAAGCAATTTTACGTGAAAACGAGTAAAACGTCATAATCGGTAAAAATACCTAATGTTCATAAGTACTTGTTAGAGTGAGAATTTGATGTTGCCATAGAAGGGAAAAATGATCAGCATGTCATAAAACATTAAAAAATAGGATGAAGTTTAATTTCTGAGCCTTGGGGAAAAAGTGAAAATATGCAAAAGTTTAGGGGTCAAAACGAAAATTTATAAAAATATGATTTCTAGGCCCATATGAATAGTGTGACTAATTAGTAGGCTAAATGTGATATTATAGATCAAGGAAATCGAGATTCGGGCTTAAATTGGGAAAATACAAGGTTTTGGACTAAAATGGTAAATTGTCGTTTCTGGATCCGAGGTAAGTTCGTGTGTTAATAATATTGCAATACTATGCATGAATTTTAATTCTCTATTGATATGGCATAAATTGTATGATTTAATATGTTTAAGAGAAGTTGATGGATGGTGTGTATGATATGGAAAAATGTAATGCTTGTTGTGTCATGTGAAATTGAATGGTAAATTATTGTTACATGAATTGAATGTTAAATTACTATTACATGGGTTGTATGAATTGCTACACGGTTGTACCTGACGAGATTTCGACAAGTAAGCTCAGGTAACTTATGATATGCCTAATTGCATGATTGGTGAATATATGATAATTGCATTTGATGATGGCATGAAAACACATGAAATGCATTCTTAAAAATGACATGTTGATAAATGTCCCGGTTGAGGCTAAAAAGGGTAATTCGATGGATAAACCATAGTTTATATGTGATTTTGAGATCCTGCATGTGTTGCAGAAAGGATTTAGCCCGGACGGGTAATCCGTTGATATCAAAGATAAAAAGGATCTAGCCCAGACTGGTGTTCCTTGAGTGATCAAGCCTCCCGAAGAACATGTGTGCATTAAGGATTTAACCCAGATGGGTAATTCGATTAGGGTCTGAATTTACCCTGGACTGGCAATTTAGATCCGAGCTCATTAAAGGTGCTTGTCGCTATAAGGGATTTAGCCTGGACTGGTAATCCCGATGTCACCTTATGAGTTTACGCTATAGGGGATTTAGCCTGGACTGGTAATCCCGCCGTAAGATGTGAGGTTCGCGGGAGTGCATACCTGAAATGATCATTCTTATGAATTGACAGCAAATAGATAATCCATCGAGATTTCCTAGAAACTCAACGAGATTAATATGATGTATATAAATGAGATGATGAGTGATGAGCTCATCTAAGACAAATTTACATGGTGCATTGTCATGAGTCTAATTTGATCATTGAGTGCATGTGATAGGGGATTATCCTATACTTGGAATGTATGACTAAGTGTGCCCATGAGAAACAATGGGTAAGGGATCCATGAAATGGTAAGTTCATGATAGTTGGAAATGATCTTATGATAGTGATCATTATATTGTACCAAACTAGATTTGGACAGCAGCATTGGTCCGACTTTGAAAATCCACTAAAAATAGTGGAAATTGAGTTAGAAGCTTAATGAGTCTAGTTTCACAAGAAGGAAATGGTGAAAGCAAAATAATTTTTTATCATGAGATATTTGAATTCTTGTGAGAGAGAGTCAGAGTGATTCCAGACTCTCGTATCTCAACTTTGGAAAATCACTAGAAATTTTACAAAAATAATTATGAGCTAAAATTCATATGAATGAAATCCTTAATGAGTGTCATTTCAGGAGAAAGAGACGAGAACATTATTCGAGTCTCGTACTTGGAGATAAATAAATTTTAGTGAAGAAAGGTCGAAACTATCAAATAGCGAAACATGGGAGATTTTGAATAATAAACTGTATTTATTGGCTAGACCAAAAATTCTGAATTTCTGGGAAAATTAACAGATCTTAATTTGGAGTTTCGTAGCTCCGGATATAAATAATTTAATGACTATGACAAGGGAAAACAGCTTAGTTGGAATTTGAATAAATAGAAAGAATATGAAAATAGCACGTTATCGCATTGCTTATTATTTTCATGCGAGCTTACTAAGCGAAAAGCTTACTCCCCCTTTTCATTTCTTTTAGTTTTGTCAGGTCTGCTCGGGGTTGGAGATCGTCGGAGACAGTATCGCACTATCAAGCCATTATCCTTGGAGTATTGGCATGTGTATGTTAAATGTTTTCATGTGAGTGGGATGTATAGGAACTTAGTTTTTCTATGATGACTATTGTTGTGATTAGCCAAAGGTATTGGCTTGTATTAATTGTTGATTATAGCCATGAGATGTGGCTTATAATGATTTTAGCTGGTAAGCCTATTTATTCATGATATGTGCTAATGTCTTGTGATGTAGCTAGACTAGTTTATCATGAGTAAGTGGAACTAATGCATAATAATGAGCTAATGATGAATGCCATTGAAATAGTGTATATGTATCTATGTAAAGATGACAAAAGGCTTAGAAATTAGCCTAAGTCTTGACCACACGGGTAGAGACACAGCCGTGTGTCTCAGCCGTGTGAAGGACACGGCCTCTGGCCATATGGGTGTGCCTTGGCCGTGTGCCCTTAAACAGTTGCTGATGTCACAAATAGAGAGTTACCTGGGCTGAGGACACGGGCGTGTCCCAAGCCACACAGACGTGTGCGGCCACACAGACGTGTGCGACCACACGGCCCAACCCACACAAGCGTGTTACTCTCCAAAGCTAGAAAATCGTTAAGTTTCCCAAAGATTATCGAATGTTTTTTGTTTTGTCCTGAACCGCCCTAATGTATGTTTTAGGCCTCGAAGGCCTGTATTAGGGACGATATGCATGTGATTGAAAATTTTTAATTTTGGTCGCAATTTGGTGACCCGATTTTGTATGCTTGTGAATGTTTAAGTTTGGTCACGCCTCGAACCCTGTCCCGGTGTTGGATACGGGTGAGGGGTGTTACAACAAGTGGGGAGTTTTAAACATGTATACTTTGATATGTGAATGTCATGCATGACATAAAGTGTAACGCTCCATACTCGAGACCGTTGCCGGAGTCGAACACGAGGTGTTAACAGACTTAATTCATTGCTTAAACAGCTCAAACAATTTAAATTTAAAATTTTCAGTCAAGCTAGCAATCTGCGTCACAGTCACTTAAAAATTCATATCTCGAGTTCAAAACTCAAAATCCAATTCTGTAAATTTTCCCTGAAACTAGACTCATATATCTATTTACTAATTATTTTCTAGAATTTTTGGCTAGGCCAATTAGTACAGTTTATTAGTTAAATTCTCCCCTGTTTCAGGGTTCGACTGCTCTGACCTCTGTGTATTACGAATCAGATATCTCTCTGTACAAAATTTCAATGACTATGAAGTTTGTTTTTCTTAAAACTAGACTCAATAAGAAATCTGTACATATAAATTATGACTTCTAATTATTTTTATACAATTTATGATGAATTTCCAAAGTCAGAATAGGGGATCCAGAAATCACTATGGCCCTGTTTCACAAAAATAATGTCTCATAAATTATAATTCATATACCTATTTTGTTCAATCCATATGAAAATAGACTCATTAAGCTTCAATTTCATAACTTACTCATCATTTAATTTCATTTCTACTATTTTTAGTGATTTTTCAAATTTACACCACTGCTGCTGTCAGATTCTGTTTTATAGCAAATTTCACTTACTAAGGATTTTCATGGACTAAATATCATTTTAAACATACATAACATCAAATATGACTTAGATTGGCCATTCCAATGGCTAATCATTTACAAACCCTTTTCTTGCTAAACCATAGCCATATCATAAGATCAATTACACAAATTGAGTATTTTGCCATACATGCCACATTCAAAATATACAAGCCATTTTACTGATTTAAGCCTTCGGATAGTGTGAACAAGTCTTCGACCTATCCCGATTCTCAAGCCGGCTTGTCAAAACTACAATGAAAGAAAGGAGGGAGTAAGCATAAATACTTAGTAAGTTCACATGTAAATAGCAAGTAACATAATCACACAATCTCACATAAAACATCATTTACATTTAATATCTTTCTACGATTTCATCTTACCAAGTTTTCAACCCGAGGGTTTAAGCACATACCTGTCAAATTTTCTCATTTACCACACTTACCAACATGTCACCTTCATTTTAGGCATTCTCCTTATTTTCTTAAGATCCACCCGTTGAACACATCGGAATATAATTCAAATACACGGAAAGTTTGTACATAAGTGCCACATATGTAGCCAAGCTACCATGTAACCCCCCATAAGCAAACTCGGACTCAACTCAACGAGCTCGGGCGTTCGCATCCTTAAGTGAACTCGAACTCAACTCAACGAGCTCGGATGCCTAGTTACATCTCACGAACTCGGACTCAACTCAACGAGTTCGGACATTTGCATCCATAAGTGAACTCGGACTCAACTCAACGAGTTCGGATATTTGCATCCATAAGTGAACTCGGTAGCAAATCATAATTTACATATAATTCAATAATAACCATAAAGCATAATATTTCATGATATTAATCATCATATCACATAAATAACAATAAATTACTTAAAATGAAAATTATGTTACTACATTTACACATGAACTTACCTCGCTATAAAATTATTAGCAATCGAGCCTATTCTTCGTAAACTTTATTTTTCCCTCGATCGCGACTTGAATCTCGTTTCTCTATATCTATAATGCCAAATTATTATTATTTAATACATACATTCATCAAAACAGCATTTAATACGAACTTTGGCAAAATTACATTTTTGCCCCTAAACTTTTACATAATTACACTTTTGCCCCTAGGCTCGAAAATTAAACTTCATCCTATTTTCTTATGTTTTATGACATGCTGATCATTTTTCCCTTCTATGGCAGCATCAATTTCACACTCTAACATGTACTTATGACTATTAGGTATTTTTACCGATTAAGCCCTTTTACTCGTTTTCGCTTAAAACCGAGTAGTACAAGTTGTCTGGCATAATTTTAAAACCTCATATTCTATCATAAAACACAAAAATACACAAATTTCACCTATGGGTATTTTTCCAAATATGAACCCTAGGTTAAATTATTGCTAGCATAAGCTAAATTGAGCTACCGGGATTCCAAAAACGTAAAGAACATTAAAAACGGGCATAGAAATCACTTACAATCAAGGCTTAAAAGTTGAAGAAACCCTAGCTATGGAGAGAGCAAAATTCGGCAGCAACTATATGGAGAAGATGACTATTTTGTGTTATTTTTCTCATTTTATTTCATTTAATATGCAAATGACCAAAATACCCTTAATACCTTTCTTTGAAAATTTTCATTTACAAGCCCATTTTTGTCCAAAATTTTAGAAATTGGTCAAATTTCTATTTAAGACCTCCTCATTAATATTCCAAAGTAATTTCATACCAAAAACTTCTAGAATGCAAGTTTTGCAAGTTATTCGATTTAGTCCCTAATTTCAACTTAAGCACTTTATGCACAAAATTTCGTCACGAAATTTTCACACAATTATGCAATCATATCATAAACATCAAAATAATTATAAAATAATTATTTCTATCTAAGATTTGTGGTCACGAAACCACTATTCTGATTAGGCCCTAATTCGGGATATTACAACTCTCCCCTCTTTAAGGATTTTCGTCCTCGAAAATCTTACCGATAAATAGGTGTGGGTATTGATTTCTCATAGTTTCTTCAGGTTCTCATGTAGTCTCTTCTACCCCATGCTTTTGCCATAATACTTTCACGAGAGCGACACTTTTATTTCTTAGTTGCTTGACCTCTCGAGCTAAAATCTTAGTCGGTTCTTCTTCGTAAGTCATATCTGGTCGTAGTTCAATTTCTGTCGGTGAAATTATATGTGAAGGATCCGAACGATACCGACGTAACATAGATACGTGGAACACATCATGAATCTTCTCTAATTCAGGTGGTAATGCTAGCCGATATGCTACCGGTCCAACTTTTTCAATTATTTCATACGGCTCAATAAAACGCGGACTTAACTTGCCCTTCCGTCCAAATCTAAGGACTTTCTTCCATGGAGACACTTTCAAAAATACCTTATCACCAACTTGAAACTCGATTTCTTTTCGTTTCAAATCCGCATAAGATTTCTGTCTATCCAAAGCAGCTTTCAAACAATCTCGAATCACTTTCACCTTTTCTTCGGTTTCTTTTATTAGATCAACTCCATAAATCTAATTTTCCTTGAGTTCAGTCCAATACAATGGCATCCGACATTTACAACCATACAATGCTTCATAAGGTGCCATCTTCAAACTCGTCTGATAACTATTATTATAAGCAAATTCTACTAATGGTAAATACCTTTCTCAACTACCTTGAAATTCCAAAACGCAACATCTGAGCATGTCTTCAAGAATCTGAATTACTCTCTCTGATTGTCCATCAGTTTGTGGATGAAAGGCAGTGCTAAAATTTAACTTTGTACCTAATGCCTCTTGCAACTTTTGCCAAAACGGTGAAGTAAATCTCGGATCTCTATCCGAAATGATTGACAAAGGTATTCCATGAAGTCTAACAATCTCACAGATATACAATTCAGCCAACTTATTAAGAGAATAATCTGTACGTACCGGAATAAAATGAGTTGATTTAGTTAGTCTGTCAACTATTACCCAGATGGCATTTTTCTTCCCCGGAGTTAACAGCAATCCTAATATAAAATCTATAGTAATCTGATCCCATTTCCATTTAGGAACCATGATAGGCTGGAGTAATCCCGAAGGTACTTGGTGTTCAGCTTTCACTTGTTGACAAACTAAGCACTTTGATACAAACTCGGAAATATCTCTTTTCATTCCACTCCACCAGTACATTTTCTTCAAGTCATTATACATTTTCGTACTGCTCGGATGAACCGTCAAACAACCATTATGTGCTTCATGCAAAATCTTTTGAATCAACTCATTATATTTTGGTACACAAATCCGATTTTTAAACATCAAGCAACCATCAGAATCGATTTTGAAATCGACCCGTATCGCCTTCTTCACAATTGTTTTCTCTTGGCTTTCAAATCTTCATCGCTTTTCTGAGCTTCAGAAATCTCTTGTAAAAACATCGGTTTTGCTCTTAACTCTGCTAGAATCGAACCATCATTTGATATCTTTAACCGAGTGTTCATAGCTCTCAAAGAAAATAGTAATTTTCTGCTTAAAGTATCGGCAACCACATTCACTTTTCTCGGATGGTAATCAATAACAAGCTCGTAATCTTTCAATAACTCTAACCATCTTCGCTGTCTCAAATTCAAGTCTTTTTGTGACATCAAGTACTTCAGACTTTTGTGGTCGGTATATACTCGGCACTTTTCACTATACAAATAATGTCGCCAAATCTTCAAAGCAAACACTATAGCAGCTAATTCCAAATCATGAGTCAGATAATTTCTTTCACGAGATTTTAACTGCCTCGAAGCATAAGCCACCACTTTTCCTTCTTGCATAAGTACACATCCTAAACCATTTCGAGAAGTATCACTATACACCACAAATTCTTTACCTGATTCGGGTTGTACCAACACTGGTGCTTTAGTTAATAACTTTTTCAATTCTTCAAAACTCTATTGACATTCTTCCATCCATTCAAATTTAACATTCTTTTGGAGTAGTCTAGTCATAGGAGTAGCAATTATAAAAAATCCATTTACAAACCACCAATAATACCCAGCTAGCCCCAAGAAACTTCTAACGTCGGTTACATTTTTCGGTGGTTTCCAATCAACAATGGCTGAAATTTTACTAGGATCAACCCGTATACCATCACCTGAAACAATATGACCCAAAAATCCAACTTCCTAGAGCCAAGATTCACTTTTACTAAACTTAGCATACAGCTGCTTATCTCTCAAAGTTTGCATAGTAGTGTGTGTTCAAGTCTATTAATTCCTCGTATCCTATTTTGGCATTGGACACGGGTAAGGGGTGTTACAAGTCCTGTACGAACCATAGGAATAGTTAGGATACATATGTCATGACATAGGATTTTTGATATGTGATTTCGAGGAAGACCACGTCAAGAACGTTGGCATCGATTTGAGATTTACATGTAAGACCATGTCTGGGACATCGACATCGTATTTGATTTCATGAAAGACCCTGTTTGGGACAATGGCATCGATATTTGATTACATGTAAGACCACGTCTGGGACGTTGGCATTGCACAAGCTTTCTGAGTTATCTGCGTATCCTATTTGATTCCATACGGTTCAACGAGCAATCTGAGAATGGATAAATATATGAATGTATATCTATTTCAGGTACGTATGAACTGTATATGGAATTTGGTAATGAAAGGTGAGTATGAATATGATCATGGAAATGTAAAGTATTTACTAGCAAATGGTTAAGAAATTTAGAGTTAATTGAGAAAAATTAACTTGCTATTGAGTTATGTCATGATTCATATGAATGAAATAGTTTATAATTGTGATATGTGATAATTTTATTTGTATATGGCTTACTAAGCTTTTGAAAGCTTACTTTGGGTGTGTTTTCAACTGTTTTTATAAATTATCAAAGCTACTGGTAGCTCAGGGATCATCGAGGATCACAACCACACTATTGAACTCTATTTTGGTACCTTTTGAAAATGTAAATATTGGAATATGGCATATATAGGCTTGAAGTATTTGAATATATTTGGTAATGTGTATATCTAGCCACGTTATAACAGCTGGTTTTTAGGTCAAATCGAAACAGTGGTTTTGGGACCACAAATTCAAAGTTAAAATATTTATTTTATTATTTTAATAAGGTCTACAATATGATAGATTAATTATGTGAAAGTTTCGTAAAGAAATTTTACCGTTTAAATGCTTAATTCGGTAAAAAAGACTAAATCACGTAACGCTAAAAGTTGAGTTTTATTGTTTAAAGGTATTAAACAGCTATGATTTATTAATATGGAAGTCCTTATAATGTTATTTAACCATAACTTAAGTAGTGGACATTTATGTCCATGAATTACATGATATATGAATGATTTATAATAAGGTTATATTAGTAATTTAGTTATTAAGTTAATAATTAATAAAACAAATTGCATTTTATTTCTTCATTCATCTTCTTCATCGAATTAAGGGCAAGGAATAGCCATTTTTAAAGCTTCAAACATTCGATCACTTCACCTTGAGCATGTAAGTTCGTTTTAGCTCGGTTTTTAATGATTTTTACTTTTTTGAGCTCGTTGCAGCTTAATCTAGCTAGCCCGTACCTTCATTTCTGAAACTGTTATAGATTTTGAGATATGCCATTGTTGAATACTTGAGTAATTTGAAGTTTCTTGTTAGATTATTAGTGGTTGTTAATAGTTATACAAGTTTTATAAAGTGATTTTTGACAAAAATGAGAATTAGGGATTAAGTTGTGAAAGATAGAAATTTTGTGGTTGAAAATGTGAATAAAATGAAAATATGGGCTAATATGAATCCCATTGAAATTCGGCTACCTTGGGTTAGAGCTTAATTGTGCAATTTTGCATTTTTATGTGTTAAGGACTAAATTGCAAAATAGTTAAAAGTTTAGGGGTAAATTTGTAATTTAGCCAAAATGAATGGTTTAGGCTAAATTGAATTGAATGAAAGTTTGAATGAGTTAATTTGATATCATATAGATCAAGATAAGCAAATACAAGAATTAGATCGGGGGAAAAGAAAGATAGACGAGTAGAAGACGGTTATACGAGCAAATACGAGGTAAGTTCGTATAATTAGATTTAAACTTTTCTATACTTGTGATTATTGAATATAATGTTTATAATTGAGATATTTGAACTATAAATGTCTTATTATTATATTGTATGTGTTACCGGGCCCCGTTTGAACTATTTGATTTCATTGGATACGAGTCACATGTTACTAAAATTACCGTAATGGTTGAGCTCATGCATTTGTTGCAGACTCACCATAGCTTGTAGGAGCTTACTGTTTTAGCTCATTGGAGCTTATCAATTCAGCTCGAAAGAGCTTACTGTTCAGCTTAATAGAGCTTATTGTTTTTAGGTCAATAGTGCTTACTGTTTATTAGCTCAGTAAGAGCTTACCGACCATGACTCGAAAGAGCATGTATGATGATGAATTGACGGATTACTAAAATTTTTCACTCGATTATCCTTTGAAATTCTAATAGGTTCAGCGGGTCTAAATAATGTTATACAAACAAATTACAGTTTATAAATGTTACTAAAGTTATATATATGATGCATAAGTTTGGAAAGATATGAAGTATTATTTTAGTAAATAGTTTATGCATTAGTTAAATGACTAACATGTGATGATTATGTATGATTAGGTGATGGTTAAATTGAATTGTTGGCATTTTATTATTACTTTGATTATATTTAAATGAAAAGTTTAATTCTGAATTATACGGGCTTACTAAGCTATAAGCTTACTCTGTTTCGTTTTCTATGTCTTATAGGGTTCTTTAGCTTGCTCGTTTCGAACAAGTCAGAGTTGCACGTCACACTATCCAATTTTTTATTGTTTTGAACTTATGAACTTATGTAAATATGGTATTTATAGGTAGTTTGATGGTAATAGTTATGTGTTGGTTTTATAGCTTGAGAATGAATTTGTATTGTGACAACCCGAATCAGAGCCTAATCGGAATAGTGGTTTCGTGACCACAAATCCGAGATAGAAATAATTATTTTATAATTATTTTGATGATTATGATATGATTGCATGATTGTGTGAAAATTTCGTGAAGAAATTCTATGCCTAAAGTGCTTAAATTGAAAGTAGGGACTAAATCGAATAAGTTGCAAAATTTGCATTCTAGAAGTTTTTAGTATGAAATTGCATTGAAATATTAATTAGGAGGTCTTAAATAGCAATTTGACCAATTTTAAGTTCATGGACAAAATTAGGACATGGAAGGAATTTTTGGAAAGTTTAGTAGTAAGGGCATTTTGGTCATTTGTATATTAAATGAAATAAAATGGGAAAAATAACACAAAATTGGTTATCATCTTCATTAGTTGCTGCCGAAAATTGCTCTCCTCCATAGCTAGGGTTTCTTCAACTTTCAAGCTTCATAATCAAGAAAGACGTGGAATCGACCTCGAACGGAAGAAGGAGAAAGTTTTGGACTAAATTGAAAAATTCCCATATTTTGCACCAAGGTAAGTTTGTATGTAAATAATACATTAATTTCATTTACATTCTTATATTTCAGCCTATTATATATATATATTTATTAGCTGATATTGAATTATAAATCGACTATTGGAAGAATGGAAATAAGTAATAGAAAGAGAGATCCCAGTTGAACATTCGGAAAGATCGAATAAAATAGAGGGAGTGTAGCTAGGTCACATGTATGGTGCCGAGTGCACATCATGTGTACAAGAAAGCTACGAGATACTATGTAGTAGCTAGGTCACATGTGTGATACGGGATGTATCCCATGCAGACAAGAGAGCTACGTGAGAGATAAATGTAGCTAGGTCGCATGCGTGATTCCAAGTGAAGGACACCATGTAGACAAGAGAGCTAAGAGACAAATCGGCTAGGTCGCATCAGTGGTACTAAGTGCTCACCATGTGTACAAGAGAGCCGAACTAAATGAAATATGATGGTGGGGCTGTGTGCTAAAACCATCAAGTATTGAGGATTAATCCGAATTGTTCAATGGGATGGTTTTGTGATGACATTGTAGTCATGGACCTACACTTGTGATATATGAAATGTGGTGAAAATGATTTGTGATATATATATATATATGTGTGTGTGTAAGTTAAAATGAGATTAGTATAAAGAATGTGTGAAAGAGTGAAATTAGTATTAAAACTGTTTTAGACAGTAGCAGTGACGTGATTTTGAAAATTCACCAAAAATAGAAGGAGTTTAATTAGAGATTGAATAAGATATGAAATTAAATATTAATGAGTCTATTTTCATATAAAAGAAACAGAGCAAGCAAAGGAATTCTATATTTTGATATATTTACAATTGTGTGTGACTTGCTCAGGATGACTATGTGATCCCCTGTTCCAACTTTGAAAAATTATTAAAAATTTTACAAAAAAAATTAAGAAATATAATTTACATGCCTAAATTCCTTATTGAGTCTAGTTTTAAATGAAATAGATTTCATGGTTATTTGAATTGTTTACTGAGAGAAATTCAATTCGTAGTGAACAGAGGTCAGATCAGTTGAGCTGTGTAACAGGGGAAACTTTAACTAATAAACTGTACTAATTGGCTGAACCAAAAATTCTAAAAACAAATTAGTGAGAATTTTTATGAGTCTAGATTTAGGGAAATTTTACGGATTTGAATTTCGAGTTTTGCAACTCGAGTTATGATTTATTTAGTGATCATGACGCAGGAGGGACAACTTGATCAAATTGGAGTAAACAATAAAATTTAAAAATATGATATAATTGAGTTATGTCGTAAACATGTTAGATTCCTTATTTGTTATTTATATACTTACTTACTAAGCTATATGCTTATCTTCTTTTGTTTTTCTTGTCTTATAGAGTTACTAAGCCATATTGGGAATTGAAGATCGTCGGAGACCCATCCACACTATCAATACTTTTTGGTACTTTATAAATACTATTTTGAAATATGGCATGTATAGCAGACTTAGTTATTTTGTTACGTGTCATAAATGTCTAGGTTTAAATTACTACTTATAGTATCAAACTAATCATTTTGTATGAAGCCTTTGAAATTAGTTTGTATTGTTAATAGCATATGTTATAATGATCAAATTGCACGCTATATTTTTGTTGGGTTTTATTTAATAGTATTTACTATAATTTGTTAATACCTCGTACCCTGTTCCGGTGACAGATACAGGTAAGGGGTGTTACATTTAGTGGTATCAGAGCTATAGTTTAGTCGGTTCTCGGACTAATAAAGTGTATGTAAAAGTCTAGTTATACATGCCATAAAAATATTGTGATAGTGTGGTGACTCCTGATTATTCTAAATCGTGTTTTGTTTTAATATAGTAATGGATCCTGAAGGAACTGCGGCTGATGATGCTGCTAGTAATGCGCCGGCTTCCGCACAAGGGACCGCGCCTCTGGAAAGTAGACTTGAGACATTGAGACAGGGAGATGAGGCTCGGGATGCCTTTCTCCAAATGATGAACAATTGGTATACTGAATTTATTCGAGCAAATCCAAATGCTCAACCTCCTCCACCCCCTCCTATACCTCAGACGATTCCTGTAGCTGCTCAAGGCATAGATTTGGTAAGAATGAACACCCGGTTGACAAGATTCAAAAACAACGGGCCGAAGAGTTTAGAGCAAAGATCAATGATGATCCTGAGAAAGCGGAATTCTGGCTTGAAAATTCTACCCGTGTATTTGATGAGCTCTCATGTACACCCGAGGAGTGCTTAAAGTGTGCTGTACCACTTTTGAGAGATTCGGCCTACCACTGGTGGAAGACTTTGGTAGCAGTGGTGCGAAAAGAAAGAGTTACTTGGGATTTCTTCCAGGAAGAATTTAGAAAGAAATACATAAGTCAGCGATTTATTGACCAAAAACGGAAAGAGTTCCTTGAATTGAAGCGCAGGCAAGATGTGCGTGGCGCAGAGTATGAACGCGAATTTGTGAGACTCAGCAAGTATGCCTAGGAATGTGTGTCCACCGAGGCCATTATGTGCAGAAGGTTTGAAGATGGGCTAAATGAGGACACTAAAGTGCTTGTAGGAATTTTGGAGTTGAAAGAATTTGTAGTATTGGTTGATCGAGCTCTTAAAAGTAGAAGAATTGAACAAAGAAAGAAGAAAAGTCGCTATTGAGGCTCGAGATGTCGAGAAAAAGGCCGATAAGCAAGCCATTTCAATCTCAATCAAAGAGGTCCAAAGAGACAAACCCTCGAGTGACAGTTTCAAGCTGGGATTCACAGAGATCGTGGTAGGGCATATTCGGGGTCTAAAGCTCAAGCTACTTGGTGGCAAGTATGGGTAATGTGCGACCTAGAAAGCCCGAGTGTCGCAATGTGGCGAGCAACATTATGGTGAGTGTTGGGAACCGAGCGAGCTTGTTTCAAAGTGCGGTTCTCACGAGCATTTTATTAGAGACTATGCGGAGAAAGTTAAAGAAGAAAGATTTTTGAGTGCTAGAGCAGAATACCACCGCTAGTAGAGGTAGACCACCGAGAAATGCGGAGGTGGGACTAGTAGTAAAAGCGTGATGAAAGATTCGGTGGCAAGATTAGAAGCTAGAACACTGCTAGAGCTTATGCTATACGTGCTCGAGAAGATGCATCATCTCCGATGTCATTCTTGATACGTACATCTCTCTTTATGATACTATTGTTATTGCATTGATTGATCCGGGTCCACTCATTCTTATATTTGCATGAATTTAGTACCTAATAAAAAGTTGCCTGTTGAGTTTACTGAGTTTACGATTAAAGTGTCGAACCCCTTAGGCCAATATGTGCTAGTTGACAAGGTTTGCAAGAATTGCCCATTAATGATTCAAGGTCACTATTTTCCGGCTAATTTGATGTTGTTACCATTTGATGAGTTTGACGTTATCTTGGGAATGGACTGGTTGACATTGTATGATGGCAAGGTAGATTGTAAACAAAAAACACTAGAGTTGAAATGTGAAAATGGAGAAATTTTGTGGGTTGAAACAGATGAATCAAATAAATTGCCTATGGTGATTTCGCACATGTCTGCACAGAAATACATGAGGAAAGGGTGTGAAGCTTATCTGGCTTATGTAATGAATCTTTGAATTGCCTCAATGAAGTTTGAATCGATCGATAGTCCTGTGAGTTCCCGGATGTATTTCGGAGGAATTGCAGGTTACCTCCAAGCAGAGAGATAGAGTTTGCCATTGATTTGTTGTCGGCATCTTGCACCGATCTCGATTGCTCCATATAGAATGGCTCCGACTGAATTAAAAGAATTGAAGGCTCAATTGTAGGAGTTAACAGATAAGGGATTTGTGAGACCGAGTTTCTCTCCTTGGGGTGCTCCTGTATTGTTCGTAAAGAAGAAGGATGATTCAATGAGACTTTGCATTGATTACAGTCAGCTTAATAAGGTGACTATAAAGAACAAGTACCCATTACCGAGGATTGATGATTTATTCAATCAGTTAAAGAGGGCCACAGTGTTTCCAAAAATCGATTTGAGGTCTGGTTACTACCAGTTGAGAGTTAAGGAGTCGGATGTACCGAAAACCGCCTTTAGGACAAGGTATAGACATTATGAGTTTCTTGTGATGCCTTTCGGCTTAACAAATGCTCTAGCTATCTTTATGGACTTAATGAATCGGATCTTTCAGCCATATTTGGATAAGTTTGTAGTAGTGTTTATAGATGACATTCTAATTTATTCTCGGGATGAGTCTAAACATGCCAAACACTTGAGAACCATATTGCAGATCTTGAGAGAAAAGAAACTATTTGCTAAGTTTAGTAAAAGTGAGTTCTGGCTCCGTGAAGTCAGATTTTTGGGACATATAGTCTCAGGTGATGGTATTCGGGTGGATCCAAGTAAGATTTCTACGATCGTTGATTGGAAACCGCCAAAGAATGTATCCGAGGTTAGAAGTTTTTTAAGCTTGGCCGGATATTATAGATGTTTTGTTGAGGGATTTTCGATGATTGCCTCTCCTATGACTAAGTTGCTGTAAAAGAATGTTAAGTTTGAATGGACTGATAAATGTCAGAGTTTTGAAAAGTTGAAAGCACGATTGTTGAAGCACCAATTTTAGTACTGCCCAGAGCAGGAAAGGAGTTCATAATTTATAGTGATGCATCATTGACAGGCCTTGGATGTGTGTTGATGCAAGAGGGTAAAGTGGTAGCTTATGCTTCGAGACAGTTAAAACCGCATGAGAAGAACTATCCTACACATGATTTGGAATTGGCCGCTATTGTCTTTGCCTTGAAAATCTGGCGACATTATTTGTATGGTGAAAAATACCGAATTTTTACTGATCACAAAAGTTTGAAGTATTTGATGAATCAAAAGGATTTGAATCTGCAACAGCGAAGATGGCTTGAATTATTAAAGGATTATGATCTAGTTATTGATTATCATCCGGGAAAAGCAAATGTAGTTGCTGACGCCTTGAGCAGGAAATTTCTTTTTACTTTGAGAGCCATGAATACGGGGTTAGCATTGTCTGATGATGGGTCAATCTTAGCAGAGATGAGGGCTAAACCGTTATTTCTCCAGTTGATTTGTGATGCTCAAAAGAACGATAGTGAGTTACGAACCAAGAGAACTCAATGCGAATCAGGTTAGGGCTCAGATTTTCGAGTTGGACCAGACGACTGTTTGATGTTTCGAGACAGGATATCTGTACCGAAAAATGATGAATTAATTCAGAAAATATTACATAAAGCGCACAGTGGCTGTTTATCAGTTCACCCTGGTAGCACAAAAATGTATAATAATTTAAAGAAGTTGTATTGGTGGCCAGGTATGAAAAGGGACATTTCTGAATTTGTAACCAAGTGTTTGATCTGTCAACAAGTAAAAGCTGAACATCAAGTGCATTCAGGATTACTTCAACCGATAATGGTGCCTGAGTGGAAATGGGACAAGATTACCATGGATTTTGTGACCGGTTTGCCTTTGACTCCTAAAAAGAAGGATGCTGTCTGGGTAGTGGTTGATAGATTAACAAAGTCAGCCCACTTTATACCAGTACGTACCGATTACTCACTTGATAAATTAGCCGAATTATATATTGCTGAAATTGTGAGGTTGCACGGAGTACCTATGTCAATAATATCAGACAGAGATCTGAGATTTACCTCGAGATTTTTGAAAAAGTTACAAGAAGCTTTGGGTACAAAATTGAACTTTAGTACCGCGTTTCATCCACAAACAGATGGTCAGTCGGAAAGAGTAATCCAGGTACTCGAGGATATGCTTAGATGTTGTGTCTTAGAATTTGGAGGTAGTTGGGAGAAATATCTATCTTTGATTGAATTTGCCTACAATAACAACAGCTTATCGATCAAGTATACAAATGGCACCCACTGAAGCCTTGTATGGTCGTAAGTGTCGGACTCCTTTATATTGGACCGAACTTAGTGAGAAAGCAGATTCACGGAGTTGATCTAGTTAAAGAAACCAAAGAGAAAATAAAATTAATTCGGGATTGCTTGAAAGCTGCTTCGGATCGACAAAAGTCATATGCGATTTAAAAGAAAAGAGATTGAATTTCAAGTGGGTGATAAAGTGTTCTTGAAGGTGTCACCATGGAAAAAAATTCTGAGATTTAGCCGAAAAGGCAAGTTGCGTCCGCGTTTTATTGGGCCGTATGAGATTACTGAGAAGATTGGACCAGTGGCATATCGGTTCGCCTTACCGGCAGAGTTAGAAAGAATTCATAACGTGTTTCATGTATCAATGTTGCGACGTTATCGTTCTGATCCTTCACATGTAATTTCTCCAACAGAAATTGAGATTCGATCGGATATGACCTATGAGGAGGAGCCAATAAAGATTTTGGCTCGATAAATTAAACAGTTAAGAAATAAAAGTATAACCTTAGTGAAAGTATTGTGGCACAGACATGGGATAGAAGAGGCTACAGGGGAACCTGAGGAAGCTATGAGGAAATAGTACCCGAACCTCTTTACCGGTAAGATTTTCGGGGACGAAAATCTTTAAAGGGGGGAGAATTGTGACAACCTGAATTAGAGCCTAATCGGAATAGTGGTTTCGTGACCACAAATTCGAGATAGAAATAATTATTTTATAATTATTTTGATGATTATGATATGATTGCATGATTGTGTGAAAATTTCGTGAAGAAATTCTATGCCTAAAGTGCTTAAATTGAAAGTAGGGACTAAATCGAATAAGTTGCAAAATTTGCATTCTAGAAGTTTTTAGTATGAAATTGCATTGAAATATTAATTAGGAGGTCTTAAATAGCAATTTGACCAATTTTAAGTTCATGGACAAAATTAGGACATGGAAGGAATTTTAGGAAAGTTTAGTAGTAAGGGCATTTTGGTCATTTGTATATTAAATGAAATAAAATGGGAAAAATAACACAAAATTGGTTATCATCTTCATTAGTTGCTGCCAAAAATTGCTCTCCTCCATAGCTAGGGTTTCTTCAACTTTCAAGCTTCATAATCAAGAAAGACGTGGAATCGACCTCGACCAGGAGAAGGAGAAAGTTTTGGACTAAATTGCAAAATTCTCATATTTTGCACCAAGGTAAGTTTGTATGTAAATAATACATTAATTTCATTTACATTCTTATATTTCAGCCTATTATATATATATATATATTAGCTGATATTGAATTATAAATCGACTATTGGAAGAATGGAAATAAGTAATAGAAAGAGAGATCCCGGTTGAACATTTGGAAAGATCGAATAAAATAGAGGGAGTGTAGCTAGGTCACATGTATGGTGCCGAGTGCACATCATGTGTACAAGAAAGCTACGAGATACTATGTAGTAGCTAGGTCACATGTGTGATACGGGATGTATCCCATGCAGACAAGAGAGCTACGTGAGAGATAAATGTAGCTAGGTCGCATGCGTGATTCCAAGTGAAGGACACCATGTAGACAAGAGAGCTACGAGACAAATCGGCTAGGTCACATCAGTGGTACTAAGTGTTCACCATGTGTACAAGAGAGCCGAACTAAATGAAATATGATATAGGGGGTGTGTGTCTTGAAACCATCAAGTATTGAGGATTAATCCGAATTGTTCAACGGGATGGTTTTGTGATGACATTGTAGTCATGGACCTACACTTGTGATATATGGAATGTGGTGAAAATGATTTGTGATATATATATATATGTGTGTAAGTTAAAATGAGATTAGTATAAAGAATGTGTGAAAGAGTGAAATTAGTATTAAAACTGTTTTGGACAGTAGCAGTGACGTGATTTTGAAAATTCACCAAAAATAGAAGTAATTTAATTAGAGATTGAATGAGATATGAAATTAAATCTTAATGAGTCTATTTTCATATAAAAGAAACATAGCAAGCAAAGGAATTCTATATTTTGAGTTATTTACAATTGTGTGTGACTTGCTCAGGATGACTATGTGATCCCCTGTTCCAACTTTGAAAAATTATTAAACATTGTACAAAACAAATTAAGAAATATAGTTTACATGCATAAATTCCTTATTGAGTCTAGTTTTAAATGAAATAGGTTCCATGGTTATTTGAATTGTGTACTGAGAGATATTCAATTCGTAGTGAACAGAGGTCAGATCAGTTGAGCTGTGTAACAGGGGAAACTTTAACTAATAAACTGTACTAATTTGCTGAACCAAAAATTCTAAAAACAAATTAGTGAGAATTTTTATGAGTTAAGATTCAGGGAAATTTTACGGATTTGAATTTTGAGTTTCGCAACTCGAGTTATGATTTATTTAGTGATCATGACGCAGGAGGGACAGCTTGATCAAATTGAAGTAAACAATTAAATTTAAAAATATGATATAATTGAGTTATGTTGTAAACATGTTAGATTCCTTATTTGTTATTTATATACTTACTTACTAAGCTATATGCTTATCTTCTTTTCTTTTTCTTGTCTTATAGAGTTAGTAAGCCAGATCGGGAATTGAAGATCGTCGGAGACCCATCCACACTATCAATACTTTTTGGTACTTTGTAAACACTATTTTGAAATATGGCATGTATAGCAGACTTAGTTATTTTGTTACGTGTCATAAATGTCTAGGTTTAAATTACTACTTATAGTATCAAACTAATCATTTTGTATGAAGCCTTTGAAATTAGTTTGTATTGTTAATAGCATATGTTATAATGATCAAATTGCACGCTATATTTTTGTTGGGTTTTATTTAATAGTATTTACTATAATTTGTTAATACCTCGTACCCTGTTCCGGCGACGGATACGGGTAAGGGGTGTTACATGTATATAACTTAAGCCATGTGATTTGGCTTATTTTGGTATCATATTTGGATTGCATATATGTGCTTATTGATGGTATGTTTTGGTATGATAATATTTGAATGAAATTATGCAAAGAAGTCTTGATTTATATAAATGTTAGATGAATGAGTTGTATATGTGGTTATATAGGTAATTGGATATGTAAATGGTAAGTTTGGATGTGGCTTATAATGTGTATTGAATTGGTAAATTTGGTTCCCAATTAAGTTGTTTTAATTTAGCCAATTATGAATGTAAATGCTTATGTTTAGGGTGGCAAATTTGGCTTTTGAAATGGCCTATTTTTGCCCACACGGGCAGGGACATGAGCGTGTGTCTCAGCCATGTGCGACACACGGTCATGTTACACAACCGTGTGTCCCCTAGGGTACCCTACGAATTAAAGCCAGTATACCCTACAATTTTGACATGGCCTAGACACACAGGCATGTCTATCGGTTGTGTGTAGCATAACGGCGTGTGGTCGGCCTTGTGACCCAAGTCAGTAACCTCCCTAATTTTCATACGGCCTGGCACACGGGCGTGTCTTGTGGCCGTGTGGGCTAGTCAGTATGTATGCCCTATTTTGCCACGGCTTAGACACACGGGCATGTCTAATGCCGTGTGAGGCACACGGCCTGTTCACACGGATGTGTGTCACTTGAAAAGTTGAGAATTTCCTAAGCTTTTAAATTTTTTATATGTTATCAATTTAGTCCCAAATGCATGATTAAGACTTTGTACAATTGATTTAAGTACATATTGAATGTGAATGAATGATGGTTACTAAAATGAGATGAAATTTCTTAAATGAATGTTTCGAATTGAGTTACAGGTCTGGTAATGCCTCTTAACCTATTCTGGCGATGGTTACAGGTTAGGGGTGTTACATTTGTTGGTATCAGAGCTACGGTTTAGTCGATTCTAGGACTAACGTAGCGTATGTGAGTTTAGCTATACATTCCATATTTAAAACTGTGATAGTGTGATGACTCCTGACGTTCTTAAATGTGTTTTCATATAGTAATGGATCCCAAACGAGCTTTAGCGGACGACGTAGAAAGTAACACACTGGCTCCCGCTCAAGGAGCAGCACCTACTGAATCTAGACCTGTGACGAGTAGTCATGGAGGTGAGGCTAAAGAAGCCTTCTTTCAGATATTAAATGAGTGGTTTGCACAATACATTTGTACGAATCCAGCTGTTCCACAACCTTCACCCCTACCTGTTCCCGAACTGATCCAGTAGTTCCTCATAGTATCGATTCTTTATGATTAAATAAACCACCTGTTGATAGAATTTGAAAACACGAAGTTGAAGAATTTAGAGCCACTGCTAATGATGACCTTGAGAGGGCCAAATTTTGGCTTGAGAAACGTTTCGGGTGTATGATGAATTGTCCTGCACACCCAAAGAATGTATGAAGTGTGTTGTATCATTGTTGAGAGATATTGTGTATTAGTTGTGGAATACCTTGATATCCATAGTTCCGCCAGAGTGAGTCACTTGGGATTTCTTTCAAGTTGAATTTAGAAAGAAATATATTAGCTAAAGGTTCATTGATCAGAAGAGAAAAGAATTTCATGAATTGAAGCAGGGCCGTATGTCAGTTACAGAATATGAACGAGAGTTTGTACGACTCAGCAAATATGCTCGTGAATGTGTTTCTTCTGAAGCTATAATGTGTAAAAGATTGGAAGATAGATTGAATGAAGAAATCAGAGTGTTGGTTGGAATTCTTGAGCTTAAAGAGTTTGTTATTCTGTTTGACCGAGCCTGTAAAGCCGAAGAACTTTGTAAAGAGAAAAAAAAGCTGATTCTGAGGCTAGAGAGTCTAGAAAAATATTTACGGGAAAATCACATCAGTCAGTATCAAATAAATATAGAGAATATCATTCTCGTTCTACAGCCTCTGCGGGAATTTCTATTAGAGATAGAAATGCGAGACAAGCAAGTTCAAAACCTCAGGCGACATCTGTGGCCAGTGTGGGAAGTGTTAAAAACACTGAATCTAAATGTAAACATTGCAATAAGTGACATTACGGAGAATGCAGATAAGTGAGCGGAGCTTACTTTAAATGTGGATCTTTTGATCATTTTCTTCGTGATTGTCCAAAAAAGTTCACAGCTGAAATAGAACAACCAGTGAAAACAAGTAACATGATTGCTAGAGGGAGACCGCCCCAGAACACCGAAAATGTGAGTGGTAATCGAGGTGCTACAAGAGATTCGACTGTGAGATCTGAGGCACGAGCACCTGCCAAGGCTTATGCTATACGTGCACGAAAGGAAGCATTATCACCAGACGTTATCACCGGTACTTTTTCTCTTTTTGATACTGATCTAATTGCGTTGATAGATCCTGGATCAACCCATTCATATATCTGTATGAATTTAGTATTTAAAAAGAGTTTACATGTTGATTCTATAGAATTTGTAATTAAAGTATTGAACCCCTTAGGCAAGTTTGTTTTAGTTGATAAAATTTGTAAGAATTGTCCTCTAATGATCTAGGGTTACTGTTTTCAAGCTGACTTGATGCTTCTACTATTCGATGAGTTTGATGTGATTCTAGGTATAGACTGGCTGACTATGCACAATACAGTTGTGAATTGTAGACAAAATACTATCGAATTGAAATGTCAAAATGGTGAGATTCTTCAAATTGAGTCTAATGATTCGAATGAATTACTTATTGTGATATCATCTATGTTAGCTCAGAAATGTTTGAGAAAGGGCTATGATGCATATATTGCATACATATTGGATACGAAAGTTTCAGAATCAAAGATTGAATCCGTACCTATTGTTTGTGAGTTTTCAGATATATTTTCAGAAGAATTACCGGGATTGCCTCTGATCAGAGAAGTCGAATTTGATATTAAGTTAATACAGGGAACAACTCCGGTATCGATAGCTCCGTACATAATAGCTCCAATAGAATTAAAGGAGTTGAAAGTTAAGTTGCAAGAATTGACAGTCAGAGGTTTTGTACAACCAAGTTATTCTCCTTAGGGAGCACTAGTATTGTTTGTGAAAAAAAAGATGGCACGATGCACATGTGTATCGACTATAGACAGTTAAATAAAGTGACTATAAAGAAAAAATACCCTCTACCGCGGATTGATGACTTATTTGATTAGTTGAAAGGGGCTACAGTATTTTCAAAGATTGATCTGAGATCGGGTTACTATTAGTTGCGAGTTAAAGAGTCGGATGTATCGAAAACCGCTTTTAAAACAAGGTATGGCCATTATGAATTCCTTGTTATGCCTTTCGGTTTAACTAATGCTCCTGTTATTTTTATAGACTTGATTAATCGTATATTCAGACCGTATTTAGATATATTTGTTGTGGTATTCATTGACGATATTCTGATCCATTCACGGGATGAGTTTGAGCATACCGATCACTTAAGAATTGTGTTACAAACTCTACGTGATAAGTAGTTGTTTGCAAAGTTCAATAAATGTGAGTTCTGGCTTAAAGAGGTTGGATTTTTGGGGCATATTATTTCAGCCGACGGTATTAGAGTTAATCTGAGCAAGATTTCTGCTATTATTGATTGGAAACCTTCAAGAAATGTGTCTGAAGTTCATAGTTTTCTGGGCTTAGCGGGATATTACCGAAGATCTGTGAAGGGATTTTCAATGATTGTGACATCGATGACCCGACTACTACAAAAAGATGTAAAGTTTGAATGGTCAAAAAATGTCAACAGAGCTTTGAACAGTTGAAAGCACTATTAACAGAGGCACCAGTTTTGGTTCAACCAAAATCAGGTAAAGAGTTCGCGATTTATAGTGATGCGTCATTAAAGGGACTGGGGTGTGTTTTGATGAAAGATGGAAAAGTTATTGCTTATGCTTCTTGATAGTTGAAATCACATGAATAGAACTATCTGACGCATGATTTAGAGTTGGCTACAACTATATTTACATTGAAGATTTGGCGACACTACTTGTAACACCCCAAACCCGACCCGGACATTATGGTCGAATCTGGCGCATCACATTGAAGTGTTTTAGCAAAAACCGTGTTTTCATTGAAAACCCTTCTTAAAATAAATGAAACCTTAATTAACAAAAAAAAAACTCCTTTCAACCACTTGTTTAAAACATATGATTTTATGAAAACCTGTCACTGTAAAACTTAGTTGCGGAAACGTAGAAAAACATACTATAGTTTAGGAAACCATGTTCAACTTCTCATAATTACATCGCATAAAAATAACAATCCAAGTAATAACGAAATGGAAACCCTATTACAATCTGATTTGAAAAGTACTGAATAAAATAGAAACTTAAATGCCTTAAAAAGAAAACCAAGTCCAAATTGTCTTGCTAGCTGGCCACCCAGAGTCCCTCCAAACATCGAACCTTCTACTGAGCATCACCTGAAAATAAAATAAAAGAGGGGGTGAGTTTTCGTAAACTCTGTGTGTACAACCCTCAACAAGTAACAAGCATTCATCAATCACCATACATCAAACATGCAATGCAATGCAGAGCAATTCCACCCCGATAATCCATCCGCTACACACCAGCTCCGTCCCCCGACACATCATGTGGGGATACAAATATCGACCCACCCAACCAACACATCCATGGTAGCCCGGTTGCGATATTACCTTCATTTACACATTGGGCAGGAAAGACGTTGGTGGATCCACGATTGTCATGCAACCATGCGATCCTCATATACTTCCTCTGTTCCATAATTCCCAACCCATATGCAACCTAAGCAGAACATCATATGTATCCATGTCACATCCATAAAACACACATTCCACACCTAGGGGTATTTTGGTCATTTTTGCCTTTAGGGGAATTTCGATAATTTTCCCTTTCTTTACGGTTTTCACTTACATTGGCCCATTAACAAATCCCGTGAGCTAAGATGAACAAATACTATGCACCAGGTAGGATTCCAGAGAAGATGATGTGAGTCATTAAGACCGCTTAAGTACCAAGCTCACCCTAGATCCAATCCTAGACATGCATATACCTGTTGCCACACCTTAACCCTTTGACTTGTCCACGGTCGCAATAAATTAATTAAGTTTTATGTAGTCATCATATACTAGGCCCAAAACCCCTTTATAAAGCCCAGTCAAATTCACATACCTACATATGACCCACTAGGCCCAATCATATTCACATGGCCCATTAGCCTCAAATCACCTGTATATGGCCAATTAGGCCCAAATCACATTTATAGGCATGCTCACATATGAATTTTCCATCACATAGCATCAAATATCAATTTTGCCTATTATGGGCCCAACAACCCATCAGGCCCATTAAGCCTATTCTTGCCCGGTTGGCCAAATCATAGCTCAAGTCCATGGAATCGTCTATGGGCCTCAGACAAGCTATCAGTTTCCTCCTCACAAGTGTTCGCGCATTCGCAAGACTATCGTAGCCTAACTCTCGGCTTTTTGGCATTTTGGCTTTTCGACATTTCGGTATTTTTCGATTCATTGTGTGTGTGCAGTGTATGTACACACCTAGTAAGAAAGCATGCTGCGAATCCCTTAGTCACCAACCTTGCGCGATAAATATAACAGCCCCTTCATAAATCACTAACCACGATCAACTCCTAGATCTGCACCAATCTTAACTATTAAAACTAGAATAATTGGTGACTCATATCCAACACAAGTCCCCTTACCTTAACTATGACCATTCGGCCACCTTAGCCAATAGAAGTGGAATACTTACCAAAATCGCAAACACTTAAGGAGCAATTTTGGCAGAGAGCTAAGATCCGAGATCCGATACTAATTCCCTACCACAGTTGATTAGAAAGAGTGAGGAAAGAACAGCGTAATAGATTCTTAGCAAAACCGATTGGGAGAACAATACTTACACTAGATTTGACCGAAGTAGAAGGAGTAGTAATTGCACCAAAGGTATTCGGCCAAAGAGTATTTGGCCCTTGGGAGATTCGGCTTTCAAGCTTATTATGGTGAATAAGGTTTATTTGGCACAAATTAAAGAAGAAGAGTAGAAGAAAAATAGAAAATCAGCACAAGAAAAGAAAGAAAGAAGCAAAGGTTTTTGGCTTTTTGGATATTGAAGAGAAAAGAGTTTCCGATAACAAAGTGAGAGAGATTTCGGCATTAGTCTAGCGACCTTGCATTCGGTACCTATTTATAGCCCCTATAGCCGAATTCCCTGACCCTCAATTCCCTATTCAGCTCCATCACTTCCCCTTTCTCATCTCTTCATTTTTCTCCCTGATAACCCCTTGATCCTTTCCTCAAACTTCTCTTCTGAACACTCCCCTTGGAGTCCATCTTCACACCACTTCCAATCTTCTAGAAGGCCTAAATTATACTTCTAAAAAAACTAAGCTAGGATTCGAACCTTGGATCTCCTTACTAGCCACTAATGCCACCTCCCTACACTTTAAGTGGCGTCACTTAACCACTCCTCCACAAGGATTTTTTATGCCAATTTCCCCTATCTTTATTTAAAAGTCCAACTACTTGCCAACAAGGTCCTTTTAATTATTAACGCATAATTTTATTTTCCCCTAAGTTCAAACTTAAACCTTAGCCAAGACCTACTATTACCTACTTATCTGAAAATACCTAGCACATTTTTTTATCAGAACCGAAAAAAGAAAATTCGAGATTTCAAGATTTTTGGGGCATTATAGCTCTACCCCCTAAAAGAAATTTCATCCTCGAAACTTTACCTGATTCAAACAGTTGAGGATATTGATATCGGATCGCTTCCTCAGGTTCCCAAGTAGCCTCGTCGGCCTTGTGATTCTGCCAAAGCACTTTGACTAATGGAACGGACTTCCTTTTCAGTTCTTTGACATCTCAATCAATTATTTGCATGGCCTCTTCCTCAAAAGTTAGGTCTGGCCTGACCTCGATTTCTTCAATCACCATGACATGTGAAGGATCCGAGCGATACCGCCTTAGCATGGAAACATGAAACACATTGTGAATTTGGCTTAGTTCAGGAGGTAACTCCAGCTGGTAAGCGACTGGCCCAATCTTCTTTACAACCTGATATGGCCCAATGAACCTTGGGCTTAGCTTACCCTTTTGTCCAAACCTTAGCACTTTCTTCCATGGAAACACAACACTCCTTCACTATTTATCCCAAAGTCCGATGTCTCCCCATTCTCTACTTGTTTAAAATAAGCACCCAAAGTCTCATCCACTAACTACTTCCTCCTTATTTGCTCGATCCACAGCGGTTTTACTTGAAGCTCAACTAACAAGCTACCATCATCCAACAAACTTAAACGGGCGAGCATAGCCCTCAAGTCCAACTTAACCCTACAACTTAACGCGTCGACTACCACATTCGCTTTACAGGGTGGTATTCAATCATACAATCATAATCCTTCAACAATTCCACCCACCTACGTTGCCTAGGGTTAAGCTCCTTTTGGGTAAGGAGGTATTTCAAACTCTTATTGTCCGAATAAATTATGCACTTCTTCCCGTATAAATAATGCCTCTATATTTTTAACGCGAAAACCACTACAGCTAGCTCCAAATCATGGGTTGGATAACTCACCTCTTGAGTCTTAAGTTGACGTGACGCATATGCAACCACCTTTCCTTCTTGTATTAATACACATCCCAAGCCCACATGCGACGCGTTACTATAAACCGTAAACTCCTTCCCAGGCATTAACTGAATCAACGCAGGGGCCTTAGTTAAAACCTTCTTAAGTTTTCCAAAACTCTCTTGCTGCTTGTCCGTCCAAACAAACGGTACCCCTTTCCTCAACAACTTAGTTAAAGGTGCAGTAATTACTGAAAAGCCCTCAATAAACCACCAAAAATATCCTACCGAGCCCAGAAAACTTTAGATTTCTGATACCGACTTGGGTGTTTTCCACTCTAACACCGCTTCAATTTTTTGGGGATCCACCGTAATCCCCTCGGCTGACACCAAATGTACTAAAAAAGTAATCTCCCTTAGCCAGAATTCACACTTACTGAATTTGGCATACAGCTGCTTCTCCCTCAAAGTCTGCAACACAATCCTTAAGTGTGCATCATACTCATCCTCCTCTTTTGAGTACACCAAAATGTCATCTATAAAGACTACCATGAATCGATCCAAGTAGGGTTGGAAAACCCGATTCATGAGATCCATGAAAGCGGCAGGTGCATTCGTCAGCCTGAATAGAATCACCAAGAACTCGTAGTGCCTATAACGAGTTTTGAAAGCTGTCTTATGAACATCTGCCTCCTTAACCCTCAATTGGTGATATCCCGAACGTAGGTCAATTTTCGAGAAAACAAAAGCTCCCCTAAACTGATAAAAAAGATCGTCGATTCTCGGTAGGGGGTACTTGTTTTTAAAAGTTAACTTGTTTAACTATCGATAGTCGATGCACATTCGTAAGGTTCTATACTTCTTCTTCACGAATAACACCGGTGCTCCCCATGGAGACACACTTGGTCGTATGAATCCTCGATCCAATAATTCCTGAACCTGTGCCTTAAGTTCCACCAACTCCTTTGATGTCATCCGATAAGGAGCGATAGACACCGGAATCATCCCAGGTAACAACTCGATTCCAAATTCTACTTCCCTGCTGGGTGGCAACCCAGGCAGCTCCTCAGGAAAGACATCCAGAAATTCCCTAACTGTTCTCAACTCCCTAACAGCAAGGCTTTTAGCCCCCGTATTACTAATATAAGCCAAATAGGCTTCGTATCCCTAAGCAGTAACACTGCCCCTTTCAGCTTTTGTTCAGGTGAGCAGTCCAAGTCCTCCATTATCCTTTCAGTGGCCTCCAACCAATATTCCGCCACGTTAGGAGCCACGCCAGCCATGCCCTTAAAGATCTCAGCCCCATTCGAATGAAGTCGCTCCATAATGGACCCCCAATTTCCAGTGCCGTTATTAGGCCTAACGACCCTTTCCAAAATCTTTAGCATTGCCTGCGACAATGCATCTACTCCCACGCCAGCATATGGCCCGATACTGACGATTCAGCCCTAATACTTCCGCGGCCTCGACCACGGCCTCTTGCACCTCTTCTAGTAATCACCATCGATTCGCGTATTATCTGGATTAGAAATTTTTATGAAGTTTTAGTTGGTTTAATAATTAAACCGATGTTTTATGGAAATATTTAAAGAGAAGATTGTTTCCAAAAATCCTCTACAGTTTCCAGGTCCTACGGGCTCCAGTTCCATTCTAACAAAATTATCTAAAGTAGCCCTCTATCTATCTACTATATAACAATTTAAACAAGCTTAAGAATAGAAAAACTTACTTGGTTCGACATCGGAGGCTTGGTGTGCCGCTCAGCAAGATTTCCCTTTTTTCAAAACATTGTGATCCAAAATATATGTCTTTTTAATAGAAAAAGAAACCAAATAATAATAAGGCTCACTTCACAGCCCGAGTTTAGCAACCTGGGCTCTGAAACCACTAAATGTAACACCCCAAACCCGGCCCAGACATTGTGGCCGAATCTGGCGCATCACATTGAAGTGTTTTAGCGAAAACCGTATTTTCATTGAAAACCCTTTTTAAAATAAATGAAACTTTAATTAACAAAAAAAAAACTCCTTTCAACCACTTGTTTAAAACATATGATTTTATGGAAACCTGTCGCTGCAAAACTTAGTTGCAGAAACGTAGAAAAACATACTATATTTTAAAAAACCATGTTCAACTTCTTATAATTCAATCGCGTAAAAATAACAATCCAAGTAATAACGAAATGGAAGCCCTATTACAATCTGATTTGAAAAGTACTGAATAAAATAGAAACTTAAATGCCTTAAAAAGAAAACCAAGTCCAAATTGTCTTGCTAGCTGGCCACCCAGAGTCCCTCCAAACATCGAACCTTCTACTGAGCATCACCTGAAAATAAAATAAAAGAGGGGGTGAGTTTTCGTAAACTCTGTGTGTACAACCCTCGACAAGTAACAAGCATTCATCAATCACCATACATCAAACATGCAATGCAATGCAGAGCAATTCCATCTCGATAATCCATCCGCTACACACCAGCTCCGTCCCCCGACACATCATGTAGGGATATAAATATCGACCTACCCAACCGACACATCCATGGTAGCCCGATTGCAGTACTACCTTCATTTACACATTGGGCATGAAAGACGTTGGTGGATCCACGATTGTCAAGCAACCATGCGATCCTCGTATACTTCCTCCGTTCCATAATTCCCAACCCATATGCAACCTAAGCAGAACATCATATGTATCCATGTCACATCTATAAAACTTACATTCAACACCTAGGGGTATTTTGGTCATTTTTGCCCTTAGGGGCATTTCGATAATTTTCCTTTTCTTTACGGTTTTCAGTTACCTTGGTCTGTTAACAAATCTCACGAACTATGATGAACGAATACTATGCATTAGGTAGGATTCCAAAGAAGAGGCGGTGAGTCATTAAAACCGCTTAAGTACCAAGCTCACCCTAGATCCAATCCTAGACATGCATATACCCGTTGCTACACCTTAACCCTTTGACTTGTCCACGGTCGCAATAAATTAATTAAGTTTTATGTAGTCATCATATACTAGGCCCAAAACCCCTTTAAAAAGCCCAGTCAAATTCACATACCTGCATATGGCCCCCTAGGCCCAATCATATTCACATGGCCCATTAGGCCCAAATCACCTGTATATGGCTCATTAGGCCCAAATCACATTTATAGGCATGCTCACATATGAATTTTCCATCACATAGCATCAAATATCAATTTTGCCTATTATGGGCCTAACAGCCTATTAGGCCCATTAAGTCTATTCTGGCCCGGTTGGCCAAATTACAGCCCAAGTCCATAGAATCGCCCATGGGCCTCAGACAACCTATCAGTTTCGTCTTCATGAGTGTTCATGCCCTTGCAAGACTACCGTAGCCCAACTATCGACTTTTCGGTATTTCGGCTTTTCAACATTTCGACATTTCAGCTTTTGCTAATTCAATGTGTGTGTGTATGTACACACCTGGTAAGCGAGCATGCTGCGATTCCCTTAGTCACCAACCTTGCGCGATAAATATAACAGCCTCTTCTTAAATCACTAACCACGAACAACTCCTAGATCTGCACCAATCTTAACTATTAAACCCATAATAATTGGTGACTCGTATCCAGCACAAGTCCCCTTACCTTAACTATGACCATTCGGCCACCTTAGCCAATGGAAAAGGAATACTTACCAAAACCGCAAACACTTAAGGAGCAATTTCGGCAGAGAGCTAAGATCTGAAATCCGATATTAATTCCCTGCTGTAGTGGGCCAAATTCGCCCGGCCCGTTACAAACAAACCAAAAAATAATAATAACCCAAAAATAAAAGTCCAATATTAAACCCAAATACAAGACCAAAACTTAAACCTTATAACAGTCCATTTACAGTCTTTGACCCAAACTAATACCCTAAACCAAGACCCAAAAATAGGCCCAATATTAAAACCCAAGACCCAAATAATTAAACCTAGACCCAACCCCAAAATTGTATCGGCCCAAGTGGCCCAAGATTCAAAAATTAGAGCAGAACCCTAGCGATGCAGTGCACGCGCCGCAAAGAGTCCCAGCCTCCACGCTCCAGACGCACGCCGCTGGTGCCACGCCCACTCTCAGACGCCAAACACATGGCCCCCGTACACGCGCCACACACTCCGTACCTGCGAAAGAAAACAAAGGCAGCAGCAAGAGTAACAGCCAATAGAAAATTTTTGATTTATTTCTTCTTTTGATTATTCGGCTATAAAGCCTTGTTGCTTTTCGATTGTAAGGTTTTTTTTTTTTAGGCACACAGACACGATTCGCATACTGAATACAAAGAAAAAGCAAAGAAAGGTGATTTCTGCTTTGGGTCTCTGGGTTTATTACGTTTTTTTCTCGGTCTGCTCCCTTCGATTTTCTTTCTCAGTTTTTTGCATTTAAAAACAAAATAAAAAAGGAAAACAAAACTTTACCTCGCAAATCTGCCGTCGATCCTCTCTTGCTTCGCTGAAATCGAAGTTAAAAGGGGGGTTTTGAGGCCAAAGAGTAACGAATCGAAGCCCAAGGCATGAGGCGCCATTCTTGATGGCGGTTTGATGCTTGGAAGATGGATTTAGGGTTCGGCCAGAGGGGGAAAGAGAAGGCTAGGGTTCGGCTGACAGGCTTAAATGAGCCTTTATAGCGATTCAAAAACGCTGCCGTTTGAGCATGCCTCTATAGCTCTAAAACGGTACCGTGTAGCCAAGGGACGACCCGATTCGGTTCGTCACCCCTAGGACCCGCGCATTTTCGTGGTGAGGGGTTATTTGTAAGCTGGATCCTTCCCTTTTTACGCCTCATCCTAATCAACCCGCATTCTTGTTTCATTTGTTTTTAATTTAGACTCGCGATTTGTGCTAATTTGCAATTAAACCCACGCCTAAACGCAGCACTTTGGGACTTGGCATATTGCCAGTTTTAGTCCCTCTGCACCTGCGCGCATGGCATATGGGTCCCTGTCGTTATTGTGGTTTTATTTCCTAACTTTCCCCTTTTGTTTTAGTTTAATTTTGATTAAGTCTTTTTGTTTTATAGCCCTTTTTGCTCTTAATTAATTATTTTTACTTTTTAAACAACTTTGAAAATTGCAACTTTATCATTGTAAATCTGTTTTTGTAATATTATTTCAACATTTTGTATACTGTTTTATATATTTAATTTGTAATAAAATTCGTTTTAGTTTATATGCTATTAACCTCATATTATTTTGTACGTACAACTTCTTTTGCATTTATTCACATGTTTTTATACATATTTGTTGTTTAAAAGGAAACTACATGTTTTATATATCATTTAAATATCATATATGAGCATTGGCATGTATATATATATATATATATATTAATCTGTACATTACTAAACCCACGTATTTTATAACAAAATTATTCCTATTTCATGCATATCATTAATATTATATTATTTTATCTACATATAATTTCCTTTAAACATATTCTTATATTATATTACACAATTCTTATAATACATCTTTTAAATCATCGTTATGCAAGTATATATATTTATCGATACCTACCTTTGATCTATATATTATTAAATCCATGTATTTTAATATATATTTTTGCTATTCAAATATGCTTTGTATAGATGTTTTAAATAAGATTCGAGTTATTTTATATTTATTTACATTAGTACATGTTTTTTATTTACATATATCATCAAACCTACATTTTATATACATAGCCTTCTTTATATATAAGTATGCTTTTAAGTCCATCATGGTTTATAATAAAAATGATTCAATCTTGAGTATGTTTCTATGTTTTTTTTATAAGCAATTATTTCTAATTTATATACGTATATATATTTTTTTATTTGTGATAAAATCAATCCAATTTTTTTTATATATAACTCACATTTTAATTCCATGTTATGTTGTATATAATTGCTTCAAAATTCGTTCGTACACATATAAGTATTCTTAATTTTCCTCTTATAAATTATTTCAGACTCTAGTATATATTTGTTGATTGTTAGTCCATCATTTTTAGTCCACTATTTTTGTATCGCGTTGATCTTATATCGTTCGGCATCCCATGTGTTAATTATCTTCATGACATTTCTTGTATATTTGCTACATCATGCTTGCTCATTTTCATATGTTATCACATCAATTATTCCCCATGTATGATTATAATCGGATTATGCTCTTTAGATTAGTTATATTTTTTAGGATTCTTTAGTCAATTCTATCTCATGCATATATAGCCTCATATCCTCGTTTTCCACTTCGTTTGAAATGTGGTTTTATATAAACCAAATTTTTATGATTAATTTTGAAATATTTTAAATTGGATTAATACGTTTTAAGCTAGTTTTATAAATATTCATTTAAAAATTCCTTAAAACGAAGGCAATATTCAATTCATGGCAATTCGTGGAATCGTGCCCTAACGCGTTGGGTTGCAATTTCTCGTTTGCTTAAAATAATCGAAGGTCCCTTTAGAATTTCACCCATGTCTTTTAAAAGTCCCTTAAACGAAGGCAATATTTGATATTTGGTGACTCGAGAATCATGCCCTATCGTGCTGGGTCGTGATTTCTCGTTTGCTCAAAACGATCGAATATTCCTTTAGGTTTTCATTCATGTTTTCTAAAAAACTCTTTAACGAAAGAAATGTTCGATGTTTGGCAATTCGGGAAATAGTGCCCTATCGTGCTGGGTTGCAATCTCTCATTTGTTCAAAATAATCGAATATCTCTTTGGAATTTAACTCATATTTTCTAAAGACGAGGCAATGCTCACTATTTGGAAACTCGAAGAATCGTGCCCTACTGTGCTGGGTTTCGGTTTTCTCGTTGGACCAAACAGTTGGACATCCTTTTGTAACTTTCAAATTATAAATTTTTAGACGTCGAAACAAAAAGATTTTGGCAACCAACTCGGGTTACTCAAATGTTATTAAAACAGAACCACATTTCGAAAACATTTTTTATTTTAGACATAAGGATAGTATCTAATCGATTTGGTACCAATTTGGGGTGTAATGAGGGTGCTAATCCTTCCTCATACATAACCGACTCCCGAGCCTGCTTTCTCAAAGTTCGTAGACCAAAATCGTTGTTTTAGTAAATCAAAAAATGTTTTATTAAAATAACCAAATTCTTAGGTGATCCGATCACACCTAAACAAAAAGATCGGTGGCGACTCCATGTTTTTATTTTCAAATAGTCGATTCCCCCATATTTTCATTAAATTTAAAATTTTTAAATTTCAAAAAAGGGGTGGTTTCGACAGCTTGGCAACTCCACTGGGGACTGGTTGAGAGTCGAGCCGTAAAAAAATCGATTATTTACTTTCCTTTTTTTAAAAGACCGAAAATTTATTTTCAAAATCATGTACCTTTCGATTGCATTTGATTGTATGATTGTTTTGGTGCGGGTCTTGTAGAATATTGCTGCATTTCATTGCATGACCACTGCGGTCACATCTTCTAAGTGGGAGTAAGAAACTACGCTTTCGTGAGGTTTTCACCTCTGCATGGGCTAGTGGATTGTTTTCGGGGTACATCCGTACCTATGATTTCGTGAGATTTTCATCTCCGCATGGTCATAGGGAAATGTATCCCCCCGAAACGAACCCTATCTATATGAGCCTATAATGGGTAAGGATCGAGGAATCTGCAGGTTCAGGTACCTTATCCCTAGAACCGAACAACATATAGTGAACCTTAGGAGCTATCCTTGGTTGAAACCGCGTCAAGCCTTAGTATTTACCCGTATATGCGTTGTTTATGTGCTTGCATTTTATCACTATTATTTGATACTAACTGGTGTTTTGTTTAGATTGTCTTTTTTGCATGACATTGCATATTAAAGGGGGTGTTGATCCATATTCAATTACTAAATTAGTAGGTTTGACATGGAGAATGAATTTCTTAGTAAAGTCGAGGATAATGCAGCTGTTCGTGCATGGTCAGAGAAGCTACAATCCGAGAGAGGGGATAGCTTGGCAGAAGGATATATCTCCGAGTTGCAGGATTTCACTTGCATCAATGTGGTACAGAATGAGCTGCAAGAGTTGAGAGACATTTGGGCTAGTTGGGATGAAGGGATCAAGCAGTTGTTTTACCAAAGCTATGGTGACATATCCTACCTGCTAGACATTAGAGTGGATAAGCATTTGTTCCGAGCCTTGGTGCAGTTTTGGAATTCTGCATACATGTGTTTCACTTTTGGAGAAGTGGATTTGGTACCTACTATGGAGGAATACACTACTCTACTCAGGTGTCCGAAAATTCAGGTCCGAAAGACTTATGCCCGAGTTTTTAGTGGTCAGACTTTCGTGAAGAAACTGATGAGCATTTCTGCGATGAGCGAGCCTTGGGTCACCGCTCGGATTCAGCAAAAAGGAGATAGCAAATGTATCCCTTGGGAGAATTTACGAGATTTGATCTTGACACATCCAGATGAAATAAAGAAGGTCGATATATTTGCCTTAAGCATCTACGAATTAGTCAACTTTCCTAAGGCTTTGAGGTACGTGGACGAGGCAGTCATTGACTTGTTCGATCGCCTTGAAAAGGGAATCACACCGGTTCCGGCAATATTGGCAGAAACGTTCAGATCTTTGAGCTCATGTCGGAAGACAGGCGAGGGGCGATTCATTGGATGTGCTCAACTATTGATGGTATGGTTTCATGGCCACTTTTGGAAGGTAGACAAGGTTTCCTATCGAGTCTTTTCCGAAGGTTATTCCCCTTTGAAAGAAGAGGCAGCTATATACAGGAGAGAGGATATTTCGGAGGAGAAGTGGATGGATATTCTTCATAACCTTAAGGAGGAAGATATCGAGTGGAGAGCTTATTGGATGGTTCCTGATGAGATCATGTACCGATGTGGTAACTTTGATTGGGTGCCGTTGTTAGGAATTTGGGGAGCTACCGAGTATACTCCATTACTCGCGTTGAGGCAATATAAGTCAAGGCAGTTTGTACCCATGACCTACGGACTCACTCAGAGTGATTTCTCTTTTAGCGGTGCTCACTATAAGAAGAAAGTTCGGGAGCTATCGGATGCTTGGAAGCAAACTTGTTGGATGAAGAGGTTAGCCGTCGATTCCATGGTAACGCCCGAGTATAGCGGGTGGTTTAAGAAGAGGATTAATGATAATATTCCTAGGCCAAGCTTGGAAAATGCTCGACCTATCAGGGAACAATTACAAGTCGCCTTGTCAGAATTGGAAATTATAAGGCAAGATTTCGAGAAGAAGAGTTCAGAGCTTGGGAAGAAGATCGAATAATTAGAGGAAGAGAAGATGCACTTAAGGTTAGATGCTGATGTTCAGAGGTCAGAGGCTGAGGAGTGGAGGAAAGGAAAAACTAAGGCCGAAGAAGATCTAGACAGCTTGAAGACTGACTATAAGAAGCTGCACCTATCTATGAGGACCGCGGGGTTAGGTAAGACTTCCGAACAATGGCACCATGAAATTCGAGAAGAAAAGACCAATGCCGACCGGTGGGAAAGGAAATTCCGAGAAGCTCAGGCACGAAACGAAGATTTAGAGAAGAGTCTGTCGAAAAGCAGAAACGAGCGAGGTGAATTAAGGGCTAGAGTGGCGGAACTCGAGAAGTCTCTGCATCAGTACCGAAACCGTAATGCCGCAATGGAATTGAGGGCAAGCTTGAGCAAAATAGAAGAAATGAAAGGAAGAGTAGAAGAGTTAGAGGCGTCACTGCAAAACTGTGAGATGTGAATCCAGTTTTTCGATTCAAACGAGGATCGCTGGAAAGAGCAGCTTCACCATGCGCAAGGCCAAGTCAGAAACAGAGATTACCTTATGGAGGAAGCCATAACCCAGATTCGGGAGGTAGCTGACTACTTGCAAACTTTAGCGGTTCAGACGGACACACTGAGCGTGAAGTATGAGCTGGAGTTGGATCGCGAACAAAAGCTGGCCTCGTTGCTTAGAAAAATTAGGACTTTAAGCATTAGAGCAAAATTTTATTTGTGACTCGAATTTATGTAAAAGATTTTATTTTCAAGTGAAATTTTCTAAGGGCAATTGAATCAAAATTGATGCCTCCTTTGCATTCATGCATTTGCATTACGTCATATCATTATGCATTAAAGGTCATAAGAGTTTTCTAATTAATTAATTAAAAATTATTTCAGTAACCTGGAAACCAACGAAAACCAACCAACCACGCACCCCTTCGGTACAAGAAAAAAATCAATGGATAAGAGACTCAAGAAATTGGAACAAATGCAAAAGGACATGCAAGGTCAAATGCAGTCTCAGATGCAAGAGCAGCTAGCCAAGATTCAACGAGAGATGAAGGAGCAAATGATAGAGTCCCAGAGAGAAATGATGTCTCAGTTATCCAAATTGCTGCTGGGAGGAATGGATAAGGGAAAGGGCCCTATGGACCAAGTTGAGGAAACTAATGAGGATCTCTAATACCCTCCTGGCTTTACCCCGACGCATATATCGATGAAGCCCGAGATTAACCTACAAAAACCATCTGTCACGATCATGCCCCAGCAAGTTCAGGTCGGAGCTTTAGTTCCGATGAACTTCCAAGCCGGCTCAGGCTCTAACTTTGTCAATAACCCGAACTATCCACCCGTTCCAGATTTGGATGAAGTTGCTGAAGAAGAAAAGGCGAGGATGGATTCGCAAAAACAATTAGAAGAATGGTGTAGATGGCTTGAGGAGAAGTTCAAAGCCATGGAGAGCGCAGATCACCATCAAGGGATTGATGCCAAGGACCTGAGTTTGGTCCCAGATTTAATCCTTCCCCCTAAATTCAAAATGTCCGAATTTGAGAAATACAAAGGAACAAGCTGCCCTGAAGCCCACATTACCATGTTTTGCAGGCGAATGATGGGATATGTTAACAACGACCAGCTACTAATCCACTGCTTTCAAGATAGTCTGGTTGGAGCGGCGTCTAAGTGGTATAATCAACTGAGCCAAGCCAGGATTAACTCATGGAAGGACCTGGCTTAGGCCTTTATGAAGCAATACAATCATGTGACAGACATGACCCCCGACAGAATCACTCTCCAGAATATGGAAAAAAAGTCAAATGAAAGCTTCAGACAGTATGCACAAAGGTGAAGAGAGGTGGCCATACAAGTTCAGCCGCCACTTCTAGAAAAAGAGACAACAATACTCTTTATTAACACCTTGAAAGCCCCTTTTATCATGCATATGTTAGGAAGCGCCACCAAGAGCTTCTCTAACATAGTGATGACAGGGGAAATGATTGAGAATGCTGTAAGGAGCGGCAAGATAGAATCAGGAGAAAGTGCTAGGAAGTCAGCCCCGAGGAAAAGAGACAATAAAGTGAACAACACGAGCACATTCAACAAGGGGCAGTCCATGTCAATTACCGTAAATCAACCCAAAACGGTGACTAACAATCAACAAAGCTCTATAAGACAAGAATCCAATGCGAGGAAGAACACAGAAAGGCCACAATTCACCCCTATACCCATGACGTATAGGGAGTTGTACCGAAACCTGTTCAACGCTCATGTAGTATCCCCTTTCTACCTGGAGCCACTGCAGCCCCCGTATCCCAAATGGTATGACACAAATGCCCAATGTGAATACCACGCAGGAATTACCGGGCACTCAATCGAAAACTGTACTGCGTTCAAGAAAGTAGTCAAAAGACTCATTAAGGTGGGGATCGTGAGATTTGACGACCCAGCCACGCCCAATGTAGCATGAAACCCACTCCCCGATCATACCAACCAAGGAGTGAATGGGATAAGCGAAGGCTCGAACAAAAAGACCAAGTATGAGGTGGCAGAAGTCAGGACCCCGTTGAGGCGGGTATGGAAGGAGATGGCCAAGAGAGGATTAATCGTGTTGGATTCGAGTGAAGAATCCGAAGAGGACAGAAACTACTGTGAGTTTCACGAAGAGGCGGGGCATGAAATCCAAGATTGCGTGGAGTTCAAGGCCTTTGTACAAAACATGATAGATAACAAAGAAATAGAATTCTATGAAGAAGCTAAAAGCCCCGTAGGGGGAGATGTATGCGCATCCGAGAGAGAATCAAAGGCGCAGAATCAAACACTTAACTATCTCGTGGTGATCATTTCGAGACCTAAAAATAATGAAGCTGGAGTACAAATGCCACCAAGGGTCATAATCCAAAGACCTGCAGTCTTCCCTTACAAAGACAGCAAAAAGGTCCCATGGAATTATGATTGCAGTGTGACGGTGCTGGGAAAAGAGAGCCTGGTTGGCGCTTCAAGAGGGGATCAAGACAGAGGTTCCTATACACGTAGCGGGAGGCGTTACGATACGGTGAATGAGGAGGTACAACCCACAAAAGGAAAAGCCCAGGTGGTCGAGGAAATGAAAGGAAAAGCAACCAAACCTGTTAATGAGCCAGTTAACGAAGAGGAGGGCAAGGAGTTTTAAAATTCCTAAAGCATAGCGAATACAACATGGTGGAACAGCTACGTAAACAACCAGCCCATATTTCGGTCTTGGCCTTGGTTCTAAGCTTGGAAGTTCATCGTAGCGCGCTAATGAAGGTCTTAAACGAGACATATGTTGCCAATGATATCTCCGTTAACAAGCTGGACCGCTTGGTTAGCAACATCAGTGCCGACAACTTTATCTTCTTTAATGACGATGAGATACCATCCGGGGGCATGGGGTCGACTAAAGCCCTGCATATCACCACACGCTGTAAAGGGTATACGCTGCCAGGCGTACTTATTGACAATAGATCCGCTTTGAATGTTCTACCATTGACCATGCTAAACAGGTTACCTATAGATAGCTCTCACATAAAGGAGTGTCAGAACATCGTGAAGGCATTCGACGGCATGGAGAGGAAGGTGATGGGTAGAATCGATGTACCTCTTCAGATCGGGCCAAACACATGAGGTGGATTTCCTCGTGATGGATATCAAGCTCTCATACAATTGCTTATTGGGGAGGCCCTGGATACATTCAGCGGGGGCAGTGCCTTCCTCGTTGCATCAAAAATTGAAGCTAGTATCGGAGGGGAGGTTGATAACAATCAAGGCTGAGGAGGATATTATTGCAACTATGAGCAATAATGCACCCTATTTGGAGGCAGATGATGAAGCAATCGAATGCTCATTTCGATCTTTAGAATTTGTTAATGCGACGTTCATCATCGAGGGAAGCAAAATTCTGGTGCCGAAATTGTCCAAAACCACAAGAATGAGCCTCCAGTTGACGATTGGAAAAGGGGCCCTACCCGGAAGGGGACTTGGGAGACATCTACAAGGAAGGATTGAAACGCCAATGCTGAAAGACAAGAGAGACCGCTTCGGCCTAGGATTTAAGCCAGATGTCAAACAACGAAGAAGAGAATTGGAAAAGAAGCAAGAAAGAAGAAGAGCACGTTTAACAGGGGAGGAGATCAAATGGGAACCAATGACATTCCCCCATATATCAAAAACATTTGTGTCCGGGGGAATCATTCATCCCGAGAGAGACACACCAATGACGGGAGCTATAGAAAAAAGGCTGGAAAGCTTGGACATCAACGTTATATGCGAAGATGAGACCGGAAGAGAGAATTTGTCGGGCAGTTGCCCCTACACATCGGGAAGTGTTCTGGACAACTGGACTGCGGAAGAGATTCCTGTAGTTTTTAGAACGGATTCAGAGTAATGTCCAAAACACACTTATTGCTCTAGGCCTAGGAGTGATAAGAATCTTTTGTGAAATAGGCCGATGTTTAAAAATGTTGTTTCAATAAAATGCACGGTTATTATCATTTTGAGCAAATGTTCTCTCGTCCTTTCAATTTCATTCATAACCATACAAATGATTACTTTCGGATTCTTTTATTCTTGAAACATTCTTCTAAATATTCTTTCATTCGTCATTCATAATCATACCATGCAAATAAATGTTTTGAATTCTTTTGATTCTTTGTATCTGCCTTCATCCTCATAACAGGTCCCCAGATATTAATGATACGAGTGACACTGCTAGCGACTCAGAATTTCCTTTCAAGCGAGATGTGTGTATGGATGATTTTTAGGATTTTGAAGATGACCAAGGCTATAACCTATCTCCTGATTTGCTGAGCATGGTAGAACAAGATGAGAAACAAATCCTACCTCACAAAGAATCAGTTGAAATTGTGAGCTTAGGAGAAGGACAAGAGGTGAAGATCGGAACGTGTATCACTACGAAAATGAAGCGAGACCTTATTGAATAACTTCAAGAATTCAAAGATGTCTTCGCATGGTCATACCAAGATATGCCTGGGTTAGACACTGACATCGTGGTGCATCGACTCCCCATAAGGGAAGAATGTAAGCCAGTTCAACAAAAACTCAGAAGAATGAGGCCTGATGTCTTGCTAAAAATAAAAGAAGAGGTTCGAAAGCAGTTCGACGCTGGATTCTTGAATGTGGTAAACTATTCAGATTGGGTAGCCAACATCGTCCCTGTCCCTAAGAAAGATGGAAAAGTGCGAATGTGTGTAGACTACAGAGATTTGAATAAAGCCAGCTCGAAAGACAATTTCCCACTGCCTCATATCGACACCCTACTGGACAACACGGCGGGACACTCACTATTTTCATTCATGGACGGTTTCTCCGGATACAACCAGATCAAGGTGCATCCGGAAGATATGGAGAAGACCACATTTGTAACCATGTGGGGCACGTTTTGCTACAAGGTGATGCCGTTTGGACTAAAGAATGTGAGGGCAACCTATCAAAGAGCCATGGTAACCCTTTTTCATGACATGATGCATAAAGAGATTGAGGTTTATGTCGATGATATGATCGCTAAATCTCGAACAGAGAAGGAGCACATACAAGTCCTGAAGAAATTGTTTTTGAGATTGAGAAAATTCCAGCTAAAACTCAACCCCGCCAAATGTACCTTCGGAGCCAAGTCTGGAAAGTTGCTCGGATTCATGGTTAGCGAGAAAGGAATCGAGATCGATCCAGACAAAGTTAAAGCCATACAAAAGCTATCCCCGCCGTGCACTCAAAAAGAAGTTCGAGGCTTTCTAGGAAGATTAAATTACATTGCTCGGTTCTTTTCACAACTGACCGAGAAATGTGACCCTGTCTTTCGCCTCCTCAAGAAACATAACCCAGGTGAATGGGATGAAGAATGCCGAAGGGCTTTCGACAAGGTCAAACAGTACTTATCCAACGCCCCGGTGTTGATGCCACCTAACCCAGATAAGCCGTTGATACTGTACTTGGCAGTATTCGAGAATTCCATGGGATGCGTATTGGGTCAGCATGATGAGTCAGGAAGGAAAGAGAAGACCATTTACTATCTTAGTAAAAAGTTCACAGAATGTGAGACAAGGAACCCGCCGATAGAGAAGTTCTGTTGTGCCCTAATTTGGGCAACCCGAAGGCTGAGGCAGTATATGTTGTATCACACCACTTGGCTCATATCAAAATTAGACCCCTTAAAGTACATGATGGAGTCAACAGCTTTAAATAGAAGGATGGCCCAATGGCAGATTCTACTTACTGAATTCGACATAGTCCATGTGAACCAGAAAGCAGTAAAAGGAAGTGCAATAGCAGATTTTCTGGCCAGTAGAGCTTTGGCAGACTACGAGCCTTTAAACTTCGACTTCCCAAACGAAGACCTAATGTGTGTTGCTACCACTAAAGAAGGTGCTCTGGAAGAACTTCCTTGGAAATTAAACTTTGATGGGGCGTCAAATGCTGTGGGCAATGGAATTGGGGCCGTCTTAGTATCCCCAAATGGAGATCATTATTCATTCACTAGTAAATTGGATTTTGATTGTACGAATAACATGGCGGAATACGAAGCGTGCATCATGGGAGTCAGTGCAGCCATAGAACGCAAGATTAAAATGTTAGAGGTGTATGGAGACTCTGCGCTAGTGATTTATCAATTCAAGGGAGAATGGGAGACCCGAGACCCCAAGTTGATCAACTATAAAAAACTGGTCCTTGAATTGGTTAAAGAGTTTGATGACATTACCTTCCACTACCTTCCACGAGACGAAAAGTAGATGGCTGATGCTTTGGCTACCTTAGCCTCCATGATCAAGGTGAACAAACAAGAAGATGTCAAACCCATCCGGATGAGCATTTATGAAATTCCAGCCCACTGTTATAATATTGAAGAAGATGAAGAGAAAGATGATCACCATTGGTATCACAATATATTACAATACGTGAAGTATCGTGAGTACCTAGACCAGGCAAGTGAGAATGATAAAAGAACGCTAAGAAGACTGGCCATCGACTATGTCTTAGATAGGGATATATTGTACAAAAGCAGAAAGGATCAAGTGTTACTAAGATGCGTAGACGCTGTAGAGGCTAAGAAAATCTTGGAAGAAGTCCATGAAGGTGTCTGTGGGACACATGCTAATGGCTTTACAATGGCCAAGAAAATTATGAGATTCGGGTACTATTGGTCCACCATGGAAGGAGACTGTGTCAATTACGCTAAGAGATGTCATAAATGCCAAATCTACGGGGATAAAATTCATGTGCCCCCTTCACCTCTGCATGTCATGGTTTCTCCATGGCCATTCTCTATGTGGGGCATGGATGTGATTGGACCAATATCGCCGAAAGCTTTCAATGGGCATCATTTCATCTTCGTGGTTATCGACTACTTCACCAAATGGGTAGAAGCCGCTTCGTATGCTAGTGTGACCAAGTCAGCAGTGAGCAAGATTCTGAAAAAGGAGATCATATGTCGATATGGAATGCCGAAGAGGATCATATCTGACAATGCATTAAACTTGAACAATAGTACGATAGCGGAAGTCTGCAGTCAATTCAAGATCAGACATCATAACTCGTCACCATATCGCCCAAAGATGAATGGGGCGCGTGGAAGCGCGATAAAAACATTAAGAAAATTGTGGGGAAGATGACCGAAACCTACAAAGACTGGCATGAGAAGTTACCATTTGCCCTCTTTTCTTATCGAACGTCGGTCAGAACCTCAACTGGGGCAACCCCTTTCTCTTTGGTCTACGGAATGGAAGCGATATTGCCAATCGAAGTCGAGATCCCGTCTCTTCGAGTGCTGTCGGAGTTAAAGTTAGAAGAAGCCGAGTGGATTTAGTCTCGATATGATCAATTGAACCTAATTGAGGAAAAGAGGTTAAGAGCTATCCGTCATGGTCAGATGTACCAAAAGCGAATGATGCGGGCTTATGACAAAAAGGTCCGCCTTAGAGAATTCTGCGAGGGAGACCTGGTTTTGAAAAAGATCCTTCCCATACAGAAGGATTTTTGAGGGAAATGGACACCTAATTGGGAAGGGCCTTACGTGGTGAAGAAGGCTTTCTCTGGAGGAGCATTGATTCTAGCAGAGATGGACGGTAGAAACTTGCCCAATCCTGTAAACTCGGATTCAGTCAAGAAGTATTTTACCTAAAGAAGAGAGGCTAGAGTGAAAACCCGCAAAAGGGCACTCTGCAATCTAAAAAAAAATGGAGAGGCCAAGGTGAAAACCCGGAAAGGGCGCTTTGAGACCAAAGGGGCTTTTTGAGTTGAAAACCCAAAAACGGGCAGCCCAAATTTTGAATATGAGGCACATGGTAGTCTTGTCCTCCCAAAAGCAGCAAGACAGAAGAATAATACACCTTGGGGTATCAACAAAATACGCAGGGCCTTTTGAATATACATTTGGTTCGAAGGAGCCTTTGAGAAATTAGAATAGTGAAACTCATGCTGCGATATCTGAGGCACCTTTTTTCTCATTTATTGCACTTTATCAGATTCGTATTCCTATGTATACAAATCAAATTTTGCTTAATAAAATTCTATTTGTCCATTATGATAATCTCTTTCGAGCATTTTTGTTGAAATCGCGATTTTTGGACATATTCACACAAAAGATGTTATGCATATTACTCTGGAAAGTTTCTAAATAGTACAAGGACCTAAAACAGGGCCACTAGTCAGGACTAACCAGGATCAAAGTTGGAAAACATTGGAAAAAGAGTAGTCCAAATTAGGACTATTTCTTCGAATTTCCTGTCAGAGACAACAGCTAAGCAAGAAGACGCGATAGCACATCAATGATAGAACCCGGACGAATTATGAGCAATGACACCTTAAGCGTTTAAAAAGGAATCACTCTCATGACATTTCTACATTCATAATCATTCATTTAGTTAGGGACATTTGATTCATCTCGATCATAGCATCCTAGTTATCTGACATACACAGATACAGGAAACCCATTCTACACATCATATCTTTAGAAGACAGTGTAGCGACATTGGCTGATCCTACAGATCCTATTTCCCTGAAGTTGCAGTGAAGCAGATTGAAGACGGTGAATCTAGGCTTCCTGAAGTTGCAGTAAAGTAGATTTAAGTCACCAACCTAGCTCCCTAAAGTTGTAGTGGAGTAGGTTGAAATTTTGGATCTTGTTTCCCTGAAGTTGTAGTGAAGCAGATCGAAGACGGTGAATTTGGGCTTCCTGAAGTTGCAGTGAAGCAGATTTAAGCCACCAACCTAGCTCCCTAAAGTTGTAGTGGAGTAGGCTGAAATTTTAGATCTTGTTTCCCTGAAGTTGCAGTGAAGCAGATCGAAGACGACGAATCTGAGCTTCCTGAAGTTGCAGTGAAGCAGATTTAAGCCACCAACCTAGCTCCCTAAAGTTGTAGTGAAGTAGGCTGAAATTTTAGATTTTGTTTCCCTGAAGTTGCAGCAGAGCAGATCGAAGTCACAATCCTTATCTCTCTGAAGTTGTAGTAGAGCTGGATAAAAACACGCGAACCATGCCCCCCTGAAGTTGTAGTGGAGCATATTGAAGTTACCTGAAGAAAGGAAACACCAAAGAAGTCATGATTCCACGGAACCGGGCAAAATTGGCCCTCATTTATAGTATTTGCTCTATTCTCGTTACACGACAATGAGCAAAGAGGGGCAGCTGTAGTGGGCCAAATTTGCCCGGCCCGTTACAAACAAACCAAAAAATAATAATAACCCAAAAATAAAAGTCCAATATTAAACCTAAATACAAGACCAAAACTTAAACCTTATAACAGTCCATTTACAAGCTTTGACCCAAACTAATACCCTAAACCAAGACCTAAAAGTAGGCCCAATATTAAAACCCAAGACCCAAATAACTAAACCTAGACCCAACCCCAAAATTGTATCGGCCCAAGTGGCCCAAGATTCAAAAATTAGGGCAGAACCCTAGCGATGCATGCGCGCGCGCGCGCAGTCCCCAGCCTCCACACCTCGAAGACGGCCCTCGGCGCCATGCCCACGCCGTGACGCCAAAGACACGGCCCTCAGACACGCGCCACGCACTCCATACCTGCGAAAGAAAACAAAGGCAGCAGCAAGAGTAGCAACCAATAGAAAATTTTTGATTTATTTCTTCTTTTGATTATTCGGCTATAAAGCCTTGTTGCTTTTCGATTGTAAGGTTTTTTTTTTAGGCACACAGACACGATTCGCATACTGAATACAAAGAAAAAGCAAAAGGTGATTTATGCTTTGAGTCTCTAGGTTTATTACGTTTTTTTCTCGATCTGCTCCCTTCAATTTCTTTCTTAGTTTTTTTCATTTAAAAACAAAGAAAAAAGGAAAACAAAACTTTCCCTCGCGAATCTGTCGTCGATCCTCTCTTGCTTCGCCGAAATCGAAGTTAAAAGGGAGGTTTTGAGGCCAAAGAGTGACGAATCGAAGCCCAAGGCATGAGGCGCCGTTCTTGATGGCGGTTTGATGCTTGGAAGATGGATTTAGGGTTCGGCCAGAGGGGGAAAGAGAAGGTTAGGGTTCGGCTGACAGGCTTAAATGAGCCTTTATAGCGATTCAAAAATGCTGCTGTTTGAGCATGCCTCTATAGCTCTAAAACGGTGCCGTGTAGCCAAGGGGCGACCCGATTCGGTTCATCACCCCTAGGACCCGAGCATTTTTGTGGTGAGGGGTTATTTGCAAGCTGGATCCTTCCCTTTTTACGCCTCATCCTAATCAACCCGCATTCTTGTTTCATTTGTTTTTAATTTAGACTCGCGATTTGTGCTCATTTGCAATTAAATCCATGCCTAAACGTAGCACTTTGGGACTTGGCATATTGCCAGTTTTAGTCCCTCTGCACTTGCGCGCATGGCATATGGGTCCCTGTCGTTATTGTGGTTTTATTTCCTAACTTTCCCCTTTTGTTTTAGTTTAATTTTAATTAAGTCTTTTTGTTTTATAGCCCTTTTTTGCTCTTAATTAATTATTTTTACTTTTTAAACAACTTTGAAAATTGCAACTTTATTATTGTAAATCTGTTTTTGTAATATTATTTCAACATTTTGTATACTGTTTTATATATTTAATTTGTAATAAAATTCGTTTTAGTTTATATGCTATTAATCTCATATTATTTTGTACATACAACTTCTTTTGCATTTATTCACATGTTTTTATACATATTTGTTGTTTAAAAGGAAACTACATGTTTTATATATCATTTAAATATCATATATGAGCATTGGCATGTACATATATATATTAATATGTACATTACTAAACCCACGTATTTTATAACAAAATTATTCCTATTTCATGCATATCATTAATATTATATTATTTTATCTACATATAATTTCCTTTAAACATATTCTTATATTATATTACACAATTCTTATAATACATCTTTTAAATCATCGTTATGCAAGTGTATATATATTTATCGATACCTACCTTTGATCTATATATTATTAAATCTATGTATTTTAATATATATTTTTGCTATTCAAATATGCTTTGTATAGATGTTTTAAATAAGATTCGAGTTATTTTATATTTATTTACATTAGTACATGTTTTTTATTTACATAAATTATCAAACCTACATTTTATATACATAGCCTTGTTTATATATAAGTATGCTTTTAAGTCCATCATGGTTTACAATAAAAATGATTCAATCTTGAGTATGTTTCTATTTTTTTTTATAAGCAATTATTTCTAATTTATATACGTATATATATTTTTTTATTTGTGATAAAATCAATCCAATTTTTTTTATATATAACTCACATTTTAATTCCATGTTATATTGTATATAATTGCTTCAAAATTCGTTCGTACACATATAAGTATTCTTAATTTTCCTCTTATAAATTATTTCAGACTCTAGCATATATTAGTTGATTGTTAGTCCATCATTTTTAGTCCACTATTTTTGTATCGTGTTGATCTTATATCGTTCGGCATCCCATGTATTAATTATCTTCATGACATTTCTTGTATATTTGCTACATCATGCTTGCTCATTTTCATATGTTATCACATCAATTATTCCCCATGTATGATTATAATCGGATTATGCTCTTTAGGTTAGTTATATTTTTTAGGATTCTTTAGTCAATTGTATCTCATGCATATATAGCCTCATATCATCGTTTTCCACTTCGTTTGAAATGTGGTTTTATATAAACCAAATTTTTATGATTAATTTCGAAATATTTTAAATTGGATTAATACGTTTTAAGCTAGTTTTATAAATATTCATTTAAAAATTCCTTAAAACGAAGGCGATATTCGATTCATGGCAATTCGTGGAATCGTGCCCTAACGCGTTGGGTTGCAATTTCTCGTTTGCTCAAAATAATCGAAGGTCCCTTTAGAATTTCACCCATGTCTTTTAAAAGTCCCTTAAACGAAGGCGATATTTGATATTTGGTGACTCGAGAATCATGCCCTATCCTGCTGGGTCGTGATTTCTCGTTTGCTCAAAACGATCGAATATTCCTTTAGGTTTTCATTCATGTTTTCGAAAAAAATCTTTAACGAAAGAAATGTTCGATGTTTGGCAATTCGGGAAATAGTGCCCTATCGTGCTGGGTTGCAATCTCTCATTTGTTCAAAATAATCGAATATCTCTTCGGAATTTAACTCATATTTTCTAAAGACGAGGCAATGTTCACTATTTGGAAACTCGAAGAATCGTACCCTACTGTGCTGGGTTTCGGTTTTCTCGTTGGACCAAACAGTTGGACATCCTTTTGTAACTTTCAAATTATAAATTTTCAGACGTCGAAACAAAAAGATTTTGGCAACCAACTCGGGTTACTCAAATGTTATTAAAACAGAACCACATTCCAAAAACATTTATTATTTTAGACATAAGGACAGTATCTAATCGATTTGGTACCAATTTTGGGCATAATGAGGGTGCTAATCCTTCCTCATACGTAACCGACTCTCGAGCCTACTTTCTCAAAGTTCGTAGACCAAAATCGTTGTTTTAGTAAATCAAAAAATGTTTTATTAAAATAACCAAATTCTTAGGTGATCCGATCATACCTAAACAAAAAGATCGATGGCGACTCCATGTTTTTATTTTCAAATAGTCGATTCCCTCGTATTTTCATTAAATTTAAAATTTTAAAATTTCAAAAAAGGGGTGGTTTCGACACCTACCACAGTTGATTAGAAAGAGTGAGGATAGAATAGCGTAATAGATTCTTAGCAATACTGATTGGGAGAACAATACTTACACGAGATTTGACCGAAGTAGAAGGAGTAGTAATTACACCAAGTGTATTCGGCCAAAGAGTATTCGGCCCTTGGGAGATTCGACTTTCACGCTTAGTATGGTGAATAAGGTTTATTTGGCACAGATTAAAGAAGAAGAGTAGAAGAAGAATAGAAAATCGGCACAAGAAAAGAAAGAAAGAAGCTAATGTTTTCGGCTTTTTGGATCTTGAAGAGAAAAGGGTTTCTGATAACAAAGTGAGAGAGATTTTGGCATTAGTCTAGCAACCTTGCATTCGGCACCTATTTATAGCCCCTATAACCGAATTGCCTGACCCTCAATTCCCTATTCGGCTCCATCACTTCCCCCTTCTCATTTCCTCGTTTTTCTCCCTAATAACCCCTTGATCCTTTCCTCAAATTTCTCTTCTAAACACTCCCCTTAGAGTCCATCTTCACGCCACTTCCAATCCTCTAGAAGGCCAAAATTAAACTTCAACAATACTAAGCTAGGATTCAAACCTTGGATCTCCTTACTAGCCACTAACGACACCTCCCTACACTCTAAATGGCATCACTTAGCCACTCCTCCACAAGGCTTTTTGATGCCAATTTCCCCTATCTTTATTTAAAAGTCCAACTACTTACCAACAAGGTCCTTTTAATTATTAACGCATAATTTTCTTTTCCCTTAAGTTCAAACTTAAACCTAAGCCAAGACCTACTATTACCTACTTATCCAAAAATACCTAGCACATTTTTTTATCATAACCAAAAAAAAGAAAATTTGAGATTTTGGGATTTTTGGGGCGTTACACTACTTATATGGAGAGAAATGCCAGATTTATACGAATCACAAAAGCTTGAAATATCTGATGTCACAGAAGGATTTGAATTTGCATCAACGAAGATGGCTAGAGTTATTGAAAGATTATGATTTTGTGATTGATTATCACCTAGGAAAAGTTAATTAGTTGCTGATGCCTTGAGCCGAAAATCATTGTTTACGTTACGAGCCATGAATACCCAGTTGTTGATATATGATGATGGGTCTATTTTAGTTGAATTGAAACCTAAATCGGTATTTCTGCAACAATTTTTTTAAGCTCAAAAAAATGATCGTGAACTACAAGCTAAACGAATTCAATGTGAGTTTAACTTTGATTTAGAATTTCATATTAGAACTAATGATTGTTTAATGTTCCGAAATAGAATTTTTGTACCGAAAAATACAGAGCTTATTCAAAAAATTCTGCATGAAGCACACAGTAGTCACTTTTCTTTTCATCCTGGTAGTACCAAGATGTATAATGATTGAAACAGCAATATTGGTGGTCGGGAATGAAACGGGATATATCAGAGTTTGTATCGAAATGTTTAATTTGTCAGCAAGTAAAAGCTAAACATCAAGTACCATCTGGTTTACTGCAGCCTGTTTTGATTCCTGAGTAGAAATGGGATAGAGTCAATATGGATTTCGTATCGGGACTACCCCTAACTCTGAAAAAGAAAGATGCTATCTGGGTTGTCGTTGATCGACTAACAAAATCTACTCATTTCATACCAGTACGTACAGATTACTCTCTGGATAGGTTAGCTAAATTGTACTTATCTGAAATCATACGATTACATGGTGTACCACTTTCTATTATCTCCGATAGAGATCTGAGATTTATGTCAAGATTTTGGAAAAAATTACAAGAAGCTCTTGGAACGAAATTGAATTTTAGCACAACTTTTCATCCCCAGACGGACGGTCAGTCCGAAAGAATTATACAGATACTTGAGGATATGTTGCTTTGTTGCATTCTCGAGTTTGAAGGTAGTTAGGAGAAATACTTGCCTCTAATTGAATTTGCTTGTAACAACAGTTTCTAAATGAGTATAAAGATGGTACCATACGAAGCTTTATATGGTTACAGGTGTCGAACACCGTTATATTGGACTAAATTAAGTGAGAAAAAGATTCATGGGGTTGAATTGATCAAAGAGACTGAAGAAAAAGTGAAAGTAATTCACCACAGTTTAAAAGCAGCTTCAGATCGACAGAAATCCTATGCAGATTTGAAACATAAAGAAATAGAATTTTAGTTCGGAGATCGAGTATTTCTGAAAGTGTCACCGTGGAAGAAATTCTCCGTTTAGGCCGTAAAGGAAAATTAAGTCTGCGATTCATTGGGCTGTATGAAATTGTTGAAGTAATAGGGCCTATAGCATATCGACTATTGTTACCATCTGAGCTAAAAAAAACTTAATGTTTTTCATGTTTCAATGCTACGTCAATATAGATTGGATCCGTCACATGTGATTTCTCTCGTTGATGTAGAGATACAGTCTAATTTATTGTATAACGAAGAACTGATTAGGATTCTGGCTCGAGAAATTAAAGAATTAAAGAATAAACTTATAGCTCTTGTAAAGGTTCTTTGGCATAAACACGGAATTGAGGAAGCTACGTGGGAACCCAAGGAAACTATGCGAAAACAGTACTCTAACCTCTTTACCGGTAAGATTTTCGGGGACGAAAATCCTTAAGGGGGAGAGTTGTAACGGCTCGTTTTTAGGTCAAATCGGAAGAGTGGTTTTGGGACCACAAATACGAAGTTAAAATATTTTTTTTTATTTTAATAAGGTCTAAAATATGATAGATTAATTATGTAAAAGTTTCGTAAAGAAATTTTGCCGTTTAAATGTTTAATTCGGTAAAAAGGACTAAATCACGTAATGCATAAAAGTTGATTTTTATTGTTTAAAGGTATTAAACAGCTATGATTTATTAATATGGAAGTCCTTATAATGTTATTTAACCATAATTTAAGTAGTGGACATTTATGTCCATGAATTACATGATATATGGATGATTTATAATAAGGTTATATTAGTAATTTAGTTATTAAGTTAATAATTAATAAAACAACTTGCATTTTATTTCTTCATTCATCTTCTTCACCGAATTAAGGGCAAGGAATAGCCATTTTTAAAGCTTCAAACATTCGGTCACTTTACCTTGAGCATGTAAGTTCGTTTTAGCTCGGTTTTTAATGATTTTTACGTTTTTGAGCTCATTGCAACTTAATCTAGCTAGCCCGTACCTTCGTTTTTGAAACTGTTATAGATTTTGAGATATGCCATTGTTGAATACTTTAGTATTTTGAATTTTCCTGTTAGATTATTAATGGTTGTTAATAGTTATACAAGTTTTATAAAGTGATTTTTGACAAAAATGAGAATTAGGGATTAAATTGTGAAAGATAGAAATATTGTGGTTGAAAATGTGAATAGAATGAAAATATGGGCTAATATGAATCCCATTGAAATTCGGCTACCTTGGGTTAGGGCTTAATTGTGTAATTTTGCATTTTTATGTGTTAAGGACTAAATTCCAAAGTAGTCAAAAGTTTAGGGGTAAATTTGTAATTTAGCCAAAATGAATGGTTTTGGCTAAATTGAATTGAATGAAAGTTTGAATGAGTTAATTTGATATCATATAGATCAAGATAAGCAAATACCGAAATTAGAACGGGGAAACGAAAGATAGACAAGTAAAAGACGGTTATACGAGCAAATACAAGGTAAGTTCATATAATTAGAATTAAACTTTTCTATACTTGTGTTTATCGAATAGAATGTTTATAATTGAGATATTTGAAGTATAAATGTCTTATTGTTATATTGTATGTGTTACTGAGCCCCGTTTGAACTATTTGAATTCATTGGATATGTGTCACATGTTACTGGAATTAACATAATGGTCAAGCTCCTACATTTGTTGCGGACTCACCATAGCTCGTAGGAGCTTATTGTTTCAGCTCATTGGAGCTTACCGATTCAGCTTGAAAGAGCTTACTATTCAGCTCAATAGAGCTTACTGTTTTCAGGTCAATAGAGCTTACTGTTTATCAGCTCAATAAGAGCTTACCGACCATGACTCGAAAGAGCATCTATGATGATGAATTGACGGATTACTGACATTGTTCACTCGATTATCCTTTGAACTTCTAATAGGTTCAATGGGCCTAAATAATGTTATATGGACAAATTACAGTTTATAAATGTTACTAAAGTTATATATATGATGTATGAGTTTGGAAAGATATGAAGTATTATTTTAGTAAATAGTTTATGTATTAGTTAAATGACTAACATGTGATGATTATGTGTGATTAGGTGATGGTTAAATTGAATTGCTGGCATTTTATTATTGCTTTGATTACATTTAAATGGTAAGTTTAATTCTGAATTATACGAGCTTACTAAGCTATAAGCTTACTTTGTTTCATTTTTTATGTTTTATAGGGTTCGTTAGCTCGCTCGTTTTGGACAAGTCAGAGTTGCACGTCAGACTATCCAATTTCTAATTGGTATTTTGAACTTATGAACTTGTGTAAATATGGCATGTATAGGCTAGTTTGATGGTCATAGTTATGTGTTGGTATTATAGCTTGAGAATGAATTTGTATATAAGTTAAGCCATATGATTTGGATTATTTTGGTATCATATTTGGATTGCATATATGTGCTTATTGATGGTATGTTTTGGTATGACAATATTTGAATGAAATTATGCAAAAAAGTCTTGATATATATAGATGTTAGATGAATGAGTTGTATATGTGGTTATATAGGTAACTGGATATGTAAATGGTAAGTTTGGATGTGGCTTATAATGTGTATTGAATTGGTAAATTTGGTTGCCAATTAAATTGTTTTAATGTGGTCAATTATGAATGTAAATGCTTATGTTTTAGGGTGGCAAGTTTGGCTTTTCAAATGGCCTATTTTTGTCCACACAGGCAGGGACACAGATGTGTGTCTCAGCCATGTGCAATACACGGTCATGTTACATGGCCATGTGTCCCCTGGGGTACCCTACGAATTAAAGTCAGTATACCTTACAGTTTTGACATGACCTAGACACACGAGCGTGTCTATCGGTCGTGTGTGGCACACGGGCGTGTGGTCGGCCGTGTGACCCAAGTAAGTAGCCTCCTTAATTTTCACATGGCTTGGCACATAGGTGTGTCTTGTGGCCGTGTGGGCTAGTCAGTATGTATGCCCTGTTTTACCACGACTTAGACACACGAGCGTGTCTAATGCCGTGTGAGGCACACGACCTGTTCACACGGGCATGTGTCATTTGAAAAGTTGAGAATTTCCTAAGCTTCTGAAATTTTTATATGTTATCATTTTAGTCTCAAATGTATGATTAAGACTTTGTACTATTGATTTAAGTATATTTTGAATGTGAATGAATGATAGTTACTGAAATGAGATGAAATTTGTTAAATGAATGTTTCGAATTGAGTTACAGGTCTGGTAATGCCTCTTAACCTATTCCAGCGACGGTTGCGGGTTGGGGGTGTTACACATGTGATATGGCTTGGTTTTGGTTGTGTTTATAAATGACTTTTGAGTATAAGCTATGTGATACAATAAGGTCAATATAATGTGATCATGAATGGCTAATGGAATTTGTCATTTTGGTAAGTTGTGGTATGTGCCTATTTTGGAATTTGGTAAGATTTTGGCATGCGAATGAATGAAGTAAATTGAGATTATGAATCATATGCTTTGGTGTGACTTTGGCTTATGATTTGGTATGTTTTGGTTTGGATATAAACATGAATTTCGTTGGTGATTATATGACATGAAGAATGTATGTTATGTGATTGAAATTTGTTGAATTTGTGATGCTATTGTTATCTATTTGTTGCTTGTAGGGAGGACCCTTAATGGGTGGCATGTTGGCCTTGTAAATGGCCTATTTTTGGCCACACAAGCGTGTGTCTCATCCGTGTTGCTTGAGGGCCATTTCGAAATGAGCCTAAGCAAACCACACGGTTGCACACACACAGGCGTGTGCTAGGCCATGTGGCCAAGTCAGTTTCGAGGATGGGCTAGACACACGAGCATGTGACTGGCCATGTGCCCCAAGTCAGTAGCCTCCCTAATTTTCACACGGCCTGGCACACGAACGTGTCTTGTGGCCGTGTGGACAAGTCAGTATGTATGCCCTATTTTGCCACGACCTAGACACACTGGCATGTCTAATGCCGTGTGAGGCACACGACCTGTTCACACGGGCGTGTGACCTCTGTAACTTAGAAAATTGTTTAGTTTTGAAAAATTTTGTATGTGTTTGATTTAGTCCCAACCTATTCCTAATGCATGTTTAAGGTCTCGTTGACCTAAGAAAGGGACTTTATGTTGATGTTTGACTATGATACTATGATATTTGTGAAATGAATGCGAAATGTTCCGATATGTCCGGTAATGCCTTTTATCCCTAGTCCGGCGACGGATACGGGTTAGGGGTGCTACAAATGTAAAACTAAAGTTGTTTTATAGCCTTCCACATATTTTTATATGATTAATGTTTTAATGATCTAACCATTAAATTTATCAATACAATTGTACTTATCATGCATATAAATTTTCAAACCAATCCAATATCTCTATTAAACGATTAATTTTTTTTATATAAAACAAATAGTTAGAAAATTTTAATTTACGTCAAATTTGACATGTTTGATTTATAACGTTTAAAATGTTAAAATATTACAAAATATAATAAAAGATATAAAATAATTTTAATTTTATGCTGATGTAAATAGGTCTATCCCGTTTATATTTACCTAACTAAATTAATAATTTAGGTATAATTTACCAAAATTTCACACCAATTTATGAGAAAAAACCCAAACTTCATTTTGGGGGTTAAAACTTTAAAATTGTCACAAGTCATCTTTAGCCTCTTTTCTTTGATCGTCTATAGTCGTTTTTGGTTGATTGTCTACTGACATTTTACCGGTGCACCATTTGTGGCCTTTTTTATTAGGTTGGTTGTTGCCGTTTCTCTCGGCCTTCTCTGGCTTGATATCACTCCATTTTTAGCTTTGTAACCGTTAATAGTTTTTTTAATTAAAAAGAAAACTCCTTTTTTTTTCTATTTTGTTTCACATTTCATTGTCTCGTTTAGACTAATTGTTGAAAATTACACATTTTTAGAATTTATATTATATTGTAAAAAGGTACAGATAAAATAATGAACAAAAAAATGTAAAAAAGAATAACAAACTGTTTTATTCCACTGTTATAGATGTACACCAGCCCAATCTCTACAACTGTCGATCTCACAAATGATACCACGTATCAACCCAATGAAATAATCAACCCATTCAGACCCAAATTACTAGAATTATAATAAACGACAATGCATAACAAATAAATTAAAACAAAAACAAGTGAAAAAAAAATCCCTAAGTCAAATGAAAAAGATCCTCGAGAATCATTATCCAAAAGCCCGTGAATAGCCCAGGAAAGCAAGAACTCGCTTTCTTAAGCCAGGAGGGCGGCGAAGAAAGTAGCCGCGAGAGCGGTTGCACCAAAGAAGACACCGTTGGTGGAGGCAGCGGAGGGAGGAGGGCCTTGGTCAGCTGTTGGCTCCGAGGCTGGAGTAGATGCGCCTTCTGGGGTGGGAGCAGGAGGGGAGGAGATTGAAGGAGAAGGTGAAGAAGTTGTTGGTGAAGGCGATGGGGAAGTGGTCGGTGATGGGGTAGGAACAGTTGAAGGAGCTGGGGATGGCGTTTGTGACGGTGTTGGGGAAGGTGTTGGAGTCGCCGCCGGCGGTGGTGAGGAGGTTGGAGGAGCTGAAGGTGAAGTTGTTGGGGGAGAAGTTGGAGCTTGAGCCATGCAAGAGGTGGCCAAAAGACCCAAGATCATTAAAACCTTGAACATTGTAGAACTCATCTTCCCAAATGAAAAAAAGAAAAGAAACTCAAAAGCTTTGAAATGAGAAAGAAATTGTCGAGATTGAGAGATTTTGGGAGTGAGGGAACTAAAAGAGAGGAAAGGACTAAATATATATATATAAAAAAAAAAGGAAAGCAGAAAGTGGAAAGATGACAGACAGATAGGAGAGAAAAGAAGGGATTAGTCAAATCAAATCACTAATGTAAAAATATTCTTCTGGATTTGATTATATCAAATTATGCAAAATGCAACACATTTATATGGAATTTACATTCATACATGCAAGCACATCATGAGCTAGCAGCTAAGCGATGAGTTGTTGGGTTCCCATTGTTTCCTCCGTTTTTCTTTGAAGTTTCTTTAACGATAGTGTACAAAAACTATTACCAACAATAAGGGCTGTGATTTGGACATCGATTTTGTCTTTGTAGTGCATTTGAGTCAATTTTATTTGTTTTTAGCGCAGCGATTAGGGTAATAAAAATCTTAATTAATAAATTAAAACATATTTATATTAATTTTCAGTCAGTGTTTGTATGTAATAATTAGTGGAATCCATGTCAAAGTTAACAATTGATTTACAATAATATCACTTAAATAGCAATACAAAATACAATATTAATATATGAATTTTTACCCTATTATCGTATATGGATTGGCTGCTCAAGGTCGGTAAAATGTCACTTTCTTACCAATGTTTGGGGGGTTAGACAAATACTTTGAGAAAACCATTTTTGGTCGTTTCTTTCCTTCACGGTCTGTCCTCCGCGTTAAACTTTCAACAACTTCCCTAAAATAATGGTCGGATTATTACATTTATACCCTCCTTTGAATATTGGTCTGCTTATTAATGCGAAAAAGTCAAGATCCAAAGAACTTCATTTGTACACGTGGCACTACCTGAGTGGGTTTTTTTATTTTAATATTACCTCTACAAGTTAAACACATTTTTAATACACCGTATACGCTTTCAAACTTTTTAATTTGAACAATTCTTGAAACGATTCATTTTTCTTGGGCTCGAATTCATCTATACTTACTAGATTACGAATTACGTTATAAATATGTTGATTAGTAATATAAATAAAAGTTAAATAAAATTTTGGTTAAAACAATAAAATTAAAATTTTAAAATTTACTTTGTTTCAAGTTTAAATTTTATCTTATGTGAGATTTTATTAATTTAGTATCACTAGTTAATTAAGCTTTAACATAATTAGATAATGAATAAAATATAATTATTTTACAAATTAAATTATATTATCTTTACGATGCCATTGTTCTCTTAGTATATTTTATATAAAAATTTTATATACACATAATAAGATTTTAAGTTAAGGCATTATGTTTTCAACATCTTTACTTTAGCTTTTAACTACAATATTATTTATTTTTATATAATTTCTTTTATAAATATACTTATTATATAATTCTGTTTTTATTCGAATTAGTGCCACCCATCAACTAAAATCCAGTTCAATTAAAAATATTAAAACTTATTCTTTTATAGCAAACATTACTATTATAGTAACTTAAAATAACATTAATATGATGGTGTTTCCATCATTTAATAAAATTTGAATTTAAAATATCATGATATTTTTGTTTTAATTTTATTATCTCAACTAAAATTTGATTTGTTTCTATATTAATTTTTATAAATATATTTATTGTTTTAAAATTTTTGAAAATGTGATGTAATTTAATCTATTTTATCCACCTCATCATGTCTAATCCTATGTTTTCAGTATACAATGTCAAAATCACCGTGGCAATGATTGGGGATAACTTTCTAGTTTCTATGCATTTTAGATAATTCTATTGTTAGTTATCGGATTTTATAGTCGGAAATAAATAATTTTTATAATTTGGTAGAGAAAATCATTCTATTATATAGTATGAAACAATAAAAAATTGGAATGAAATTAGCTGGGAAGCAGCAGTTTTGATGGAGATAATTGGTGAGAGAGAAAGATTAAAAAAATTAAATAAAATAAATATAACAGTTGCAAATGGAAAACAACTAAAATGTTCTAATTTGTGTGCGAAACTGTGCTTTGTCTTGTTATCGTGCTTTAAGACAGTGTAGGAATTTGATAAAAAATGAGGTATTGGTGTTTGAAAAGACACTGTTATTTCCTTTGCTTGGACGACAAGTGTGTTTGGCTGGATATCTGAGACACGTGGTGAGCTTAGAAATGGAGTTTAGAACCAACCTCCTTTATATGTGTCTTGAATCGGTTCCATGAAATCATGGTAACATGCTTCCCATTAGGTTAAATATTTTTTTACTAAATTATAAAGTAAATTTTGACTATTAAAATATATTTCAAACCTTTATATTTATTATATATTTAGAATTTAATTTCTTTAATTTTTAAATTTAAAAAATTAAATTAAATTGTTAATATCATTATATTCTTCTATTAAATTTATTAGGGTAACATTTTGAAATTAAAAAAAATACTTACACAATAACCATGTAACGACAAAAAAAAAAAATTGCAATGGACGTGAATTTAATAGATCATTTTAACAGTGTTAGCAACTCTTAAAGATTATGTGGAAGTATGCCTTGCATTTCGATCAAACAGTGTGTGACGCTACAACATAAAGAAGCTCTTTGCCTTGATGAGTAGATGATGTCATGATGAGAATAAAGCCCTCGTCCCGATGATGTGACCATTCCTCGTCCCGACGACGTGACCATTCCTTGTCATGACGACCAAACGCCACGTCATGATGTGGCGACGTACTCCTCAAGTTTCTCTATTTCTTCTCTTAGTTAAACCCTGATTTTAGTTTTCCATCTAAACTCTGATTAACCTAGTGATATTCTAGTCATAAATGCTACGAATTTCAGCCTATAAATAAGCCTTAGTTACTCTAGGTTTTACATAATAGAAATATTTAGATTGAAAGAATTTTATTCTTTGTTTTGAAGGGCTTTTCTTTTAGGATTTTGGGTTTTTGTTTTGATTCTCTCATTTTCTTATAGTATTCTATTATTATAGTGAAATCTCCTTTTGCTTATGATTTTTTATCCTCTTTTGAGGAGTTTTTCCATGTTAAATTTGTGTGTTGATCTTTTCAATCTCGTAGTTATTTTTCTTGTTCATTGCATACACGAGTTAATTTCTTAGAAATTGGTATCATAGCTAGTTAATTTTTTGGATTTAACCCATTCAAGATGGCAACATCAAGATTTCGTATTGATAATGTCGACAGTATCATAAATTTTAGTCTGTGACAAGTTCGTATGTCAACAATACTGATTCAGAGTGATCTTGAGAGGATCGTTACAGAGAAGAAGCTCGCAGCCATAAACTAGTCAGAATGAGATAGGTTAGATAAAAAAGCTCTATCCACAATTTAATTATATCTAACAAATAATGTGTTACAGGAAGGTTTGAAGGAGAAAACAACATATACATTATGGAAGAAATTGGAAGCATTGTATATGACGAAAACCTTAGCCAACAGGTTAGTGTTAAAATGTTTCTACACATTCAGAATGGCCGAAGGTGAGTTTATTGGAGCTCATATTAGTGAGTTTGTTACCCTTTTAATTGACTTGAAGAATCTCGAAGTAGAGATTAGCGACGAGGATCAAGCTATGTTATTGTTATGTCCTTTGCCCTTTTCATATAAAATTTTTAGGGAAACTCTTATTTATGGGAGAGATCACCCCTCATTTAGGGGTGTGAAGGGGAATCTACTAAGCAAGGATAAACTCGACAACGAGTTAGATCCAAAAAAAAGGTCAAATAGGCAAGCCTCAGTTCTAGTTGCAAGGGGCATAAAATAATTCAGAAAGCCAAATCAAAACAGGTCTAGGGCAAGATCTAAATCTAGAAACCAAGACAAATAATGTGGCTACTGCAAGAAGAAGGGCCACATCATGTTGGAATGCTACAAAACTCAAAATAAGATTACAAGGGATGCCAAAAATGATAAGAACGATAAGTAGAAAATTGAGGTTGCTGATGCCAGTGTAGTCGAAGATAGAGGTGATGATTTCTTGTTAATGTCGACGAGTAAAAGCTCCAAGCTTACTTCTGAATGGATCCTATATTCAGGGTGCTTCTATCACATGTGTCCCAATATGGGCTGGTTCTACACATATAGTTTAGTAGAAGGTGGAGTAATCCTGATGGGAAATAATTCTCCATGTAAGATAATCGACATAGGAACAATTTAAATTAGGATGCACAACAGAATGATTTGAGCACTATCAGATGTCAAGTATGTGTAAACTTTAAAATATATAGATATTTCAGCACTATTTTATTTACAAATTATGCTAATTTTGCATAAATATATAACACTTTTTTTGTGGTTTTATACTCAATTTCATGATATTTCATTACTGTCATGGGAGTGTGTTAATTTAGTAAATTTTATGTTAAATGCATGTTATTTTACTATTTTTTGGGATTAATTGGGCTAAAGGAAAGGACAGAATTTTGGTTGTATTTGGGTCTTAGACAGGTGCAGGTTGAAAGATTGATAGTGCATTCACATGAACTTCAAAATGGTGTTGATCCAGAATGAATTCCAATGAGACCTAGAATTGCCTAAATTGGAGACCCAAAATCAATTCCACTTACTGTAACACCCATTACCCGTACTCGAGACTGGAACCAGGTACGAGGCATTACTAAACATGTATTTGAACAATTTCGAGAAATACGTGTTACAAAATTTCGTTCCAATTTGAAACCAATCAAACAACGTCTTAATGTCCCTATTATGGGCCTATGAGGCCCTAAACATACATTGAGAACGGTTCGGGACTAAACCGAGTGATGCGATCGCGCTCCATGGTTCAGCTAGCTCGAGCAAGGATTCTATGGTGCTACCACAAGGTCTTGTTACTCGAGCTCGAGCCAAGAAGTTTAAGGAGTCTATCACAGCTTTTGTAGCTCAACTTTGGAATGAAACGCTAATAGGATACTCCGAGAAAGTTGATTCCAGCTCCTTGAACTCACCTTGCAATTACCTGCAAGTCTAGCTCAGCTCATCGAGCTCACCACCAGCTCAAGCAAGTTTCCATTCAACTCAAAACCAGCTCACTAGCTTAGAATCAGCTCACTTCCAATTCCCCAGCTCGGGTCCAGCTCACTACCAGCTCATGAGTCCAAGCCCAGCTCGATTTTGGCTCATGAGTTGAATTCTAGCTCATGAAGACTACTTTGACTTCATTTGACTACTATTAAATTTTTATTTAATAAGTTCATTAATTAGTTAATTAATAAACCACATATTAAATTTAGTTCATATTAGTTTTATTAAATATGTCTTAAAAGTGTTTATAGTTGTTAATTAATTTGTCATAACGAATTTAATCTTTACATTGTGTTCACATTAGCTTGAATTAATTCTGTTCACATTTTCTTCTAGAAACTCAATGGACATATGGAGCATGAAGCAACATGTCTTTCTTGGAGGTGCATGGACGGTTAAGAGCTTTGCATCTCCTAGGTGCATGTTCGGCTAAGTGCATGTATGGCCACATTCAATGTGTCCAAGGTTCATGAATGTTTCCATTCATGTATGGTGTGCTACTCCTTCATTTTCCAAGTGACTATTCGGCTAAAAGGAGGCTTCCCATTACTTCATACATGTGGCCGAACATCTCCCTCCATGAACCTTAAAATTTTGTTCACATTATGTTCACATGGCATGGCCTTTCAATTCTAAGTGTTCACACCTATGGACTCTTCAAGAGTTGGCATTCACACTTAATTTGGCTCATGAAGTCTCCTCAATTAATTCCCAACTCTTCACCAAGTAACATGAATTGATTGCTTCAATTACTCAAGTTGGCCGAACCTAGCTATTGTCCAAGGGAGTCTCTCATTCATGACTCATTTCCTTAAGCACGAAGAACCTTCAAGACATTTCCACCATAGCCGAATCTGGTCATGAACATCAAAGGACTTCTTTCTAGAATTTTCAAGATGCATTCATGAGACTTTTACTTAATTATTAAGTATGTAAAGTGTCCATTCGACTAGCTAGTCTTTAGGCTATAAATGCTTGTTATTTTTCTTTGTGAAAGAACTTTTTGGACTTGTGTTAATGTTATGCTGCCAAAATTGTGAGGCAAAACTTTTCTCAAATTTCGTTCAAAGATTCGATTGGCTTCCTAGTGTTCTAGTTGTGTCAACCGTTGTTCTTTGTCGAAACCGAACTTATTACTACTCGTAGTGTGGCGTTCAAACATACCGAGGTTCCTATCTTGTTAGATAGTAGGTCGAGGTTTCCCTTTACCAAATCCAAACCGAACTAAAGAGAGCCTATAAACAACGGGTCGATACCAAATCGGTATTGGTTCTTGTTTGCACTTTTTGTTCAACCCCATTTCTTCACTTACCAAATTGTACCTAAACCGACCATTTCGTTCGTACCATTTTATAATACCATTTCGTTCTTACCCTTCATACCATTACATCCATTTCTTCAATTTCCCTAACCTAAATTCGAACTTTCAATTCTTCTTACCTATTCCAATCCGAACCAAAACCAATATCCCTCTTTCCTTTCCGTACTAATTCAATAAACCAACTTCCAAACCCAATCTAATCCTTGCATCTTCTTTAAACTTCTTTCTCGCCCTTCTTTCTCTTATCCGACCTTTCAATTAAACCTAACGTAACTTCTTGTCGATGATCGGGCACACTATTACGACTCGACTCTTTCGAGGCGAATCGTATCATCTGGTATCAGAGCTATTAAAACGAGAAGTTCGTGCGACGAAATCATCCCCGAGCTAGTCCAAGTGTACGCAAGTAGGATCCGAAAAAAAAAGTATAGAAAAATTTTTTCGTATACCGAAGTTTTCCCATTTTGATTAGTTTGTTGCTGTTACTACAAAAACAAATATCTACGCAGCCGTAGAAAAAAAATTGCGTACAGAAGTGTTCCTGTTGTATTTAGTTTGCTCATATAGTACCAAAAAAAATTACAAGTTAAAAAAAAATTGAAAAAAAAATTTGAAAAAAAAATCGAACAAAAAAAAAGTGATTTATGCAATTCAATTGTCATTTGATCGTCAAGTTTTGATCCGATATAGTTCCCGATCTTTCTTCTATTCTACTCTCTCTAATTCGCCACACTTTTAACCCAATTCCCTATTCTTTCAGCCTACCCTAAATCGAGTTCATCAATCCTTTGTTACCCTTTTGAACCGACCAACTAGGCCAAGGTCTAAGCCTTACGAATCTGTTACGAAATCACGAGAAAAGTTACGAGAGGTAAAAGGCACGAGAGTTGTAAGCGCAATAGAGCGGAGGTAAAAGCCTATCCTCGAGCGTAAACACGAGTGTGAAAGAATCATCTTTCTTTTCCTTTCCGAGTGATTGTGAGGTTTTGTGGTGAGGTTTATTTGACTATAGTTTAAATGTCACAAGAGTCAGATCACAATATGGAAGACCGTCCAGCAAGACAACTCGTTCACAACATCCCCGACTTAAATATGCAAGCCTTATTACGAGAAAGGGAGCGACTCCTAGATCGAAGGCTCAACCCAATCGAAGATCGATCACTCCAAGTTGAAATAATTGACCAACGTGAAAGAACTCTCGAGGCGGCTAGACAAAGACGGGAGAGGCCAAATTAAAATCGGGGAAGACGAAGGTTCCAAGACGATGAAGCAAACGACCTTAGTGATCTTGAAAGCGAACAAGAGTCTAATGCTAGTGATCGATGTAGGCAACACCGACAGCGAGATCGAAGACGCGAAGATGATGATATCAAGAACATTAAACTGTCTATTCCACCGTTTCAAGGTAGATCGGATTCGGAGGCCTATCTTGAATGGGAGAAAAAGATAGAGTTGGTGTTCGAATGTCACAACTATTCTGAGAAAAAGAAGGTGAAACTAGCAACGATAGAATTCTCGAACTACGCCATGATTTGGTGGGATCAAGTAACTACTAACCGAAGGCGTAACGGAGAACGTCCTATTTCCACATGGGCCGAAATGAAGGTGACTATGAGGCGACGCTTTATTCCCACATATTACCACCAGGAGTTACACCAAAAACTCCAAAATCTAACGTAAGGGACTAAAAGCGTCGAGGACTACTTTAAAGAGATGGAAATCGCAATGATTCGCGCGGAAGTGGAAGAAGACCCTGAAGCAACGATCGCGCATTTCTTGGCTGGTTTGAACCGCGATATTGCCAATGTTGTCGAATTACAACACTACCTTGAAGTGGTTGACATGGTCCATATGGCCATCAAGGTAGAAAGGCAACTCAAACGAAAGGGTCTGAGTCGAGGATTTACCACTTTCAACACTCTCAAATGGGGCCAAGGAACGAGTAAAGGAGTTTCCAATTCTCGAGGAAAGGAGTTCACGGCTCTCTCGAAAACCAATAAGTCTACCACCAAAGTGAACAAAGGCAAGGCACTCGAATTGTCCTTCAATCGAAATCGGGACATCAACTGCTTTAAGTGCCTTGGAAGGGGCCACATAGCAAGTCAATGTCCTAATCAAAGGACCATGGTGTCGAGGGCTGATGGTGGGATCGAAATGGAGGACGAGGAAGAGAAGGAGTCTGAATCGACTTCCGAAGTCGAGGAGGACTTAAAACCACCAATGGAAGGAGAACTACTAGTGGTAAAGCGAAGTCTAAGTCTCCAAGGCGCAGACAATGATCTCCAACGCGAGAACATCTTACACACCCGATGTCAAGTCGGAGGCAAAGTATGTAGTGTCATCATTGATAGAGGCAGTTGCACCAACGTAGCAAGTACGATGATGGTTGAAAAGCTTGGTCTGCCCACAACTAAGCATCCGAGTCCTTACAAACTTCAATGGCTCAATGACGGAGGAGAGCTTAAGGTAATGAAGCAAGTACTTGTCTCTTTCAACATCGGCAAGTATTCGGATGAAGTTCTCTGTGATATCGTACCGATGCACGTGAGGCATTTGTTACTTGGCCGACCGTGGCAATTTGATAGGAGAGTTCAACACGACGATTATACCAACCGGTATACATTCAAATTTATGGGAAAGAATGTGACGTTGGCGCCGTTGACTCCCAAACAAGTGTATGAAGACCAAATCAAGCTAAAAGCTTCAGTTGAGCAAATGAGAGAAAAAGAAAAAGAAAGTTGTAAAAAAATAAAAGAAGAGAAAAATAAGAAAAAGAAAACAAAAGAGAGTGACAAGAAAAATATCCAAGAAAAAGAAGAAAAAGAAAAGAAAATTGAGAAAATGAGTGTTTTTACAAGAGTTAGTGATGTGAGGAAGGCTTTGGTGATGAATCGAACTATTCTTGTACTTTTGTACAAGGAAGCATTAATTTCTACTAATGATTTACCCGAAACCCTACCCCCTCCTATTTTGTTCTTGTTGCAGGATTTCCAAGACGTTTTTTCGGAAGAAGCCCCGAGTGGTCTTCCACCACTTCGTGGAATCGAGCATCAAATTGATTTCGTGTCGGGAGCGGTTATTCCAAATCGACCTGCTTACCGAGCCAATCCAGAGGAGACCAAAGAGTTGCAAAGACAAGTCAATGAACTGATGGAAAAAGGCTACATTCGTGAGAGCCTAAGTCCCTGTGCTGTTCCTGTACTATTGGTACCGAAAAAGGACGGAACATGGCGCATGTGCGTGGATTGCTGAGCCGTTAACAAGATAACGATCAAATATCGTCATCCCATTCCTCACTTAGATGACATGTTAGATGAGCTTAGTGGGGCCAACGTGTTCTAAAAAATCGATTTGAAGAGTGGCTACCACCGAATTCGGATGCGAGAGGGAGACGAATGGAAAACGGCATTCAAGACCAAGCACGGATTATACGAATGGTTGGTTATTCCTTTTGGCCTTACCAATGCTCCAAGTACGTTCATGAGACTAATGAACCATGTCTTAAGGCCTTTCATCGGTAAGTTTTGTGTGGTATATTTCGACGATATATTGATTTACAGCAAATCTATGGAAGAACATGTAAGTCATCTCAAATCTGTTTTAGAAGTTTTGCGAAAAGAGGCCTTATATGCTAATTTAAAGAAATGTTCTTTTTGTTCTAACAAAACTGTTTTTCTAGGATTTGTAGTTAGTGCGGATGGTCTCGAGATAGACCAAGAGAAGATTAAGGCCATACAAGATTGGCCAAGGCCTACGAGCGTTACGCAAGTTCGAAGTTTCCATGGCCTAGCAAGTTTCTACCGATGATTCGTTTCGAATTTTAGCACTATTGCTGCTCCACTTACGAGTGTTATTAAGAAAAATTCTTCTTTTATTTGGAACGATAAACAAGAGAAATCATTTATAAAAATCAAAGATTGTCTCACTAACGCTCCTTTGCTTGCCCTTCCAGATTTCTCGAAGACTTTTGAGATCGAGTGTGATGCTTCGGGCATTGGAATCGAGGCCGTGTTAACACAAGACGGACGTCCTGTGGCTTACTTTAGTGAAAAACTCAATGGAGCCGTACTCAACTATCCGGTGTATGATAAAGAAATGTACGCGCTCATACGAGCCCTTGAGACATGGCAACACTACTTGTGGCCTAAGGAATTCGTTATTCACTCCGATCACGAAGCCTTGAAGCACATCAAAGGCCAACACAAGTTGAACCGATGCCACGCGAAGTGGGTTGAATACCTTGAGTCGTTTTCGTATGTCATCAAATATAAGAAAGGTAAAGATAATATTGTGGCTGATGCGCTCTCAAGAAGGTATACTCTGTTATCATATTTGGATTCTAAGATTCTTGGTTTTGCATTATTAAAAGACTCCTATGTAAACCGATTTTGGAGAGGTATTTGTTTCTTGTGAGAAAGGTCCTTTTGAAAATTTTTATAGGTACGAGGGCTATCTTTTCCGAGAAGGTAAATTATGCATTCCTTGTGGATCTGTTCGAGACCTATTAGTGCATGAGGCACATAGTGGCGGGCTTATGGGACACTTCGGAGTCAATAAGACGCTTGCCACTCTCCATGAACATTTTTATTGGCCGCGGATACGAAAAGATGTGGAGCGAGTTTGCGAAAGGTGTATAGGCTGCAAAAAGGCTAAATCAAAGGTTCAACCCCATGGCTTGTACACACCATTGCCCATCCCTGAAGCACCGTGGATTGACATCTCCATGGACTTTGTTCTCGGACTTCCGCGCACAAAAACGGGGAAGGATTCTATTTTCGTTGTTGTTGATAGATTTTAAAAAATGTCTCATTTTATTGCCTGTACTAAGACTAACGATGCCATTCATGTTGCGAACTTGTTTTTCAGGGATATCGTTAGACTACATGGCATTCCTCGAACGATCGTGTCGGACCGAGATGCAAAATTTTTAAGTCACTTTTGGAGGACTTTGTGGGGTAAATTAGGTACCAAACTTCTGTTTTCGACTACCTGCCACCCCCAAACCAATGGCCAAACGGAAGTTGTCAATAGAGTTCTATCTACTTTGCTTCAGGCCATCGTTCAGAAGAATTTGAAGACGTGGGAGGATTGTCTACCCCATATTGAGTTTGCGTATAATCGTTCTGTCCATTCTGCGACTAAATTCTCCCCATTTGAAATTGTTTACGGTTTTAATCCCTTGACTCCTTTAGATTTATTGCCTTTACCTACTGATCAGTTTGTCCATGCAGATGCGAAGAAAAAGGCGAATTTTGTCAAGGATTTACATAGCAAAGTACTCGCAAATATCGAGGCTAGGACTGAGTCCTATGTGCGTAATGCGAACAAAGGCCAAAAATGAGTAGTTTTTGAACCCGGAGAATGGGTTTGGATTCATATGCGCAAGGAACGTTTTCCGGCCCAACGAAAATCTAAACTACTGCCTCGCGGAGACAGTCCTTTTCAAGTTTTAGAGCGAATAAATGAAAATTCTTATAAAATTGACTTGCCAGGAGATTATAAATGTCAGCACTACTTTTAATGTCTCAGATTTAACCCCTTTTGATGCAGATTTCGACTAGAGGACAAGTTGTTTTAAAGAGGGGGGAATGATGCAATCGCGCCCCATGGTTCAGCTAGCTCGAGCAAGGATTCTATGGTGTTACCACAAGGTCCTGTTACTCGAGCTCGAGCCAAGAAGTTTAAGAAGTCTATCACAGCTTTTGTAGCTCAACTTTGGAATGAAACGCTAATAGGATACTCCGAGAAAGTTGATTCCAGCTCATTGAACTCACCTTGCAATTACCTGCAAGTCCAGCTCAGCTCATCGAGCTCACCACCAGCTCAAGCAAGTTTCCATTCAACTCAAAACCAGCTCACTAGCTTGGAATCAGCTCACTTCCAGTTTCCTAGCTCGGGTCCAGCTCACTACCAGCTCATGAGTCCAAGCCCAGCTCGGTTTTAGCTCATGAGTTGAATTCTAGCTCATGAATACTACTTTGACTTCATTTAACTACTATTAAATTTTTATTTAATAAGTTCATTAATTAGTTAATTAATAAACCACATATTAAATTTAGTTCATATTAGTTTTATTAAATATGTCTTAAAAGTGTTTATAGTTGTTAATTAATTTGTCATAACGAATTTAATCTTTACATTGTATTCACATTAGCTTGAATTAATTATGTTCACATTTTCTTGTAGAAACTCAATGGACATATGGAGCATGAAGCAACATGTCTTTCTTGGAGGTGCATGGACGGTTAAGAGCTTTGAATCTCCTAGGTGCATGTTCGGCTAAGTGCATGTTTGGCCACATTCAATGTGTCCAAGGTTCATGAATGTTTCCATTCATGTATGGTGTGCTACTCCTTCATTTTCCAAGTGACTATTCGGCTAAAAGGAGGCTTCCCATTACTTCATACATGTGGCCGAACATCTCCCTCCATGAGCCTTAAAATTCTGTTCACATTATGTTTACATGGCATGGCCTTTCAATTCTAAGTGGTCACACCTATGGACTCTTCAAGAGTTGGCATTCACACTTAATTTGGCTCATGAAGTCTCCTCAATTAATTCCCAACTCTTCACCAAGTAACATGAATTGATTGCTTCAATTACTCAAGTTGGCTGAACCTAGCTATTGACCAAGGGAGTCTCTCATTCATGATTCATTTCCTTAAGCATGAAGAACCTTCAAGACATCTCCACCATAGCTGAATCTAGTCATGAACATCAAAGGACTTCTTTCTAGAATTTTCAAGATGCATTCATGAGACTTTTACTTAATTATTAAGTATGTAAAGTGTCCATTCGGCTAGCTAGTCTTTAGGCTATAAATACTTGTTATTTTTCTTTGTGAAAGAACTTTTTGGACTTGTGTTAATGTTATGCTGCCAAAATTGTGAGGCAAAACTTTTCTCAAATTTCGTTCAAAGATTCGATTGGCTTCCTAGTGTTCTAGTTGTGTCAACCGTTGTTCTTTGTCGAAACCGAACTTATCACTACTCGTAGTGTGGCGTTTAAACATACCGAGGTTCCTATCTTGTTAGATAGTGGGTCGAGGTTTCCCTTTACCAAATCCAAACCGAACTAAAGAGAGCCTATAAACAACGGGTCGATACCAAATCGGTATTGGTTCTTGTTTGCACTTTTTGTTCAACCCCATTTCTTCACTTACCAAATTGTACCTAAACCGACCATTCCGTTCGTACCATTTCATAATACCATTTTGTTCTTACCCTTCATACCATTACATCCATTTCTTCAATTTCCCTTACCTAAATCCGAACTTTCAATTCTTCTTACCTATTCCAATCCGAACCAAAACCAATATCCCTCTTTCCTTTCCGTACTAATTCAACAAACCAACTTCCAAACCCAATCTAATCCTTGCATCTTCTTTAAACTTCTTTCTTGCCCTTCTTTCTCTTATTCGACCTTTCAATTAAACCTAACGTAACTTCTTGTCGACGATCGGGCACACTATTACGACTCGACTCTTCCGAGGCGGATCGTATCACCGAGGGCTTAAGAAAATCTTAAGAAAATTTCTAGGCGAATGTCACATACGCCCGTGTGGAGCCATTTCACTCGCTCGTGTGTTTTGGGACATGCCCGTGTCCCTAACCCGTGTGGAATTAATTGAATTTATTTTTAAATTCGAACCTACAGGGGTTTTCACACGGCCAAGCACATGCCTGTGTCCTTGGCCCGTGTCCTTCACAAGGCCTAGACACGCCTGTGTGGTCGCTTGTGTCCAAAAACCTAAGCATTCTATTTATGACGTCAGCATGCATTTAGGGGCACACGACCAAGGCACACGCCCATGTGCTAGGTCGTGCCCTCTACACGATTGAGACACACGGCCGTGTCTATACCCGTGTGTTTACTACCATAAATTCTGACTTGAAATTCTTAGCTGCAGGGGGCACACGGCCATACCACACGCCCATGGGGCGATCCATGTGTCACACACAGCCTAGACACACATCTGTGTGTCTACTCGTGTGAACCTTGTTAGGCTATTTCCCAAGCCTTTGGTCACCTTCTAACATCCATTCTCACTTATAGGTTTCCATAATACATAACAAGGTTGAATTATACATCTCAAATGACCTTGATAAACCTCATTGCATGTAAACCTCATCTCATCAGTTTTACACATGCTAGGTTATTCCCTTTGTGTAAAGGGTTTCTATGCCTTAAAACACTTTTAAGGTTGGCTCATTATTATAACTTATTGCCAATTATGGCTTAGCCATTCCATGTAATTTGGTCACATTACATGTGTTTAAATATGATATACCATGTTTCATCCTCACTAGCACACTTGAAGATAAACATGCACAAATTCGTAGGTCATAACCTACATCAAAATGAGCCAATTCCCATGGCCATATACAAGTGAACATGTAACCTTTACAAGCCTTCATAATGGCAAATCAAATGACACATATAACAAAATAAACAAAAGCCCTATACATGCCATTGAACAAAATAAAAGTATCTGTATACCACAGCTGAATAAGATGATAGTGTGTTGACTCTCCAACCGTCTTCCAATCTTTACGAGTCCTCGAGCTCTAAAAAAAATAGGGAAAAGAGAGGGATAAGCATTTACATACTTAGTAAGCCCGAATAACTAGAAAGTAAACTTACTGATTAATTAGCATGCAACCATATTAGATAATAAAACCAACAAGCATGGAATGGTTTCCCTATCACATGCACTCAATTAACAAGTAAGTCATATAATAATGCACCATGTAACGTATCTTAGATGTGCTCATCATTCAACATTTTCATTTATATATCTCATGTTAATCCCGTTGAGTTTCTCGAAAACCTTGGTGGACTATCCATTTACCGTCAAGTCATAAGAGCGATCATCTAATGTACGCACTCTCGCGAACCTTACATCTTACGGCGGGATTACTAGTCCATGCTAAATCCCCTGTAATGTAAACTCATAAGGTGATGCCGGGATTACCAGTCCAAGATAAATCCCTTATAGTGACAAACACCCTTAATGAGCTTAGATCTGAATTACCAGTCCAAGCTAAATTCAGACCCTAATCGGGTTACCCGTCCGGGCGAAATCCACAATGCACACATATTCTTCGGGAGGCTCGATCACTCAAGGAACACCCGTTCGGGCTAGATCCTTTCTATATTTGAGATCAATGGATTACCTGTCCGGGCTAAATTCTTTCTGCAACACATGTAGGATCTTCAGTCACATGTAAATCATGGTTTACCCACCGGACTTCCTTTTTAACCTCAACCGGGACATTTATCATCATGTTATTATTAATAACATATTTCATGGATTTTCATGCCATCATCAAATACAATTATCATACATTCATAAAACATGCAATTAGGCATATTATGAATTTACTTTAAGTTATTCGAACTTACCTGGTACTCGTTTCGGTTTCGCATTTCAATTATTTCGAAACCTTTCGTTTTCCTCAATCGACCTCTGAAATTTGTTCCTCAGGGTTTATAAAAATAAAAATGAATCATTAGTACCTCGCATTATTCCTTTCGAGCCTAAATTTCACCCTCGGATAAAATAACTGTTTTGCCCCTAACCTTTCACTTTTTTACGATTTAGTCCCTAGGCTCGTATAATGAAATGCATGCAATTTCTACCTTACCCAAGCCTAGACGAATGTTATTTCCTCTTATGGAAGCCCACATTTTTCCATTATTTTTCATTTCTATCACATATTTTACACCTTTTGCAAAAAGGTCCTTTTAGGGGTTTTTCATGAAAATCACCTAGAAAAAGATGTTTAACACGCATCCAACTTTCATATTTCTCCATAAAACATTAAAGAATAAACATGTCACATATGTTTCACTTTGCAAACATGAACCGTAACTCAAAATATGGGTAGAAATGGAGAGAATAAGCTACCGGGACTTAAAAAATACGAAGAACATTAAAAAAGGGCTATGGAGCACTTACTATTAAGCTTGAAAAGCTTGAAAACCCTAGCTGTGGAGAACCCCAAACTTTCGGTAGCAACTTGAAGAATATGAGCTGATTTTTGGCTTATTTTCCCATTTTATTTCATTAATTAGCCAAATGACCAAAATGCCCTTAAGCCTTTTCTTTAAAATTTTATCCATACATGCCCATTTTTGTCCAAAAACTTAGAAATTGGGTAAATTTCCCTTTAAGACCTTCTAATTAATAATCTAAAGCAATTTCATACAAATTGCTTCTAGAATCCAAGTTTTACAATTTATTCAATTTGATCCTTATTTTCTCATTGGACACCTTACTCATAGAATTTCTTCATGAAACTTTAACACATGCATATTTCTATATTCTAGACCTCATAATAATCATAAAATAAATATTTTGATGTCAGATTTGTGGTCCCGAAACCACTGTTCTGACTAGACCTTATTTCGGGATGTTACATTTCTCCCTCCTTAGGGACTTTCGTCCTCGAAAATCTTACCAGTAAACAGGTTCAGATATTGGCTTCTCATGGTTTCTTCCGGTTCCCATGTAGCCTCTTCCACACCATGTCGACGCCATAAGACTTTTACCAAAGCCATATTTTTATTTCTTAGCTGTTTAACTTCACGAGTCAAAATCTTGACAGGTTCCTCACCATAAGTCATGTCCGGTCTAATTTAAATCTCCGTCGGTGAAATCACATGAGAGGGGTTTGATCGATATCGCCTTAACATAGATACATGGAACACATCATGAATCTTTTCTAGTTCTGGTGGCAATACCAAACGATAGGCTAATGGTCCAATTCTTTAAGTGATCTCGTATGGCCCGATAAATCATGGACTCAGTTTGCCTTTCCGGCCAAATCTCAATACCTTTTTCCATGGAGATACTTTCAAGAATACTCTATCTCCAACTTGGAACTCAATCTCTTTTCTTTTCAGATTGGCATATCACTTTTGCCTATCCGATGTCGCTTTTAAATAGTCTCGTATCACTTTAACCTTTTCTTCAGTTTCCTTGATCAGATCAACTCCGTGAATCTGACTCTCCTTGAGTTTTATCCAATACAATGGAGTTCGGTACTTCCTGCCATACAAGGCCTCATAAGGCGCCATTTTCAAACTCGTTTCAAAACTGCTGTTGTAGGCGAATTCTACCAAGGGTAGGTATTTTGCCCAACTACCCTGAAATTCAAGGATGCAACATCGCAACATATCCTCAAGAATCTGAATTATCCTCTTAGACTGACCATTGGTCTGCGGGTGAAAAGTTGTACTAAAGCTCAATTTTGTACCTAGGGTTTGTTGTAATTTCTTCCAGAATCTCGAAGTGAATCTCGGGTCTCTGTCTGAAATAATTGATAGCGATACCCCGTGCAATCTCACAATCTCAGATATGTATAAGTCGGCCAATCTATCAAGAGAGTAATCTGTCCTCACCGGGGTAAAATGAGCCGACTTCGTCAACTTATCCACCACAACCCATATAGCATCTTTCTTTTTCAGGGTAAATGGTAATCTTGTCACAAAGTCTATAGTAACTCTGTGCCACTTCCATTCGGGGACCATTATAGGTTGTAACAAACCTGAAGGTATTTGATATTCAGCTTTGACTTGCTGACATATCAAGCATTTCGATACAAATTCGGAGATGTCTCTTTTTATGCCGTTCCACCAGTACATTTTCTTCAAACCATTATACATCTTGGTACTTACCAGATAAATAGACAAATGGCTATCATGTGCCTCTTGCAAGATTTTCTGAATAATTTCATCGTTCCTTGGTACACAGACTCTGCCTCTGAACATCAAACTTCCATCAGGACAGATCTGAAAGTCTGATTCAATGCCCGTCTCACATTGAGTTCTTTTAGCTTGCAGGTCATTATCATTAATCTGAGCATCATAAATTTCCTGAAGAAATGTCAACCTAGCCCTTAGTTTTGATAAGACTGAACCATCCTCAAGCAATGCCAATCGAGCGTCCATGGCTCTCACTGCAAACAAAGATTTTTTGCTTAGCGCATCGGCAACCACATTCACCTTTCCCGGGTGATAATCAATGATCAGCTCGTAATCTTTAATTAATTCTAACCATCTCCACTGTCTCAGATTTAATTCTTTTTGAGTCATCAAATACTTCAAACTCTAAGTAATGCCTCCAGACTTTAATATACGACAAGTCTCAACATATACGTAATGTTTCCAGACTTTTAAGGCAAAAACAATTGTGGCAAGCTCTAAGTCGTGCGTCGGATAATTCTTCTCGTGTGGCTTCAACTACCGCGAAGCATAGGCTACCACCTTGCCATCTTACATAAGTACACAACCTAATCCATTTAAGGATGAATCACTGTAGACCACAAACTCTTTTCTCGGCTCAGGTAATACTAAAACAAGAGCTTCAGTCAACAAGGTCTTCAACTTCTCAAAACTCTGCTGACACTTTTTTGTCCATTCAAACTTAATGTCTTTCTGTAGCAATCTCGTCATTAGAGTTGCTATCATAGAGAATCCTTTCACAAATCTTCAGTAATAACCGACTAGGCCCAAAAAGCTTCTAACCTTAGTTACATTTTTAGGTGGTTTCCATTCAACGATAGCAGAGATCTTACTTGGATCAACTTGGATGCCTATGACCCAAAAACCCTACTTCATGGAGCCAAAATTCACTCTTGCTAAACTTAGCATTGTTTTTCCCGTAAGGTCTGCAACACAGTCCTTAAATGCTTTGCATACTCTGCCTCATCCTTGGAATAAATCATAATGTCGTCAATGAACACAACGACGAACTTGTCCAAGTATGGTCGAAATATCCTAATCATTAGGTCCATGAATACGGCTAGTGTATTCGTCAACCCAAACGGCATGACAAGAAATTCATAGTGACCATACCTCATTTTGAAAGTTGTCTTAGGCACGTCCGATTCCTTAACTCACAACTGATAGTAGCCAGACCTCAGGTCTATCTTAGAGAATACAATGGCTCCCCTCAATTGGTCGAACAAATCATCGATCCTTGGCAAAGGACATTTATTCTTGATAGTTACCTTATTCAATTGTCGATAATCTATACATAGCCTCATTAAACCATATTTCTTCTTTACAAATAATACGGGAGCACCCCAAGAAGAAAAACTCGACCTTGCAAAACCTTTATCTGTCAACTCTTGCAACTGTGCTTTTAACTCTTTCAGCTCGGTTGGTGCCATCCTATACGGAGTAATAGAAATAGGAGCGATTCCTGGCACCAGTTCAATACCAAACTCTATCTCTCTTTCAAGAGGCAATCTAGGTAATTCCTCCGGGAACACGTCTGGATATTCACATACTATTGGCACAGACTCAATCTTCAACTCCATTTCCTTAGTGTTCAGTACAAAAACAAGGTGCGCTTCGTACCCTTTTCTCACATATCTTTGAGCAATCATTGATGTAATTACAACCAGCGGTGTATCCAATTCTCTTGAATCAACCCGTAGAATCTCACCATCAGGACACTTCAATGCAATATACTTGCTACCACAATTCACAATTACATTATGCAGGGCTAACCAATCCATACCAAGTATTACATCAAACTCATCAAATGGCAATAACATAAGGTTAGCCGGAAAGCAACGACCCTGAATCGTCAAAGGACAATTTTTACAGACTTTATAGACCAGAACTGACTTGTCTAATGGGTTCGACACTCTGATAATAAATTCTATAGGTTCAATGGATATATTCATACTAGACACCAATCTTATGCAAATGTATGAATGCGTCGACCCCGAATCAATTAAGGTAACAACACAAGTATTAAAAAGAGAAAAGGCACCCGTAATAACGTCAGAAGCAGAGGCTTCCTCTCGAGCGCGCATTACATAAGTTCTTGCCAGGACTCGAGCCTCTGATTTTGCAGTGTCTTTGGCTGTAACTCGATTGCCACTAGCACTTCCAGGATACCTCAGAGGTCTACCTCGTGGAATATGAGTACTCGACTTCGGAGTTAATTCCATCTCTTTATCGGTTCGCTCTGGGCAGTCTCTGAGGAAGTGGTCAAGGAAACCACATTTGTAGCATGCACCGCTCTTCATTTGGCACTCTCTAAAGTGAAATTTGTTGCAGCTTTTGCACTTCAATTTTTGGTCATCTACACTCCCCACACTAGTCACCATCAGGGAGGACGACTTCTGGTTACATCGTTTGGAGCTTCTCACTCTACCCGAATATCTTACCGATAAAGTAGAGCGTTCATGTTGGCTCCTTGATTTCTTCGTAGGAAATGAGAGTGTCTTACCACTAGATCTCTTGCTTGCAACTTGAGCTTCTCTCTTAGCTTGCTTCCTTTCGTTATTGAGCTCCTCGGCCTTCTTGGCTTGATCAGCTAATGCAGTGAACTCTCGTATCTCAAGGATCCCAATCAATAACTTGATTTCCTCAGTCAGACCTTCCTCGAAGCGTTTACACATTTTTGACTCTGTTTGGACCCATTCAGTTGCATACTGACTTAGTCTCACGAATTCCCTTTCGTATTTTGATACCATCTTATTTCCTTGTTTGAGTTCCAGGAACTCCTTTCGCTTCGAATCTAGGAACCTTTGACTGATGTATTTCTTCTTAAACTCAGCTTGAAAGAATTCCCAAGTGAGGTTTTCCTTTAGTACCACTGAAGATACAGTCTTCCACTAATGGTATGCAGTATCCTTTAGGAGAGATACAGCACACTTAAACAGTCCTTGGGTGTACACGATAATTCATCCAATACTTGTATAGTATTCTCGAGCCAAAACTCGACTCGTTCAGCATCATCATCAATCTTAGCCCTAAATTCCTCAGCCTCATGCTTTCTAAGCTTTTTAACAGGGGCTTTACCAATTCTTACTGGTGCCATACCTCGTGGCAATTCCTCATCAGGTTGGTTAGGGGGCGGGGGAGGTTGTGGTATGTTGGGCTGATTTCTCAAATAATCCCCAAACCACTCATGCATCATGTCAAAGAAGGCAGCTCTGGCCTCTTCCCGGCCTTCAGACATAGGCCTTCTACTACTACTAGAAACAAGTCGTTGTACAGAAGCTGGAGCATGGCTCTCGGTTCCCTTGGACTCATCTTGTGCATAATTGGTAGACATTTACTATATTCTAATACAATTAAACAGTTAGGAGATGTCACACTATCAACGTTCGTATAATGGCAAGTATAGTTAAACTCAATACTCTCTACAGTAGTTCTAAAACAGACTAAATCGTAACTCTAATACCTCTAAATGTAACACGTCTTACCCTTGCCCGAGACCGAGACCAGGTACGAGGCGTTACCAGACATGTACTTGAACAATTTCGAGAAATATGGGTTACAAAATTTCGTTCCAATTTGAAACCAATCAAACAATGTCTTGATGTCCCTATTATGGGCTTACGAGGCCCTAAAATACATTGAGAATAGTCCAGGACTAAATCGAGGGCTTAAGAAAATCTTAAGAAAATTTCTAGGTTAATGTCACACACGCCCGTGTGGAGCCATTTCACACGCCCGTGTGTTTTTGGACATGCCCGTGTCCCTAACCCGTGTGGAATTAATTGAATTTATTTTTAAATTCGAACCTACAGGGGTTTTCACACGGCCAAGCACACGCCCGTGTCACTAGCCTGTGTCCTTCACACAGCCTAGACATGCCCATGTCCAAAAACTCGAGTATTCTGTTTATGACGTCAGCATGCATTTAGGGGGCACACGGCCAAGACATAAGCCCATGTGCTAGGCCGTGCCCTCCACACGGTTGAGACATATGGCCGTGTCTCTACCCTTGTATTTACTACCATGCATTCTGACTTGATATTCTTAGGTGCGGGGGACATACGGGCATACCACACGCCCATAGGGCGATCCATGTGTCACACACGGCCTAGACACACGTCCGTGTGTCTACCCGTGTGGACCATGTTTCTAGGGGTCTAATTGCTCTTTAAAGGCCCCCAATTTTTGTTCTTTAGCTATTTAACACATTTGGGTACTAAAATGCAACTTTTGCTCTTTTTTCGATTTAGTCCTTTTTCTCAATCGGGCTCGTAATTATCAAAATTAACTCACCAAATTTTTCATACACTAATATAATCATGTTATAACCTCATAATAATAATAAAAATAATTTTCCAAACTTCAAATTTGTGGTCCCGAGATCACTGTTTCGACTAGGCCCTAAATCAGGTTGTTACAATTCTCCCTCCTTAGGGATTTTCGTCCTCAAAAATCTTACCGGTGAAAAAGTTTAGGTACTACACTTTCATAGCCTCTTCGGGTTCCCACCTGGCTTCTTCGACTCCATGTCTATGCCACAAAACTTTCACAAGTGCTATACTCTTATTCCTCAACTGTTTGATTTCTCGAGCCAAAATCTTGACCGGTTCTTCTCCATAGGTGATGTCCGGATGAATCTCAACCTCTGCCGGCTCAATCACATGCGAAGGGTCAGAGCGGTATCTGCGTAGCATGGATACATGGAATACATCATGGATCATTTCCAATCCTGATGGCAATCTTAACCGATAGGATACCTTCCCAATTTTCTCAATCACCTTATAAGGTCCGATAAAACGCAGACTTAATTTTCCCTTTTTGCCAAATTTGAGGACCTTTTTCCAAGGAGATACTTTTAGAAATACCTTATCACCGACTTGAAACTCGATTTCTTTTTGTTTTAAATTTGCATAGGATTTCTGTCTATTCGAAGCGGCCTTTAGGCAATCACAAATCACTTTAACTTTTTCTTCGGTCTCCTTGACTAAGTCGACCCATGAATTTGTCTTTCTCTTAGCTCAGTCCAGTATAAGGGCGTTCGACATTTTCGTAAGTACAAAACCTCATAGGGCGCCATTTTTAGACTTGTCTGATAACTATTGTTGTAGGCGAATTCAACTAATGGTAAGTATCTTTCCCAACTTCCCTGAAACTCAAGAACACAACATCGTAACATGCCCTCTAAAACTTGAATTACTCTTTTTGACTGCTCGTCAGTTTGCGGATGAAATGCCGTGCTAAACCTCAATTTGGTTCCCAAAGCCTCTTGTAACTTCTTCCAGAAGCTCGAGGTAAACCTCAGGTCTCGGTCTGAGATAATCGATAATGGCACTCCATAAAGGCTCACAATCTCAGAAATATATAAGTCGAAAAATTTCTCAAGGGAGTAATCGATACGTACTGGTATGAAATGTGCCGACTTAGTTAGCCTATCTACAACAACCTATACTACATCTTTCCTTTTCGGAGTTACCGACAAACCCAACACAAAATCCATAGTGATGTAATCCCTCTTCCACTCGGGGACCATGATAGGCTGAAGTAGGCCCGAAGGTACTTGATGTTCAGCCTTTACTTCATGATATACAAGGCACTTGGACACAAACTCTGAAATGTCTCTTTTCATACCCGACCACCAATACATTTTCTTAAGGTCGTTGTACATTTTCACACTTCCCGGATGGACAGACAAACAACTACTATGAGCCTCACTCAAGATCTTCTGAATAAGTTCACTGTTCCTGGGTACACAAACTCTGTCTCGGTACATTATACATCCATTGGCATCAATACAAAAGTTTGATTCAATTTCTGATTCACACTGAGCCACTTTAGCTTGTAATTTCTTATCACCTTTCTGAGCTTCACGGATTTCTTGTAGAAATGTTGGTCTAGCCCTCAACTCTGCTAGAACCGAACCCTCATTGGACACTATCAACTGAGTATTCAAGGCTCTCAAGGCAAACAACAACTTTCTACTCAAGGCATCGGCGACCACGTTCACTTTTCCTGGATGGTAGTCAATAATCAACCCATAATCCTTTATTAGTTGTAACCATCAGCATTGCCGCAAATTCAACTCCTTCTGAGTCATCAAGTATTTTATGCTCTTATGGTCGGTAAATACTCGGCTTTTCTCACCATGCAGATGATGTCTCTAGATTTTCAATGCAAATACAATGGTAGCCAACTCTAAATCGTGTGTCGGGTAGTTTTTCTCATATGGCTTTAGTTATCTAGAAGTGTAAGCTATGACCTTACCTTCTTGTATAAGCACGCACCCCAACCCATTCAAGGAGGCGTCGCTGTATATCACGAACTCCTTGCCCAACTCTGGTTACACTAACACTGAGGCTTCTTTTAACAAAGCCTTTAATTTCCCAAAACTTTATTGGCATTTTTTCGTACATTCAAACTTGACATCTTTTTGCAGTAGTTTAGTCATCGGGGTAGCTATCATAGAGAATCCATTTACAAACCATCTATAATATCTGGCCAAACCCAGAAAGCTTCATACCTCTGTCACATTCTTTGGCGATTTCTACTCAACAATAGCTGATATCTTGCTTGGGTCCACTCGGATCCCGTCACTGACACAATGTGTCCTAGGAACCCGACCTCTTTAAGCCAAAATTCACTCTTACTGAATTTGGCGTACAATTGCTTGTCTCTCAAGGTTTGCAATACAACTCTCAGATGATCCATGTGCTCACCCTCATCTCGCGAATAAATTCATATGTCATCGATGAAGACGATGACAAACTTATCCAAATACGTCATGAAAATGCGGTTCATCAGATCCATAAAAACCGTCGAGGCGTTAGTCAATCCAAAAGGCATGACAAGGAATTCATAATGCCCGTATCTTGTCTGAAATGTAGTCTTTGGCACATCTTACTCTTTAACCCTTAACTGATAGTAGCCAGACTTCAGGTCGATCTTAGAAAATATGGTGGCTCCCTTCAACTAATCGAAAAAAATCATCAATCCTTGGCAAAGGATGCTTGTTTTTCACTGTTACCTTGTTGAGTTGTCTGTAGTCGATGCATAGTCTCATCGACCCATCTTTCTTCTTCACAAAGAGTACCAAAGCACCCCACGGGGAATAGCACGGTCTTGCAAAACCCTTGTCTGTTAGCTCTTGGAACTGTGCTTTCAACTCTCTCAACTCCGCTGGAGCCATCCTATACGGGGCAATTGAGATGGGTGTCGTTCCAGGGACTAATTCAATCTGAAACTCAACTTCCCTCACCGGAGGTAATCTAGGTAACTCTTCCGGGAACACATCTGTAAACTTGCAGACTACCGGCACTGATTCAATCTTTAACTTAGACACTTGAGTAGTCAACACAAAAGCTAAATAAGCTTCATATCTCTTTTTCAAATATTTCTCAGCAGTTAACGACGATATTACTACAGGTAGATTTTCTGACTCATTTCGTCCAACTCGAAGAATATTCCTGTCTTCACATCTCAACTCTATTACTTTTCGTTCACAATCTACTACAACACCATGGGAGGCCAACCAATCCATCCCAAGGATTTCATTAAACTCATTAAACGGTAACAACATCAAGTTGGCTGGAAAATAATGGCCTCTAATTGTCAAAGGATAATTTCTACATACTTGGTCCACTAACACATGCTTACCTAACGAGTTAGACACTTTTATCACAAACTCAGTGGACTCTACTATCATGCTCATACGGGGTATCAATTCCATAAAAATATACGAGTAGGTAGATTTAGGGTCAATTAAAGCAACAACAATTATATTGTGGATAGAAAAAGTACTAGTGATTACATTGGGAGACTCTGCTTCTTCACGGGCTCGAATCGCATAGGTTCTTGCAGGAGCCCTGCCCTCAGACCCTACTGCAGTATTTCTAGGGGCACTTCTACTGTTGGCCCCGCTGCCCGAGTTTTTCTGTGGTCTACCCCTCAATGGAGCACTACTTGCTTTCACATCTTGTTTTCCCTCTCTCTCATCCAATTTAGGGCAATTATGGATGAAGTGGTCTAGTGACCCACATTTAAAGCAACCCTCTCGTTCCCTCGGCAATCACCGAAGTGACGTTTCCCACATTGCGAACACTCTGGCCTATTTGGCCGAGCACTGCCGACACTCGCTATCGAGGTGGTCTGGGCTCTAGATGCCTTGCTCTGCTGGTTCTTGTTTCTATTTGAAAACCCCACCGAAATATTCGAACAGGTAGAGAATTCTTTTGATCTTTTGGAGGAGGACTGATGTGACTTCCCCATCTGCCTCTTCTTTGAATCTCACGACTCAATGGCCGCTTTCCTCCTCTCCTTTACCAACTCCTCTGCCTTACATGCTCTCTCGGTAAGCACCACAAATTCTCTTAATTCTAGGATGCCCACGAACACCTGGATATCTTCATTAAGGCCATCCTCAAATCTTTTGCATATTGTGGCTTCCGAAGACATGCATTCTCACGCATACTTACTGAGCCTCACAAATTCACTCTGGTACTCCGTCACTAAAAATTGACCTTGCTTTAGCTCTAGGAATTCCTTCCTCTTTTGGTCAATGAGTCTTTGGCTAATATATTTTTTCTAGAATTCCTCCTAGAAAACTTCCCAATTAATCCTCTCTCTCGGTACCATGAACACGAGAGTGTTCCACCACTGATAAGCCGAGTCCTGGAGGAGTGACACGGCACATTTCACGTACTCTTCAGGTGTGCATGACAGTTCATCAAATACCCTTATGTTATTCTCTAGCCAGAACTCTGCCTTCTCCAGGTCATCATCTATACTAGCATGAAATTCTTCGATCCCTTGTTTCTGGATTTTGTCTATCGGGTACTTCTCTCTCCTAATCATGTCCGCACCTTGCGGTGCTACCAGGGCATACTGAGAAATCGGAGGAGGTGGGGGAGGTGGAGTGTTCGAATTCGCATCAACAAACTCCGTATACCAAGCATCCATCATTTGGAGGCAGGCTTCCCTAGCCCCTTCGCCTTGGCCCATATTCACGGGCTCGCTCTCTACTAGCGTGGTCCCTTCGACGGGAGCCAGCGCATTACTTTCCACGTCATTTGCCGTGGCTCTATCAGGATCCATTTACTATATAAAAAACATAGTTCATAATCGTCAGGAATCGTCACACTATAAATATATTTTTATGGCATGTATAGCTAGACTCGTAATCTTGCAAGGTTAGTCCTAAAACTAATTAAACCATAACTCTGATACCACTAAATGTAACACCCCATATCTGTTACCCAAGATGGGGCAGAGTATAAGGCATTACCTAACTTGATCTCATGCATGCAGCCCATCTTAAGTCACCAAGACTCGGCCCAAATTAAAACTTTTCGAAATTTTTACTTTAAACCTCTAAATATGGGGCCTACGAGACCTAAATCGATCATTGAAAACCATTCGAAATCCTTTCGGGTCCTTATCCAATCTATGCAAACTTTGCATTCAAAACAAGGCATATGCCCGTGTGGAAGGGTAGCACGCCCGTGTGAAAGGGTAGCACGCCCGTGTGACCTCCTTGACACGGTCGTGCTAATGGCCCGTGTGTCTCACACGGCCTGAACATATAGGGACACGCTTGTGTCCCTTATCTGTATAGCCAATTTATTTACATGATTTTACATAATTCAAGTGCAGACTTCACACGGCCTGAACACACGCCCGTGTCCCTGGCTCGTGTTGCTTACACGGCCTTGACTCACCGTTACCTTAGCTCGTGTGAGAAAACTTGAGTATTCTGTTTCTGACGTCAGCACACCCAACATGTCACACGGCCATAGCACACGCCCATGTGCTAGGCCATGTCCTCCACACGACTGAGACACACAGCCGTGTCTCTACCCGTGTGGTTATTACCATCATATTTACTTGAATTTTTTACGTGTAGGGGACACACGGCCTCATCACACGCCCATGGGGATGACCATGTGTCACACACGATCTAGACACACGCCTGTGTGCCTACCCGTGTGGACAATTAAGGCTATTTACCAAGCCTATTTGCCACCCTTGCCTACATCAAATATCATAAACTCAACCAACACCAATTCAATTCTATTCTATACCATACAACCAAATCAGCAACAATCTAATTCTTTCCTAAGGAAATTTACTCAACCATGGAAATAACATCTTTGCATATAATTCAAAACGAGTAATAGTCAACATCAAGGCTAAATGCAAAGTGTGGGGCTTATCCCAAGCCTACACCTCTGGCCAATGCTTAAGGACACAAAATAATCAAGTCTAGGCCCTATACATGCCATATTCAAAAATATAAATCCAACTATACCGAAGGTTTCAAATGATAGTGTGATCGATATCTCTGACTCAAAGTGATCCTCGAGCTAATTAGGCGGCACTATAAGAAAATGGGAAGAAAAGAGGGTAAGCATAAAAGCTTAGTAAGTTGCATATAAATAAATATACAACAACAACTCATCAATAATCATCATGCTCATAACACAAGGATAAGCATAATCATGACTTACTCATTACCATCCATACAAGTCATATGCTCTCTAATGAGCTCATTTCTCATAGTACCAATTAGGTACCTGTATCACTCACAACATGTTTATTGTTTTCATTATTAACTCGCAAACATACTTACACCGTTGAACCATTCAGTACACTACTGGTCATTCTATAAACTTTAATATAGGGATAAGGTGCCGATGCTATGTCTCGAACATAGTCTTACACTGGCTTATATCTCAAGTCGATGCCATGTTCCAAACATGGTCTTACACTGACTATCATTATCGAGGCCGATGCGTGTCCCAGACACATCTTACTCTAGCACTCGTCTCAATGCTGATGCCATGTCCCAGACATGGTCTTACATTGTCCCAGACATGTCTTACACTAGCTCACACAAGTGAACCAAATGTCACAGCTAGAATATTCGGTTTATTTCCTAGTTTTCCAACGAGAGTTCTACCATCTCATCGTCTTTATGTATTCTCGATACACAATCAAGCAATTCATGCTATATCCATTCAATGACAACCTACACACATATATTATTAATATAGTTGTATTATTTACATACAACTTATCTCGGTTTACAAAATGTACTCGACTAGTCGGTCTAGTCGATTTGCTTGGTTTTCCCTCGGTCTAGGTTTGGATTTGACAAATCTTGATCTATAATAACAAAATGCACTCATTTAGTCACTAATTACAATTATGCAATTATAAATTCATATCTTTGGTAAAATGACCATTTTGCCCCTAGACTTTGGCAAAATGACCATTTTACCCTTATGCTCGAAAATTGAATTTTATCGAATTTTCTCTTATTTTAGGCCTAATCTAACCCTTTCTACTCTTGTAGCAACCCCAAAATTTCACTATTTCACACATTTATCACCTATTTTGAAACTTTTACAAAATAGTCCTCTTAGGTGTTTTCATGCTAACACCTTTCACAAAAGTTGTTTAGAACTCTTCTAAGACTCATATTCTTCCATAAAAACTCAGCAAACATCACAAATCCATTCATGGAAAAACCCTAAAATCTTAATCATTTTGCAAAATAGACCCCTCATTTGGAAGCTCACACTTTAAGGGTCCCAAAATGCGAAAATCATCAACTAAGGACATGGAAATCACTTACTTGTTGAGGTGATAAGTTGCTGAAATTTCAAAGCTTCAAAACCCCTCTTTTGCTAATATTTTTGGTGGAGAGAAGGCGTGGAGAAGAAAGAAAATAATAGCTAAGCTCATAGGTATTATTTTATCACAAAATTATGTCATCAAGTCACCTAATATTGACCTTTTGACTAAACTTGTCTTCTATGGCCAGACACCTTGTTTCTAGGGGTCTAATTGCTCTTTAAAGGCCCCCAATTTTTGTTCTCTAGCTATTTAACACATTTGGGTACTAAAATGCAACTTTTGCCCTTTTTACGATTTAGCCCTTTTTCGCAATCGGGCTCGCAAATATCAAAATTAACTTACCAACTTTTTCATACACTAATATAATCATGTTATAACCTCATAATAATAATAAAAATAATTTTCCAAACTTCAAATTTGTGGTCCCGAGACCACTGTTCCGACTAGGCCCTAAATCAGGCTGTTACACATATACAAGTGAACATGTAACCTTTACAAGCCTTCATAATGGCAAATCAAATGACACATATAACAAAATTAACAAAAGCCCTACATATGCCATTGAAAAAAATAAAAGTATCTGTATACCAAAGCTGAATAAGATGATACTGTGTTGACTCTCCAACCATCTTCCAATCTTTATGAGTCCTCGAGCTTTGAAAAAAAAACAGGGAAAAGAGAGGGGTAAGCATTTACATGCTTAGTAAGCCTGAATAACTGGAAAGTAAACTTACTGATTAATTAGCATGCAACCATATTAGGTAATAAAACCAACAAGCATGGAATGGTTTCCCTATAACATGCACTCAATTAACAAGTTAGTCATATAACAATGCACCATGTAACTTAACTTAGATGAGCTCATCATTCAACATTTTCATTTATATATCTCATGTTCATCCCGTTGAGTTTCTCGGAAACCTCAGTGGATTATCCATTTACTGTCAAGTCATAAGAGCGATTATCTCATTTACGCACTCCCGCGAACCTCACATCTTACAGCGGATTACCAGTCCATGCTAAATCCCTCGTAATGTAAACTCATAAGGTCATGTCGGGATTACCAATCCAGGATAAATCTCTTATATCGACAAACATTCTTAATAAGCTCGGATCTGAATTATCAGTCCAGGCTAAATTCAGACCCTAATTGGGTTACCCGTCCGGGCTAAATCCACAATGCACACATATTCTTCGGGAGCCTCAATCACTCAAGGAACACTCGTTTGGGATAGATCCTTTCTATTTTTGAGATCAACAGATTACCCGTCTAGGCTAAATCCTTTCTGCAACACATGCAAGATCTCAAGTCACATGTAAATCATGGTTTACCCATCGGACTTCCTTTTTAACCTCAATCGAGACATTTATCATCATGTTATTATTAATAACATATTTCATGGATTTTCATGCCATCATCATCAAATACAATTATCATACATTCATAAAACATGCAATTAGGCATATTATGAATTTACTTTAAGTTATTCAAACTTACCTGGTACTTGTTTCGGTTTCGCGTTTCAATTATTCTGAAACCTTTCGTTTTCCTCAATCGACCTCTGAAATTTGTTCCTCGGGGTTTATAAAAATAAAAATGAATCATTAATACCTCACATTATTCCTTTCGAGCCTAAATTTCACCCCCAGACAAAATAACTATTTTGCCCCTAACCTTTCACATTTTTACGATTTAGTCCCTAGGCTCGTATAATGAAATGCATGCAATTTTTATGTTACCCAACCTAGCCGAATGTTCTTTCCTCTTATGGAAGCCCACATTTTTCCATTATTTCACATTTCTACCACATATTTTACACCTTTTGCAAAAAGGTCCTTTTAGGGGTTTTTCATGAAAATCACTTAGAAAAAGATGTTTAACACACATCCAACTTTCATATTTCTCCATAAAAAATCAAAGAATAAACATGTCACGTATGGGTCACTTTGCAAACATGAACCCTAACTCAAAATATGGGTAGAAATGGAGAGAATAAGCTACCGGAACTTAAAAAATACGAAGAACATTAAAAAAGGGGCTAGGGAGCACTTACTATTAAGCTTGAAAAGCTTGAAAGCCCTAGTTGTGAAGAACCCTAAACTTTCAGTAGCAACTTGAAGAATATGAGCTGATTTTTGGCTTATTTTCCCATTTTATTTCATTAATTAGCCAAATGACCAAAATGCCCTTCTTTAAAATTTTATCCATACATGCCCATTTTTGTCCAAAAACTTAGAAACTGGGCAAATTGCTCTTTAAGACCTTCTAATTAATAATCTAAAGAAATTTCATACAAATCGCTTCTAGAATCCAAGTTTTGCAATTTATTCAATTTGGTCATTATTTTCCAATTGGACACCTTACTCATAGAATTTCTTCATGAAACTTTAGCACATGCATATTTCCATATCTAGACCTCATAATAATAAAATAAATATTTCATCGTTGAATTTGTGGTCCCGAAACCACTGTGTCGACTAGACCTTATTTCGAGACACGCTTGTGCTATAGGCTGTGTTCGACCCCATGTAACTCTCTGACTTGTGCACATAGCCATGCCACATGCTCGTGTGCTAGGCCGTGTGGTTAATTAATTCTTTTCGAAATTAGGTGCAGGTTTCACATGGCCAAGAAACACGCTCGTGTTTTAGACCGTGTAGCATACACGATTGAGACACACGCCCGTGTCTTTGCTCGTGTGCTCAATTTTGGGCATTCTATTTCTCAAATTTAAGGTGCAGGGGACACACGGCCTAACTACACCCCCATGTACCCGGCCGTGTGTCACACATAGTCTAGACACATGCTAGTGTGTCTGCTCGTGTGGAGAAAATAAAGCCATTTCCTAGCCTCATTTGTCACCCAAATTTACTATTTTCCTGCACTAAAACATACCAAACACATTCCAACCAATTTAAGCATTCAAATTAAGCAATTTTCATCATTCAACATGGCATATCATTGCATGCATACATGTTTACAATCTTAACTTGGTTCAATCCATGTGTTAAACATGATTTGCTCAATTACTTAACATATATATATGTATAGCTACCATACCATGACATTACAAGTATATCAAAATAACTATTACTAGCCATTCCAATGGCTAGATTACAAACATCATTATCAAGCCACAAAATGCCAAGTTGTCCTATACATGCCATTATACCAAAATGATGCTACTATAAATACCCAAAATAGCTAGTAGATAGTGTGACGATGCTTCAATGATCTCCAACCTTCGCGAGCTTCTGAGCACTATAAAACAGGGGAAAGAAATGGAGTAAGCATTATATGCTTAGTAAGTTTGTATAACAGAAACTGAACTTACCAATCCCGTTTATTAAATCTAACCATACAATATCATGTTTTCCATCCATTTGGCAAAATTGCCTAAACACATGCATTCAATCAAACATGTTAGTCACAAAATTTACATATACAACAAGTAAGGATAGATGAGCTCATCATGTAATAATCTTTCATACCATTATCATTTCACCCCATAATTCTCATACCATGTTAAGAGTTTTATGTCCGTTAAATCATTGAAATCCCGATGAATGTTCAAATGGTACACTCGAGGTATACGATTCAATAACCCGTCATTTCTTTTCCAGGAGTACCCATTAGGGCATTTAATCAAGGAACACAGTTTCGAGCTACATGACATATATTAGGATTACCAGTTCAGGTTAAATCCTTTATATAACGTATGCTCGGAAGAGGTCAATTAGGATTACCAGTCTAGGCTAAACCTTAATTGTAACATATACTCGAGAGGGTTTACATCAATATTACCTGTCTGGGCTAAATCCTTTTTATAATAAGGTCAATAGGATTCCTTGTCTGAGCTAAATCCTGTTAGCAACAAATGCAGGACCTCATTCATTTTGGGAAAGCACATATGTTCATCGGAATTCAATATTCAATCGGGACATAACCCTTTTTCTCCATTTTCAAGCATGTATTAATTTCTCATATTGTAACACCCAAGTAAATCACATAAATGATAATCTCATTTCATAAAATCACAACATTTAATTTAACATAATTACATGTTCGATTAAGTTACATGAACTTACCTCGACACTTGTTCGCGTAAGTAATCTACTAATCCGAAACCTTTTCTTTTCCTCGATCTAACCTCGAATATGAGTTGTTCGGAACTATATAAAAAGATTTGATTATCAATTTCTCATATTTCATACTCATTTGAACTCAATTTACATCCTAGGCAAAATTACCATATTGCCCCTAACTTTTCTATAAATTCCAATTTCGTTCCTAGGCTCGGAAAATGAAACTTGTGCAATTTACTCCCTTTTGCAAGCCTAACCAAAATTCCTTTACAAAATTTATAGCACATGTTTTCATAAAAATTCAGAATTTTTCATCAAATTTCACAACTTTACGTTTTAGTCCCTAAATCATGTTTTTATCAAAATCACTTTGTAAAAGTTGTTTGTTTATCAACAACCTTTCATTTTCTACCATAAATCTCAAATTTTCAGCATATTCATCCGTGACCCAAATTTCATACATTGATAACTTTTGAAATTAATCCCCCAAATAGATAGATTAGATTATCCCGATTCCAAAAATATAAAAATTACTAAAAACGAGACTTGATTTCATACCTTTTTAAGCTTAAAAAGTTTTCTTCCTCTCTCCTAGGGTTTCCATAGAAATTTTAGGGAAGAAGACATGAAAATAAGATGATAATTTCTTTTCAATTAATTATCATCTTTTAATTTTTGTGATTTCCAATTTAGTCCCTACTCTTTTCTAATTTTTCTATGGACGAGTCACCCAAAAATCTACATACTTTTCTTTAATGGTCTAATTGCCATATAAGGACCTCTAGTTTTGAATTCCATAGCTATTTAATTCTTATAGCTACAAGAATTCAACTTTTACATTTTATGCGATTTAGTCCTTCTCGTAGTTAAACGCTTAATCGATAAAAATTTCATATCAAAATTTTTACACGACACATCTATCACATACGGACCATAAAATAAAGTAAAAATAAGATTTATTTTTAGATCGAATTTGTGGTCCCGAAACTACTATTCTGACTTCACTAAAAATGAGCTGTTATATCTTCAACGATAAATAGGGACTTTATTCTCATTCACAAAACACACCACATGAGTTCACACATCAAGTTTTTAGAGAAAAATATTATTAAGTGTTCTTGACTTACTCATGGCTTGCTAAACATTAAATTGCACAAAATAAGACAATCACTTGCCGAAATGAGAGCAGCTAAGAGGTTGGCTAGAAGATGTCTAGATGATTTTAGCATAAAGACGAGGAGGAAAGTCATCATGGGAAGCAATAAAGAGTAGTCACAGATAGCCCAATAAATTCAGCTGTTTACTCTTCTCATTGTGAAATGGTCGTTGATGGCCCCTCTTAGCTACTCTTTCTTACCTTTTTCTTTACTGTTAATTATTGTTTTCTATGTCGGAAGACAAGATTGCCTTTTGTCTTTATGTTTCCAGTTTAATATGTCATGACTTAATTTTGTTTATTCAAAATGGATATGAATCTTGATTTGAATTAATTGATATTTGTTTTTTGAGTATTCTATGCAAATGATTATTTCATTCATTTAGGTTTAATTTATGATTATGCTTGTCAATGTATGGCCAACAATTGTAGCATACTGAATTAATCATTTAATTTGGGAAGAGGTAATGGTTAGTTGATGAAAGACCTAAATGGTGCATATTATGTCAATTTCAGAAGATAATTGTTGTATGCATAAACTGTGCAAATGCTCGGAAGGGTGATTTCTAGGTTAGTTTTTGATATAGGGATATGCTAATTAACTTAAAAACATAATAGGACTTCGGGAGAAGCCTATACCTTAAACAAAATGGGTTTAATAATTTTTCATATTGCCATGAATCTTTTGTGATATTCTTTTTGTGACTATTAATAAATTTTTTTTAAAGTGAAATATTCTATTTTTTGTATATTTATGTTATGTTATATTATTCCTTGTGTTTATTTCCTGTTGTGATTATTTCTACAAGGTATGGTGTTTTATTTTGTAGGTATTTGATAACTTATTACATTTTTTTTTAAATTATGACTGTCATCAACAACTATTCTCTTTTCATTGTTTTATTCCAAATTGATTAAAATTGACTTTGCAAATACTTCGAACAACAATCCTTGTCAAGACGATACTCTTTTACTTACTACTTATTTCTTTTACGACCGTGTACACTTTGGATTCTAATGGTTGCAAGATAGTCACTAAGTCAAACGGCTTAAACGTTTCTGGAACGATGGAAATGTGCAAGTGTACACAATCGCAACAAGTAATAAAGTGACAAGTAAATGTCGAGTTATTGTACCCATAGGGACTGTTTAAGAGAATTATTTATGAAATGAAATTCTATAACACCCCTTACCCGTATTCAATATCGGAATAGGATACGAGGCATTACTAGACTTACATCGCAAGCAAACATACAATTTCGAGTCATAAATTTCTGACCAAATTAAAACCATTTGCATTCAATCATAAAGTCCCTAATACGAGCCTACGATGCTCAAAACATGCTTTGGTAGTGGTTCGGGACTAAATCGATAACATCAGAAATTTTTAAGAAACTTAGAAAAATTTTGCTATAAACAAGGGTCACACGCCCGTGTGGTTTGGGCATGCTCGTGTGGTCAGGCTGTATGGTCACACATGCTCGTGTCCCTAACCTGTGTAACTCTCTATTTTGTAAAACATGAAAAAATTGAAGTCACACGGCCAAGCCACACGCTCGTGTGCTAGGTCGTGTGGTTAATCTAATTTTCATAAAATAGGTGCAGACTTTACACGATCGGGACACATGCCCGTTCTTGAGGCTGTGTCCCTCACACGACGGAGACACACACCCGTGTCTCTGCCCATGTGCTCAATTCTGAGCATTCTGTGTAACACACCTAACCCGTATCCGTCGCTGGACTAGGGTAAAGAGGCATTACTTGCCACATCGAAACATTTCGCATTCATTTCACAAACATCATAGCATCATGGTTATACATCAAGATCAAGTCCCTTATATTAGGTCAACGAGACCTTAAATATGTTTTAGAAAGCGGTCGGGACTAAACTGAACACATACAAATTTTTCCAAAACTTAAACATTTTTCTAAATTTTAAAGGTCACAAGCCCGTGTGAACAGGCCATGTGCCTCACACAGCATTAGACACGCCCGTTTGTCTAAACCGTGGTAAAATAGGGCATACATACTGACTTAACCACATGGCCACAAGACACGCCCGTGTGCCTTGGCCGTGGTCAAAACTGACTTGGGTCACCCGACTGATCACATGCCCGTGTTTCTAGCCCATGTACTATAACACCCCTAACCCATATTCGTTGCCGGACTAGGGTTAAAGGCATTACTGACAAAACGAAACAATTAACATTCATTTCATAAACATCAAAACATCAAAGATCAAGTATCAAATTAGAGTCCCTTATATAGGTCATCGAGACCTTAAACATACATTAGAAAAGGGTCGGGATTAAACCCGAGCTCTTACAAAAATTTCCCAAACTTAATTATTTCTCAAAGTGGTACAGGTCATACGCTCGTGTGAACAGGCCGTGTGCCTTACACGAAATTAGACACGCCCGTGTGTCTAGGCCATGTTAAAATAGGGTATACTTACTGAATTGCTCACACAGCCTCAAGAGACGCCCGTGTGTCTTGGCCATGGCCGACACTGATTTAGGTCAATGGCTGTCCACACACCCGTGTGCCTTGGCCGTATTCGAGCTTCACTTACAATTGTAGGGTACCCTAGGGGACACACGGCTGTACAACATGATCGTGTGTCGCACACGGCTGAGACACACACCCATGTCTCTGCCAGTGTGGACAAAAATAGGCCATTTGAATAGCCAATTTTCCACCCCAATTTAGGTCAACCTACAAGCAAAGGAACTAGAATATATGCCCAACCAATTCAACCAAATTCAATACATAAACATAAGCCATTCATAACATATAATAGTCATCCAAATCCATACTCATAAGCATTATTAATCTATGTCAAAACATATGTAAAAAACATATCAATCATTTCTTTCCATACATTATTCAATCTCATGCTATAACTTACCAAATCTTACCAACACTTATCATTTCTTATGCTCTACTAAAACATACCACATTAGCATTATATATCATAAGCCATTATCAACTATGAGTTCAAACTTAAATTATCCAAATCACATGGCTAAATATATACATCACAAAACATAAACTCACAACTACTAGCTTATACATGCCATACTTTAATAAATACATTTTCAAAGAAGCAAAATGAGGTTCAATAGTGTGGTGACGATCCTTGATGATCCTCGAGCTCACCGTAGCTTCTATATCTAAAAAAAAATGTAAACACACACAAAGTAAGCTTTCAAAAGCTTAGTAAGCTCGTACCAAAAATTATAAATAGTATATAAAATATAAAACATCAACACATAAGTAATTATAAATTCTCAAATCATCTATCAACTCAATGCCAACACAATTCATATGTTCATACCAATTCAATGAACTTTACATACAATATATCATCTGTCACAAAAGTATCATACATACCTGAACCTTCCCGTACTTATTACTTTTCAAACTCACCTTCCGTTTGGATATTTTAAGACTCTCTGTAAATTATTATTTCTTCAAACATCCGCAGACTTAGTGCTTTAAAGGTTAGCCGAAGCTAGAACGATTCTGCACACTTAGTGCCATCTCAATTAACCGAAACTATATTGATATCGCACATTTAGTGCCTCAAATAGCCGAAGCTAGCTTAAATCGCACACTTAGTGCCAAATACCATTGATTTACCATCGTATTAATCCAAACCAAAAATATATATACAATCGATGTATAATCAAAGTATCAAAACATACTTATAACATCATATTTTGCGTACGAACTTACCTCGTACTCGAAATTTGTTGACTCGGATTGTTTACTCTATAATCTTTGACTTCCCTCGGTCTAAGTCTAAATTCCTCTTTTCATGATCTATATTTATTCAAAATTAACCCATTTAATCACCAAATCATTCAAAACCATCCATAGACACATATTTAGGGCATTTTGCAAACTAGCCCTCACATTTTTACATTTTGACACTTTAATCCCTAATTTTCTTATACACATAATTTTCATAGTTCTCATACAAGTCTATATGCTTCATTTATTTCACATTTCAGACCCTCAAATTACAAATTTCACAATTTACCCATTTTACTCAAAATCACCAAATAAATCCAACAACAAAAGATTTTAACCCAACATCAAACTTTCATATTTCATCATTTAACCATATAAAACTCATGAATTCATCAATGGCACATCTCAAAATCATCATCAAAATCAGAAATTTAAGCATGGGCTTGATAGTATACGAAGCAACGATTACAAAAACGTAGAAATTGTCAAAAAAAAGCATACCTCAATTAAGCTTTGAACTAGCCAAACCCTAAAACTCTTTTTCTTTTCTTTTGTTCTTCAATTTTCGGCACCAACAACCTATAATGCCTATTTTTTCATGTTTTGTTTTAGTTATAATTCATTTAATAATTGTTTTACAATATTACCCTTGCATTAAAACATTAATATGCTATCAACTGATGTCCACTAGTGTCATTTAATCATAAATTTGGTCAAATAACCTCATAAGGACCTCACAATTATAAAGCAAAATCAAATAGGCACTTTTAACATCTAGCACACAGCTTTTACATTTTACGCGATTAGGTCCTTTTTATCTAATTGAGCACACAAACAAATAAATTTTCATACGAAACTTTCACACATGCGAATTCACACATCATAAGCGTGGAAAATAATATTTAAATAATTTTATGACTCGAATATGTGGTCCCAAAACCACTATTCTGACTAGGGTCTAAGCTGGACTATTACATGTACCCTTCAAAATGGCCACACACGCCCATATACCAAGGCTATGTGTCTCGCACGGCCACTAGACACGTCCGTGTGTCTAGGCCGTGCTCAAGACTGACTTGAATAGCTAAATTACAACAGACACACGATTGAGACACACACTCGTCTGCTCAACCGTGTGGGGTGAAATTATGCTTGGTTTAAGCCACAATTTCCACCTATCTCAAGCACTCCAAAACCACAACATTTTAGTATCATTTGCATACATTCATAGGCAACCTAATCAACCAATTTGTATATATTCATACCATTCAATTGCCATCCAATTCACTACTCAATTTCTCAACCAAAACATACCTAGTCAATATACCAAAATCCTCACAACTTACATTAGTTTCAAAAGTATAATCTCATCATCTTATCACCTATTTCATACCACAAATTTTACCACCTCAACATTTCACAATTAAACCATTATATAAGAAATATATATACATCATATAACTTACTTATCAAACACATCATTTAGGCCAACTTAAAAGGCCATACATATTAATATTTATAAGCCAAATCTCATGGCTAATATTCACAACAAAAAACATATTAAAATGACACTAGCCTATACATGCCATATACCATTAATACAACTCTCAAAATAGTACCAAAATAGATGTCCAATAGTGTGATTGATGTCGCTGATGATCCCCAGATCCGAGCTAGCTTTGCAACATTTTAAAACAGAGAACATTTCACATAGTAAGCTTTAAAGCTTAGTAAGTTCGTACCATGAATAATCAACAATTTATAATATACAAAACATAAACTAATAAACACTTAGTAATTCACAATTCATCCATCAATTCTATTCTATCTCATTTAATATGTTCATGCGAATTCATCAAGCTTCATACACATAGTATCATCTACCACATAGGTATCGAACATACCTGAACTTTCCCGTAATTATTCATTTCATTCACATCTCTCGTTCAATTACATTAATTCATTTGGAAGTCTTTCCATGCTTTAAGAATTCACACACTTAGTGTATCAGTGATTTGCCAAAGCCGTAATAATCTCGCACACTTAGTGCCATTTCAATGAACCGGAGCTATCTCGGTATCGCACACTTAGTGCCTCATATAGCCGAAGCTATTTCAACTCGCACACTTAATGCCGAACATAGTCGATCATCATCATGCTCAACCCGTAATCAAATATTTATACAATTTATGCATTATCAAAGCATTAAAATATAACTATAACATCATTTATCACGTACGAACTTACCTCGTACTCGGATTTGACAGTTCGGATCATTTACTCAATAATCTTTGATTTCCCTCAATCTAGATCTGAATTCCTCTTTTCTTGATCTATATGTATTCAATTTAACCCTTTTATTAAACAAATCATTCAATTAAATCCATATATACATATTTAAGGCATTTTACAAATTAGCCCTCACATTTTCACATTTTCACATTTTAGTCCTTATTTCACAAAAACACAAAATACAAATAATTTCAATGAACCCATGCATAGTCGAATATCATAAGGACTTATAGGAGCCCAAAACTTTCATTTATTTTACAATTCAACCCCTCAATTTACACTTTTCTAAATTAAATCCCTGATATGCATTTTTACTCAAAATCACTTTACAAAACATGTATAACAAGCATTAAGCTTTCATAATTCATCATTAAATATCATAAAACACATGAATTCATCAATGGCATCTTTCAAAATCATCAACCAATTCAAAAATTAGGGCATGGGCTTGATAGATTACTAGGCAACGATCTCAAAAACATAAAAATCATCAAAAACTGAGTTCAAAACATACCTTAATCACCAATCCTCCTAGCCGAACCCTAAGCTTGAATTTTCTTCTTTTTCTTTTGATAATTTCAGCTAATAAGGATGAATAAATCAACCATTAACTTATTTTCTTTTATTATAACACATATTAATGTTATTACATCATTTACCATTTTGCCCTCCATTAATAAACATTCAAAACATTAACATATAAGGTCATTATTGTCCACTTACCATATAAATGGCATATTGACAACATAAAGACCTCTCATTTAAAGAGACATAACAAATAGGCACACTTAACATATGGCAATCTACTTTTCCATTTTATGTGATTAGGTCCTTTTATCAAATTAACCACACAATTGATAAAATTAACACACGAAACTTTCACACATACTTAAACACATACTGTAAACACAGGAAATAATATTAAAATATTTTTTTGATTCGAATTTGTGGTCCCGAAACCACTGTTTTGACTAGGGTCTAAATTAGGTTGTTACATTCTGTTTCTCAAAATTAAGGTGTAGGGGACACACGGTCGAATCACATGCCGATGGGGCAAGCTATATGTCACACACTGCCTAGACACATGCCCGTGTGTCTACCCATGTGGACAAAATAAAGGCTATTTACCAAGCCATTTGTCACCCTCATTTACCTACACACATAAGTACATTGGCATAAATCATGATATACTTAGGCAACCAAACATCCACAAAACAAGGCCAAATCATGTCATTTCATTATCCACACTGAACAAATTTACAACACCATATTTTGTTAAACCAAATCATACCAACTCACATTCAACAAGTTCAATATGGCTACCAATAACATGCATAATTTTAGTTAGATTTCCTAGCATACTAATGAGCCAATCTTAACCATTCAACTACCAAAACCATTAAGCCACATTTAACCATTTACTAAGCATTTATAAACCACATCACACAAGAGGTAGTTACACATGCATGTATATATAGATATATATATTTATATAAGCTTACATTCCAATTCAACCAAAATGAGCCAAGTTACATGGCCAAGTACCAAATCAAGCCTTGGACAATTACAAGCTAATACATTTGGCAAAATCACAATGACACATATAACAAAATGTCCAAGTCCCTATACATGCCATATTCTCAAAATGCATAAAATCATTAGTACCCAAAATAATAGTTGATAGTGTGATGCGATCTCTGACAATCTCCAATCCGAGCTAGCTTGGTGACACTATAAAACATGGAAAAAAATGGAGTAAGCTATATAGCTTAGTAAGCTCGTATTAAAGAAATAAGCTAACCTTACCATACATTAACATGCAAGTAATTTAGCATAAGATAATGCAGTTTACCAAAACCTCATGATCATAATTCACTTCCATCGCAACTTACCTTGGAATCGTCATTTCATGAATTAATAATCATAAGCTTTAAGTACATACCTATACCATCTCGTAATAATTTCATACTTAGTCTCATCGTCGTTATACCCAATGAACCTCTCGAAATAATAATATCGGATACTCAGGAAAACCTTGCAAGAAGGTGCCACATATGTAGCCATTGCTATCTCTATCTCATAACACATATCTGCTCGCTCTCGAGCCATTAACAGGCCTACTTACATAAGCTGTCAGTGAAGACGTAGCTACTCGATGCTGCTTACACAAGCTGTCAAGTAACCGCAACATATGCCGATATACTCAGCCACCGGTAGGACGTACAGGACCAACACCCGGATCATATAACAGAAAACCCTAGTGACATGTCACTTGTATCCTAATCTATTCCTAAGGTTCGATTGGGATTTCTCGCTTGTCACACCTTGTTGGACGGGTCCACAGAGTTGTTTATACAATTCATACTGTATTAAAGCTTTAAAAATACAATTATAGTAAAGCTTATTTAACATACGACCAAAAGGATCTATTCGTTAGTTACTTTGTTTTTCCTTAGATCTAGACTCAAACTTCGTTTTTCTTGATCTATAATACCACATTTAACTTATTTAATCATCACATTATTCAATTCAGCCCAAAAACACATTATGGCAAAATTTACATTTTTACCCCTAACTTTTCAACATTTTACAATTTAGTCCCTAGGCTTGTAAAATGAATTTCATTCAATTTCATCACAACCCAAGCCTAGCCGATTGTTGTTTGTACTCATAACAGCCCGCATTTTTCATTTATTAACACTTTTCTACACATTTTATAGCCTTTTACAAAAAAAGTCTCTATTTAACGTTTTTATCGAAAATCACTTTACAAAAGTAATTTAACAAAAAACAAACATGCATTTTCTACCATCAAACATCAAAATACACATATTCATCATGGGTAAAATTTTAGACTTTAATTTTCTTTCAAAGTAGTCCTTAAAATAGCTAAATCAAGTTACAACGATTTCAAAAATATAAAAATCATTAAAAATGGGACAAGAATGGACTTACAATCGAGCTTGAAAGCTTGGCCAAACCCTAGCTATGGTTCCTCTTCAAATTTTCAGGCTAAGGGATGAAATTGAAGAATATGGAGATGTTTTATTTAGTTAATTTTGTCTTTATTTGACAAATTACTAAAATGCCCTTAATGCATAACCTTAAAATTTTACCTAGCCATGTCCATGTTTGTCTATACTAATATAATGGTCTAATTATCATTTAAGGACCTCCAATTTAAATTTTCATAGCAATTAGACACCTTTAAATTATAGAATTCAAGTTTTGCACCTATTGCAATTTAGTCCTTCTAGATAAATTGGGCACTCAATTGATAAAATTTCTTAACGAAATTTTCATACAATTATTCTATCATGCTGTAGACCGTAAAGAAATAATAAAATAAATATTTCTATTTCAAATTTGTGGTCTCAAAACCAATGTTCCAATCTGACCCAAAAACGGGTTGTTACAACTCTCCCCCCTTCAGGGATTTTTGTCCCCGAAAATCTTACCAGAAAAGAGGTTAGGGTACTGTTTTCTCATAGCTTCCTCAGGTCCCCACGTAGCCTCTTCGACCCCCTGTCGTTTCCACAAAACATCCACTGTAACACCCTGAATTTGGGCCTAGAAGTTTTGGGCCTTCAGCATGGGAGCGGTTGAAGACAGCTTATAATATTTTGTTGTGCATGTAAATTTTGTTAATGAAGGCTTGTTTTAGTGGTTAAGTGTGCTGAGAAGTGTTGGAGAAGTCCTGGGTTCAAACCTGGACTCTAGCAGAAATTTTGGTTTAAGGTGAATCAAACCCTGGGTGTAGTAGGTAGGCCTTAAGAATATTGTTGGAGAAATTGTGCCACAAAAAACCTTGTGGTCTAGTGGCAAAGTAGCGCCACATAAGAGGCAGGAAGGTGGTGTCATAGAGTTGGCAAAGAGGTCCAGGGTTCGAAACTCATGACAATCAAAGAGTATTTATTTTGCTAACAGGGGGCGGTAAGAGTTGGTGTTGAATTTAAACTCTGATGATGGAGGGATCCCACATTGGGAAGCTAACAGAAGAGTGGATGTGAAGCTGGCTTTAAATAGAGAGAACCATGAGGAGAGTAAAGGTACCTTTCTTGGCTGATCCCTTTCGCTTTATGGCGTGCTCGTTTGGGTTGGGCATCGGCTAAGAGTGCTCGGAGCACAAATTAACTCCAATCTCCTATCAGGTGTGTATTTCTCACTACTCTAGCTGTAGGATGGCTACTTCGGGCCGCGATGGGCCGAAAGGGCCATATGGGCCTACGAGCCCAATGGGATAAGTTGTTTGATTGTGTAGTAAATATTAGACTAGGCTAGATGAATCTCATATCTGTGGCTAGATTTGGGCTAAAAGTGCCACACGAGCGTGTGGGCCCATTTGGGCCGAGAATGGGCTTTAGGCCCATTTTTATTGCTATCCCTGTTTAGAATACTTTAGTTTACTGAAATACCCCTGTAGGGTAGAATTACGGAAATACCCCTGTAGGGTAGAATTACTGAAATACCCTTGTAGGGTAGAATTACCGAAATACCCCTGTAGGGTAGAATTATCGAAATACCCCTGTAGGGTAGAATTACTGAAATACCCCTGTAGGGTAGAATTACCGAAATACCCCTGTAGGGTAGAATTACCGAAATACCCCTGTAGGGTAGAATTACTAAAATACACCTGTAGGGTAGAATTACCGAAATACCCCTATAGGGTAGAATTACCGAAATACCCTTGTAGGGTAGAATTACTGAAATACCACCTGTAGGGTAGAATTATCGAAATACCCTTGTAGGGTAGAATTAACAAAATACCCCTCTAGGGTAGAATTACTGAAATACCCCTATAGGGTAGAATTACCGAAATACCCTTGCAGGGTAGAAATACTGAAATACCCTTGTAGGGTAGAATTATCGAGATACCCTTGTGGGGTAAAATTACCATTTTGCCCCTAGGGTGTTAAATGACTGTTTTGCCCCTGTGGGCAAGTGACTGACTTGGATTGTGTGGTTGATGAATTTGATTGTGAATATATGTTGGTGATATGAATGACTTGACTGTGATTGTTTGATTCAAATATGGGCATGACATTCTACATACATGACATGTTGCATGGGTCGGTTTATATTGGTGGAGGAAGCGTTCTGGCAGCCTCGCTGCAATCTGGTAGCCTCACCACATATATCTGTTCTGGTGACTTCGTCACAATATCGCCCGACCTCATTTGAATCGGTGGCTTCGCCACATATATAAATATAAATATCTATTCGGTGGCCTCGCCACAATATTCGTATCTCGCGACTTCGTCACAATATCCGCGCCTCATTTGCAATTTCGTGGTGTGTAGCGGTTGGGTGGGTCGAGTAGTCTCCCCACATGGTGTAAAGGTGATACGGGGTGTATACGGTTGGATATTGGTTGGGATTGCATTCACATTCGATTCGTGATACATTACCCGACATCGATTCGATTTTGTCACCTAATTCGATTCGATTTTGATTCTCGTCACTTAATTTCGATTCGACTTTGATTCGATTCGATTTCGATTCGTCACCTAATTCGATTCTCACCGATTTTGGTTCGATTACGTCACACCGATTCGATTCGATTCTCATTTTGATTCTAGTTCGATAATGTTTCTTATTCGTAATGGGCTAAGGCCCATCCGCATTGTCTGTTATAATGGGCCGAGGCCCAATTGATATCGAAATCGTAAGTAGGTGGGGCCGGACTTTTAATTCTTTTATATGACTGACTGTTCCTTTTATATAGTAGGGGATTTCACACTGAGTTTTTGTAAACTCACCCCGTTTATTAACGTTTCAGGTAATTTCCAGCCGTATACGGATAGGAGCTGCGAGGGGCTCGGAGGAAGCCACACACACTGTTTATGTTACAATTTTGATTATTACTTTTAAATGTTTTTATGTGGGTTGTAGTAAAGCCGTTGTAATTTTCAGGATTTCAAATTTGGAATTTTATTTATTGTTCTTATAATTGCTAGTATTAGAACACGGTTTTCCAAAGCAACTACTGTTGTTCAAAACATCATGTAACCGCAATTGTTTTTAAATTAAGCTTCCGCAACTGCCAAGATTTTTACAAGTTGTTAAGAATGTTATTCAGCTGAGGTTTTCTAAATAAGGTTTAAAAAGGGTATTATTTTTTAATTATTAAGAAGGGTTTTTAATGGTAACATGGTTTTCGAAAAATACTTCAATGTGACACGCCAGATTCGAGCCAAACTTCCAGGCTGGGTTTGGGGTGTTACATTTAGTGGTATCAAAGCGTGGGTTGCAACAACTTGGCTATGGATTGGGTTTTCAAAGGTTGAGTTTCATAAAATTATTTTCAATCACGTGGTCTGTTTTAAGTATTTCTCTTAAAAAGTGTGGCACACCGAGTCCCTGGTGCCGAATCCGCAAGTCTTCTGAATACTTTTGTCTGTTTAGAAATTGAAATACTGTGGTTTCCTTAGACATTGGCCTAAATTTAAATTTGGTATTTATTTTATGTCGATATGATGTTTGGATATATAGATTGTATGTATGTGTGATAATTATGTGTTAGCTTCAGTGAATAAGTGTTGTATGTATGTGATGTTTCAAGTTCTAGTTGAAGTGTGATAGAGATAGTAGGATTAGAGTGCGCAACAGTAGCATAGTGGGGTAGATGTTACATGACTACCCGGTTAGATGGAAATTTCGGGGACGAAATTTCTTGAAGGGAGGTAGAGTTGTAACACCCTGAATTTGGGCCTAGAAGTTTTGGGCCTTGAGCATGGGAGCGGTTGAAGGCAGCTTATAATATTTTGTTGTGCATGTAAATTTTGTTAATGAATGCTTGTTTTAGTGGTTAAGTGTGCTGAGAAGTGTTGGAGAAGCCCTAGGTTCAAACCTGGACTCTAGCAGAAATTTTGGTTTAAGGTGAATCAAACCCTGGGTGTAGTAGGTAGGCCTTAAGAATATTGTTGGAGAAATTGCGCCACAAAAATCCTTGTGGTCTAGTGGCAAAGTAGCGCCACATAAGAGGCAGGAAGGTGGCGTCATAAAGTTGGCAAAGAGGTCCAGGGTTCGAAACTCGTGGCAATCAAAGAGCATTTATTTTGCTAACAGGGGGGCGGTAAGAGTTGGTGTTGAATTTAAACTCTGATGATGGAGGGATCCCACATCGGGAAGCTAACAGAAGAGTGGATGTGAAGCAGGCTTTAAATAGAGAGAACCATGAGGAGAGTAAAGGTACCTTTCTTGGCTGATCCCATTCGCTTTATGACGTGCTGGTTTGGGTTAGGCGTCGGCTAAGAGTGCTCGGAGCGCAGATTAACTGAAATCTTCTGTCAGGTGTGTATTTCTCACTACTCTAGCTGTAAGATGGCTACTTCGGGCCGCAATGGGCCGAAAGGGGCCATATGGGCCTAATGGGCCTACGGGCCCAATGGGATAAGTTGTTTGATTGTGTAGTAAATATTAGACTAGGCTAGGTGAATCTCATATCTGTTACTAGATTTGGGCTAAAAGGGCCACACGAGTGTGTGGGCCCATTTGGGCCGAGAATGGGCTTTAGGCCCATTCGTATTGTTATCCCTATCTAGAATACTTTAGTTTACTAAAATACCCCTGTAGGGTAGAATTACTGAAATACCCCTGTAGGGTAGAATTACCAAAATACCCCTGTAGGGTAGAATTACCGAAATACCCCTGAGGGTAGAATTACCAAAATACCCTTGTAGGGTAGAATTATCGAAATACCCTTGTAAGGTAGAAATACCGAAATACCCTTGTAGGGTAAAATTACTGAAATACCCTTGTAGGGTAGAATTACCGAAATACCCTTGTAGGGTAGAATTACCGAAATACCCCTGTAGGGTAGAATTACCGAAATACCCTTGTAGGGTAGAATTATTGAAATACCCCTGTAGGGTAGAATTATCGAAATACCCTTGTACGATAGAATTACCAAAATACCCTTATACGGTAGAATTACCAAAATACCCCTGTAGGGTAGAATTACTGAAATACCCCTGTAGGGTAGAATTATCAAAATACCCTTGTAGGGTAGAAATACCGAAATACCCTGTAGGGTAGAATTATCGAGATACCCTTGTGGGGTAAAATTACCATTTTGCCCCTAGGGTGTTAAATGACTGTTTTGCCCTTGTGGGCAAATGACTGACTTGGATTGTGTGGTTGACGAATTTGATTGTGAATATATGTTGGTGATATGAATGACTTGACTGTGATTGTTTGATTCAAATATGGGCATGACATTCTACATACATGACATGTTGCATGGGTTGGTTTATATTGATGGAGGAAGCGTTCTGGCAACCTCGCTGCAATCTGGTGGCCTCGCCACATATATTTGTTCTGGTGACTTCGTCACAATATCTGGCAGCCTCGCTGCAATCTGGTGGCTTTGCCACATATATAAATATATATATATATCTGTTCTGGTGGCCTCGCCACAATATCTGTATCTGGTGACTTCGTCACAATATCCGCGACCTCGCTGCAATTTCTGTGGTGTGTAGCGGTTGGGTGGGTCGAGTAGTCTCCCCACATGGTGTAAGGCTGGTACGGGGGTGTATACGGTTGAATATGGGTTGGGATTGCATTCATATTCTGATTTGGATTTTGTTACCTGATACTGATTCTGATTCTTTCACCGATTCGATTCGACTCACGATTCGATTCTCGATTCGACTCCAATTCGATTCGATTCGTCACCTAATTCGATTCGATTACGATTTTGATTCTAGCACCTAATCGATTCTCGACTCTAATTCGATTCGATCGACTCGTCAACGATTCGATTCTCGATTCGATTCTCATTTTGATTCTAGTTCGATAATGTTTCTTATTACGTAATAGGCTAAGGCCCATCTGATGCATCGTCGTTATAATAGGCTAAGGCCCAATTGATCTCGAAGCGTAAGTAGTAGTGTGGGGCGGACTTTTAATTCTTTTTATATGACTGATTGTTCCTTTTATATAGTAGGGATTTCACTCGAGTTTTCATAAACTCACCCCGTTTATTAACCTTTCGGGTAATTTCTAGCCTTAGACGGATAGGAGTGCATGAGGGCTCGGAGGAAGCCACACACACTGTTTATGTTACAGTTTTGATTATTACTTTTAAATGTTTTTATGTGGGTTGTAGTAAAGTCATTGTAATTTTCTGGATTTCAAATTTGGAATTTTATTTATTGTTCTTATAATTTCTAGTATTAGAACACGGTTTTCCAAAGCAGCTACTGTTGTTCAAAACATCACGTAACCGCAATTGTTTTTAAATTAAGCTTCCGCAACTGCCAAGATTTTTACAAGTTGTTAAGAGTATTATTCAGCTGAGGTTTTCTAAACAAGGTTTAAAAAGGGTATAAGTTTTTAATTATTAAGAAGGGTTTTTAATGGAAACATGGTTTTCGAAAAATACTTCAATGTGACACGCCAGATTCAAGCCAAACTTTCAGGCCAGGTTTGGGGTGTTACATTCACCAGAGCTATACTTTTATTTCTTAACTGTTTAACCTCTCGAGCTAACACTTTGCTCGGTTCTTCACCGTATGTCATATCGAGTCGAATCTCAATATCTGATTGTGAGCTTACATGCGATGGATCTGATCGATATCGTCGTAACACCGACACATGAAATACATTATGGATCCTTTCTAACTCTTATGGCAAAGCTAGTCGATATGCCACTGGCCCTATTCTTTCAATAATCTTATACGGCCCAATGAAACGCGGATTCAACTTGCATTTACGACCAAATCTAAGAATTTTCTTCCACGGATACACTTAAAAAAACTCTTTATCACCAACTTGAAATTTGATATCCTTTCGTTTCAAATCAGTGTACGATTTCTATCAATCAGAAGCTCTTTTCAAGCAATCACGAATTACTTTCACTTTCTCTTCGGTTTCTCTGACCAAATCAACCCCATGAATCTATTTCTCACTAAGCTCAGTCCAGTACAATGGAGTTCCACACTTGCGGCCATACAATGCTTCATACGGTGCCATCTTTATACTCGATTGATAATTGTTGTTATAAGCAAATTTGACCAACGGTAGACATTTCTCCCAACTACTTTCGAATTCTAAAACACAACAACGAAGCATATCTTCGAGAATTTGGATCACTCACTCAGATTGACCATCGATTTACGGATGGAATACGGTGCTAAAATTCAACTTTGTACCCAAACGCTTCTTGCAATTTTTTCTAAAATAGCGACGTAAATCGTGGAACTCTATCCGAAATAATAGAAGTAGGCACCCCGTGCAATTTAACAATCTTAGCAACATACAATTTGGCTAGTTTGTCAAGTGAATAATTGGTACATATTGGAATAAAATGAGTCGATTTCGTCAATCTATCAACAACGACCCATACAGTATCTTTCTTCTTCGGAGTTAGAGGTAACCCTGTTACAAAATCCATCGTCACTCTATCCCATTTCCACTCAGGTATAGTCACAGGCTGAAGTAAACCCGAAGACACTTGATGTTCGACTTTCACTTGCTAACAAATCAAACATCTCATTACAAACTCTGAAATGTCTCGTTTCATGCCTGACCACCAATACAATTCCTTTAAATCATTATACATCTTGGTACCCCCAGGATGAATAGATAGACAACCATTATGTGCCTCTTGAAGAATTTTTTGAATTAGTTTAGTATTTCTCGATACACAAATCCTACTTCGGAACCTCAAACAATCATCGGATCCAATATGATATTCTGAATCACTATTCGATTCACATTAAACTCTTTTAGCTTGCAACTCATTATCATCTTTCTGAGCTTCGCCAAATTGCTAAAGAAATACCAGTCTAGCTTTCAACTCTTCCAGAATCAATCCATCATCAGATAAAGTTAACCGCGTATTCATCACCCTCAAAGCAAATAAAGTCTTTCTACTTAAAGCGTCTACGACTACGTTCGCTTTCCCCGAGTGATAGACGATCACTAATTCATAATCTTTCAATAGCTCGAGCCATCTTTGTTGTCGCAAATTCAAATCTTTCTGAGTCATCAAATACTTTAAACTCTTGTGATAAGTAAATATATGACATTTTTCACCAAACAAGTGGTGTCTCCAAATTTTTAAAGCGAACACAATAGCGGTTAGTTCCAAGTCATGCGTCGGATAATTCTTTTCGTGCGGTTTCAACTGTCTCGAGGCATAAGCTATCAGTTTACACTCTTGCATCAACACACAACCAAGACCGTTCAATGATGCGTCACTAAAAAATCACAAACTCTTTCCCCGACTTAGGTTGCACTAACACCGGTGCTTTAGTGAACAACACTTTTAACTGTTCAGAACTTTGTTGACATTTCTCAGACCACTCGAATTTCGCATCCTTTCATAACAATTTGGTCATAGGTGCAGCAATCATTGAAAATCCTTTAACAAAACGTTGATAATAGTTGGCCAAACCCAAAAAACTTCTAACCTTGGATACATTCCTTGGTGGTTTCCAATCAACAACTGCTGAAATCTTACTCGGATCAACCCGTATACCTTTCGCTGAAACAATGTGTCCCAATAATCTAACTTCTCGGAGCCAAAACTCACTTTTGCTGAATTTAGCAAACAATTTCTCATCTCTCAAAGTCTACAATACGATTCTTAAATGTTCGGTATGCTCAAACTCATCTCGGGAATAAATCAGGATGTCATCAATAAAAACAACCAATAATTTATCTAAATATGGTCTAAAGATTCGATTCATCAAGTCCATAAAAACTTCAGGAGCATTTGTTAATCCAAAAGGCATAACAAGAAATTCATAATGCCCATACCTCATTCTGAATGTAGTCTTCAGCATATCTGAGTCTTTAACTCTCAATTAGTAATAGCCTGATCTCAAGTTTATCTTCGAGAACACTGTTGCCCCTTTCAACTGATCGAACAAATCATCAATTCTTGGTTAGGGATACTTGTTCTTTATCGTAACCTTGTTAAGCAGTCAATAATCAATACAAAGTCTCATGGATCTGTCTTTCTTCTTGACAAATAACATTTGTGTACCCTAGGGCGAAAAACTCGGTCTCACAAAACCCTTATCTGTCAACTCTAGCAACTGAGACTTCAGTTATTTCAATTCAGTCGACGCCATTCTATACGGACCTATCGATATCAATGAAGTTACCGGTACCAAATCAATAGTAAATTCAACCTCTCTGATCAGTGGTAATCTAGGCAACTCCTTTGGAAACACATTCGGGTATTCACAAACTACCAACAGAGATTCGATCTTCAATTCAAACACTTTCGTATTCAGTACATACACAAGATAAGCTTTACAACCTTTTCTTACATACCTCTGAGCCAACATCGACGAAATCACAATAGGTAACTCACCCAACTCATCCGGTTCAATCCAAAGAATTTCATTATTTTAACATTTCAATTTAATAATCTTTCGCAATTCACTACGACATCATGTAAAGTCAACCAATCCATTCCAAGAATTACATCGAACTCATCAAACGGTAAAAGCATTATGTCAGTCAAAAAATAGTGACCCCGAATCATTAAAGGATAATTCTTGCAAACTTTATCAACTAGAACATATTTGCCTAGGGGGTTCGACACTTTAATCACATACCCAGTAGACTCAACAGGCAAATTCTTACTAGATACCAAATTTGTGCAAATATAAGAATGAGTCGATCCAGGATCAATCAATGAAACTACATTAGTATCATAGAGAGAAAATGTACCAGTGATAACATCAGAGGATGACGCATCTTCACGAGCGCGAGTAGCGTAAGTTTTAGCAAGTGCTCTGATTTCTAAGCTCACAGTTAAATCTTTCGTTACACCTCTGCTACTATTCCCAGTTCCCGTATATCTTGGTGGCCTCCCTCTAGTGGCAGTGTTGCTCGGTCTTGCACTCTGAAAATTATCTTTCTCAGTCATTTCAGGGCAATCTCGAGTAAAGTGATCTTGGGATCCATATTTAAAGCTAGCCCAATTATTCATCCTACATTTATCGGGATGTCATCTACCACAATGTTGACATTAAGGTCTATTAGACCTAGCGTTACCAACGCTCTCTATTGACGTAGTTTGGGCATTAGAACCCGAATATTGCTTCCCACGATCTCTGTTGGGATACCCAGCTGAAGCATTTAAACGAGTATACAAATCCCTCAATTTCTTTGATGAAGATTGAAATGACTGATTCATTGGTCTTTTTCTTGAATCTCTAGCCTCAAACTCAGCTTTTCTCTTTTCTTTGCTTAGCTCTTCGGCCTTGCAAGCTCGGTCGACTAGCACAATAAATTCCTTCAACTCTAAAATCCCAACTAGCAGTCTGATATTTTCATTCAACCCATCTTCGAATCTCTTGCACATGATAGCCTCTGTGGAAACACATTCTCGAGTATACTCACTGAGCCTAACAAACTCTCGCTCATATTCAGTCACAGACATACGGCCCTGTTTCAGCTTTAAAAACTCTTTGCGTTTCTAATCAATGAACCGTTGACTGATATATTTCTTTCTGAACTCTTCTTGGAAGAAACCCTAGGTAACTCTTTCTTCCGGTACCATAGATACAAGAGTATTCCACCTGTAACACCCCTTACCCAAATCCAAGGCCAGAACAGGGTACGAGGCATTACTGGACATAATTGTAAACACACATACAAATCTGACCAATAAAATTTTATTCTTTTTTAAAAACATTCATACATATGTATGATGTCCCTCAAAAGGGCCTACGAGGCCCTAAACATGCATTGAAAGTAATTAGAGACTAAACTGAGAACTTTAGAAAGTTTTGGAAAAACTTAGGAAATTTTCCATGAAGCAGGGTCACACGCCCGTGTCGACAGGAACACGCCCGTGTCCTCTGTCCGTGCAACTCTCTGACTATGATGTCAGCAAACAAAATTTAACGACACGGCCAAGCCACACACCCGTGTGCTAGGCTGTGTCATCCATGAGACTAAGAAACATGGGCGTGCCTTTGCCCGTGTGGTCAACACTTAGGCTATTTTCCAAGCCTTTTTCTGTTGCCCTTAATCTTTTTCATACTTAAACATATCATAAACACATGTTATAACATCAATTCAATGGTCAATCATTCTTTAATAAAACCCAATTAAAGCATTTGCATGTTGCCATACATGTGTTTTTCAATTTCTCATGTTACACCAAGTTAGACATTCCAATTCACATTCAATAGCCTTGTCATATTGATGACTAGTTTTACCAATTAACCACAACCTTTTACCCAACACTCAATCTCTACTTATTCAACAAAGGTTCATGTTCAATCATTATCAATTTATTACCATGCCACGTATTTATTCCATAGCCATAACCACTTCGAATGGTCCTAAGGCATTTATTATGCACATATGCCATACACTTCCCGTTCATAGTAATCAAGCAAAATCACATAACCACATCACAAGACACTAACACATAGCATGGATAAATAAGCTTACAAGCTATAACCATTGTAAGCTACATCTCATGGCTATATACAATGAATCAATATAAGCCAATACATTTGGCTAATCATAACAACATCTATCATAAAAACTATGTCCCTAAACATGCCACTCACTTGAAGGCGTTTAGTACACATATGTCAATACTCCATAGGTGATGGCTTGATAGTGTCATGCTGCCTTTGACGATCTCCAAACCCGAGCTAACTTGACATCACTAAAGAAATGAAAAGGAGGAAGTAAGCTTTACGCTTAGTAAGTCCATATGAAAATAATAAGCAATATGCCAACATGCTTCTCAAGGTAATACAACCATAATTACACTTTTACTTATATTCTGGTCATGTTGTTTTCAAAAGTAATAGTTACCAAATTATTTATATCTGGAGCTACAGAGCTCCAATCAAGATCCGCTAATTTTCCCTGAAACTAGACTCACATATCTTCTTACCATAAAATTTTCAGAATCTTTAATCTAACCAATAAGTAAATTTTATTCTTTAAATTTGCCTTTGTTTTGCTGTTTGACAGCTTCAACCTTTCTTTACTAAAAATAAATTATCTCTTAGTACGAGATTTGGATAATGTTTCTTTCTATTTCTATTGAAATTAGACTCACTAAGAATTTAGTCATATAAATTATGAGTTCATAATCATTTTTTTACTATTTTTAGTGATTTTCCAAACTTAAGATAGGAGAGTCCGAAATCACTCTGACCCTGTCTCAAAAAAATTCAAATATCTCATAACACGAAGTTCCTTTGCTTAAATTGTTTCTTCTATGTGAAACTAGACTTGATAAGCATTAATTTTATATCTTATTCAGTCTCTAATTTGATTTCCACAATTTTTGGTGGATTTGAAAAGTCGGACTACTGCTGCTGTTCAAAACTATTTTGGTGCAATATAATGATAACTATCATAAGTTCATTTTCAACTAATCATGAACTCACCATTTCATGGATCCCATGTTCAATTACACAAAGACATAATAACATAACCATAAAGATTATTCATCATTCAAGCCTCTTTGCATACTTATCATATGTTCATATATATATACATATACATAAACTTTCTCACCATAAGTCATTCTTCATCACGGCATTGCTCATTTGTTTAGCGGACATACCTAAACTTACTTGTAGTATATCACATAACTACACCTTCCTTAACATGCCCTCCTTAGGTCTTTCATCTCATTATCATTGCATTACCCGTTGAACACTTGGAATACTATTGGATACGCAGAAAACTTGCACATAGTGCATCAAATGTAGCCATATGCTACCTCATATCACAATCACATATTGCTCGCTCATGAGCTAATCACGGGCATGCTCACACAAGCTGACAGTCAGGACGTAACTACTCGGGCTACTCACACAAGCTGACAGGTGCCCGCAATACATGCTGGGATACTCAGCCACTGGTAGAACATACAGGACGAGCACCCAGATTTACATATCACATATACACACATATTCATGAGCTCATATCCATATAATTCCTAGTGACATGTCACATTGTATTCTAAGTAATTCCTAAGGTTCAAATGGGATTTTTCGATACCATATCTCTGTCGAACTTACTCGAAGTATCGATCTCTCTATCCATAGTACCAATTTCTCATTCATAGCATAATAAGGCGTAACTCAAATAACAAATAAGCTTTTAAGAATTTCCATAACATATATCACTTGTCATGTATCATCATTTTCTTGCATTTCATGTAATATTCTTCCATGTCATATTTCCACATCATATACACCATTCCATCAATTTTTTGATATATCAAATCATACAATATATGCAATAATAGTAAGGAGTACAATTCAAACATAACATTGCATTATTATTATCATACGAACTTACCTCGAATCAGAGCACAACTAATTTTTCCATTTTTGTCCATAATCTCATACTTTCCCGATTTAAGCCCGAATCTCAGTTTTCTTGATCTAACATTTAAAATATAGCTCATTTATTATTCACATTATTCAAATTGACACAAAATCACATTATGGAAAATTACATTTTTGCCCCTAAACTTTCACTTATTTACACTTTGGCCCCTAGGCTCGTAAAATAATTTTTATTTGATTTTCTTGCATTTTAAGCCTATCCGAAACATTTTCATAGCTATAGCTGTCCCCAATTTCCACTAAATCACACTTTTATGACAAATTTTATAACTTTTACAAAACGGTCCTTTTAAGCATTTTCTTCGAAAATCATTTAGCAAAAGTCATTTATTTAACACCCAACATTCATTTTCTACCATTAGACATAAAAAAAATGCATATCACTCATGGTTAAATTTTTAAACATGAACCCTAGCTCAAAATAAAGGTAGAAATAGGTAAATCGAGTTATCGGGACTTCAAAAATGTAAAGAACATTAAAAACGGGGCTCGAGATCACTTACAAATGAGCTTGGAAGCTTGAAACAAACCCTAGCCATGGCTTCCATGCAAATTTTGACTGAATGGGGACGAAGATGGACAATTTTGGCTTATTTTCCCTTTTTATTATTTTAATTACTAAAAGACCAAAATGCCTCTAACTTAAAAATATTCTATTTCTCCTATATCATGTCCATTTTTGTCCAAAAAATTAACCAATGCTCTAATTACCATTTAAGGACCTCCAATTTAAAATTTCATAACAATTGGACACCTCTAACATGTAGAACTCAACTTTTACACTTTTTATAATTCAGTCCTTTTGACCAAATTGAGTGCCCAAACGTTGAAATTTTTGAACGAAATTTTCACGAAATTATCCTGTGAAATTGTAGACCATAAAAATATAATATAAATAAACTTTCTTACATCGGATTTGTGGTCCCGAAACCACTGTTCTGACTAGGCCCTAATTCTGGATGTTACAATTCTCCCCCCTCAGGGACTTTCATCCTCGAAAGTCTTACCAAAAGAGTGTTTAGCTTCCACATAAAATCCACTATCACATAATCATTGCTAAAGAACTTTTACTCAGGCTATGCTTAACACTTCACTCTTTAATTTCTCATACTAAAGTCATGAGCAATTCTTTGTTATACAACACATCTACTGAATCTTGATCTCAATCCACTTAAAGGGAACTAGCATACCAAGAAATCTGACAATCTCAGAGATACATGATTCCATTGATCCGTTAAGCGAGAATTCAACACATACCGAAATGATTTGTAGATTTCATCAAACATTTAACAAGCCACAAAACATTTTTCTCTTTCAAATATAAGAATAATCCTGATAACAATCTATGTATTCAAACATAAAGATCAGAAATGTCGAGTTCCAACCTCGAGCACCAATACATCACTCCTATGAGTTTTCTTACAAACTCTCTGTATAAACTTCAGATTTTCTACCTAAGCACTTGTAATCACATTTTTCTTTACTAAAAGATCATACAATAACTAACTCAATTCGTCTACGCTATTTCAAACTTAGATCTGGCTATAACATCAGATACTTTGAACTATCACTTTGTCTTTTTGTCTTATAACACCTATTAAACCATTCAACCACATATCGCTGAAAATCCAAAAGTCTTTGCTCAATGCAGACTGAACCAGTTCAAAGGCGTCGGTTAATAATATTCTTGTCTACTCAAAGCTTTACTAACATGTAATAGACCTTTCGACTTTCACAAGACAAAAATTTCATCATTCAAAGTAGCTTTAAATCATATCTATGTCTTCTAAGATATATACACTCTTCATTCAAACTATCTGTCCTTTACTCGAAAAGAAGAAAAGAAATAAAATCTTATTTCTCAAACATTAATATCCCATTTAATCTTTCAAACAATAACCAATACCGATTTAACAATCAAGTCAGTCTTAATCATCAATAAATGACATTTCAAGAAATCCTTTCTTCTAGTCGATAGAATGATTCAACATGTAATCATTCGAAATTCTCTTATCATGCCAATTAAAGTTTATTTCAATTGCATTAACTCAAGATAGCAAAAATATTCCCAATCGAAGGCTAACTTACTCGGGAAAAGAAATCCAGATACTGGAATCATCATGTTGCTAAAATCAAACTGGAAACATGGTCATAACTAACATAGTCATCATAAGCCAAAGAATACACTTTAGGTACGAACCATGATTAACAATTTACGGAATAAATATGGCAAGAAAACCCTTATAAACAAGTTTAAAATAGAGATATCCAGGATAAAGAAATTTCCAAGATTCAGAAATCAAAGATACATTGTCATAACAAAAAATCCAGAACAAAGATAATAAGAAAACATGAAAGGTCTTGATAATTCCTCAAAGAGAAAAAATCCGGATGAATACATCATTCAGACCTACTGGGAATAGAAACGACAAGGACAATATACGTCCCCTATATGTATATATATATATATCAAATAGAGCAATAATTAGAAGAAACAAAATCATAATGTCATGTGTATTTTCTTAAAAAATTCCAATAGACGCAATGTAACAGAATACGCGAGAGAAATAGAACAACACCGATTATAAACCAATTAGGTTAACAATGCTTTCGTCAAACATCAGGATTAGAAAACATCCTTGTACAATAACAATTTATCAGAAGATAGATAACCACAATAACACTTCCGAGAATAAGTGAACTCATAGAGTACCTCAAGAGAGACAACCATAATCTGCTCACTGTAATTATCACATTTAGATATCTTACCCTTCAAACATTTAACAAGCCACAAAACATTTTCCTCTTTGAAATATAAGAATAATCATGATAACAATCTATGTATTCAAACATAAAGATCAGAAATGTCGAGTTCCAAACTCGAGCACTAATACATCACTCCTATGAGTTTTCTTGCAAACCCTCTGTATAAACTCTAGATTTTCTACACAAGCACTTGTAATCACATTTTTCTTTACTCAAAGATCATACAATAACTAACTCAATTTGTCTATGCTATTTCAAACTCAGATCTGGCTATAACATCAGATACTTTGAACTATCACATTGTCTTTTTGTCTTATAACACCTCTTAAACCATTCAACCACATATTGCTAAAAATCCAAAAGTCTCTGCTCAATGCAGACTGAACCAGTTCAATGGCGTCGGTTAACAATATTCTTGTCTATTCAAAGCTTTACTAACATGTAATAGACCTTTTGACTTTCACAAAACGAAAATTTTATCATTCAAAGCAGCTTTAAATCATATCTATGTCTTGTAAGATATATACACTCTTCATTCAAACTATCTGTCCTTTACTCGAAAAGAAGAAAAGAAATTAAATCTTATTTCTCAAACATTAATATCCCATTTAATCTTTCAAACAATAACCAATACCGATTTAACAACCAAGTCAATTTTAATCATTGATAAATGACATTTCAAGAAATCCTTTCTTCTAGTCGATAGAATGATTCAACATGTAATCATTCGAAATTCTCTTATCATGCCAATTAAAGTTTATTTCAATTGCATTAACTCAAGGTAGCATAAATATTCCCAGTCGAAGACTAACTTACTCGGGAAAAGAAATCTAGATACTAGAATCATCATGTTGCTAAAATCAAACTGGAAACATGATCATAATTGACATAGTCATCATAAGCCAAAGAATACACTTTAGGTACGAACCATGATTAACAATTTATGGAATAAATATGGAAAGAAAACCCATATAAAGAAGTTCAAAATAGAGATATCCAAGATAAAGAAATTTCCAAGATTCAGAAATCCAAGATACATTGTCATAACAAAAAATCTAGAACAAAGCTCATAAGAATACATGAAAGGTCTTGATTATTCCTCAAAGAGAAGAAATCTGGAAGAATACATCATTCAGACCCACTGGGAATAGAAATGACAAGAACAATATACTTCCCCTATATGTGTATGTATATATATCAGACAGAGAAATAATTAGAAGAAACAGAATCATAATGTCATGTGTATTTTCTCATAAAATTCCAATAGACGCAATGTAACAGAATACGCGAGAGAAATAGAACAACACCAACTATAAGCCAATCAGGTTATCAATGTTTTAGTCAAACATCAGGATTAGAAAACATCCTCGTACAATAGCAATTTATCAGAAATAGATAACCGCAACAACACTTCTGAGAATAAGTGAACTCATAGAGTACCTCAAGAGAGATGGCCATAATCTGCTCACTGTAATTATCACATTTAGATATCTTACCCTTCAATATTTATTCACTCAACTATTTCTGTCATCAGTAATCTCGCATTGTTCCTTTCACTGAAGAAAACAAGTTTAGAAGGAATTCTGGTTACCATATTATTTCAACATCATGTCTGAACAAGTCGATTTACCAAAGTTAAATCCTTCTCTCATTGTGGTGTTTCGTAAACCAAATAATTTTAAACCAATCTGATACCTTTATAGTTCTGTCTTTACTTATCAACTCATTCACAAACTCTGACTATATTTATAATCGTTCCACAACTGAACCCTTTGGCCTCGTACTTGTGAGCTTATTCAACACTAATATCATAAAATCTTTTACAAAACACCACTCTGGTAAGGGGGTGGGGTCGTAAGATCCCTGACTCGTCTCTCATACACATGTACATGTGACACTATTTCATCATTATAGTCATATAACTCAGTTCAATCAATTCAGCACATTTATTTAAGCTATGCAAGTTTGCCAATCATACTTATTCAAACAAGCATACGTGGACATTCATTCTATCAATATTTATGATAAGTCACCCAAACACATGCATTCGTTCAAGTAAATCAATCATATGCATCATGGAATCATCGTTTAAACATATGTAAGCTCATCATAATATAATCCTTTATTCACACCTTTGTGGATTTCTATTTATCACATTCAATTAATCAAGTAAGTCAAGTGTACAACATCATATGTGCTTCAAACAAGCATGGGTATTCATCGCAACATGAATTTCCATCTCACATGTTATCATGTATATCATGAACTTTTATTCATAATTTTCTGAATCTAGGCTTATCATGACTATACTTTACCTGAATACCTTAGCATTGCATTTAACATGGTCGGTGTAGCTCGGTTAGAGAGTACCTCTGTCCAAACAAGATGGTTCTCATCCACGTTTTCCAAGCTCAATAGTAAGTCTGTTCTAGCCCTGTTTTTCAAGTTCTTTACGTTTTTGGAATCCCGGTAACTTGATTAAGCTTATTCTAGCAATAATTTAAGCTAGGGTTCATATTTGGAAAAATACCCGTAGGTGAAATGTGTTTATTTTGATGTTTTATGGTAGAATATGAAGGCTGAAATTATGTTAAACAACTTTTGCTAAGCGGTTTTAAGCAAAAATGAGTAAAACGGCTTAATCGATAAAAGTTGTTATTGTTCATAACGATGTGTTAGAGTGAGAATTTGATGTTGCCATAGAAGGGAAAAATGATCAGCATGTCATAAAACATAGGAATAAGGGATGAAGTTTAATTCCCGAGCCTAGGGGCAAAAGTGTAAATATGCAAAAGTTTTAGGGCAAAATTGTAATTTTTCCAAAGTTTGAGTTAAGGACTGTTTTGAATAGTACATTAATTAAATAAGTAAAATATGATGTTTTAGATCCCGAAAAATAAGATTTGAACCTAGAATGGCAGAAAAATCGAAAATCGAGAAAGTTGGTAAAATGACCGTTTTAGTATCGAGGTAAGTTCATATGTATAATAAGCATTAACTTATGCATGTTTCAATGTAAAATTTATATATTTATTATGATTGTCGAGGTGTTGAAAGTAAGTATAATTATGATGATTTAAATGTTCAATACTAATTCAACATGGAAATGAGAAAGTATGTAAGTTTGTATGTAAATAATACATTATCTTTATTATGTTTTTATATTTCAGCATATTTTATGAATTGTAGCTAATTTTTGAATTATAATTGACTATTGGAAGTATGGAATCAAGTATTAGAAAGAGAGAGAAATCCCGGTTGAACCTTCAGAAAGATTGGATGATATGAGATGGTATGTAGCTAGGTCACATGTATGGTCTTTGAGTGCACATCATGTGTACAAGAGAGTTCTGAGACATTATGATGTAGCTAGGTCGCATGGGTGATACTATGTGTACACCATGTAGACAAGAGAGCTACGGGATATATGTAGCTAGGTCGCATGCGTGGTTCTAGGTGAAGGACACCATGTAGACAAGAGAGCTACGAGATAAACTGGTTAGGTCACATGGGTGGTACTAAGTGTTCACCATGTGTACAAGAGAGCCAAAATTATGTGTACAATCGAGCTAGGTCACATGAGTGGTGCTAAGTGAAGGCCATTATGTGTACAAGAGAGCTTCGATTTTAAAGGTGAGCTATGTGCGATACCATCGCGTATCTGTTATTATTCCGAAGCGTTCAACTGGGAAATTGATTAAATGAAATTGTGTATGACTTTGTGATGATAAGTGTAAGTATATACGTGTGTAACTTATGAGAAATATGCTCGATATGTGATTGGAAATTGGAAAGATTGTTATGGGTAAGTGATGAATACAATTGAAGTGTGAAAGATCAAAATTGACAATAAAACTGTTATGGATAGTTGCAGTGACGTAAATCTAAAAATTTACCAAAAATAGTAGAAATTGAATCAGAGGCTGAATGAGATATCAAATTAAATCTTAATGAGTCTATTTTTATATAACAGAAACAAATCAAGCAAAAGAATTCTATATATGAGATATTTAAGTTTTTGAGAGACTGGTTCAGAATGACTACGTGATCCCATGTTCTGTCTTGGAAAAATCATTAAAAATTTTAAAAAAATAATTATGGGATATAATTTATATTATTGAAATCCTTAATTAGTCTAATTTTAAATGAAATAAACGAGAACATCCTTTGAATTCTGTACGAGGAGAAAATTGATTTGTAGTGAAGAGTGGTCAGAACAGTTGAGCAGTGAAATAGGGGTAACTTCAATGAATAAACTGTAATAATTGGCTGGACCAAAAATTATGAAAATTTTATGGTAAAAATATACGTGAATCTAGTTTCAAGAAAAATTAACGGTTTGTAATTTGAAGTTCTGTAGCTCCAGAAATAAATAATTTAGCTGCTGGTACTCTGCTAGACAGCTTATTTTAAACCTATTTATGATTGTAATAGTGAAAGTATGTGTGTGTTTGTGATGGTAATATTCCGGGAACATATTGTGACTTCATTTAAAGTATGATAATGTATTGTTTATTAATATTTACATACTTACTTACTAAGCTATAATGCTTACTCCCTTCCTTTCCTTTTTCCTATAGTGTCTCAGATGTTAGCTCGAGTTGGAGGTCGCTGGAGGTTAAATCACACTATTAAACTATTGATCGATATATAAAGGTTTTAAAGTATTTTTAAGTCTTTGACATGTATGGAGACTCGTTTAATTGTTACTAAGTTGCTAGGAATTGGCCTAAAATACTGACCTATGTTATTTGAAGGTCTCTATTGTATAAAGTCATTTAATGTAGATAGTCTTGATTATTTTATTAATTAAATGATGCAATTTATGAATGTGCATGCTTGCCTATGTGTGTGGTTGAATTAAAGCATGATATGGGCCTTGTAAGCTCTTTTTAAGGGACAGCTTGAATGTGTTTGAAAAAGTTTTAAATTAGAGTGAAATTATGAATTGGTTTTTATACGATGATTAGTGATTAAGTCCGGTAATGCCTCGTACCCTGTTCCGGCGTCGAACACGGGTAAGGGGTGTTACAACCACATCACAAGACATTAACACATAGCATGGATAAATAGGCTTAGAAGCCATAACCATTATAAGCCACATCTCATGGATATATACAATGAATCAATATAAGCCAATACATTTGACTAATCATAACAACATCTATCATAAAAACTAAGTCCCTATACATGCCACTCACTTGAAAGTGTTTAGTACACATATGTCAATACTCCATAGGTGATGGCTTGATAGTGTGATGCTACCTCCAACGATCTCTAACCCTGAGCTAACCTGACATCACTAAAGAAATGAAAAGGAGGGAGTAAGCTTTACGCTTAGTAAGTCCATATGAAAATAATAAGCAATATGCGAACATGCTTCTCAAGTTAATACAACCATAATTACACTTTTACTTATATTCTGTTCATGTTGTTTTCTCAAGTCATAGTTACTAAATTATTTATATCTAGAGCTACGGAACTCCAAATCAAGATCCGCTAATTTTCACTGAAACTAGACTCATATATCTTCTTACCATAAAATTTTCAAAAATTTTTATTTGTAACAACCCGATTTAGACCCTAATCGGAACAGTAGTTTCAGGACCACGAATCTGAGTCAGAAAAATATTTTAGAATTATTTTCTGTGTTTATTTTTTGTGAATTTATATATGTGAAATTTTCGTGATTTAATTTTGTCTTTTAGGTATCCAATTTAATAAAAGGACTTAATCGCGTAAATTAAAAATTGGTAGTTTAATGTATAAAGGGTCGAATTATTATTGGCTTTATAAAAGGAAGCCCTTAAGTGGTAAATAGCTCATTGACTTATTAAATGAATGGTAGTGGACATATATTATATGGTTTTGTTATAATTTTAGTATGGTTATATAAGTAAATTAAATTATAAGTTAATAAAATATATATTATAACATAAAACATAAAAAAAAAGGAAAGCCATGTTCATATTATTTATATCATTGCCGAAACTAAAACAAGAAAGAAAAATAAAATAAAACTTAGGTTCAGTTGCTTTTCAAGCTCAATCAAGGTAAGAGTTCAGCTCAGTTTTTGATGATTTTTACGTTTTTGAGATCGTTGCTTCGGGTACTACCAAACCCATGCTTGGATTTTTGATTTTGGTGAATATTTTGAGTTATGCTATTGTTGAGAGCTTGTGATTTTTGTTGTTTGATGATGAAATATGAAAGATATGTTTTAGATTAACATATTTTGTATTGGAGTTTTTAATGATTTTTTAGTTATTGGGACTAAATTGCAAAAATATTAATTTGAGGGACTAAAATGTGAAATAAATTAAAGATATGGATTTGTTAGAGAGTGGGAAAAATTTGGCTCAACATGGGTATGCTGAAATTTTGTGTATTTTGTGTTTTGTGCAAAAATGACTAAATTGTAAAAAGTGTAAATGTTAGGGGTAAAATGGTAATTTTCCCATTTATGTGTTTTCGGAATAAATTGAATGAAAATATGTTTGAATGAGCTTAATTTGAATATGTTTAGATCAAGAACCAAAGAAATCAGATTTGGATCGGAGAAAAATGAAAGTTGTCGACTAGTCGCTCCGTTCCGTTTTACATCGTTCGAGGTAAGTTTATAAGTGAATAGACGTGCCTAATTGTCATTAGATGATAAATATATATGCTGGTATGTAATGTATGAATTTATTCGTGTTTTTTCCGAATGTGTATAAGCTTGGTAACCATGTTCAAGCATTCGTTTCGACCGAGTTACGACGTCTGAAAGCCCCGTATGAACCTTAGGAATAATTAGGATACATATGTCATGACATAAGATTCCGATATATGTGTACGAGTAAGACCATGGCATCGATATGTGATTTCGATATGTGTTTACGAGTAAGACCCTGTCTGGGACAGTGGCATCGATATGTGACTATATGTAAGACCACATCTAGGACGTTGGGATTGTACGATTTGTGTGATTGTCCGAGTGTCCTATCCAATTCTGAATGGTTCATCGGGCAAAGGTAAATTGAGTTTGAATGTGTAAAATGAGCTATATACCAGATATGATTTAACCAGTTACCTATTTGAGGTAAAGTAAGTAACTACCTTGATTAATTGTTGCAAATCTTAAAAGGGTGCAAATGGAGAATATATGCGAATGTGATATGTGTATTTGACTTTGTGAGTTAGTAACTTGTTTATCATGAATAATCTTTAAACATGTGCATATATGATTAGGTAATTTCGATTATATATTTAATATATGAATATGATTAATTATTTTGATACAGGGGCTTACGTAATCAAGTGTAATTGGTCATGAAATTATTATTGAAATGAAACTTAGTATTAGGCATGCATGATTATATGTATTCGACTTCATGGTTAATAAATGCATATGAAACTATGCGATTACATATGAGTTTATATGTTAATGGGTACGTGAAGTAAGTTACAGTGACTAGTTGGTTGTGGAATATAAATGATAATAATGCTAATTTGGCTTCATGAGTATTCTGCCAGGGAGATAATTGAGTATGAAAATATATATTTATAATGAATTACATATATGTGGATCTGATATGTTGTGATACTGTAATTTAGTTTATTTTAAATAAGTTGATAATAATATTGGAATGTTTAATTGCTTATGAATTACTAAGCTTCAAAAGCTTACTCTGTGTTTTTATGTGTGTTTCTATTTTATAGATTTTGGATTCAAGTTACAAGCTCGGGGATCGTTAGCAAAGTCTATCACACTATCTACAGCTTCGGTATTTAAATAATCAAACTCGAATTATGGCATGTATAGGCTGGAAATGTGTTTTGAAATGTTAGATTTTGGTTTTGTATAATTTGAGCCATGCGAAAATGGCTTAATTTCCATGTTAATTTTAGATATGTTTGCTTATGCTTTGAGTTTATTTTGGCAATGGTATCTTATGCTATGGATGAATAATATTTGTGATATGTGTTTTGTGGAGCATTGAAGTTGATTAGTAATTTGGATGTGTTTTGGAAGATTCTGCTATAGTATACCCATACGTATGAACTATATTTGCTATGTTACTCTTGATTAAAATGATTTGGCTATGACTTGTAATAATAATAATTCCATTTGGTTGACAAGTACATTCGGTTAATTGTTGAAATGATATAATGAATATATGTTTGGATATTAGTTTGGTATATATATATATACTTGTGAAATGTGGTTGATTATAATGGTAATGGTTGTTTGTACAATTAGTAATGTTAATTTTGGTATCCGGTTATTATTTTCATGTGATATATGCTTTAGAGTTGGTTGATGATTACAGGTATATATATATTTGTGGATGAAAAATCAGCTATGATATACATATATGCATACTCATAAGTGTATTTAATTGGCTCAACCATGTTTCATGATAACATATAATATATATGTGTACTTATAATATGGATGATATGTTTACGGGTTTAGTTATATAAATTCGTTGGTTACTTGTAAGATTTATGTTTTGAATATATGACAACTTGTAATTCGGTATTTGTTTATATAAATATTATGCACATGATGAATGGATTTTTTATATATATAACTCATCTTAAGGTATATATTTATATAGGTAAACTTTGTTATCAGAATAAACGAAAGATAAATATGGTTTTTGCATCGATCTCTAATGGTATATTATTTTAAAAATCTAGTTAGTTTTTTTGAGTAGTATAATTTGGTTGGTAAATACATTCAATGGAATGTGAATTTAAGTAATAAAAATGTTGATTGATGATTTGGCTTTTGCACTTATGTAATTAAGTATATAATATTTCGGTTTGATATATGTAAGTGTATAAATATGATGTTGAATATATGAATTTAATTTTAGTGAATAAATATGGTTGTTCGAGGTATTTTCGTTGAGGTTCATTATTGACTTATATTTTAATATGATTTATATATTATATTATGATTAATAAAATCATGCTTATTATTTTAATTGAACTTATGTTTTATATATATATATATATATATATATATATATGAATTTGACTTGTATAAATGTGTGGTTGTTTGAAAATGTGTTTTTGTTCGTTAATGCTTCGTAATCCTAATTCGGCGACGGATACGGGTTAGGGGTGTTACATGATCTATCCAATAAGTACAGTTTATTCTTTAAAGTTGTCTCTATTCTGCTATTTGACAGCTTCGACCTTTCTTTACTAAAAATTAATTATCTCTTAGTACGAGATTTGGATAATGTTTTCGTCTATTTCTATTGAAATTAGACTCACTAAGAATTTAGTCATATAAATTCTAACCCATAATAATTTTTATACAGTTTTTAGTGATTTCCCAAAGTTAAGACAGGGGAGTCCGAAATCACTCTGACCCTGTCTCACAAAAATTCAAATATCTCATAACACGAAGTTCCTTTGCTTACATTGTTTCTTCTATGTGAAACTAGACTCAATAAGCTTTAATTTTACATCTTATTTAGTCTCTAATTCGATTTCCACAATTTTTGGCGAAAATTTTCAAAGTCGGGCTACTGCTGCTGTCTAAAATTTTTTTAGTGCAATATAATGATACCTATCATAAGTTCATTTTCAACTAATCATGAACTCACCATTTCATGGATCCCATGTTCAATTAAACAAATTCATAATAACATAACCATAAAGATTATTCATCATTCAAGCCTTTTTGCAAACTTATCATATATTCATATATATATACATATACTTAAACTTTCTCACCATAAGTCATTCTTCATCAAGGCATTGCTCATGAGTTTAGCGCACATACCTGTCCTCACTCGTAGTATATCTCATAACTACACCTTCCATAACATGCCCTCATTGGGTCTTTCATCACATTATCCATTGCATTACCCTTTGAACACTCGGAATACTATTGGGTACGCAGAATACTTGCACATAGTGCATCAAATGTGGCCACATGCTACATCATATCACAATCACATATTGCTCGCTCACGAGCTAATCACGGGCCTACTCACACAAGCTGACAGTCAGGACGTAACTATTTACACATTGGCCCCTAGGCTCGTAAAATGATTTTTATTCAATTTCCTTACATTTTATGCCTAGCCAAATCATTTTCATAACTATAGTAGCCCTTAATTTTCACTAAATCACACTTTTATGACAAATTTTATAACTTTTACAAAACAGTCCTTTTAAGCATTGTCACCAAAAATCACTTAGCAAAAGTCATTTATTTAACACCCATTTTCTACCATTAGAAATCAAAACACATGCATATCACTCATGGGTAAATTTTTAAACATGAACCCTTACTCAAAATAATGGTAGAAATTGGTAAATCGAGTTACCGGGACTTCAAAAATGTAAAGAACATTAAAAACGAGGCTCGGGATCACTGACAAATGAGCTTGGAAGCTTGAACCAAACCCTAGTCATGGCTTCCATGCAAATTTCAGCTGAATGGGGAAGACGATGGACAATTTTGGTTTATTTTCCCTTTTTATTATTTTAATTACCAAAAGACCAAAATGCCCCTAACTTAAAAATATTTTATTTCAACCATATCATGTCCATTTTTGTCCAAAAAATTAACCAATGGTCTAATTACCATTTATGGACTTCCAATTTAAAATTTCATAACAATTGGACACCTCTAACATGGAGAACTCAACTTTTGCACTTTTTACAATTTAGTCCTTTTGACCAAATTGAGTGCCCAAACGTCGAAATATTCAAATGAAATTTTCACGAAATCATCCCGTGAAATTGTAGACCATAAAAATATAATACAAATAAACTTTCTTACGTCAGATTTGTGGTCCCGAAACCACTGTTTTGACTAGGCCCTAATTCGGGATGTTGACCACCATTGTTATGCTGTAACACCCCTAACCCGTATTCGTCACCAGAATGGTGTTACGAGGTATTACCGAACAAGACACAACTTTCGGACATTCATGGATACACATAGAGATTAATCATTTTAATTCATCACATATAAACATATATATACAAACCAAAACATTACATATTACGCTTTAATCAATAAACATTCAACCATAAATTATTATCAATCGGCCAAATATAAGCATATAAATTAAACAACTTATTACTCATTACTCAATACCAAATATACATGCAACCTTATTATAATTTTTGACTAAACCAAGCTTACCTAATTTTTATTCCATTAATACACATAAAACGTTATATAACATATACTTAATAATTAAAGCACAATAACAAAGCCACACTAAACTTGCATAAAACCATCTTGTTTATTAAAAACATAAGTTACTATTTATATGGTCAATTTCTAAAGCTTTAGTCGAATATTAAACATGCTAAATACTTATGCTTTATTTAATGTCTACTTCCATTATACTCTATTACTATACACGCATATAACATTTCATATAACCAAACCAATATGTCAAACATATTTTACTTTCACATCAACACATCAATAATATATATTTGTGCATAATATATAGCAACTATTTGTCTAACACTTTAGCATACTATAACTGAATTTTAACATGCTAATGTTACTTATCATGCAAAGTTACAAAGGTCATATTCAAGACTAATTCAATGATCACATATTCGGCTAAGTACATAAATATACATATAGCTAAAATTTATATCATGTCGAACATATTACAAATAAATCTCAACTAATGTATAATTATTAAATCAATACATAACCGAATACACAAAAACATATATGTATGATGATTTAATCTTATAAGCCAAAACAACCCACTTTTAAATCACAAATACATGTTACCCCAATTATCTAACATTAACCGAAAGCTAATTCACCTTGTTTGCCGAATCAAAACATGGTCATTTCATGAGCTATTCATTATACTTAAAGTCTCATTTACAACCAATGATCAAAGACATAAATATTATACATATCTACTTCATAACATAACTGAATATCAATACTTCAAATCATAGCCATTTACCTAATTCATCCCACTTATATATCATGCATTTCACTCAACAATAATATTCAACCACAATTTCACATCATACCAAATATACCATACACATATACTTTGACATAAATTCATCACCATTAGCAAATATATCAACCATGATTCACATATATATATAATGGTCGAACCATCAAAACAAAACTTAACATAATGATTAAGCCATTTTCGCATGGCTCATATTTACATAACCCAAAAACAAACATAAACATAAACTAGCCTATACATGCGATAGGTTTAAGTTCAACTTATAAAGTACCGAAAACAGTTGATAGTGTGATAGACTTTGCTGACGATCCCTGAGCCCGTAACTAATGTCCAAAATCTATAAAACAGAGGCAAACATACACACACAGTAAGTTAACATAGCTTAGTAAGTTATAAACAAATAACAAATCAATGACATTTATAATTCAATACAACAAAATCGAATTATGCTATTATGTTCATATACAATTTCAAACTTGCAATTACATTTATCATACATATAACTATGCCTCAAATTCAAATTGGCCGAATGCACATATAGAAAATAAAATAATTAATTTTTCACTTCTAAGATCACATATATATTCATTTGCATCATATATAATTTGTATCACATACCAAATAGCCAACTTACCTTAATTTCAAATAGGAAATTAACTATCACATACCTGATCACTTTAGGTCGATTACATATTCGATCACAACTTACCATTGCCCGTTGAACCATTCGAAAAAGAATAGGATACTCAGATAATCACACATATCATACAATGCCAACGTCCCAGACGTGGTCTTACATGTAATCACATATCGATGCTAACGTACTAGACGTGGTCTTACTCACACACATATATCAGAATCACATATCGATGCCAACGTATTAAACGTGGTCTTACTCGCACAAATATATCGATGCCATGGTCTTATCGATGCCATGGTCTTACTTGCACATCACATATCAGAATCCTATGTCATGACATATATATCCTATCTATTTCTAAGGCTCATACAGGGCTTTCGGATGTCGTATCTCGATCTAATTGAACTTGTAACCATTACCCTCAAACATATATCATTTCGGCACATTCTCAAATAATTATAACAATTCAATTCAGCATTTATAATATACATATATTGAAATTTACAACATCTATTTGCCTATAAACTTACCTCGGACAATAGTAATCGGAACGAGACGATTATTCGACAACTTTGGTTTCCCTCGATCCAAATCTGATTTCTTTAGTTCTTGATCTAAACATATTCAAATTAAACTCATTCAAACATAATTTCATTCAATTTAGTACACATAAATGGGAAAATTACCATTTTTCCCTTGATATTTTACACTTTTTACAATTTAGTCCAAATTGCACAAAACACAAAATTTGCACACACCATGCTTAGGCTAAATGTTACCCATGCTCATACTAGTCCATACATTTAATTTATTTCACAGTTTAGCCCTAATTACTCAAAATCATCAAAAATTCCAATACAAAACATATTAATCCAAAACATATCTTTCATAATTCATCAACCAACATCACAAAGCTCAATTATTCACCAATGGCATAACTCAAAATATTCATCAAAATCAGAAATTCAAACATGGGCTTTGTACATTACACTGCAACGATCTAAAAACTGTAAAAAATTTCAAAAACCAAGCTAGTTACATACCTTAATCAAGCTCAACAATGCCCGAATACCCTAAGCTTTCTTCTTTTCTTTCTTTCTAAATTTTCGATCAAAAGTATGAACAAAATGCATGGCTTTTAAATTTTATGTTTTATTATAACATATATTATTTAACATTTTACAAATTTAACCTTTATAATTTAATATAACAACTTAATAATGCATGCCATTACCGTCCATTCAATGTGTGATACCACTAAATGTAACACCCCTTTCCCGTATTCAACGCTAGAATAGGATACGAGGCATTATCGAACTTACATCACAAGCAAATATACAATTTCGAGTCATAAATTTCTAACCAAATTAAAACCATTTGCATTCAATCATAAAGTCCCTAATATGAGTCGACGAGGCCCAAAACATGCTTTGGTAGTGGTTTGGGACTAAACCGATAACTTAGCAAATTTTTACGAAACTTAGAAAAATTTTGCTATAAACAATGGTCTCACGCCCGTGTGGTTTGGGACACGCCCGTGTCCCTAACTCGTGTAACTCTCTATTTTGTAAAACATGAACAAATTGAAGTCACACGGCCAAGCCACACGCCAGTGTGCTAGGCCGTGTGGTTAATTTAATTTTCATAAAATAGGTGCAAACTTTACATGGTCGGGACACACGCTCGTGCTTGAGGCCTTGTCCCTCACACGGCTGAGACACACGCTCATGTCTCTGCCCGTATGCTCAATTCTAAGCATTCTATTTCTCAAAATTAAGGTGCAGGGGACACATGGCCGAATCACATGCCCTTGGGGCAAGCCGTGTGTCGCACACTGCCTAAACACACGCCCGTGTGTCTACACGTATGGACAAAATAAAGACTATTTACCAAGCCATTTGTCACCCTCATTTCCACCTACACACACAAAAGTTCAATGGCATAAATCATGATATACTTAGGCAACCAAAACCATTAAGCCACATTCAACAATTTAACAAGCATTTATAAACCACATCACACAAGAGGTAATTGCACATGCATGTATATATAGATATATATATTTATATAAGCTTACATTCCAATTCAACAAAAATGAGCCAAGTTACATGGCCAAATACCACATCAAGCCTTTGACAATTACAAGCTAATACATTTGGCCAAATCACAATGACACATATAACAAAATTACCAAGTCCCTATACATGTCATATTCTCAAAATGTTTAAAATCATCGGTACCCAAAATAATAGTTGATAGTGTGATGCGATCTCCTACGATCTCCAATCCGAGCTAGCTTGGTGACACTATAAAACATGGAAAATAAAATAGAGTAAGCTATATAGCTTAGTAAGCTCGTATGAAAGAAATAAGCTAACCTTACCATACATTAACAAGTAAGTAATTTAGCATAAGATAATGCAGTTTACCAAAACCTCATGATCATAATTCACTTCCATCGCAACTTACCTTGAAATTGTCATTTCATAAATTAATAATCATAAGCTTTAAGTACATAACTGTACCATCTCATAATAATTTCATACTTAGTCTCATCTTCGTTATCCCAATGAACCACTCGAAATAATAATATCGGATACTCGAGAAATCCTTGCACACAAGGTGCCAGTAGCCATTGCTACCTCTATCTCATAACACATATTTGCTCGCTCTCGAGCCATTAATGAGCCTGCTCACACAAGCCGTCAGTCAAGACGTAGCTACTTGGTGCTGCTCACACAAGCTATCTAGTAACCGCAACATATGATGGTATACTCTGCCATCGGTAGGACGTACAGGACCAGCACCGAGATCACATAACATAAAACCCTAGTGACATGGCATTTGTATCCTTATCTATTCCTAAGGTTCGATTGGGATTTCTCGGTTGTCAAAACATCGTTAGACGGGTCCATAGAGTTATTTATACAATTCATATAGTATTAAAACATTAAAAATACAATTATAGTAAAGCTTATTTAACATATGAACTTACCTCGGTTACAAAAACGACCAAAAGGATCTATTCGTCAGTTACTTTATTTTTCCCCCGATCTAGACCCAAACTTCTTTTTTCTTGATCTATAATACCACATTTAACTTATTTAATCATCACATTATTCAATTCAGCCGAAAAACACATTATGAAAAATTACATTTTTGCCCCTAACATTGTAACATTTTACAATTTAGTCCCTAGGCTCGTAAAATGAATTTCATTCAATTTCATCACAACCCAAGCCTAGCCGATTGTTGTTTGTACTCATAATAGCCTACATTTTTCATTTAGTAACACTTTTCTACACATTTTATAGACTTTTACAAATAAGTCCTTATTTGACCTTTTTACCGAAAACCGCTTTACAAAAGTCATTTAACGAACAACAAACATGCATTTTTTACCACCAAACATCAAAATACTCACATATTCATCATGGGTCAAATTTTAAAATTTAATTTTCTTTCAAATTAGTCCTTGAAATAGCTAAATCAAGTTACAAAGATCTCAAAAATATAAAAATATTAAAAACGAGACAAGAACGGGCTTACAATTGAGCTTGAAAGTTTGGACAAACCCTAGCTATGGTTCCTCTTCAAATTTTTGGCTAAGGGGTGAAATTGAAAAAGATGAAGATGTTTTATTTAGTTAAATTTGTCTTTATTTGACAAATTACTAAAATACCCTTAATGCATAACCTTAAAATTTTACCTAACCATATCCATTTTTGTAAAAACAAAAATATAATGGTCTAATTACCATTTAAGGACCTCCAATTTAAATTTTCATAGCAATTAGACACCTTTAACTTATAGAATTTAAGTTTTGCACCTATTGCAATTTAGTCCTTCTGGTCAAATTGGGCAATCAATCGATAAAATATCTTAACGAAATTTTCACACAATTATTCTATCATGTTGTAGGCCTTAAAGAAATAATAAAATAAATATTTCTACTTCGGATAAGTGGTCTTGAAACCATTGTTCCTATCTGACCAAAAAACGAGTTGTTACAAATTCAAACACTTTGGTGATTAAAAATCTTTTGATTTTGAGGAAGTGATTAAAAACTAAAATTTAACTAAGTAAAATAAAATGAAATAAAAATAAAAGTTCTAATACACAATTTCAAAAGATGGTTTTAATTAAAATGACATAATTGTGTTAGATTAATTACATTTCTTAACTTAATATTACCAAAACAATGTTCATGTTGATACAAATAAATTCACGATAACCTGGTAATTTGTTAACTATAACGCATACAGACTTACTATAACACCCCTAACCCGTATCTGTCGCCGGACTAGGGCTAAAGGCATTACCGAATGAATCAGAACATTTTATGAACAATTCATAAACTTCATTCAAAATCGTAGTCATACATCACAATAGAGTCCCTTATATAGGTCATCGAGATCTTAAACATGCATTAGAAAGGGGTCAGGACTAAACTGACCTCATACAAAAGTTTTTGATAACTTAAACATTTTTCAAAGTTGTACAAGTCACACGCCCGTGTGAATAGGCCATGTGCCTCACACGGCATTAGACACGCCCTTGTATCTAGACCGTGTCAAAATAGGGCATACATACTCACTTGTCCACACGACCACAAGACACGCTCGTGTGCCTAGCCGTGTGAAAATTAGGGAGGCTACTGACTTGGATCACAAGGCCAGTCACACGCTCGTGTGTCTAGCTTGTGGTCGAAACTGACTTGTCAACATGGCCTAGCACACACCCGTGTGTGCGACTGTGTGGTTTGCCCAGGCTCATTTCGAAATGGCCCTCGAGCAACACGGTTGAGACACACGCCCGTGCCTCTGTCTGTGTGGGCAAAAATAGGCCATTTACAAGGCCAAATTGCCACCCATTAAGGGTTCTCCCTACAAGCAACAAATAAGCTTCAAATGCATACCAAATGTTAACCATTTTACAACTAATACATAGACCAATTAAGCCATAACATTATCAACCAATTTCATGCTTAATAGCCATACCAAATTATGCCAAAACATAAGTCAAAATCATATCTAAACATTTGTTTCATAACGTCATTTGACTTCATTCAATCACATGTTATAAACTTACCAACCAAAACTTACCAAAATTGACCATTTCATTTGGTCAATCATAGACACATCACATAAGCATATTTTGCATCACATATCATATACCAAAATCAAACGATAAGTTCAACCATAATTAAGCCATATCACATGGCTAATTATACACTTCACAAAACATATTCAACTACCTCTAGCCTATACATGCCATACTCCAATATTTACACTTTCAAAATGTACCAAAATAAAGTTTGATAGTGTGGTGATGATCCTCGACAATCCCCGAGCCCTCAGTAGCTTTGATATCTATAAAACAATACAAACACACACAAAGTAAGCTCTTGAAAGCTTAGTAAGCCATATACAAATAAACTTAACAATATAAACATATAAGCCATTCATCATTGTTAAATAGCATATAAGCATATAAGTATAAATAAACCATTTCAAATATCTCATATTCATCATTTTTCATTCGGGGCTTTTCAGACGTCGAAAATTTGTCGATACTTTCTCGAATATCTTATATTCAAGACATAAAGCCATTCATCATTGTTCAATAGCATATAAGCATAAATAAACCATTTCAAATACATTTATTTGTATATAGACTTACCTCGTATGAATTTAGATAGATGAAATTGGCTACTCTACGACTTTCGACTTTCCCCGATCTAATTCTGTTTTCTTTAGTTCTTGATCTCAATCAACAATCAAAGTGTCGAAACCCTAAGAGTACTTTTCTTTCTTTTTTCTTTGATGAATTTAGCTAGATGAACATAAAAATGGCCTAATTTTTATGTTTTGTTTAATAAATCATATATTAATTCATCAATTACCATTTTACCCTTGCATTATAAACATTTAAAACATTAATATCAAGGCCATAATTGTCCACTCAAACTTTCAATGGTCAAATGACCACATAAGGGCCTCACAATTAAAGATACATAGTTAGGCACTTTAACAAATAGAATGCAAATTTTACATTTTACGCGATTAGGTCCTTTTATCAAATTAAGCACACAAACGATTAAATTTTCATACGAAACTTTCACACATGTCAATTCACATATTATAATCATAGAAAATAATATTAAAATATTTTTTTGACTCAAATTTATGGTTCCAAAACCACTATTCTGACTAGGGTCTAAACCAGACTGTTACACTTACTAAATTAACTATTTTCGTAAACATATCACTATGCCAATTCAAACAATTAATCAATTTAAATAAGTAAGTAAAAGATTAAGTGAGGTAACAATATATTCCTACATCAAAATAGTTTAATCACTGTAACGCCCCAAAAATCCCGAAATCTCGAATTTTTCATTTTGTGCTTAGCAATTTAGGTTAAGTGTTAATTACGCGATGGTAGGTCTGGGTCAAGGGTTGAGTTTGAATCTAGGGGTAGAAAGAATTATAGTATAATTATTAAAGGAAAGAGGGAAAAAGGGCATCAAAAAGCCAAATGGAGGAGTGGCTAAGTGACGCCACTTAGAGTGTAGGGAGGTGGCGTTAGTGGCTAGCAAGAAGATCCAAGGTTCGAATCCTAGCTTAGTATTTTTAGAAGTTTAATTTTGGCCTTCTAGAAGATTGGAAGTGGCGTGAAGATGGACTCCAAGGGGAGTGTTCAGAAGAGAAAAGTTAGGAAATAGATTGGGGAGTTATCAGGGAGAAAAATGAGGAGATGAGAAGGGGGAAGTGATGGAGCCGAATGGGGAATTTAGCCATGAGAAATTCAGCTATAAGAGCTATAAATAGGTGCCAAATGCAACGTTGCCAGGCTAATGTCGAAATCTTTTTCACTTTGTTATCGGAAACCCTTTTATCTTCAAGATCCAAAAAGCTGAAAAACCTTACTTCTTTCTTTCTTTTCTTGTGCTAATTTCAATTCTTCCTCTACTTCATTGCCGAATTTTCTTTCTTTTTCCTTGGAGCCTAATAACTCTCTTTTGCCATACAAAATCGCAAAGAATAAAAACTTTCTTGGCCAAATCTAGTGTAAGTGTTTGCTTTTCTAATCGGTTTTTGCTAAAGTATCGATTATTGTTCCTCACTTCTTCTAATCAGTTTTGGGTAGGAATAGATATCGAATCTCAGTTTTGGATCCCTACCGATTTGCTCTTCAGGTAAGGGGCTTTGGTAAGTACTCTTAATCTTAGTTGGTCGAATAGTCAAAGTTAAGGTAAGGGGACTTGTGTTGAATATGAGTCAGCTATTATTCTGGTTTCTAATAGTTAAGACTGATGTAGATCTTGGAGTTGATCGTGGTTAGTGATTTAAGAAAGGGCTGTTATACTTATTACGCAAGGTAAGGTTAATGTGAGGTTTCGATTTTTGTAAAGATATGTATTAAGAATGTGGTTAATTGAAGGGTGATATCATTTGTAGGTTGGTGACTAAGGGAATTACAGCACACTTGCTTACCAGGTGTGTACATACACTGCACACACACACAATGAATCAGCAAAAGTCGAAATACTGAAAAGCCAAAAGTTGGGCTACAATAGTCTTGTGAGTGCTCGAACACTCGTAAGGAGGAAGCTGATAGGTTGTCTGAAGCCCCATGGGCGATTCTATGGACTTGGGCTGTGATTTGGCCAACCGGGCCAAAATAGGCTTAATGGGCTTGATGGGCTGTTGGGCCCATAATAGGCAAAAATTGATTATTGTTGCTATGTAATGGAAATCGTATGAATACATAATTGTAAATGTGATTTAGGCCTAATGGGCCGTATAAATGAGATTGGGCCTAGTTGGCCATATGCATATATGAAGGGGTTTTGGGCCTAGTTTATGTTGACTACATAAAACTTAATTAATTTACTGCGACCATGGACAAGTCAAAGGGTTAAGGTGTGGTAATGGGTATATGCATGTCTAGGATTGGATCTAGGGAGAGCTTGGTACTTAAGCAGTCTTAATGACTCACCTCATCTTCTCTGAAATCCTACCTGGTGCATAGTATTCATTCATCTTAGCTCACGGGATTTGTTAACGGGGTCAGTGAAAACCATAAAGAAAAGAAAAATTATCGAAATGCCCTTAAGAGAAAAAATGACCAAAATATCCCTAGGTGTTGAATGTAAGTTTTATGGATGTGACATGCATACATATGATATTCTACTTAGGTTGCATAGGGGTTGGGAATCATGGAACTGAGGAAGTATGTGAAGATCGCATGATTGCTTGACAATCGTAGATCCACTGACAGCTTTTAAGCCCAATGTGTAAATGCAGGTAGTTTCGCAACTGGGCTACCATAGATGTGTCAGATGGGTGGATCGATATTTATATCCCCACATGGTGTGCCGAGGGACAGAGCTGGTGTGTAGCAGATGGATTATTGGGATGGGATTGCATTGCTTGTGACATATGGTGTTTATTGAATGCTTGTTGCTCGTCAAGGGTTGTACACAATGAGTTTGTGAAAACTCACCCCCTCTTTTATTTTATTTTTAGGTGATGCTTAGCAGAAGGTTCGATGTTTGGAGGGACTCTGGGTGGCCACCTAACAAGGCAACATGGACATGTTTTTCTCTTAAAAGCATACAAGTGTCTATTTTATTAAGTACTTTTCCGGCCAGATTATAATAAGACTTCCATTTTGTTATTATTTGGGTTTTTATTTTCATGCATTGTAATTATGAAATGTTGAACATGGGTTTGCTAAATCATAGTATGTTTTTCTACGCTTCCGCAATAGAATTTTAAAATGACAGGTTTTCAAAAAATCATGTGTTTTAAACAAGTTTTCGTGATTGAAAAATAATAAGAGTTTTCATAAGTTAATTAAGGTTTCTTTTATTTTAAGAAGGGTTTTCAATGAAAACACAGTTTTCGCTAAAAGACTTCAATGTGATGTGCCAGATTCGACCATAATGTCTGGGCCAGGTTTGGGGTGTTATATTTAGTGGTATCAGAGCCAGGTTTGCAAAACTCATGCTGTGAAGTGCGCCTTATTGTTATTTGATTTGTTTTTCTACTTATTTTTTGGATTTTAAAAATATTTTGGATCACAATGTTTTGGAAAAAGGGAAACCTTGTTGTGCGGCACACCGAGCCTCCGACGTCGAACCAAGTAAGTACTTTTATTCTTAAGTATGTTTAAATTGTGATATAGTAGATAGTTAGAGGGCTACTTTAGATGATTTTGTTAGAGTGGAACTAAAGCCCGTACGGACTTGAAACTATAGAGGATTTTCGAAAACAATCTTCTCTTTAAATATTTTCATAAAACATCGGTGTAATTATTAAACTAACTAAAACTTCATAAAATTTCTAATCTAGATAATACGCGAATTGACGATGAGTGCTAGAAGAGGTGCATGAGGCCGTGGTCGAGGCCGCGGAAGTGTTAGGGCTGAATCGTCGGCATCGGGCCATATGGCCGATGTTGGAGTAGAAGAGGCTCCGACCTCACCTGTGGCTGGGAATGTACCGTATGGTTGGGCCGCGGGAGAAGATGCATTGTCACAAGCAATGCTGAGAATTTTGGAAAGGGCCGCTGGACCCAATAATGGCACTAAAAATTCGGGGTCCATTCCGGAGCGACTTCGATCGAATGGGGCTGAGGTCTTTAAGGGCGTGGCTGGTGTGGCTCCTAACGTGGCAAAATATTGGTTGGAGGCCACTGAAAGGATAATGGAGAACCTGAACTGTTCACTAGAACAAAAGCTGAAAGGTTCAGTGTCGCTGCTTAGGGAAGAAGCCTACCAGTAGTGGTTGACAGTAAAAGAGGGCACCCAACCGGAGTGGGTCACTTGGGAATTTTAAAACTTGCATTCCAAGGGAAGTATGTGGGTGCAAGCTATGTGGATGTGATACGAACCGTCTCGGGATGAGTCAAGTCGTATGTGAAGTGCCCGATCGTCTACGAAGAAGTATCGTTAACTTAGTTTAATTAAGTTAGACAGAAATCAGGTTTGAAAAGCAATGTGTTTGGAGGAGATGGTATAAATGGAATGGCACGAAAATGGTCGGATTTGGTACGTTTTGGGTAAAGAAAGAAATGGGATCAAACAAAGAATGCAAATAAGAACCAATACTGATTTGGTATCGACCCGTTATTTATATGCACTTTTTAGTTTGGTTTGGGTTTGGTAAAGGGAACCTCGACCCACTATCTAACAAGATAGGAACCTCGGTTTAGTTTGGAACGCCACACTACTAGTAGTGATAAGTTCGGAATTAACAAAGAACACGGTTGACACAACTAGAACGCTAGGAATGCCAATCAAATCTTTGAACGAAATATAAGAAAAGTTTGCCTCAAAATTTTGGCAGCATAACGTTAACAAAAGTTTCCAAAAGTACCTTACATGAAAAATAAACAAGTATTTATAGGCCTAAAATCTAGGTAGCCGATTGGCCTCTCATACTTACAAATTAATTAAAAGAAAATCCTAGAAAAATTAACCCCTTAATTGCATGACTAGATTCAGCTAAGGGGATGGTGGATGAATGAACCTTCATGCTTAAGAAAAACAAAATGAATGCATAATGTCCATTGGTCACTTGTAAGGTTCGGCCAACCTTGTTAAATAAAGCAATGTTTGGCCAAAAATTAGGAATTAATTAGGATCCTCCAAGGGCCAACATATGTGTGAAACCGAATGTTGAAGAGTCTTCCAATGTGAACAAGGTGAACCGAATAGTCTTGTCATGTGAACATAGGTGTGAAACGAATTAAAGAGATTCATGGGGAAGCTAATCGGCCAAGCTATCTTCATGCATGTGTGGGTGTCCTTTGGCCGAATGGTCATCTTGAAAAATGAAGAGATAGCACACCATACATGAATGGAATCATTCATGAACCTTGAAGACATTGAATGTGGACATACATGCACTTAGCCGAACATGCACCTAGGAGATTGAAGCCCCCCAAACCGTCCATGCACCTTTCAAAATTCATGTTTCCTTTTAATCTCCATATGTCCATTGTGTTCCTACAAAGAATATGAACAGAATTAATTCAAGCTAATGTGAACACAAATATCAACATTAAATTCAGTTATGACAAATTTAATTATCATCAATAAACACTTTTAAGACATTTTTAATAAAACTAATGTGAACTAAATTTAATATGTGTGATATTAATTAGCTAGTTATTGAACTTATTAAAGAAAAAGACAATAGTAGTCAAATCCAGTCATGGTGAACTCCACGTGCTGATGTTTAATTCATGAGCTGAACCCGAGCTGGGCTTAGACTCGTGAGCTGATAATGAGCTGGTCCCGAGTTGTGGAGCTGGGAATGAGCTAAATCTGAGCTATTGAGCTGGTGTGGAGCTACATGGGAGCTAACTTGAGCTGGAGGTGAGCTCGGTGAGCTGAACTGAATTTGTAGAAGAATTCGGCATGGATTCCTAAAGTTGCCACCAGCTAGTTTGGTAGGTCTAGCATTGACTTCATCCCACATTTGCTGAACTAGAGCTATAACAGCTTCTTTAAATTGTTTCGTACGAGCCCTTGTGATCGGCCCTTGAGGTAGCACCATCGGGTCTCGGCTCTGACTTGACTTATGGGAAAGTGGGATCATATCATCCTCCCCCTCTTGAAATTGACTTGTCCTCAAGTCATATCTACATCAAAAGGAGTCAGGTCAGAGACTTTAAAACTAGCACTAACATTGTACTCACCCGATAAGTCAAGCTTATACGAATTTTCATTGATTCGCTTGATGACTTGAAAGGGGCCGTCTCCTCGCGGCAATAACTTAGATCTTCGTTGAGCCGGAAACCTTTCTTTTCTCATGCGCACCCAGACGCAGTCTCCGGGTTCAAATACAACTCGTTTTTGTCCTTTGTTGGCTCGTTGGACGTATTGCTCGGTTCGGGATTCAATATTCTCTCGAACTTTCCTATGTAGTTCCTTGACAAATTCAGCCTTTTTCCTTGCATCTCTATGGACAAATTGATCATTAGAAAAAGGTAATAAATCAAGAGGAGTAAGAGGATTAAATCCATAGACAATCTCAAAAGGAGAAAATTTGGTTACCGAGTGAACAGAGCGATTATAAGCGAACTCGATGTGAGGTAAACATTCTTCCCACGTCTTGAGGTTCTTTCATACCAACGCTCGCAACAAAGTTGAAAAAACTCGATTTACCACCTCGATTTCGCCATCCATTTGGGGATGACAAGTGGTTGAAAACAATAATTTCATCCCAAGTTTTCCCCATAATGTTCGCCAAAAATGACTCAAGAACTTTGTATCTCGATCGGAAACGATCGTTCTCGGTAATCCATGCAGTCGTACTATTTCCCTAAAAAACAAATTAGCAACATGCACAACGTCATCAGTTTTAGAACAAGAAATAAAATGTGACATTTTAGAGATTATATTGACTACAACAAAGATTGAGTCCTTCCCTGTCTTAGTTTTCGGCAATCCAAGAATAAAATCCATAGAGACATCGGTCCACGGGGTGTCAAGAATGGGAAGAGGTGTGTATAGTCTATGAGGTTGGACCTTTGACTTAGCCCTCTTACAAATTAGACAGCGTTCACAGATCTCCTCCACGTCTCTCCGCATTCGTAGCCAATAAAAATGTTCATGGAGGGTCGACAATGTCTTGCTTATTCCAAAATGTCCCATAAGGCCACCACTATGCGCCTCCGTCACAAGTAACTCTCTAATGGAGCCTTGTGGTATACACAACCTATTTTCTTTGAAAAGAAACCCTTCGTGCCAGAAAAATTTCTCAAAAGAACCAATTTCACAGGCAGCATATATAGTTCCAAAATCTTCATCATTAACATACAACTCTTTCATATGGTAAAAACCAAGTAACTTTGAATCAAGAGTAGTCAATAAGGTATACCTCCGTGACAAAGCATCAGCCACTATATTTTCTTTACTTTTCTTGTATTTTATAACGTAGGGAAATGATTCTAAATTCTCGACCCATTTTGCATGTCGTTTATTGAGTTTATGCTGACCCTTAATAAACTTAAGTGCTTCGTGATCAGAATGAATCACGAACTCCTTCGGTCTTAGATAGTGCTGCCAAGTTTCAAAGGATCGAATCAAGGCATACATCTCTTTGTCGTATACCGGATAATTGAGGGAAGCGCCACTTAGCTTCTCGCTGAAGTACGCCACCGGTCTTCCATCTTGGGTCAACACAGCTCCGATCCCTACACCTGAGGCGTCACACTCAATTTCAAATGTTTTAGTAAAATCGAGAAGGGACAATAAAGGAGCTTTCACAAGACATTCTTTAATCAAATTAAATGAACGTTCTTGATCTTCAGACCAGTGAAATGCAAAGTTTTTCTTAATTACGCTTGTTAAGGGAGTTGCAATGGTACTGAAATTGGGCACAAATCGACGGTAGAAGCTAGCCAATCCATGGAAGCTTCGAACTTGGCTAATGCTCGTCGGACGCCGCCATTCCTGAATCGCTCGAACTTTTTCTAGATCTACCTCCAAACCGTTGGCACTCACAACATATCTTAAAAATACAACTTTATCAGTGAAAGATGAACACTTTTTGAGATTAGCATACAATACCTCTTTTCGTAAAGTTTCCAACACCGCACGTAAATGGGGTACGTGCTCCTCTAAAGTTTTACTGTAAACCAAGATATCGTCAAAATATACAACAAAAAATTTACCAATAAATGCACGTAATACATGGTTCATCAATCTCATAAAAGTACTGGGAGAATTTGTAAGGCCGAATGGCATTACCAACCATTCGTACAAACCCAATTTTGTTTTCGAAGGTCGTTTTCCATTCAGCACCTTCTCGCATTCGTATTTGATGATAGCCACTTTTAAGATCGATTTTCATGAAAATTCGGGCACCAATTAATTCGTCAAGCATGTCATCAAGACGAGGTATCGGGTGTCGATACTTTATAGTGATTTTGTTGATGGCACGAAAATCCACGCACATCCTTTGTCTAGGAGTTCAGTAATTTTCTTTTACAATTCCTTTGTTTCTTCAGGATTACTCCGATAAGCAGGACGGTTGGGTAGTGCAGCTCCGGGCACTAAATCTATTTGATGTTCGATGCCTCGGATGGGAGGCAACCTACTCGGTATTTCGTCCGGAAATATGTCTTCAAATTCCTGAATCAAAGACAATACAGAAGCAGGCAAGTTTTCAGGTAATTCGTTAGTATTCAACAATGCCTCTTTGTACATAACCACATACATAGGCTGTCTCAAAAACATCACTCGCCGGATATCGCTAACCCTCGCAAACACACTCATTTTTCCACTTTCTTTTTCCTCTCCACTTTTTACTTGTTTTTGTTTCTTTTAATTTTCTCTTGCATTTTTAGCCTTCTCTCTCTCGTTTTTCTTAATTTTCTCTTTTGCACTCTTTTCTTTCTCTCTCACTTGTTCCAATGAAAGTTTAAGTTTTTGTTGATCCTCGTACACTTGCTTCGGAGTGAGGGGTACAAGTGTCACGTTCTTGCCAAGATGTTTGAAGGAGTATCTATTACTGTAACCGTCATGCATCACCCGTCGGTCGAACTACCATGGTCGTCGTAGAAGTAAGTGGCCCGCGTGCATCGGCACTACATCGCATAATACTTCATCGGAATACTTCCCGATGCTAAAGGACACTAGGACTTGTTTTGTCACTTTGAGTTCCCCGCCATCGTTAAGCCACTGAAGCTTGTAGGGATTCGGGTGCTTGGTGGTTGACAGCCCCAACTTTTCTACCATGAGGGTGCTTGCTACGTTTGTGCAACTCCCTCCATCGATTATGATACTACACACTTTCCCTTGCACTTGACATCTCGAATGAAAAATGTTCTCGCGTTGTTGTTCACTTTCCACACTTTGGAGACTTAGGCTTTGCTTGACGACGAGTAATTCACCTTCAATGGGTTGTTCTAAGTCCTCCTCAACTTCGGAGGTCGATTTAGTCTCATTCTCTTCCTTGTCCTCCGTTTCAATCTCGCCGTCAACCCTTAACACCATGGTACGTCTATTCGGGCACTGACTCGCTATATGTCCACGACCAAGACACTTGAAGCTCTTTATGTCCCTTGAATGGGCAGTGGAACTTTCAGGAGCCTTACCTTTACTTGACTCGGCAATAGGCTTATTCGCCTTAGATATTGTTAAAGAATCCTTCGTTCGATTTGTTGGAAAACCATTGCTTGCGCTTTGGCCCCATTTAGAAGGATTGGTATTAGGGTAGGCTCGGGTGATACCTTTTTGCTTCAACTACTTCTCCACTTTGATAGCCATGTGGACCATGTCCACAACCTCAATGTAATGTTGCAGTTCTACGACATTTGCAATCTCTCGATTAAGTCCAGCTAGAAAACGAGCCATTGTGGCTTCTCGGTCTTCTTGTACATCGGCACGGATCATAGCCACTTCCATTTCTTTATAATAATCCTCAACACGTTTCGTCCCTTGGGAGAGATTTTGGAGTTTTTGATGCAACTCATGATGGTAGTGGGATAGAATGAAACGTCGTCGCATGACCATTTTTTTTTTTTCCAAGTGGAAATGGGATGCTCTCCGTTACGCCTCCGACTAGTGGTCAACTGATCCCACCATATCATTGCGTAATCTGAAAGCTTAATTGTGGCGAGTTTGACTTTCTTATTTTCAGAGTAGTTATGACAATCGAACACTAGTTCGATTTTCTTCTCCCACTCAAGGTATGCCTCGAGATCAGATTTTCCTTGAAAAGGAGGAATGGAGTGTTTGATATTCTTCAAGTCATCATCTTCCCGCCTTCGATCTACTTGTCTGCGGTTTTGGGGACCTCTCCTTTCTAGGCTTATGTTAGACCCGTGATCGCTTTCATCCTCACTATGTTCGTTAACATCATCATCTTGAGCCCTTGGTTGTCTTTGTCGTTGATTAGGCCGTTCACGCCTTCGCCTAGCAACTTCAGGATATTTGTCGCATTGTCTTTGGGCCTTGACTTGGTAGAGTCGATCTTCAAGAGGGTTAAGCCTTCGATCAAGTAACCGTTCCATCTCGCGCAAAAGGGCTTGCATTTGAAAATTTGAAACATTTCTGATTGGTGGTCATCCTTTTTGTTCTTCCATGTTTTGTCCACTATTTTGGGACATCTATTCGTTTAAAATAACCTCACAACAAATCCTCTCAATTCGCTCAAAAACAAAGAAGTTGATGACACTCACACTCGTGTTTACACTCTTAGTTCGGCTTTTACCTCCCCTCAAATGCGCTCATGCTCTCTTGCCTTTTACCTCTCTTAACTTTTCTCGTAATTTTGTAAGTAGATTCGTTAAGGCCTAGTCCTTGGTCTAGGTGGTCGGCTCAAAAGGGGTTACAAGAGATTGATGTATTCGTTTTAGGGTAGGCTGAAAGAATAGGGAATTGGGTTAAAAGTGTGGCGTGTATACAATTAGGAAGAATAGATTAGAAGATGGGTCGGGAACTATATCAAATCAAAGCTTGATGATCAAATAACAAATAAGTTGCATAAACACATTTTTTTTCGGATTTTTTTTAAACTTGTATAACTTTTTTTTGGTACTATATCAGCAAACTAAATACAATAGGAACACTTTTGTACACGTTTATTTTATTTTATTTTACTTAATTTTGTTCACTTGTATATTTCCCGGAATTGATTTCGTTACACGTACTTCTCGTTTTAGTGGCTCTAATACCAGATGATACGAACCGTCTCGGGATGAGTCGAGTCGTATGTGAAGTGCCCGATTGTCTATGAAGAAGTATCATTAACTTAGTTTAATTAAGTTAGACAGAAATCGGGTTTGAAAAAAAATGTGCTTGGAGGAGATGGTATAAATGGAATGGCACGAAAATGGTCGGATTTGGTACGTTTTGGGTAAAGAAAGAAATGGGATCAAACAAAGAATGCAAATAAGAACCAATACCGATTTGGTATCGACCTGTTATTTATATGCACTTTTTAGTTTGGTTTGGGTTTGTTAAAGGGAACCTCGACCCACTATCTAACAAGATAGGAACCTCGGTTTAGTTTGGAACGCCACACTACTAGTAGTGATAAGTTCGGAATCGACAAAGAACACGGTTGACACAACTAGAACACTAGGAACGCCAATTGAATCTTTGAACGAAATATAAGAAAAGTTTGCCTCACAAATTTGGCAGCATAACGTTAACAAAAGTTTCCAAAAGTACCTTACATGAAAAATAAACAAGTATTTATATGCCTAAAATCTAGGTAGCCGATTGGCCTCTCATACTTACAAATTAATTAAAAGAAAATTCTAGAAAAATTAACCCCTTAATGTGCATGACTAGATTCGGCTAAGGGGATGGTGGATGAATGAACCTTCATGCTTAAGAAAAACAAAATGAATGCATGATGTCCATTGGTCACTTGGAAGGTTCGGCCAACCTTGTTAAATGAAGCAATGTTTGGCCAAAAATTAGGAATTAATTAGGATACTCCAAGGGCCAACATATGTGTGAAACCGAATGTTGAAGAGTCTTCCAATGTGAACAAGGTGAACCGAATAGTCTTGTCATGTGAACATAGGTGTGAAACGAATTAAAGAGATTCATGGGGAAGCTAATCGGCCAAGCTATCTTCATGCAAGTGTGGGTGTCTTTTGGCCGAATGGTCATCTTGAAAAATGAAGAGATAGCACACCATGCATGAATGGAATCATTCATGAACCTTGAAGACATTGAATGTGGACATACATGCACTTAGCCGAACATGCACCTAGGAGATTGAAGCCCCCCAAACCGTCCATGCACCTTTCAAAATTCATGTTTCCTTTTAATCTCCATATGTCCATTGTGTTCCTACAAGGAATGTGAACAAAATTAATTCAAGCTAATGTGAACACAAATATCAACATTAAATTCGGTTATGACAAATTTAATTATCATCAATAAACACTTTTAAGACATTTTTTAATAAAACTAATGTGAACTAAATTTAATATGTGGGATATTAATTAGCTAGTTATTGAACTTATTAAATAAAAACACAATAGTAGTCAAATGCAGTCATGGTGAACTCCACAGACTGATGTTTAATTCATGAGCTGAACCCGACCTGGGCTTAGACTCGTGAGCTGATAATGAGCTGGTCCCGAGTTGTGGAGCTGGGAATGAGCTGAATTCAAGCTATTGAGCTGGTGTGGAGCTACATGGGAGCTAACTTGAGCTAGAGGTAAGCTCGGTGAGCTAAACTGAATTTGTAGAAGAATTCGACATGGATTCCTAAAGTTGCCACCAGCTAGTTCGCTAGGACTAGCATTGACTTCATCCCACATTTGCTGAACTAGAGCTATAACAGCTTCTTTAAATTGTTTTACACGAGCTCTGGTGATCGGCCCTTGAGGTAGCACTATCGAGTCTTGGCTCGGACCTGACTTATGGGAAAGCGGGATCGTATCAAGATGCTAGAAGGAATGAGTTCTTGAACTTGACCTAAGGAAACAAATCGGTGGCAGAGTATGAAGCGGATTTTTTACGCCTTAGTAGGTATGCAAGGGTCATGGTGGCAACAGATTATGAGCATTGCATTAGGTTTGAGGACGGACTAAGAGATAGCCTTAGGGTATTGATAGCTCCACAAAGGGAGCGAGTTTTCTCAGAATTAGTGGAAAAAGCAAAGATAGCGGAGGAGGTAAATCGCACTGAGCACTTAAATTGGGAAAAACAAAAGGGTAAGAGTAAGAAGGAGGCTGAGGCTCCCGGTGTTGGATAGAGGCCTAGGGCTAGGGCCAGAAATAATGGGCCAGTTAGAGTAGGGCCCCCTGCTGCTAATCCAGGGGTGCCACCTTGTGCTGATTGAGGGAGAAGCCATAGAGGCGAGTGTTGGAAGAGGATGGGAGCTTGCTTTGCTTGTGCGTCTATGGAGCATAGGATCAAGGATTGCCCCCGAATGCTAGGTCGAGTGCCAGTAGTGGGCCAAGGTGGTGCTCAGCCACCAAGAGAAGGTCAGCTGCCGCCAAAGGGTCGTAGGTAGGCTAGGGGCGGTAACGGCAATGGGCGTGGACGTGGAGCACCAGGATGAAATGCATGCCCTGCTGAGGCGAGACAGCTAGTTTTGGTTTATGCTGCTCATCATTAAGAAGACGGGGATGCCCCAGATGTCATAACGGGTATGTTCCTTATATATGAGTTACCTTACACAACATTGATTGATATTAGATAGATGCATTCATATGTTGCATGCAATATGACTGAAGATTTGGGTGATATGTTTGAAGTTACTGCGAATGAGATGACAGTGATTAGTCCGTTAGGGCAGTCAGTAGAAGTGAATAAGTTGTTTAGGGAGATACCCTTAGTAGTCCAAGGGGTTACCTTTTTAGTGGATTTGGTGGAGCTGCCGTTTAGTGAATTTGACTTAATCTTAGGTATGGATTGGCTGGTGAAGCACCGAGCCACCTTGGATTGCGCTGCAAAGCAAATGGTATTAAGAACGATGAAAGATAAGGAAGTAGTGGTGATTGGTGAATGTCAGAACTATCTGTCAAACGTCATTTCGGCATTAAGGGCTGAGAAGTTAGTACGAAAGGGATGCGAAGCCTTTTTGGCTTATATTAGTAATACGGAGGCTAAGAACCTTACTCTTAAGGAGTTGAGAACCGTTAGGGATTTTCCTGATGTCTTTCCCGAGGAGCTGCCTGGGTTGCCACCCAGCAGAAAAGTGGAATTTGGAATCGAGTTGTTACCTGGGACGACTCCGGTGTCCATCGCTCCTTATCGGATAGGACCAAAGGAGTTGGTGGAACTTAAGGCATAAATTCAAGAATTGTTAGATCGAGGATTCATACGACCAAGTGTGTCTCCATGGGGAGCACCGGTGTTATTCATGAAGAAGAAGGATGGAACCTTGCGAATGTGCATCGACTATCGACAGTTAAACAAGTTAACTGTTAAAAACAAGTACCCTCTACCGAGAATCGATGATCTTTTTTATCAGTTTAGGGGAGCTTTTGTTTTCTTGAAGATTGACCTACGTTTGGGATATCACCAATTGAGGGTTAAGAAGGTAGATGTTCATAAGACAGCTTTCAGAACTCGTTATGGGCACTACGAGTTCTTGGCGATGCCATTCGGGCTGACGACCGCACCTTCCGCTTTCATGGATATCATGAATCAGGTTTTCCAACCCTACTTGGATTGATTCGTGATAGTCTTTATAGAGAACATTTTGGTGTACTCAAAAGATGAGGATGAGCACGATGCACACTTAAGGATTGTGTTGCAGACTTTGAGGGAGAAGCAGCTGTATGCCAAATTCAGTAAGTCTGAATTCTGGCTAAGGGAGGTTACTTTTCTTGGACATGTGGTGTCAGCTGAGGGGATTAAGGTGGATCCCCAGAAAATTGAAGCAGTGTTAGACTGGAAAACACCCAAGTCAGTGTCAGAAATTTGAAGTTTTTTGGGCTTGGCAGGATACTATAGGCGATTTGTTGAGGGCTTTTTAGTAATTGTTGCACCCTTAACTAAGTTTTTGAGGAAGGGAGTACCGTTTGTTTGGACGGACAAGCAGCAAGAGAGTTTTGAAAAACTTAAAAAGTTTTAATTGAGGCCCCTGTGTTGATTCAACTAGTGCCTGGGAATGATTTTATGGTTTATAGTGACGCGTCGCATGTGGGCTTGGGATGTGTATTGATGCAAGAAGGAAAGGTGGTTGCGTGTGTGTCACGACAACTTAAGACTCACGAAGTGAACTACCCAACCCATGATTTGGAGTTAGCTGCAGTGGTTTTCACACTTAAAATATGGAGGCATTACTTATACGGGGAGAAGTGCGTAATTTATTCGGACCACAAGAGTTTGAAGTACCTCTTTACCCAAAAGGAGCTAAACCTTAGGCAATGTAGGATGGGTGGAATTGTTGAAGGATTATGATTGTACGATTGAATACCACCCTGGCAAAGCGAATGTGGTAGCTGATGCGTTGAGTCGCAGGGATAAGTCACACTTGAGGGCTATGCTCGCCCATTTAAGCTTGTTGGATGATGGTAACTTTTTAGCTAAGCTTCAGGTAAAGCCGGTGTGGGTTGAGCAGATAAGGAGTAAGCAACTAGTGGATGAGACCTTAGGTGCTCGTTTTAGACAAGTGGAGAGTGGGAAGACATCGGACTTTGGGATAAATAGTGAAGGATTATTTTGTTTCCGTGGGAGGATGTGTATACCAAAGGACTATGATCTAAGGCATTCCATTCTATGGGAAGCACATAGCGGCCTCTACGCAATGCATCCTGGCAGAAACAAGATGTACCGGAATTTGCAAGAGCCTTATTGGTGGCCAAGACTCAAGCGCGAAGTTATGGAGTTCGTAAGCAAATGTTTGGTTTGTCAAAAGGTGAAGGCGGAACATCAGTTGACTTCGAGATTGCTTCAGCCAGTGAAGATTCCACTTTGGAAGTGGGAAAGGATCACTATAGACTGTGTTAGTGGGCTACCCTTGACGCCTACTAAGAAAGACTCGATATGGGTTATAGTGGATCGTTAACCAAGTCTGCCCATTTTGTATTGATTCGCACCGATTACTTGTTACAAAAGCTGGCTAGGCTATATGTGGCAGAGATTGTAAGATTGCATGGAGTGCCAGTATCCATAATATCTTATAAGGGCCCACGTTTCACTTCGCGATTTTGGAACAAGCTACATGAGGTGTAACATCTCAAAATAGGGCTTAAATGGAATAGTGGTTGTGAAACCACAAATCTGAGATAGAAAAGTTTATTTCGATTAATTTTTATGATTTACCAAGTGATTAGATGCATGTGTTAGGGTACTGATAAGAAATTTTATAGATTGCATGTTTAATTTGTCTATTAGGGTTTATTTGCAGAAGTTGCTGTAACAGCCCAATTTAGGGCCTAAACGGAACGATGGTTTTAGAACCACAAATTCGAAGTCAAAAAATTTATTCCGATTAATTTTTAAGGTTTATTTATTGATTAAAATATTGTGTAAAAATATCGTTAAGTAATTTTACTGATAAAGTGCTTAATTGGACTTTTAGGACTAAATTGCAAAAGTTGCCAAATATGTGTTCTAATTCATAAGTACTTGATTGAAATGGCAGTTTAAAGAGGAGGTCCTTAAATGGTAATTAGACCATTATATTTCGTTTGGACAAAAATGGGCATGAATAGGACAAAATTTTAAAGAAAGGCCTTAAGGGCATTTTAGTCATTTGGTAATTAAAAGAAATAAAAAGGGAAAATAAAGCCAAAATTGACTCATCTTTTTCAGGGAGGCCAAAATTAGCATGGGGGAAGCCATGGCTAGGGTTTTCAAGCTTTCCAAGCTCAATAGTAAGTCCGTTCTAGCCCCGTTTTTCAAGCTCTTTACGTTTTTGGAATCTCGGTAACTTGATTAAGCTTATTCTAGCAATAATATAAGCTAGGGTTCATATTTGGAAAAATACCCATAGGTGAAATGTGTTTATTTTGATGTTTTATGGTAGAATATGAATGCTGAAATTATGTTAAACAACTTTTGCTAAGCGATTTTCAGCAAAAATGAGTAAAATGTCTTAATCGGTAAAAGTTGTTATTGTTCATAACTATGTGTTAGAGTGAGAATTTGATGTTGCCATAGAAGGGAAAAATGATCAGCATGTCATAAAACATAAGAATAAGGGATGAAGTTTAATTCCTGAGCGTAGGAGCAAAAGTGTAAATATGCAAAAGTTTAAGGGCAAAATTGTAATTTTTCAAAAGTTTGAGTTAAGGACTGATTTGAATATCACGTTAATTAAAAAAAGTAAAATATGATGTTTTAGATCCTGGAAAATGAGATTTGAACCTAAAATGGGAGAAAAATTGAAAATCGAAAATCGAAAAAGTTGGTAAAATGGCCGTTTTAGTATCGAGGTAAGTTCATATGTATAATAAGCATTAATTTATGCATGTTTCAATGTAAAATTGATATATTTACTATGATTGCCGAGGTGTTGAAAGTAAGTATAATTATGATGATTTAACTGTTCAATATTAATTCGAGATGGAAATGAGAAAGTATGTAAGTTTGTATGTAAATAATTCATTATCTTTATTATGTTTTTATATTTCAGCATATTTTATGTATTGTAGCTGATTTTTGAATCATAATTGACTATTGGAAGTATGGAATCAAGTATTAGAAAGAGAGAGAAATTCGGTTGAACCTTCGGAAAGATTGGATGATACAGATGGTATGTAGCTAGGTCATATGTATGGTGCTGAGTGCACATCATGTGTACAAGAGAGTTACGAGACATTATGATGTAGCTAGGTTGCATGGGTGATACTATGTGTACACCATGTAGACAAGAGAGCTACGAGATATATGTAGCTAGGTCGCATGCGTGGTTCCAGGTGAAGGACACCATGTAGACAAGAGAGCTACGAGATAAACTGGCTAGGTCACATGGGTGGTACTAAGTGTTCACCATGTGTACAAGAGAGCTAAAATTATGTGTACAATCGAGCTAGGTCACATGAGTCGTACTAAGTGAAGGCCACTATGTGTACAAGAGAGCTTCGATTTTAAAGGTGAGTTGTGTGCGATACCATCGCGTATATGTTATTATTCCGAAACGTTCAACTGGGAAATTGATTAAATGAAATTGTGTATGACTTTGTGATGATAAGTGTAAGTATATACGTGTAACTTATGAGCAATATGCTCAATATGTGATTGGAAATTGGAAAGATTGTTATGGGTAAGTGATGAATACAATTGAAGTGTGAAAGATCAAAATTGACAATAAAACTGTTATGGATAGTTGCAGTGACGTGAATCTAAAAATTTTCCAAAAATAGTATAAATTGAATAAGAGACTAGATGAGATATAAAATTAAAGCTTAATGAGTCTATTTTCATATAACAGAAACAGAACAAGCAAAGGAATTCTATATTATGAGATATTTAAGTTTTTGAGAGACTGGTTTAGAATGACTACGTGATCCCCTGTTTTGACTTGGAAAAATCATTAAAACTTTTACAAAAATAATTATGGGATATAATTTATATTCTTGAAATCCTTAATGAGTCTAGTTTCAAATAAAATAAACGAGAACATCCTTTGAATTTTGTACGAGGAGAAAATTGATTCGTAGTGAAGAGTGGTCAGAACAGTTGAGCAGTGAAACAGGGGTAAATTAAATGAATAGACTGTACTAATTGGCTAGACCAAAAACTCTGAAAATTTTATGGTAAGAATATACATGAATGTAGTTTCAAGAAAAAATAACGGTTTGTAATTTAGAGTTCTGTAGCTTTAGAAATAAATAATTTAGCTTCTGGTACTCTGCTAGACAACTTATTTTGAACCTGTTTATGATTGTAATAGTGAAAGTATGTGTGTGTTTGTGATGGTAATATTCCGGGAACATATTGTGACTTCATTTAAAGTATGATAATGTATTATTTATTAATATTACATACTTACTTACTAAGCTATAATGCTTACTCCCTTCCTTTCCTTTTTCCTATAGTGTCTCAGATGTTAGCTCGAGTTGGAGGTCGCCGGAGGTTAAATCACACTATCAAACTATTTATGGATATATAAAGGTTTTAAAGTATTTTTAAGTCTTTGGTATGTATTGAGACTCATTTAATTGTTACTAAGTTGCTAGGAATTGTCCTAAAATATTGACCTATGTTTTTTGAAGGTCTCTATTTTATAAAGTCATTTAATGTAGATAGTCTTGATTATTTTATTAATTAAATGATGCAATTTATGAATGTGCATGCTTGCCTATGTGTGTGGTTGAATTAAAGCATGATATGGGCCTTGTCAACTCTTTTGAAGGGACAGCTTGAATGTGTTTGAAAAAGTTTTAAATTAGACTGAAATTATGAATCGGTTTTTATACGATGATTAGTGATTAAGTCCGATAATGCCTCGTACCTTGTTCCAGCGTCGAACACGGGTAAGGGGTGTTACCTGAGGCGTTGGGCACTAGATTAAATTTTAGTACGGCATTCCACCCTCAAACTGATGGACAGTCAGAAAGGGTGATTCAAGTATTGGAAGATATGTTGAGGGGATGGGTGATTGAGTTCCGAGGTAGCTGGGAGGACTATTTATCGTTAGCCTAATTTGCATACAATAATAGTTATCAAGCAAGCATTGGGATGGCTCCATACAGAGCACTGTATGGGCGAAGGTGTCGAACCCCAACATGTTGGATGGAGTTGGGCGAACGGAGAGTTTTGGGCCCTGAGTTAGTAGCCGATAGTGAGGATAAGGTAAAATTGATTCGGGATCGATTAAAGGAGGCCTCGAATAGGCAAAAGTCGTATGCTGATCTTAAGCGTCGAGAAATAGAGTATGCAGTGGGAGACTTAGTTTTTCTGAAGGTCTCTCCGTGGAAGAAAGTGTTAAGGTTTGGACGAAAGGGTAAGCTAAGCCCAAGGTTCATTGGGCCATATCGGGTTGTAAGGCAGATTGGGCTAGTCGCTTACCAGCTGGAGTTACCTCCTGAAGTAAGCCAAATCCACGACGTGTTCCATGTTTCCATGCTAAGGCGGTATCGATTGGATCCTTCACATGTCATGGCGATTGAAGAAATCGAGGTCAGGCCAGACCTAACTTTCGAGGAAGAGCCCATACAAATAATTGGTTGAGATGTCAAAGAACTGAGAAGGAAGTCCGTTCCAATAGTCAAAGTGCTTTGGCGAAATCACAAGTCCAAGGAGGCTACTTGGGAACCTGAGGAAGTGATGTGACGTCAATATCCTTAACTCTTTGAATCAGGTAAAATTTCGAGGATGAAATTTCTTTTAGGGGGTAGAGTTGTAATGCCCCAAAAATCTCGAAATCTCGAATTTTTCTTTTTGTGCTTTAGCAATTCAGGTTAAGTGTTAATTACGCGATGGTAGGTCTGGGTCAAGGGTTGAGTTCAAATTTAGGGTTAGAAGGAATTATAGTATAATTATTAAAGGAACCCTGATGGCAAGTAGTTGGGCTTTTAAATAAATATAAGGGAAAAAGGGCATCAAAAAGCCAAATGGAGGAGTGACTAAGTGACGCCACTTAGAGTGTAAGGAGGTGGCGTTAGTGGCTAGCAAGGAGATCCAGGGTTCGAATCCTAGCGTAGTATTTTTAGAAGTTTAATTTTGGCCTTCTAAAAGATTGGAAGTGGCGTGAAGATGGACTCGAAGGGGAGTGTTTAGAAAAGAAAAGTTAGGAAATAGATTTGGGAGTTATCAGGGAGAAAATCGAGGAGGTGAGAAGGGGGAAGTGATGGAGCCGAATAGGGAATTTAGCCATGAGAAATTCGGCTATAAGGGCTATAAATAGGTGCCAAATGCAAGGTTGCCAGGCTAATGCCGAAATCTTTTTCACCTTGTTACCGGAAATCCTTTTCTCTTCAAGATCCAAAAAGCTGAAAAGCTTTACTTCTTTCTTTCTTTTCTTGTGTCGATTTCCATTCTTCTTCTACTTCATTGTCGAATTTTCTTTCTTTTTCCTTGGAGCCTAATAACTCTCTTTTGCCATACAAAATCGGAAAGAATAAAAACTTTCTTGGCCAAATCTAGTGTAAGTGTTTGCTCTTCTAATCGGTTTTTGCTAAAGTATCGATTATTGTTCCTCACTTCTTCTAATCAGTTTTGGGTAGGAATAGATATCGAATCTCAGTTTTGGATCCCTACCGATTTGCTCTTCAGGTAAGGGGCTTTGGTAAGTACTCTTAATCTTAGTTGGTCGAATAGTCAGAGTTAAGGTAAGGGGACTTGTGTTGGATACGAGTCAGCTATTATTCTGGTTTCTAATAGTTAAGATTGATGCAGATCTAGGAGTTGATCGTGGTTAGTAATTTAAGAAGGGGCTATTATACTTATCGCGCAAGGTAAGGTTAAGGTGAGGTTTCGATTTTTGTAAAGATATGTATTAAGCATGTGGTTAATTGAAGGGTGATATCATTTGTAGGTTGGTGACTAAGGGAATCACAACACGCTTGCTTACTAGGTGTGTACATATACTGCACATACATAATGAATCGGAAAAAGTCAAAATGCCGAAAAGCCGAAAGTTGGGTTCCAGTAGTCTTGCGAGTGCGCGAACACTCGTAAGGAGAAAATTGATAGGTTGTCTGAGGCCCCATGGGAGATGCTATGGACTTGGGTTGCGATTTGGCCAACCGGGCCAGAATAGGCTTAATAGGCTTGATGGGTTGTTGGGCCCATAATAGGAAAAAATTGATTATTGTTGCTATGTGATGGAAATCGTTTGTGTACATGACTGTAAATGTGATTTGGGCCTAATGGGTCGTATAAATGTGATTTGGGCCTAATGGGCCATATGAATGAGATTGGGCTGGGCCATATGCATGTATGAAGGGGTTTTGGGCTTAGTATATGATGAATACATAAAACTTAATTAATTTATTGCGACCGTAGACAAGTCAAAGGGTTAAGGTGTGGCAACGGGTATATGCATGTCTAGGATTGGATCTAGGGAGAGCTTGGTACTTAAGCGGTCTTAATAACTCACCTCCTCTTCTCTAGAATCCTACCTGGTGCATAGTATTCATTCATCTTATCTCACAGGATTTGTTAACGGGCCATGGTAAGTGAAAATCGTAAAGAAAGGGAAAATTATTGAAATGCCCCTAAGGGCAAAAATGACCAAAATAGCCCTAGGTGTTGAATGTAAGTTTTATGGATGTGACATGCATACATATGATATTCTACTTAGGTTGTATAGGGGTTGGGAATCATGGAACGAAGGAAGTATATAAGGATTGCATGATTGCTTGACAATCATGGATCCACCGACGGCTTTTAAGCCCAATGTGTAAATGCAGGTAGTTCCGCAACCGGGCTACCATAGATGTGTCGGATGGGTGGGTCAATATTTGTATCCCCACATGGTGTGACGGGGGATGGAGCTGCTGTGTAGCGGATGGATTAGTGGGATGGGATTACATTGCCTGTGATGTATGGTGTTTATTGAATGCTTGTTGCTCGTCGAGGGTTGTACACACTGAGTTTGCGAAAACTCACCCCCTCTTTTATTTTATTTTCAGGTGATGCTCAGTAGATGGTTTGATGTTTGGAGGGACTCTGGGTGGCCAACTAGCAAGGCAACTTGGACGTGTTTTTCTCTTAAAAGCATACAAGTGTCTATTTTATTAAGTACTTTTCCGGCCATATTGTAATAAGGCTTCCATTTTGTTATTATTTGGGGTTTTTATTTTCATACGTTGTAATTACAAAATATTGAACATGGGTTTGCTAAATCATAGTATGCATTTCTACGCTTCCATAACAAAATTTTAAAATGACAGGTTTTCATAAAATCATGTGTTTTAAATAGGTTTTCGTGATTGAAAAATAAAAAGAGTTTTTATAAGTTAATTAAGGTTTCTTTTATTTTAAGAAGGGATTTCAATGAAAACACGATTTTTGCTAAAACACTTGAATGTGATGCAATAGATTCGGCCATAATGTCCGGGCCGGGTTTGGGGTGTTACAATCACAATAATCTTGCAAGTTATACAAGGCTACTATACCGTTTAATATCGTCGCTCATTTAATCCTCAACTACCTTAGAAAATTAACCATGCACTAATTAAGTAATGTGTAAATTAATTACAATTTCAACATGATTAATAATTAATTCATTAGTTACCTTAAATTATAATGTAAGTATATCATAATAGTGATTTTACTTAATCAAACAATTTTCCAAGACCTATAACAACACAAACATGATTTTAATAAGTTAAGTAGATGAAATGCAATCAACCTAACACAGATTAAATTTAAGCCATGTTAATTAAAATTAGAATAACAACATAAAAATTATTCAGACATGTTCATAACAACAATAAAAGTTAAAGGATAGGAAACTAGAATCAAATCTGGTGTTTCTCTGAAGCCTGACTAGTTTGCTCCGTTCCTCATTCTCCGCTCATTCTGTTGAACCGAGGATTCTAAAGCACTTGAATGCTGCTAACCAAGGTGGTTGAAGGGATTTTTTCCAAGAGGTAAATCGACAATGGAAATAGAAGGGAAAAATGGGAAACAAAGGGAGGTTTGGAAGAGAGAAAGTGATTGAAAGGGAGAGAGATGTGTAGAATGAAAAGGTGTGTTGAAATGAATAGGTGAATGGGGTATTTATAGGTGGGAGTGGCTGCCAAGAATAACAAAAAATCAGTAGCCATTAACTCCCCCCATGGCTGCCCACCACACATGCACAAGTTGAAGATTTCAACTTGCTAAATTTAGCTAGAGGCAAATCTACAAAGGCATGATAAGTGGAGGGGTTTGGATGCGATTTCAAGGAGACTTCAAGGGATGATTTGCAAGTCAAATAATCAGCTAATTTGAGCTGATTGAGTTAGCATGTTGGACGGCTTTGGGTAGCCCGTTTGCTCGGTTGGATTAGTCTTTGGTTTAGCACAACTAGGCTTTCTTTCATAATATAATTAATAATAATTTTTTTAAACCAAAATAAATTGGATATTGTTAAAATTAATTATATTATGTATTAATATTCATCATTTGGACTGTCTTAGGCTAAAAAATTAATTTGCCTCGATGCTTTAAAAATAGTTTCAATGTTTTGAGCTCTAGTAATGTATGCTGAGCCAATTCTCACCCATTGTGCAAACCTTTCAAAAATAAATCAAAATTTATGAAAACTTATTATAAAATTAATTAAAATTCAATATGTTAAAAGTTTAAGTACAATTTAATTATTTTATAATTATAATATATTTTTTGACAAGAATTACACCGAAACTGCATGAATTTTAAAAAGGGCATGAAAAGGTCTATATATTTTTGTATATCCAGTTTCTTGTGGAGCTCTCATTATAATGAGAGGACAGAAAAAGGGTAGCCTATATGTTTTGCAAGGGTCAATGGTTATTGGTGTGGTTGGAATTACAAAAAAGAGGTCAAAATCGTCGCTGTGTTGCGATGAGAACCAACCTGTCATGGCAACAAGGTGACGTGATTCTTTCTCTATAGATTTTGATTCAACCAAATTTTTTCAAATGCGACTCGGTCATATAAGCAAGAAAGGTATGAAAACACTATGTAAACAAGGTCTTCTTGAAGATACTGGAATTGGTAAGTTAGGTTTCTGCGAACACTGCACTTACAGGAAGTAAACGTGAGTAAATTTCGATTTAGTAGTGCACAGAACAAAAGGGACTTTTAACTATGTCTATTTCGATTAATGGGGTTTGACTCCTAACATCTCAAAAGCAGGTAATAAATATTTTCTAATTTTTATTTATGACTATTCCAAAAAATTTTGGGTTAATTTTTTTATACAGAAAAAAAAAAGTTTTTGGAATATTCAAGCAGTGGAAAACATTGTTAGAAAAATAGATTGGGAAGTTCGTGAAGTGAATGAGAACAAACAATGGACTTGACTTCTGTTCATCCAAGTTTAATGACTACTGCAAATGGGAAGAGATAGAGAGACATCGCACAGTTGTAGGTATTTCACAATAGAATGGGGTTGCAAAAAAAATGAACAAAACCTTGTTGGACAATGCCTGATGCATGCTTTCAAATGTAGTTCTAGGGAAGGAGTTTTGGGCTAAAGCCATAAATTTGACAAGCTATTTGGTAAATCGATCTCTACATCAAACATTGAATAGTAAAGTTCTAGAGGAGATATGGTAAAGTAATCCTCCAAATTATTCTAATCTTAGAATTTTTGGTTGTCCTACTTATGCTAAAGTTAGCTAGGGAAATCTAGATCCAAAAACTATAAAGAGCATTTATCAGGGTTACTCTACCGGTACGAAAGGTTTCAAACTTTGGTGTCCAAAATCTAACAAAACTATTGTTGGCAGAAGTGTTAAGTTTGATAAATTGGTTATGATTTTTTCGAAAAAGGAGCCACTTACTTTTAAAGACACAACAAATCACAGTGTCTCAAGTTAGGTGGAGTCAAAAGTTGAAACAATAAGTATTGTCACGATGAGAGGAAGTAAAACATCACAATGTCATGACGAACAAGGTCCTCATCACGACAAGGAAGCAAAAGAAGTCATGATGACGTGACAAAATCCCGGTTATTGTGAAGCTGAAGTTGTTTTGGATCAGTTTGAGATTTCATCCGACCATCACCATCTCAATTAACTAACTATAAGTTGGCTCGTGATAGGAAAAGGTGAGAAATCTAACCACCACAAAAGTACCGTAAAGGAAAACTAGTGGCATACGCTCTAAGTGTTGTAGAGAGCATTGAATCAACTAACCCTTTGTGTTATTCTGAGGTAGTTTAGGCCTCAAATTCTAGTAAATGGCTTGTTGGTATGGAAGAAGTGATGGAATCACTTCAAAAGAAAAAGGTTTGGTAGCTAGTAAAACCACCCACCAGTAAGTAAATAGTTTGTTGCAAATGGGTGTTTAAGAAGAATGAAGGTTCAGGTCTGAATTAAACTAGGTACAAGGCAAGATTGGTTGCAAAAGGGCTACAGTCATGTGAAAGGAGTTGATTTTCATGATGTTTTCTCTCTCATTGTGAAGCATACATCCACTTGGGCACTTTTGGCTCTTATCGCCTCAAACAATCTTAAGTTAGAGCAGTTAGGTATGAAGACTTCTTTCCCTCATAGTGACCTTAAGGTAGATATATACATGTAGCATTTGGCAGGCTTCAGAACTGAAGGTAAGGAAGATCATGTATGCCTTCTTCGAAAATCATTGTAAGGTCTAAAGCAGCCACCTTGGTAGTGGTAAAAAAAGTTTGACTCATTCATGTTAAGTATTGGTTTTGCACGAAGTAAGTATTACAGTTGTATATATGATAAACCATAATTTATACATATTTTTATCACCTGTTTAGCACATTTATGGATGAATTCTCCTTAGAATTGGTGAATTTGATGCTCCTAATCCTTTAATTTCATGTTTTATACTTAGGTGAGCATTGGAGAGTAAAAAGAGTGAGAAACGGGCTGAAAACGGAGAAAATAGTCCAATGTGGGAAATCAACACAGCCTAGACTTCCTCACACTGGTAGACCACACGCCCGTGCCCTTCTAGTAGAATTGAGCATGACTTACATGGGTAGACCACACGGTCGTGTCTATTCAACAGACTCTAACACAGTTTAGAGCAATCGAACACGAGCGTGTCCCTGTCGAGCCTAAGTTGAGTTCTATTCAAAAAAGGCCACTCTTGAGGGTTTTAAGGCATTCTAAAGCCTATTTAAACCCCAGAGAGAAGGATGAAAAGGGAACACACAGAGTGGGAAGCAGGAATTTACTTGAAGAAAGCCGATTGATCCATCTCAGAAGCTGGATTCTCCTTCAAGACTGAAGATCTCCCTTTAATTTCCCTTTAGGAATTTTGGGTTTTCCTTATGTTTGGTATTCAATATTCTACTGAGATGTTGTCTTTTATAATTATGTACTAAATCCCCTAAATACCTAAGGGGAATGAAACCTAAGACGAATCATGTTATTGTTTTCTAAATTGTATGATAAATATTTGACTTGTTCTTAATTATGTGTTCTTAATTCTTGCTTCAACATCTCAGGATATTGATTCAAGTTGATGAACTTATTCAGAGGAGCAAAACTCCCTGTCTAAGAGTAAATTTGTCATAATTAAGCAGAGTTGATTGAACGCCTAGAGATAGGGTGACAAGATTTTGCTGGATTAGGGTGAAACCTAATAAGGGAATCCATAGATCGAGTTAATGCAACACTAGGGGTGTTAATTGGAAAGAGATTTCAATTAATCAACCTAGGGTTAGACGTTGTTAGTCTCGAGAGAGATAATAATATAATTTAAGGATTTTTACGGAACAAGTCGAATGAATAAATCGTCTGATTCAGAGTCAAATAACAAGTGAAGTCTAGGTGGATTTTCCCTTGGGTATTGTCTTAACCAATCGAATTTCCCAAAAGTATTTTCCCCAATTTTCTTTCTGTGAATTCTTAGTTAGTTAATTAGTTTAGATAAAACAAATTCCTTTATTTTTAGGCTAGATAATAAGAAAAGTGTTAATACTATTGTTTGATAGGTACACTTGCCTTCATCGTGATAATAGTTAGTCTTCAAGAACGGTCAAATATAAATTTATTAAAACTCATCACGAATCAACACGATCAAGTTTTTGGCACCATTACCGGGGAACTAAGATATTAGGAACACTTAATTTTTATAACTTTAGTCATTTTTACTTTTATTGCAATTTAATTTTTATTTTTAGTCTAATTTCTCTTTACTAATTCTTCTTTTTCTTTATTTCTGGCAGGTTTCTATAGTTTATGACTAGAAGGAACCCGTCAGGAGCATTACTTTTTGATAGTGAGATCGATCGCACAGTTCACAAAAATCGAGGAGAAAGAAGGCAAAGCCTAAGATACACTGACGAAGAGCAAGAGGACGACATTCACACCACAACCAAGGAGATTGCTTAAAATCAGGAAAATCTGCTACCTCCTGCGATTGCTGCTGATCTAGTAAATTAGAATCTTGATCCACGCACTATGTATGATTATGCTAAACCTAATTTAACAGGAACTGAATCAAGTATAGTTAGACCTGCTACTGCTGCAAATAATTTTGAACTGAAACCTAACACAATTCAAATGATACAACAGTTTGTTCAGTGTGATGGTTTGTAGGATGAGGATCCAAACATTCACTTGGCAAAATTTCTGGAGTTTTGTGATACTTTTAAAATCAATGGCGTTTCTGACGATGCCATACGCCTTCGGTTGTTTCCCTTTTCATTGAGGAACAAAGCTAAACAGTGGTTGAACTCGTTACCACGAGGGTCAATCACTACTTGGGAACAAATGACCGAAAAGTTTTTACTTAAATATTTTCCTCCGGCTAAAACGACTAAGTTGAGGAATGACATCTCTTCTTTTGTGCAGATGGATCTAGAAACACTCTATGATGCATGGGAGAGATACAAGGATCTTTCGAGAAGGTGCCCTTACCATGGGTTACCACTTTGGCTACAGGTTCAGACATTTTACAACGGTGTGAACCCCTCAACAAGGCAACTCATCGATGCAGTCGCCGGTGGAACTTTGAATAACAAAACACCTGAAGCAGCTTACGAATTCATTGAGGAGATGTCACTGAATAACTATCAGTGGCAAGTCATGAGGACAAAGCCGACGAAAGCAGCCGGTGTTTTCAACCTCGATGCGATTACTATGCTCTCTAACCAGGTAGAACTCTTAAATAAAAATATTGATGGTTTATATGGTTCTGCTCAGGTACATCCAGTGATGAGGTGTGATTCAAGTGGAGGAGGAGAACACGCAGATTATCCATCCTTCAACCCTAGCACCGAGGAGGAACAAGTTCAATTTATGGGTAATAACAATTCTAGATCTCAAAATAACCCATACAATAACACATATAATGCAGGTTGGAGGAACCATCCCAACTTCTCGTGGGGTGGTCAAGGAAATTAAAAGCCACAACATCCCCCAGGTTTTCAACAACCACCTTACCAGTAGGAAAAGAAGCCGAACCTTGAGGAGATGCTAACAAAATTTATCTTGGTGTCATAAACTCATTTCCAGAATACTGAGACAGCTCTTAAAAATTAGCAAGCATCTATTCAAGGGCTCGAAAACCAAATAGGCCAGTTAGCAAATATGATTTTTGAATGACCATAAGGTAGCTTGTCGAGTAATACAGAAACTAACCCAAAGGAGCATCTTAACACAATTACTGTTTAAGATGAGGAAGGGTTAGTGGAACCTGAACCAGAACTAAGACAAGGAATTGTGGTAACCAAAGGTAAGGATGAGATAGACCACAATGAGCAGAAATCGATAAGTACAGAGTACAAACCTCAAATGCCATACCCCAATGCACAAGGAAAGACCGCACAGACGAACAATTCAGTCAATTCCTTAAATTATTAAAAAAACTACATATTAACTTACCGTTTATTGAAGCTCTTTTGCAGATGCCAAATGCAGTTAAATTTCTAAAGGAGCTTCTAGCAAATAAATGAAAATTAGATGAAGCATCACATGTGGAGTTGAACACAGTGTGCTCAGCCATACTACAGAATAAGCTGGCTAACAAATTGAAAGATCCAGGGAGTTTTATGATTCCTTGTTTAATTGGTAGCTTAAATGTTAGTAATGCTTTGGCTGATTTGGGGGCTAGCATTAATGTCATGTCCTATAAAGTGTTTAAACAACTAGGTCTTGAGAAACCCAAACAAACTAGGATGAGCATTTAGTTAGCAAATAAAACTGTTAGATTTCCTAGGGGTATCATTGAAGATGTACTTCTTAAAGTTCACAAATTTATATTCCTAGTTGATTTTGTTGTTCTAGACATGGAAAAGGGTAGTGACGTGCCTCTAATTTTAGGAAGGCCCTTTTTAGCAACTGCTAGAACCATTATCGATGTTGGTACAGGTGAACTCACACTTCGTGTGGGTGATAAGACAATCACCCTTCAAGCTCGCAATTCAAGTAACACATCAAATATCGAGGGTGATTGTATAAATTGTACCACTAAAACTGATCATGTGGTGCAACTTTCTTTGCAGTAAACACATCCGAAAAGCATACATGAGCCATGTTCAAGTAACAACAAAGAACCCATCTATGAAAAACGAAGGCTACGAGTCGAGGAACTAGATGAATGGCGGACACAGAAACCAAGAACACATGATAAACCAAAACTATGCCATGACGAACCCAATGCTTCACCAAATCAACTTAAGGTTGGAGACAAGGTACTACTAGATAGCGCAGACCCTTGCATTACCACCTCTGAACCTAATGGAGAAACCCCTTTTACGGTACTTAGCATTTTCCCATACGACACAGTCGAGGTAATTCATCCCAAATTTGGTACGTTTAAGGTAAATAGTACTCATCTCAAACCTTATTTTGATAAAATTGATAGTAGGAATGAGAAGTGTAAACTCTTCGAACCACCATGACCATACAACAGAGAGGTAAGTCAAGCTTAGAATATAAATAAGCGCTTCTCGGGAGAGAACTTGAGCACTAACAGTGTTAACTTCTTTAAATTTTAGTTTTTAACATTTAATTCACTAACTGAGTCACTAAACACAGGTTTTCCAGAACCACACGGCCAGGCACACGGGCGTGCCTTAGGCCGTGCCCATTCCACAGAAGGCAACACGGCCGTGCGAAACGACCGTGTGAAAAAAGGGAAAAGTTTTTCCACAACATGGGAGTCGATAAGTTGCCAAAGTCGTGCGACATGGCCGTGGATGAATCTGTCAAAACAACATGGGCGTGTAACACGCCTGTGTCTAGAGGCCATGGTTGAAACTGAGAAAACAACACGGGGGTGCGACATGCCCGTGCTCACTACCCATGGTCAAGATTGGCAAAATAACACGAGCGTGGACATACATACACGAGTGAGGGAGAAGCTAACGAAGTAGGACACGACCGTGTACATCAACACTCCCAAAGAACACGGGCGTGGGCCGAATTTCAGGCGCGCCAAAATTTGAAAATCACGATATACACGGGCTAAAATTAGGGCACACGGGTGTGCCCCACGACCGTGTGCCCCAAAATCTATATAAACCCCTACTATTCATCATCCCTTTCCCCAAACATCAAACCCTAGCTGTCGGAACCCTTTCACACGACCTCCCTGCCACGCCCTTGCGCCGACCACAACACCAACCTCGACGACCCAAGCTCTTCCTTCTTGCGTTTGTTTACCTTTTTTTCTCTCTATTGTCTTCAAATATTTTACTTCTTTTATGATTTTTTATTGTTCTATTTGACTATTTTGAGTAATATTCATGGTTATAATGATAGTAATACTTATGCTCTTTGTTAGAAATTTGCCATTTTAGTCAATACATTATGCTACATTCATCCATTTTCTTGTTTCCATGGATTTCATGCTTACCCACACCATATTTCATATTGTCAAACCCACATGCATTCAGTCACTAGGTATTCCATTTAGCACTATTCTCATTTTCCTATTGTTTATAATGACTTCCATAAGAATTTAGTTACTTTTTGGTATATCTCACCTTTTGCCTACGATGCCCATGAAGTATTCTTCTTTAATTTGAACATACTTGCAGACTTCTCCATGCTATTATTGGGAGTATTGTTTTAACTTGGACTTCTCGTTACAGGTATACCATGTCAACTTAACGTGGCAGGAAGATCGCCATCCCCGCTTTAAAAAAATGGAAGGGACCCAGAGCCACATCGGCAAGCGCATCAACTAAAGTGCCCCACCCCTTTCTTTAGTTTCCCTTGGGACCCCAGGAGGAATTTTTTCAGATACTTCAGGCCCGACCCCTAAGTGTGGGCCACTACATTGATTGGGTAGCACTTGAACAAATCCAACTGGCTGACGTGATCCGAGCCCTTTTGACGACTGACCCATGGGGCCTCTTTTTCGAGATCATTGAGTCGACGTACCTCGAGCTCACACTCGAACTCTGCTTGACGTTCCACCTTCAAGTCGTCATGACATAGTTCGATGACCCTGGATGGTCTAGTTTCGTCTCGGCGGCTTAGTACACCAGTTGAGTGTACCAGAGTTTGGAATTGCACTAGGGCTGTACACGGAGGAGTTTATGGATGACAACAAACTTGATACCTTCCATCGCCACATCCACTACTCTGCTTCAAAGTGCTGGAAGGCGTTTGTCCCTGCCTCAGCCACCTACGACCCTAGCCACTCCAAGGCATCGACTCTCGTCCCATCCCTGAGGTACTTACACGCCATCTTGGCCCACACTCTGACTGGACGGCGAGAGAGCACTGGTGTCGTCAACACTCACGACGCCTACTTTTTATGGAGTATGGCGCATGGGCACGTCTTCGACCTTGCCTATTTCATCTCCTTCGCCATTTGCCATCAGAGAGAGTGACATAGGAAGGGAGTAATCTATTGGCCCCTATGTCCTATGTCACTCACCTGGCGCACTACTTCGGCCTCCTCAACATAGCGGCACAATCATCATCCCTCACTCTCATCGGTCAGATGTCCCCACAGGGCATCTCGAGTATGCTACATATGAGGATGATCGAGAAACAACGTGGAACCGACCCTCTCCAGTACCGCTTGGTCCAGTCCGCCGAGGAAGAGGACCCTGAGAACATTACTGATAATGTCCCTCCACGTTATGAGGACCCACCGTCTCAGCCACTACCCATCCATCATCCAGTTCATGCGGTAGCTTCATACACTGACATCTCTGAACGCCTTACTCGATTTGAGCAGCAGTGTTTTTAGTGCTTTGATCACATTGATACTACTCTACATCAAATTTGTCAGCACCTTTGGATCTCATCGCCATCACCACCTCACGAACCATCCGCCGATGACTATGTTTAAAACTTTTTATTTATTATTTTTATTTTCACTTTTATCTTTATTTATATTCTTAAAGTGCTTTTTATTTTATTTCTTTAATACTATTTCATTCCTTTTTATTTTATTTCTTTAATACTATTTCATTCTTAGGTTTTATAATTTTTATTGAACAATTTATAGTTTCGACTATTTCATTACGAGTAATTATGCTTCTTTATATTTCCTAAAAGATTTCTTGATTTTATCATAGTGAGAAAGAGCTCCAAAGCTCACCTTCACTTAGGAACTTGCAACTCCATTGAAAAAGTTCTCCACGACTGCCATGTCCTACTCGACCACCACGATAACCTCTTCACTGGACACTGTGGTTGTGGAACCCAACCTTACCACCACCGGAGTATCCTCCTCCAATCTCATCATTGCCTTGGCCGATTATTCTCCATTCAGGAAGTTTCACCTCTCTCCCTATCTTATGATTTTATATTTCTGTATATCTATCATTGTACATTGAGGACAATATACATCTGAAGTGTGGGGGGAGGGGTTATCTATATCATTATTAGAAAAATCCCTGATTTTTTTCTTATTCTCTTGTGATCTTCTCATATCATTATTAGAATGAATTTTGATTAATTTATGACTTTTATTGATATGTCTTGAATTAAAACAAAGACATTCATGCATTGATTGTTTAAACTTTAAGGAATTAGAGAATCAAGCATGATAAGTTGACTTTTGAGAATTAAAAAATATATATATTTTAGGTTGTTTCCCCAAGTTTAGGCATTATTTTGAGTTAAAATTCACAAGGTTTAAACAACAAAAAGCCATAATTTTTGTGAGATCTTGAGCCTTTAAGAGCATCTATTATTTCTTTCACGCTCACTTTTATTGTTGCTTTGAGTGCGTCAATCTTGATTTGTTACTCTAGAACTTGCTTGATTATGCATGTCAAGACCACACCATTTGATTTGATACGTCAAGATGATAAAGACACTTAGGTTTAACTCACTCACTCCATAAAAGCCTACCTTCATAATTAACCCTTTGTGAACCCTCTTGAGCTTAATAACCCATTCATTGATTTACCCTCCGTATTAACCCATAACCCATTATTGTTGAAATCCCCTAAATTAATTTGATCCCTATTTTTGTTGAGATTTGATTTGAATAAACTGCTTAGCTAAGTTTTATCTTTGATAGTTAGTCAATGTTATTTGACTTGTTCTTAAAAAAAATTACAATACACATATTTATTTTAGTAGTAATTCTTTGTTTTGGAGCTTAAGTGTTTAAGTCCATATTCTAAAAAGAAGCTCACATGTATTCAATTGATGATTAGTTGTTTTCCTAGTTAGGTAATTTTTTAATTCAATTTCGATTCTAACCTTTTCTTTCAGCTTGTGACAACATCGCCTAACCAAAGTCACGTTACAACCTTTTAAAGACCTTTTGATTGATGTATCATCTCAATATATAGTGGTGGAGATTTGATTTTCATGCAAGCCTATGGTAATAACTTTTCATATTGACTATTGAATGCTTTAACTTGTTGTCCCCAAAACACCTCGAGTTATTTGAGTGAATCTCTAGTGAGGATGTGAAACTCTGTGATATTTTGAATCAATAGTAGTTACCTAGATGAGGGGAGACACCTATGTTCTCGTGATAAAATACGCAACTTGGAATTTTTGAAACTTTGATGTTCTTTTAGTTGAATTCTCAATGTATGGTTACTTATGGATTATTTTGAGATATCATTAATAAGAATTATAAGTTGAGAAGATTTGATTTTGGTTGTGAGTTGAGGATTTTGCTTGAGGACAAGCAAACGCTTAAGTGTGGGGGTATTTGATAAATCGTAATTTATACATATTTTTATCTCATATTTAGCACATTTATGGATGAATTCTCCGTAGAATTGGTGAATTTGATGCTCCTAATCCTTTAATTTCATGTTTTATACTTAGGTGAGCATAGGAGAGTAAAAAGAGTGAAAAACAGGACGAAAATGGAGAAAATGGGCCAACGTGGGAAATCAACACGGCCTGGACTTCCTCACACGGGTAGATCACATGCCCATGCCCTTCTAGCAGAATTGAGCACGACTTACACGGGTAGACCACACGGTCGTGTCTATTCAACAAACTCTAACATGGTTTGGAGCAATCGAACACGGACGTGTCGCACGGGCATGTCTCTGCCGAGTCCAAGTTGAGTTCTATTCGGAAAAGGCCACTCTTGAGGATTCTAAGGCATTCTAAAGCCTATTTGAACACCAGAGAGGAGGATGAAAAGGGGACACACGGAGTGGGAAGCAAGAATTTACTTGAAGAAAGCTGATTGATCCACCTTAGAAGCTGGATTCTCCTTCAAGACTGAAAATCTCCCTTCAATTTCCCTTCAGGAGTTTTGGGTTTTCTTTATGTTTTGTATTCAATATTCTTCTAAGATGTTATCTTTTATAATTATGAATTAAACCCCCTAAATACCTAAGGGGAGTGAAACCTAAGACGAATCTTGTTATTGTTTTCTGAATTGTATGATAAATATTTGACTTGTTCTTAATTATGTGTTCTTCATTCTTGCTTTAATATTTTAGGATATTGATTCAATTTGATGCGCTTAGTCAGAGGAGCAAAACTCCCTGTCTAAGAGTAAATTTGTCATAATTAAGTGGAGTTGATTGCACGCCTAGAGATAGGGTGACAAGATTTTGCCGGATTAGGGTGAAACCTAATAAGCGAATCCATAGATCGAGTTAATGCAACATTAGGGGTGTTAATTAGAAAGAGATTTCAATTAATCAACCTAGGGTTAGACGTTGTTAGTCTCGAGAGAGATAATAATATAATTTAGGGATTTCTACGGAGCAAGTCGAATGAATAAATCGTCTGATTCAGAGTCAAATAACAAGTGAAGTCTAGGTGGATTTTCCCTTGGGTATTGTCTTAATCAATCGAATTTCCCAAAAGTATTTTCCCTAATTTTCTTTCTGTGAATTCTTAGTTAGTTAATTAGTTTAGATAAAACAAACCCCTTTATTTTTAGGCTAGATAATAATAAAAGAGTTAATACTAGTACTTTTAGTTCCTTTGGGTTCGACATCTTGGTCTTGCTAAAACTATACTACTGTTCGATAGGTACACTTGCCTTCGTTGTGATAATAGTTAGTCTTCAAGAACGATCAAATATAAATTTATTAAAACTTATCATGAATCAACACAATCAATGTATGTACAATGTCTTGATGACGGTTCATTCATATATTTTCTACTTTATGTTGATGATATTTTGATTGTGGCTAAGGATCCTTCTGAAATTAAATGACTTAAAACTTTGATTAAATCTAAGTTTAAGATGAAGGATTTTGGTGTAGAAAATAAAATTTTGGAGATGGAAATTTCAAGTGATAGAATTTTTAGGAAAGTGTTTTCGTCACAAAAAAGTGCATCAAGAAGATCCTTGAGCAATTTGAGATACAAGATTCAAAATCGGTAAGTAATCTCTTAACTACATACTTTAAAATATCAATTTCAGATTCCCCCCAAAACAAAGAAGAAGAGCGGTCCATGTCAAAAGTACTTTATTCAAACGCAGTTGGAAGTTTGATATATGCAAGGGTATCCACTCATCCTGATATTTCACATGTTGTTAGTGTTATTAGTAGATAAATAGTCGAACCAGGTAAGTTACATGGGCATGCAGTTAAGTGGATTTTTAAATATTTACAAGGTACTTCTAACATATGCTTAGATTTTGGAAGAAGCAAAAAGGGTTTAGTCGAATATGTTGATTCAGATTATGCAGGAGACTTAGATTGAATGAGGTCTGTTACAGGTTATCTATTCACTTTTGAAGATTGTGCCATCAGTTGGAAAGCTACAATTCAAGCTACAGTAGCCTTATTTACTACTGAAGCGGAATACATGGCAATTACTGATGTAGTAAAAGAAGCAATTTGGTTAAGGGGCCTGTTTAGCGAACTGGTTGATTAGAAAGGGACAACTATCATATATTGTGATAGTCAAAGTGTCATACATCTCACCAAAGACTAGATGTATCACAAAAAGACAAATCACATAGACATTCGTTACCACTTTTTTTGAGAGGTGATCATTCAAGGGGATGTTCAAATTCATAAAATTGGCACAAAATACAATCCGACTGACATGTTGACAAAAGGTTTTCCAGTTTCAAAGTTTAAGCATTGCTTGGACTTGGTAAGTATTCGACAAAGAATCAATTAGGTCCGTAATAGGGCCTAGCTAAGGAGTTAAGTGAAATATGAATCAAGGTGGAGATTTGTGGAAGTATGACTTGCATTTTGATCAAATAGTTTGTGATGCTGTAATGTGAAGAAGCTTTTCATCCTGACGAGAAGAAAGTCCTCGTCTCGACAACGCGACCATTCCTTGTCACAATAACCAAACGCCACGTCACAACGTGGCGATGTGCTCCTGAAGTTTCTTGATTTTCTTCTCTCAATTAAACTTTGTTTTTAGTTTTCCAACTAAACTATGATTAACCTACAGATATTCTAGTCATAAATGCTACGAATTTCATCCTATAAATAAGTCTTAGTTACTGTTTTACATAATAGTAATATTTAGATTGAGAGAGTTTTGCCTGTGGTTTTTTTATCCTCTTTTGAAGAGTTTTTCCATATTAAATTTTTGTGTTGATCTTTTCAATCTCTTAGTTAAATTTTTTTGTTTGTTGCATACACGGGTTAATTCCTAACAAATTATATGATTATTTTAATCAAAATAAAGTACTTGTGCAAACCAATGACATTTTAAAAGTTGAGGTATTAATCAATAAGTTGAAGTATGAAGATTAAATATTAAATTTGATTGTAGTATAGTGACCAAAAATGAAAGTTAAACATAGTTATATAATTTGTAGGAAAAAAATAGTGCCAAGGCACTTAGTCATGTTCAGTTCCCAAAATGTTCATATATAGTTAAAAAAAACTTACTTTTAACCTTTTAAATACAAATAACATTTTTATTCTTGCACATTTTTCGGTGTACAAAGGATGTGATAGTAAAATAATAATTTAATAGTCGACCCGACATAGACCGTATGGATATTGATTCGCGTATAGTCGTATAAGCCCAGGGTAGTAAAAGGATTAGACCGGTGACTAGTCTGTTAAATGTTTGGGTGACATGTTGCGAGGATTCTTTTTTGAGGAACATCTCAGTGGAATTCGCCATTCGGTGAACTCTAAGGGTTCGTTGGACTCTTTTGTGAGACAATTCGCCAGCCCAAGATACTTTAGGCAAACTTGTTAGTTCATAGAGTGATAGAATTGTTTTCCTTATTTTAGTAAGAAAACTATGGCCCAGTGTGCATCGTTAGAATCTAATTGAGACCTAGTTTGGATTGAGCTAGAGTACTATATATGATAGTTTGATGTGTTTTGGTAGCTAAATGATTGGTTTTGTAACATCCCGAATTAGGGCCTAGTCGAAACAGTGATTTTGAGACCACAAATTTGACGTAAAAAATTTATTTTATTATATTTTTATGGTCTATGATTTCACAGAATGATTTCGTGAAAATTTCGTTCAAAAATTTTGACGTTTGGGCACTCAATTTAGTCAAAAGGACTAAATTGTAAAAAGTGCACAAGTTGACTTCCACATGTTAGAAGTGTCTAATTGTTATGATTTTTTAAATTGAAGGTCCTTAAATGGGAATTAGACTATTGGTGGTTAATTGTTGGACAAAAATAGTGTAACATCCCGAATTAGGGCCTAGTCAGAATAGTTGTCTCAAGACCACAAATTCGAGATAGAAATAATTATTTTATGATTCTTATGAGGTTTATGTTATGAATGCATGCTTGTGTGAAAGTTTCATGAAGAAATTCTATGCATAAAATGTCTAATTGCATTTTAGGGACCAAATTGAATAAAGTGCAAAACTTGCATTATAGAAACTTTAAGCATGAAATTGCATTAGATTATGAATTAGAGGGTACTAATTAGCAATTTAACCAATTTCTAAAATTTTGGACAAAAATGGACATGCATAGGAAAAATTGGAAAGAGAAACTCTAAGGGCATTTTCGTTATTAGGTAATTAAAAGAATAAAAAGGGAAAATCAAACCAAAAATGTGTCCATCTTCCTCCTTGGTTGCTGAAAATCACACAACACCGTAGCTAGGGTTTTGTTCAACATTTCCAAGCTCAATAGTTAGTGTTCCCTAGCCTTGTTTTTAATGTTCTTTGTATTTTTGAAGTCCTAGTAACATGGTCTACCCATTTCTAGCTATATTTTGAGTTAGGGTTCATGTATGAAAATTGACCCATGCATGACATGCTTATATTTTTGTGATTAATGGAGGAATATGAATGTTTGATGCATGATGAACATCTTTTATTAGGTGATTTTTAGTGAAAACACCTAAACAAGGGACTTGTTTGTAAAAGTGTAAAAGTGAGTAGTAATAATGTGAAATAAAATAAAATATGGGCTTATATTAGCATAGTAAAGGTTTGGCTAAGCTTGGGTAATCAACAAAATGCATACATTTCATTTTACGAGCCTAGAGGCTAAATCATAAATATGTGAAAGATTAGGGGTCAAAATGTAAATTTGCAAAAGTATGATTTACGGACCCATTTGAATAATGTGAATAATAAATAAGTTAAATTTGGTATTATAGATCAAGAAAAACATGAATCGAGACTTGATCGAGGAATGAATAAATTATACGACGACTAGGCTAGATTATCATCGTTTTGTACCGAGGTAAGTACATATGCAAATAATGTGGTGTTGTGGTATGTTTTAATGCTTTAATAAATTGTGATAATTGTTTTATTATAATTATGAGTTTTGTGCTTATTAATTTCTATGAAAGCTTGAATCTTGTTATGGTTGTTATCGTCAACGTTATGAGCGAGCATGACGGAGATGCTATATGCAAGTGAGGAAAATCCCGTTTGAACCTTAGGAATAGTTTAGGATACTAGTGACAAGTCACTAGGAACTAAGAAGTCTGAACTCGTTAGTGGTCCGGGTTTGTGAGATATGTGGCATCCTAGCTCGTTAAGATTTTCGAGTTCATTATGGATGTGAACATCCGAGCTCGTTGAGAGGTCCTATAACACCCTTAACCTGTAACCGTAGCCAGAATAGGTTAAGAGGCATTACCGGACTCAAAACTCAGATCCAAACAATCACATAACAAATACCATTTCATTTCAATAAGCATAGATCATTCGTAGTCAATAGGAACTTTAAACTATCATACAAAGTCTAAATCATGCGTTTAGGACCAAATTGATAACATATGGAAGTTCTAGAACTTAGAAAAATTTTCAACTTTTCAAATGTCACAACAGGCCGTGTGCCTCACATGGCATGAGACATGCCCGTGTGTCTAAGCTTTGGCGAAACAGGGCATGCATACTGACTTGCACACACAGCCACAAGACATGCCCGTGTGCCTTGACCGTGGTCAAAACTAACTTGGGTCACACGGCTAGCCACACCCTCGTGTGCCTTGGCCGTGCCTAAGACTGACTTACATTTGTAGGTTACCCTAGAGGACACACGGCCGTACAACATGACCGCGTGTCACACACGGCCTGTGTGGACAAAAATAGGCCATTTGAATAGCCAATTTGCCACCCCAATTTGGGTCAAACCTACAAGCACCAAATCAAGCATATTTGCACAATAATTTCAGCCAATTTCTAACCCAGACCATACACCATTCATGGCATAACATTATTAACAATTCCAATCTCAATTCATCAACCAAAACATAACAAATCTACACTAAAATCATACCAAGGCATATGTTTCAATACATCATTCAATTCCATGATCAAAACTTACCAAAACCAATTAACATTGACCATTTCTTTTGGTCATTCAAATCATATCATATAGTAATTCCAACCATAAATTCAAACACAGACTAGCTATATTACATGGCATAATATATACATTACAAACCATATCAAAACACTTCTAGCCTATACATGCCATACTCCAATAGTTATACCTCCAAAATATACCAAAATGAAGTTCGATAGTGTGGTGACGATCCTTGACGATCCCTAAGCTCACAGTAGCTTTGATATCTACAAAACAATACAAACACACACAAAGTAAGCTTTCAAAAGCTTAGTAAGCTTGTACCAAAATCATCAACAGTATATAAAATATAAAACATCAACACATAAGTATTTATAAATTCTCAATTCATCTATCAATTCTATACCAACACCATCCATATGTTTATATTAATTTAATGAAATTTATATACATAATACCATCTACCACATAGGTATTATACGTACCTGAACCTTCCATATTCATTCATTATCATTCTCACCTCTCGTTCAGATATTTTAAGACTTTCCAAAGATTATTCATACTTCAAACATCCGCACACTTAGTGCTTTAAGGATTAGCCGAAGCTATAGTGATTTTGCACACTTAGTGCCATCTGAATTAACAGAAACTATATCGGTATCGCACACTTAGTGCCAAATATAATTGATTTATCATTGTACTCATCGAAACCAAATATATATAACCTATGTATAATCAAAGCATCAAAATATACTTAAAACTTCATGTTTTACGTACGAACTTACTTCGTACTCGGAATTGTCGACTCAGATTGTTTACTCTATAATCTTCGACTTCCCTTGGTCTAAGTCTGAATCCCTCTTTTCTTGAACTATATGTATTCAAAATTAACCCTTTTATTCACTGAATCATTCAAACCAATCCATAATACACATAATTAGGACATTTTGCAAACTAGCCCTCACATTTTCACATTTTGACACTAAAGTCCCTAATTCACAAAATCACAAAATACACAAAATTTGTTTGTACAAAAGCTTAACCAGATTTTCATAGCTCTCATACAAGTCCATACCTTTCATTTATTTCACATTTTAGTCCTACAATTTACAATTATCACAATTTAGCCCATTTTACTCAAAATCACCAAAAATCCAAAGACAACATATAAACCCAACATCAAACTTCCATATTGTATCATTTAACAACATAAAGCTCATGAAATCATCGATGGCACATTTCAAAATCAATAGAAAAATCAGAAATTAATACATGGGCTTGATAGTATACAAAGCAACGATCATAAAAACGTAGAAATTATCAAAAACCGATCGAAACTCATACCTTAATTGAGCTTTAACTTAGCCGCACACTAAATGCTTTTATTTCTTCTCTTTTTCTTTGAATTTCGGTAAGTATGGATGAATAATTCATGCATTAACATGTTTTGTTTTATTATATTAACATTAATAAACATTTTACCATTTTGTCCTTTCATTAAACATTAATAAACCATTATATACAAGGTTATTAAGGTCCACTCAAGCTTACAATGGTCAAATATCAACATAAAGACCTCTCAAATAATAAGCCAAATCAGATAGGCTCCTTTAACATATAACATGTAACTTTTATATTTTACGCGATTAGGCCCTTTTATCAAATTAAGCACAAAATTGATCAAATCTTCGTACAAAACTTTCACACATGTCAATTCACATATCATAAGAATGGAAAATAATATTTAAATATTTTTCTAACTCAAATTTGGGGTCCTGAAACCACTATTTCGACTAGGGTCAAAATCAGACTATTACAATTCTCCCCCGTTAAGGATTTTTGTCCCCGAAAATCTTACCATTGAACAAATTCGGATATTGCAGCCTCATAACATCTTTAGGCTCCCATATGGCCTTTTCAATTCTATGTCGATGCCACATCACTTTTACTAACGAAATTTTCTTACGTCGTAGTTCTTTAACCTCACGAGCTAAGATATAGATCGACTTTTCTTCGTAAGTCATATTAGATTGAATCTCAATCTCAGACGGAGGAATCAAATGCGAAGGATCAGATCTATATCGTCGAAGCATCGATACGTGAAACACATCATGAATCTTTTCTAGCTCTAACAATCTATATGCTACCGGTTCAATACGCTTGGTAATCACATATGGTCCGATGAACCTCGGACTCAGATTGCCTTTTCTGCCAAATTGAAACACTTTCTTCCATGGTGATATTTTCAAAAACACTTTGTCATCATCTCAAACTCAATGTCTTTTCTTTTCAAATCCGCATAAGATTTCTGACGATCGGAAGCTACTTTCAAACTATTTTGAATCACTTTTACATTATGTTCTGTTTCTTTTATCAAATCAACCCCGTGAATCTTATTTCTACTGAGTTCTAACCAATACAAAGGTGTACGGCATTTGAGACCATATAAAGCTTCGTATGGTGCCATTTTAATGCTCGATTGAAAACTGTTATTTTAAGTGAATTCGATCAAAGGCAAATACAGTTCCCACATACTTTCAAACTCAAGAATGCAACATCTCAACATATCTTCGAGTATCTGAATAATCCATTCAGATTGACCATCTATTTGCAGGTGAAAAGCAGTACTGAAGTGCAATTTCTTCCAGAATCGTGATGTGCATCTCGAATCTCTATCTGAAACAATAGAAATAGGCACACCATGTAATTTCACAATCTAAGAAACATACAATTTAGCTAGCTTATCAAGCGAGTAATCTGTATGAATCGGAACAAAATGAGCCGACTTAGTCAATCTATCCACAATAACCCAGATTGCATCTTTCTTGCTCGGTGTCAACGGTAATCTAGATACAAAATCAATCGTGACTCTGTCCCATTTCCAATCAGGCATCATAATCGGTTGTAACAAACCTGAGGGCACTTGATGTTCAGCTTGAACTTGTTGACAGATTAAACACTTTGAAACAAAGTCAGAGATGTCGGTTTTCATTCCGGACCACCAATAATGCTCTTTCAGATCATTGTACATTTTCGTACTACTCGAATGCATAGATAACTGACTATTATGAGCTTTATTCAAAATCATCTGAATTAACTCTGGATTTCTCGGAACAGAAATTCTATCTCAGAATCTCAAACAATTATCTTTATCAACTCTGAATTCTGAATCAGACTCTAAATCATACTAAGCTCGTTTTGCTAAAATCTCATTATCAATCTTCTGAGCTTCGATAATTTACTGTAAAAACAAAGGTCTTGCTTTTAATTCAGCTAAAACTGAACCATCATCGCACATAGAGTAAACAATGATTTTCGACTCAAAGCATCAGCAGCAACATTTGCTTTACCTGGATGATAATCAATTACAAGGTCATAATCTTTCAACAGTTTTAGCCATCTTCTCTGTCGCAAATTCAGATCTTTTTGAGTGATCAGATATTTCAAACTCTTATGATCAGAGTACACATGACATTTTTCACCGAAGAAGTAGTGGCGCCAAATCTTTAGAGCAAACACAATCGCGGCTAACTCAAGGCCATGCGTCGGATAATTCTTTTCATGCGGCTTCAACTGTCTCGAAGCATAAACAATGACTTTGCCTTCTTGTATTAAAACACATCCCAGACCAATCAACGAAGCATCACCATATATCCCAAATTATTTACCTGATTCAGGTTGCACCAATACTAGATCTCCAGTCAACAAAGTTTTCAACTGATTAAAGTTGTTCTGACACTTTTCTAACCACTCAAATTGTACATCTTTCTGAAACAATCTCGTTAAAAGAGTCGCAATCATCGAAAAGCCTTTTACGAATCTTCTATAATAGCCAGTAAGTCCTAGAAAACTGCAGACTTCCGAGACATTCCTTGGAGGTTTCCAATCTAGAATAGCTAAAATCTTGCTCGGATCAACTCGAATACCAGATGTTGATACAAATGGCCCAGAAAACCAACTTCTTGTAACCAGAACTCACATTTACTGAACTTCGCATATAACTGTTTATCTCGCAAAGCCTGTAGCACTATTCTCAGATGTTTAGCATGTTCAGATTCATCACGTGAATAAATCAATATATCATCGATGAATACAACAACAAATTGATCTAGATACGGTTTGAAAATTCTATTTATCAAATCCATAGAGATAGTAGGTGCATTAGTTAATCTGAATGGCATAACTAAGAGTTCATAATGGCCATACCTCGTTCTGAAAGCAGTTTTCAGAATGTCTGAATCTTTTACTCTCAACTGATAATACCCCGATCTCAAATCTATATTTGAAAACACAATAGCTCCTTTCAATTGATCAAATAAATCATCAATTCGTGGCAGAGATACTTATTTTTAATAGTCACTTTGTTCAATTGACGATAATCTATAAACATTCTCATTGTACCGTCTTTCTTTTTTACAAACAGAACGGGAGCACCCTAAGGTGAGAAACTCGGTCTAGCAAATCCTCTATAAGTCAACTCTTGCAGTTGAGATTTCAATTCTTTTAATTTGGTCGGAACCATTCTATACGGAGCTATCGAAATCAGAGTAGTACCAGGTACCAATTCAATGCCAAATTCAACTTCTCTAACTAGAGGCAGTCTCGGCAGTTCTTCAGGAAACACATCAAGGAACTCACATACAACCAGCACTAACTTAACTTTCTTCTCTGATACTATCGGATCAATTACATATGCAAAATAGGCTTTACAATCCTTTCTCACAATATTTAAATCTTTCATCAAAGATATCACAATAGGTAATCCATTTAAATCACTAGATTCAATTCTGACTATTTCATCATTCTTGCATCTCAATTCAATAGTTTTCCATTTGCAGTTCACAATAGCATCATGCAAAGTTAACCAATCCATACCCAAAATTATATCAAATTCATCAAAAGGTAATAACATCAGATCGGTCAGAAAACAAATGTCTCGAAACATTAATAGACAGTTCTTGTAAACTTTATCAACCAAAATAGATCTGCCTAGGGGGTTCGAAACTTTAATTACAAATTCAGCAGACTCCACAGGCAAAGTCTTACTATTCACTAAATTCATAGACACATACAAATGTATTGATCCAGGATCTATCAAAGCAATTACAGAAGTATCATAAAGAGTAAATGTACCCGTAATCACATCTAGCGATGAACCTTTCTCATGAGCTCGGATAGCATAGGCTCTTGCAGGTGCATGAGCCTCAGATCTAACAGCTCTGTCTTTTCATTCTCTTTGACTACCACTTACATTTTCTATATTTCTGGAAGGTCTACCATGAGAAGCATTGCCACTTGGCCTCGGATTCTGAACATTATCTTTTTCAGCTAAATCTGGGCAATCTTTTATAAAGTGATTTCGTGAACCACAACTGTAACAAGCTCGGTTATTACTTTTTCCCCAGCATTCTCCAAAATGTCTTCTTTCACATTGATCACACTCAGGTTTTTCATTCTTTACATTACCAACACTGGCAATAGATGCACCTAGAGATTTGAGGTTCGACTACGATCTAGTACGATCTCTGTTCGAATATCCTACACTAGCCTTTGAACGACTATTATCATCTCTAAATTTCTTTGATGCAGACTGAAATGATTTGCTCGATGATCTCTTTCGTACCTCTCTAGCTTCAAAATCAGCTTTTCTTTTCTCTTTCCTAGATTATCAGCTTTACATGCTCGTTCAACAAGCACAACAAATTTTTTGATTTCCAAAACCCAAACTAACAAACAAATATCCTCGTTCAAACCATCTCCAAATCTTTTGCACATTATTGCTTCCGTAGATACACATTTACGGGCATACTGACTTAATCTTACGAATTCTTGCTCGTATTCTGTGACAGACATACTGCCTTATTTAAGCTCAAGAAACTCTTTACGTTTCTGATCAATGAATCTCTAGCTAATGTATTTCTTTCGAAATTTAGCTTGAAAGAAGTCCCAAGTAACTCATTCACTAGGAACCACAGATGTCAAAGTTTTCCACCAACGGTACACCGTAACTCTCAGAAGGGAAACGACACATTTTATGCATTCTTCGGGACTCAAAGACAATTCATCAAACACTCTTATCGTGTTCTCTAACCAGAACTTAGCTTTTTTGGCATCATTGTTCACTGTAGCTCGAAACTCTTCAGCCCCATATTTTCTAATCTTATCGACTGGTGGTCTACTTAACTGAACTTGATTCACTGGTGGCATAACAAAAGTTTGAGGAGGATTAACCAGGGATGGAGGTTGTTGTACAGCCGAATTGGTTCTAATATATTGGGTGAACCAATCATTCATCATTTGATAGAATGCTTGTTTAGCCTCACCATCACGGCTACTCGTAGCTGGTCGAGAATCAGATGGCACCGTCCATTGTGCGAGAGCAGGTGCATTACTCTCAACATCATCAGCTATAGCTCGTTCAGGATCCATTTACTATATAAAAGCACATTTCAATATCAGGATTCATCACACTATCGCAGTTCATAAATACGACATGTATAGCTAGACTCATATACACTATGGTAGTCTTAAAACTGACTAAACCATAGCTCTGATACCAACCAACTGTAACACCCCTAACCCATAACCGTCGCCGGAATAGGTTTAGAGGCATTACCAGACCCATAACTCAGATCCGAACAATCACATAACAAATACCATCTCATTTCAATAAGCATAGATCATTCATATTCAATAGGAACTTTAAACTATCATACAAAGTCTAAATCATGCGTTTAGAACCAAATTGATAACATATGAAAGTTTTAGAACATAGAAAAATTTTCAACTTTTCAAAGGTCACACTCCCGTATGAATGGGTCGTGTGCCTCACATGGAATTAGACAGGCCCATGTGTCTAAGCCGTGGCGAAACAGGGCATACATACTGACTTGCACACACGGCCACAAGACACGCCCGTGTGCCTTGATCGTGGTCGAAACTAACTTGGGTCACACGGCTAGCCATACGCTCGTGTGCCTTGGCCATGCCTAAGACAGACTTACATTTGTAAGGTACCTCAGAGGACACACGGCCGTACAACATGACCGTGTGTCGCACACGGCTGAGACACACGCCCTTGTCTTTGCCTGTGTGGACAAAAATAGGCCATTTGAATAGCCAATTTGCCACCCCAATTTGGGTCAAACCTACAAGCACCAAATCAATTATATTTGCACAACAATTTCAGCCAATTTCTAACCCAAACCATACACCATTCATGCCATAACATTATTAACAATTCCTATCTCAATTCATCAACCAAAACATAACAAATCTGTAATAAAATCATACCAAGGCATATGTTTTAATACATCATTCAATTGCATGGTCAAAACTTACCAAAACTTATTAACATTGACCATTTCTTTTGGTCATTCAAATCATATCATATAGTAATTCCAACCATAAATTCAAACACAAACTAGCTACATCACATGGCATAATATATACATTACAAAACATATCAAGATACTTCTAGCCTATACATGCCATACTCCAATAGTTATACTTACAAAATGTACCAAAATGAAGTTTGATAGTGTGGTGATGATCTTTGACGATCCCCGAGCTCACAGTAGCTTTGATATATATAAAACAATACAAACACACACAAAGTAAGTTTTCAAAAGCTTAGTAAGCTCGTACCAAAAATCATCAATAGTATATAAAATATAAAACATCAACACATAAGTATTTATAAATTTTCAATTTATCTATTAATTCTCTACCAACACCATCCATATGTTAAACTAATTTAATGAACTTTATATACATAATACCATCTGCCACATAGGTATTATACGTACCTGAACCTTCCGTATTCATTCAGTATCATTCTCACCTCTCATTCAGATATTTTAAGACTTTCCGAAGATTATTCATACTTTAAACATCCTCACACTTAGTGCTTTAAGGATTAGCCAAAGCTATAATGATTTCACACACTTAGTGCCATCTGAATTAACCGAAACTATATCAGTATCGCACATTTAGTGCCTCATGTAGCCGAAGGTAGTTTAAATCGCACACTTAGTGCTAAATATAATTAATTTATCATCGTACTCATCCAAACCAAATATATATACAACCTATGTATAATTAAAGTATCAAAATATACTTATAACTTCATGTTTTACTTACAAACTTACCTCGTACTCGGAATTGTCGACTCGGATTGTTTACTCTATAATCTTCGACTTCCCTCGGTCTAAGTTTGAATCCCTCTTTTCTTGATTTATATGTATTCAAAATTAACCATTTTATTCACTAAATCATTCAAACCAATCCATAATACACACAATTAGGGCATTTTGCAAACTAGCCCTCACATTTTCACATTTTGACACTTAAGTCCCTAATTCACAAAATCACAAAATACACATAATTTGCTTGTACAAAAGATTAATCAAATTTTCATAGCTCTCATACAAGTCCATACCTTTCATTTATTTCACATTTTAGTCCTTCAATTTATAATTTTCACAATTTAGCCCATTTTACTCAAAATCAGCAAAAATCCAAAGACAAAACATATAAACCCAACATCAAACTTCCATATTTCATCACTTAACAACATAAAGCTCATGAATTCATCCATGGCACATTTGAAAGTCAATAAGAAAATCAAAAATTAATACATGGGCTTGATAGTATATTAAGTAACGGTCACAAAAACGTAGAAATTATCAAAAATCGATCGAAACTCATACCTTAATTGAGCTTTAACTGATACGAACCGCCTCGAGAAGAGTCGAGTCGTATGTAGATTGCCCGATCGTCTACGAGAAGTTACGTTAGAATCAGTTGAGTTGAAGGAATGATTGCAGTAGAAAGAGGGGTACGAACGGAATGGTAGGAATGAAAGGGTAGGAACAAAGGAATATGAACAAATTGGTCGATTTTGGTAACAAGAATAGGTTCAAAATGACTAAGTATAGGTTGGTATAGGTTCGGCTAACAAGGGAAACAAAGAAAGGAGATGGTTTGTGGTGATGGAACGAAGTGGGCTTCAGGGTCAAGAATGAACCAACACTATATACGAGTGTTGACCCGAGACTTATAGGACTCTTAAGGTGATTTGGGAGATAGGATAGGACCTTGACCCGTTACCTAAGAAGGTAAGAACCAAAGGTATAAAGTTTGGGGTGAACGCCACACTACGAGTAGTGATAAGTTCGGAATCGACAAAGAACACGATTGACACAACTAGAACGCTAGGAATGCCAAATGAATCTTTGAACGAAAAATAAGAAAAGTTTTGCTTCACAATTTCGGCAGCATAACATTAACAAAGTTTCAAAAGTCCCTTCACAAAGAAAAATAACAAGTATTTATAGCCTAAACAAGTAGCCGAATGGACAAGTTTAGAAGCTAATAAATTCAGCCATAAAACACCTAGATAATTCTAGAAGAAAAATCATGAATATCCATGAATGTGCAGCCCTTTGATGTTCCATCATCCCCCTTGGCCGAATAAAGCTTTAATGCACCTTGAATACTTAAATGGTTAGCTTGAAAATGCATGGATCATGCATGAAACGTCCCAATGTATGTTCCTCCATAAATTCGGTCCATGAACCTTCAAAAACATGAACATTAAATAGCCCCTACTTGCATGAGCGTCTCCAATACATTTACTCTCTTAAATGCCGTCCATTGAACCTCAATTCTACATGCACCTCTTCATACATTGCACCAAGCCCTACACGAACTTGCATTAATTTCCTTCCATGCATGAATGTGTGTCGTTCAAAGGGATTGGATCTTCTAGATACATTCATGCATGATTTTTCATCATTCATGTAACCGAATGTGCATTTGAACCCAAACATTCATGTATTTTGTACATTCATGTATTTGACAAATACATGAACTTGTAAACACCATGAATCTGGTCATGCATGCACCTAATTAAATGTTGTTCATTCATGCATGTGGGATGTCCAAAAGAGATGTTTCTTTAAGAATTCATTGCGCTGTCCATGAGCATTATACCTACAATAAATAAAATAATTCATAAGACATCATGTGAACACACATAAATTCAGCACAATGTGAACACATTTAAGATATGTGACATCTATAACATATTAATAACAAATATTAATATAAAACAAATTTAATGCTTAAATAAATATATTCGAATTTTATTTAATCCATTAAAGTCAAAAATCGGGTTTGAGCTAAAATGAGCTAAGCTTAAGCCCTTGACTAAAGTTGAGCTGAGGTTAAACTCCTAAGCTGAAGTTGAGCTAAGGTTTAGCTCATGAGTTGAAAATGAGCTAGGAGTAAGCTCAGTTTAGCTCATGCAAATAGATTGCACTTGAATGAGCTGGATTTGAGCTGGATGTAGCTCGTGGAGCTGGAAACAAGCTGGGATTAGCTTGCCAACACGTCAGAGCTCGACTAGGGAGGCTTGTTCGAAGAGGTTCGCTGGGCATGCTCGCATCATTAACTTAGTCGAGCCCTAAATGCTTTTATTTATTCTCTTTTTCTTTGAATTTTGGCAATTATGGATGAAAAATTCATCCATTAACATGTTTTGTTTTATTATATTAACATTAATAAACATTTTACCATTTTGTCCTTCCATTAAACATTAATAAACCATTATATACAAGGTTATTAAGGTCCACTCAAGCTTACAATGGTCAGATATCAACATAAGGGCCTCTCAAATAATAAGCCAAATCAAATAGGCACCTTTAACATATAATAGACAACTTTTATATTTTACGCGATTAGGTCCTTTTATCAAATTAAACACACAATTGATCAAATCTTCATACGAAACTTTCACACATGTCAATTAACATACCATAAGCACAAAAAATAATAGTTAAATATTTTTCTAACTCAAATTTGTGTTCCTAAAACCACTATTCTGACTAGGGTCAAAACCAAACTGTTACAGGTCTGAGTTCATAATGGATACGTTTCATGTAACATCCGAGCTTATTGAGAGTTCTGAGTTCATTGTGGATGTGTTACATCTTATGTGGTAGTTTCGGCTACGTTTGTATATGTGGTACTTATGTGCAAGGTTTTCGCGTATCCAAAAGTATTTCGAGTGTTCAACGGGTAATGTAATAATTGTAATGAAGTCCTGAGGAGGGCATACGAAAGAGGTATGGTTATTGATACTCTACTATGAGTACAGGTACGTATGCTAAACCTATGAGTAATGCTTTGATAAAGATCAATTTAAGATAAGCAAGTATGTAAGTGCATACGATGAGTAAGCAAAGAGGTTTGAATGAAAAATAATCTTTATGTATAAGTTCTCATGTTTTTGCATGTTAATTGTTTACCACTATCGCATATTATTTGAATGTTGACTTACTAAGCTTTAATGCTTACCCCTCTCTCTTTTCCATCCTTTGTAATTTCGTCAAGCTAGCTCAGGGATCGGAAGCTATCGGAGTATTCGATCACACTATCAAAAGACCTTTGGGTATAGTGAAATTATTATTTTGAGTATGGCATGTATAGGAACCTGGTCATTTTGTGATATGTGTCATGCTATTTGGCCAAATTATGAAGGCCTATGATGATGATGATTCTTTTTGTAATAGCTATGTGATATGGCTCATATTTGATCATTTGGGTTGTAATCTAATTACCCATGCATGCATGTGTTAGTGTTTTGATGGTAGGATATGTTATTGCTTGGTGAGTGCATGGTAATGATGTGATATGTTGTTGATTGATGGATGTATGGTAAAGTGAGGATTAAGTGTTAGAGGTTAAAGGATGACCTAATGACTAAAAATGACTATGTGTATGAATACACAATTTGAAGTTATGGTAATAAGTTTAATAATGCATGAAATTGGTGTGGAATGTCTCTAAATGGCGTAATTAATGAGTGTGCAATAAGATGACATTATGAAGATGTGAGAGTGCTAAGGTGTGGAGTATTTGAGTGCATAAATATGTCATATTTGATGTTATCAAGTGTGTTTGAATGTATGAGTGATTGAGGGTGACCATTGGCTTGGAAAATAGCCCTCAAAATGATCCACACGGGTAGACATATGGACATGTGTCTAGGCCATGTGTGACACACAGTTTGCCCCATGAGCGTGTTGAAAGGCCGTGTGTCCCCTGCACCGAAAATTTGCAAGTCAGTATGCATGGTAGTAAACACACGGGTAGAGACACGGCCTAGCACACGGGCATGTGCCTTGGCAACATGCCCCTAAATGAATGATGACATCATATATAGAATGTCCAGGTTTTTGGACACGGGTGTGTCTAGGCCGTGTGAGGACACGGGCATGTGCTCAACCGTGTGAAAGCCCCTATAGGTTTGAAATGAAAAATAAATTCTAGAAATTCCACACGGGTATGAGACACGGGCATGTCCCAAAGCACACGAGCATGTGCATTGCCTTCACACGGGCGTGTGAGGCTTAAACCGAAAATTTTCTTAGAATTTTCTTAAGCTCTCGGTTTAGTCTCGGATTACTTTTAATGTATGTTTTAGGCCTCGTAGGTCCATGATAAGGACAATATGAATTTGTTTGATTGGTTTTATTTTGGAGTGAAATTTTATTACCCGTATTTTTCGGAGATGCCCTATTTATGTACGGTAATGCCTCATACATTGTCTCGGTCTCGGGTACGGGTAAGTGGTGTTACAAATAAACATGAAATGGGTGTAATAAAATATTTTTAAGTTAGGTGAATTTTGGTAATCTAATAATTAAAAGAATTAAAAAGGAAAAATAAGCCAAAATTGGCTATCATCTTCTCCATCCAGCCGAAACTAGCATGGACACCATGGCTAGGGTTTGGTTCAAGCTTCCAAGCTTATTTGTAAGAGATCCTGAGCCCCGTTTTAAATGTTTTTTACATTTTTTAAGTCTCTGTAACATGATCTACTCATTTCTACCATTATTTTGAGCTAGGTTTTATGTTTAAAAATTTATCCATGAGTGACATACTTGTATTTTGATGTCTAATGGTAGAAAATAAGTGTTGGGTGTTAAATAAACAACATTTACTAAGCGATTTTCGACGAAAATGTCCGAAAGGACCGTTTTGTAAAAGTTGTAAAAATGATATAAAAGGGTGTTATGATGAGAATTGCAGTTTTCTATAGTTATGAAAATCGTTCGGCTAGGCCTATAGAATGGGAAAATTGAATAAAGATCACTTTACGAGCCTAAGGGCAAAAGTGTAATTTTGACAAAGTTTAAGGGCAAAAATGTAATTTTTTGAAATATGATTTTGGGTCAATTTGAATAATGTGAGTCCTAAATAGGCTATATTTGAAATGATAGATCAAGGAAATCGAGATTTGAGCTTAAATCGAGAAAATACAAGTTTTGGACTAAAATGGTAATTTTGTCGTTTTCGTATTTGAGGTAAGTTCGTGTGATTTAATAAGCATATTATTCATGTTATTATTGTTATACATGAAATATATCTTGCTATGATTGTATTAAATTTGATGTTAATGGACATTTGATGGAAATTGACATTTTAAATGAAATGAATAAGTTTGTATGAAAACTAGGTGATATGTGATTTTTATTGTATGGACTAATGCCCAAATAAACATGAAAATGTGTTGAATTGAATGTATATTGCATGATCATCTATGCATATTGATATACTTGATGAAAAGAGAACATCCTGGTTGAATAAAAAGGGATATCCGATGGATAAATCATTGTTTACATGACACGAGATCCTGCATGTGTTGCAGAAAAGGATTTAGCCTAGACGGGTAATCAGTTGATCTCAAAATATGAAGGATCTAGCCTGGACGGGTGTTCCTTGAGTGATCGAGCCTTCTAAAGAATATGGGTGCATTAAGGATTTAGCCCGGATGGGTAATCCGATTAAGGACTGGATTCAGCCTACACTGGTAATCCCGTCATAATGAGTGAGGTTCGCGGGAGTGCATGCTTGAAAATGATCACTTGTATGATTTAACGGTAAATGGGCTATCCGTCGAGATTCCGAGAAATTCAACGGGAATTTAAATGAGAAATGGAATGGAAATACATGAAATGATAATCTCATCTATGCTTAGATGATACTAGTATGATGTATATGATTGTCATGTTTGGATGAGTGGCTGTGCTAAGAGATAGCACATGTACGTACTCGAAACCCATGAGCATGTGTTTGCCATGTGAAATGAAATGAACTTGTGATAAGAGTGCAAATGAATCAGTGTTATTTATGAGAATAATTTCTATGACAAATTTGTGATGGTTATCATTATGTTGCACTAAGACAGATTAGTACAATAGCAGCGGTCCGAATTTTAAAATCCACCAAAAATACTGAAAATTTAGTTAGAGGCTGAATAAAATATGAAATTAAAGCTTATCGAGTATAGTTTCAGATAAAGGAAATGGTGTAAGCAAAGGAATCTCATATTATGAGATATTTTAATTTTTGTAAAACAAGGTCAGAGTAATATCGGACTCCCTTGTCTTAAATTTGGAGAATCATTAAAAATTGTACAAAAATTATTATGGGTTATAATTTATATGCCTAAAATCATTAGTAAGTATAATTTCAAAAGAAATAGATGGAAGCATCATCCGAGACCCATACTATGAGATAATTAATTCATAGTGAAGAGAGGTTGGAACTGCCAGACAAAGAAACAGGGATAAATTTAAAGAATAAAATATAATTATTGCCAAGACCAAAAATTCTGAAAAATTTATAGTAAGAAGATCTGTGAGTCTAGTTTAACGAAAAATTAAAGGTTCTCAATTTGGAGTCCCGTAGCTCCAGATACGAATAATTTGGTGACCGTGATTCAGGAAAATAGCTTGACTGGACTTTGGAATAAATAGAAAGAATTTGAAAATAGCATGTTGTCACATTGCTTATTATTTTTCATGCAAGCTTACTAAGCGTAAAGCTTACTCCCTCCTTTCCATCTCTGTAGTGTTTTCAGGTCAACTAGGGGTTGGATATCGTCGAAGGCAGCATCACACTATGAGGTTACCACTTTTGGAGTATTGTTGAATCTTAATGTCTTCAAGTGAGTGGCATGTATAGGGACTTAGTCATTATGATGTGTATTCTTTTGATTTGGCCAAGATGTTGGCTTAAATTGATTCGTTGTGTTTAGCCATGAGATGTGGCTTGTATGGGTTATGGCTTGTAAACCTATTTATCCAAGCTATTTATTGATGCCTTGTGATGTAGTCATATGGTTATAATGGTTTGACATGAATGGTTAGTATTACGGTTTGTATGCTTGATGAATGTCTTATGACCAAACAAAGTGGTCATAATCAGAGAATAAAAGTGTGATATGTAACACCCCTAACCCATATCCATCGCCGGATTAGTGTCATAAGGCATTACAAAATAAAAGCACAATTCTGAACAATTATACATATACACATGAACAAGTCTCAAAAAATTAGTCAAAATTTATTTCGTCAGCTAACACCACTCTTAAATATGAAACAATATGAAATATATCATTTCAAACATTAAAGCATATACTGGTTTTAGCAGAGATAAGATTTGAGCCTAAATGATTTTCCCACTATTATAATACGTAAGTATACATTGACTTTTCATATTAACTAATGATATCATTACTCAACTTGAACTCAAATATCATTTAAATATATAATATCAATTAAATTCATACTTAAAATCACATGTCAATACATTATGTAAATAAATATCTTTATATATATTTATAGAGTGACTAATCCAATTAGTACCGAATATCTAATTCAAAACATCCACATAAGTCACATAATAATGCCGAACATTTATGCATGCTTATACCATGTAATAGTTCACTTATGAACTAACTTTTATGACTTAGACAAATGTTTTGTCGTAAAAACTGAATACAAATTACTAAATACATATATTTCATACTTATCAACGAACATAGGCCACAACCAAATTCCCAATCACCTTATTTCAATCATTTTGTCTTAACAACATATGATTCAAATAATACATCAAACCAATTCATTACATGTATATTCACAAGTGTCGAATCATAAGTAGCTTAAAAATATTACCCATATCTTCCATCTTATAACCGAATGCCATTACTTCAATCATAGTCATTTATCTAATATATATATATTCAAAACATGAATCTCCCATACCATATAATGAACATATCAAGAAAAAACTTATATCATGTTCGTACAAAACCAAACAACCTTTAATGCTAAATCACATATAACACATTGACTAAATACAACAACCAAAATTAAAATAATCCTTTATCTATACATACCTTAACCGAATCAACCCTGTAAAGCCCCAAAAAAATCCCGAAATCCAAAAATCCCGAAATCCTAAATTTTCTTTATTTTCAATTTTGATTAAAATTGTGTTTAATATTCTTATCCAAGCGATAATTTTAGTAGGTCTTACCTAAGGTTGAGTTCGAATTAAGGGGTAGAAGAAATTATAATTTAATTATTAAAGGAATCAGGGTTGGCTAGTAGTTGGGCTTTTGAGAAAAATGAAGAAACAATTGGATACAAAAAGAGCCTGTGGTGGAGTGGCTAAGTGACGCCACATAAGGTGTAGTGAGCTGGCGTTAGTAGCTAGCAAGGGGGTCCAAGGTTCGAATCCTAGCTTAGTATTTTTAGAATTTAATTTTGGCCTTCTAGAAGGATGGAAGTGGCGTGAAGATGGACTTCAAGGGGAGTGTTCAAAAGAGAAAATTAAGGAAAGGATCTAGGGGTTATTAGGGAGAAAAATGAGGAGATGAGAAGTAAGGAGTAAGTGGAGCTGAATTGGGAACTTGGGCTTGAAGAATTTGGCTATAGGGCTATAAGTAGGTGCCGAATGGGAGGGTTGAAAAGTTAATGATGAATTTCCCTTCACTTTGTGCTAGAAACCCTTTTCTCTTCAAGATCCAAAAAGCAAAAAACCCTCTATTTTACTTTCGTTTCTTTTTGCTGATTTCTATTCTCCTCTACAAAATCTTCTTTGCCGATTTCTTCTACTACTCTTCTTCTTTAATCTGTACAAAATAATCCTTATTCACCATACTTAGTTTGAAAAGCCAAAAAACCAAATCTTCTAATGGCCAAATACTTTTTGACCGAATCTAATGTAAATGTTGATCTTCCGATCAGTTTTCTTTGTTTAGTATCAATTATTGTCCCTCACTCTTTCTAATCAACTTTGGTAGGGAATTAGTATCGGATCTTGGTTTCTAGCTCTCTGTCGAATTGCTCCTTAAGGTGTTGCAGTTTTGGTAAGTAACCTTCTCCCATTGGCTAAGGTGGCCGAATGGTCATAGTTATGGTAAGGAGACTTGTGTTGGATACAAGTCACCTATTATTCGGGTTTTAATAGTTAAGATTTGTGCAGATCTAGGAAATACGTGATCAAGGAAAAAGCGATTAAGGATTGGGCTCAAGGTAATGTTAAGGTGACGTTTCGGTTTTTGAGTAAATAAGTATTAAGCATGCGATTAATTGAAGGGTGATATCGATTATAGGTTTGGGCTAAGTAGATCGCATCACGCTTGCTTACCAGGTGTGTACATATACTGCACACACACGATGATTCAGCAAAAGCTGAAAAGTTGAAAAATCGAAAAGCCAAAACGCCGAAAAGTCAAAAGTTTGGCTACAGTAGTATTGTGAGTGTGCGAAAACTCGTAAGGGGGAAACTGATAGGTTTCCTGAGGCCCACGGGCAATTTCGTGGACTTGGTTTGTGATCTGGCCAAATGGGACGGAATGGGCTAAATGGGCCCGATGGGCTGTTGGGCCCATAATAGGCAAAAATTGATAATTGATGCTATGTGATAGAAAGTTTGTATGTGAGCATGAATATGAATGTGATTGGGCCTAACGGGCCATATAAATGTGATTTGGGCCTAATGGGCCATATACAGGTGATTTGGGCCTAATGGGCCATATGAATATGATTGGGCTTAAAGGGCTAGATACAGGTATGTGAAATTGTTTGGGCTTTGTAAGTGGTTTTGGGCCTAGTATATGATATCCACATAAGACTTAATTAATATATTGCGACCGTAGACAAGTCAAAGGGTTAAGGTGTGGCAACGGGTATATGCGTGTCTAGGATTGGATCTAGGGAGAGCTTGGTACTTAAGCGGTCTTAATGACCGACCTCCTCTTCTTTGGAATCCTACCTGGTGCATAGTATTCGTTCATCTTATGTCACGGGACTTGTTAACAGGCCAAGATAAGTGAAAACTGAAATTAAGGGAAACTTACCGAAATGCCCCTAAGGGCAAAAATGACCAAAATACCCCTAGGTGTTGAATGTAAGTTTTGTGGATGCGACATACATACATATGATATTATGCTTAGGTTGCATATGGGTTGGGAATTATGGAACGGAGGAAGAATATGAGGATCGCATGGTTGTTTAACAATCATGGATTCACCGACAGCTTTTAAAGCCCAATATGTAAATGAAGGTAGTTTCGCAACCGGGCTACCATTGTTTGTGGGTTGGGTGGGTCAATATTTATATCCCCACATGGTGTGACAGGGGACGGAGCCGGTGTGTAGCGGATGGATAAGTTGGATGGGATTGCATTGCATGATTGATGAATGATGTTTTTTTGAATGCTTGCTTTTGTCGAGGGTTGTACACATTGAGTTTGCGAAAACTCACTCCCTCTTTTATTTTAATTTCAGATCATGCTCAGTAGAAGGTTTGATGTTTGGACAGACTCTAGGTGGCCAGCTAGCAAGATGATTTGGACTTGGGATTTTTTTTCAAGCATTTAAGTTTTTACTTCTATTTAAGTATGTTCCAGACCAGATTGTAATAAGGTTTTCGTTATGCTATTATTACTTGAATTATTATTATTTTCAATGTAATTACAAGAAGTTGAACATGGGTTTTCTAAATTATAGTATGTTTTTTTACGTTTCCGCAATTAAATTTTTAAATTATAAGTTTTCTTAAATCAAATGTTTCAACAAGGTTTTTGTAACTAAAAAGGTGTGTTTTTTAAGTTAATTAAGGTTTCTTTTATTTTAATAAGGGTTTTCAATGAAAACACGATTTTCGGTAAAACACTTCAATGTGACGCACCCGATTCGGCCATAACGTCTGGGCCAGGTTTAAGATGTTACATTTAGTGGTATCAGAGCCCAGGTTGCAAAACTCGAATTTTGAATTGGGCCTTATTATTATTTGGTTTCTTTTCTACTTATTATTTAGATTTAAAAAAATTTTGGATCGCGATGCTTTGAAAAAAGAGAAATCTTGCTGAGCAGCACACCGAGTCTCCGACATCGAACCTAGTAAGTACTTTTATTTAAGTTTGTTTAAGTTGTTATGCAGTAGATAGTTAGAGGGCTACTTTAGATGATGGTTAGAATGGAACTAAAGCCCGTAGGATCTGGAAACTGTAGAGGATTTTCGAAAACGATCTTCTCTTTAAATATTTTCATAAAACATCGGTGTAATTATTAAACTAACTAAAACTTCATAAAATTTATAATTTAGATAATACGCGAATTGACGATGAGTGCTAGAAGAGATGCAAGAGGCCGTGGCCGAGGCCGCGGAAGTGTTAGGGCTGAATCGTCGACATCGAGCCATATGCCCAATGTTGGAGTAGAAGAGGCTCCGGCCTCAGCCGTGGTTGGGAATAGACAGTATGATTTGGTCGCGGGAGAAGATGCATTGTCACAGGCAATGCTGAGGATTCTAAAAAGGGTCACTGGGCCCAATAATGGCAACAAAAATCCGGGGTCCATTCCAGAACAACTTCGATCGAACGGGGCTGAGATCTTTAAGGAGGTGGCTGGTGTGGCTCCTAATGTGGCAGAATATTGGTTGGAGGCCACTGAAAGGATAATGGAGGATTTGGACTGCTCACCTGAGCAAAAGTTGAAAGGGGCGGTGTTATTGCTTAGGGAGGAAGCCTACCAGTGGTGGCTAACAATGAAAGAGGGCACCCAACCGGAGCAGGTCCCCTGGGAGTTTTTCAAAGCTGCATTCCAAGGGAAGTATGTGGGTGTAAGCTATGTGGACGCTAGGAGGAAGGAGTTCCTGAACTTAACCCAAGGCAATAAATCAGTGGCGGAGTATGAGGCGGAGTTTCTACGCCTTAGTAAGTATGCAAGGGTAATGGTGGCAACAGAGTATGAGCGTTGCGTTAGGTTTGAGGATGGGCTTAGAGATAGCCTTAGGGTACTGATAGCTCCACAAAGGGAACAAGTTTTCTCAGAGTTGGTGGAGAAAGCAAAGATAGCAGAGGAGATAAAGTACACTGAGCGCCTAAACCGAGAGAAGGAAAAGGATAAAAATAAGTGGGAGGCTGAGACTCCGGGTGTTGGGCAAAGGCCTAGGACCAGGGCCAGAAATAATGGGCCAATTAGAGTAGAGCCCCCTACTGCTAATCCAGGGGTGTCACCTTATGCTGATTGTGGGAGAAGGCATGGAGGCGAGTGTTGGAAGAGAATGGGAGCTTGTTTTTCTTGTGGGTCTATGGAACGTAGGATCAAGGATTGCCCTCGAATGCTAGGTCGAGAACCAGTAGTGGGTCAATGAGGTGCTCAACCACGAAGGGGTGGACAGCTACAGCCAAGGGGTCGTGGATAGGCCAGGGGCGGTAACGGCAATGGACGTGGACGCAGAGCACCAGGCAAAAATACGGGCCAAGTTGAGGCGAGACAGCTAGCTTTGATTTATGCTGCTCGTCATCGAGAAGATGGGGATGCCCCAGATCTGATAACGGGTATGTTCTTTATATATGAGTTATCTTACACAACCTTGGTTGATATTGGATTGATGCATTAATATGTTGCATGCAATAAGACTGAGTCTTTGGGTGATATGTTTGAGATTATTGCAAATGATATGACTGTGATTAGTCCGTTAAGGCAGTCGGTAGGAGTGAATAAGATGTTTAGGGAGGTACCCTTAGTATTTCAAGGGGTTACCTTTTTAGCGGATTTGATGGAGCTCCCATTTAGCGAATTTGACTTAATCTTAAGTATTAATTGATTGGTGAAGATCTGAGCCACTTTAAATTGCGCTGCAAAGCGAATGGTGTTAAGAATGGCGGAGGATAAGTAGCGGTGATTGGTGAATGCCAGACTATCTGTCGAACGTGATTTCGGTGTTAAGGGCTGAGAAGTTAGTACGAAGGGGATGCGAAGCCTTTTTGGCTTATATTAGTGATACGTAGGCTAAGAGCCTTACTGTTAAGGAGTTGAGAACAATTAAGGAATTTTCGGATGTCTTTTCTGAGGAGCTACTTGGGTTGCAACCCAGCAAAGAAGTATAATTTGGAATCGAGTTGTTACCTAGGATGGCACTGGTGCCTATTGCTCCTTATCGGATGGCACCAAAGGAGCTGGTAGAAATTAGGGCACAGATTCAAGAATTGTTGGATCGAGGGTTCATCCGACCAAGTGTGTCTCCATGGGGAGCACTAGTGTTATTCGTGAAGAAGAAGGATGAAACTTTACAAATATACATCGATTATCGACAGTTAAACAAGTTAACTGTTAAGAACAAGTACCCTCTACCGAGAATCGATGATCTTTTTGATCAGTTTAGGGGAGCTTCGGTGTTCTCGAAGATTGAACTACGTTCGGGATATCACCAACTAAGGGTTAAGGAGGCCGATGTTCATAAGACAACTTTCAGAACTCGTTATGGGCACTACGAGTTCTTGGTGATGCCATTCAGGCTGACAAACACACCTACCGCTTTCATGGATCTCATGAACCGGGTTTTCCAACCCTACTTAGATCGGTTCGTGGTAGTCTTTATAGATGACATTTTGATGTACTCAAAAGATGAGGATGAGCATGATGCACACTTAAGGATTGTGTTGCAGACTTTAAGAAAGAAGCAGTTGTATGCCAAATTCAGTAAGTGCGAATTTTGGCTAAAAGAGGTTACTTTTCTAGGACATGTGGTGTCAGCCGAGTGGATTAAGGTGGATCCTCGGAAAATTAAAGCGTTGTTAGACTGGAAAGCACCCAAGACAATATCAGAAATCTAAAGTTTTCTGGGCTTGGCAGGATACTATAGGCGGTTTGTTGAGGGCTTTTCCGTAATTGCTGCACCCTTAACTAAGTTGTTGAGGAAAGGGGTACCGTTTGTTTGGACGAACAAGCAGCAAGAGAGTTTTGGAAAACTTAAGAAAGTTTTAACTGAGGCCCCTGTGTTGATGCAGCTAGTACCTGGGAAAGAGTTTACGGTTTATAGTGATGCATCACATGTAGGCTTAGGTTGCATATTGATGCAAGAAAGAATGGTGGTTGCGTATGCGTCACGACAACTTAAGATTCATGTGGTGAATTACCCAACCCATGATTTGGAGCTAGCTGCGGTGGTGTTCGCGCTCAAAATATGGAGGCATTACTTATACTGGGAGAAGTGCATAATCTATTCAAACTACAAGAGTTTGAGGTACCTCGTTACCCAAAACAAGCTAAACCTTAGGCAACGTAGGTGGGTGGAGTTATTGAAAGATTATGATTGTACGATTGAATATGTAACACCCCAAACCCGACCTAGAAGTTAGGCCCGAATTCGGCGTGTCACATTGAAGCGTTACTGTAAAAGTCATGTTTTAACTAACATCTTTCTTAGTGTTTAAAGAGTATTTTTGTTATAGATTAAAGCGAATAGAAGCTGTGCACCAGGTAAGATGCAGGAAAAGAGGAGGTGAGTCAATTAGACTACTTAAGTACCAAGCTCTCCATGGATCCACTCCTAGACATGCATACAACCATTGCCACACTTTAACTGAATGATTATTTAGGAAAAACCATTTTGTTTAAGCCATTAAAAGCACTTGTTAATTTTTTTTAAAACGTTTTCATTGCGGAAGCTTTGTCTTGTTTCACAATATTTTGAAATCAGATAATTTCTTTTAAAAACGCACCCTAGAACTATTCAATCCGAAACCTTTAAATCCATATCATGCCAAAGCTAATAATCATACTAAAGCAATTAAAAATAATTAAAGTGGCCTTATTACAACTTAAAACCCGAAAACATAACGGAAGTAATCTAGAATAAAAGTGAAGGCATAATCACTTATTTTAAACAGTCCACATGGCCACTCTGAATCCCTTCCGGCTCCAAGTCTCCACATCAAGTCTCACCTTCAAAAATAAGGAAAGGGGGGTGAGTTTGGAAACTCAGTGTACAACAAGCCCTTTCAGAGCCCAAACTAATACCAGCATACTGGGCCGAAGCCTTTACTATAATTGGTATGGCCCATAGGCCCATTTCAATATCACATATAATACCAATGAATGTATGCAAGCCAATTTAAGGAGACTACTCAACCCACCATCCGCTACTCTCCACCCGTACCAATCAAGCTCTCCATGTGGGGAATAACTCAACCCACCCAACCAAACTCTCCACTGGCAACATAGCTGCTTTATCATATTACTGGAGGCCTAGCCTCTTTAATAACTAGGGCAAATCCCTTTTTTGATAAACTAGGGCAAAGCCCTTTTCGGTAAATTGGGACAAAGCCCTTTTTGCACTTCCTCCATTTATATCAAACCCAACCCATGCATATAATGAGTATATCATGTGCATCTCATAACATATCATGTACATATCATGTCATATCATGTATATCAAAATCTCATGCATCATATTCATAATTAAACCCTAGGGGTATAATGGTCATTTTTACCTAGGGCACAACAGTCATTTTCCATGTTTTAAGTACCAAATATTATGGGTTTTCCATGATCATTAACAATTATCAACATTCTCAAGTGTTTAAACAGTGATTTTAACGCACTTTATCAAATTAGGGCTTTTGGGCCCAAAACCCCTAATGGGTCCTACCAATGCCGATTTAGCCCTTTTAGCCTACTTAACCCAATTTTTACAATAGATCTAACCGTGTTAACGTGCAATTTATCCAAGTTCCATTTTCTATCAATTTTACCCAAATGGGCTCGGAAGCCCATTGGACCCAATTTCCGCCCATTGAAGCCCAACTTACCGTCGTGCACAGAATTGCGCTCTTACCTGTTCCATCGATCCAAACACCAATCATATAGTTTTTATCGCATCTAAAACCACATGCAAAATCTCAAGTTCCCGAAATGCCAGAATTTTGGCATTTCGATTTTTCTGCAAATATTAGCCTAAGCTATTACGAGGATTGTTACACACCTGTTTTGTGACGACTGCCACTGAGATCCCTTACGATGTCCTACAATTGATTACCACAATTCTTAGATTGCAAACCACAATAACCAATCCCAATATTCACCTACCATATTCGAACCATGCCCTTAAAGCCTTTAGAATCTTACCTTTTTGCCGAAAACTGAAGACTAGATCTAAGTCTAGTTGTTCCAAAGATCCAAGCCTTTGATCCAACCTCTGGAAGACACTAAACACCAAAAGAAATCATCGGTTAAAGACCCTTAAAGCCCTATGCCCAAATTGATAGCCTCTCAAGATTTTAGGGACTTTGGCTTTTTCTAAATTGTAAAATAAGACTAGATCTGAGGTGATGAGCACTTACCACATATTCCTCTTTGATTTCTACGTAGATCTGATACAGATCTATCCTCTAAATGATAGTAGAACTCGAATCCAGGAGATCTGAAGTTTCGGCTATAAGTCTCTAAATCTATGGTACTTCGACTTTTTAAGTGATGAAGAAGATGACGATTTGAGGCTATAACTTTGAAGTAATGTTGTCGACAGATACTAAGGGTTTAGAGCAGATGAAAGTTAATCAAAAGGAACAAAAATAACTGATGGATTTTGGCTTTGAGAAATCGGCACAAGAAGTGAGTTTTAGGGATTTTGGCTTTTATGGCGATCAGCTATGAAGGTTTTGTGGAGGATGGGATCGATAGAGGAGGTTAGTAAGGTGATCAGAACGTTTCAGCTAGAAGAAAAAGCAAAAAGGATGAAAGAAAATGGAGGAAAAAGAGAGGAAGAAGAACTCGGCACCAAGGAGAAGGAATTTACGTTTTCGGCTTTTATGAGAACTCAGAAGGGATGAATGACAATGAAAGCTTTCAAGTGGCTAACCCTAATTCTCCAAGACAGAAAACGAAAAGAACCTAACCCTAATATCAAGTAAAACAATCGGCCCAACCTCCTTAAGGCCCTTGCCGAAATTCACTTAAGTGATCACATGCCCGGCACATGCCTAAAATTAAAAAGTAACAGTATGCCTACCTTGCAACTTGAACCCTGGACCTTTAATTCCTTCCCAGGCGCCATTTTTTTAGGAACTTAGTGGCGCCACCTTGCCACTTTACCAAGGCCTTATTTTGATCATAATTTACCACCTCAATTTTAAAAGTCCATATCGCTAGAACCCTCTTTCTCCAAAATTAAAAATTCAAGAATTGCCTCGAATTAAATTTACTCTTGGGCCTTTTTCCTACACCATAACCCTTCGTAATTTATTTAATTACATACTAAATAATAATAATAATTATTATTAAAACATCCAAATTGTTCGGGCCATCTTCTACCCAAACCTAGACTCATGGCCCATTACTCCTAGGCCCAAAAATTGGGGCGTTACAACTCTACTCCCCTTAAAAAAATTTCATCCTCAAAATTTCAAACTACCAACTAACTGTATTACTTAAGTCAAACCACTGTGCTTCCGCTGTGCACTCTAATTTGATTTAAAATTTTAAAAAATATATAATTCTTAGTACGACCCAGAACATCTAATTACCAAAGTAAAGAAACATTTATCAAGCACGCATACAATTCGTAACACACACTTAAATAGAATAAGCTTGGCAATACCGAGCTCGATGCTCCTTGGACCCACATCTAAAGTATGCTCCTGTCTTCCTATAGCATTCACCTGGATGACGCCCGTTGCAGTTCTTGCAGGTTGGAAAGTTTGGTCGTGTCTTAACATGTTTTGCAGAACGAGGCTTAGTCTTCTGAGAACTAGAATCCTTCCTCTTCTTACACTCCAAGCACCCTGCTTGAAGCGTTTCCCTAATTTCCTTAACCTTGGTCTCCACTACTTTTTCTACCATTTTCCTTACTAACTCGGTCAGTGCCTCAGTCCCAAGCTCTGAGTTACCACTATCCGAAGTTGGCAGACTTTGCTTACCCTCAAAATCCATATCAATACTCTACATTACCAGTTCACATATCAAATAACTACAAAGATCTCAAAAATTTTACTATCCATTCCTATGTCTTATGTAGAGATAGTATTTTAGAGTTTTTGTTCTTTACAGAATCATAGCCTAGCTACAGTCTCAATCTTTTTAGGTTTTTTAGTTCCTACTGTCTCAGTTTCCTAGGGCTTAGTTTACCCTACAGTCTCAGTTTTGTAGCCTTAAAACTGCCTTATCTATAGTACTATATCTAAGGCTCAGTACTATCTACAGTATTATTTTTAGTACATTACAGTATATATATAGAGTAGAAAGATACTTACAGACTTGGTGCCGGGGATTCATGTGCCACCTTATCATATTTCAGACAAACTCAAAAGATTTAGACCTATTCAAAATCCATTCCTCAAACATTTGATTTAAAGAAAACAAGTTTGGAAATTATCTCCTTTAAACAGAAAATTTGTTTTTAAAAGTCAAAAATACCCTCTTTGGGCATAAAGTTTTGAAAACCTTTTTGCACCCGATCCACGGCCGAGTTGTTGCAACTTGCCTCTGATACCACTAAATGTAACACCCCAAACCCGGCCCAGAAGTTAGGCCCGAATTCGGCATGTCACATTTAAGCGTTACAGTAAAAGTCATGTTTTAACTAACATCTTTTTTAGTGTTTAAAGAGTATTTTTGTTATAGATTAAAGTGAATGGAAGCTGTGCACCAGGTAGGATACCGGAAAAGAGCAGGTGAGTCAATTAGACTGCTTAAGTACCAAGCTCTCCATGGATCCACTTCTAGACATGCACACAACCATTGCCACACTTTAACTGAATGATTGTTCAAGAAAAACCATTTCGTTTAAGCCATTGAAAGCACTTGTTAATTTTTTTTTAAAAACATTTTCGTTGCGGAAGCTTTGTCTTGTTTCACGATATTTTGAAATCAGATAATTTCTTTTAAAAACGCGCCCTAGAGCTATTCAATTCGAAATCTTTAAATCCATATCATGCCTAAGCTAATAATCATAATAAAGCAATTAAAAATAATTAAAGCGGGCTTATTACAACTTAAAACCTAAAAACATAAAGGAAGTAATCTAGAATAAAAGTGAAGGCATAATCACTTATTTTAAACAGTCCACATGGCCACTCTGAATCCCTTCCGGCTCCAAGTCTCCACATCAAGTCTCACCTGCAAAAATAAGGAAAGAGGGGTGAGTTTGGAAACTCAGTGTGCAACAAGCCCTTTCAGAGCCCAAACTAATGCCAGCATACTGGGCCGAAGCCTTTACTGTAATCGGTATGGCCCATTGGCCCATTTCAATATCACATATAATACCAATGAATGTATGTAAGCCCATTTGGGGAGACTACTCAACCCACCATCCGCTACTCTCCACCCGTACCAACCAAGCTCTCCATGTGGGGAATAACTCAACCACCAAACCAAACTCTCCACTGGCAGCATAGCTGTTTTATCATATTACTGGAGGCCTAGCCTCTTTAATAACTAGGGTAAAGCCCTTTTTGATAAATCGGGGCAAAGCCCACCCCAGTAAACTAGGGCAAAGCCCTTTTTGCACTTCCTCCATTTATATCAAACCCAACCCATGTATATAATGAGTATATCATGTGCATCTCATAACATATCATGTGCATATCATGTCATATCATGTATATCAAAATCTCAAGCATCATATTCATAATTAAACCCTAGGGGTATAATGGTCATTTTTACCTAGGAACTGTGATCATTTCCATATTTTAGGGGTAATTTCATAAATTTACCAAATATTATGAGTTTTCCATGATCATTAACAATTATCAACATTCTCAAGTGTTTAAACAGTAATTTTAACGCACTTTATCAAATTAGGGCTTTTGGGCCCAAAACCCCTAATGGGTCCTACCAATGTCGATTTAGCCCTTTTAGCCCACTTAACCCAATTTTTACAACAAATCTAACCGTGTTAACATGCAATTTATCCAAGTTCCATTTTCTATCAATTTTACCCAAATGGGCCCGGAAGCCCATTGGACCCAACTTTAGCCCATTGAGGCCCAACTTACCGTCGTGCACAAAATTGCGCTCTTACCTGTTTCATCGATCCAAACATCGATCATATCATTTTTATCGCATCTAAAACCACATGCAAAATCTCAAGTTCCCGAAATGCCAAAATTTTGGCATTTCGGCATTTCTGCGAATATTAGCCTAAGCTATTACGAGGGTTGTTACACATCTATTTTGTGACGACTGCCACTGAGATCCCTTACGATGTCCTACAATTGATTACCACAATTCTTAGATTGCAAACCACAATAACCAATCCCAATATTCACCTACCATATTCGAACCATGCCCTTAAAGCCTTTAGAATCTTACCTTTTTGCCGAAAACCGATGACTAGATCTAAGTCTAGTTGTTCCAAAGATCCAAGCCTTTGATCCAACCTCTGGAAGACACTAAACACTGAAAGAAATCATCGATTAAAGACCCTTAAAGCCCTATGCCCAAATCGACAGCCTCCCAAGATTTTAGGGACTTCGGCTTTTTCTAAATTGTAAAATAAGACTAGATCTGAGGTGATGAGCACTTACCACCTATTTCTCTTTGATTTCTACGCAGATCTGATGTAGATCTATCCTCTAAACGATAGTAGAACTCGAATCCAGGAGATCTGAAGTTTCGGCTATAAGTCCCTAAATCTATGGTACTTTGGCTTTTTAAGTGATAAAGAAGATGACGATTTGAGGCTATAACTTTGAAGTAATGTTGCCGACAGATACTAAGAGATACTAAGGGTTTAGAGAAGATGAAAGTTAATCAAAAGGAACAAAAATAACTGAAGGGTTTTGGCTTGGAGAAATCGGCACAAGAAGTGAGTTTTCAGGATTTCGGCTTTTATGGCGATCGGCTATGAAGGTTTTGTGGAGGATGGGATCGATAGAGGAGGTGAGTAAGGTGATCAGAATGTTTCGGCTAGAAGAAAAAGCAAAAGGAAGAAAGAAAATGGAGGAAAAAGAGAGGAAGAAGAACTCGGCACCAAGGAGAAGGAATTTGCGTTTTTGGCTTTTATGAGAACTCAGAAGGGATGAATGACAGTGAAAGCTTTCAGGTGGCTAACCCTAATTCTCCAAGATAGAAAAAGAAAAGAACCTAACTCTAATATAAACTAAAACAAGCGGCCCAACCTCCTTAAAGCCCTTGCCGAAATTCACTTAAGTGATCACATGCCCGACACATGCCTAAAATTAAAAAGTAACAGTATACCTACCTTGGAACTTGAACCCTAGACCTTTAATTCCTTCCCAGGCGCCATTTTTTTAGGAACTTAGTGGCGCCACCTTGCCACTTTACAAAGGCCTTATTTGTATCATAATTTACCACCTCAATTTGTAAAGCCCATATCGCTAGAACCCTCTTTCTCCAAAATTAAAAATTTAGGAATTGCCTCGAATTAAATTTACTCTTGGGCTTTTTTCCCACACCATAAACCCTCGTAATTTATTTAATTACATACTAAATAATAATAATAATAGTTATTAAAACATCCAAATTGTTCGGGCCATTTTCTACCCGAACCTAGACTCAAGGCCCATTACTCCTAGGCCCAAAAATTAGGGCATTACAGAATACCACCCTGGCAAAGCGAATGTGGTAGCTGATGCATTGAGCCGTAGGGCTAAGTTAGACTTGAGAGATATGCTCACCCGTTTAAGCTTGTTAGATGATGGTAGCTTGTTAGCTGAGCTTCAAGTAAGGCCGGTGTGGGTCGAGCAGATAATGAGGAAGCAATTAGTGGATGAGACTTTGAGTGCTCGCTTTAAACAAGTGGAGAGTAGGGAGACATCATACTTTGAGATAAATGGTGAAGGAGTGTTGTGTTTCCGTGGGAGAATGTTTATACCAAAGGACGATGATCTAAGGCAGTTTTTTCTATGGGAAGCACATAGCGGTCTCTATGCAATGCATCCTAATAGAAACAAGATGTATCGAAATTTGCATGAGCTTTATTGGTGGCCTTGACTTAAGAACGAGGTTATGGAGTTCGTAGGTAAATGCTTGGTTTGTCAAAAGGTGAAAGCGAAACATCAGTTGCCTTCGGGATTGCTTCAGCCAGTGAAGATTCCACTCTGGAAGTGGAAAAGGATCACTATAGACTTTGTTAGTGGGCTACCCTTGACGCCTGCAAAGAAAGACTCGATATGAGTTATAGTGGATTAGTTAACCAAGTCTAACCATTTTGTACCGGTTTGCACCGATTACTTGTTACAAAAGCTGGCTAGGTTGTATGTTGCAGAGATTGTAAGATTGCATGGAGTGCCAGTTTCCATAATATCTAATAGGGACCCACATTTTACTTTATGATTTTGGAAGACGCTGCATGAGGCGTTGGGTACTAGGTTGAATTTTAGTACGGCTTTCCACCCTCAAACTGATGGATAGTCGGAAAGAGTGATCCAAGTATTGGAGGATATGTTGAGGGGATGCGTGATTGAGTTTCGAGGTAGTTGGGAGGATTATTTACCGTTAGCCAAATTCACGGACAATAATAGCTACCAAGCAAGCATTGGGATGGCTCTGTATGAAGCACTGTATGGGCGAAGGTGTCGAACTCCAACATGTTGGACGGAGTTGGGCGAACAGAAAACTCTGGGCCCTGAGTTAGTAGCCGATACTGAGGATAAGGTAAAATTGATTCGGGATCGTTTGAAGGAGACCTCAGATAGGCAGAAGTCGTATGCTGACCTTAAGCGTCGAGAAATAGAGTATGCAGTAGGAGACTTAGTTTTTTTGAAGGTCTCTCCGTGGAAGAAAGTGTTAAGGTTTAAACGAAAGGGGAGCCCAAGGTTCATCGGGCCATATCGGGTGGTGAGACAGATTTGGCCAGTCGCTTATCAGCTGGAGTTACCTCCTGAACTAAGCTAGATCCATGACGTGTTTCATGTTTCCATGCTAAGGCGGTATCGCTTAGATCCTTCACATGTCGTGGTGGTAAAAGAAATTGAGGTTAGGCCAGACCTGACTTTTGAGGAAGAGCCCATACAAATAATTGGTCAAGTTGTCAAAGTACTGAGAAGGAGGTTCGTTCCATTGGTCAATGTACTTTGGCGGAATCACAAGGCTGAGGAGGTTACTTGGGAACCTGAAGAAGTGATGCGATGTCAATATTCTCAATTGTTTAAACAAGGTAAATTTCGAGGACGAAATATCTTTTAGGGGTAAGAGTTGTAACGCCCTAAAAAAATTTTGAAATCCAAAAATCTCGAAATCTTGAATTTTCTTTATTTTCGATTTTGATGAAAATTGTGTTTAATATTATTATCCAAGCGATAATTTTAGTAGGTCTTAGCTAAGGTTGAGTTCAAATTAAGGGGTAGAAGAAATTATAATTTAATTATTAAAAGAATCAGGGTTGGCTAGTAGTTGGGCTTTTGAATAAATGAAGAAACAATTGGACACAAAAAGAGCCTGTGGTGGAGTGGCTAAGTGACACCACATAAAGTGTAGTGAGGTGGCGTTAGTAGCTAGCAAGGGGGTCCAAGGTTCGAATCCTAGCTTAGTATTTTTAGAATTTAATTTTGGCTTCTAGAAGGATGAAAGTGGCGTGAAGATGGACTCCAAGGGGAGTGTTCAAAAGAGAAAATTAAGGAAAGGATCAAGGGGTTATCAGGAAGAAAAATGAGAAGATGAGAAGTGAGGAGTAAGTGGAGCTGAATTGGGAACTTGGGCTTGAAGAATTCGGCTATAGGGCTATAAATAGGTGCCGAATGGGAGGGTTGAAAAGTTAATGACGAATTTCCCTTCACTTTGTGCCAGAAACACTTTTCTCTTTAAGATCCAAAAACCCGAAAACTCTCTATTTTACTTTCTTTTCTTTCTACCGATTTCTATTCTCCTCTACACAATATTTTTTGCCAATTTCTTATACTACTCTTCTTCTTTAATCTGTACCAAATAAACCTTATTCACCATACTTAGTTTGAAAAGTTGAAAAATTGAATCTTCTAAGGGTCGAATACTTTTTGACCGAATCTAATGTAAGTGTTACTCTTCCAATCGGTTTTCTTTGTTTAGTATTGATTATTGTCCCTCACTCTTTCTAATCAACTTTGGTAGGGAATTAGTATCGGATCTTGGTTTCTAGCTCTCTGTCGAATTGCTCCTTAAGGTGTTGCGGTTTTGGTAAGTAATCTTCTCCCCTTGGCTAAGGTGGCCGAATGGTCATAGTTATGGTAAGGAGACTTGTGGTGGATACGAGTCACCTATTATTTGAGTTTTAATAGTTAAGATTTGCGCAGATCTAGGAAATATGTGATCAAGGAAAAATCGATTAAGGATTGGGCTTAAGGTAAGGTTAAGGTGAGGTTTCAGTTTTTGAGTAAATAAGTATTAAGCATGCGATTAATTGAAGGGTGATATCGATTGTAGGTTTGGGCTAAGGAGATTGCATCATGCTTGCTTACCAGGTGTGTACATACACTGCACACACACAATGATTCGACAAAAGCCGAAAAGTTGAAAAGCCGAAATGCCGAAATGCCGAAAAGTTGAAAGTTTGGCTACGGTAGTCTTACGAGTGCGTGAAAACTCGTAAGGGGGAAATTGATAGGTTGTCTGTGGCCTACGGGTGATTCCGTGGACTTCGGTTGTGATCTGGCCAAATGGGCCAAAATAGGCTAAATGGCTCGATGGGCTGTTGGGCCCATAATAGGCAAAAATTGATAATTGATGCTATGTGATAGAAATTTTGTATGTGAGCATGAATATGAATGTGACTGGGCCTAACGGGCCATATAAAGGTGATTTGGGCCTAATGGGCCATATATAGGTGATTTGGGCCTAATGGGCCATATGAATATGATTGGGCTTAATGGGCCAAATACAGGTATGTGAAATTGTTTGGGCTTTGTAAGGGGTTTTGGGCCTAGTATATGATATCCACATAAGACTTAATTAATATATCGCGACCGTGGACAAGTCAAAGGGTTAAGGTGTGGCAACGGGTATATGCATGTCTAGGATTGGATCTAGGGAGAGCTTGGTACTTAAGCGATCTTAATGACCCACGTCCTCTTCTCTGGAATCCTACCTGGTGCATAGTATTCGTTCATCTTAGCTCACGAGGTTTGTTAACAGGCCAAGATAAGTGAAAATCGTAATTAAGGGAAATTTATCGAAATGCCCCTAAGGGCAAAAATGACCAAAATACCCCTAGGTGTTGAATGTAAGTTTTGTGGATGCGACATGCATACATATGATATTCTGCTTAGGTTGCATATGGGTTGGGAATTATGGAACGGAGGAAGTACATGAGGATCGCATGGTTGCTTGACAATCGTGGATTCACCGACGGCTATTAAAGCTCAATATGTAAATGAAGGTACTTCTGGAATCGGGCTACCATGGTGTGTGGGTTGGGTGGGTCGATATTTATATCTCCACATGGTGTGACGGGGGACGGAGCCGGTGTGTAGCGGATGGATAACTTGGATGGGATTGCATTGCATGATTTATGAATGATGTTTTTTTTTGAATGCTTGTTTTTGTCGAGGGTTGTACACACTGAGTTTGCGAAAACTCACCACCTCTTTTATTTTATTTTCAGATGATGCTCAGTAGAAGGTTCGATGTTTGGAAGGACTCTGGGTGGCCACCTAGCAAGATGATTTGGACTTAGGTTTTTTATTCAAGCATTTAAGTTTTTACTTCTTTTTAAGTATGTCCAGACTAGATTGTAATAAGGTTTTCATTGTGTTATTATTACTTGAATTATTATTATTTTCAATGTAATTAGAAGAAGTTAAACATGGATTTTCTAAATTATAGTATGTTTTATACGTTTCCGTAATTAAATTTTTAAATGATAAGTTTTCTTAAATCAAATGTTTCAATAAGGTTTTTGTAATTGAAAGGGTATGTTTCTTTTAAGTTAATTAAGGTTTCTTTTATTTTAAGAAGGGTTTTCAATGAAAACATGATTTTCGCTAAAATACTTCAATGTGACACACCAGATTCAGCCATAACGTCTGGGCTGGGTTTGGGGTGTTACAAACCCAATGCATATGTCCAAAATCACCAAGCAACATCGACACTCAAATTAGGTATCACAAGTATCATTCAACCATGATACATTGCATACTGACCAAAAAGAACTGAATTTAAGCATGGAAGTTAAGCTATTTTCACATGGCCTTTATACATACATTTTTCAAAATAAACCAACTCCAAAGCTAGCCTATACATGCCATAGATTTGATAGTTCACTTATAAGAGTAACAAAAATAGTCGATAGTGTGATTGACTTTGCTGACAATCCCTAAGCTCGTAACTTGAATCCCAAAAATCAATAAAATAGAGTAAACATGAACACACAGAGTAAGCTATCATAGCTTAGTAAGTCATAAGCAAATAAACAACTCAATAATATAGTCAACTTATTTTAACTAGCCGAATTACTTTAACATTACCATGTTTGATCCCAAACTTACAAATTCCACAAATAAAACATTTTCATAGACAATTTCCCACCTTGGCCGAATGCTCACAAAGTCATTTTAACATATTATTAATCAACTTCGAAACCAAATAGTCATAATAAACCATACATACATATACTCATATACGCAAGTTCAAGAATCATAATATAACATCACATATATATTACCTATATGGCCGAATATACATGGTCATAGTTACACATGTTCAAGTATCATCTCAAAGGTATTCATAATATACATTTCAAGGCCGAACACACTTCCATATTCATACACAATCTTTATTTACCTCATGAGTCATTTGTAACAAATATTAAGTACTTACTTACTTCATTACAAGTAGGTAATAACCTGTTTCATACCTGGTCATTCAGCTCATTCTACAAGTACGTTCACAACTTATCGTTGCCCGATGAACCATTCGAAATTGGATAAGACACTCGGATAATCACACATATATCGTACAATGCCAACGTTCCAGACGTGGTCTTACATGTAATCACAAATCGATGCCACTATCTGTAATATCCCGAATTAGGGCCTAATCGGAATAGTGGTTTCGTGACCACAAATCCGAGATAGAAATAATTATTTTATAATTATTTTGAGGTTTATGATATGATTGCATAATTGTGTGAAGATTTCGTGAAGAAATTTTTGGCATAACGAGTTTAATTTAAAGTTAGGGACTAAATCGAATAAGTTGCAAAACTTGCATTCTAGAAGTTTTTAGTATGAAATTGTTTTGAAATATTAATTAGGAGATCTTAAATAGAAATTTGACCAATTTTAAGTTCATGGACAAAATTAGGACATGGAAGGAATTTTTGAAAGTTTAGTAAGGAGGGGCATTTTGGTCATTTGGATATTAAATGAAATAAAATGGGAAAAATAACACAAAATGGTCATCTTCTTCATAAGGTTGCTGCCGAATTTTACTCTCTCCATAGCTAGGGTTTCTTCAACTTTTAAGCTTCATAGTAAGTGATTCTAAGCCCCGTTTTTAATGATTTTTTACGTTTTGAGATCCGTGAACTCGATAAAGCTTATGCTAGCAATAATTTAACTTAGGGTTTATATTTGGAAAAATACCCATAGGTGAAATTTGTGTATTTTGATGTTTTATGATGGAATATGAGGTTTTAAATTATGTTAGACAACTTGTGCTACTTGGTTTTAAGCAAAAACGAGTAAAAGGGCTTAATCGGTAAAAATATCTAATAGTCATAAATACATGTTAGAGTGAGAATTTGATGTTGCCATAGAAGAGAAAAGTGATCAGCATGTTATAAAACATAAGAATAAGGAATAAAGTTTAATCCCGAGCCTAGGGGCAAAAGGTAAATATGCAAAAGTTTAGGGGTGAAATTTTAATTTTGCCAAAATTTGAATTAAGGATTACTTTGATAATGTGAGTATTAAATAAGCTAAATATGTTATTTTAGATTAAGAAAGACGTGGAATCGACCCCAATCGAGGAAAAGAAAAGATTGTGGACTAAACTGCAAAATCTTTGTATTTTGGTACCAAGGTAAGTTCATGTGTAAATAATGTATCATAATTGTTATTTTTCAGTTATTGATGTCAATTATATGATATGCTGATTTTTATCATGAAATATATGCTTTGTGGTTATTTTCGAATAAAATGTAAATTATGTGAGCTACTTGTTAAATACAAATTGTTACCGAGTTTTGGTTTCGGTATTCTACGGACGACGGCAAGGATATGTGTTCGAGGAAAATCCCGTTTGAACCTTAGGAAAATATTAGGATACAAGTGACATGTCACTAGGATGGTTGAGCATCCGGACTCGTTGAGTTGAGTCCGAGTTCACTTATGGACGCGAATGTCCGAACTCGTTGAGTTGAGTCCGAGTTCGTGAGATGTAACTAGGCATCCGAACTCGTTGAGTTGAGTCCGAGTTCACTTATGGATGCGAACGCCCGAGCTTGTTGAGTTGAGTCCGAGTTCACTTAGGGGCGGGTTACATGATTGCTTGATTACAATTGTGGCACTTACGTGCAAATTATCCATGTCTCCGAATTATATTCCGATGTGTTCAACGGGTAAAGTTTTACGCAAATGGTGGAATACTCGAGATGAAAAGAGACCTATTGGTAAGTGTTGTGAAATGGATACTTTGGACAGGTATGTACTTAACCCTCGGGTTGAGTATTGATACAACAACGATAAGGTAATAAGATGATGAAAAATCATTAGAAATGTGATATATGTTTTGGTGATACCATGCTAATGTTGGTTGGTATGATTGCTTTGTCATGTTATTTATTATTTGCATATGAACTTACTAAGCATTTATGCTTACTCCCTCCTTCTTATTCATTGTAGTTTTGGACAAGCCAGCTCAGGAGTCGGGATAGGTCGAAGGCTCGATCACACTATCTGGAAGACTTTTTGGTAAATGGCTTGTAAAATTTAAGTATGGCATGTATAGCAATATACTTATTTTGTGTAAATGATCTTATGATATGGTGATGGAATGGTTGAGAAAATGCTTGATAATGATAAGTTATGGAAATGGTTAGTTTAGATTATGTTTGATGTCATGGAAGGTTAATAGGATACCTAGTTCATGAAAACTCATAAAAGGGATGAAATTTGCCATAAACAGAACATTGCAGCAACACTAACTTGAGTTTGAAAATTTACTAAAAATCATAGAAATTGAATTAGGTGATGGATTGAATATAAAATTGAATATTATTATGTCTAGTTTTACATAAAACAAACTAAACAGGTAAAGGAATTATATGTTAGAAGATATTTGAATTTTAGTGAAACAGGGCCAGAGTGATTTCTGGATCCCCTGTTCCAACTTTAGAAATTCATCATAAATTATACAGATATAATTAGGTATTTTATTTTATATTCTCAGAATCCTTATTGAGTCTAGTTACAGGTGAAAAAAACCTCATAGTCATATGAATTTTGTACAGAGAGAAATTCAGTTTGAAGTAAACAGAGGTCAGTCCAGTCAAGTCCTCAAACAGGGGTAACTTTAACTAATAAACTGTACTAATTGGCATAACCAAAAATTCTACAAAAAAATTATTAAATAGGTATATGAGTTTAGATTCAGGGAAAATTTACGGATATTGATTTTGAGTTTTGTAACTCGAGATATGATTTTTCTTGTAACTGTGACGCAAGTAGCTGGAAAGCTGTGAATGTCGAAATAAATGATCCAAAGTTCTTAAAATGTTAAATTAAGTCTAGTAACACCTCATACTCGACTCCGGCAACGGTCTCGTACGTGGGGGCGTTACATTTAGTGGTATCAGAGCAGGTTTAGTTAGTTCTTGGACTACGTGTTGTATGTACGGATTTTGCTATACATGCCATATGTATAAATTGTGATAGTGTGACAACTTCTGACCTTTTCAAATGCTTTTTTTTATAGTAAATGGATCCCGATCCAGCTGTGGCAGATGAAGTAGAGAGTAATGCGCCAGCTCTGCCTGAAGGAGTAGTGCCGACTGAAAATCCACCTCCTACTATTGGTCAGGGAGGAGGAGAAAGGGATCGGGAAGCCTTTCTCCAAATGATGAGTGCATGGTACACTGAGTTCGTTCGTACGAACCCAAATGTACGACCTCCCCCACCTCCCCCAATTCCTCAACCTGTACCCCCGATGCCTCAGGGTGTGGATATGATAAAATTTCATAGAACTCCAGTTGATAGAATCCGCAAATAAGGGGCTGAAGAATTTAAGGCAAATATTGATGATGATGCCGAGAAAGCAGAGTTCTGGCTTGAAAATTCTATCCGGGTATTTGATGAATTATCTTGTACACCTGAAGAATGTTTGAAATGTGCTATATCTTTGTTGAGGGATTCAGCCTACAATTGGTGGAAGACTTTGATTTCGGTGGTACCGAAAGAGAGAGTAACCTGGGAATTCTTTCAAGAAGAGTTTCGGAAGAAATATATTAGTGAAAGATTTATTGATCAGAAGCGTAAAGAATTTCTTGAGCTGAAGCAAGGTAATATGTGATTCTGAGAATATGAAAGAGAGTTTGTTCGATTAAGTAAGTATGCCAGAGAGTATGTTCCTACAGAGGCCAAGATGTGCCGACGATTTGAAGACGGGCTCAACAAAGACATCAAGGTATTTGTTGGAATTCTTGAATTAAAAGAAATGGTAGTACTGGTTGATCGAGCTTGTAAGGTTGAAGAACTACTTAAAGAGAAGAAAAAGGTAGAGGCTGAGACTAGAAATTGGAAGAAAAGACCAACGAGCAGTTCATTCTCACAGCAACCCGGAAAGTCAAGAAATATGAATCCTCGTTCCCAAGTTTCAGTTGGGCAATCATATGGGAATTATAAGAAGCAAAATGTGGGTCCTAAGTCCCAGACTACTTCGACAGCCAGTGTAGGGAACTCGAGATTTGTTAAACCCGAATGCCAGCAGTGTGGTAGAAATCATTTTGGTTCGTGCAGAGCAAATGAATGTTTTCGATGTGGTTCTCCGGATCATTTTATTAGAGACTGCCCAGAGAGAGCTGAAAAAGAAAAATTTCAACATACAAAAACAAGTGGTGCGGATTCGAGAGGAAGATATCCAAGAAAAGCTGGGAGTGAAGCAAGCAGTAAGAATGTAGTCAGAGGTGCAGCAGTTAGACCTGAAGGAAGGGCTCCGGCTAGAACTTATGCTATTAAAGCGCGCGAAGATGCTTCCTCACTTGATGTGATTACCGGTATATTTTCTCTTTATGATGTTAATGTTATTGCTTTGATTGATCCTGGTTCTACTCATTCATATGTGTGCATGAAACTGGTGTCTAGTATGAATATACCTGTTGAGAACACAGAATTTATGATTAGAGTGTCGAATCCGTTAGGCAAATGTGTGATTGTTGATAAAGTATGTAAGAAATGTCCTTTAGTGATTCGGGATCATTACTTTCCGGCCGACTTGATGTTGTTGCCGTTTGATGAGTTTGATGTTATTTTGGGTATGGATTGGTTGACATTGCATGATGCTATAATAAATTGCAAAGAAAAGGTTATAGAATTAAAGTGTGAAAATGGTGAAACTCTGCGGGTTGAATCAGATAAATCAGAGGCATTGCCTAGTGTGATTTCTTCAATGTCAGTTCAAAGATATTTGAGAAAGGGTTATGAAGCTTATTTGGCGTATGTAATTAATAAAAAAGAAGTTGAAAAGAAAGTTGAATCAGTGCCAGTTGTGTGTGAATTTGCGGACGTATTTCCAGAAGAATTGCCGGGTTTACCTCCATTCAGGGAAGTAGAATTTGGTATTGATTCGATACCGGGAACAGCTCCGATCTCAATTGTTCCATATAGAATGGCACCAGCAGAGTTGAAGGAATTAAAGTCGCAGTTGCAAGAGTTGACTGATAAAGGTTTTGTGAGACCGAGTTTTTCACCTTGGGGTGCTCCCGTGATATTTGTGAAAAAGAAGGATGGTTCTATGAGGTTGTGTGGTTATTATCGGCAGTTAAACAAGGTGACAATCAAAAACAAGTATCTATTGCCAAGAATTGATGATTTGTTTGATCAGCTAAAAGGAGCGACATGGTTTTCAAAGATTGACTTGAGATGTGGGTATTACCAACTGCGGGTAAAAGAGTCGGATGTGCCTAAAACTGCTTTTAGAACAAGGTATGGTCATTATGAATTTTTAGTTATGCCATTCGGGTTGACAAATGCTCTCTCTTTGTGTTTATGGATTTAATGAATCGCATATTTCAGCCATGCTTGGATAAATTTGTTGTGGTGTTTATAGATGATATTTTAATTTATTCAAAAGATGAGACAGAGCATGCTGAGCATTTGAGGATAGTTTTGCAAACTTTGAGAGATAAGCAGCTGTATGCTAAGTTTAGTAAAAGTGAATTTTGGCTCCGAGAAGTTGGATTTTTGGGTCATATTGTTTCAGGTGATGGTATACGGGTTGATCCTAGTAAAATTTCAGCCATTGTTGATTGGAAACCACCGAAAAATGTAACTGAAGTTAGAAGTTTCTTGGGGCTAGTTGGATATTATCGGCGGTTTGTAAATGGATTTTTTATAATTGCTGCTCCTATAACTAGACTACTCCGAAAGAATGTTAAATTTGAATGGACGGAAGAATGTCAACAGAGTTTTGAAGAATTGAAAAAGTTATTAACAGAGGCACCAGTGTTAGTACAGCCCGAATCAGGTAAAGAATTTGTGGTGTATAGTGATGCTTCTCTAAATGGTTTGGGGTGTGTACTCATGCAAGAAGGAAAAGTGGTGGCTTATGCTTCGAGGCAGTTAAAAACTCATGAGAGGAACTATCCTACTCACGATTTGGAATTGGCTGCGGTGGTGTTTGCTTTGAAGATTTGGCGACATTATTTGTATGGTGAAAAGTACCGGGTATATACCGACCATAAAAGTCTTAAGTACTTGATGTCACAAAAAGACTTGAATTTGAGACAAAGAAGATGGTTGGAGTTATTGAAAGATTACGAGCTTGTTATTGATTATCATCCGGGAAAAGCGAATGTGGTTGCCGATGCTTTAAGCAGAAAGTTGTTGTTTGCTTTGAGAGTTATGAACACTCAGTTGAAAATGTCAGATGATAGTTCGATTCTAGTAGAGTTAAGAGCAAAACCGATGTTTTTACAAGAGATTTCTGAAGCTCAGAAAGATGATCAAGAATTGCAAGCCAAGAGAAAGCAGTGTGAAGTTGATACAGAGTTAGATTTCAGAATCGGTTCTGATGGGTGCTTAATGTTTAAAGATCGGATTTGTGTACCGAAAAATGAGGAATTGATTCAAAAGATCCTACAGGAAGCACATAGTAGTTGTTTCTCGATTCATCCGGGTAGTACGAAAATGTATAATGACTTGAAGAAAATGTATTGGTGGAATGGAATGAAAAGGGATATATCAGAGTTTGTGTCCAAATGCTTAATTTGTCAACAGTGTGAAATTTGAACACCAAGTGCCTTTGGGATTACTTCACCTATTATGGTTCTGAATGGAAATGGGATCGGATTACTATGGATTTTGTTTTAGGGTTGCCATTGACTCGGAAAGAAAGATACCATTTGGGTAATAGTTGATGATTAATTAAGTCGGCTCATTTTATCGATGCGACGCACGGATTATTCTCTTAACAAGTTGGCTGAACTATATGTGTTAGAAATTGTTAGACTACACGGAATACCATTGTCGATTATTTCATATAGAGATCCAAGGTTTACCTCGCGGTTTTGGCAAAAGTTGCAAGACGCGTTTGGTACGAAGTTAAATTTCGATCTTCGCTTTTCATCCACAAACCGATGGGCAATCGAGAGAGTAATTTGATTCTTGAAGATATGCTCGGATGTTGTGTATTGGAATTTCAAGGAAATTTGGAAAAATATTTACTGTTGGTAGAATTTGCTTACAATAATAGTTATCAGACGAGCTTGAAGATGGCACCTTATGAAGCATTGTATGATCGTAAATGTCAGACGCCATTGTATTGGACTGAACTCAAGGAAAATCAGATCTATGGAGTTGATCTAATAAAAGAAACCGAAGAAAAAGTGAAGGTAATTCGAAATTGTTTGAAAGCTGCTTCAGATAGACAGAAATCTTATGCAGATTTAAAACGAAAGGACATTGAATTTCAAGTTGATGATAAAGTATTTTTAAAGGTGGAAGAAAGTTCTTAGATTTGGACGGAAGGGCAAATTAAGTCCGCGTTTTATTGGGCCGTATGAAATAATTGAAAAAGTTGGACCGGTAGCATATCGGCTAGCATTACCACCTGAATTAGAGAAGATTCATGGTGTGTTCCATGTATCTATGTTACGTCAGTATCGTTCGGATCCTTCACATGTGGTTTCACCGACAGAAATTGAACTACAACCAGATATGACCTATGAAGAAGAACCGATTAAGATTCTAGCTCGAGAGGTCAAACAACTAAGGAATAAAAATATTGCACTTGTGAAGATGTTGTGGCAAAAGCATGGAGTAAAAGAAGCTACATGGGAATCCGAAGAAAATATGAGAAATCAATACCCACATCTGTTTTCCGGTAAGATTTTCGAGGACGAAAATCCTTAAAGGAGGAGAGTTGTAATATCCCGAATTAGGGCCTAATCGGAATAGTGGTTTCGTGACCATAAATCCGAGATAGAAATAATTATTTTATAATTATTTTGAGGTTTATGATATGATTGCATAATTGTGTGAAGATTTCGTGAAGAAATTTTTGGCATAACGAGTTTAATTTAAAGTTAGGGACTAAATCGAATAAGTTGCAAAACTTGCATTCTAGAAGTTTTTAGTATGAAATTGTTTTGCAATATTAATTAGGAGGTCTTAAATATCAATTTGACCAATTTTAAGTTCATGGACAAAATTAGGACATGGAAGGAATTTTTGAAAGTTTAGTAAGGAGGGGCATTTTGGTCATTTGGATATTAAATGAAATAAAATGGGAAAAATAACACAAAATGGTCATCTTCTTCATAAGGTTGCTGCTGAATTTTACTCTCTCCATAGCTATGGTTTCTTCAACTTTTAAGCTTCATAGTAAGTGATTCTAAGCCCCGTTTTTAATGATTTTTACGTTTTTGAGACCCCGGTAACTCGATAAAGCTTATGCTAGCAATAATTTAACCTAGGGTTTATATTTGGAAAAATACCCATAGGTGAAATTTGTGTATTTTGATGTTTTATGATAGAATATGAGGTTTTAAATTATGTTAGACAACTTGTGCTACTCGGTTTTAAGCAAAAACGAGTAAAAGGGCTTAATCGGTAAAAATACCTAAGTCATAAATACATGTTAGAGTGAGTATTTGATGTTGCCATAGGAGAGAAAAGTGATCAGCATGTTATAAAACATAAGAATAAGGAATAAAGTTTAATCCGAGCCTAGGGGCAAAAGTGTAAATATGCAAAAATTTAGGGGTGAAATTGTAATTTTGCCAAAATTTGAATTAAGGATTAATTTGATAATGTGAGTATTAAATAAGCTAAATGTGTTCTTTTAAATCAAGAAAGACGTGGGATCGACCCCAATCGAGGAAAAGAAAAGATTGTGGACTAAATTGCAAAATCTTTGTATTTTGGTACCAAGGTAAGTTCATGTGTAAATAATGTAGCATAATTGTTATTTTTAAGTTATTGATGTCAATTATATGATATGCTGATTTTTATCATGAAATATATGCTTTGTGGTTATTTTCGAATAAAATGTAAATTATATGAGCTACTTGTTAAATACAAATTGTTACCGAGTTTTGGTTTCGGTATTCTACGGAAGACGGCAAGGATATGTGTTCGAGGAAAATCCCGTTTGAACCTTAGGAATAGATTAGGATACAAGTGACATGTCACTAGGATGGTTGAGCATCCGAACTCGTTGAGTTGAGTCCGAGTTCACTTATGGATGCGAATGTCCGAACTCGTTGAGTTGAGTTCGAGTTCGTGAGATGTAACTAGGCATCCGAACTCGTTGAGTTGAGACCGAGTTCACTTATGGATGCGAACGCCCGAGCTCGTTGAGTTGAGTCCGAGTTCACTTAGGGGCGGGCTACATGATTGCTTGATTACATTTGTGGCACTTATGTGCAAATTATCCATGTATCCGAATTATATTCCGATGTGTTCAACGGGTAAAGTTTTACGCAAATGGTGGAATACTCGAGATGAAAAGAGACATATTGGTAAGTGTTGTGAAATGGATACTTTGGACAGGTATGTACTTAACCCTCGGGTTGAGTATTGATACAACAACGATAAGGTAATAAGATGATGAAAAATGATTAGAAATGTGATATATGTTTTGGTGATACCATGCTAATGTTGGTTGGTATGATTGCTTTGTCATGTTATTTATTATTTGCATATGAACTTACTAACCATTTATGCTTACTCCCTCCTTCTTATTCATTGTAGTTTTGGACAAGCCAGCTCAGGAGTCGGGATAGGCCGAAGGCTCGATCACACTATCTGGAAGACTTTTTGGTAAATGGCTTGTAAAATTTAAGTATGGCATGTATAGCAATATACTTATTTTGTGTAAATGATCTTATGATATGGTGATGGAATGGTTGAGAAAATGCTTGATAATGATAAGTTATGGAAATGGTTAGTTTAGATTATGTTTGATGTCATGGAAGGTTAATAGGATACCTAGTTCATGAAAACTCATAAAAGGGATGAAATTTGCCATAAACAGAACATTGCAGCAACACTGACTTGAGTTTGAAAATTTACTAAAAATCATAGAAATCGAATTAGGTGACGGATTAAATATAAAATTGAAGCTTATTATGTCTAGTTTCACATAAAACAAACTAAACAGGTAAATAAATTATATGTTAGAAGATATTTGAATTTTAGTGAAACAGGGGCAGAGTGATTTCTGGATCCCCTATTCCAACTTTAGAAATTCATCATAAATTATAAAGATATAATTAGGTATTGTATTTTATATTATCAGAATCCTTATTGAGTCTAGTTTCAGGAGAAACAAACCTCATAGTCATATAAATTCTTTACAGAGAGAAATTTGGTTCGTAGTAAACAGAGGTCAGTCCAGTCAAGTCCTGAAACAGGGGTAACTTTAACTAATAAACTGTACTAATTGGCCCAACCAAAAATTCTATGAAAAAATTAGTAAATAGGTATATGAGTCTAGATTCAGGGAAAATTTACGGATCTTGATTTCAAGTTTTGTAACTCAAGATATGATTTTTCTTGTGACTATGACGCAAGTAGCTGGAAAGCTGTGAATGTAGAAATAAATGATCCAAAGTTCTTAAAATGTTAAATTAAGTCTAGTAACACTTCATACTCGACTCCGGCAACGGTCTCGTACGTGGGGGCGTTACACTATCCCAGACACGCTCTTACTCATTCACATATATTGAAATCACATATCGATGCCATGGTCTTACTCGCACATCACATATTAGAATCCTATGTCATGACATATGTATCCTAACTATTCCTAAGGTTCATACGAGGCTTCCGGACGCTGTAACTCGGTCGAAACGGATTCGGAAATAAAGTAGCCAAACTTGTATACATTCGACTATGGTAAATATAAATTCAGATTTCATTTCAGCATATATACTTTTCATTTAATTAAAATTAAGTATGTCTATTTGCTTATAAACTTACCTCGAACGATATAAAACGGAACGAGACAGCTAGTCGACAACTTTCGTTTTCCCCCGATCCAAATCCAATTTCTTTGGTTCTTGATCTAAACATATTCAAATTAAGCTCATTCAAACATATTTTCATTAAATTTAGTCCAAAAATGCATAAATGGGCAAATTACCATTTTACTCCTGACATTTATACTTTTTACAATTTAGTCCCTATTACACAAAACATAAAATATACAAAATTTCATCACACCCATGTTACGCCGAATCTTACCCACCTTCATACAAGTCCATATATTTCATTTATTTCACATTTTAGTCCCTCAAATTATTATTTTTGTAATTTAGTCCTAATTACTCAAAATCATCAAAAACTCCAATACAAAACATGTTAATCTAAAACATATTTTTCATATTTCATCATCAAACAACAAAAATCACAAGCTCTCAACAATGGCATAACTCAAAATATTCACCAAAATAAAAAATTCAAGCATGGGTCTACTAGTACTCGAAGCAACGATCTCAAAGACATAAAAATTATCAAAAATCGAGTAAGAACGAACCTTGAATCAAGCTTGAATGAGGCTGAACCCTAGCTTTTCTTTTCTTTTCTTTCTTATTTATGTTTTCAACAAGAACATGATAATATAAAACCATGTTATAATTTTTTTATGTTTTATCATTACATAATATTACATAATTTACTTATTTAACCTTTGTAATAAAATTATAAAACCATTAATAACAAGGGCACTACCGTCCATATCACATGTATATGATTTATTTACAACATAAATGCTTCAATTTAGAAATCCACTAACAATTCAGCCATTATGCTTTAAACTATCAAGTTTTCAATTTACGCAATTAAGTCCTTTTATTTAATCGGACACTCAAACGGCAAAATTAAATCACGAAAATTTCACAGATATAAATACACACATAATAAACACAGAAAATAATTTTAAATATTTTTCTGACTCAGATTTGTGGTCCTGAAACCACCGTTCTGACTAGGGCCTAAATCGGGCTGTTACATGATATGGTAGTAAGTCAATAATGCTTGAACATGAAAGTGGTGTGGAATGACTTAGGAAAGCATGGTATATATGTATAAGTAATAATCAAAATGACATGTTCAATTGATTGTGAATTGGTGTGTTTAGACTAGGTATAAAATGAGTAAGCAAAACACATGTATGATGATATATATGAATATTACAATTGAGTCTTAATGGAGGATGTTTAACCATTTACCTGATTCTACATTGTATGTGTCTAAAATGTATTTAAGTATGTGAGGTATTAATGGTAACAGAAAGGCTTGGAAAATAGCCTAAGTGCTAGCCACACGGGTAGAGACACGGCCATGTGTCTCAACCTTGTGGAGGACACGACCTAGCACATGGGCGTTTGGCATGGCCGAGTGGTTTAATTTGTTTTGCTGACATCATAAACAGAGAGTTACACGGCTTGAGGGCACGGGCGTGTTGGAGACACATGGGCGTGTGACCCTGTTTCATGAAAATTTTTATCAGTTTCTTAAAACTTTCTAAAGTTCTCGGTTTAGTCCTGAACCACCCTGATGTATGTTTTAGGCCTCGAAGGCCCGTATAAGGGATGATATACATGTATTTGAAAAGTTTTAATTTGGACGAAATTTTGTGGCCCAAGTTTTACATGTTTGTGAATGTTTAAGTCCAGTAACACCTCGAACCCTGTCCTAGCATCGGATACTGGTAAGGGGTGTTACAGATTTAGTTGGCTTGTTTTAGTGTAGAAGCAATGTTTACTACTCACTAAACTGATTAGTGGTAGTGGTTATGTTTGGAAAATGATTAGGCAAGCATATTCTCGAGTTAAAAGGCTATAGTGGGATTTTCTGACCCTTCCACTAAAATTTGCCCCTACTGTCTATGCTATATAAGGATGTTGATAATCAACATGTTTCACCTTTGTTTTCATATGGAACTGTATGATTGAATGCATGTTATCGTATGGAATCTAAAAAATAGTTTGGTCATATATGTGTTCCTTAGATGTATGCTATGGGCATGCTCTGTTAAGAGTAAGTTGTGGAGTTAAAGATGAAGGTGAATTGTGTCAGTGCATGAAGGGTTTGTCAAAAGAGTCTGTGCATGTTCACTGCGGTGGAGATCCGTTGGGACTTTAAACCTGATCTCTAAAAATAAAAGTCCATGGCCATGGCCGTGGTGGAGATGCATGTTCCTTGCGCTTCCTAGGATTATGATGGGCAAACCTCACACAACATGAGTTTAGGAAAATCCATATCATAAAAACATCTAGAAAAAAGTCTTTGTGGTGTAATATGAAAGAAAGCCTTTGTGGCGTAATATGAAAAAAAATGCCTTTGTCGCAAAATCCATAAGGAATGCCTTCATGGCGCACTTCTAAGAATCGCCCTTGTGGCGAGTAATAAATCAATAGCCTGTGTGGCAAATTCTGATGTGATAGCCTTTTGTGGTGAAAACTTGAAAGAACGGCGTACATGTAATAACTCAGTTTTGGCTAAATCAAAATAGTGGTTTTAGAACCACAAATCCTATGTCAAAAAATTATTTTAATATTGTTTTTTGTGTTTACAGCATGATAGCATATATGTGTGAAAGTTTCGTAAAAAAATTTTACTGTTTGAATGCTGAATTCGGTAAAAAAGACTAAATTGCGTAAAATGTAAAATGTAAAATGCATGTTCTATTAGTTAAAGGTGTCAAATAGCTTTGGCTTTTAATTATGGTGGCCTTGAATGGTAATTAGACCATTAAAATGGTGGGTGGATAATATTGGACATTAAATGGATGATATTAATGGTATTTCATTAAGGTTATATTGGTAATTAACATAATTAACATATAAGAAATAAAAACAAAATGAATTTTTGTCCATCTTTCTCTCTTTTGGCCGAATGTTGATGAAGAAGAAAGCATTTGATTGAGTTTTAGGGTTCGGCACTTGTAAGTCTAAATTGGTAAGTGATTTTAACTCAGTTTTTAATGATTTTTATGTTTTTGAGATCGTTGCTCCGTATTCTAGCTAGCCCGTACCTTAGATTTCGAAACTGTTACAGATTTTGAGAATTCCCATTGTTGAATCTATGTGTTCTTTGGTGTTTGAAGATGAAATATGAATTTTTGATGATAGATTTTCATGTTTTGTAAAGTGATTTCTGATGAAAATGCATAATAGGGATTTAATTGTGAAAAGTGCAAATTGAGTGGTTGAAAAGTGAAATAAATGGAAGTTTTGGGCTGCTAGGGATCTATAAATAATTCGGCCAAGCTTGGGTTTATTAAAATTATGTGAATTTTGTGTTTTGTGAAATAAGGATTAAATTTTTAAAAGTGTGAAAGTTTAAGGTCTAATGTAGAAATAGGACTAAATGTATGTTTTGGACTAAATTGAATGAATGGTTGATCAAATAAGTTAATTTTGAATTCATATAGATCAAGAAAGAAAGAATTTGGATTTAGAACGGGGGAAAAAGCAAGGTTATTGAGTAGTCGACCCGATCTGTCAATTCTGAATACGAGGTAAGTTCGTATGTGATGATTACATTATAAATATATGTTAAAATGCTTTAATATTGCATAATTCGTTAAAACGAGATTATGGATAATGTATGAATTGTAAAAACAACTCTACGAATGCATTCGAAGAAAGAAAAGAAAAGTGTGAAAGCCTGGTTGAACCTTAAGAATAGTTTTGGATACTATTGACATGTCAGTAATTGATATGTTGAGTTGGCTTGGGGTCTTGATATTAGCACTTCGGATGTGTATTTTACCAATTTGGCTTCGGGCCATGCATATCGGATGATTTAGCTTCAGGCCATAATAATAGTTTTTCAGATAAGTTACCTTGATTTGTCTACGGGCCATGGTATAGGTACTTATCGTACAAGACTCCTGAGTATTCGATTTCTATTTTGAACGATTCAACGGGTAAACTGATGATGTGGTTGAGAAAGAGGCTAGTATGGAGCGATACAGGTATGCGCAAAACCTATTCGAGTATTAAATAGTGAAAGTTCGATGAGTTTTTATTAGATCATGTTTTGAGACATGAGAAAGGTTTGTAGTTAATGTATATATGGTTTTGTCATTTGGTTATTATAACACTCCTCACCCATATTCAACGCTGGAATAGGGTTGAGGAGCATTACCGGACTTACAACACAATTATACATACTTTTATCATACATTTTTTAATTCAAACATTCATCATTCAATCTCATTCAATATGTCTCTAATATGCATTGGGATTGATTCGGGACTAAACCGATAAATTTTAAAACATTAGGAACACTTAGAAAATTTTTCTCCAAACAGCGCCCGTGTGGCGAGGCTGTATGTCTCACACGGCCATCAGACACCCCCATGTACAGGCCGTGTGAACATTCAAAATGGAAGCACATGGCTGTGTTCCAGCTCGTGTCCTACCTAGTGTCCAAACAAGTGAGCTTACAGACTTGGGTCACACAGCCAACCACACGCTCGTGTGTGTAGCCTGTGTGCCAAGCCATGTGCTAGGTCGTGCCAAACCTGTAGGGTATACTCACTTATGCAACACGGACAAGTCACATGCCAATGTGCTAGGTCATGTGCAAATTAGGGGGTATACTGACTTATGCCACACGGTCGATCACACGTCCGTGTGTAAGACCATGTGGAGCATACCAACTTCATTTTAATTTCAACACTAGAGGACACACGGCCATGTAACATGACTGAGTGTCACACATGGCTGAGACACACGTCCGTGTCTCTGCCTGTGTGGACAAAAATAGGCTATTTACTCATTTGTGACATCTCGAATAGGGCCTAGTCGAAATAGTGGTTTCGAGACCAGAAATTTGAGATAGAAATAATTATTTTATGATTTTATGAGGTCTATAATATGAATGCATGCTTATGTGAAAGTTTCATGAAGAAATTCTATGCATAAAATTTCTAATTGAATTTTAGGGACCAAATTGAATAAAATGCAAAACTTGCATTCTAGAAGCTTTAAGCATGAAATTGCTTTAGATTTTGAATTAGCGGGTTCTAATTAGCAATTTTACCAATTTCTATAATTTTGGACAAAAATGGACATGCATAGGAAAAATTTGAAAGAAAGACCCTAAGGGCATTTTCGTTATTTGGTAATTAAAAGAAAAAAAAGAGAAAATCAAAGCAAAAATGCGTCTATCTTCTCCAAGTGCTAGCCAAATTTCTCAATAGCCATAGCTAGGGTTTTTTTCAACATTTCCAAGCTTGATTGTAAGTGTTCCATAAGGAATGCCTTTATGGCGCAATTCTAAGAATCGCCCTTGTGGCGAGCAATAAATCAATAGCCTGTGTGGCAAATTCTGATGTGATAGCCTTTTGTGGTGAAAAATTGAAAGAACGGCGTACATGTAATAACTCAGTTTTGGCTAAATCAAAATAGTGGTTTCAGAACCACAAATCCTATGTCAAAAATTTATTTTAATATTGTTTTTTGTGTTTATAGCATGATAGCATGTATGTGTGAAAGTTTCGTAAATAAATTTTACTGTTTAAATGCTGAATTCGGTAAAAAAGACTAAATCGCGTAAAATGTAAAATGTAAAATGCATGTTCTATTAGTTAAAGGTGTCAAATAGCTTTGGCTTTTAATTATGGTGGCCTTAAATGGTAATTAGACCCTTAAAATGGTGGGTGGATAATATTGGACATTAAATGGATGATATTAATGGTATTTCATTAAGGTTATATTGGTAATTAACATAATTAACATATAAGAAATAAAAACAAAATGAATTTTTGTCCATCTTCCTCTCTTTTGGCCGAATGTTATTGAAGAAGAAAGCATTTGATTGAGTTTTAGGGCTCGACACTTGTAAGTCTAAATTGGTAAGTGATTTTGACTCGGTTTTTAATGATTTTATGTTTTTGAGATCGTTGCTTCGTATTCTAGCTAGCCCGTACCTTAGATTTTGAAACTGTTAAAGATTTTGAGAATTCCCATTGTTGAATCTATGTGTTCTTTGGTGTTTGAAGATGAAATATGAATTTTTGATGATAGATTTTCATGTTTTGTAAAGTGATTTCTGATGAAAATGCATAATAGGGATTTAATTGTGAAAAGTGCAAATTGAGTGGTTGAAAGGTGAAATAAATGGAAGTTTTGGGCTGCTAGGGATCTATAAATAATTCGGCCAAGCTTGGGTTTATTAAAATTATGTGAATTTTGTGTTTTGTGAAATAATGATTAAATTTTTAAAAGTGTGAAAGTTTAAGGTCTAATGTGGAAATAGGACTAAATGTATGTTTTGGACTAAATTGAATGGATGGTTGATTAAATAAGTTAATTTTGAATTCATATAGATCAAGAAAGAAAGAATTTGGATTTAAAACGGGGGAAAAAGCAAGGTTATTGAGTAGTCGACTCGATCTGTCAATTCTGAATACGAGGTAAGTTCGTATGTGATGATTACATTATAAATATATGTTAAAATGCTTTAATATTGCATAATTCGTTAAAATGAGATTATGGATAATGTACGAATTATAAAAACAACTCTACGAATGCATTCGAAGATAGAAACGAAAAGTGTGAAAGCCTGGTTGAACCTTAAGAATAGTTTTGGATACTATTGACATGTCAGTAAGTGATACGTTGAGTTGGCTTGGGGCCATGATATTAGCACTTCGGATGTGTATTTTACCGATTTGGCTTCTGGCCATGCATATCGGATGATTTAGCTTCAGGCCATAATTGATACGATCCGCCTCAGGGAGAGTCGAGTCGTATGCTAAGTGCCTGATCATCTACGAGAAGTTACGTTAGATTTAATGAGTTGAAGGAATGGCCGAAGTAGAAAGAGGAGTACGAACGGAATGGTAGGAACGAAAGGGTAGGGACAAAGGAATATGAACAAATTGGTCGATTTTGGTAACAAGAATAGGTTCAAAATGACTAGGTATAGGTTGGTATAGGTTCGGCTAACAAGGGAAAACAAAGAAATGAGATGATTTGTGGTGATGGAACGAAGTGGGCTTAAGGGTCAAGAATGAACCAACACTATATACGAGTGTTGACCCGAGACTTATAGGACTCTTAAGGTGATTTGGGAGATAGGATAGGACCTTGACCCGTTACCTAGGAAGGTAAGAACCAAAGGTATAAAGTTTGGGGTGAATGCCACACTACGAGTAGTGATAAGTTCGGAATCGACAAAGAACATGATTAACACAACTAGAATGCTAGGAATGCCAAACGAATCTTTGAACGAAATATAAGAAAAGTTTGTCTCACAATTTCGGCAGTATAACATTAACAAAGTTTCAAAAAGTCCTTTTACAAAGAAAAATAACAAGTATTTATAGCCTAAACAAGTAGCCGAATGGACAAGTTTAGAAGCTAAGAAATTTGGCCATAAACACCTAGATAATTCTAGAAGAAAAATCATGAATATCCATGAATGTGCAGCCCTTTGATGTTCCATCATCCCCCTTGGCCGAATGAAGCTTTAATGCACCTTGAATACTTGAATGGTTAGCTTGAAAATGCATGGATCATGCATGAAACGTCCCAATGTATGTTCCTCCATAAATTCGGTCCATGAACCTTCAAAAACATGAACATTAAATAGCCCCTACTTGTATGAACCTCTCCAATACATGTACTCTCTTAAATGTCGTCCATTGAACCTCAATTCTACTTGCACCTCTTCATACATTGCACCAAGCCCTACACGAACTTGCATTAATTTCCTTCCATGCATGAACGTGTGTCGTTCAAAGGAATTGGATCTTCTAGATACATTCATGCATGATTCTTCATCATTCATGCAACCGAATGTGCATTTGAACCCAAACATTCATGTATTTTGTACATTCATGTATTTGACAAATACATGAACTTGTAAACACCTTGAATCTGGTCATGCATGCACCTAATTAAATGTTGTTCATTCATGCATGTGGGATGTCCAAAAGAGATGTTTCTTCAAGCATTCATTGCGCCGTCCATGAGCATTGTACCTACAAGAAATAAAATAATTCATAAGACATCATGTGAACACACATAATGTGAACACATTTAAGATATGTGATATCTATAACATATTAATAACAAATATTAATATAAAACAGATTTAATGCTTAAATAAATATATTCGAATTTTATTTAATCTATTAAAGTCAAAAATTGGGTTTGAGCTAAAATGAGCTAAGCTTAATCCCTTGAGCTAAAGTTGAGCTGAGGTTAAACTCCTAAGCTGAAGCTGAGCTAAGGTTTAGCTCGTAAGTTGAAAATGAACTAGGAGTAAGCTCGGTTTATCTCATGCAACTAGATTGCGCTTGAATGAGCTGGATTTGAGCTGGATGGAGCTCGTGGAGCTGGAAACGAGCTGGGATTAGCTTGCCAACACGTCACAGCTCGACTAGGGAGGCTTGTTCGAAGAGGTTCGCTGGGCGTGCTCGCATAAATAATAATAGTTCTTCAGATAAGTTACCTTGATTTGGCTACGGGCCATGGTGTAGGTACTTATTGTACGAGACTCCTGAGTATTCGATTTCTATTTTGAAGGGTTCAACGGGTAAACTGATGATGTGGTTGAGAAAGAGGCTAGTATAAAGCGATACAGGTATGCCCAAAACCTATTCGAGTATTAAATAGTGAAAGTTCGATGAGTTTTTATTAGATCATGTTTGAAGACATGAGAAAGGTTTGTAGTTAATGTATATATGGTTTTGTCATTTGGCCATTGTAAAACCCCTCACCCATATTCAACGCTGGAATAGGGTTAAGGAGCATTACCGGACTTACAACACAATTATACATACTTTTATCATACATTTTTTAATTCAAACATTCATCATTCAATCTCATTCAATATGTCTCTAATATGCATTGGGATTGATTCGGGACTAAACTGATAACTTTTAAAACATTAGGACATCTCGAATTAGGCTGTGTTCTAGCCTATGTGCCAGGCCATGTGCTAGGTTGTCCCAAACCTGTAGGGTATACTGACTTATGCAACACGGACAAGTCACATGCCAATGTGCTAGGTCATATGCAAATTAGGGGCTATACTGACTTATGCCACACGGCCGATCACACGCCCGTGTGTGAGTTCATGTGAAGCATACCAACTTCCTTTTAATTTCAACACTAGAGGACACACGGCCGTGTAACATGACTGAGTGTCACACATGGCTGAGACACACGTCCGTGTTCTGCCAGTGTGGACAAAAATAGGCTATTTACTCATTTGTGACATCTCGAATTAGGGCGTAGTCAAAATAGTGGTTTCGAGACCAGAAATCTAATATAGAAGTAATTATTTTATGATTTTATGAGGTCTATAGTATGAATGCATGCTTATGTGAAAGTTTCATGAAGAAATTCTATGCATAAAATTTCTAATTGAATTTTAGGGACCAAATTGAATAAAATGCAAAACTTGCATTCTAGAAGCTTTAAGCATGAAATTGCTTTAGATTTTAAATTAGAGGGTCCTAATTAGCAATTTGACCAATTTCTATAATTTTGGACAAAAATGGACATGCATAGGAAAAATTTGAAAGAAAGACCCTAAGGGCATTTTTGTTATTTGGTAATTAAAAGAAAAAAAAGGGAAAATCAAAGCAAAAATGTTTCTATCTTCTCCAAGTGCTAGCCGAATTTCTCAATAGCCATAGCTAAGGTTTTTTTCAACATTTCCAAGCTTGATTGTAAGTGCTCCCTATCCTCGTTTTGAATGTTCCTTGTATTTTTGAAGTCTTTAAAGCATGATCTACCCATTTCTAGCTATATTTTGAGCTAGGGTTCATGTATGAAATATGAAAAATGTGTAACATGCATGTATTTTTTTGATTAATAGAGTAATATGAATGTTTGATGCATGATAAACACATTTTACTAGGTGATTTTTAGTGAAAACACCTAAAAAGGGGACTTGTCTATAAAAGTGTAAAAGTGGGTAGTAATAATGTGAAATAAAGAAAAATATGGGTTGATTTGAGCATGGTATAGGTTCGGCTAGGCTTGGGTAACAAAGATAATGCATGCATTTCATTTTACAAGCCTAGGGACTAAATCGTAAATAAGTGAAAAGTTAAGGGTAAAAAGGTAATTTTACCAAAGCATGAATTATGGATTGATTTGAATAATTTGATTAATAAACAAGTTAAATTTGGTATTATAGATCAAGAAAAATGTGAACTGAGTCTTGGTCGAGGAAAAACTAAAGTATACGACGATTAGGCTTGATTACCATCATTTTGTACAGAGGTAAGTGCATATGCAAATAATGTGGTGTTGTAGCATGTTTTTAATGTTTTGATATTATGTGATAAATGTTTTCTTGTTATTATAAGTTTTATACTTATTGGGTTATGAAAGCAATAATGATAATTGGTCATTACATATGACATCACGAGCAAGTACAACAAAGTATACCTTGTGCAAGTGAGGAAAATCCCGTTTGAACCTTAGGAATAGTCTAGGATACAAGTGACATATCCCTAAGAATTTAGAAATCTGAACTTGTTGAGTTGGTCTGGGTTCGTGATATGTATGAGGCATCTAAGCTCATTGAGTTGGTCTGGGTTCATTATGGATGCGAGCATCCGAGCTTGTTGAGTTGGTCCAAGTTCATTATGGATGTGATACATGTAATTGGGTTTTGGGCAATGGTCCTATGTGTCCTATCGGCGGCTAGGTAATCCTTGAGTTGGTTGGATACTTGACAGCTTGTGTGAGCAGCCCGTGTAGCTACACCTTGACCGATAACTTTTATGAGCAAGTCCATGAGTAGCTCCATTGCGAGCATTACATGTTATGTGGTAGCTTTGGCTACGTATGTATATGTGGCACTTATATGCAAGTTTTTCGCATATCCAAGATATGATGAATGTCCTGAGGAGGGCATATTAAAGAGGTATGGTTATATGATATACTATGATGAGTACAGGTATGTATGCAAAACCTATGAATAATGCCTTGGTAAAGAATGATTTGTGATGAAAAAGTATATATTTACATACGATAAGTAAGTCAAAAGGTATAAGTGATGAATAATCTTTATGTATGTGTTACTATGCCTTTGCATGTTGATTGCTTACTACCATTGCATATTATTTGAATGGGGACTTACGAAGCTTTAATGCTTACCCTATTTCCTTTCCATCCTTTGTAGCTCCGCCAAGCTAGCTCTGGGATCTAAAGCTGTCAGAGTATTCGATCACACTATCAAAAGATTATTGGGTATAGTGAAATTGTTATTTTGAGTATGGCATGTATAGAGGACTTGGTTATTTTCTGATATGTGTCATGCTATTTGGCAAAATTGTGAAGGCCTATGGTGATGATGATTCATTTTGTAATGGCCATGTGATATGGCTTATATTTGATTATTGGGTTGTAATCTAATTACCCATGCATGCATGTGTTAGTGCCTTGATGATGTGATATGTTGTTGCTCAGTGAATGTATGATAAAGTATGGATTAGATGCTAAAAGATAATGGATGACTTAATGGCTTAAAATGACTATAGTCATGAATGCATAATTTGAAGTTATGGTAACAAGTTTGATAATGCATGAATTTGGTGTGGAATGCTTCTAAATGGTGTAACAAAATGAATGTGCAATAGGATGACATTATAAAGATGTGAGAGTGCCATGGTGTTGAATATTTGAGTGTCTAAATATGTCATGTTGTATGCTATGAAATATGTTTGAATGTATGAATGATTGAGAGTGACAATTGGTTTGGAAAATAGCCTTTAAATGGTCCATACGGGTAGACACACGGGCATATGTCTAGACCGTGTGTGACACATGGTCTGCCCTACGGACGTGTTGAATGACCGTGTATCCCCTACACCCTAATTTTTGCAAGTTAGTATGTTCAGTAGTAAACACACAGGCTAAGACACGAGCGTGTGTCTTGGCCGTGTGAGAGACACGACCTACCCACATGGGTGTGTGATCTGGCCATGTGAAGTCTGCACCTTTTTATGAAAAATTCATTTAATTTTAATTGACCACACGGTCTAGCCACACGGCCATGTGACCCTAAATTGATGCTGACATCATAGTCAAAGAGTTACACGGCTAGAGTACATGGGCGTGTCGAGAGCACACAGGCGTGTGGCTCTATATTAGGGAAACTTTCCCAAACTTTTCTAAAGTCTTTGATTTAGTCCCGAATCCCTTTCGATGGTTGTTTTGGGCCTCGCAGGCCCATATCAGGGACAAATTATGCATGTATGAATGAAGTTGTTTTAAAGAAAATTTTTATAGCCCAGTTTTTGTATGAATGATTGTGTATGTGTTCGATAATGCCTCGTATCCTATCCCAGCCTCGGGTACGGGTAAGGTGTATTACATTTAGTGGTATCAGAGTTATGGTTTAGTCGATTCTCGGATGAACCTAGCATATTTGAGTCTAGCTATACATGCCATACGTATATATATAATAATGTGACAACTCCTAGCAATTTTAAAATGTGTTTCTATATAGAAAATGGATCCCGACAGAGCAGTGGCGGATGATGTAGAAAGTAACACGCCTGCTCCAACTGATGGAGCGGTGCCATCTGAGAGTAGACCCGAAACTATCAGTAGAGGAGAAGGAGGCATAGTGGCCTTTCTCCACATGATGAATGCATGGTATACAGAGTTCGTTCGAACGAACCCAAATGCTCAACCTCTCCCACCTCCCCCAAATCCTCAACCCGCACCTGTGATGCCTCAACGTATGGATTTCATGAGATTTGCTAGAACACCTGTTGATAAAATTCAGAAATAAAGTGCTAAGGAATTTAGGGCAAATGTTAATGATGACCTTGATAAAGCAGAGTTCTGGTTAGAGAACTCGATACGAGTATTTGATGAATTTTTCTGCACAGCCGAGGAGTGCCTAAAATGTGCCATATCTTTGTTGAGAGATGCGGTGTATCACTAGTAGAGAACGCTGATATCTGTGGTATCACCGGAGAGGGTTACTTGGGAATTGTTTCAAGAGGAATTTCGAAAGAAATACATTAGCGAACGATTCATCGATCAGAAGCGTAGGGAATTTCTAGATTTGAAACAGGGTCGTATGATAGTTAGTGAATATGAGAGAGAATTTTTAAGACTCAGTAAGTACGCTCGGGAGTGTGTATCCTCCGAAGCTAAGATGTGTAGAAGATTTGAAAATGGACTTAATGAGGATATTAAGACATTAGTAGGTATTCTTGAGTTGAAACAATTTGTGGTACACATTGAACGAGCTTGTAAAGCCGAGGTGTTGATCAAAATGAAGAGGAAAGACGAGTTTGAGGCAAGAGATACAAGAAAGAGATATATGAGTAAGTTATTACCATCTCAATCTAAGAAATCTAGAGAGATGTACTCTCGTTCACATGTATCAACTAGACATTCATATGGGAACTATAGAAAGCAGAATTCGGGGTTTTAGATCTCAGGCTACATCCGTGGCAAGTGTGGGTAACGTTAAACCTTCCAAGCCCGAGTGCCAACAATGTGGTAGATGCCATTTTGGCACCTGTAGGGTGAGTAAGAGATCTTGTTTCAAGTGTGGTTCTCAAGACCACTATATTAAAGACTACCCCGAGATGGTAGAGAAAGAAAGATTCAGAACTTGAGGCCAAGTAGCACAACTTCTAGGGGAAGACCCTCAAGAAATGTCAGGAATGGGTCCGGTAGTAAGGATGTGACACGAGATACAACAATGAGATCTAAAGCTAGGGCTCCAGCTAGAGCCTATGCCATACGTCCACGTGAAGATGCAACTTCTCCTGATGTGATCACTGGTAATTTTTCTCTCTATGATACTAATGTTATTACTTTGATTGACCCCGGCTCTACTCATTCGTATGTGTGTATGAAATTGGCATCTAGTGTGAATATACCTATTGAGTCTACCAAATTTATGATTAAAGTGTCAAATCTGTTAGAAAAGCATGTGATAGTTGATAAAGTATGTAAGAGATGCCCTTTGATGATTAGAGGTCATTGTTTTCCGACTGACTTAATGTTGTTGCCGTTTGATGAATTTGATGTCATACTAGTTATGGATTGGTTGATACTACATGATGTTATAGTGAATTGTAGTAAAAAAGTTATGGAATTGAAATGTGAAAATGGTGAGATTCTTCGGGTTGAATCAGATGATACAGATAAGTCGCCAATGGTAATTTCTTCAATAATTGCTTAGAAATGTATGAGAAAAGGTTATGAAGCTTATTTGGCATACATATTAAATACAAAGGAATCCGAATTGAAAATCGAATCAATGTCAGCTGTATGTGAGTATGCAGATGTATTCCCGTAGGAATTGCCAAGTTTGCCTCCAATTAGAGAAGTTGAATTCGGTATTGAGTTAATGCCAGGGACAACACCTATTTCTATTGCTCCGTACAAGATGGCCCCGACAGAGCTGAAAGAATTCAAGTTATAGTTGCAAGAGTTGACTGACAAAGGTTTACGATACCAAGCTTTTCGCCGTGGGGTGCTCCCGTACTATTCATGAAAAAGAAGGATGGTTCTATGAGATTATGCATTGATTGCTGGCAGCTCAATAAGGTGACAATAAAAAATAAGTATCCTCTTCCAAGGATTGATGACTTGTTTGACCAGCTGAAAGGAGCGACTTGGTTCTCTAAGATAGACTTGAGGTCCAGATATTACTTGTTACGAGTTAAAAGGTCTGATGTGCCTAAGACTGCCTTTTGAATGAGGTATGGCAACTACAAGTTTCTTGTTATGCCATTTGGATTAACGAATGCTCCTACCGTGTTTATGGATTTAATGAACTGATTTTTTCGGCCATATTTGGATAAGTTTGTTGTGGTGTTTATCGATGGTATTCTAATTTATTCTAGAAATGAGGCAGAGCATGCTGAACACTTGAGAACTATTTTGCAGACTTTGAGGGACAAACAGTTGTATGTTAAGTTTAGTAAAAGCGAGTTTTGGATTCCAGAGGTCGGGTTTTTAGGCCACATTGTTTCAAGAGATGGTATACTAGTTGATCCTAGTAAGATTTCTGCTATTGTCAAATGGAAGCTGTCAAGGAATGTAACTGAAGTTAGGAGCTTTTTGGGTTTAGCCGATTATTATAGACGGTTTGTGAAAGGGTTCTCTATGATAGCCACTCCTATGACTACATCAAAAAGATTTCAAGTTTCAATGGTCAGAAAAAAGTCAGCAAAGCTTCGAGAAGTTGAAAATGTTATTAACCGAGGCACCAGTGTTAGTACCACTGAAATCAGGGAAAGAATTTGTGATTTACAGTGATGTGTCCTTGAGTGGACTAGGTTGTGTGCTTATGCAAGAAGGCAAGGTAGTAGCTTATGCTACGAGGAAACTAAAGCCCCATGAGAAAAACTATCCTACGCATGATTTAGAATTAGCCGCCATTGTATTTGCTTTTTTAGATTTGGCGACATTACCTATTCGGGGAGAAATGCCATGACTATACAGACAATAAAAGTCTTAAGTATCTGATGACCCCAAAGGACTAGAATTTGAGGCAACGAAGATGGCTTGAATTGTTAAAGGACTATGAGATTGTGATTGATTATCACCCCGGTAAGGCAAATGTGGTTGCCGATACCTTGAGCAGAGAGTTTTTATTTTCTTTGAAAGTTATGAAGGCATGGCTAACCCTATCTCATGATGGTGCAATTCTAGCAGAGTTAAGAGCTAGACTGACTTTTCTTCAATAGATTTGTGATGCTCAGGAAGATGATAAAGAGTTACAAGCTAAGAAAGCTCAGTGTGAGTCAAGCAATGAATTAGATTTTAGAGAGATTTTGATGGTTGTCTGAGGTTCCATGGAAGGATTTGTGTCTCGAAGAATGCTGACTTGATTCGAAATATTTTACATGAGGCTCATAACAGAGGTATGTTAGTTCACCCGGGTAGCACGAAAATGTATAATGATTTAAAGAAAATATTTTGGTGGAATGGCATGAAATGAGATATATCTGAGTTTGTGTCGAGGTGCTTGATTTGTTAGCAAGTAAAGGCCAAACACCAGGTACCTTCAGGTTTACTCCAGCCTATTTTAGTTCCCGAATGGAAATGAGACCGAATTACTATGGACTTTGTAAGAAGCTTGCCGTTGACACCAAGAAAGAAAGATGCCATATGGGTTGTGGTTGACAAATTAACTAAATCAGCTCATTTTATACAGGGACGCGTTGATTATTCAGTTGATAAGTTAGCCGAATTGTATATTTCTGAGATTGTGAGACTTCATGGAGTACCTTTATCGATTATTTTAGATAGAGATCCTAGGTTCACTTCGTGGTTTTGGAAGAAGTTACAAGAAATTTTGGGTACAAAGCTGAATTTTAGTATTGCTTTTCATCCACAGACTGATGGACAATCTGAGAGAGTAATTCAGACACTTGAAGATATGCTCAGATGTTTTGTTCTTGAATTCCAAGGTAATTGGGAAAAGTACTTACCTTTGGTTAAATTTGCCTACAACAATAGTTATCAGTCGATCTTGAAGATGGCACCCTATGAGGCATTGTATGAAGTAAATGTCGTACACCTTTGTACTAGACTAAACTTAAGGAGAATAAGATACATGGAGTTGATTTGGTTAAAGAAACCGAAGAAAAGGTGAAGGTAATTCATGATTGTTTAAAAGCGGCATCGGATAGACAAAAGTCGTTCCCAAATTTGAAAAGAAAGGAAATTAAGTATCAGATCAGTGATAAAGTATTCTTGAAAGTGTCTCCATGGAAAAAGGTTTTGAGATTCGGAAGAAAAGGCAAGTTGTCCTCATTTTATAAGACCGTATGAGATTACCGAGAGGATAGGGCCTATTGCTTATCAATTGGCCTTACCGACTGAGTTAGAAAAGATTCACGATTTGTTTCATGTATCTATGTTGCACCGATATAGATCTGATCCTTCTCATGTGATTGTACAGACAGAGGTTGAAATTAGACCGGATATGACTTATGGTGAGGAACCGGTTAAGATCTTTGCTCGAGAAGTCAAGCACTTGAGAAACAAAAGTGTTGCTCTTGTAAAAGTTTTATGGCAAAGACATGGGGTTGAAGAGGCTACATGGGAGCCCGAGGAGGCTATGAGGAAACAGTACCCAAGCCTTTTTACCGGTAAGATTTTCGAGGACGAAAATCCCTAAAAAAGGGGAGAGTTGTGACATCTCGAATTATGGCCTAGTCAAAATAGTGGTTTTGAGACCACAAATTCGAGATAGAAATACTTATTCAATGATTTTTATGAGGTCTATAATATGAATGCATGCTTATGTGAAAGTTTCATGAAGAAATTCTATGCATAAAATGTCTAATTTAATTTTAGGGACCAAATTGAATAAAATGCAAAACTTGTATTCTAGAAGCTTTAAGCATGAAATTACTTTAGATTTTGAATTAAAGGGTCCTAATTAGAATTTGACCAATTTTTATAGTTTTGGACAAAAATGGACATGCATACGAAAAATTTAAAAGAAAGACCCTGAGAGCATTTTGGTCATTTGGTAATTAAAAGAATAAAAAGGGAAAATCAAAGCAAAAATGTGTCCATCTTCTCCATGTGCAAGCCAAATTTCTCAATAGCCATAGCTAGGGTTTTGTTCAACATTTCCAAGCTTAATTGTAAGTGCTCCCTAGCCTCATTTTTAATGTTCCTTGTATTTTTAAAGTCTTTGAAGCATGATCTACCCATTTCTAGCTATATTTTGAGCTAAGGTTATAACAACCCAATCTCGGCCTGGACATTATGGCCGAATCTGTGATGTCACATTGGAGTGTGTTTTGGAAAGCATTGATTTGTTCGAAAGTCTGTACAATGTTAAAACCCTCGCAGTGGTCTTTAATAAAACTTTTAAGTATCTTCACTATTATTAAAACTCAAGTAGATCTAATCATTTTAGGTTGTTACTATATTTTGAAAACATTGTTGATGCGGAAGCTTTTGAAAGATATTGTATATGCGTCGTGTTTTGAAAACATTTATCTTTTTGAAAGTTCGCATCCTACTTCTAGCAAATATAAATTTAAGTAAGCAAATCCCAATTTAGAGCAAAAATTTAAAGAGGCCTTATTACATTTCAAATACCCGAATAAAATAGCTTAAGGATAAAAAGTTTAAAATAGTATAAAAAATAGTCGTGTGGCCTCCATCGAGTCCCTCGCAGCACTGACCCGCCTAATGATTACCTGCACAGGAAGCAGAAGGTCGAGTTATGGGAACTCAGTGTGTAATCCATTAATCAAACTCAGACAAGTACAGTTTGCGCCTAAGCCCATTTCAGTGACAGTCTAGTATCAGTGTAGGCCTTAGCCCATAGCAGTAACAGTAACAATGTAGGCCTCAGCCCATTACAGTAACAGTATCAGCAATGCAAACAGAAGTCCTATCCAATCCATCCTCTACACTCCACTCCGTCCAGCCCTACACTCCATGTAGGGATAAAATCGACCCACCCATCCCTACACTCCAAATATAGCACCGGTTGTGGCACTAAATAGAATTTGCAGCAAAGAAATAGTGTTACCTTTGATTAAATAACCCCAAACCAAAGTGCCTCAGTTCAAAAAATGCCAACGAATAGTGTTACCTTAGAACGAGAGACGAGAGGAAGACTTCGATCATTTTTGGAATCCTAGCGAACTCCCTCACTCCACAAGTAATACTAAAACCCGAAATAAAGGCACCATGACCAAAGAGAGAAGAGATGGAAATCGGCATTAGGGACAAGAAGAGAAAGTAACCGAAAGAGCAGAGACAACAGAGACTTACCAATCGATGTTTAGCCAACGAAAAAGCAATTGAGTAAAGGGGAAGAGAGAATAGAATTGAGTGAGAGATGAGAGGGTAATCCACGAAGGCTCGAGAGAGTGGGAGAGTAGAAAAGAATCAGCAATGAAAAACTAGGGAAAAGATTGATGGAACAAAACAATATTTGGCTAAAAGGGAAGAAGTGTTTGGCTACACAAAACCGAATGTGAGCAATGGAGAAATAACAATAATATTCCAAAGGAGGAAAAGAAGAGAGGAAGAGATAAGAAGTCGATTGTAACACCCCAAACCCGGGCCTAGACGTTATGGCCGGACCTGGCGTGTCACATTGAATTGCTTTTCGAAAACCTTGTTTTCATTGAAAACCCTTCTTTAAAATAAAAACCTTGAGTAAAATCTCAGCTTGTATTTGTCGCTTTCAAAGCGAGGTGTATTTAAGAAAACTATTCCTTCTTGTATGATAATAATTACTTTGTAAAGTCTCTTTTCAGTTGTGGAAGCTTTATTTAAAACAGATGATCTATGAAAACTTGTCATTTAAAAATTAAGTTGCGAAAACGTAGTATTTAAAAAATTTACGGTTTAGGAAAAACCATGTTCTACTTCTAACAAATATAAAGTATAAAAATAGTAATAATCCTAATTTGACATAATAACCAGAGGAAAGGCCTTATTACATCCCAAATAAAAAAAAATTAAAATCAAAAAATTAAAAGTTACATAAAAGACTAAGTCTAAACTTTTTGCTAGTTGGCCACGTCCAAGTCCCTCCATCCGTCGAACCGCCTACTGAGGATCACCTGAAAAATTTAAAAGGAGGGGGTGAGTTTCAAAAACTCAGTGTTTACAACCCTCAATGAGTATAAAGCAATCATCAGTTATTTTGGGCCTGAGCCCAATTCAATAACGGTGGCCTTTGGGCCTTAGCCCATATTAGCCTCAGTTGGGTTGAAGCCCACATCATAATAATATCACTATAATATCATACATGCAATGCTGTGCAACCCACCCCAATAATCCAACCACTACACACCAACTCCATCCCCCGGTACACATCATGTGGGGATTTAAATATCGACCCACCCATCTGATACATAAATGGTAGCCTGGTTGCGGTACTACCTTCATTGCAGCAAGCTGCTAATCAAATATTGGGCTTAATAGCCATCAATAGATCCACGGTCGTCAAGCAACCATGCGATCCTCCTATACTTCCTTCGTTTCATAATTCCCAACCCATATGCAACCTAAACAGAATATCGTATGAATGCAGCAGGTATACATGTAACATCCATAAATCTTACATTCAACACATAGGGGTATTTTAGTCATTTTTTGCCCTTAGGGGTATTTTACTTTTCTCTTTATTATGGGTTTATCACCTATCTCGGCCCGTTAACAAGTCCCCGTTGGCTAAAGTGAACAGATACTACGCGCCAGGTAGGATTCCAGCGAAAAGGAGGTGTAACGCCCCCACGCCCGAGACCGTCGCCGGAGTCGAGTATGAGGTGTTACTAAGCTTAATTTAACATTTTTAGAATTTTGAAATATTTGTTTCTACATTCACAGCTTTCAAGCTACTTGCGTCACAGTCACAAGAAAAATCATATCTCGAGTTAAAAAACTTGAAATCAAGATCCGTAAATTTTTCCTGAATCTAGACTCATATACCTATCTACTAATTTTTTTCTAGAATTTTTGGTTGGGCCAATTAGTACAGTTTATTAGTTAAAGTTACCCCTGTTTCAAGACTTGACTGGTCTGACCTCTGTTTACTACAAACCACATTTCTCTCTGTATAAAATTGATATGACTATGAGGTTTATTTCTCCTGAAACTAGACGCAATAAGGATTCTGAGAATATAAAACACACCATCTAGTTATATCTGTACAATTTATGGTGAATTTATAAAGTTGAAACAGGGGATCCAGAAACTGCTCTGACCCTGTTTCACTAAAATTCAAATATCTTCTAACATATAATTCCTTTACCTGTTTAATTTGTTTTATGTGAAAGTAGAAATATTAAGATTCAATTTGATATTTAATCCATCACCAAATTCAATTTATATGATTTTTAGTAAATTTTCAAACTCACATCAGTGTTGCTGCAATATTCTGTTTATGGCAAATTTCATCCCCTTTTTATGAGTTTTCATGCACTAAGTATCTTAATGACTTTCCATAACATCAAACATAATCTAAACTAACCATTTCCATAACTTATCATTATCAAACATTTTCTCAACCATTCCATCACCATATCATAAGATCATTTACACAAAATAGGTATATTGCTATACATGCCATACTTAAATTTACAATCCTTTTACCGAAAAGTTCTTAGGATAGTGTGGTGATCCTTCGCCTATTCCGACTCTGAGCTGGCTTGTCCAAAACTACAATGAGTAAGAAGGAGGGAGTAAGCATAAATGCTTAGTAAGTTCATATGCAAATAATAAGTAACATAACAAAACAATCATACCAAACAACATTAGCATGCATCACCAAAACACATATCACATTTCTAACCATTTTTCATCATCTTGTTACCTTATCGTGATTGTATCAATACTCAACCCGAGGGTTAAATACATACCTGTCCAAAATATCCATTTCACATCACTTACCAATACGTCTCTTTACATCTCGAATATTCCTCCATTTGAGTAGAACTTTACCCGTTGAACACATTGGAATATAATTCGGATACATGGAAACTTCGCACATAAGTGCCACATATGTAGCCAAGCTCTTTGTGTAACCCGCCCATAAGCGAACTCGGACTCAACTCAACGAGCTCGGGCGTTCGCATCCATAAGTGAACTCGGACTCAACTCAACGAGCTCGGATGCCTAGTTACATCTCACGAACTCGGACTCAACTCAACGAGTTCGGACATTTGCATCCATAAGTGAACTCGGACTCAACTCAACGAGTTCGGATGCTCAACCATCCTAGTGACATGTCACTTGTATCCTAATCTATTCCTAAGGTTCAAACGGGATTTTCCTCGAACACATATCCTTGCCGTCTTCCGTAGAATGCCGGAACCAATACTCGGTAACAATTATGTTTAACAAGCAATTCACATAATTTGCATTTTATTCGAAATTAACCACAAAGCATATATTTCATGATAAAAATCAGCATATCACATAATTGACATCAATGACTTAAAAATAACAATTATGCTACATTATTTACACATGAACTTACCTTGGTACCAAAATACAAAGATTTTGCAATTTAGTCCACAATCTTTTCTTTTCCTCGATTGGGGTCGTTTCCACGTCTTTCTTGATCTAAAATAACACATTTAGCTTATTTAATACTCACATTATCAAATTAATCCTTAATTCAAATTTTGGCAAAATTACAATTTTACCCCTAAACATTTTGCATATTTACATTTTTGCCCCTAGGCTCGGGATTAAACTTTATTCCTTATTCTTAAGTTTTACAACATGCTGATCACTTTTCCTTCTATGGCAACATCAAATTCTCACTCTAACATGTACTTGTGACTATTAGGTATTTTTACCGATTAAGCCCTTTACTCGTTTTTGCTTAAAATCGAGTAGTGCAAGTTGTCTAACATAATTTAAAACCTCATATTCTATCATAAAACATCAAAATACACAAATTTCACCTATGGGTATTTTTCCAAATATAAACCCTAGGTTCAATTATTGCTAACATAAGCTTAATCGAGCTCTCAGGGATCTCAAAAACGTAAAAATCATTAAAAACGGGGCTTAGAATCACTTACTATGAAGCTTGAAAGTTGAAGAAACCCTAGCTATGGTGAGATAGAGCATTCGGCAGCAACTAAATGGGGAAGATGACTATTTTGTGTCATTTTTCCCATTTTATTTCATTAATTATCCAAATGACCAAAATGCCCTTAATACCTTTCTTTGAAAATTTTCATATACAAGCCCATTTTTGTCCAAAATTTTAGAAATTGGTCAAATTGCTATTTAAGACCTCCTAATTAATATTTCAAAGCAATTTCATACTAAAAACTTCTAAAATGCAAGTTTTGCAACTTATTCGATTTAGTCCCTAACTTCAAATTAAGCATTTTATGCATAGAATTTCTTCACAAAATTTTCACACAATCATGTAATCATATCATAAATCTAAAAATAATTATAAAATAATTATTTCTATCTCGGATTTGTGGTCACGAAACCACTATGACTTGTCCGTGATATTACAGGAGGTAAGTCATTAAGACTGCTTAAGTACCAAGCTCTCCCTAGATCAAATCCTAGACATGCATATACCCATTGCCACACTTTAACCCTATGACTTGTCCACAGTCACGATTAATTAATTAATTAAGTTTTTTATGTCCATTTAGCGAGTTATCAGATACTAGGCCCAAAACCCCTTACAAAGCCCAAACAAGTCTACATACCTGCATATGGCCCACTAGGTCCAATCTCATTCATATGGCCCAAATCACCTTCATATGGCCCATCTGGCCCGAATCAATTCCATGCCATGTAACCAACATGACTAGTTCATCACTTATTATCAAATCAACAAATTCGATTATTTTGGGCCCACGGCCCTTAAGGCCCATTTAGCCCATTCTGGCCCAATGGCCTAAGTACGGCCCAGATCCATGAGATCGCTTATGGGGCCTCTGTCAACGTATTGATTTCCCCCTTACGAGTGTTCGCGCACTCGCAAGACTACCGTAGCCAGACTTTTGACTTTTTGGCATTTCGAGATTTGCCGATCTAACGTGTGTGCAGTGTATGTACACACCTTCGGCATTATATCAATCTATCATAGGGTAGAAGTACACACCTTATCACCTGGAGTACTAAGTATTCATAATCACCTGAACCTATATTCAACATTATACACCATTAATCACATCCTATTAATTCAAAAAAAATCCACTACTTACCGAAGAACATCCTATACTTGCCTTGACTAGATTGATCGGCTGCGATCTACCTACGTAACTCAAAATCTGACGTAGTCCCCCTTCCACATCCAGGCGAAAAGTCCCGAACGGCTGAAACCTTACGTCGCTTAAACTTGGGAGCCTCTATCCCAACCTCTTTGCTAGAACCCCCTTTTTCCATCAACTAATACTTAGCCAGCGATCACACTCTAGAATGAGAGGGAGAAAGAGAAATAAATGGAGAAACCATAGGTTAACGAAAGTAATGGTATTGGAAAGGATAAAGAAAAATCGACTTTTAAGAGTGTAGAAACGAAAGAACTTAGAAATATCTAACAAAAGTCGAAGAAGATCTAATTCACTTACCGATCATGAGATCGCTTGCCAACAAGAAATCAACCCCCAAAGTGTATGAATCGACTCTTAAATGAAAAAGAAGCAACCAACTAAGTTAAAGAGGGAAGAGGTTGATTTGATTAAAATAGGGAAGAAAAGATCAGAAGTTTGGCTTAAAGAAAAGAGGAGATGAAGGGTTTGAGATTACTCAGGTATTTGTAGAAAAAAAAAAGAGTCAAGAGGTTAGAAGAAATTTCCCCCAAGAATATGCGACTGAAGCACACAAAAACAACAAATGCCCTTACTTGCCCATACGACACACGTATATATACTAAAAAAAATACAAACCTACACTCCCCAATCGACTTAAACTCGTCAAGTTAAATTCCCTTCAATTTTCCCAATTTTATCACAATCATATCCACACTTAATCCTTATCCTTATCTCCACTGTAACCTTGATTTTAGCCAACAATTGCATTCAAATTGTTTCCACCGAATGGCAATCCTTCCTTGCGTTGCACAGCAAAAATTGAATTCCCTTTTGCACATGAAACCATTCGAACTCCAGCCCTCCAGCTTCCCAACACACTGCTAGCCACTGCACCGCCACCCATTTGTGCTACCATTCGATCACAATTAACTATATGGCTTATATGCCTAAGTCTTAGTTTCCTTAAAGAAAAAAATATAAAATGTTGCCAGGCCTGGGATTCGAACATGCAACCTTCAGATCCATAGCATGCTTCTCGCCAATGCCCCGCAGGCACTCTTGTGCCATAATTCCACCAAACATATTTATAAGGCCTAAACGCTAGCTTCCCTACTAATCATATGCACAATAAAAATTTTCACCAAGGCCAGGACTTGAACCCTGGACTTCCTACTTGCTACCAACGCCTTTTGCCACTAGGCCAAGCATTTCTTTGTGTCAGATTTTTCCAGGCCTTATTAATAAGCCTTCTACCTAATGCTTAGGGTCTTTAAAAAAAATACAAAATTTTGCCAAAACCCTGGATCGAACCCAAGACTTTTTCCACACTACCAACCCTTCCTAAATCACTTAACAATTAAACTAAACTTGCAATTAAAAAATATTTAAACACATTTAAGTTATTTAACCGATCCCAAAACTCAAGGCCCATTACTTCTAGGCCCAAAATTCAGGGTGTTACATGAATCAAGCACAATACGATATAGGAGAGCAAAACCGAAATACCCAAATGGACAGAAGTGGTATTCGGCTTCCAAACAAGCAATACTCAGGAGGAGGGAAAACAACAAGAGGTAATCATTTCTGAAACGGAGAGCCATACTCGAACACTATTTTAGCACTAGAAGCAAAAATCCTATGACCGAATTGCACAATGGACTTCCCACTTTCAGCATGCTACTACCTCACACCTCAACCTCCCTTATTCTTTCCTAAAATCTCTCCCCAAAACCCTCCTTGAATTCAGCTACATACTTCCCATTTCCCCCAACACTCTCAACTGCCCATGAGCCTGAGTATCCCACTATCATTCAATCTCTTACATAGCACAGCAGGAAAAAAAAAAAAACACCCTTTGCGTGCCACAGGACTCAAACTCAGGTTCCCTAGAACAAGTAACACGCCATTATCCCCTGAACTAATAATCTTTTTATGACACAACCCAACCATATTTATTTAAGAACCTTACTATCAGGAGACAGGGTTTATTCAAGACTTCTAAGACACTTTCCAGGACACTTAACCACTAAAGCAGACATTCTTTTATGCATCACAACACACAAAAATAAATATTCAAATTTTTGGGGCGTTACAACTCTACCCCCTAAAAGAAATTTCGGCACATATGAACTTGTTAATTCATCAAATTGAACTTGTTAATTCGTAATTCATAAGTACTAACGAACCTTCCACATGCTTAATCATATACTTATGCGCAAACTTCATAACTTCTTCAATTTAAAGCTCATATGATTCATATACATACCTAAACCAATCCGTAACAAACTCATATCTAAACTCATATCCTTGGGTTCCCACGTGGCTTCCTTAGAACTATGATTATGCCATAGTACCTTAACTAGTAGAACAGACTTCCTCCTTAACACCTTCATACCCCGATCTAAAATCTGAACTGGCTTTTCCTCAGAGGTCAAATCTGGCCTAACTTCAATCTTCTCCGTCAAGACGATATGCTCTGGATCAGAGCATTATCACCTCAACATAGAGACGTGGAACACATCATGAATTCGGTCCAACACTAGAGATAACCCAAGTTGATAGGCAACCAGTCCCACACGCTTCAATATACAGTAAGGCCTAATGAACCTAGGGCTTAACTTGCCCTTCCGACCAAACCTCAATATCTTTTTCCATGGCGAGACCTTGAGAAAAACTAAGTCCCCCACTAAAATCTCAATTTCCTTACGCTCCAGATCCGCATAACATTTCTGTCTGTCCGACGCTACCTTCAGTTGATCCCGAATTAATCTAACTTTATCCTCGGTATTAGAAATGAATGCAGGGCCCAGAACACGCTGCTCACCCAACTCAGTCCAACTCAAAAGAGTATGAAACCTATGGCCATATAATACCTCATACGGTGCCATCAATGTGCTAGACTGGTAGCTATTGTTGTATGCAAACTCTACTAATGGTAAGTAACCCTCCCAACTACCCCGGAAGTCAATCATACAACTCCTTAACATGCCCTCCAGTATCTGAATCACCCTCTCCGACTGATCGTTTATCTGAGGATAGAATGCAGTACTGAAGTCCAACCTTGTACCCAATGCCTTGTGTAGCTTCTTCCAGAACCGGGACGTGAAACGAGGGTCTCTATCAGATATTATGGAAATCAGTACCCCATGCAGTCACACTATCTCAGACACATACAGTTTAGCCAGCTTCTGTAACGAGTAGTCAGTAGGAATAGGTATAAAATGAGCAGACTTGGTCAATCAATCCATGATGACCCATATTCGATCCTTCTTAGTAGGCGTTAAGGGTAGCCCACTAACGAAGTCCATAGTCACTCTCTCCAACTTCCAGAATGGAATCTTAACTGGCTGAAGCAACCCCGAAGGTAACTGATGTTCAGCCTTAACCTGCTGGCAAGTAAGACATTTACTCACAAAGTCAGTAACTTCATGCTTAAGACCCAGCCAGCAATATAACTCACGAAGGTCTCGGTACATCTTATTCCCACTAGGATGCATAGCGTAAGGACAACTATGCGCCTCCTGCAGTATAGACTGCCTCAGGTCAGTATACTTCGGTACACAAACTCTCCTATGGAAACAAAGTACCCCTTCACTATTCAGTCAAAAATTTAAAGTTTCCCCACTCTTCATCTGTTGAAATCGAGGACCCAATGACTCATCCTCCAACTATTTACCCTTAATCTGTTCAATCCATCTCGGTTTAACTTGAAGTTCGGCCAACAGACTACCATATATAAAATTATAAAATCATATATAACATACCCATTACCATTCATTTTTTCCTCAATTAGGCTAATTGCAACATAAAGGCTTCCATTTAGAAAGCCACTAACAATTCAGCCTTTATGCTTTTAACCATCAAATTTTTAATTTATGCGATTAAGTCCTTTTATTTAATCGGATACCTAAACAACAAAATTAAATCATGAAAATTTCACAGGTATAAATTTACACAAAATAAACACAGAAAATAATTTTTAGATATTTTTCTAACTCAGATTTGTGGTCCCAAAACCACCGTTCTGATTAGGGTTTAAATCGGGATGTTACACCGTGAATCTATTTTTCACCAAGCTCGGTCTAATACAATAGAGTTCGACATTTGCGACCATATAAAGCTTCATACGGTGCCATCTTAATACTCGATTGAAAGCTATTATTATATGCAAATTCAACCAGCAGCAAATATTTCTCCTAGTTGCCTTCAAACTCTAAAACACAACATTGAAGCATATCTTCAAGGATCTAAATTACTCGTTCAGACTGTCCGTCAGTTTGCGGATGAAAAGGTGTACTAAAATTCAACTTCATACCCAGAGCTTCTTGCAATTTCTTTCAAGACCACGACGTAAACCTCGGATCTCTATCCAAAATCATCGAAACTAGCACCCCGTGCAATCTAACGATCTCAACAATGTACAATTCAGCTACTCTATCGAGTGAATAGTTAGTACATACCAGGATGAAATGTGCTGATTTCGTTAATCGATCAACAACATCCCGATACAAAATCCATTGTAACTCTGTCCCATTTCCATTCTAGTATTATTACAGGCTAAGTCAAACCCGAAGGTACTTGGTTTTCAGCTTTAATTTGCTTACACGTCAAACATCTTGCTACAAATTCAGAAATGTCTCATTTCATACTCGACCACCAATACAATTGTTTCAACTCATTGTACATTTTAGTACTTCTAAGATGAACATATAAACAACCACTATGTGCCTCATGTAAAATTTTCTAAATCAACTCCGAATTTTTCAGTACACAGATTCTATTTCAGAACATCAAACAATCAACGGATATGATTTGGTACTCTGAATCACTAGTCGACTCACATTGCACTCTTTTAGCTTGCAATTCACTATCACATTTTTAAGCTTCTCAAATTTGCTGAAGAAAAACCAGTTTAGCTTTTAACTCAGCTAGAATCGAACCATCATCAGACAATGTCAACTGTTTATTTATTGCTCTCAAGGCAAACAACGATTTTCTACTCAAACCATCTGCGACTACATTCACTTTCCCCGGATGATAATCAATCACTAACCCGTAATCTTTAGTATCTCGAGCCATCTTCGTTGTCTCAAATTCAAATATTTCTAAGTCATAATATACTTTAAGCTTTTATGATCAGTAAAGATGTGACATTTTTCACCGTACAAATGATGACGCCAAATTTTCAGTGCAAAAACTATAGCAACCAACTCTAAATCGTGCATCAGATACTTCTTTTCATACGATTTCAATTGTCTGGAGGCATAAGCTACAACTTTTCCCTCTTGCATCAATAAACCATTCAATGACGCGTCCTGCAAATCACAAATTCTTTACCTGATTCAGGTTGAACGAACATTAGTGCCTCTGTTAACAATGCTTTCAATTGATCGAAACTTTGTTGACATTTCTCGGGCCATTCAAACTTGACATCTTTCTGTAGCAGTCTGGTCATCAGTGTAGCAATCATCGAGAACCCTTTTACAAAATGTCGATATTAACCAGCCAATCCCAAAAAGCTTCTAACCTCGAAAACATTTCTAGGTGGTTTCCAGTCAATAACTGTAGAAATCTTGCTCGGATCAACTCGAATGCAATCCGTCGAGACAATATGTCCCAAAAATCTGACTTTCCGGAGCCAAAACTCGCACTTACTGAATTTAGTATACAATTGCTTATCTCTCAAGGTTTGCAACACAATCTTCAATTGCTCGGCATGCTCAGACTCATTTCGTTAATAGATCAGAATGTCATCAATGAATACAACAACATATCTGTCTAAATACGATCTAAAAATCATATTCATCAAATCCATAAAAATGGCAGGAGCATTAATGAGTCCAAAAGGCATAACAAGAAACTCATAATGTCTGTACCTCATTTTGAATGCAGTTTTTGGCACATCTGAGTCTTTAACTCACAACTGATAATAGGAAGATCTCAAATCAATCTTTGAAAACACTGTTGCACCTTTCAACCGATCAAACAAATCATCTATTCTCGGCAACAGATACTTGTTCTTTATCTTAACCTTGTTGAGCTGATGATAATCAATACACATTCTCATTGACCTGTCTTTCTTCTTAACAAACAATACTGGCGCACCCCAGGGTGAAAAACTCAGTCGTGCAAAACCTCTATCAATTAACTCTTGCAATTGAGCTTTCAACTCTTTCAACACTGTCGGAGCCATTCTATATAGAGCTATAGATACAGGTGAAGTTCCCGGCACTAATTTAATAGCAAATTCAACCTCTCTAATAGGTGGCAACCCCAGAAATTCTTCAAGAAATACATCCAGATATTCACAGACAACTGCCACTAATTCAATCTTTGATTCAGACACTTTTGTACCCAAAACATAAGTAAGATAAGCCTCGCAACTTTTTCTCACACATCTCTGAGCTGACATAGACGAAATCACAATAGGAAATTCATTTGATTCATTTAATTCAATCCGAAGAGTTTTGTTATTTTGACACTTCAATTCTATAATCTTTCTTCTACAATTCACAACGGCATCATGTAAAGTCAACCAATCCATACCCAGAATCACATCGAACTCATCAAATGGTAAAAGCATCATGTCAGTCGAAAAACAGTAACCCCGAGTCATTAAAGGACAATTCTTACATACTTTGTCAACTAGAACATACTTGCCTAAGGGGTTCGATGCTTTAATCACAAACTCAGTAGACTCAATAGGCAAACTCTATTAGACACCAAATTCATACATATATACGAATGAGTCGATCTAGGATCAATCAATGTAATAACATTAGTGTTGTAAAGAGAAAATGTACTTATAATAACATCTGGTGATGAAGCATCTTCGCGGGCGCGAATAGCGTAAGCTCTAGTAAGTACTCTAACCTCAGATCTCACTGTAAAATATTTTGTTATACCACGATTACCACTTGCATTTCCCGTATTACTTGGCGGCCTCCATCGAGTAGCTATATTGCTTGATCTTGCATTTTGAGATTTATCCTTTTCATTTAACTCAGGACAATCTCGGATAAAATGATCTCGCGAACCAAAACTATAACAAGCTCTATTATTATTTTTCACCCAACAATCTCTAAAATGCCGTCTTCCACACTGTTGACACTCAGGTTTAATGTCTTTCATGTTGCCAGTACTTGATACCAATGTAGATTGAGCTTTAGGACTGATGTATTGCTTTTCGCGATCTCTATTGGAATATCCCGTTGAAGTGGTCGATCGGTTAAAATAATCTCTTAATTTCTTTGATGAGGAATGATAAGGTTTACTCATCGATCTCTTCCTCAAATCTCTTGCCTCTGAATCAACCTTTCTCTTTACTTTGCTAAGTTCCTCGCTTTGACAACTCTATCGACGAAAACAACAAATTCTTTCAGTTCTATAATTCCAACTAGAAGTTTAATGTCCTCGTTCAACCCATCAACAAACCGCTTGCACATGATTTCTTCAGTAGAAACATATTCCCGAGCATACTTGCTCAACTGTACAAATTCTCTTTCATACTCTCTCACAGTCATTCCACCCTGTTTCAACTCTAAAAACTCTTTATGCTTTTGATCAAGGAACTGCTGACTTATATATTTCCTTTACAACTCAGTTTGAAAGAATTCCCAGGTCACTCACTCTCTCGGTACTACAAACACCAAGGTATTCAACCATTGATATGTTGTGTCTCTCAACAAGGAAAATGCACAGTTCAAACATTCAACTGGCGTGCACGCAAGTTCATCGAATACACGAATAGTGTTTTCAAGCCAAAATTTAGTATTCTCTAGATCATCATCAACGACAGATCTGAACTCTTCATCCCTGTACTTACGAATTTTATCAGTCGGTGGCTTATTTAGTCTTTGATGTTCCACAACTTGAAGAGCTAAGGGTATAGGTTGGGAATTAGGAGGGGATGGAGGTTGTTGAGCAGTCAAGTTTGTTCAGATATATTGAGTGAACCATTCGTTCATTATATGGAAGAAGGCTTCTTTAGCCTCTCCTCCCTGGCTAAACATTACGCGTCTAAAATCGGACGGCACTGTCCCTTGAGCGGGAGCAAGCGTATTACTTTCAACCTCATCAGCTCGATTGGAATCCATTTCTATATGAAAACACATTTTAAAATGTCAGGAGCCATCACACTATCACAGTTTATATATGGCATGTATAGTTAGACTCTCACACATGCTACATTAGTCCTAAAATCGACTAAACTATAGTTCTGATACCAATAAATGCAACACCTCTCACTCGTATTCAATTCCAAAAGAGGGTTAAGGAGCATTACCAAACTTACAACACAATTATACATACTTTTAGCATACATTTTCTTAGTTCAAACATTTATAATTCAATCTCATTCAATATGTCCCTAATACAAGCCTACGAGGCCCTGAACATGCATTGGAATTGTTTAGAGACAAAACCAATAACTTTTAAAACATTTGGAACACTTAGAAAATTTTCCTCAAAATAGGGGACACACGCCCATGTGTCTCACATGGCCATCAGACACTCTTGTGTACAGGCTGTATGAACATTTGAAATGGAAGCACATGACCGTGTTCTAGCTCATCTCTTACCCCGTGTCCAAACAAGTGAGCTTACTGACTTGGGTTACACGGCCAGTCACATGCCCATGTGCTAAGCCGTGTGCTAGGCCGTGCCAAACCTGTAAGGTATACTGGCTTATGCAACACGGCCAAGTCACACGCTCGTGTGCTAGGCCGTGTGCAAATTAAGGGGTATACTGACTTATGCCACACAGTAAATCACAAGCCCGTGTGTGAGACCGTGTGGAGCATACTGACTTTATTTCAATTTCAACACCAGGGGACACACAACTGTGTAACATGACTTTGTGTCACATACGGCTGAGACACACGCCCGTGTCTCTGCCCGTGTGAACAAAAATCGGCTATTTACCAAGCCATTTTGCCACCCAATTTTTCTGCATACCTACACAATTCAAATGGTACTCACTCATAGCATAAATGCTCATCCAATTCAACTAAAATCAAGAATAAAACATACCATTTCAATTCCAACAGTTAGCATGCTTACTATCTCTTGTTTTACTCATTCAAATCATACCAACTTTACATATTCAAATCATCTAATTAAACACTTTCCAAACATGTATCATCATACATCAATCCACAAGCACATGGCTTCTCAATTATCAACCATTTGAAATCTATAATACCAAATATCAATAACATTGCAAACCAACCTCAATCACTCAATATAAACCATATGTACACTTATATATACATAACCAAACTAGCCAAATTAAGCCAAGTCTCATGGCTATATATACAAACCAAAACATAACCATTCATAAGCCAACTAAAATGGCAAATTCACTACCAAGATACATATCAAAATGACAATAATCCTTTACATGCCATATGACTAGACCATAAGCTCATAAGTACCAAAGTGATGGTTGGATAGTGTGACGTAGTGTCTGATGATCCATGAATCCGAGCTAGCTTTGAAATCAATATACAACATGGGAAAAATGAACAAAGTAAGTTTTATAGCTTAATAAGCTCATATGAAATAAACTCAACTAAGCATAAATACATAATTCATCAATTTGAACTTGTTAATTTGTAATTCATATATACTAACGAACCTTCCACATGCTTAATCATATACTTATACGCAAACTTCATAACTTCTTCAATTTAAAGCTCATATGATTCATATACATACCTAAACCAATCCGTAACAAACTCATATCCAAACAAAAAAATGTCAAATACTAGAATTCTCGCACACTAAGTGCCAATACATAGCCGAAGCTATTTTATCTCGCACACTAAGTGCCATACGTAGTCGAAACTATCTCGAATCGTACACTAAGTGCCATACATAGTCGAATTGTCGTCAAATATATGCAATACCAAAGAATTTAAAGCATAATTATAACAATGCTTATTACATACAAACTTACCTCAATTCAAAAACGATTAATTAAGTATTCTATCTTTTCCCCAATCCAAGTCCGTATTTCTCCTTTCTTGATCTAAATATATTCAAAATTAACTTATTTTATTAACTATTTATTCAATTCAATTCAAAATATACATAAAGGCTATTTTACACATTTGCCCCTAAACTTTCACAATTTTTACAATTTAGTCCTTATTTCATAAAATCAAAAATTAATGAAATTCCAAATTTACCCATTCTAGCCGAATTATTATTATTCTCCTAGCAGCCATATTTTTCATTTATTTCACATTTTAACCACTAACTTTACACATTTCTTAATTTAATTCCTATTTTGCATTTTCACTAAAAATCACTAAAAGAAAACTTGTATATCTACCAAATAACATTCAAAATCTATCATCAATCATAAAAAATAATACATATTCATCAATGGTAACATTCAAAATCTTTAACATTTTTGCAAATTAGTCCTTGGGCTAGCTAGACCTAGTTGCAACGATCTCAAAAACATAGAAATCATTAAAAACGGGATGAAAAATCATACCAATGTAAGATAATTAGCTTGGTCGATTGCCCTAACATGCTCCCATGGTTTTTATCCTTTAAAAATCAGTGAAAGAGATGACAATGGTTGATAAAAATGATTTTGTTTTAATTTAATAAACTTATAATTACTAATTATGTAACACCCCTTATAGCAACCTAATTTTGGGCCTAGTCGAAACAGAGGTTTCAAAATGAAAAATTTGATGTAAGGAAATTTATTTTTATTACATTTTTATGGTCTATGATTTCACGAAATGATTTCATGAAAATCTTGTTCGAAAATTTTGACGTTTAGGCACTCAATTTAGTCAAAAAGACTAAATTGTAAAAAATGGAAAAGTTGTGTTTTATTAGCTAAAGGTGTTAAATAGCTATAGAACTTTAAAGTAGAGGTCTTTATTGAGTAATTAGACCATTAAAAGAGATAGTGGATGTACATGGAGTGTAATTATGATGTGGGATGGGTAGGTGGGTAATAGGTTATTATATGAAAAAGTAAATAAACAAAAGGAATAAAAATATCATTTTTATTTCCTTGTTCATCTTCTCCATCGAAAAAACACAAGAGAAAATGGGGTTTTGAAGCTCAAATTTTCAACAACTTAAATCCTTTGGATGTAGGTGAAATTTGTGTTTGTCTTTGTTGATTTTTATGTTTTTGGAACCCTTGTAGCTTAATCTAGCTAAATGGGGGACTAATTTGCAATATGGTTGGAAATATAGAGTTTTTCCATGAGAGCATATTTGTTGTATTTTGATGTTTAATGGAAGAAAATGAAACCTTATTGTGTGTTGAAGAACTTTTGTTAAGGGACTTTTGATGAAAAAGTGAAATAGGGACTAATTTGTGAGATGTGAAATTTATGGGTTAAATGTGAGAAATTGTGAAATGTGTGAGCTACTATAGGCATGAAAATGATTCGGCTATGCATGGGTAGTAAAGAAATTGAACACATTTCAATTTACGAGCTTAGAGGCAAAAACTTAATTTTTCCATAATATGATTTTTGGATCGTATTGAATAATGTGACTAATAAATAGGCTAAATGTGACATTATAGATAAAAGAAAATGAGATTCGGGCCTAGAATGAGGGAAAAACGTGAAATTGACGGTTAGTTCCCTTTTTTCCATTTTGGTATCAAGGTAAGTTTATGCGTAAATAATGCAACCTTATCTTATGTATTTACTAATTCGATATTGCATGAATTGTATACATTTGTTTTTATGAAATTGATTAGTGACGATTTTGATGAAGTTTTGAGAAATGAGAAATCCCGATTCAACCTCAAGGGTAGAATACAAATATCATTATATTAGGACTATCGAGATTCCATATAAGACCATATCTAGGATATGGCATCAGTATGTGATTTCATATAAGACCATGTTAGGGATATGGCGTCGATTTGATATTTCATGTAAGACCATATTCGGGATATGGCATTGATACAGTACTAAGAGTATGAGATTCCTGAACATCCTTAGTATTTCAATGTGTTCAACGGGTAAATCAAATATGAGTATGAGAATGAAATTACTACGAGTAAACAGGTATGTACATAAGCCTATAATTGTAAATTCATGATTATTGGGGAAATAATTGTTTATTACTCATTATGGTTGATAGTGCACATACTGTGATGTTGGATATATGATAAATATAAATGATGCTTATGTGTTAGGCTATTGGGCCGAATTGAGATATGATCTAATATGTTTATATGCTGGGATTGTATTTCAACGGGTATGTTAAGAACGAGAAAGTGTGTGACTATATTACTAGTGGTACAGGTATGTACAGAGAACTCATGTGAAGTGGATTTAGTATATGATGAATTCTTGGTGAGAATGTACATGAACAAGTATACTTGTGAAATATTGATAACCTTGTGACAAATGATCTACATTTATGATGAATGAATGCATGTTAAGATTTGATAATGATCATGTTATATGCTTAGGTTGTGACGCCCCAAAAATATCGAAATCCTGAACTTTCTTTTTTTCGGTTTCGATAGAAATTGTGCTTAACATTCCTAGTCAAGTGTTAATTATATGATAGTAGGTCTTGGTTAAGGTTTGAGTCTAACCTAGGGGTAAAGAAATTATGGGTTAATAATTAAAAGAACCTTAATGGCAAGTAGGTGGGCTTTTGAATAAATGATGGAAGAATTAGACACAAGGAAGACTTGTAGTGGAGTGGCAAGTGGCGTCACATGCAAGGCAAGGCAAGAGGGTTGGGGTTCGAATCCCACCTTGTGCAAAAGAGGGATTTATTTTTGCTTAAGAGTTGGACAGATGTGGCATTGGAATGAACTCTGTAGAGAGTGATAAGAGGAGAAATTTAAGGAGCGGATTAAGGGGTTATCAGGGAGAAAAACTAGGAGATGAGGAGTGAAGAAGAGGTGGAGCCGAATTGGGAATTTGGGCATGAGAAATTCGGCTACAGAGGCTATATATTGGTGCCGAATGTAAGGTTACCAGGCTAATGCTGAATTCTCCTTCACCTTGTTGCCAGAAACCTTTTTTTTTTCTCTCCAATATCCAAAAGTCGAAAATCCCTTGTTCTTCTTCTGTATTCTTGTGCCGATTTTCCATTCTTCCTTTACTCAAATCTTTTGATTCACTTTCAGTCTAGCCGACTTCTTCTTCTTTTTTCCTTGGAGCTGAATAACCCTCTTTTTGCCATACAAATTGCAAGGGCCGAATACCCTTGGTTCCGCCACTACTTTTTCTAATCGGTCAGTCCTGGTGTAAGTACTTTTTTCTTCCAATCGATTTTGCTAAGTATCAATTACTTTGTTCCTCACTTCTTCTAATCGGTTTTGGTAGGATTAGTATCGAATCCCAGTCTTTTGGATCCCTACCGATTTGCTCCTTAGGTGTGAGACTTTGGTAAGTGTTCTTCACTTAGTAAGGGTTGACCGAATAGGCTTTAGTAGAAAAGGGTGACATATGTTGGATACAAGTCACCCATTATGTTTTTAACGATAAAGGTTAATGCAGATCTGAAAAGTACTCGTGGTTAGTGATCAAGGGAAAGCTATTAAGGCTTGGCGTTTTAAGTAAAGTTAAGCTGAGATTTCAGCTTTTGGTAAAGTGTTCGATAAGTATGTGAGGTTAATTCTTAAGTGATATCGATTGTAGGTTCGTGGCTAGGAAGATCGCAGCACGCTTTCTTACCAGGTGTGTACATACACTGCACACACACAGTAGATCGACAAATCCCGAAATACCAAAAAGTTGAAAGTTTAGCTATGATAGTCTTGCGAGTGCGCGAACACACGTAAGGGGGAAACCAATGGGTTATCTAAGGCTCCATGGGCAATTCCATGGACTTGGGCTGTGTTTTAGCCAACTGGGCCGGAATGGGTTAATGGGCCGATGGGCTGTAGGGCCCATAATTGGCAAAAATTGGTAGTTGATGCTATGTGATGGAAACCGTATGAAAGTATTACTGTGGATGTGTTTTGGGCCTAATGGGCTATATAAATGTGAATTGGGCCTAATGGGCCATATGAATGTGATTTGGGCCTGATGGGCCATATGAATGTGATTTGGGCCTGATGGGCCATACGAATGAGATTGGGCCTAGTGGGCCATATGCTTGTATGTAGACTTGTTAGGGCTTTGTAAGGGGTTTTGGGCCTAGCATCTGATAACTGCTTAAACGAACATAAAACTTAATTAATTTTTGCAGATCGTGGACAAGTCATAGGGTAAAGGTGTGGCAACGGGTATATGCATGTCTAGGATTGTATCTAGGGAGAGCTTGGTACTTAAGCGGTCTTAATGACTCACCTCCTCTTCTCTGGAATCCTACCTGGTGCATAGTATTCGTTCATCTTAGCTCACGAGATTTTTTAATGGGCCAAGGTAAGTGAAAACACATAATAGAGAAAAATTATCGAAATGCCCCTAAGGGCAAAAATGACCAAAATACCCCTATGTGCTGAAGGTAAGATTTATGGATGTTACATGTATATCTCCTGCATACATACGATATTCTGTTTAGGTTGCATCTGGGTTGGGAATTGCGGACCAGAGAAAGTATATGAGGATCGCATGGTTGCTTGACAACCGTGGATCCACCAACGGCTTTTAGGCCCAATATATGTGATTGGCAGCTTGCTGCAATGAAGGTAGTTCCGCAACCGAGCTACCATTGATGTGTATCAGTTGGGTGGGTCAATATTTATATCCCCACATGATGTGTACCGGGGGATGGAATTGATGTATAGCGGATGGATTATCGGGGTGGGTTGTATTGCATTGCATTGTATGGCATGTATGATTTTATGGTGACTGATGAATGCTAGTTACTTTTCGAGGGTTGTACACACTGAGTTTGCGAAAACTCACCCCCTCTTTTATTTTTCTTAGGTGATGCTCAGTAGAAGGTTCGATGTTTGGAGGGACTCGGAGGTGGCCAGCTAGCAAGACGATTTGGATTTGTTTTTCTTAAGTAATTTCAGACTGGGATGTAATAAAGCCTTCCCTTTTGGTTATCATGTGGATTATTATTATTTTTATGCGTTGTAATTATGAGAAGTTGAATAGGGGTTCCCTAAATCATAGTTTGTTTTTCTACGTTTTCGCAACTCAATTTTATTAAAATGACAGGTTTTCATAAATCATATTTTTTAAACAAGCTTTCGCGATTGAATGGAGTTTTTATAAGTTAATGAAGGTTTCTCATTTTAAGGAAGGGTTTTCAATGAAAACAAGGTTTTCGATAAAAACACTTCAATGTGACGCGCCAGATTCGGCCATAACATCCAGGCCAGATTTGAAGTGTTATATTTAGTGGTATCAGAGCCCTGCTACAAAACTCGGGCTGTGAAGTAGGCATATTATTTGGTTTCCTTTTTTACTTAAAAAAATAATAATAAAAATTTCTGGATCGCAATGTTTTAGAGAAAGGGAAATCTTGCTGAGCGGCACACCGAGTCTTCGACATCGAACCAAGTAAGTTCTTTTATTATTAAACCTGTTTAAATTGATATACAGTAGATAGTTAGAGGGCTACTTTAGATGATTATGTTAGAGTGGAATTGATGCCCGTAGGATCTTGAAATTGTAGAGGATTTTCAAAAATAATCTTCTCTTTAAATACTTCCATAAAACATCGGTTTAATTATTGAAATTAACGAAAACTTCATAAAATTCCTAATCCAGAAAATACATGAATCGACGATGAGTGCTAGAAGAGGTGCAAGAGGCCGTGGCTGAGGCCGCTGAAGAGCTAGGGCTAAATTGTCGGCATCGGGCCATATGTCTGATGTTGGAGTAGATGAGGCTCCGGCCTCACCGATGGCTGGGAATGGACCTTATGACCGGGCTGCGGGAGAAGATACATTATCGCAGGCAATGCTGAGGATTTTGGAAAGGGTCGCTGGGCCCAATAATGGCACGGGAAATCAGGGGTCCATTCCGGAATGACTTCGTTCAAATGGGGTTGAGATCTTTAAGGGCGTGGCTGGTGTGGCTCCTAACGTGGCGGAATACTGGTTGGAGGCCACTGAAAGGATAATAAAGGATTTGGACTGTTTACCTGAACAAAAGATGAAAGGGGCAGTGTCACTGCTTAGGGGAGAAGCTTACCAATGGTGGCTAACAGTGAAAGAGGGCACCCATTTTGAGCAGGTCACGTGGGAGCTCTTCAAGACTGCGTTTCAAGGGAAGTATGTAGGTGCGAGTTATGTGGATGCTAGAAGGAAGGAGTTCCTGAACTTGACCCAGGGAAATAAATCTGTGGTGGAGTATGAAGCAGAATTTCTACGCCTTAGTAGGTATGCAAGAATTATTGTGGCAACGGAACTATGAGCGTTGCGTCAGGTTTGAGGATCGACTTAGAGATAGGCTCAAGGTATTGATAGCTCCACAAAGGGAGCGAGTTTTCTAGGAATTGGTGGAGAAAGCAAAGATAGTGGAGGAGGTAAAGTGCACTGAGCGCCTAAATCGGGAGAAAGAAAGGGGTAAGAATAAAAGGGAGGCTGAGACTCTTGGTGTTGGGCAGAGGCCTAGGGCTAGGGCCAGAGTTAATGGGCCAGTTGGAGCAGGGCCCCCTGCTATTAATCCAGGGGTGCCACCTTGTGCTGATTGTGGGAGAAGCCATGGAGGCGAATGTAGGAAGAAGATGGAAGCTTGTTTAACTTGTGGATCTATGGAGCATAGGATCAAGAATTGCCCTAAAATGCTAGGTCGAGTGCTAGTCGTGGGCCAATGTGGTGTTCAGCCACCAAAAGGTGGTCAGCTGCCACCAAGGGGTCACCCAAGACACATGCCTGTGCCTGAGGCCATGTCATCCACACGAATGAGACACACGCTTGTGTGTCTGCCCATGTGCTTAATTCTGAGCATTCATTTTCTTAAAATTTAGATGTAGGGGACACACGACCTAAACACATGCCCGTGGGGCAAGCCGTGTACCCATGCGGACAAAAATAAGGCTATTTACCAAGCCTTTTTGCCACCCTTTGTTGTACACACCTATAAAACACCACATAGCACCAATCTAAACAGTTACATACAACCAAATCAGCCACAACCAAGACATCAACACATCATTCACTTGCTACCATCTATCATGCACAAACATCATATACTTATCAACTCAATCAAGTAAATTCCCACATCCATGAAAAACATCATCTTATTAATTGATTATGCCAATAGTAGCCAATTTCAAATGACCTTATACAAAATAAGCTTTTAACCAATATATGCCAGCACATTTGGCCAAACCAATTATGACACATAACAAAATGACCAAGTCCCCATACATGTCATAACTCAAAATGTTGAAATCATTGATACCAAAATAATTGTTGATAGTGTGAGTGGATCTCTAATGGTCTTCGATCTCCGAGCTAGCTTGGTGACACTATAAGACAAAGGAAAGGAAGGGGAGTAAGCTATATAGCTTAGTAAGTTCCTATGCAATTAATAAGCACCATAACCACACATTTAACGTACAATTAACATAATGAAAATTGGCATGAATATTATTAAGATCTTATAGTCATAACTTACTCAATCACAACCTTACCAAGGGTTTATCACATATCGAGCTCATTACGTATGAGTTTTACGTACATACCTGTACCAACTCGCAACATAACTATAGTCTTTCACAACTTTGACATTCTCGTTGAACACTTGGAATATTAACGGATACTTGGAAATCTTGCACATAAGTTCCCTATACGTAGAAGACGCTACCTCATATCTAATAATATGTATGGGCTCGTTTTTTAGCTATTCACTGCTCGCCGCGCACAAGTCGTCGATCAGACGTAACTATACTGATCTTTGCTCACACAAGTCGTCAGTATCTCGCAACATATGCCGAACTACCTAGCCACTGGTAGGACGTACAAGACTAGCACCCGGATCACATAAACACAAGGGTTCCTAGTGACATGTCACTCTTATTGTATTCTATTCCTAAGGCTCAATCGGGAATTCTAGCTTGTCGACACTTTGTTGAATACGTCCAAAAAGTCAATTACAATTCATTCAATGTTAAAGCATTTAAAACATAAATATAACAATGCATTATTTACATAGGAACTTACCTCCGTACAAAAATAGTAGAATTGGACCTAATCATCAAACATTTTGTTTTTCCCTCGATCTAGGTCCGAACCTCATTTTTCTTGATCTATAATGACAAATTTAACTCATTTAATACTCACATTATTCAATTTAGCTCAAAAATCATTTTATGACAAAATTACATTTTTGCCCCTAATGTTTCAAATTTTTATGATTTGGTCCCTAGGCTTGTAAAATGAAATGTATTCAATTTCTTCAAAACTCAAGCCTAGTGAACCATTTTAACCCTCATACCAACCTATATTTTTCATTTAATCACACTATTACAAATAGGTCCTTTTTGACATTTTCATCAAAAATCACCTAGTAAATGTTGTTTATCATGCATTTTCTACTATTAGATATCAAAATACGCAAATATATAACATGGGTAAAATTTTAAATGTCATATTTCTTTCAAATTAGGCCTTGAATAAGCTAGATTAGGTTCCAAGGATCTAAAAAACATGAAAATCAATAAAAATAGGGCTAGAACAGACTTACAATCGAGGTTGGAAGATGAACAAACCCTAGCTATGTCCTCTCTTGATAATTTCAGCCATGGGGTAGGAGATGAGCAAAAATTGGCTTTTTTTTTGCTGATTAATTCATTTAATTACCAAATGACCAAAATGCCATTTTCTTAAAACACTAAAATTTCTCTTACACCATGTCCATTTTTGTCCACCAACTTAAGTAATGGTCTAATTACCATAAAATGACCTCTAATTTAAAATTTCATAGCAATTAGACACCTCTAGCTTATAGAATTCAAGTTTTGCACTTTTTGCAATTTACTCATTTTTGATAAATTGAGTGCTCAAACATCAAAATTTTCAAGCGAAATTTTCACACAATCATTCCATAAAATTGAAGACCATAAAAATATAAGTAAAATAATTTTTTATGCGTTGAATTTGTGGTCCCAAAACCATTATTCCGACTAGTCCCAAAATTAGGCAGTTACAAATTACCAATTTAACCTTTATAATAAACCATTAATACACATGTTAATATGTCCATAAATGTACACTCAAATGATTAATTTTCTGATTACCACATAAGGATCTTAACTTTAGGGTTCTATAGCTATTAGATACTTTTAGCTAATAGAACTCCACTTTTATGCCTTATACGATTTAGTCTGTTTCATCAAATTGACTAACCAAACGATAAAATATCTTAACAAAATTTTCACACCAACATAATATCATACTATAAACTTTAAAATAATAAGAAAATAATAATTTCAACTTTAGATTTGTGGTCCCAAAACCACTGTTCTGATTTGACCAAAAACGGGTTGTTACAGCCATTCTCATTTCTTACAATTAGGTATGTATTTTGTCCCGTTTGTAATGATTTCTATGTTTTTGAGATCGTTGCAACTAGGTCAAGCTAGCTTAGGGACTATTTTGCAAAACTGTTAAAGATTGAGGATGTTGCCATTGATGAATGAGCATGTATTTTAGTGATTAATAATAGATTATGAATGTTTCATGTTAGTTATACAAGTTTTGTTAAGTGATTTTTAGTAAAATGCTCAATTAGGGATTAAGTTGAGAAATGTTGAAAATATGTGGTCAAAATGTGAAATAAATGAATTTTATGGGCTGATATGGGTACTAGGAAAATTCGGCTAGCATGGGTTTGGATGAAATTGCATGAATTTGTAATTTTATGAAATAAGGACTAAATTTTAAAAGATGTGAAACATTAGGAAAAAAAGTTTAAAAGTGCTTTATTGAGTGTTTTGGATTAAATTGAATAGAAAGATTATTAAATAAGCTAAATTTGATATTATATAGATCAAGAAAAGTGAAATTCGAATCTAGATCGGGGGAAAAACAAAGTACTCGACTAATCGACCTATTTTGCTGTTTTAGCATCTGGGGTAAGTTCATATGTAATAAGTTTCATTTTGAATATATTTTAAACGTTTTGATATTGCATAAACTGTGAATATGAGAGTAAGGACATGTTCAACAATGGTTTGACGATAATTCGGTGTTGGAAATCCCGGTTGAACCTTAGAATAGATTAGGATATGAATGACATGTCATTGAGGGTGATTGTGATATTGTGATCCGGGTGCTAGTCCAGTACATCCTACTGGTGGCTGAGTATACCGGTATGTGTTCCGGTTACTTAACAGCATGTGTGAGCAGCCGTGTAGCTATGTCTTGACCCACAACTTGTGTAAGCAGGCCCATTGATAGCTCGAGAGTGAGCATATATGTGATATGATATTGAGATAGCATTGGCTATGTATATGGCACTTTGGTGTGAGTTTCCCAAGTATCCGATAGTATTCTGAATGGTTCAACAGGTAAATGTTAGACGTGGTTGAGTATGAGATTGGTACGATATGGTACAGGTATGTACATGAACTGTATAAGCTTTAAATCAAAGAAACATATGAAAGACATGTTTAAATCTTATTATTGAATTTATAGAAGGTTTATTGATAATATGAGTTACATGTTGATATATTTAATGTTGATGAAATGTGCATTCTTGAATAGATTGAGTTTATTTCATACGAGCTTACTAAGCTATAAAGCTTACTTCGTTTATTTTATCGTGTTTTATAGTGTTTTCAAAGCTAGCTCAGATTCGGGGATCGTCGGATCTTCATCACACTATCAAGCTATCGTTTTGGTACTTTTTAATCTATGTTTTGAGTATATGGCATGTGTAGGGACTATGGTCATTTTAATACATAAGTTGTTGATAAATGTAGCCATTTAAATTGGCTTGTAAATGTCCTAAGTTTGGTTTTGTATATTGCCATAGGAATTGGCTTATTTTGGTCTGAATGAAACATGTATATGTGTATATGGCTTGTGTGATGTTTTGAATGTTGGATATGTGATGCTTGTGAATAATTAGCATTATAGATATCTAATAGTTAATTTTTGAATGATTGATATGCTACAAAACATAGATCAAATAATACATAGTTGATAATAGTCATATTGATGATTTGAGAAAGTGAAGTTTGGTATGAATTTGGTTGTTATATTATGGTATTTGTGTTTTGTATTGGTTTGGTGTAGGTTTGTGCAAGTTTGGGTGGCAAAATGGCTTGGTAAATAGCTTATTTTTGTCCACACGGGAGTGTGTCTCAGCCATGTGTGACACACGATTATGTTGCACGGCCGTGTGTCACTTGGTGTTGAATTAAAAACCAAATCAGTATGCTCCACAAGGCCTCACACACAGGCGTGTGACTTCGCCGTGTGGCTTAAGTCAATATACCCTACAAGATTGGCATGACCTACCACAAGGGCGTGTATGGCCATTTTTAGGGCACACAAGCTAGCCACACAGGCGTGTGTGTTGGCCGTGTGACTCAAGTTAGAGAGTTACACGGGGTCAGACACGGGCTGGGACACGACCATGTGCTCCCATTTTGAATGTCCACATAGCCTGCGAAACGGATGTGTCTATGGCTGTGTGAGAGACACGGCCAAGTCACATGGGCGTGTGTCCCCTATTTTTGAGAAAATTTTCTAAGTGTTCTAAAAGTTTCTAAAGTTATCAGTTTAGTCCCGAACCACCCTGAATGCATGTTTTGGGCTTTGTAGGCTCATATTAGGGACAATATGAGTGGTTGTGAATGAATTGTATTTGAATTGACTAATTGTATGATAAATGTATGTTTAAATGTGTGATATATTCGATAATGCTCCGTAACCCTATTTCGGCGTTGAATACGGGTGAGGGGTGGTACAATAAAAATAGTGCCCTTGTGGTGTATCCTTGTAAGGCTCATAATGACATAACCTAAAGGAATGATTCTTGGCAGATTCTGTACTAAATTATTTTGTCGTGTTCAATATAGCTTGCAAGTGTGATTAGAAATACTAGTAAGGCACAATACCTTCATGGGCTGTGATAAAGTGTTATACAAGATCATGATTCGACTGTGAATAGTGAAGTGATGAGATATAAAAGAGGTGATGGGTAAACATAAAAGAACTATATTCTGAATAAGGATTTTTCTAACTATATATTGGAAGGAATGTATTTGTTATGTATAGGTGATCCAACATGGATTATGGATGATGACTTAAAGTTACATATACAAGAGTAATGGTGATTCAGTCTTATTGATCTATGTAAAGGAAATGGGTAAAGACTTATAAAAGATCAAATTAAAAGAGGTATGTGGTGTATCGAAGATGTTGATGGGTAGGAAATGAGCTCTGAGCAAGGTATGGTATCTGACATGTAAATGAGGAAATTGAGAGAGTATTCGCTAGTGACTAAGTTGAAGGTTCAGAACAATATGATCATCTAAATAAGCTACTAGTTGAGATGGCAGAAATGACACTAGTAAATGATGTTTTCCTTACTAAGTTCTTACGAACTTATATGAGTGTGTGTTTTGTTATAGGCGAATTGATATGAGTCTACGCCAAGAGGGACGATACTATGGCTATGCCTAAAGAGTGGCGTATTAGGCTGTTATGCATACATAGTAAGTTGACAGCATGTTCAAAGACTATAATACTCTTTAGTAATTCAATTAAGGTACCTGTAATAAACTAGGGTTTCAATTTGGATATCATTATAGTTTAGTTACCACGTGTTGTATCTATATTTACTCATGTATTTTAGTTTGAAATTTGTGGTTAAGTAAGTTGTTATTATCTGTAAATGTTAAAAGCAAGTTAAGCATGTGTCTGTAATTGTGTAGTAATGCTTAAGATCCGAATCCGGTCAATCGGATCGGGTTGTTGGCATTACATGAAAAGAAAATTTACCCCTTATTGTCAAAGTGTCTGCCAAGGTTCCTTGATTTCCAATTTATGAACTCCTTTATATGTATTCACCATCGATGGTAGTGGATGATTAATAGGATATCTTTTATAGTTCTTATTGTTGTCTCCTTTAAAGACATACTACCAATTTAGAGAAAAGAATAATTGTTTGTAATTTAAAGGGTAATCTTCATAACTGCTTCCTCAAAGTTTTAAGTGAAACCAATAAATTTTGAATCTACTAGTAACGCTCCAGTCCATTAGGAAGTATATATGGTTGAATGATGTACACCAAGTCTTTTTGACGGCCTAAGGGGTGTTACAAGTTTTTGGTATCAGAGCCTAAGTTTAGCTGATTCTCGAAAAACTGAGGGCATCTATGGCTTAGACCTTATAGTTTTGATTTACTTCAGTTTTGTTATAGCTAATAATAATGTCTGAAAGTCCAAGACAAGCGCCAAGCAAGGAAATTGAGAGTAACATACCTCCAGCGCAAGGATAAGTTCCTGAAGCTAATTCGAGCGCAGCCAGAAATGATTTTCATAATGTTTTCATCACAATGATGAGCCAATGGTTTAAGCAATTTATGGGAATAGCTTAAGTACCTTAAACACCTCAACATTCTCAACTCGAAGTGGTACAATCAGTACTGTAACGCCCTCGACCCGACCTGATCTACTAGATTTGAAACTCGAGTGTTACGCCTTATACAGATGTAACATTAAATTTATTTCTTTTGTTCGTCTATGTAATCGTCTATCTATGAGTGTAACAGAATCTCTTATGGCGTACATTGTATGATTTCATTTACATTCAAAATAATAAAATTCAATCAATTTCTATTCTATCTCTTATGTTGTTGAGTACATATTGGATTGCTACTTAATGAACTTATGCGTAGACTCGAACATGCCATTTGCTTTCATCTGTATGCATAATAGCCCAACGCGTTGCTCCCTTGGCATATCCCTGACATTGTCTCCCTTTGCATATTCCTTTATAGACTTGAAAATAGAAACAACTTTTGTATGTTCGTAAGAACTTAGTGAGCTAAACCTTAGAATACCTTTTTCATTCATTCTACGTTGCATATGTTATTTTGCACATGTAACACCCCTCACCGTATTCAATGCCGAAATAGGGTTACGGAGCATTACCGTAATTACTATACAATTAAACACATATTTCATATACATTTTCAATTTTTATATAATCATCATTCAACATCATTCACATCGTCCCTAATACGATCCTACAAGGCCAAAAACATGCATTCAGGTTGGTTCGGGACTAAACCGATAACTTAAGAAATTTTTACAAAACTTAGAAAAATTTTCAAACTATAGGGGACATACGCCCGTGTGGCCTGGCCGTGTGAGACAAAGACACGCCTGTGTCACAGGGCGTGTGGACATTCGAATTGGAATCACATGACTGTGTCTGAGCCCGTGTCCTACCCCGTGTAACTCTCTAACTTTGGTCCCACGGCCAATACACATGCCCGTGCGCCCTAAGATATGGCCACACACACCCGTGTGCCAGGCCGTGTGGTAGGCCATGCCAAACCTGTAGGGTATACTAACTTATGCCACATGACCAAGTCACATGCCCGTGTGCTAGGTTGTGTGGAGCATACTGACTTGATTTTTAATTCAACACCAGTAGACACACGACTATGCAAATTGACCGTATGTCACACACGACTGAGACACATGCCCGTGTCTCTATCCGTGTGGACAAAAATAGGCTATTTACCAAGCCATTTTGCCACCCAAATTTTGTATACACTTACACCAAACCAAATGGCACCAAAACAAGACATAAATAGGCATTCAATTAACCTCAACCAAGCATCATTTATATCATTTCAATACCAACAAATACAAGGCACACTATATCACAATATGCCGGTCAATTTATACCAAATTATCACATTCTTAAATCACCAATATGGTTACATTTCACACATGTATTATTTTACCTATAATTCAAACATACCATATCTCATATCTCAATCATTTAGTATCACTAATTACCAATTATCATCAAGCATCACATATCCATCAATAAACAAATAACCAAAACTACATGCACATATGAATACACAACCAAATCAACCAAATTAAGCCAACTCTCATGGCTATATACAAAACCAAAACATTAAAATTTACAAGCCATTTCAGATTACTAAATTCATTACCAAACTATATATCAAAATGACCATAATTCTATACATGCCATATACCCAAAATATTTAAGTTCAAAAGTACAAAGTGATAGTTGGATAGTGTGATGAAGTCTCCGACGATTCCCAAATCCGAACCAGCTTTGATATCATTATAAAACACGGGAAAATACATAAAGTAAGCTATAAAGCTTAGTAAGTTTGTATAACAATAAACTCAATTAACCATAAATACACAATTCAAACAATTGAATATATCAACATATAACTTATATTAGTTCACAAGCCTTCCACATATTGTAACAGCCCATTTTCAGTGAGACCGGAACAGTGATTTCGGGACCACAAATTCGAGCCAAAAATAAAATTTTATTTTATTTTTATTTTATGGTTGGCATCATGATAGGAAGGTCACAAGAAATTTTTGATAAGAAAATTTTATCGATTTTGTTTTTAATTAGGGAAAGGACTAAATTGCATAAAATGCAAAAGTTAGGTTCTAGTAGCTATAGGTATCAAATAGCTATGGAATTCAAAACTTAAGGTCCTTATATAGTAATTAGACCATTAAAGAAAAGTATGTAGATATTTTAATGACTCATCCATGGAAAAATTAGAAAAGGGTAGGGACTAAATTGGAAATCAATAAAATTAATAGATGATAATTAATTAAAAAGAAAAAATCATCTATTTTCATATCATCTTCCCCAATTTTTCCTATGGAAACCCAAGGAGAGAGGAAGAAAACTTTTCAAGCTTAAAAAGGTATGAAATTAAGTCTCATTTTTAGTAATTTCTATATTTTTGGAATCGAAAAAGTCTAATCTTTCTATTTAGGGGATTTATTTGAAAAGTTATCAAGGTATGAAATTTGGGTCATGGATGAATATGTTGAACATTAGAAATTTATAGATAAACAACTTTTACAAAGCAATTTTTGATGAAAACTTGATTTAGGGACTAAAATGAAAAAATGGTAAAACCCATGGAAAATTCTAAAATTTGTGAAATGTATGTGCTGTAAATGTAGTGTATATAAATTTTGTCTAGGCTTGAAAAGCGAGTTAAATTTCATGAATTTCATTTTTCGAGCCTAGGGACGAAATAAAATTTTTTTAAAAAGATAGGGGCAAAATGATAATTTTGCCTAGGATGTAATATGATGCAAATGTATATGAAATGTGGTAGATTAATAGTTAAATTTACCTATATAGATCTGAAAAGACCAACTACAGAACTAGATCGAGGAAAGCAAAAGGTTTCGAATTAGTTGAAATTGAAATACGAACCATTTTCAAGGTAAGTTCGTGTAACTTAAATATGAATGTTAATATGCTTGAATTGAATTGTATGATTGTGTTGATATGTATGAGATGATATACATAATGAAATAGTCATAAGTTGTGAAATATGGACAAGTTGTCATGTTCCGGTTGAATGTTGAATTTCGATGGATTAAGGTGATTTCTTGAATAAGAATAATATTGCATATGTTGCAGATAGAATTTAGCCCGGACGGGTAATTCTAATGTAAGCCCTCTTGAGCTTAGGTTATAAATTGGATTTAGCCCGGACAGATAATCCAAATTAAGCTCTCTAGAGCATATGCTATGGATAGGATTTAGCCTGGACTGGTAATCCTGCTGTAAAATGTGCGACTCAAGAGTCTGCCTTTTTCTTATGTACCCTAATGGGTACTTTTGCACATGAGTATATTACCTTACTCCGTTTAATTCTCCCTATTTTGTAGTGCTCAAAAACTCACGAAGGTTGGAAGTCGGTCGAAGCAATCATCACACTATCCACTATCTATAAATAGAAATCTCATTTTGGTATAATGGCATGTATAAGCTTATTTGGCCAATGATGGCTTGTAATTGTTGTTTTGTAAACTAGCCATTGGAGTGGCTAGTGATGATCTAACTTGGTTATCTTAAAATTTATGTTTTGGTAATTACAAAAATGCTTATTGTGTGTTGGTTTGATGGAATTATGTTAGCATATAAGTTTATATCCATTGTTGCATGAGAAAATACCACATGATTGATGACTAATTTTATGTGAATACGATGTTGGATTGGTAGATATATGCTTGTAAGTTTTGGTGCAGGAAAAATGGCAAGTTTTGGGTGACAAATGTATCTAGGAAATGGCTTTATTTTGTCCATATGGGTAGACACACGAGCGTGTGTCTTGGCCATGTATGACACATGGCTCGTCCCATGGGCATGTGGTCCAGCTGTGTGTCCCTTGTATCTTAAAAATGAGAAACAGAATGGTCAGAATTGGGCACATAGGTAGAGACATGGGCGTGTGTCTCAGTCGTGTGGTGGACACGACCTTGAACACGGGCGTGTTACATGACCGTGTGAAAACTGCACCTAAATTTCGAAAATAAAATTCGCCACATAGCCTAGCACACGGGCATGTGACTTGGCTATGTGACTTCAATTTCTTCATGCCTTATAAGTTAGAGAGTTACACGGGTTAGGACACGAGCATGTGTAGTCACATGGCCCGACCACGGGCATATGGGTACTGTTCATAAGCGCAATCTTAAAATTTTGATGAAAATTTTATGAGGTCCCCGATTGAGTCTTAATTTATTTCCACTATCCATTTTGGGCCTCGAGGGTCCATTTAAGGAACGTTATGATTGATATCAGAAAATGTTTAGTACCTAGTATAAATTATCTGTGAATGATTTTTAAACTCCGGTAATACGGGTTAGAGGTGTTACACATATTCAATCATAAGATTAGATATGAAATTCACAAGTTTCTTTGATTCAAAGCTTATACGCTTCATGTACATACCTGTATCATCTCTTATTAGTCTCATAATCATCACTTTCTTCGATATACCCATTGAAACATTTGGAACACTATTGGATACTCGAGAAACTCTCACCCTAAGTGCCACATATATAGTCGAAGCTATCTCAATCTCATATGACATATAATTCTCCCTCTCGAGCTATCAACGGGTCTGCTCACACAAGCTGACGGTCATGATGAAGTTACACGGTGCTGCTCACATAATCTGATGAGTATTTGCAGCACATGCCGGATAACTCAGCCACCGGTAGGACGTACAGACTAGCACTCAAATCACATAAACCCTAATGACATGTCATTCGTATCTTAATCTATTCCTAAGGTTCAACCGAGATTTCTCACTTGCCAAATCATTGTCGAACATGTCCATAGAGTTGTACTCACAATTTATACAATATCAAAGCATTTAAAATACAATTATAACAAAGTTTATTACATATGAACTTACCTCAAATGCAAAAATAGCGTAATAAGTCGATTAATCCGAAACTTTATTTTTTTCCCGATCTTAATCTGTATTTCTCCTTTCTTGATCTACATAATATCAAATTTAGCTTATTTAATTATCACTCTATTCAATTTATTCCAAAATACACATTAAGATAAATTTACACTTTTGCCCCTAACATTTCAATATTTTTACAATTTAGTCCTTATTTCATAAAATCACAAATTCATACAATTCAACCAAAACCCATGCTAGCCAAGTTTCAATTAGGTCCCTAGCAGCCCATATTTTTCATTTATTTCACAATTTAACAACAAAATTTCAACATTTCTCAATTAAATCCCTAAATGACAATTTTGTCAAAAATCACTTTACAAATGTTGTTTATCTAGCAGCAAGCATGCATTTTCTATTATTAAACCTCAAAATACACCAATATTCATCAATGGAAAAACCCTAAACCTTTAATAATTTTGCAAAATAATCCCTGGGCTAACTAGACTAAGCTGCAATGATTTCAAAAACATAGAAATCATTAAAAACGGGACAAAAATCATACCTAAATGACCATCAATGTCTTGACCGAATGAAACCCTAAAATATAGCTTTTCTTCTCTTCAATTTCCGGCTAAAGAAGATGAAAGCACCAAAATTTTTGTTTTTGTTTTATTTATTTTAACATAATTTACTTAACTACTTTTATAACCTTTAAAAATATCAAAATTTTGACCTATACCAAGCCAACAACTTCCACTAACCCTATTACGGGCTAATTACCACTTGAGGACCTTTTCTTTGATATTACATAGCTATTAGATACATTTAGCTATTAGAACTCAAGTTTTGCACTTTACACGATTTAGTCATTTTTATCAAATTAAACACCCAAACAATAAAATTTCTTAACGAAACTTTCAAACAATCATACTATCATGCTGTAAATATTAAAATAATAATAAAATAATTATTTCTTCCTGAGATTTATGGTCCCAAAACCACTATTTTGATTTGACTAAAAACGCACTGTTATAGCTGGAAACACGGAAATTTATGCATTTTTACATACCCTTTTTAACTTAAAATCATACAATTCCGATAAAATTCTTGTTGAAATATAATTAATGTTTATAAAATAATTAAAGTGCACTTAAAATATGAACATGTTAAATTTTAGTTAATTTTATAATTATTTTTGATGAATTTTGGTTATTTTCGACAAATTTGCAAAGAGGGCGAAAAATGACTCGGCAGACACTACTAGAAGCACAAAACCGAAAAGCAATTTGAAGTATCGAGGTGAACTAAATTTCAGCCTAAGACAGTCCAAAATTATATGTATTAATTCATAATATAATAAATTTTAATTTATATCCAATTTAATTTGGGTTAATAAATTATGATTAATTAATTATGAAAAAGTGGTCTAGTTGAACCAAACCAAGTGAACCGAACCGCCCAAGAAATGGACAGCCCAAAACTGTCCCAAGAGCTGACCCAAATCAGCTTATTAGCTGATTATTTAATCTTGCAAATAGGTCCTTGAAGACTTGTTCAATTTGCATTCAAACCCCTCCACAATTGATGGCTTTGTATACTTTCCCCAAGCCAAATTTTGCAAGGTGGAAACCATCAACCTTGCCACATGTGTGGCCGGCCAAGGGATGGCTCTTTGGCTGCTTATTTTAGCTAATTTTAGCAGCCATCTTCAGCTACAAAACCCCCCTTGGCTGATCATTCAACACATCTCAAATCATTCACATCTTTTCTCTCTTCTCTCCACTTTCTCTCTACTTTGCCATTCTAAATTCTCTTGCTCTCTTGCCGATTTCTTCCCTTGGAAAAGGGGAGTTCATCAGCCATTTTGGAGCAACATTGAAGTGTTCATAGCAGCTTTGATTGATGAGGACAACAGAGAATGAAGAACGGAGCAAGCTAGTCAAGCCACGGGAAAACACCGAATTTGATTCTTGTTCCCTATCTCTTTATTTTTTGTTGTTGTTATGATGAACATATCTATGAATATTTAAGTTTTTGGAATTGTTAATTTAATCAATTTATATTGAATTTAATGTGTTAGGTTAATTGCATTTCGTCTTCTTAAATTTTTAAAATTGTGTTTATGTTGTTGTAGGCCTCGATAAGATGCTTGATTAACTAAAATCATGACTAAGTTAATCTTGCATTACAATTGCTAGGTAACTACTGAATTAATTATTTAAACATATTTAAATCGTAATTAATGGACACAGTACTTAATTAGTGCATGTTTAATCATCTAAGGTAGCTGAGGGTTAAATTAGCAATGGTATCTGACGATACAATTGCCTTGCATAACTTGCAAGATTATTGTGATTAAACTATTTCAAGGTAAGGATACTTTGTTACCTCACATAGTCTTTTATGTGCTTATTAGATCGAGTTAATTGTTTAAATTGACATAGGGATATGTTTAAGAGATTATTTCAATTTAATAAGTATGTATGCGCTATAACATATTTGCCTATTGAGATTTGTTTAATCGATTCAATTGGCATAGAGATATGTATATGTATATACTTAACCAATATTAGCCAATACCATACGGTCATTTATAAAATGAATCAATTACCATTACAAGCCAACACACTTGGCCAAATCAATATGACACGTAATCAAAAAGACCAAGTCCCCTATACATTCCATACTCAAAATGTGAAATCATAAATACCCAAAGGATTAATTTAATAGTATGATCGATGCTCCGACGACTTTCGATCCCCGAGCTAGTTTGGCGACACTATAAGAAAATGGAAAGGAAGGGGAGTAAGAATAAAGCTTAGTATGTTTGCATGTAAATAATTAACAACATTAGTCATGCATTATTATACACATAACATAATACAATTTATCACAATGTCATCAAGTCTCATAGATACATCTTAAATCATGTCATTTACATAGTGTACAATAAAACTCATGATCATGATTCATTCATTCACTTCTTACCGAGGTCTCATTGATTCATAATCTCAACATTTATCAGCTTTGTGTACATACCTGTACCCTTCCAACATGATCATACCTTGTCATTTCTTTGACATAATCTTTGGATTACCCGTTGAACCACTTGGAATACTAAAGGATACCCGGGAAATCTCATACACATAGTAAGATGCCAATGCCATATCCCAGATATGGTCTTACATGGGATAACATATCGATGCCAATAGCCCAGCTATGGTCTTACACGATGTCTCATATCGATGCCATATCCCATATATGGTCTTATACGAAGTATCATGTTTGAAGCCATGTCCCAGACGTGGTCTTATATGAAATCTCAATAACCCTAATGTCATGACATTTGTATCCTATCTATTCCTAAGGTTCAACCGGGATTTCAAAATACCAAATCTTCGTCAGATCGTCACCGAGTCATCATTAACCAAATCCATAGAGACAAATATACATTTCATGTAATATCAAAGCATTAGATACAAAATAACATGATCTTGAATTATTTACACACGAACTTACCTCGGTACCAAAATATGGCTAACTTTTCAAATTAGTCCACAATATTGTTCTTCCCTCGGCTTAGGTTCGAACTCTATTTTTCTTAATCTATAATAGCAAATTTCACTTATTTAATCATCACATTGTTCAAAACAGCCCATAATTCATACTTTGGCAAAACTATAGTTGTGCTCCTGAACTTTCACATATTTACAAATTAGTCCCTAGAATCGTAAAATGAGATGTACTCACTTTCTTTGTTACCCAAGACTAGCCGAACCTATATCATACATATAATAGCCCACATTTTCTTTCAAATCATATTTTTACCACTTATTTTACAACTATTACAAAACGGACCTTTTTAGGTGTTTTCGTGAAAAATCTCTTTGTAAAAGATGTTTATCACACATCAAACTTTCATATTCCTCCACTAAACATCGAAATACATGCATGTCACACTTCGGTAAGTTTTTGAACATGAACCCTAGCTCAAAATAATTGTAGAAATAGCTAGATCGATTGATGACAACTTTAAAAATGCAAAGAACATTAAAAACGAGCTTACTATCATGCTTGGAAAGTGAAGAATCCCTAGCTATGGCTACTTAGAAATTTCGGCACCCACATGAGAAAGATAAGCAAATTTTGCTTGATTTTTCCCTTAAACTAGAAATTGGGAAAATTTCTGTTTAAGAACCTCTAATTAATAATCCAAAACTATTTCATGCTTAAAGCTTTTAGAATCTCATATTTTGCAACGTTTGCAATTTAGTCTTAAAAGTTAAACTGGACACTTATTCACAAAATTTCTTCATGAAACTTTCACACAATCATGCAAACATGTCATGGTCCTCAAAAAAATCATAAAACAAATATTTTTTCTTCAAATTTGTGGTCTCGAAACTACTATTTCGAGTAGGCCCAAAATTGAGATGTTACAACTCCCCCATTAGGGATTTTCATCGCTGAAAATCTTACCGGTAAAAAGGTTTGGGTATTGTTTTGTCATGGCCTCCTCAAGCTCCCATGTAGCCTCTTCACCCCCATGTCTTTGCCATAACACTTTCACAAGAGAAATACTTTTGTTTCTCAATTGTTTGACTTCCCAAGCCAAAATCTTAACCGGCTCTTTGCCATAAGTCATATCCAGTCCAATCTCAACTTCTGTCAATGAAATCACATGTGAAGGGTCTGATTGGTATCGAAGCAACATAGACACATGGAACACATCGTAATTCCTTTCCAGTTCAGATGGCAAGGCCAACCAACATGCTACCGGTCCTATCTTTTCGGTAATCTCATACGGTTTAATAAAACGCGAACTCAACTTGCCCTTCCGACCAAAGCTAAGAACTTTTTTCCACAGAGACACTTTTAGAAATACCTTATCACTGACCTGAAACTCAATCTCTTTCCGTTTCAAATCCCTGTAGGATTTCTGTCTATTTGAAACTGCTTTCAAACAATCATGAATTGTTGTTACTTTTTGGTCGGTTTCTCTGAGTAAATCGACCCCATAAATCTGATTCTCTCTGAGTTCGATCCAATACAACAGTGTTTGACACTTACAATCGTACAAAGCCTCATAAGGTACAATTTTCAGACTCGACTGAAAACTATTATTGTAGGCAAATTCTACCAAAGGTAGATATTTTTCCCAACTACCCTCGAATTCAAGAATACAACACCGGAGCATATCCTTAAGAATCTAAATTACTCGCTTAGATTGACCGTCAGTTTATGGGTGAACAGTGGTACTAAAGTTTAACTTTGTACCTACAGCTTCTTGTAACTTTTTTCAAAACCTCGAACCGAACCTCGGATCTCTATCCAAAATAATCGATAAAGGCACTCCGTGCAATCTCACAATTTCAGAGATATGCAACTTAGCTAAATTATCAAGTGAGTAGTCAGTATGTACCAGAATAAAATGAGCCGACTTCGTTAGCCTATCAACCACAACCCAAATGGCATCTTTCTTTTTCGGAGTCAAGGGTAAACCCATCACAAAGTCCATAGTAATTCTATCCCATTTCCACTCGGGAACCATTACAGGCTGAAGTAAACCGGAAGGTACTTGGTATTCAGCTTTTACTTGCTGAAAAATCAGGCATCTTGTAACACCCCTATTCTATAACCGTCGCCGGAATAGGTAAGGGGCATTACCGGACTTGTAACTCATGTCAGAACAGTAAAATTTTGAACTTTTTCTTGAAATAAAGATCATTCATTTAAATAAGTACTAAGCACAGCCAGGGATAAAATTTAAACTTCTCTAAGTAAACATTCAAAAGATGCCATTTTCGCATGGCTTATATACATTAACCAAAATATTCTTCCGCCACTAGTCTATTCTATACATGCCATAAGATAATCCAAAACATAGCAGTACCAACCAGTGGATAGTGATAGTGTGACAAGTTCCTTAACAACCCCGAGCAAAAGGCCAAATTCAACAATCTATAAAACAGAGAAACATAACAACAGAGTAAGCTTTTATAAGCTTAGTAAGTCTTAAGCAAATAAAAAAAAAACTCTTGAACTCAAATATAACCAATTTGTTTATTTGATTCACATATAACATTTCATTTCATATCTATAGTTATCCTCATCAGACAAATCAAAATGTATATCTCCCAATATCCTATAATATTTCTCCATAACCGAATACTCACATATTCATATGGCATTTTCATATTTGCTTTTCACTTTACAATCATGATTTAATTCTGATAGGTCTAACATGTAAAAGTATTTATCACATACCTGACCAACCGAATTAAAAGTCGATCTTACGAATTTTCATATAACCTCTTTAGGTATACTACCCTTTTTGGCCGAATATACATAATTACGTAACACACAATAAGCAGATAAATTCTCACTTGATAGTGATCTCTTATAAACATAGGTACATTACATATTTTCACCTAACTATTCACATTGACCAAATGCACAATAATCATAGAACAGTCTTATTGCTTTATTCACATATGCATCACATAACAACCTTGTGATTTAATCCAAATCAAGCTTAAATATAATCTCAAAATACATACCTGACCAACTTAACGCATTGAACGTATTTATTACCAATTGTTACTGTGAAGTCGTATAATCTTATGCTTTACTCGAATCTTCAACGAGACCTTTAGCTCGGATAATCCCCACACGTAGTTATCGGGTCTTACCCGGACATAATCTCCACATGTAGTCATCGGGTCTTACCTGGACATAATTTCCACACGTATTCATCGGGTCTTACCCGGAATATATTTCCACACGTAGTCATCGGGTCTTACCCGGAATATATTTCCACACGTAGTCATCGGGTCTTACCCGGAATATATTTCAAGTTTCATGTACATTTAATCACATGTTACAACGTTCACATCATTGTCATATTTGTAATTCATTTGCCTCATCAAATGTCTAATAATACACACCTTTCACATTTGGTCATTCGGCCACAATATATACACATCTCATACATATTTCACACTAGCCATTCGGCTTTACCACATATATATATATCTTATACATATTTCATGTTAGCCATTCGGCTTTACCACATATATATATATCTCATACATATTTCATGTTAGCCATTCGGCTTTACCACATATACATATCTCATACATATTTCATGTTAGCCATTCGGCTTTACCACATATACATATCTCATACATATTTCACATTAGCCATTCGGCTTTACCACATATATATATCTCATACATATTTCATATTAGCCATTCGGCTTTACCACACATATATATTTATCTTGTACATCAATTTCAGCAATAGCTTATAAGCAACTCAAATAGTTTCATCAATGTTTACAACAAAATCACACATTCACTACAAGCTGTTTTCCTAAGCAACAGTCATTAAATTATTTGTAACTGGAGCTACGAAACTCCAAATGAAGTGCTGTTAATTTTCCCTGAAAACAGACTCATATATCTTCTATCCATAAAATTTTCAGAATTTTTGGTTTGACCAATCAATACCAGAATTTTTCTTAAAGTTTTTCCTATTTCACTGTTTGACTATACTGACCACTCTTCACTATGAATCAACTTTCTCATTGTACAGAATTCAAAATATGTTCTTGTTTATTTCATTTGAAACTAGACTCATTAAGGAGTCTAAGTATATAAATTTTATCTTATAACAATTTTTGTGTGATTTATAATGATTTTCTAAAAAAAAGAACAGGGGATTTCGGAGTCATTCTGACAATGTCTCACACAACTTTAAATATCTCTTTATAGGAAATTCCTTTACTTACACGGTTTCTTTTATAAGAAACTAGACTAATTAAGCTTTGATTACATATTTTATTCAGCCTATAATTCCACACCAACAATTTATGGTGATTTTCTAAAATCACGTTACTGCTGCTGTCCTAAGCAAATTATTACAATTTGCTCTTAAATTTCCAAGTTCAGACACTTATGAACTTACCATTTGAGTTTAAAACATATCATGGCCACATCATATCTTATTAAATCAACTCATTATGTCCTATTATGATTGAATTTACTCAACGTTTAGTCACTTAAAACTTACCTCGGAAGTGGTCGACGACTAGATATCCACGGCTATTCGTTTACTTTCTCTTTTCCCCTATCCGACTTTGATCCTCTTTGCTCTTAAGCTTAAGTAAAACAATAGATTTGCTTAAGTACTTAACTAATATTATTAACTAATATTATTCACTTAACAATCACATTTGGCAATCACATATCATTTAATCTATATCTAAAACAATAGATTTCAATATGTATCGTATTTAATAAAACATGCCATGACTCGATTTCATGCTTATTTAATTTATATCTAATTCACATTCACAAGCAAAGAGTCACTTAATTTATCATGCTTTCTTATACATGAATTTAATCATATTGCCGAATGTCCTTATGTGTACATGGTACATACATAAGGCATATATATATAAACCTATATATGACCATTACAATTTAAACATTTAATCATAATCGGCAAGCTTTATTTCAACTATTTAAGGTGCAAACCAATTATGTTATTCATTAACATTTCGTCATATTAAATCTTTGATTAACCAATTTAACACATACCAAAATCCAATCATACATCTAACCTTTATCTCAATGCCAAACCGAGTTATAAGATTGTACATTACACTAAGCATATCATTAAACATACCTATTCAATTTAGCTAATTTCATAGCCGATTAATCACCTTACCCCACATTACTCAATGCCGAATATTAACCCAACATCACAAGCATAATCACCATGAAACTTACCTTAATACACACTTTATCCCATTGCCGAATACATATATATATCATCAAATAAATATTTATTCACATAACAACAATTCATTCACATCTCTATAAATGATCATAATCGGACATTATAAACAAATCAACTAGTTTAGCATTCAAATTCTTCTAACCATTCCTCAATCACTTACTCAATGAACAACAATCCAAGCACATCAAAACATAGTCAAATGTATCATTCTTCTTAAATTCAAAAATAAATGCATGGGCTAACTTCAAAATCAATTTAACAACTCAACCTTACCAAAATGATCAAGAAATTAAGCCAAACATACCTCCAATTGCTAATATAATTGCCATATGTCTAAGGGCCCCCTTTTGTTCTTCTTTGATTCTAAGAATCAGCTATTGAGAGAAAGAATGGATAAAACTCTGTTTTCATCCCTTTTTTTTTTTTCATTATAAAAACTTTATTTCATATTTTATAGGTCTTTATTTAATTCTTTAACAAAATGTATATAATATCATTTATTTGCTATCATTACAACAAATAAAATACATATTTTCTCACCTAAAACCATCATGGTCGGCCATTATCATGAAAAATGGGGACTTTGACATGCAGGTCCCCATATTTAATCCATGCAACAATTTGGCCATTTTAAAAATTAACCAACACATTTTTAATGTTTCTCACATAAGCCCTTTTGATTAAATTCGCATTCAATTGACAAAATCAAAGCATCAAATTTTCACACATAAATTGTAACATAAAATAGACATGAAATTTAACAATCAATTATTTGTGTGACTCAGTTTTGTGGTCTCGAAACCACTTCCCGACTAGGGTCAAATTAGGGATGTCACAACTCTCCCCCTCTTTAGGGATTTTCATCCCTGAAAATCTTACTAGCGACTAGGTTAGGATAACGTCCTCTTATTGAATTATGTCCATATAAACATTAACTCATCGATAACAATTGTAATTCATTACCGATTCCACATCGACTCATAAAATCATCCTCTTATCTTAAAACAAATACATAACATCAACTCACATATTCATAACCCACATGTTCATTCATATATATATATATAAGCCGTAACATGGGCGAAAGTATACATGTTCTTAAACATCCTAATGAATATCTTTTATAACTTTATCACATCTCAATATTCAACTTAACTCATTTCCAAAAGAAAAGTCAACTTCCACATACCTGAACATTTAGCTCATTTAGCACATTCAATCATAGTTAACGTTACCGTATCTGATCGATTAGGCATAAAGCTTAATATAATACAGGCATGAGATTTATTCTAGCGCATAACTCGTATATCCAAAATTATCAGCATTCATCAAAAATTCTTACAAACTTTCGAATGTCGAAACTTAATCAAAATAATTTCTTGAACAAGATTAACAAAATAGTGTCCATTCAGCAATAGTACATATAACTTCATATACCGAGAATCTCATAGACTAAATCCATAACACATTTTCAACTAAGCACTTAAGTGTACATATAACGTAAATCCATTCCTTAACAACATATCCACCATTTTTTTTCCACTTATAACAAAATTACAGCTGAAACAATAATCAATCGTCAATTTATATCTATTAATCCCCAATTCAAACTCAAATACCGAATATCATTATCTAATTAAAATTCAACATCTAACTTCAATTCTACTTCTTAACATTTGTCAATTTAAAGAGCGTCGTACTTGTCTGAGTATGTCATTTACTTAAAGCCATAGTCCAACCATGGTCTTACATGTTATCACATATCGAGTCGATGCCATGTCCTAGACATGGTCTTACACAACATCTCAAATCAATGCCTTCATCCCAGACGAGGTCTTACATGAATCTCATTTCACACACTTAGTGCCCACTGACCGATCTCGCAGACATAGTGCTCGGTTGAAGAACTCGCACAAACAGTGCCTCAATTACCGATTTCACACACATAGTGCTCGGTTAAAAGAATTTGCACACACAGTGCCTCTAATCATTCGCACACATAATGCCCATATTCATTCGTTATTACATATTGAAATGACTTAACTAAGTCTATAAAACATCATATATGTACACTTTAAACGTATTCTTTCATTTAACTTTGAATTCATATAGTAATGAACACTTAAACCTTGCTCGAATCACCGGCATTAAGCCTGCTAGGCACGAAGACCCGAATACACATCACTAGTACAAGACCTGCGGAACTTTAACCCATAAATAATTTCAGCATAAAGGCCTTCGGACCTCAAGTCCGGATTTTATCCCAGCACGAATGCCTTCGGGGCTTTGCCCGGATACATCACCAGCACGAATGCTCTTCGGGACTTAGCCCGGATATATCACTAGCACGAATGCTCTTCGGGACTTAGCCCGGATATATCACCAGTACGAATGCTCTTCGGGACTTAGCCCGGATATAACATACTGAACTTTTATGCATATTTATCCATCAAGTATACTGTAACACCCCAAACATGGCCCAGACGTTATGGCCGAATCTGACGTGCCACATAAGAGTTTGAAAATTCATGTTTCATTTTAGTGTTTAAAAAAAATTGACTTTTAATAAATTAACAAGTGAATGGAAGCTGGGCACCAGGTAGGTATCCGAAACAGAGGAGGTGAGCCATGAAGGCTGCTTAAGTACCAAGCTCTTCGATTGGATCCAATCCTAGACATGCCCACTGCCATTGCCACACTTAGTTATAACGAGTTGAAGTTTATTTAAGTGAATATTCTTTAAAGTTGGATAATCGTGTCATTGTGTTATCTTAAAAACGAGTTCCATTTTGAAAACGCGCCCTAAGCCTAGCCCATTAATTATCAATCAAGTATAAAGTTAATAAAAAAATAATCCAAAATAAAATAAAAGGAAAGTTAAAATGGCCTTATTACAACCCAAAAATAAATAATAAGTAAATAAATAAAGAAATCTTAAAGGAAACCAAATGCTTAATTAAAAAAAAAAAAACTCAAGGGCAATCACCGTGGCCACTCTTAATCCCCTCAGCTCCAAGTCCCCTCATCATGGCTCTCCTGCAGGGTTAAGGAAAAGGGGGTGAGTTTGGAAACTCGGTGTACAACAAGCCCTTTCAGAGCCCAAAACAATATCACCTGTTGGGCCTTAGCCCAAGTCCAAGCTCAACATATCTCGGGCCGTAGCCTTTTCATATTTCATATTCATGGGCCGAAGCCTTCACATATTTCATATACTTGGTCAAGCCTTCATCAGAAACGGTATGGCCCATAGGCCCATTTCAATATCACATGTAATGTCAATGAAAGAATGAATGCAAGCCCATTTGGGAGACTACTCGACCCACCATCCGCTACTCTCCACCCGTACCAACCAAGCTCTCCATGTGGGGAATAACTCAACCCACCCACCAAAACTCTCACTTTGGCAAGCATAATTTGCTTTATCATATAACCTGGAGGCCTTGCCTCTTTTTAATAATGGGGCATAAGCCCTTTTCGGTAAACTGGGGCATAAGCCCATTATCAAAACTGGGGCATAAGCCCTTTATTAACTGGGGCGTAAGCCCTTTTTGCACTTCCTCCATCCATATAAAAACCCAACCCCATGTATTTATGAATTCATCATGTGCAAATCATATATATATATCATGTGCATATCATACATATCATGTGCATATCATACATCTCATGTGCATATCATACATATCATGTACATCAAAATCCTATGTAACAAGTTCATAATTAAACCCTAGGGGTATAATGGTCATTTTTACCTAGGGGCAAAACAGTCATTTTCATATTATAAGGGTAATTTCGTAATCTTACCAAATATTAGGAATTTTCCATTTTCATTATCAGTTACTAACTATTTGTTTGTTTTAACCGCGAATCTGGCCCATTTTTAACGAAATCGAGTTATTGGGCTAAAAACCCCTAATGGGCCCCACATAGCCGATTTGTCCTCTAGGCCCATTTAGCCTGTTTTCCATATTGGTATTACCAGTCTTAACGTGCAATTTAACAGGTTTTCAATTTCTACCAATTTTTCCCAAATGGGCCCAAAAGCCCATTGGGCCCGATTTTAGCCCCTCGAGGCCCAACTTACCAAGAATGCCAGAAATCTCATTCTTACCGTGTCCATTGTTCTCAATCATCATCTCATGGATTTTAACTAACTCGTGAGCGTTCGCTTGTTCATAAGTTCTCGAAATGCCAGAATTTCGGCATTTCGGCATTTATCGCTTTAAGCTATGAAAAAGGGTTCGTTACACACCTGTTTGGCGATATTCCTTGACGAGATCTCCTACACGATTTCTCCTATAATCCATCATTAATAATCAGCTTCCCATAATTGAACTAAACCAGAAATCATCTAATATTAATACTTACACATTCGCCACCATCCATAATGGCGTTAGGAATTTTACCTTGCCGCGATTGATGACTAGGCCTAGCCACTCCGATGATCCAAGCTATTTCAAGTCGACACTACTCCTTGCTGCTCCTTCACTAAATAAACCACAAAAATATTAAAAGAAGACCCCATAAGGCCTATACACATATTCGGCCATCTCCTAAATTATGGGGTTTCGACTTTTGGCCAAAAGTTACTCTAGGAATTATTTAGAGTTTGAACGCTTACCACCGTCTTTCTTTCTTCTCTAGAATCTGACGCCTAAAAGGTAAAAGAATTGAACGCCAAAAATTGAAAAGGAAAGAAAAGGTTGCTGGTCACAAGAATCGGCACCACCCTATCCTCATTTGATTTGGCTTTTTTTTTTGTATTTTAGTAGTAGAGATTAAGGAAAGAAATAATGGTGAATAAAGGGAAATAGTGGGCTGGTTTGAATGAAGGAGAAGGAATAAAAGATGGAAGAAGAGATGGTAGATTCGATTGCAAAAGAAAAAAAGAGAGAAGAGACTAATCCTCTAGGGAGAAAACGGCACAAAAATACCTATGTGCCGAAAATCCCTTACTAAACCTCTCTCAGAAAAATCCCCTCCAATCTCCTTTATTCAGCCAACTCTATCTTCATATCAATTCCTAAAATCTCTCCCCTTATCCCTCCTTAATCCATGCATTTAACTGATTCAAAATCTCCCCCAAAGAGTTCCATTCAGCTACAACTCTTACATGCTCAAAACATAAAAATTAGCATCCTTTTTGCCAACATAGGGAATCGATCCCAGGTCTTCCCCCTCTATGCTCCACACGCCACATTTTTAGGAGCTTAGTGGCGCGCCCCTTGCCACTTTACCAAAGCTCTTTTTGTGATACATTTTACCCACGACTTTATATAAGGGCACCTCGCCAGAGCCCCTAACTCCTAAGTCCAAAATTTAAAAAAATTCTACTAGGTTTTGGCCAACTCATGGGCCTTCCATAAGCCCATTTACATACTTAAATTATGAATTTCATAATCACATACCAAATTTTAGAAACTTTACTAAAATATCAAGAATCGCGAAAACCCGAAAATCAGGATATTACAACTCTACCCTCCTTAAAGAAATTTGGCCTCGAAATTTACACGATCCAAACAGTTGAGGTATTCTTTGACGCATTGCCTCTTGATCTCCCAAGTAGCTTCTTCCTTGCCATGGTTCCTCCAAAGTACCTTTACTAATGGGATGACTTCCTTCTCAACACCTTGACATTGCGATCAAGTATTTGCCTGAGTTCTTCTTGAAAGTCGATCGACTACACTTCGATTTTGCGAGCCGCGCACGATGTGAGTTGGGTCGAACGATATCGCCTCGGCATGGACACATGAAAAACATCGTGAATACGATCCGATTCGGAGGTAACTCTAGCTGATAAGCCACCGCCCTATCCGTTTAACAATTCGATAAGGCCCAATAAACCGTGGACTCGACTTGCCCTTCTTACCAAATCTCAATATCTTCTTCCAAGGCGAAACTTTCAAGAAGACCATGTCTCCAACTGCATATTCAATATCCTTACGCTTCAGATCGGCATAAGACTTTTGTCGATCCGCGCCTCCTTTAACCGATTCTCGATCACCTTAATCTTGTCTTGATGTATTCGCTACCAACTCGGCCCAAGGACTTGCCTTTCTCCTAACTCGTCGGCAGCAAGTGGGCGAACGACACCTTCGCCCATATAATGCCTCGTAAGAGCCATCCGGATACTTGCTTGGTAATCGTTGTTATACGCGAACTCGCCAATGGCAAATAGTCCTCCCAATCGCCTCTAAACTCGATAACACACACCTCTCAACATGTCTTCTAAAATCTGAATGACCCTCTCGATCGCCCATCCGATCGAGGGTGAAAAGCGGTACTAAAATCTAATCGCGTTCCCAATGCCTCATGCAACACGCCAAAATCGAGATGTAAACCTTGGGTCTCTGTCGAAATTATTGATACTGGCACCCCATGTAACCGCGTACTATCTCGCCACATACGACTTAGCGACACTGTAGTGAGTAATCGTTCGGACAGTATGAAATGGGCGGACTTCGTGAGCCTATCTACAATTACCCAAACCGAGTCCTTCTTGGAGGTGTCAGCGGCAATCCACTTACAAAATCCATTGTTACCCTTTCCCACTTCCAAAGTGGTACCTTTCTTGGTTGTAATAATCTCAAGGCGATTGATGCTCGACCTTCACTGTTGACACGTTAAACATTTCCCCACAAATTCGGTCACTTTCGCTTAAGCCGGTGCCACCAATATAGCTCTCGTAAGTCTCGATACAACTTACTCCCTCCGGATGCATAGCACAAGGTCCATTATGTGCCTCTTTTAAAATCATCAATCTCAAGTCCGAGTCCTTTGGCATACAAATTCTTCCTCGAAAACAAAGAACTCCTCGCTATTTAATCCAAAGTCCGGATTCTCCTCTTCTCAACTTGTTGAAACCGAGGAACCAACGACTCATCCTCCAACTGTTGCTTCTTAATCTGTTCCACCCAAGTTGGTCTCACTTGTAATTCTGCCAATAAGCTTCCATCGTCATACAAACTTAAGCGAGCAAACATTACCTTCAATTCTGCCACAGTCCTTCGACTTAATGCATCAGCCACGACATTTGCCTTACCTGGATGGTACTCAATCGAGCAGTCATAGTCCTTTAACAGCTCTATCCACCTTCGCTGTCTAAGGTTTAGTTCCTTTTGAGTCAGCAAGTACTTAAGACTCTTGTGATCCGTATAAATGATGCATTTCTCCCCATACAAGTAATGCCTCCATATCTTTAGTGCAAAAATCACTGCTGCCAACTCCAAGTCATGCGTAGGAAAGTTTACCTCATGAGGCTTAAGCTGTCGTGAAGCATAAGCGACTACTTTACCCTCTTGCATCAACACGCAGCCCAAACCAACATGTGACACATCGCTGTACACAACGAAATCCTTACCAGACTCTGGCTGAATCAACACTGGCGCTTCTGTCAGAACTTCCTTTAACTTCTCAAAAGCCTCTTGTTGCTTATTTGTCCAAACGAACGGTGCTCCCTTCCTTATAAGTTTCGTTAACGGTGCCGCCAACACGTAAAAATCCTTCCACAAACCTTCGATAATAACTCGCCAACCCCTAAAACTTGGATTTTGATTCATCGACCTTGGTGGCTTCCATTCCAGAATTGCCTCAATCTTCCGAGGGTCTACCTTGATTCCCTCGGCAGACACAACATGCCCTAAAAAAGCTACTTCCCTCAGCCAAAACTCGCACTTACTAAACTTTGCGTAAAGTTGCTTTTCCCTTAATACTTGCAGCACAACACGAAGATGTTCATCATGCTTCTCTTTCATTTCCGAATACACCAATATATCATCAATAAAAACGACTACAAACCGATCTAAGTATATTTGGAAAACCCGATTCATTAAATCCATAAAAGCTGCCGGTGCATTAGTCAAACCAAAAGGCATCACCAGAAACTCGTAATGACCGTATCGAGTTCTGAATGCCGTCTTATGAATATCCACTTCTTTGACTCTCAACTGATGATATCCTGACCGAAGATCAATCTTAGAAAATACCGAGGCTCCTTTTAGTTGATTAAACAGATCGTCGATTCTTGGCAAGGGATACTTGTTTTTTATCGTCAGTTTATTCAACTGCCGATAGTCGATGCACATCCGCATGGTCCCATCTTTCTTCTTTACGAATAGCATCGTGCGCCTACGAGAGAAACACTTGGTCGTATAAACCCTCTATCCAACAATTCTTGAATTTGGGCTTTCAATTCTACCAACTCCTTTGGTGCCATCCTATAAGGCGCAATGGACACAGGGCATTCCAGCAACAAGTCAATTCCAAACTCAACTTCCCCTGTTCGGGGTAATCCAGAAGTTCCTCCGGAAATACATCTTGAAATTCCTTGATGGTCCTAATCGACTCCATAGTCGTCCCCTCTCGGTTCAACTTGATTCACCACCTTTGCTAAAAACGCCTTACAACCTTTCGAATCAACTTCTCGGCTCTTAAAACTGAAACTACATTGGACAAGTAATTCCTTCGCTCCCCTATGACCATTATCTCTTCATCCTTACAGCTTCTTAGCACCATTCTCTTCGCAAAGCACAATCCAACGTTGCCCTATGTTTAGTTAGCTTGATCCATACCCAAAATAAGATCAAAATCCCCAAATGGCAGCTCCATCAATTCCCCTTCAAAAATCTTATCTTGAATTCTAGAGGCACCAGCCCTAAAGAGTTTATCTACCTTGACCGAGTGTCCCAAAGGACTTATCACTGATACCCCACTTATAGTCTCCTCAGGAAGCATACCCAATGCCCCAGATACATCACAAGCAACATATAAGTGAGTGGAACCCACATCAATTAAAGCAGTGTAAGGCTTGTTATGAATGAAGAACGTACCAGTTATAACATCAGGAGCGTCACCCTCCTCACGACGTCGTGCCGCATAAACCAACGCCGGCTGTCGAGCTTCTGCATGTCCAGCACCCCTGCCTGGTGCTCCACATCCTCGTCCATTACCATTGCCACCTCTACCTTGCCCACGACCCCTCTGTGGTGGTGGTCCCCCTCGCTGTGATTGGACATCCTTTTTGTTCCCGCCGCTAGTTCCCGAGCTGTTCTCCGAGGACATTCTCGAACTTATGTTCCTTTGACCCACAACGAAAAACATGCTCCATTCTCGCTTCAAAGCATTCCCCATATGCACTCGCCACAATCCCCGCAAGCTTGCGATCTAAAAGTATTCACTGGAGCGCTCGAACTGGTTCTCGCCATTCTAGCTCTTTTGACATTTCTATTTACAAGACCGAGGGTCCGTAATCCTCTTAAATCGGGTCGATCCTTCTCACGATTCTCGCGCCGCTCGGTCCGTTTTACCTCCTCCGCTATTTTAGCCTTCTCTACCATTGCAGCAAAATCGCGCTCCTGCGTGGAGCTATCAAGCACCCTAAGCTCATCACGAAGGCCATCCTCGAATCGAACACTCGCGCTCATATTCGGTCGCAACTATCCCACTAGCATATCGACTCGGCCTCAAGAATTTCGCCTCATACTGCTACTGGTCTTATCACCCCGAGTCAAATTCAAGAATTCCTTCCGACGAGCATCCACATAGCTAGCTCCCACATATCTCCCTTAAAAGCGATTTTGAACAATTCCTGTGTTACTCGCTCAATCTGAGTACTCTCCTTACAGTAATCCACCACCGGTATGCCTGCGCTCTCAGAGCAATGACACGTGCCCCTTTTAGCTTTTGCTCCACAGAACAATCTAAATCATCCATAATTCGCTCTGTTGCCTCTAGCCAATATTCAGCCACATTTGGGGCTACTCCAGATACGCCCCTGAAAACCTCTGCTCCGTTAGCCCGGAGACGCTCAGAGATGGATCCCCTATTCACTGTCCCAGTGCTAGCTCCAGCAACTCTCTCTAAAACCCTTAACATGGCTTGGGACAAAGCATCATCCCCCGCAGCCCGATCATAAGACCCAGTCTCCGTTGCTTGAGGCACAGATGCCTCCTCAGCTGGCCTATGCCCTGAGGATGAAGATTCAGCCTGCACCCTTCCGCGACCACGTCCGCGGCCTCGCCCGTCCACGAGTTCCTCTTGTACTCATATCTAATTACGAATTTTATGGTATTAGTATAATGTTCCACTTTGTTTATTAAGAAAATATCTTATGGAAATATAACAGATCCGGTTTTGTTTTTCAGATCGTCGTAGCCTAGCTGATCTTATTTCTACCGTTTTACTGACTCTACCCTATCTAAAGTATCATAGTAGGGTCTCAATTCTATTCATATCATCATATCATTATCGCATAACATAAAAAGAGTATACTTACAGTCTTGGTGCCGGGGATTCAGTGCGCCGCTTCTTTCTCCAATCCATTTAAAACTCAAAAACCATATTTTTAGTCATAGAGAATAGAAATTTTAAATTTTGATTTTGAAATACCCTTGTAACACCCTTGTTTTGAAACTTTTGATTTTAGCCCCGTTTTATTAACCAGGCAAACTTGAACCATTTTAACATGTATACCTTGTAAAACATCTTTGAAAAGAACTTCCCAATATCATTCCCAAAAATACCCTTCTTGGGCCTAAGTTTTTGAAAAGATTTTTAGACCGATCCACAGCCGAGTTGTTGTAACTGCTCTGATACCACTAAATGTAACACCCCAAACCCGGCCCAGACGTTATGGCCGAATCTGACGTGCCACATAAGAGTTTGAAAATTCATGTTTCATTTTAGTGTTTAAAAAAAATTGACTTTTAATAAATTAACAAGTGAATGGAAGCTGGGCACCAGGTAGGTATCCGAAACAGAGGAGGTGAGCCATGAAGGTCGCTTAAGTACCAAGCTCTTCGATTGGATCCAATCCTAGACATGCCCACTGCCATTGCCACACTTAGTTATAACGAGTTGAAGTTTATTTAAGTGAATATTCTTTAAAGTTGGATAATCGTGTCATTGTGTTATCTTAAAAACGAGTTCCATTTTGAAAACGCGTCCTAAGCCTAGCCCATTAATTATCAATCAGTATAAAGTTAATAAAAAAATAATCCCGAAAATAAAATAAAAGGAAAGTTAAAATGGCCTTATTACAACCCAAAAATAAATAATAAGTAAATAAATAAAGAAATCTTAAAGGAAACCAAATGCTTAATTAAAAAAACCCAAGGGCAATCACTGCGTGGCCACTCTTAATCCCTCCGGCTCCAAGTCCCCTCATCATGGCTCTCCCGCAGGTTAAGGAAAAAGGGGGTGAGTTTGGAAACTCGGTGTACAACAAGCCCCTTTCAGAGCCCAAAACAATATCACTGTTGGGCCTTAGCCCAAGTCCAAGCTCAACATATCTTTGGGCCGTAGCCTTTTCATATTTCATATTATTGGGCGAAGCCTTCACATATTTCATATACATCGTCGAAGCCTTCATCAGAACGGTATGGCCCATAGGCCCATTTCAATATCACATGTAATGTCAATGAAAGAATGAATGCAAGCCCATTTGGGGAGACTACTCGACCCACCATCCGCTACTCTCCACCCGTACCAACCAAGCTCTCCATGTGGGGAATAACTCAACCCACCCAGCCAAAACTCTCCACCGGCAAAGATATTTTGCTTTATCATATAATCGAGGCCTTGCCTCTTTTTAATAATCAGGGCATAAGCCCTTTTCGGTAAACTGGGGCATAAGCCCATTATCAAAACTGGGGCATAAGCCCTTTATTAACTGGGGCATAAGCCCTTTTTGCACTTCCTCCATCCATATAAAAACCCAACCCCATGTATTTATGAATTCATCATGTGCAAATCATATATATATATCATGTGCATATCATACATATCATGTGCATATCATACATCTCATGTGCATATCATACATATCATGTACATCAAAATCTTATGTAACAAGTTCATAATTAAAACCCTAGGGGTATAATGGTCATTTTTACCTGGGGCAAAAGCAGTCATTTTCATATTATAAGGGTAATTTCGTAATCTTACCAAATATTAGGAATTTTCCATTTTCATTATCGATTACTAACTATTTGTTTGTTTTAACCGCATGAATCCGCCCATTTTTAACGAAATCGAGTTATTGGGCTAAAAACCCTAATGGGCCCCACATAGCCGATTTGTCCTCTAGGCCCATTTAGCCTTGTTTTCCATATTGGTATTACCAGTCTTAACGTGCAATTTAACAGGTTTTCAATTTCTACCAATTTTTCCCAAATGGGCCCAAAAGCCCATTGGGCCCGATTTTAGCCCCTCGAGGCCCAACTTACCAAGAATGCCAGAAATCTCATTCTTACCGTTTCCATTGTTCTCAATCATCATCTCATGGATTTTAACTAACTCGTGAGCGCGTCATTGCTCTCTAAGTTCTCGAAATGCCGAATTTCGGCATTTCGGCATTTATCGCTTTAAGCTATGAAAAAGGGTTAGTTACACACTGTTTGGCGATATTCCGATGACGAGATCTCCTACACGATTTCTCCTATAATCCATCATTAATAATCAGCTTCCCATAATTGAACTAAACCAGAAATCATCTAATATTAATACTTACACATTCGGCCACCATCCATAATGGCGTTAGGAATTTTACCTTGCCGCGATTGATGACTAGGCCTAGCCACCAAATGATCCAAGCTATTTCAAGTCGACACTACTCCTTGCTGCTCCTTCACTAAATAAACCACAAAAATATTAAAAGAAGACCCCATAAGGCCTATACACATATTTGGCTATCTCCCTAAATTATGGGGTTTTGCTTTTGGCCAAAAGTTACTCTAGGAATTATTTAGAGTTTGAACGCTTACCACCGTCTTTCTTCTCTAGAAATGACGCCTAAAAGGTAAAAGAATTGAACGCCAAAAATTGAAAAGGAAAGAAAAGGTTGCTGGTCACAAGAATCGGCACCACCCTATCCTCATTTGATTTGGCTTTTTTTTTTTTTGCGGTATTTCGGCAGAAGTAGAGATTAAGGAAAGAAATAATGGTGAATAAAGGGAAATAGTGGGCTGGTTTGAATGAAGGAGAAGGAATAAAAGATGGAAGAAGAGATGGTAGATTCGACTGCAAAAGAAAAAGAGAGAAGAGACTAATCCTCTAGGGAGAAAACGGCACAAAAATACCTATGTGCCGAAAATCCCTTACTAAACCTCTCTGCCAAAAATTCCCCCTCCAATCTCCTTTATTCAGCCAACTCTATCTTCATATCAATTCCCTAAAATCTCTCCCCTTATCCCTCCTTAATCCATGCATTTAACTGATTCAAACTCTCCCACAAAGAGTTCCATTCAGCTACAACTCTTACATGCTCAAAACATAAAAATTAGCATCCTTTTTGCCAACATAGGGAATCGATCCCAGGTCTTCCCCCTCTATGCTCCACACGCCACATTTTTAGGAGCTTAGTGGTGTCACCCTTGCCACTTTACCAAAGCTCTTTTTGTGATACATTTTACCCACGACTTTATATAAGGGCACCTCGCCAGAGCCCCTAACTCCTAAGTCCAAAATTTAAAAAAATTCTACTGGGTTTTGGCCAACTCATGGGCCTTCCATAAGCCCATTTACATACTTAAATTATGAATTCCATAATCACATACCAAATTTTAGAAACTTTACTAAAATATCAAGAATCGCGAAAAACCCGAAAATCAGGATATTACATATACATTTCACTAATTTATCACATTGGCATTTCATTTGCTTTATTCGTATACAAGCACATAATGTATAACTTTCATTTGACATTCGATCTATATATACAAGGATCACATATCCACCTAATTCTCACAGTTTATTTTCAAATGATCATTCGGATAAATGCTTTATACACAACTATCTCGTAAACAAATTTGAGTAAAGTAAGATCAATGGGCCATGATTCATATATCATACCTTTATAACATGCCATTCTAACTTTTATACTAAACTTAATTACTCAAAACTTACTAAATTTATCACATACCTTAGGGCTTATACTTCTAGTTTGCACATGATATATGCATATCATAAAATTTATTGCATCATTCGAAAAAGGCACATAGCAAAATCAACAACTACATTTCACATAGCATATCATATTTGTAATTCACTCTTTTCTCAATTTTGACACATCATAAGCATGTTCCAATGCTCTCAATACCATCTGCCACAGCTCGTTCAGGATCAAAATTTATTATTATACGAAAAACACATTTTAACTGTAAAAAATCATCACACTATCATTTTATCACTTTATGGCATGTATAGCTATACTCACACGTGCTACGTTAGTCCCAAAATCGACTAAACCATAGCTCTGATACCAATAAAATGTAACACCCCTATCCCGTAACCGTCGCCGGAATAGGTAAGGGGCATTACCGGACTTGTAACTCATGTCAGCACAGTAAAATTTTAAACTTTTTCTTGAAATAAAGATCATTCATTTAAATAAGTACTAAGCATGACCTGAGGATAAAATTTAAACTTCTCTAAGTAAACATTCAAAAGATGCCATTTTCGCATGGCTTATATACATTAACCAAAATATTCTTCCGCCACTAGTCTATTCTATACATGCCATAAGATAATCCAAAACATATAGCAGTACCAAGCGGTGGATAGTGATAGTGTGACAAGTTCTTTGACGATCCCCGAGCAAAAGGCCAAATTCAACAATCTATAAAACAGAGAAACATAACAACAGAGTAAGCTTTTATAAGCTTAGTAAGTCTTAAGCAAATAAAAAAAAAACTCTTGAACTCAAATATAACCAATTTGTTTATTTGATTCACATATAACATTTCATTTCATATATATAGTTATCCTCATCGGACAAATCAAAATGTATATCTCCCAATATCCTATAGTATTTCTCCATAACCGAATACTCACATATTCATATGGCATTTTCATATTTGCTTTTCACTTTACAATCATGATTTAATTCTGATAGGTCTAACATGTACAAGTATTTATCACATACCTGACCAACCGAATTAAAAGTCGATCTTACGAATTTTCATATAACCTCTTTAGGTATACTACTCTTTTTGGCCGAATATACACAATTACGTAACACACAATAAGCAGATAAATTCTCACTTGATAGTGATCTCTTATAAACATAGGTACATTACATATTTTCACCTAACTTTTCACATTGACCAAATGCACAATAATCATAGAACAGTCTTATTGCTTTACTCACATATGCATCACATAACAACCTTGTGATTTAATCCAAATCAAGCTTAAATATAATCTCAAAATACATACCTGACCAACTTAACGCATTGAACGTATTTATTACCAATTGTTCTTTGTGAAGTCGTATAATCTTATGCTTTACTCGAATCTTCAACGAGACCTTTAGCTCGGATAATCCCCACACGTAGTTATCGGGTCTTACCCGGACATAATCTCCACATGTAGTCATCGGGTCTTACCCGGACATAATTTCCACACATATTCATCGGGTCTTACCCGGAATATATTTCCACACGTAGTCATCGGGTCTTACCCGGAATATATTTCCACACGTAGTCATCGGGTCTTACCCGGAATATATTTCCAAGTTTCATGTACATTTAATCATATGTTACAACGTTCACATCGACTGTCATATTTGTAATTCATTTGCCTCATCAAATATCTAATAATACACACCTTTCACATTTGGTCATTCGGCCACAATATATACACATCTCATACATATTTCACACTAGCCATTCGGCTTTACCACATATATATATATCTTATACATATTTCATGTTAGCCATTTGCTTTACCATATATATATATATATCATACATATTTCATGTTAGCCATTCGGCTTTACCACATATACATATCTCATACATATTTCATGTTAGCCATTCGGCTTTACCACATATATATATCTCATACATATTTCATATTAGCCATTCGGCTTTACCACACATATATATATTTATCTTGTACATCAATTTCAGCAATAGCTTATAAGCAACTCAAATAGTTTCATAAATGTTTACAACAAAATCACACATTCACTACAAGCTGTTTTCCTAAGCAACAGTCATTAAATTATTTGTAATTGGAGCTACGAAACTCCAAATGAAGTGCTGTTAATTTTCCCTGAAAACAGACTCATATATCTTCTATCCATAAAATTTTCAGAATTTTTGGTTTGACCAATCAATACCAGAATTTTTCTTAAAGTTTCTCCTATTTCACTGTTTGACTATACTGACCACTCTTCACTACGAATCAACTTTCTCATTGTACAGAATTCAAAATATGTTCTTGTTTATTTAATCTGAAACTAGACTCATTAAGGAGTCTAAGTATTTAAATTTTATCTTATAACAATTTTTGTGTGATTTATAATGATTTTCTAAAAAAAGAACAGGGGATTTCGGAGTCATTCTGACACTGTCTCACACAACTTGAAATATCTCTTTATAGGAAATTCCTTTGCTTACATGGTTTCTTTTATAAGAAACTAGACTAATTAAGCTTTGATTACATATTTTATTCAGCCTATAATTCCACACCAACAATTTATGGTGATTTTCTAAAATCACGTTACTGCTGCTGTCCTAAGCAAATTATTACAATTTGCTCTTAAATTTCCAAGTCCAGACACTTATGAACTTACCATTTGAGCTTAAAACATATCATGGCCACATCATATCTTATTAAATCAACTCATTATGTCCTATTATGATTGAATTTACTCAACGTTTAATCACTTAAAATTACCTCGGAAGTGGTCGACGACTAGATATCCACGGCTATTCGTTTACTTTCTCTTTTCCCCTATCCGACTTTAATCCTCTTTGCTCTTAAGCTTAAGTAAAACAATAGATTTGCTTAAGTACTTAACTAAGATTATTCACTTAACAATCACATTTGACAATAACATATCATTTAATCTATATCTAAAACAATAGATTTCAATATGTATCATATTTAATAAAACATGCCATGACTCAATTTCATGCTTATTTAATTTATATCTAATTCACATTCACAAGCAAAGAGTCACTTAATTTATCATGCTTTCTTATACATGACTTTAATCATATTGCCGAATGTCCTTATGTGTACATGGTACATACATAAGGCATATATATATATACCTATATATGACCATTACAATTTAAACATTTAATCATAATCGGCAAGCTTTATTTCAACTATTTAAGGTGCAAACCAATTATGGTATTCATTAACATTTCGTCATATTAAATCTTTGATTAACCAATTTAACACATACCAAAATCCAATCATACATCTAACCTTTATCTCAATGCCAAACCGAGTTATAAGATTATACATTACACTAAGCATATCATTAAACATACCTATTCAATTTAGCTAATTTCATAGCCGATTAATCACCTTACCCCACATTATTCAATGTCGAATATTAACCCAACATCACAAGCATAACCACCATGAAACTTACCTTAATACACACTTTATCCCATTGCCGAATACATATATATATCATCAAATAAATATTTATTCACATAACAACAATTCATTCACATCTCTATAAATGATCATAATCGGACATTATAAACAAATCAACTAGTTTAGCATTCAAATTCTTCTAACCATTCCTCAATCACTTACTCAATGAACAACAATCCAAGCACATCAAAACATAGTCAAATGTATCATTCTTCTTAAATTCAAAAATAAATGCATGGGCTAACTTCAAAATCTATTTAACAACTCAACCTTACCAAAATGATCAAGAAATTAAGCCAAACATACCTCCAATTGCTAATATAATTGCCATATGTCTAAGGGCCCCCTTTTGTTCTTCTTTGATTCTAAGAATCGGCTATTGAGAGAAAGAATGGATAAAACTCTGTTTTCATCCCTTTTTTTTCCATTATAAAAACTTTATTTCATATTTTATAAGTCTTTATTTAATTCTTTAACAAAATGTATATAATATCATTTATTTGCTATCATTACAACAAATAAAATACATATTTTCTCACCTAAAACCATCATGGTCGGTCATTATCATGAAAAATGGGGACTTTGACATGCAAGTTCCCATATTTAATCCATGCAACAATTTGGCCATTTTAAAAATTAACCAACACATTTTTAATGTTTCTCACATAAGCCCTTTTGATTAAATTCGCATTCAATGGACAAAATCAAAGCATCAAATTTTCACACATAAATTGTAACATAAAATAGACATGAAATTTAACAATCAATTATTTGTGTGACTCAGTTTTGTGGTCTCGAAACCACTTCCCGACTAGGGTCAAATTAGGGATGTCACACATCTCGATACAAACTTGGAAATATCTATTTTCATACTCGACCACCAATACAATTTCTTCAAGTCATTGTACATTTTCGTACTACCCGGATGAATAGACAAACAACCACTATGTGCCTCATACAAAATCTTCTGAATCAACTCAGTATTTTTAGGAACACAAATACTATCTTGGAACATCAAGCAACCATCTGAATCAATCCGAAAATCTGATTCAATACCCGACTAACACTGAACTCTCCTGTCTTGCAAAATCACAGTCACTTTCTTGAGCTTCATAAATCTCTTGGAGAAATATCGGTCTAGCTCTTAACTGAGCTAGATTAGAACCATCATCTGATAAAGCCAACCATGTATTCATAGCCCTCAATACAAACAAGGATTTCCTACTCAAGGCATCGGCAACCATGTTTGCCTTTCCCGGATGGTAGTCAATCACTAACTCGTAATCTTTTAACAATTCTAACTATTTCCTTTGTCGAAAATTCAAATCCTTTTGAGTCATCAAGTACTTTAAAATTTTATGATCAGTATAAACATGACATGTCTCACCATACAAATGATGTCTCCAAATCTTCAACGTAAACACAATAGTGGCTAGTTCCAAATCATGTGTCAGATAATTCTTCTCTTGCGGTTTCAGCTGCCTTGAGGCATAAGCTATTACCTTGCCGTCTTGTATAAGTACACAACCCAATCCATTCAAGGATGCATCATTATAAACCACAAATTCTTTTCCCGGTTCAGGTTGAACTAAAACTAGAGCCTTAGTCAATAATGCCTTTAGTTTCTCAAAACTCTGTTGGCATTTTTCTATCCATTCGAACTTGACATCTTTCTGTAACAACCTCGTCATCGGAGTAGCAATCATGGAAAATCCTTTAACAAACCATCTGTAATAACCGGCTAAGACTAGAAAGCTTCTAACCTCTGACATATTCCTCGACAGTTTCTATTCAACAATAGTTGAAATCTTACTCAGGTCAACTCTAATACCATCACTCAAAACAATGTGGCCCAAAAATCCAACTTCTCTAAGCCAAAATTCACTTTTACTAAACTTAGCATACAACTACTTGTCTCTCAAAGTTTCCAAAACCGTTCTCAAGTGCTCGGCATGCTCAGTCTCATCACAAGAATAAATTAGTATATCATCAATAAAAACAACAACAAATTTATCCAAATACGGATAGAAAATATTGTTCATCAAATCCATAAATACAGCAGGAGCATTTGTTAAACCAAAACGCATGATAAGAAATTCATAATGACCATACCTTATCCGAAATGCAGTTTTCGACAGATCTAGCTCCTTAACTCTCAACTGGTAGTAACCGGACCTCAAGTCTATCTTTGAAAGCACTGTGGCTCCCTTCAGTTGGTCAAACAAATCATCAATCCTTGGCAAGGGATACTTGTTCTTTATGGTTACCTTATTGAGCTACCGATAGTCTATACACAATCTCATTGAACCATCTTTCTTTTTCACAAATGGTACCAATGCACCCCACGGAGAATAACTAGGTCTCGCAAAACCATTTTCTGTTAACTCTTGTAACTGAACTTTCAACTCTTTTAATTCAGTCAGAGCCATCCTATACAGAGCAATCGAAATAGGTACAGTACCAGGAATCAAATCAATACCAAATTCAACTTCTTTAATAAGAGGCAATCCGGGCAACTCTTTTGGAAACACATTCGGATACTCACATATTACCGGCACTGATTCAATTTTCTACTCAGACTCTTTTGTATTCAATACAAAGGCAAGATAAGCTTCATAAGCCTTTCTTATACACTTCTGAGTAGACATTGAAGAAATAACTACAGGCAAGTTATCCAATTCATTTGGTTAAATCTGAATAATATCACCGCTTTCACATTTCAACTCAATAATTTTTCTTCCACAATCTACTACCACACCATGAATGGTCAACCAATCCATACCAAGAATTATATCAAATTTATCAAGTGGTAAAAGTATAAGATTAGCCGAAAAATAGTGACCTCTAATCATCAAAGGACAATTCTTACATACTTTATCGACTAGTACATGCTTTCCTAGAGGGTTTGACACTTTTATCACAAATTCTGTGTAATGCCCCAATTTTCGGGATTTTCGGGATTTTTATAATTTCCAATGAATTTTAAAAATTCTGTGTTTTAACTGTCTGTTGTGGGTCTGAGTATGTTCTGGGCCCTTAAAAAGGTTCAAGAGTATATCCAATTCAAGGCATTTTATGAATTTTGGATTTTAGAAAGAGAGGGTACTGGCGTTTAGGGCTTTTAAATTAAAGATGGTAAAAATAGGGCACAAGGGATCTATGGTAAATTGGCATGTTATGCCACATAAGGTATAGGGGGAGTGGAGTGTAGATGTCTAGGGGGAGCCAAGGTTCGAGCCACAAGGTATGCAAAAAGGGTATTTATTTTTGTGAACAAAAAAGGGAGGTGATGGAACTCAAGGGGGAACTCTATCAGGGGGAGTTTAAGCTAGTGAGGGAATTGAGTAAAGATAAGATAGGGGAGGAAATTTAGGAGCTGATCAAGGAGCAAGAGTTGGCTGGTCAAGGGACTTTAGCATGGGAAATTCGGCTAGGGCATTTAGTGAGGGGAATTTCGGCTTTTGGAGAGGGGTGTCGTTCCTGACAATTCTTTTCTCTTTTTTCTCTTTTCTCCTACTCTCTTTCTTCTTCTTTTCCTTTTCTTACATAGCCGAACCCTTCCTACCATTCTACTCTTCCATTCCATTCATTTCTAGGCCTTTATAGCCGATTTCCATAAAAGCCAAAATCCCGAAAGCCAGTTTTTCTTCTGTGTCGATTTCTCCTAGCCAACTTCTTTGATTTTTTTTCCTTCATCTTTCCTGGCTGAATTTCACACTCTCTAAACCTTAACCTCTATCGACTTCAACTTTGCAAAAAACCTCCTTATCAAATCATCTTTTATTTCACGAGTTTCAAAAGCCGAAAACACCATAGTCATTGGGGCATAGCCAAATCTTTAGACCTTTAAAGATTTGATTTTTGCTAACATTTGAAGGGATAGATCTGCATTAGAACCGAATAGGAACTAAAGTGGAATCGTTTATCGAAGGAACCGGTGGTAAGTTTTCGAATCTATTCTTTATTTCGGGTTTTAGAAAAGCCAAAATCTCTAAAGGCTTAAGGAGGCTATCGATTGGGCCTTATGGCTCTAAGGGTTGTGACAATTATTTTATTATGATGTTAGTGTGATCTAGAGGCTACTGATCGAAGGCTTGGACAAGTGGAACGACTGGATCTAAACCTAGTCGCTAGTTTCGGCAAATGTAGGATCTCTAGTGCCTGAGGTGTTAATGGCCGACTTTTAGTAAGGATTTGTATACAAGTTGTATGGATTCATAGTTAACATATTAGTAAGTCGATTGTAGGCAACTCGCGTGTGGAACTCATCAGCGTTTCATCGCAATCAGGTGTGTAACTGACACCCTTTCAGAGACTAGATCGGTAAAAGTTGAAAAGCCGAAATGCCAAAAAAATCAATATTTTGTGGACTTACGAGCGTGTGAGCGCTCGTGAGATGGTTTGGATTGTTAATCCTGGTAATCTCAAATGATATGATTACAGAGTGCGCAATTTCGTGCACTTCGGTATATTTGGGTTTAATGGGCCGAAAATGGGTTAATGGGCCAACGGGCCCATTTCGGTAAAAATGCTCGGTAAGTGTTTCTGTTAATGCATTAATGGTTTTAATGCATATGTAAACCCTAAAATAGAAAGTTTTACCGAAATACCCTTAAGTGTGAAAGTTACGATTATACCCCTAGGTACAAAATTACCATTATACCCCAAGGGTTAATTTGACTAAAAAGCATGATGATCTAATTCTATATGATGTATGCCATGATTTGTATATCTGTTGCATGGGGACATGGGTTATATTTATGGAGGAAGCATTCTGGTGGCTCTGCCACAAATATCTGATCTGGTGGCTCTGCCACAAATATCTGTTTCTGGTGGCTCTGCCACAATTATCTATATTTGGTGACTCTGTCACAATATCTGTTCTGGAAGTCATGCTGCATACTTGTGACATGTAGACGTATGGGTGGGTCGAGTAGTCTCCCCACATGGTGTAAGGTTGGCACGGGGGTGTATACGGATAGATATAGGATGGGTTTTTCTGCATACATGATATCTGTTCTGTATCTGTTATGAGCCTATGGGTTTCATTCTGAATTTTGTATAGGGCTAAGGCCCAACTTAATGTGTTTCTGTGGTTTAAACTGATCTGGACTATGGTTGGGCTAATTTACACACTGAGTTTCCCAAACTCACCCCTTAACTTTATCCTTGCAGGTAATCCTCAACCATAGTGGACTTGGAGCTGTGAGGGATTTGGAGTGGCTGCACGTACTGCAAACTTGATTCTCTTTTTATAATTTAATTAGTTTTTATTTACATCAATTATTTTGGGTTTAAGTTGTAATAAGGCCGCTTTAATGATTTTTGATGGTTTTTGATATGTTTTACTAGAATAGGTATAATATTATTATCTTAGTCACTAAAACTGATTAGTTTTAGGGCGCGTTTTCAAAAACAGTAATTGATTTTAAAATATCACGACAACAAAGCAAAAACGTTTTCCAAAGTTAATCACTTTTCTTAAACTGGACTTAAATGAATTGGTTTCCTAAGAACATATGCTAAGTTAAGGTGTGGCAATGGTGGTGTACGTGTCTGGGATTGGATCCGAAGGGAGCTTGGTACTTAAGCAGTCCGATGGACTCACCTCCTCTTTTCTGGTTTCCTACCTGGTGCACAGCTTCTATTCACTTTAACCTATAATGAAAACATCTTTTGAACACTAAGTACGATTTTTTTAGACTAAGAATAGAAAATGTTTCTAACGTTCTGATGTGGCACGTCGGATCCGGTCATAACGTCTAGGCTGAGTTTGGGGTGTTACATTTAGTGGTATCAAAGCCAGGTTGCAACAACTCGACTGTGGTTCGGGTTTGAAAATCTTTTTGAAAAACTTAGGCTTAAGAAGGATACTTTTGGAAATGGTTTTGGAAATTTCTTTCAAAGATATTATACAAGGTATGCATGTCTTAAGGTTCAATCTAGATTTAAGTTTTGGGTTTTTGGAAAATTGATAACCAAAGAGGTGGCACTCTGAATCTCCGGCCCAAGTCTGTAAGTATTACTCTGAATTTTTTTGAATACTCCTGAATTATCAGCTATATATCTGTACTAAAACCCTATGATACTCTAGTAGGGTGATATGTGAACTATAGGAACTTTTGATAAGTGGACTAAATATTGTAGCTAGGTTACATTTCCGCGAAAAACAAACCCTGAATTACTGTCTGTTCATAAAACATCTGTAATAAACACTGAAATATTTAATGGATGCATAAAATTCGTAATCAGATAATACGATATGAGTATGAGGGCAGCACGTGGGAAGGGTCGTGGACGTGGCCGAGGTAGTACACCGGCTGAATCTTCGTCCTCAGGGCATATGCCGGCGGCAGATGCACCGGTACCACCAGCAACAAAAGTGGAATCTCATGATCAAGGTGCAGGGGATGATGCCCTATCCCAGGCAATGCTTCGTGTTGTAGAAAGGGTTGTCGGGGCAAGCACGGGTAATGGAATTTGAGGATCTATTTTCGAGCGACTCCGGGCTAATGGAGCGGAGATCTTTAGGGGTGTATCTGGTGTAGCCCCAAATGTGGCTGAGTATTGGTTAAAGGCTACGGAACGGATTATGGATGATTTGGAGTGTTTCGTAGAGCAAAAGCTGAAGGGAGCCATATCATTGCTACGGGATGAGGCTTATCAGTGGTGGGTCACTGTGAGAGATGGGACCCCAGCTGACAAGGTGACTTGGGAGCTGTTTAAGACGGTCTTCAAGGAAAAGTATATTGGGGCAAGTTATGTGGACGCCCGCAGGAAGGAATTTCTGAATCTGGTACAAGGGGGTAAGACAGCCACGAAATGCAGGTCGAGTCTCCGAGGTGAGCCGGTATGCCGTGGGGATAGTCGCTACAGAGTACGAACGTAGTGTGCGCTTTGAAGATGGTCTTAGACATGAACTTAAGGTACTAATTGCTCCGCAGAGGGAGCGTGACTTTGCTGCTTTGGTGGAGAAAGCTAAGATAGCAGAGGAGGTGAAGCGCACCGAAAAACAGAATCGTGAAAAGGATCGAAATTGTTTTCGGAGAGATTCAGGACCCTTGGGTGGTGCAAATAGGAATGCTAAACGGGCAAGAGTGGAAGAGCCAGTTCGAGCGGTTCCGATGAATGCTGTTAAGCCACAAGTTTGTAGGGACTGTGGTAAGGTACATCTGGGTGAGTGTAGGAAACACTCTGGTGCTTGTTTCTGGTGTGGATCTATGGAGCATAAAGTCAAAGACTGTCCACAGAAAATAGATCAGGTTCAGGTTACGGAATGGAGGGTTGGTCAACCAACGAGAGGTGGACCACAACCACCGAGAGGACGTGGTCAAGGTAGGGGCGGTAATAGAAATGGTCAGGGACGAGGAGCACCTAGCAGGGGTGCCGAAAATGCTGAGGCACGACAGCCAGCGTTGGTGTATGCAGCCCGTCGTCGAGAGGAGGGTGATGCACCAGACGTCATAACTGGTACGTTTTTTTATTTCTAGCACGCCGTACACTGCTTTGATAGATATTGGATCTACTCATTCATATGTTGTATGTGCCATATCTGGGTCGTTGGGTGTGTACTCTGAGGAGGCTGTGAGTGGGGTATCAGTACTAAGTCCTTTGGGTAACTCGGCTAGGGTAGACAAACTATATAAAGACGTACCTTTAGAAACTCAAGGTAGGATATTCGCTGGTGACTTGATGGAATTACCGTTCGTGGAATTCGATCTCATCCTGGGGATGGATTGACTTGTTAAGCACAGGGCAACTTTGGACTATGCAGATAAGCGAATGGTGTTAAGAACCGCGGAGGGTGAGGAGGTTATGATGATAGGTGAACGAAGGAATTATTTGTCCAATGTGGTGTCGGCGTTTAGAGCCGAGAAGTGGATTCGTAAGGGCTGTGAGGCGTATTTGACATTTATAAGTCAGTCGGAGGCTGGGGGCTTGACGGTGGATAAAGTTAGAACCGTTAAGGAATTCCAAGATATTTTTTTCTATAAGAGCTCCCGGGATTGCCTCCGAACCAGGAAGTCGAGTTTGGAATTAATTTGTTGCCTGGAACGGCACCAGTATCCATCGCACCATACAGGATGGCACCGAAGGAATTGGTGGAGCTGAAAGCACAGATTCAAGAGTTGTTGGATAGAGGCTTTATTAGGCCGAGTGTGTCTCCGTGGCGAGCACCGATGTTGTTTGTGAAGAAGAAGGATTGGACGATGCGGATGTGCATCGATTATCGGCAGTTGAACAAACTGACGATTAAGAATAAGTACCCTTTGCCAAGAATTGACGACTTGTTCGACCAACTTAGAGGAGCTTCGGTATTTTCCAAGATTGATCTTCGATCTGGATATCATCAATTAAGGGTCAAGGAGGTGGATGTTTATAAGACGGCATTCAGGACTCGGTATGGTCATTATGAGTTTTTGGTTATGCCATTTGGACTGACGAACGCTCCGGCAACGTTTATGGATCTGATGAATCGTGTATTCCAACCATTTTTGGATCGATTCGTAGTCGTTTTTATTGATGATATTTTGGTTTATTCTGAAACCGAAGATAAGCATGATGAGCATCTCCGCATTGTGCTGCAAGTGTTGAGGGAGAAGGAACTTTATGCAAAATTCAACAAATGTGAATTCTGGTTGAAGGAGGTAACCTTCTTAGGTCATGTTGTCTCTGTTGAGGGGATCAAGGTGGACCCTCGAAAGGTTGAAGCGATTCTGGAGTGGAAGCCGCCGAGGTCGGTGTCAGAAATTCGTAGTTTCCTCGGGTTGGCAGGATACTATAGAAGGTTCATGGAAGGATTTTCTGTGTTGGCAGCACCATTGACAAAACTTATAAGGAAAGGAGCACCGTTTGTTTGGACCGAGAAGTAGCAGGAAGCTTTTGAGAAATTGAAGGAAGTTCTGACCGAAGCACCTGTATTGATTCAGCCGGAGTCTGGGAAGGATTTTTACCGTGTATAGTGACGCATCACATGTGGGTTTGGGCTGTGTCTTTATGCAAGAGGGTATGGTGGTGGCCTACGTATTGCGACAGCTTAAGCCTCACGAAGGGAACTATCCTACCCACGACCTTGAATTGGCAGCAGTAATCTTTGCACTAAAGATCTGGAGACACTACCTATACGGGGAAAAGTGTGTCATATACACGAATCATAAGAGTCTCAAGTAGTTACTGACTCAGAAGGAGTTGAATCTGAGGCAGCGAAGATAGATAGAATTGCTTAAGGACTATGATTGTTCGATTGAGTATCACCTAGGGAAGGCTAATGTGGTAGCCGATGCTCTAAGCCGTAGAGCTATATCTGATCTGAGAGTAATGTTTGCTCGTTTGAGTCTATATGATGATGGTAGTCTGTTGGCTGAGTTGCAAGTAAGGCCAGTCTGGGTGGATCAGATTAAGGAAAAGCAGTTGAAGGATGAGTCTTTGGTTTCTCGATTTCAACAAGTTAAGAAAGGGGAAACTTCTGAGTTTGGGTTAAATATGAAGGAATTCTATGTTTTTAAGGAAAAGTTTGCATTCCGAAGGACTTTGACTTAAGGCAATCAATACTGAAAGAAGCTCGTGGTGGACGTTTTGCTATGCATCCTGGAGGGAATAAGTTGTATCACGACTTGCGAGAATTGTACTGGTGGCCTGGGCTTAAACGAGAAGTAATGAAGTTTGTGGGGAGGTGTCTGACGTGCCAGCAAGTGAAAGCTGAGCATCAACTACCTTTCGGACTTTTGCAGCCAGTTAAGATACCACTCTAGAAGTGGGAGAGGGTAACCATGGACTTTGTGAGTGGGCTACCCTTAACACCAACGAAGAAGGACATGGTTTGGGTGATCGTGGATAGGTTGACCAAGTCTGCTCATGTCATACTTGTCCGCACTGACTATTCACTTCAGAAATTAGCCAAATTGTACGCGGCAGAGATTGTACGACTTCATGGAGTGCCAGTATCGATTATTTCTGATCGAGATCCTAGGTTCACATCTAGATTCTGGCAAAAGTTGCATGAGGCATTGCGGACGCGATTGAACTTTAGCACGGCTTTTCATCCTCAGACTGATGGTCAGTCAGAAAGGGTTATTCAGATTTTGGAAGACATGTTGAGGGGTTGTGTCCTTGATTTTTGAGGTAGTTGGGAGGATTACTTGCCGATGGTAGAATTTGCGTATAACAATAGTTATCAGGCGAGTATCCGAATGGCACCATACGAAGCGCTGTATGGATGTAGGTGTCGTACACCTAGTTGTTGGACTGAGTTGGGAGAACGATAGGTTCTTGGACCTGAGTTGGTAGCAGATGCTGAAGATAAGGTCAGGATAATCAGAGATCAGTTGAAGGAAGCATCTGATAGGCAAAAGTCATATGCGGATTTGAAGCGTAAGGAGATTGAATACTCAGTGGGTGATATGGTCTTCTTGAAGGTTTCACCTTGGAAGAAGATATTAAGGTTTGGTAAGAAGGGCAGGTTGAGTCCACGATTCATTGGGCCTTATCGAGTTCTTAAGCGAATGGGTTCAGTGGCTTATCAACTGGAATTACCTCCAGAGTTAGACAGGATTCACGATGTTTTCCACGTCTCCATGTTAAGGCAATATCATTCTGACCCTACTCATGTCGTGCCGGTTGCAGAGATTGAGGTGCGGCCAGATCTGACTTTTGAGGAAGAGCCTGTGTAGGTACTGGATCAAGATGTTAAGGTTCTGAGAAGAAAGTCAGTTCCCTTGGTAAAAGTGCTTTGGCGTAATCATGGTAGAGAGGAAGCTACTTAGGAGCCAGAAGAGGCGATGCGGCAAAAATACCCTCATCTGTTTGAATCAAGTAAAATTTCGAGGACGAAATTTCTTTAAGGAGGGTACAGTTGTAACGCCCCAATTTTTGGGATTTTTGGGATTTTTGTGATTTCCAATGAATTTTAGAAATTCTGTGTTTTAACTGTCTGTTGTGGGTCTATGTTACTGGGCCCTTAAAAAGGCCCAAGAGTATATCCAATTCGAGGCAATTTACGAATTTCGGATTTTAGAAAGAGAGGGTACTGGCGTTTAGGGCTTTTAAATTAAAGATGGTAAAAATAGGGCACAAGGGATCTGTGGTAAATTGGCATGTGATGCCACATAAGGTATAGGGGGAGTGGCGTGTAGATGTCTAGGGGGAGCCAAGGTTCGAGCCACAAGGTATACAAATAGGGTATTTATTTTGTGAACAAAAAAGGGAGGTGATGGAACTCAAGGGGGAACTCTGTTAGGGGGAGTTTAAGCTAGTGAGGGAATTGAGTAAAGATAAGATAAGGGAGGAAATTTAGGAGCTGATCAAGGAGCAAAAGTTGGCTGGTCAAGGGACTTTAGCATGGGAAATTCGGCTAGGGCATTTAGTGAGGGGAATTTCAGCTTTTGGAGGGGCGTGCCGTTTCTGACAATTCTTTTCTCTTTTTTCTCTCTTCTCCTACTCTCTTTTCTTCTTCTTTTCCTTTTCTTACATAGCCAACCCTTCCTACCATTCTACTATTCTATTCCATTCATTTCTAGGCCCTTATAGCCGATTGCCATAAAAGCTGAAATCCCGAAAGCATATTTTTCTTCTATGCCGATTTCTCCTAGCCAACTTCTTTGATTTTTTTTCCTTCATCTTTCCTGGCCGAATTTCACACTCTCTAAACCCCAACCTCTATCGACTTCAACTTTGCAAAAAACTCTTTATCAAATCATCTTTTATTTCACGAGTTTCAAAAGCCGAAAACACCATAGTCATTGGGGCATAGCCAAATCTTTAGACCTTTAAAGATTTGATTTCTGCTAACATTTGAGGGGATAGATCTGCATCAGAACCGAATAGGAACTAAAGTGGAATCGTTGATTGAAGGAACCGGTGGTAAGTTTTCGAATATATTCTTAATTTCAGGTTTTAGAAAAGCCGAAATCTCTAAAGGCTTAGGGAGGCTATCGATTGGGCCCTATGGCTCTAAGGGTTGTGACAATTATTTTATTATAATTTTAGTGTGATCTAGAGGCTGTTGATCGAAGGCTTGGACAAGTGGAACGACTGGATCTAAACCTAGTCGCTAGTTTCGACAAAGGTAGGATCTCTAGTGCCTGAGGTGTTAATGGCCGACTTTTAGTAAGAATTTGTTTACAAGTTGTATGGATTCATAGTTAACATATTAGTAACTCGATTGTAGGCAACTCGCATGTGGAACTCGTCAGCGTTTTGTCGCAATCAGGTGTGTAACTGACACCCTTTCATAGACTAGATCGGCAAAAGCCGAAAAGTCAAAATGCCAAAAAATCAGTATTTTGTGGACTTGCGAGCATGCGAGCGCTCGTGAGATGGTTTGGATTGTTAATCCTGGTAATCTCAAATGATATGATTGCATAGTGTGCAATTTCGTGCACTTCGGTATATTTGGGCTTAATGGGCCAAAAATGGGTTAATGGGCCAACGGGTCCATTTCCGTAAAAATGCTCAGTAAGTGTTTTTGTTAATGCGTTAATGGCTGTAATGTGTATGTAAACCCTAAAATAGAAAGTTTTACCGCAATACCCTTATGTGTAAAAGTTACCATTATACCCCTATGTGCAAAATTACCATTATACCCCTAGGGTTAATTTGACTGAAAAGCATGATGATTTGATTCTGTATGATGTATGCCATGATTTGTATATCTGTTGCATGGGGACATGGGTTATATTTTTGGAGGAAGCGTTCTGGTGGCTCTGCCACAAATATCTGATCTGGTGGCTCTGCCACAAATATCTGTTTCTGGTGGCTCTGCCACAATTATCTATATCTGGTGACTCTATCACAATATCTGTTCTGGCAGCCATGCTGCATACTTGTGACGTGTAGACAGAGGGGTGGGTCGAGTAGTCTCCCCACATGGTGTAAGGTTGGCACGGGGGTGTATACGAATGGATATGGGATGGGTTTTTCTGCATACATGATATTTGTTCTGTATCTGTTATGAGCCTATGGGCTTCATTCTGAATTCTGTATAGGGATAAGGCCCAACTTAATCTGTTTCTGTGGTTTGAACTGATCTGGACTATGGTTGGGTTAATTTACACACTGAGTTTCCCAAACTCACCCCTTAACTTTATCCTTGCAAGTAATCCTCAACCATAGTGGACTTGGAGCTGTGAGGGATTCGGAGTGGCAGCACGTACTGCAAACTTGATTCTCTTTTTATAATTTAATTAGTTCATATTTACATCAATTATTTTGGGTTTAAGTTGTAATAAGGCCGCTTTAATGATTTTTTATGGTTTTTAATATGTTTTACTAGAATAGGTATAATATTATTATCTTAGTCACTGAAACTGAATAGTTTTAGGGCGCGTTTTCAAAAACAGTAATTGATTTTAAAATATCACGACAACAAAGCAAAAACGTTTTCCAAAGTTAATCACTTTTCTTAAACTGGACTTAAATGAATTGGTTTCCTAAGAACATACGCTAAGTTAAGGTGTGGCAATGGTGGTGTGCATGTCTAGGATTGGATCCGAAGGGAGCTTGGTACTTAAGCAGTCCGATGGACTCACCTCCTCTTTTCCAGTTTCCTGCCTGGTGCACAGCTTCCATTCACTTTAACCTATAATGAAATCATCTTTTGAACACTAAGTACGATTTTTCTGGACTAAGAATAGAAAATGTTTTTAATGTTCTGATGTGGCACGTCGGATCCAATCATAACGTCTAGGCCGGGTTTGGGATGTTACATTCTGTAGACTCAACAGACATATTCATACTAGATACCAATTTCATACAAGCATACGAATGGATCAATCAAAGAAACAACATGAGTATCATAGAGAGAAAAAGTACCCGTAATCACATTAGAAGATGAAGCCTCTTCGCGAGTGCGAATGGAATAAGTCCTTGCAGGTGCTCCACCTCGGATCTAACAGCTTGGTCTCTAGGTGCACTCTTGCTACTCGCTCTATTTCCCAGATTTCTCTGTGTCCTCCCTTTAGAAGTAGAATTACCCGATCTTGCACTCTGAAATTTCTCTTTCTCAACCATCTCGGGGCAATCTATAATTAATGATCTTGGGAACCACACTTGAAACAAGTTCGATCATTCACCCGACACTCACCGGGGTGATGCCTACCACAATGTAGACATTCAGGCCTACTAGGTTGAGCATTACCCACACTCACTATCGAAGTAGTCTGAGCCTTATAACCCGAATACTGTTTCCTATGGTTTCTACTTGAAAACCCAATTGAAGCACTTGATCCAGTATTAAACTCTCTCAATTTCTTAGATGAGGACTGAAGTGACTTACCCATCTGTCTCTTCTTCAAGTCTCGATACTCAAACTCAGCTTTTCTTTTCTCTTTAGCTAATTCGTCGGCCTTGCAAGCTCTCTCAACGAGCAGAATTTCAGTTCAAGGATGCCAACCAACAATCTGATGTCTTCCTTTAACCCATATTCAAATCTTTTATACATGATGGCCTCAGTCGAAACACATGCTTGAGTGTATTTGCTCAATTTCACCAACTCATGCTCATACTCCGATACTGTCATTCGGCCTTGTTTTAACTCGAGGAATTCCTTTCATTTCTGGTCAATAAACCTCTGGCTAATGTACTTCTTTGGAACTCTTCTTGGAAAATTTCCTAGTTAACTCTCTCCCTTGGTACAACTAATACAAAGGGTGTTCCACCATTGATAAGCCGAGTCTCTCAGGAGTGACACAACACATTTCATACATTCCTCTAGTGTGCATGATAATTCATCAAATACCCTAATGGTATTCTCAAGCCAGAACTCTGCCCTTTCGGGATCATCATCTATACCCACTCGGAACTCTTTGCCTCCTTGTTTTCAAATCTTATCAACTGGAGGTCTATTCAATCTCATGAAGTCCATACCTTGGGGTGCTACAGGGTTAGGCTAAGGAATAAGTAGGGGTCGAAGGGGTTGAGCATTCGGGTTCATTCGAACGAACCCCGTTTTCCATGAGTTCATCATATAGAGAAAGGGTTCCTTGCCTCCTTCTCCTTAACTAACTGCAGGGGGTCTACTATCAGACGGCACAGCCCTTTGAGCAGGAGCCAGCGCATTACTTTCGACTTCATCCGTAGTAGTTTGATAGGGATCTATTACTATATGAAAACACAATTTAAAAGGTCAGGAGTTGTCACACTATCATAATTCATTCATGGCATGTATAGTTAGACTCGTACACACGATACGTTAGTCCGACAATCAATACCATTAAATGTAACACCCCTTACCCATATCAGACGCCGGAACAGGGTTCAAGGCATTACTGGACTAAAACATAAACATTCATACAAAATCGAGCCATAAAATTTTGTCCAAATTAAAACCATTTATTAACATGCATATTGTCCCTTTTATGGGCCTACGAGGCCCAAAATATACATTGGGTGTGATTAGGGACTAAATCGAGAACTTTCAGAACTTTTACAACACTTAGAAAAATTTTCTTGATTTGGAGGGTCACACGCCCGTATGGGTAGGCCATGTGGTCACACACACGCCCGTGTGGCTTGGGACACACCCGTGTAACTCTCTGCTTCTGACATCATCAACATAATAGGGTCACACGACCAAGTCACATGCCCTTGTGCTAGGCCATGTGGTGAATTTAATTTTCATGAATTTTCATGAATAAGGTGCAGACTTCACACGGCTAGGGCACACACCCATGCCCTAAGGCCGTGTCTCTCACATGACCGAGACACATGGCTGTGTCTCGTGCCTATGTGTTTACTACTAGGCATTCTATTTCTTAAAACTAAAATGCAAGGGACACACGACCGTATCACACACCCATAGGGCAAGCCGTGTGTCACACACGGCCTAGAAACATGCCCGTGTGTCTACCTATGTGGACAAAAATAAGGCTATTTACCAAGCCTTTTTGCCACCCTTACATTGTACCAACCTACACAACACCAAGCAACACCAATTCAAGCATATTCACACTACCAATTCAGCCACAACTAAGACATCCACATATCAATTTCATGCTATTTTCTATCACATACAACATCTTATACTTATCATCACAATCCCTGTAATAACCACATCCATGAAGGGCATCATCACATGTATATATATACATATAATTAACCAACATTAGCCAATACAATATGGTCATTTCCAAAATGAATCAATTACCATTACAAGCCAACACACTTGGCCAAATCAATATGACACGTAAATAAAAAGACCAAGTCCCCTATACATGCCATACTCAAAATGTGAAATCATAAATACCCAAAGGATTAATTTGATAGTGTGTTCGATGCTCCGGCATCTTCTGATCCCCGAGCTAGCTTAGCAACACTATAAGAAAATGGAAAGGAAGGGGTGTAAGGATAAAGCTTAGTAAGTTAGCATGTAAATAATTAACAATATTAGTCATGTATTATTATACATATAACATAATATAAGTTATTACAATGTCAGTAAGTATCATAGATACATCTTAAATCATGTCATTTACATAGAGTACAATAAAAGTCATGATCATGATTCATTCATTCACTTCGTACCGAGGTCTCATCGATTCATAATCTCAATATTTATGAGCTTTGTGTACATACTTGTACCTTTCCAACATGATCATACCCTGCCATTTCTTTGACATAATCTTTGGATTACCCGTTGAACTACATTGAATACTAAAGGACACCCGAGAAATCTTATACACATAGTAAGGTGCCAATGCCATATCCTAGATATGGTCTTACATGGGATCATATATCGATGCCAATAGCCCAGCTATGGTCTTATAACATGTCTTATATCGATGCCATATCCCAGATATGGTCTTATACGAAGTCCCATTTTCAAAGCCATGTCCCAGACGTGGTCTTATACGGAATCTCAATAACCCTAATGTCATGACATTTGTATCCTATCTATTCCTAAGGTTCAATCGGGATTTCAAAGTACCAAATCTTCGTCAGATCATCATCGAGTCATCATTAATCAAATCCATAGAGACAAATATACATTTCATGCAATATCAAAGCATTAGATACATAGTAACATGATGTTGAATTATTTAGACACGAATTTACCTCGGTACCAAAATATTGTTAATTATTTGATTTAGTCTACAACTTTGTTCTTCTCTTGGTATAGTTTCGGACTCCATTTTTCTTAATTTATAATAGAAAATTTTACTTATTTAATTATCACATTGTTCAAAACAGCCCATAGTTCATACTTTGGCAAAATTATAATTTTACCCCTAAACTTTCACATATTTACAAATTAGTCCCTAGGCTCGTAAAATCAAATTTACTCATTTTATTTGATACCCAAGCCTAGTTGAACCTATATCATATTATAATAGCCCATATTTTCTTTCAAATCAAATTTTTACCACTTATTTTACAACTTTTACAAAAATGTCATTTTAAAGTGTTTTCGTGAAAAATCTCTTTGTAAAAGATGTTTATCACACATCAAATTTTCATATTCCTCCAATAAACATCAAAATACATGCATGTCACACATGGGTAAGTTTTTGAACATGAACCCTAGCTCAAAATAATGGTAGAAATAGCTAGATCGGTTGATGGCAACTTCAAAAATGCAAAGAACATTAAAAACGGGGCTAAGATGCACTTACTATCAAGCTTGGAAAGTAAAGAAACCCTAGCTATGGCTCCTTCGAAATTTCGGCACCCACATGAGAAAGATGAGCAAATTTTGCTTGATTTTTCCCTTTTTAATCCTTTATTAACCAATTGACCAAAATGCCCTTTTTACTAAACTTTCAAATTTTATCCATGCATGCCTATTTTTGTCCATAAAATTAGAAATTGGGCATATTGCTATTTAAGGACCTCTAATTAATAATCCAAAGCTATTTCATACTTAAAGCTTCTAGAATATCATATTTTGTAACTTTTGCAATTTAGTCCTAAAAGTTAAATTGGACACTTTCACAAAATTTCTTAGTGAAACTTTCACACAATCATGCAAACATGCCATGGACCTCGAAATGATCATAAAAAAAATATTTGTACTTCATATTTATGGTCTCGAAACCACTATTCTGACTAGGCCCAAAATCAGGATGTTACATGCAAGGGTAGTTTTGTCCAACAACTGCACCAATAAAACTTAAACGCCTAGAGGCGTTTTGGCCCAAAAGTTAGGGTTGAAATAATCTATTTAAAGCCACTTTTTTCTGAATTTAAAGGAGGAGATTTTCACTTTTTTTTTATCATATTTATCCTTAGTTTTAGGTTAGGGTTCCTTTTCTTTTTCTTTTCATTTTTAGTTTAGGTTTTCTCTTTTCTTTTTAGAGTAGATTTCATAGTTATTAGTTAACTATGTTTTTGTTGTAGTTTAGTTTTACTTACATGTTAAGACTTTAAACTTTCTTCTAATTACTCTTTAATCATTGTTTAATGTTATTTCAATTTTCTTTAGCTTTAGTTGTTAAAGACTTTACCTTTAATGTTTTTTGCTTCTTGCTTTGCTGCTAGTTGTTTATCTTTACTTTGCTTTTAGTTTACTCCATTAAAAAGCAATCTTTTATCTTTATTTTATTATGTTTGATGCTTATAAATATCTCAGTTGTTTCTTTCACGTTTGTAGCTTTAATATGGTATTGGGTAACTAAACCCTAAGAGGTTAGTTAATAGAGGTGTAGGTAAACTACAATCTTTGGACCAAAGACTAAATCATAACAAATTGGACTAAATGAAATAAAACTAAGAACTTAGGTAGTGACACCCCTAAGGGAATGTCAAGATAGAGTGAGACTGGAAGGTAATCTTGTCGTACACCCATTCATTATACCGGGATTAACCAGTGAGGTTAGAAGATAAATCAGACCTAATTTGTCTAAGTCGGTAAAATTGAAATTGGAAGATAAAATGGAGCTACTTAGTAATTTATGCGATTTAAGTTCCTTGTCTGAGATTCGGTGAACCACATCAAAGTCAACCAACCCCTGTTAGTTATTTTCTAGATAATCACTTATTGTTACATTTCTTGTAATTTAGTCTTTAGGATAGTTAATTTAGAAATTGATGTTAAAAATCTCTGTTTATGCTTTGTTGTACTATAGGAATTAGTGAGTAGCTAGCTAGATTTCTTTCTTACATGTATTTTTTAATAGAAATCATTAAATTCCCAACTCCTTTGTGTTCGATCCATGGAATACTTTAGTGTTCCATTGTACCACTACAAATATTGCAACTGACCTGTATGCTTGCAATAAAACTGGGCTTTCAAAATAGTTTCATAGATTTAGTGTTTTAATACGTACGCACACATTTGGTCAATGTTCCTTTCCAAAGATAGCCACAGAGGCTTTCCTTTTTAGAGTCACTCCACGTAGGCATCCTTTTAATAGAGTTTACCATAAGACATTCATTTGACTGAGATAGCCACAAAGGCATCCGTTTAACAGAGATAGCCACAAACATGTCCTTTCAGATATAGTCACAAAGTTTCTTTTAACATATATAACCATAAGGGCTTCCTTTTAACTGAGATCATCACAAACGCTTCCTTTTAGAGTTAACCACAAAGGCACTTCTTTATAATAGAGATCGCCACAAAGGCTTCCTTCTAGAGATAGACACAAAGACACTTCTTTAGATTGCGCTACAAAAGTGACTCCTTTCAGATTACCACAAAGGTATTCCTTATTAGAGGTTTTCCACAAAGGCTCACTTTTATAGAAATTGGTGTTTTGATGATAGGGCTTTGCCTAAACTCACCATATTGAGGTTTTCTTCTCACTGCTTGGTACTCACCCAAACGTCCTTTAAATATTTTCCATATGATGTCATAACCCAACCATGGTCTTACACTATATGGTCTTCAGAGTGCCATGGACTTTTCATTTTAGAGATTCATGTTTTTAGTCCTGAGGGACCTCTTTAAATGACTCCAAAGATAGACACATACACTTATTGCAAACTCAGACTTATCAGACTCATTCACATCTAACTTACTCATGATAGACTCTTACATAATAGACTTGTTCATATCCTGAAAGCACACATAGACACACTTTACTCATTAACCATTGTCCATAAAGATCATATCCATATTCCATATGAGTCATTCTTACAAGTTTATTATATATTCATTTCTCACAAAATCATCACATCATGCATTTTTAACTAATTTTGACAGAAGGTTCTAACAGGCATACTACATTTGCAAGAGTCAGCTTAATGATTCACCTCACAACCTAGAAGGTTGTCAATCTTCAAACCTAATCCTTCCTCTTGACAACAACTTGAGTTCCAGATCTTTTATTCAACTAGATACTATGGCTTCCTCGCCTCATCAAATAGAGACATTTTGTTAGAACTCATTTGGGTAACCTTTTACTTCCACTTTAACTCAGCATATCACTAAGCCTTATTTCCTCAAGTATACTCATAGATCTATGTTTCCTTAGCAAACAGAGTCAGGAGTGATCTTACTAGTAGAAACCAAAGTTCTAAACTTGTCTTTTTGGTAGGAATCCCCCCATTTGCTTAGCCCATCTTTCCTTAAGAAGGAAGACAACCCTCTTTAACTTAACCTGAGTGTCCTTTAAACCTAACTCAAGCTTTCATGGGGGCTTGATAAATGTTACGTTAAGACTAAGTGGCTTATCAAAATCTGCCACGTCTAAGGAACTTACCTGATACTCCTTCATCCTTTTACTCTTCTCGTTCACGTTTGGTTAGTTCCCAACTAGCTTCCTTTATAAATCAACAAGTACAGGACAACTTTGGTCAATAAAGATATTATGCCTTCTGGCGTGGCCTTATACCTTATAACCATCACTTTCGTTTCACTTATCATCCTAATTTGACTAGGAATTCTTGTCTACTTATTTCCATATCAGAGTCCACCCACTTTATACACCAAAAATGTATTTGAGCGACTACTACTTAGTCAAATATTTATTCATATGATTCCATAACTGTTCTTATTATAGAGGGTTGTATAAATAGAACCTTCTTGGTTCACCTATTCTATACGCCAAGATGGGCTTTCTTTAGTGAACACTACCTAAATTATAGTATTTCTTTACAACTAGGTGCCTTATTCATATACCTATACCCTTACCACTATTCCTTGATTCGTCATGCTTAATTTTCCTCAAGATTAGTCATAAGCTTCATTCCTTCAGAATTCGCCAGACTAGAGCGTCATTAGCGTACTCGAAAAGTAACTTATTCTTAATCCAATCTTGACATTGGACACATAAAGCTAACTTTCTTAACCCTTATGTAACGCCTCAATTTTTGGGATCTTCGGGATTTCGGAGAGTTTTAGCGAATTTTTGAATTTGTGTGTTTTGACTGCTTGATGTAAGTCTAAGCATGTTAGTAGGCCTTTAGACTGCCCAAGTCTAGGTTAAAAATCAACAGTTTTAATTAATCTTAATTCCACAAGAAAAAGGGGTTCTGGTAATTTGGGCTTTTAAGAATTTAATGGGTAAAATAAATCACAAGGAAGCACGTGGCAAGGTGGCATGTGACGCCATAGGGAAGGCTATTAAAGTGGCATGTGGATGGCTAGGGGGAACTGAGGTTCAAGTCACAATAAGAGCATATCAAGGGAATTATTTTTATGAGCAGGAATGGTAAGTATTAGAACGCAAGTAAAAGTCTGTCAAGAGGTGTGTGAGCTGCTCAGGAGATTGAGTAAGGAGGGGATAAGGGAAAAGATTTAGGAGCGAATTAGGAAGAGTAGTGGTGGTCGAATGGTGGACTCTTGAGGAGCAAGAGTTGGCCGGCCAAGGGTCTCTAGTATAGGGATTCGGCTAGGCCTTTGAAGAGGGAAATTTTGGCATTTGGGATGAGTGGTGCCGTCCCTAGCAATTCCTTTTCCTTTTAATTCGCATTTATTTTCTTTGGTTTGCTAAAATAGGTTAGGCTTAGGGTCTCTTATTCCCTTTTTGCTAATAGCCGAACCTAGAAGCCTCATTGTGTCGTTTTCTCCATAGTTGAATACTACCTCTCATCTTTTTCTTTCTTCTTCCATCTTTTCGTTTCCATAATTGAATCTATACCCTTCTTCCTCTGTCTCATCCTTTATTTTTCCATCTTCAATATTCCTCAATAGCCGAATCTTGTGGTAGCCAAACTTTTCTTCTCTTACTTCTTTAAAAATCGAACCTATATACCTGTGGTGAAGGAGGCCAAATCTTCAGTTGTTTGAATCTGCTTCTTCTTTTGGCTGCGGTGGATTAGAGATAAAAAAATCATAGATAGGAACATTCTTCTGAACCGATCAACGTTAGGTAAGTCTTTTGAACAAATTGTCTTTAGTCTCATTGCTTTTAGGAAGGAAAAGTCGAAACCCTTAGGGGTGGCTAGCGTTTTTGGACTAAGGGATTCGCGTTTTTTTTCTTTTCTGTTGGTTGTGAAAGTGGTAGCATGGACGAGGGGACATATTAGCAAAGGGCTTGAGGACTTATTCGATTGGCTCTCCAGATCTAACCCATATCTCGGCAAAAGGTAAGGAACTCTGGGATCTAAAGCTGTGTTGGCCAAATATGGTAAGGGGTTAAATATGTAGTTTGTTTTCGATATTTAGATTGACGTGGTAGAAATCCAATTGTAGGTAGTCCGTGTGTGTGGATCTCGCCAGCGTACCATTCTAAATCAGGTGTGTAACTGACATCCTCTCATAGACTTGATTGGCAAAAGTCAAAAAGCCGAAAAGTCAAAATGCCGAAAAGTCGGTATTTTGTGAACTTGTGAGTGTGTGAATCCTCGTGAGTAGATCGATTAACGTATTTGGTTAACTAAAGTGATAAGACTGCAGAGTGCACAATTTCGTACATTTTCGATTTTTTAGGCTTAATGGGCCAAAAATTGGGGTAATGGGCCGACGGGCCCAATTCGGTAAGAACGCTTGGTAAGTACTTTTGTGGATGCGTTAACGACTGTAGTATGAATGTAAACCCTAAAGTAGTTGGATTACGAAAATACCCCTAAGTATGCAAAAATTACCATTATACCCCTAGGTGCAAAATGACCATTTTACCCCTAGGGTTAATTGTGACTGAAATGCATGATATTCTGATTCTGTTTGTTGTATGCCATGACATGTATATCTATTGCATGGGATATGGGTTATTATGTTGGAGGAAGCGTTCTGGTGGCTCTGCCACAAATATCTGATTCTGGTGGCTCTACCACAAATATCTGTATCTGGTGACTCTGTCACAATATCTGTTCTGGCAACCTTGCTGCATATTTGTGACGTGTAGATGGATGGATGGGTCGAGTAGTCTCCCCACATGGTGTAAGGCTGGCGCGGGGGTGTATACGGATGGATATGGGTTGGGTTTTTCTGCATAAACATGTAATATCTGTTCTGTTTTGTTATGGGCCTACGGGCCTCTTTCTGAAATCTGTTCTGGGCTATGGCCAATCTAATCTGTTTCTGTGGTTTAAACTGATATAGACTATGGTTGGGTTATTTTACACACTGAGTTTTCCCAAACTCACCCCTTATTTTCATCCACGCAGGTAATCCCCAACCATAGTGGGCTTGGAGCTGTGAGGGATTCGGAGTGGCCACATGTTCTGCAAAATTTGGTTTTCTTCTAGTGAATTAGACATCTTTTCAATTATTTTTATGATTTGGGTTTTAAGTTGTAATAAGGCCGCTCTAATTTTTTTATGGCTTTGATAAGTTCTGATAAGATAGATATGCTTAATTTTTAACTGTCGAAATTGATTAGCTTAGGGCATTTTCAAAAAAAAAAAAAACAAAACAGTAATTGAATGCAAATAACACGACAACAAGCAAAGCTTCCACCATGGAAATGTTTTCCAAAAATTAATCACTTTTTCCTAAAATGAATTTAATCAAATTGATTCTTAAAAATATACCCTAAGTTAAGGTGTGGCAATGGTGGTGTGCATGTCTAGGATTGGATCCGAAGGGAGCTTGGTACTTAAGCAGTCTGATGGACTCACCTCCTCTTTTTTCGATTTCCTACGTGGTGTACAGCTTCCATTCACTTTAGCATATAACGAAATCATCCATTAGACACCAAGTACGATTTTCTGGATTGAAAATAGAAAATATTTTTAACTTTTTGATGTGGCACGTCGGATCCAGTCATAACGTCTAGGCTGGGTTTGGAGTGTTACATTTAGTGGTATCAGAGTCAGGTTACAACAACTCAGCTGTGGAATGGGTTTACAAAAATAAAGATTTTCAAAAAAAAATTCTATAAAAGTTGCAAAACTCAATTTTCAAAAATTGGGATCTTTAGAAGGTGGCACCCAAGTCTTCGGCCCAAGTCTGTAAGTATTATTTTGAACTTTTCTGGATATTTTTCTGAATCACCTGTCTGCACTAGAATCCTTTAGGATACTCTAGTTAGAATGGTACTAAAACTATAGGAGTTTTTGATAAACGGACTGAGACTGTAGCTAGACTACGACTCTGCGGAAATAAACTCTGAATTATTATCTGTTCATAAAACATCTGTACTAAACACTGGAATATTTAATGGATGCATAAAATTCGTAAATCAGATAATATGACATGAGTACGAAGGCAGCACGTGGAAGGGGCCATGGACGTGGCCGAGGTAGTACACGGGCAAAATCTTCGTCTTCATGGTATATGCCTGTAGCAGATGCACCGGTACCACCGGAAACAGAAGTGGAGTCTCATGATCAAGGTGCGAAGGATGACGCTCTATCCCAGGCAATGCTTCGTGTTCTGGAAAGGGTCGCTAGGGCAAGTACAGGGAACGAAATTTAGGGATCTATTTCTGAGCGACTCCGGGCTAATGGATCGAGATCTTTAGGGGCGTATCTGGTGTAGCCACGAATGTGGTTGAATATTGGTTAGAGGCCATGGAGCGAATTATGGATGACTTAGACTATTCTGTAGAACAGAAGTTGAAGGGGCCATATCATTGCTACGAGATGAGGCTTATCAGTGGTGGCTCACTGTGAGAGATGGGACCCCAGCTGATAAGGTGACTTGGGAACTGTTTAAGACAGCCTTCAAGGGGAAGTATGTTGGGGCGAGTTATGTGGACACCCGTAGGAAAGATTTTCTGAATCTGGTTTAAGAGGGTAAGACAGTTGCTGAGTATGAGGTTGAGTTTCTGAGGCTGAGCTGGTATGCCGTTGGGATAGTCACTACGGATTATGAACGTAATGTGCGTTTGGAGGATGGTCTTAAAGATGAACTTAGAGTGCTAATTGCTCCATAGAGGGAGCGTGACTTTGCTACTTTGGTGGAAAAAGCTAAGATAGCTGAAGAGGTGAAGCGTGCGGAGAGACAGAATCGTGAGAAGGATCAGAACCATTCTCGGAGGGATTCAGGCCCCTTGGGTGGAACATATAGGAGTGCTAAAAGGGCAAGAGTAGAGGAGCCAGTGCGAGCAGTTCCGATGAATACTGCCAAACCACAAGTTTGTAGGGACTGTGGTAAGATACATCTGGGCGAGTGTAGGAAACACTCCGGTGCTTGTTTTCGATGCGGGTCTATGGAGCATAGAGTCAAAGACTGTCCTCAGAAAATAGATCAGGTTCAAGTTGCAGAATGGAGGGTTGCCTAACCAGCAGGAGGTGGGTCACAACCACCGAGAGGACGTGGTCAAGGAAGGGGCGGTAATGGAAATGGAAATGGTTGGGGGCAAGGAGCACCTGGCGGGGGTGCCAAAAATGCTGAGGCTTGACAGCCAACGTTGGTGTATGCAGCTCGTCGTCGAGAGGAGGGTGATGCACCTGACGTCATAACCGGTACATTTTTGGTTTCTAGCATGCCGTATACTGCTTTGGTGGATATTAGATCTACTCATTCCTATGTTGCATGTGTCACATCTGGGTCGTTGGGTATGCATTCTGAGGAGATTGTAAGTGGGGTATCTGTACTAAGTCTTTTGGGTCACTCGATTAGGGTAGACAAACTGTATAGGGATGTGCCCTTAGAAACTCAAGGTAATATTTTCTTGGGAGACTTGATGTAGTTACCGTTCGGAGAATTCGACCTCATTCTGGGAATGGACTGGCTTGTTAAGCATAGGGTGACTCTGGATTGTGCTGCCAAGCGAATGGTGTTAAGGACCACAGAGGCTGAGGAGGTTATGGTGATAGGTGAGCGAAGGGATTATTTGTCCAATGTAGTGTCGGCACTAAGAGTCGAAAAATGGATTCGTAAAGGTTGTGAGGCCTATTTGGCATTTGTAAGTTAGTCGAAAGCTGAGGGACTGACAGTGGATAAGGTTAGAACCGTTGAGGAGTTCCAAGACGTTTTTTCGGAGGAGTTTCCAGGATTGCCTCCGAACCGAGAAGTTGAGTTTGGAATCGACTTGCTGCCTGGAATGGCACCAGTGTCCATCACACAGTATAGGATGGCACCGAAGGAGCTGGTGGAGTTAAAGGCATAGATTCAAGAGTTGTTGGATAGGGGCTTTATTAGGCCAAGTGTGTCTCCGTGGGGAGCACCGGTGTTGTTCGTGAAAAAGAAGGATGAGACGATGCGGATGTGTATTGATTATCGCCAGTTGAACAAACTGACGATTAAGAATAAGTACCCTCTACCAAGAATTGACGATCTGTTCGACCAACTTAGAGGAGCTTCTGTATTTTCCAAGATTAACCTTCGATCTGGATATCATCAGTTAAGGGTCAAGGAGGCAGACATCCATAAGACGGCATTCAGGACTCGGTATGGTCATTACGAGTTTCTAGTTATGCCATTTGGACTGACGAACGCTCCTACAGCGTTTATGGATCTGATGAATCGTGTGTTCCAGCCATTTTTGGATCGATTTGTAGTCGTCTTTATTGACGATATTCTGGTATATTCGGGAACTGAAGCGAAACATGATGAGCATCTCCGCATTGTACTGCAAGTGTTAAAGGAGAAGGAACTCTATGCGAAATTCAGCAAGTGTGAATTCTGGTTGAGGGAGGTAGCATTCTTAGGACATGTTGTCTCTGCTAAGGGGATTAAGGTGGACCCTCGAAAGATTGAAGCAATTTTGGAATGGAAGCCACCTAGGTCGGTGACAGAAATTCAGAGTTTCCTAGGGTTGGCAGGATACTATAGAAGGTTTGTGGAAGGTTTTTCTGTGATGGCAGCGCCCTTGACAAAACTCGTAAGGAAAGGAGTATCGTTCGTGTGGACTGAAAAATAGCAGTAAGCTTTTGAGAAGTTAAAGAAAGTTCTGACTGAAGCACCTGTATTAATTCAGCCGGAGTCTGGGAAGGATTTCATTGTGTACAGCGACGCATCACATGTGGGTTTGGGTTGTGTGTTGATGCAAGAGGGTAAGGTGGTTGCTTATGCGTTACGATAGCTTAAGCCTCACGAAGGAAATTATCCTACTCATGATTTGGAGTTGGCAGCAGTGATTTTTGCACTTAAGATTTGGAGACACTACTTGTATGGAGAAAGGTGTGTTATATACACAGACCATAAGAGCCTTAAGTATTTGCTGACTCAAAGGGAGTTGAACCTCAGGCAAAGGAGATGGATAGAGTTACTTAAGGATCATGACTGTTCGATCGAGTATCACCCAAGCAAGGCTAATGTGGTAGCCGATGCTCTAAGCCGTAGAGTTGTATCTGACCTGAGGGCAATGTTTGCTCGTCTGAGTCTGTATGAGGATGGTGGTCTATTGCAAGTTAAGTGTATTTACTAATTTACTATTTTACCCTTAATAATAATAAAAAATTTCAATAAAACCTTGTCCATGCACATCCACTAACTCATTAAATGGTATAATTACTATCTTAGTCCATTAGAATAAAATTTCATAGCCATTTGACACTTTTTAACTAATAGAAATTAATTTTTACACTTTTTAAGATTTAGTCCTTTTTACCTATTTAACCATTTATGTAACGCCCCAAATTCTAAGTATTTAATTTTGTATGTTGTGACACACAAATGCATGTCTGCTTCAGTGGTTAAGTGTCCTAGGAAGTGGCTGAGAAGTCTTGGGTTCAAGCCTTGGCTTATGGAAAAGTTTTGTTTTTAATGAATAAATCCTGTCTCTAGTTAGTAGGCTTTTTAAATAAAAGTGAGTAAAACATGACAGAATGGGCCTGTTGGTCTAAGGGATAGTGGTGTGTTACTATTACTTAGGGGCTTGAGTTCGAGTCTTGCATTGCACAAGAGAGTGTTTTATTTTGCTGCCATTGCTATGTGGATAGTGGAGGTTGACCGAAACACTACTAAGTTGAGTGGGGTTGAATTGGTGGTTAAGGAGATTAAGATGGAGGGATTTTAGAAGGGAATGTTAAGATGTGGATAGTGATCAATTAGAGTGATTTGAGGAGGGATTTGAGGAGAAAATTAGGGGAATTTGAAGTGTGGGAGAGTTAGTGCTGAATTGGTATGCTAGTCACTAAGAATTCGGCTTTGGGGTTGGTATTGCTCTCCTCATTTTTGGTTGCTGACAAGTGCTTTCGGGTTCTTTTCACTCTTTGTATTGGTAGCCGAATATTGCTTCTGACCATTCAGGTACTTTTCGTGTTGGCCTAAATTGTTTTTGCTCTTCACTATAGTTCATTTACTGATCGACTTTCTCCTCTTCCTCTACTCCTCTAGTAGCCTTATTCTCGGTTTTCTTTACTTTTTTTGAATCTTCATTCTCTCCCCTCCCTCAATCATTATTGTTTTGGTCAATTCTCTGCTCTTCTCCCCTCTCTTGTCTTTCGGTTTTGGGCAATTCCTCTTCCCACTTTGCTTGTTGTTCTACCAAATTTCCTTCCTCGATTCTTTCTCTTTTCCTTCAGCAGGCTAGCGTTGGCCGAACAAGGATAGGTAATTCTTTATTCTACTTCACCCCTTTTCGGCTTTTCTCTTCTCTTCCTCTTATTACCATACCCTCTTTGTTTATTTTTCATTTCAATCCTCCTTTTCAATCTTAGTTCATTGCATCACCGAATTATACTCTGTTTTGGTAAGTGTAGTTCAATCAAGATTGTTTTTATCCATGCACAGGTTTAATATAGGGATTATGACTTTCGTATAGGTGGAGATCAAAGTTCAATCAAGTGTGCGATTTCGATTGGCTTTCAATAAGGAGAAGTAACTATTATGATCGCTTAGGAACTCCGTTAAGTTCCATTTGTTATATGAACCAAGCAACTAAGTAAATGTCTTTTTGACTGAATTCAGGTATAAGGGTATTCGGAGTGCGGTTATCTTTGAATCACATCAGGTGTGTGTTTAAGCACTATCTAATCTATGGAAATCGGAAAAAGTCGGAATGAGCAAATGAAGACACTACACGGGCATGCGCTCGCTTGTGAGGTGATTTGTGTGGCTAACATGGGCGTTTGATCGTTAAGGTCAGCCATGAGCGATTTCATGGGCCGAGGCCGTTTTGGTCTATTTAGGACCGAATTTGGCCGTGTGAGCCCCATGGGCATATGGGCCCCATGCGAGTAAATTGCACAAACGTGTAGAGAGTATTGAGCCAGGCTGTGTATTCCACACAGCCAAGGCCATTTCTGGGCCATGTGGGCCACACAAGCGTGTGGGCCCACATAGGCTGCAATATGGGCCGCGGGCCCATTTCCACTGTATAACTATTAAGGTTGCATGGGTTGCCCGAGACGACTGTGGACCTACTATTGGTTCGGTAAGTGTACCTAGACCTCCTAATTGATAAAATGACTGAAATGCCCCTACATGGTAAAATGATTGATATGCCCCTATGAGATGTATAATTATGTTTGAGCATGCCATTTTATATATATACTGATCACATGTATGATATTATGACATGATGCATGATATGTTACATGGGGATCAGATTTATTGTGATTGAAGGAAGTGTACTGTACTGGCAGCTCTACTACAAACACTGATTAGTGCCGCAACTGGTATTGCTTAGACTGTAGGGATGGGTGGGTTGATTTTATCCCCACATAGAGTGTAGATGCTGGTTGGGTAGGATTTACTGATTGCATATCTATACTGCACTGTTACTGAAGGGCTCAAGCCCACACTGATACTGATACTGTAATGGGCTAAGGCCCTCACTGAAACTGAACTATGACTGAATTGGGCTTAGGCCCAGGCTGTATATGCTCTCTGATTGATTATTTGATATGGGATTACACTCTAAATTTTCATAACTCACCCATCTATTTATCTGAACAGGTAATCCCCAGGCCCAGGCCGGTCAGTGCTGCGAGGGACTCGAAGGTGGCGACACAACTGCATGGACTTTCTTATTGGGTTTTAAATTATAAATAGTTTTATTTTGGGTGTTTTTAATGTAATAAGGCCTCTATAATTTTTAATCTTTAAGTTTGGGGTTTTATTTATTTTGATTTATATCCGCTAGTAGTAGGATGCGAGTTTTTAAAAGATAAATATTTTTTCCAAATCACCACGTTTACACAACATGATTTTAGAAGCTTCCGGAAGAAATAATGTTTTAAAATTAATAACAAATTTAATATGGGTAACTTTTTGTCAAACGACTGAGCTTTGAAAATAAACGAGATATCCTTAAAGTCTTCGCTAATATCACAAAGAGATTAAATATAAAGCAGGTTTTTAAATGTTATTATACTTTACGAAAAACACTTCAACGTGACAATCGCCAGATTCGGCCATACCGTCTAAGCTGGGTTTGGGGTGTTACATTTAAGGATATCAGAGCCAAGTTACAAAACTCGACTGTAGATTTGGGTTTCTTATAAAACTTAAATTTCAAAAAGAACAATTTCAAAATGGTTTAAAGTATCTTGAAAAGTCTTACTGAATGGGTGGTACACTGAGTCTCCGGCGCCGATTCTGTAAGTCTTCTGAAACTGTTGTCTGATTAATTGAAATACTGAGACTACTATAGGTAGTAGACATACTAAAATACTCTATTTAGGGTAAACTAAAACTGTAGTAAGATTGCAATCTGCGAAAACTAACTCTGAATTATTGATACTGTTTTTTATAAAATATCTGTTAATAACACTGGAACTGTAAATTGATGCATAAAATTGTTAATACATGTAACACCCCAAACCCGGCCCAGACGTTATGGCCGAATTTGGTGTGTCACATTGAAGTGTTTTAGCGAAAACCGTGTTTTCATTGAAAACCCTTCTTAAAATAAAAGAAACCTTAATTAACTTAAAAAAAACCCCCTTTCAATTACAAAAATCTTGTTGAAACATTTGATTTAAGAAAACTTATCCTTTAAAAATTTAATTACGGAAACGTAGAAAACATACTATAATTTAGAAAAACCCATTTTCAACTTCTTGTTATTACATTGAAAATAATAATTCAAGTAATAATAACACAATGAAAACCTTATTACAATCTGGTCTGGAACACACTTAAAAAGAAGTAAAAACTTAAATGCTTGAAAAAAAACCCAAGACCAAATCATCTTGCTAGCTGGCCACCCGAGTCCTTCCAAACATCGAACCTTCTCACGAGCATCACACGAAAATAAAATAAAAAGAGGGGTGAGTTTTCGCAAACTCAGTGTGTACAACCCTCGACAAAAACAAGCATTAAAAAAAAACATCATTCATCAATCATGCAATGCAATCCCATCCAAATTATCTATCCGCTACACACCGGCTCCATCCCCCATCACACCATGTAGGGATATAACTATCGACCCACCCAACCCACACACCATGGTAGCCCGGTTGCGGAACTACCTTCATTTACATATTGGGCTTTAAAAGTTGTCGATGGATCCACGATTGTCAAGCAACCATGCGATCCTCATATACTTCCTCCATTCCATAATTCTCAACCCATATGAAACCTAAGTAGAATATCATATGTATGCATGTCGCATCCACAAAACTTACATTCAATACATAGGGGTATTTTGGTCATTTTCGCCCTTAGGGGCATTTTGATAATTTTCCTTTAATTACAATTTTCACTTATTTTGGCCCGTTAACAAGTCCCATGAGCTAAGATAAACGAATATTATGCACCAGGTAGGATTCCAGAAAAGAGGAGACCGCTTAAGTACCAAACTCTCCCTAGATCCAATCCTAGACATGCATATACCCGTTGCCACACCTTAACCCTTTGACTTGTCCACAGTCACAAATAATTAATTAAGTCTTATGTGGATATCATATACTAGGCCCAAAACCCCTTACAAAGCCAAATAAAATTCACATACCTGGATCTGACCCATTAAGCCCAATCATATTCATATGACCCATTAGGCCCAAATCACCTATATATGGCCCATTAGGCCCAAATCACATTTATATGGCCCGTTAGGCCCAGTCACATCCATATTCATGCTCACATATCATATAGCATCAATATTCAGTTTTTGCCTATTATGGGCCGAACAGCCCATCGGGCCCATTTAGCCCATTTTGGCCCATATGGCCAAATAACGACCCAAGTCCATGGAATCACCCGTGGGCCTCAAGAAACCTATCGGTTTCCTCCTTACGAGTTTTCGCACACTCGCAAGACTACCGTACCCAAACTTTCGACTTTTCAGCATTTCAGCTTTTCGACTTTTCAACTTTTCGGCTTTTGTCGAATCATTGTGTGTGTGCAGTGTATGTACACACCTGGTAAGCAAGCGTGATGCGATCTCCTTAGCCCAAACCTACAAACGATATCACCCTTCAATTAATCGCATGCTTAATACTTATTTACTCAAAAATTGAAACCTCACCTTAACCTTACCTTGAGCCCAATCCTTAATCGCTTTTTCCTTGATCACGTATTTCCTAGATCTTCACAAACCTTAACTATTAAAACCCGAATAATAGGTGACTCGTATCCAACACAAGTCTCCTTACCATAACTATGACCATTCAGCCACCTTAGCCAATGGGAGAAGATTACTTACCAAAACCGCAACATCTTAAGGAGCAATTCGGCAGAGAGCTAAAGACCAAGATCCGATAATAATTCTCTACCAAATTTGATTAGAAAGAGTGAGGGACAATAATCGATACTAAACAAAGAAAATCGATTGGAAGAGCAACACTTACACTAGATTCGGTCAAAAAGTATTTGGCCCTTAGAAGATTCGATTTTTCGACTTTTCAAACTAAGTATGGTGAATAAGGTTTATTTGGTACAGATTAAAGAAGAAGAGTAGTAGAAGAAATTGACAAAGAAGATTGTGTAGGGGAGAATAGAAATCGGATGAAAGAAAAGAAAGTAAAATAGAGGGTTTTCGGCTTTTTGGATCTTGAAGAGAAAAGGGTTTTTGGCACAAAGTGAAGGGAAATTCGTCATTAACTTCTCAACCCTCTCATTCGACACCTATTTATAGCCCTATAGGCGAATTCTTCAAACCCAAGTTCCCAATTCAGCTCCACTTACTCCTCACTTCTCATCTCCTCGTTTTTCTCCCTGATAACCCCTTGATCATTTCCTTAGTTTTCTCTTTTGAACACTCCCCTTAGAGTCCATCTTCACGCCACTTCCATCCTTCTAGAAGGCCAAAATTAAATTCTAAAAATACTAAGTTAGGATTCGAACCTTGGATCTCCTTACTATTTACTAACGCCACCTCACTACACCTTATGTGGCGTCACTTAGCCACTCCACCACAGGCTCTTTTTGTGTCCAATTGTTTCTTCATTTATTGAAAAGCCCGCCTACTTGTCAGCCCTGATTCTTTTAATAATTAAATTATAATTTTTTCTACCCCTTAATTCGAACTCATCCTTAGCTAAGACCTACTAAAATTATCGCTTGGATAAGAATATTAAACACAATTTTCATCAAAATCAAAAATAAAGAAAATTCAGGATTTTGAGATTTTTGGATTTCGAGATTTTTGGGTTTCAAGATTTTTGGGGCGTTACAATACAGATAAAGCGTAATTCGTTATCAGCACCAAAGGTACTCATGGAGGGCGTACAAGAGGCTGCGGCGGAGGCCGTGGAGGTGTTCAGGCTGGATCTTAGTCCACATGCCTAACGTTGAAGCTAGAGAGGCACCGGCCTCACCTGTGGCTGAGACTGGGTCTCATGATTGCATGGCTGGGGATGGCACATCATCTCAGGCCATGTTATAATTCTGGATAGGGTTGCTAGACCCAATACAGGTGCTGTGGGCCGCGGGTTGGTTAAAAACGACTCTGGTCCAATAGAGCTGAGATTTTTAGGGAAATTGCTAGAGTTGCCCCTAATGTGGTTGAATACTGGATTGAGGCTACGGAAAGGATTATAGATGATCTCGACTGTACCCCCAAGCAGAAACTAAAGGGTGTAGTGTTACTGTTGAGAGATGAAGCTTACCAGTGGTGGCTTACAGTTAAAGAGGGCACTCAGCCCGACCGGTTGACCTTAGAATTTTTCAAGACTGTGTTCCAGGGAAAGTATGTAGGCGCTAGTTATGTGGATGCCCAAAGGAGAGAGTTTCTGAATTTGACATAGGGGGATAAATCTGTGGTCGAATATAAGGCTAAATTTTTGCGATTAAGTCGCTATGCACGTGGGATGGTGGCAAATGAATATAAGCGGTGCGTTCATTTTGAGGACGACCTTAGAGATAGTTTAGGGGTTCTGATAGCTCCACAGAAGGAGCGAGATTTTGTTGCTTTGGTTGACAAGGCAAAGATCACCGAGGATGTGAAGCGCGCTGAGTGCCAGAACCGTAAGAAGGATAGAGGTAGGAATAAGAGGGATTCGGAGCCCTCAAGTTCATTTCTGAAGCCTAAGAAAAAGGCTAGAATAGATGGGCCAGTCAGATTTAGGGCTCCTATTACTGCTACTGGACTGCAGCCCTGTGCAGATTATGGGAGATGCCATCAAGGCGAGTGCTGGAAAAGGATTGGGGCTTGTTTGAGGTACAGGTCATTGGAGCATCGTATCAAAGATTATCCACGGAGGCCCAATCAAATGCAAGCTACTTATATGGGTACTGTTCAGCCACTGAAAGGTGTTCAGCAGCCATCGAAAGGCTGTGGTCAGGCCAGAGGTGGTAATGGTATGGGCCATGGTCAAAGGCACTGGGTAAAGGTGCTAGTCGTACTGAGGCAAGGCAGCCAGCTCTGGTTTATGCTGCACATCACCGAGAGGATGGAGATGCCCCAAATGTTATCACGGTACGTTCTTTATCTATAATGTACCTTGTACTACACTAATTGATGTTGGATCTACTCATTTCTATATAGCTTGTAATGTGTCTGAGACTTTGGATATCTTGGTTGAAAGTACTGCAAGTGAGGTTACTGTGTTAAGTCCATAGGGCAGTTTGTAAGGGTAGATAAACTGTTCAAAGATGTGCCATTGGAGATTCAAGGAGTTATCTTTTTATTGGATTTGATGGAACTTCCTTTTGGAGAATTCAACTTAATTCTGGGAATGGATTGGCTAATTAAACATCGGGCAAACTTAGACTGTGCTACTAAATGGTCGGTACTAAAAACTACAGAGAAGGACGAGGTAGTTGTAATTGGGGAGTGTCAAAATTACTTGTCAAACTTCATATCTACATTAAGGGCCGAGAAATTGGTTCATAAGGGTTGTGAGGTGTATTTAACTTACATGGTGTTTTAAATTCTGAGGTTTCTTTTGTTAAGGATATCAAAATAGTTAAAGATTTTCTAGATGTTTTTTCTGATAGGCTGCCTGGGTTACCTCTAAACCGTGAAGTTAAATTTGGGATTGAGCTCCTACTTGGTACAGCTCCGGTGTCCATTACCCCTTATAGAATGGCACTGAAGGAGCTTATGGAGCTTAAGGCACAGATTCAAGAATTATTGGATCATGGGTTCATCCGACCTAGCGTGTCTCCATGGGGAGCACCGATTCTGTTTGTGAAAAAGAAGGATGGATCCATGCATATGTGTATCGATTATCGGCATTTGAATAAATTAACCATTAAGAATAAGTACCCCCTACCGTAGAATGATGATCTATTCGACTAGTTTTGTAGAGTTTCAGTTTTCTCTAAGGTTGATCTCCGAACGGGGTACCATCAATTGAGGGTTAAAGAGACTGATATGTATAAGACAACATTTAGGACTTGCTATGGTCATTACGATTCCTAATGATGCTGTTTATATTGACAAATACGCCAACGACTTTTATGGATATGATGAACAGAGTGTTCCAGCCCTATCTGGATCGGTTCGTAGTGCTTTTTATTGATGACATCCTGGTGTATTTGAGAACTGAAGATGAACATGATGCACATCTCTGAGTTGTTCTGCAGATTCTGAGGTAGAAACAACTGTATGCTATGCTTAGTAAGTATGAGTTTTGGTTACGAGATGTAGCATTTCTAGGCCATGTGGTATCTGCTGAAAGGATTAGGGTTGATCCTCAGAAAATTGAAGCTGTTCTGGACTAGAAGCTGCCTAAGATGGTATCTGAGATTCGCAGTTTTCTGGGACTGGTAGAGTATTACCAACGATTTTTTGAAGGGTTTTCATTGATTGTTGCACCTTTGACTAAGTTGTTGCTAAGGGTGTGTCGTTTAACTCAACTGATGTGCAGCGATAGAGTTTTGAGAAGCTTAAAAAAGTTTTGGCTAAGGCCCCTGTATTGATACAGCTAGAGTCTGGGAAAGAGTTCACTGTCTACAGTGATGCATCACATGTTGGTCTGGGATGTGTGCTGATGCAAGAGGGTAAGGTGGTTGCATATGCGTCTCGTCAGCTTAAGACTCATGAGGCAAATTATTCGACGCATGATTTGGAGTTGGCTATGGTGGTATTTGCATTAAAAATTCAGAGGCATTACCTATACGTTTAGAAGTGTATCATTTACACGGATCAAGAGCCTCAAGTATCTCCTCAATCAGAAGGAGCTAAATCTTAGGCAGCGTAGATGGGTTGAACTGCTTAAAGACTATGACTGTATGATCGAATACCATCCTGGGAAGGCCAATGTAGTGGCCGACGCACTGAGCCATAGGGCTATGACTGATCTAAGGGTGATGTTTGCTCGCCTCAATTTATTTGATGATGGTTGCTTGTTGGTCGAACTCTAAGTTAAACAGGCATGGATGGAGAAAATTAAGGGTAAGCAATTGGAGGATGAGTCACTGGGTCCTCGATTTCGATAGATTGAGAGTGGTAACACATCAGATTTTGGATTGAATAGTGAAGGGGTGCTCTTTTTCTGTGGGAGAGTCTGCGTACAGAAGGATATCGATTTGAGGCAGTCAATACTGCGAGAGGCACATAGTAGTCCTTATGCTATGCATCCTAGTGGAAATAAGATGTACCGAGACCTTTGTGAGTTGTATTGGTGGCCAGGTCTTAAGCGTGAAGTTATTGATTTTGTGAGTAAATGTCTGACTTGGCAACAAGTTAAGGCTGAACATCAGTTACCTTCTAGGTTTCTTCAGCCAGTTAAGATTCCACTTTAGAAGTGGGAGAGAGTGACTATGGACTTCGTTAGTGGGTTGCCCTTAATACCTACTAAGAAGGATTCAGTATGGGTCATCGTGGATCGGTTGACCAAATCTACCCATTTCATACCAGTTCGTACTGATTATTCTTTGCAAAAGCTGGCTAAACTGTATGTGTTTGAGATAGTGAGACTGCATGAGGTACCGATTTCCATAATATCGGATAGGGATCCTCACTTCACGTCTCGATTTTGGAGGATTGCACAAAGCTTTGGGTACAAGATTAGACTTTAGTACTACGTTCCATCCTTAGACAGATGGTCAGTCAGAGAGGGTGATTCAGATACTAGAGGACATGTTAAAAAGTTGTGTGATGGATTTTCGAGGTAGTTGGGAGGACTACTTGCCGTTAGAAGAGTTTGCATATAACAATAGCTATCAATCTAGCATGCAGATGGCACCTTACGAGGCATTATATGGTCGTAGGTGTCTTACTCCTTCGTATTGGACTGAGTTGGGCGAGCGGCGTGTTCTAGGCCCTGAATTGGTTTCTGATACTGAGGAAAAAGTTAGGCTAATTCAGGATTGACTGAAGGCGGCATTAGATAGATAGAAGTTGCATGCGGATCTGAAGCGTAAGGAGATTGAGTATTCTATGGGGGACTTCATTTTTCTTAAGGTCTCGCCATGGAAGAAGGTACTGAGGTTTGGTCAGAAGGGCAACTTGAGCCCTAGATTCATTGGGCCTTACCGCATATTGAAATGTGTGGGACCGGTTGCATATCAGTTAGAGTTACCTCCAGAGTTAAACCGAATTCGTGATGTGTTCCACGTCTCTATGTTGAAGTGCTACCGCTCTAATCCTACGCATGTTATCTAGGTTGAGGGGATTGAGGTTAAGCTAGATCTGACCTTTGAGGAGTAATCGGTTCAGATATTTGAGTGTGATGTAAAGGTCTAGAGGAAGAAGTCTACCCCACTGGTTAAGGTACTTTGGTGTAACAATACCCTCATTTATTCTAATCAGGTAAATTTCGAGGCCGAAATTTTCTTTTAGGGGGTAGAGTTGTAATACCCTAAATTCTAAGTATTTAATTTTGTATGTTGTGACACACAAATGCATGTCTGCTTCAGTGGTTAGGTGTCCTGGGAAGTGGCTAAGAAGTCTTGGGTTCAAGCCTTGGCTCAAGGAAAAGTTTTGTTTTTAATGAATAAACCTTGTCTCTAGTCAATAGGCTTTTTAGATAAAAGTGAGTAAAACATGACAGAATTGGCCCGCTGGTCTAAGGGATAGTGTCGTGTTACTGTTACTGAGGGGCTTGAGTTCGAGTCCTATTTTGCACAAAAGAGTGTTTTATTTTGCTGCCTTTGTCGTGTGGGTAGTGGATGTTGACCGAAACACTACTAAGTTAGTGTGGTTGAATTGGTGGTTAAGGAGATTAAGATGGAGGGATTTTAGGAGGGAATGTTGGGATGTGGATAGTGATTAGTTGGAGTGATTTGAGGAGGGATTTGGGGAGAAAATTAGGGAATTTGAAGTGTGGGAGAGTCAGTGCCAAATTGGTATGCTAGTCACTCAGAATTTGGCTTTGGGGTTAGTATTGCTCTCCTCATTTTCGGTTGCTAACAAGTGCTTTCGGGTTCTTTTCACTCTTTGTATTGGTAGCTGAATATTGTTACTGACCATTTAGGTACTTTTCGTGTTGGCCTAAATTGTTTTTGCTCTTCACTATAGTGCCTTTACTGATCAACTTTCTCCTCTTCCTCTACTCCTCTACCAGCCTTCCTCTCAGTTTTCTTTACTTTTTTCGAATCTTCATTCCCTCCCCTCCCTTAATAGGTATTGTTTTGGTCGATTCTCTGTTCTTCTCCTCTCTCTTGTCTTTCAGTTTTTGGCAATTCCTCTTCCTACTTTGCTTGTTGTTTTGCCGATTTTCCTTCCTCAATTTTTCCTATTTTCTTTCAGCAGGCTAGCATTGGCCAAACAAGGATAGGTAATTCTCTACTCTACTTCTCCCCCTTTCAGCTTTTCTTTTCTCTTCCTCTTATTGCTGTTACCCCCTCTTTTTATTTTTCAGTTCAATCCTCCTCTTCGGTCTTAGTTCATTGCATCACCGAATTATATTATGTTTTGGTAAGTATGGTTCAATCAAGATTGTTTTTATCCAAGTACAGGTTTAATAAATGGGTTATGACTTTTCTGTAGGTGGAGATCAAAGTTGATTAGTGTGCCTCCTAGAAATTAAGGGTGCAATTTCGATTAGCTTTCGGTAAGGAGAAGTAACTATTATGATAGCTTAGGAACTCCGTTAAGTTCCATTTGTTATATGAACTAAGCAACTGAGTAAATGTCTTTTTGATTGAATTCAGGTATAAGGGTATTCGGAGCGCGGTTAACTTTGAATCACATCAGGTGTGTGTTTAAGCACTATCTAATCTATGGAAATCGACAAAAGCCGGAATGAGCAAACGATGACACTACACAGGCGTGCGCTCGCTCATGTGGTAGTCTGTGTGGCTAACATGGGCGTTTGATCGTTGAGGTCGGCCATGAGCGATTTCATAGGCAGAGGCCGTTTTGGGCCATTTAGACCAAACTAGGCTATGTGGACCCCATGGGCATGTGGACCCCATGTGAGTAAACCGTACGAACGTGTGGAGAGTATTGAGCTAGGCTGTGTATTGCACACGGCCAAGGCCATTTCTGGGCTATGTGGGCCACACAGGTGTGTTGGCCCACATGGTCCGCAATATGGGTCGTGGCCCATTTTCACTGTTTGACTGTTAAGGTTGCACAGATCACCCGAGACAACTGTGGACCTACTGTTGGGTCACTAAGTGTACCTAGACCCCCTAATTGAAAAAATGACTGAAATACCCCTACATGGTAAAATGACTGATATGCCTATATGAGATGTATGATTATGTTTGAGCATGCCATTTTATATATATACTGATCACATGTATGATATTATGACATGATGCATGGTATGTTGCATGGGGATGGGATTTATTGTGTTTGGAGAAAGTGTATTGTACTGCCAGCTCTACTGTAAATACTGATTAGTGTCGCAACTGGTACCACTTGGAGTGTTGGGAAGGGTGGGTTGATTTTATCCCCACATAGAGTGTAGGGTTGGACGAAGATGGAGTGTAGAGGCTGGTTGGGTAGGATTTACTGATTGCATATCTGTACTATACTGTTATTGATGGGCTTAGGCCCATATTGATACTGATACTGTAATGGGCTAAGTACCTGACTGAAACTGAACTATGACTGAATTGGGCTTAGGCCTAGACTGTATATGCTCTCTGATTGATTATTTGATATGGGATTACACACTGAGTTTTCATAACTCACCCATCTATTTATTTGTACAGGTAATCCCCAGGCCTAGGCGGGTCAGTGTTGCGAGGGACTTGAAGGTGGCCACACAACTATAGAGACTTTCTTATTGGGTTTTAAATTATAAATAGTTTTATTTTGGGTGTTTTTAATGTAATAAGGCCTCTATAATTTTTAATCTTTAAGTTTGGGGTTTTATTTATTTTGATTTATATCCGCTAGTAGTAGGATGCGAGTTTTCAAAAGATAAATGTTTTTTTCCAAATCACCATGTTTACGCAACATGTTTTTAGAAGCTTCTGCAAGAAATAATGTTTTAAAATTAATAAAAAAATTAATATGGGTAACCTTTTGTCAAATGACTGAACTTTGAAAATAAACGAGATATCCTTAAAGTCTTCGCTAAGATCACAAATAGGTTAAATATAGAACGAGTTTTTCAATGTTATTATACTTTGCGAAAAACACTTAATCGTGACATCACCAGATTTGGCCATCACGTCTAGGCTGGGTTTGGGGTATTACAATTTAAACATCAAAATTTCTTAACGAAATTTTTAATACGACCTTAATACAATTCTGTAGACATTAAATAATATTAAAAATAATAACTCACTCGTTGGAATTGTGGCCTTGAAACCACTGCTTCCGACACCACTAAGAAGGGGTTGTTACAACTCGCGCCCTAAAGAAATTTTCTTCCCCGAAAATATTACTAGAAAGTAGGTTCGGGTATTACGCTTTCATAGCTTCTTCCAGTTCCCATGTAGCTTCCACAATTCCGTGACATTGCCAAAGAACCTTAACTAAAGCTATATGTTTATTTCTTAACTTTTTAAGTTACCGAGCTAATATTCTGATTTGTTCTTCACTGTACGACATATCAGGATTAATCTCAACATCTACAGGGGAAATCACATGTGAAAGGTCTGATCAATACCATTGTAACACCGGTACATGAAACACGTTATGTATTTTCTCTAACTCAGACAGTAATGGCAAACGATAAGCGACTAGCCTAAACCTCTTGATGATCTCATACATCTCGATGAATCGTGGACTAAGCTTCCTTTTGCGCCAAAATGAAAAACTTTTCTCCAAGGCGATACTTTTAAAAACACTCTATTGCCAACTTGAAATTTAGTATCTTTTCTTCTCAAATCTGCATAAGATTTCTGACGATCTGAAGAAAATTTTAAACTATCACGTATTACTTTGACCTTATCTTCGGTTTTTTGAATCAAATCAACACCGAATAGCTTTCTCTCACTCAATTCAATCTAGTATAATGGATTTCAACATTTTTTACCTTACAAACGTTGATACAATTCCATTTTAATGCTTGCCTGATAACTATTACTTTAGGCAAATTCAACCAATGGAAGAAATTTCTCCTAGTTACCCTTGAACTCTAAAATGCAATATCGAAGCATATCTTCGAGTACCTATTCACTCGCTCAAACTGACCATCGATATGTGGATGAAATGTTGTATTAAAATGCAGTCAAGTGCCTAGAATTTTGTGTAGTTTACTCTAAAATCGAGAAGTAAACCATGGATCCCTATCAGAGATAATAGACACCGACACACCGTGCAGTCTAACAATCTCATGAACGTACAATTTTTCCAATTTCTTATGTGGTTAATCCGTATGTACTGGAATAAAATGTATAGATTTAGTTAAACGATTCACAATAATCCAAATAGCATCTTTCTTCCACAGAGACAAAGGTAACCTAATATAAAATCCATCGTAACTCATTCTCATTCCCAGTCTGGAATCATCTCAGGCTATAATAGTCCAGAAGGTACCTAATGCTCAGCTTTGAATTGCTGACAAATCAAACATTTTGAAACAAACTCTGAAATCTCTTGTTTCATACCTAGCCACCAATACATTTGTTTAAAATCACTATACATTTTGCTACTACTAGGGTGTATCGATAAATTACTACGGTGAGCTTCCTATAAAATCTTCTGAATAACATCAAAATTCCTAGGAACACATATTCTGTTTCAAAAATACAATCCACCGCTAGAACTAACATGAAATTCTGAATCAGGTTTTGACTCAATCTGTTCCCGTTTAGTAATAAACTCTGTGTCACTTTTCTGAGCTTCACAAATCTCTTAAAGAAATGTCAGCTTAGTTTTTAATTCTGCTACAATAGAACCATCATCAATTAATGTTAATTCAGTGTTCAAAGCTTGCAAAGAAAATAAGGACTTTCTACTTAGAGTATCAGCAACAACATTAGCTTTTCCTGGATGATAGTCGATGATCAAATCATAATCATTTAGCAGTTCTAGCTATCTACGTTGTCTCAAATTTAGTTCTTTTTGTCTCATTAAATACTTTAGGCTTTTATTGTAACGCCCCCTTACCCGATACCAACGCCAGAGTCGAGTATGAGACATTACTAAACTTATTTTAGCATTTAAACAAGTTCAAACAATTCTTATAGTAAACTGTCCATCTACGTCACAGTAGCTAAAAAAAATCATATATCGAGTTACAAAACTCGAAATCCAATTCCGTAAACTAGACCCATATATCGACTTACTAATTTTTTTCTAGAATTTTTAGCTGAGCCAATTAGTATAGTTTATTAGTTAAAGTCTCCCCTGTTTCAGGGTTCAGCTACTCTGACCCCTGTGTATTATGTATCAGATATATCCTTGTACAGAGTTTCAATGACTATTCCATTTGTTTCTCATAAAACTAGACTCAATAAGGATTTCATACATGTAAAGTAAAACCCCTAATTGTTTTTGTACAATATATGGTGAATTTATAAAATCCGAACAGGGGATTCAGAGATCGCTCTGACCCTATTCCACCAAAACTTAAATATCTCATAAAATACAACTCTTTTACTTATGTTGTTTCTTCCACATGAAAATAGATTAATTAAGATTTAATTTCATATTTTATTTATCATCTAATTCTATCTCTACTATTTTTAGTGATTTTTCAAACTCACATCACTGCTGCTAACTGATTCTGTTTTGTGGCCAATTTTACCTTTCCAAGGATTTTCATGGTTTAGTTAAGACATAAAGCATACATGTTATCATATATAAACTTGATTAGCCATTCCAATAGCTAATCATTCTGAAAAATTTCCATTCCATTCATGGGCCATATCGTGAGATTATACACACAAAATGATTGGAATGTTATACATGTCATATTTCCAAAAATTACAAGTCATTATACCGTAATTGTTTAGTGATAGTGTGAGCGTGCCTCCGACCGTCCCGATCTCCAAATTGACTTGTCAAAACTACAAAGAATGAAAAGATGAGAGTAAGCATAGATGCTTAATAAGTCTATATGCAAATAACAATTAACTTAATAAAGCAACTATACCAACAAACATTAGCATAATATCACCAAAACATATATCACATTTCTATTCATCATTCATCATCTTACCATATTATTGTTGTCATATCAAGTCTCAATTCGAGGGTTAAGTACATACCTATCCAAAGCGCCCATTCCACAACACTTACCAATATGTCACTTGCATCTTGAGTATTCTTCCATTTTACTAGAATTTTACCCGTTGAACACATCGAAATATAATTCGGATACATGGAAAGTTTGCACATAAGTGCCACATATGTAACCAAGCTACCATGTAACCCGCCGATAAGCGAACTCGGACTCAACTTAATAAGCTCAGGCATTCGCATGCATAAGTGAACCCGGACTCAACTCAACGAGCTCGGATGCCTAGTTACATCTCACGAACTCAGACTAAACTCAACGAGTTCAGACATTTGCATCGATAAGTGAACTCGGACTCGACTCAACGAGTTCGGATGCCTCATAATTCTCACAAACTCGGAATGCAACTTAATGAGTTGGGATCTCAATTTCCTAGTGACATGTCACTCATATCCTAATCTATTCCTAATGTTCAAATAGGCTCTTTCTCGATTACACATCTTTGCCGCCTTCCACAGAATGTTGAAACCGATACTCAGTAATAATTCATATTTATCAAGTAGCATACATAATTTGAATATTACTCAATAATAACCACAAAGCATAATATTTCATAATATTAATCATCATATCATATAAATATAATTAAATTACTTAAAATGAAAATTATGTTACCACATTTACACATGAACTTACCTCGGTACAATATGTTAGAAATCAAGCCTATTCCTCGAAAACTTTATTTTTCCCTCGATCACGACTTGAATCTCGTTTCTCTTGATCTATAATAACAAGTTTAGCTTCTTTAATACTTACATTTATTAAAACAGTCCTTGACTCAAACTTTGGCAAAATTACATTTTTGTGCCTAAACTTTTGCATATTTACACTTTTGCCCCGAAGCTCGAAAATTAAACTTCATCCTATTTTCTTATGTTTTATGACATGCTGATCATTTTTTTCTTCTATAGCAACATCAAATTCACACTCTATCATGTATTTATGAACATTAGGTATTTTTATCGATTTTGTCGTTTTACTCGTTTTCACGTAAAATCGCTTAGCAAAAGTTGTTTAACACAATTTCAAGTTTCATATTCTACCATAAAACATCAAAATAAACACATTTCACGTATGGGTATTTTTCCAAATATAAATCCTAGGTTAAATTATTGCTAGGATAAGCTAAATCAAGTTACTGAGACTCCAAAAACGTAAAGAACATTAAAAACGGGGCTTGGAATCACTTACTATGGAGCTTGGAGGCTTGAAACAAACCCTGGATATGGAGAACCCTTGAAATTTTGTCCTAATGAAGAAGATGAACATATTTTGCCATCTTTTTCTGTTTTTTTTTTAATCTTTTAATTACCAAATGACTAAAATACCCTTCATTACTAAACTTTTAAAATTTCCATCCATGTCCAATTTTTGTCCAAAACCTAGAAATTGGTCAAATTTCTATTTAAGACCTCCTAATTAATATTCCAAAGCAATTTCATACTAAAAACTTCTAGAATGCAAGTTTTACAACTTATTCAATTTAGTCCATAATTTCAAATTAATCACTTTATGCATAGAATTTTTTCACGAAATTTTCACACAATCATGCAATCATATCATAGACCTCAAAATAATCATAAAATAATTATTTCTCTCTTTGATTTGTGGTCCCGAAACCAGTATTCTGATTAGGCCCTAATTCGGGATATCACAACTCTCCCCCCTTTTTGGATTTTCATCCCCGAAAATCTTACCAGTAAACAGGTGTGGGTATTGATTCCTCATAGTTTTCTCAGGCTTCCATGTAGCCTCTTCTACCCATGTTTTTGCCACAATACTTTCACGAGAGCGATACTTTTGTTTCTTAGTTGTTTGACCTCCCGAGCTAAAATTTTAATCGGTTCTTCATTGTAAGTCATATCCGGTGGCAACTCGATTTTCGTTGGTGAAATCACTTGTGAAGGATCCGAACGATACTGACATAACATAGATACATGGAACACCTCATGAATCTTCTCTAATTCTGATGGTAGTGCTAACCGATATGCTACCGGTCCAATTCTTTCAATTATCTCATACGGTCCAATGAAACGTGGACTCAATTCTTTAAAAACACTTTATCACCAACTTGGAACTTAATCTCTTTTCGTTTCAAATCCGCGTAGGATTTCTGTCTATCTGAAGCAGCTTTCAAACAATCTCGAATCACTTTTACCTTTTCTTCGGTTTCTTTGATTAGATCAACTCCGCAAATCTGGTTTTCTTTAAGTTCGATCCAATACAGTGGTGTCTGACACTTGCGACCATACAACGCTTCATAAGGTGCCATTTTCAAACTCGTCTGATAACTGTTATTGTAAGCAAATTCTACCAGCGGTAAGTACCTTTCCCAACTACCTTGAAATTCTAATATACAACATCTGAGCATGTCTTTAAGAATCTGAATTACTCTCTCTAATTTTCCATCAGTCTGTGGATGGAAAGAAGTGCTGAAATTTAACTTCGTACATAATGCTTCTTGTAATTTTTTCCAAAATCGCGAAGTAAACCTCGGATCTCTATCCGAAATAATCGACAACGGTACTCTGTGAAGTCTAACAATCTCACTGATATATAATTCACCAACTTATCAAGAGAATAATCAGTGTACCGGAATAAAATGAGCCGATTTAGTCAATCTGTCGACTATTACCCAGATGGCATCTTTCTTCTTCGGAGTTAATGGGAATCCTGATACAAAATCCATAGTAATTCGATTCCATTTCCATTCGAGAATAATGATAGGCTGAAGTAGACCCAAAGGCACCTGATGTTCAGCTTTTACTTGTTGACAAATCATACATTTCGATACAAACTCGGAAATATCTCTTTTCATTTCGTTCCACTAATACATTTTTTTCAAATCATTGTACATTTTTGTACTGCCCGGATGCATTGACAAACAACTATTGTGTCTTCGTACAAGATTTTCTGAATCAACTTTTCATTCTTTGGTACACAAATCCAATCTTTAAACATCAAGTAACCATCAGAACCGATTCTGAAATCTGATCCCGTATCAGTTTCACATTGCTTTCTCTTGGTTTGCAAATCTTGATCATTTTTCTGAGCTTCACAAATCTCTTGTAAAAACATCGATCTTACTCTCAACTCTGCTAGAATCGAACCATCATCAGATACTGTCAACTGAGTATTCATATCTCTCAAAGTAAATAATGACTTTCTACTCAAGGCATCGGCAACCACATTCGTTTTCCCCGGATGATAATCAATCACAAGCTCGCAATCTTTCAATAATTCTAACCATCTCTGCTGACTCAAATTCAAATCTTTCTGTGACATCAAGTACTTGAGACTTTTGTGGTCGATATATATTCGACACTTTTCACCATACAAATAATGTCGCCAAATCTTCAAAGCAAACACTATAGCAGCCAGTTCCAAATCATGAGTCAGATAATTCCAATCATGAGGTTTTAACTGCCTCAAAGCATAAGCCACAACCTTTCCCTCTTGCATAAGTACACATCCCAAGCCATTTAAAGAGGCATCACTATACACCACAAATTCTTTACCTGACTCGGGTTGTACCAACACTGGTGCTTCAGTCAGTAACTTTTTCAATTTCTCAAAACTCTGTTGACATTCTTCCGTCCACTTGAATTTAACATCATTTTGGAGCAGTCTAGTCATAGGAGCCTTTCACAAATCGTCGATAATAACTAGCTAGACCCAAGAAACTTCTAACCTTAGTCACATTCTTCGGTGGTTTCCAATCAACAATAGCTGAAATTTTACTGGGATCAACTCGTATACCATCACCCGAAACAATATGACCCAAGAATCCGACTTCTCGAAGCCAAAACTCACTTTTACTAAACTTGGCATACAATTGTTTATCTCTCAAAGTTTGTAAAACTATTCTCAAGTGCTCAGCATGCTCTGTTTCATCCTTCGAATAGATCAAGATATCATCAATAAATACCACAACAAACTTGTCCAAGTATGGCCGAAATATAAGATTCATTAAATCCATAAACACAGCAGGAGCACTTGTCAAACCAAATGGCATAACTAAAAATTCATAATGGTTGTACCTTGTTCTAAAAGAAGTTTTAGGCACATCTGACTCTTTTACTTTCAACTGGTAGTACCTTGACCTCAAGTCAATCTTTGAGAACCACGTCGCTCCTTTCAACTGATCGAATAGATCAACAATTCTCGGCAACGGATACTTGTTCTTGACTGTCACCTATTTAACTGCCAATAGTCTACACACAATCTCATTGAACCATCCTTCTTTTTCACAAATAATACGGGAGCACCCCAAGGTGAAAAACTCGGTCTCGCAAAACCTTTGTCAGTCAACTCTTGCAACTGTGACTTCAATTCTTTCAACTCTGTTTGTGCCATTCTATACGGAGCAATTGAGATCGGAGTTGTTCCCGGTATCAACTCAATACCAAATTCTACTTCTCTGATAGGAGGCAAACCCGGCAACTCTTCTGGAAATACATCCACGAATTCACACACAGTCGTCACTGATTCCATTTTTTTCTCAAATTCTTTTGTATTCAACACATACGCCAAATAAGCTTCATAACCCTTTTTCAAATATCTTTGAGCCGATATCGAAGTAATCACACTAGGCAATGCCTCTGATTCGTCCAGTTCAACCTGCAAAATTTCACCATTTTCACTTCAATTCAGTAACTTTCTGTCTACAATTCACTATAGCATCATGCAATGTTAACCAATCTATACCCAAAATGACATCGAATTCATCAAACGGCAACAACATCAAGTCGGTCGAAAAATAATGACCTCTAATCATCAAAGGACATTTCTTGCATACTTTATCAAATATAACACATTTGCCTAATGAGTTCGACACTTTAACCGTAAATTCCGTAAACTCAATGGGTATGTTCATATTAGACATCAATTTCATGCACACATACGAATGAGTAGAACTAGGGTCGATCAAAGCAATAACATTAATATCATAAAGAGAGAAAGTACCGGTAATCATGTCGGGAGACGAAGCATCTTCACGCGCCCTTATGGCATAAGCTCTAGCCGGAGCTCTAGCTTCAGATTTAATCACTGAATCTCTGACTACATTCTTGCTGCTTGCCTCATTCCCAACTCTTCTCAAAGATCTTCCTCTCGAAACTGCACTATTAGGTTTTGCACTCTGAAATTTTTCTTTCTCATTCATCTCCGGACAATCTTTAATAAAATGATCTGGAGAACCACACCGGTATCAGGATCTATCATTAATTCTACATCAACCAAAATGACTTCTACCACATCTTTGGCACTCGGGTCCAACAAGTCTAGAATTTCCCAAGTCACTCTCTTTCGGCACCATTAAAATCAATGTCTTCCACCAATAATAAGTCGAATCTCTCAACAAGGATATGGCACATTTCAAGCACTCTTCAAGTGTACAAGACAACTCATCAAATACCCAAATAGAATTCTTGAGCCAAAATTTTATTTTCTCAGCATCATCATCAACATTTGCCCTGAATTCTTCGGCCCCTTGCTTGCGAATTCTGTCAACTGGGGTTTTATGAAATTTCATCAGATCCATAGATTGAGGCATCGAGGGTACAGGTTAAGGAATCAGGAGAGGTGGGGGAGGTTGAGCTTTCGGGTTCGTACGAACGAACTCGATGTACCATGCATTCATCATCTGGAGAAAGGCTTCCCGAGCCCCTTCTCCTCCTCCTTGACAAATAGAAGGAGGTCAAATTTTAGTCGACACCGCCCCTTCATCAGGAGCTGGCGCATTTCTCTCTACATCATCAACCACAATTGGATCGGGATCCATTTACTAAAAAAATCATTTAAAAAAACCAGGAGTCGTCATACTATCACAATATATAAATATGGCATGTATAGCAAAATTCGTACTTACACCACGTTACTCTGAGAACCGACTAAACCTGCTCTGATACCACCCAATATAATGCCCCCTTACCCAAGACCAACGCCGGAGTCGAGTATGAGACATTACTAAACTTATTTTAGCATTTAAACAAGTTAAAACAATTCTCATAGTAAACTGTCCATCTGCGTTATAGTAGCTAAAAAAATCATATATCGAGTTACAAAACTCAAAATCCAATTCTGTAAATTTTACCTAAAACTAGACTCATATATATACTTACAAATTTTTTTCTAGAATTTTTTGCTGAGCCAATTAGTACAGTTTATTAGTTAAAATCTCCCCTGTTTTAGGGTTCAGCTACTCTGACCCTTGTGTATTACGTATCAGATATCTCCTTGTACAGAGTTTTAATGACTATTCCATTTGTTTCTAATAAAACTAGACTCAATAAGGATTTCATACATGTAAATTAAAACTCATAATTGTTTTTGTACAATTTATGGTGAATTTCTAAATTCAGAATAGGAGATTCAGAGATCGCTCTGACCCTATTCCACTAAAACTTAAATATCTCATAAAATACAACTCTTTTACTTAATTTGTTCCTTCCACATGAAAATATATTAATTAAGCTTTAATTTCATTTTTATTCATCATCTAATTCTATCTCTACTATTTTTAGTGATTTTTCAAACTCACATCACTGCTGCTGACTGATTTTGTTTTGTGACCAATTTTACCTTTCCAAGGATTTTCATGGTTTAGTTAAGACATAAAGCATACATGTTATCATATATAAACTTGATTAGCCATTCCAATAGCTAATCATTCTCAAAAATTTCCATTCCATCCATGGGCCATATCGTAAGATTATACACACAAAATGATTGGAATGCTATACATGCCATATTTCCAAAACTTACAAGTCATTATACCGCAATTGTTCAGTGATAATGTGAGCGTGCCTCCGACCGTCCCGATCTCCAAATTGACTTGTCAAAACTACAAAGAATGAAAAGATGAGAGTAAGCATAGAAACTTAGTAAGTCCATATGCAAATAACAAATAACTTAACAAAGCAACTATACCAACCAACCTTTGCATAATATCACCAAAATATATATCACATTTCTATTCATCATTCATCATCTTCCCATATTATTGTTGTCGTATCAAGTCTCAACTCGAGGGTTAAGTACAAACCTGTCCAAAGTGCCCATTCCACAACACTTAATAATACGTCACTTGCATCTTTAGTATTCTTCCATTTTACTAGAATTTTACCCGTTGAACACATCGGAATATGATTCGGATACATGGAAAGCTTGCACATAAGTGCCACATATGTAACCAAGCTACCATGTAACCCGCCTATAAGCGAACTCGGACTCAACTCAACGAGCTCGGGCGTTCGTATCCATAAGTGAACTCGGACTCAACTCAACGAGCTCGGATGCCTAGTTACATCTCACGAACTCGGACTTAGCTTAACGAGTTCGGACATTTGCATCCATAAGTGAACTCAGACTCGACTCAACGAGTTCGGATGCCTCATAATTCTCACGAACTCGGAACGCAACTCAACGAGTTCGGATCTCAATTTCCTAGTGACATGTCACTCGTATCCTAATCTATTCCTAATGTTCAAATGGGCTTTTTCTCGATTACACATCTTTGCCGTCTTCCACAGAATGTCGAAACTGATACTCGATAACAATTCATATTTATCAAGTAGCATACATAATTTGAATATTACTCAATAATAACCACAAAGCATAATATTTCATAATATTAATCATCATATCATATAAATATCATTAAATTACTTAAAATGAAAATTATGTTACCACATTTACACATGAACTTACCTCGGTACAATATGTTAGAAATCAAGCCTATTCCTCGAAAACTTTATTTTTCCCCCGATCACGACTTGAATCTCGTTTCTCTTGATCTATAATAACAAGTTTATCTTATTTAATACTCACATTTATTAAAACAGTCCATGACTCAAACTTTGACAAAATTATATTTTTGCGTCTAAACTTTTGCATATTTACACTTTTGCCCCAAAACTCGAAAATTAAACTTCATCCTATTTTCTTATGTTTTATGACATGCTAATCATTTTTTTCTTCTATAGCAACATCAAATTCACACTCTATCATGTATTTATGAACATTAGGTATTTTTATCGATTTTGTCGTTTTACTCGTTTTCACATAAAATCGCTTAGCAAAAGTTGTTTAACACAATTTCAAGTTTCATATCCTACCATAAAACATCAAAATAAACACATTTCACCTATGGGTATTTTTCCAAATATAAACCCTAGGTTAAATTATTGCTAGGATAAGCTAAATCAAGTTACCAGGACTCAAAAAACGTAAAGAACATTAAAAACGGGGCTTGGAATCACTTACTATGGAGCTTGGAGGCTTGAAACAAACCCTAGCTATGGAGAACCCTTGAAATTTCATCCTAATGAAGAAGATGGACATATTTTGCCATCTTTTTCTGTTTTTTTTAATCTTTTAATTACCAAATGACTAAAATACCCTTCATTACTAAACTTTTAAAATTTCCATCCATGTCCAATTTTTGTCCAAAACTTAGAAATTGGTAAAATTTCTATTTAAGACCTCCTAATTAATATTCCAAAGCAATTTCATACTAAAAACTTCTAGAATGCAAGTTTTGCAACTTATTCAATTTAGTCCCTAATTTCAAATTAATCACTTTATGCATAGAATTTTTTCACGAAATTTTCACATAATCATTCAATTATATCATAAACCTCAAAATAATCATAAAATAATTATTTTCTCTCTGATTTGTGGTCCCGAAACCACTATTTCGATTAGGCCCTAATTCGGGATATCACATTTATGATCTATGAAGATATGACATTTTTCTCCGTACAGATGATGTCGTCAGATCTTTAAAGCAAATATAATAGTTGCAAGTTCTAAATCATGAGTCGGGTAATTTTTCTCGTGCAGTTTAACTAACGGGAAACATAAGCTACTACATTGCCTTCTTGCATCAAAACGCAGCCCAAACCATTTAATGAAGCATCTCTATAAATGACAAATTCTTTATCGGACTTTGGCTGAACCAACACACGGGCTTCGGTTAACAACGTTTTCAACTGATCAAAGCTTTGCTGACATATTTTAGACATTTCTAACTTGACATCTTTTGGAAGCAATTTTGTCAACAGCGTAGCAATCATCGAAAATCTTTCAAAAAATCTCTGATAATATTCGGTTAATCTCAGAAAACTTCTGATTTCTTAAACATTTCTCAGAGGCTTCTAGTCCACTATAGCTGATACTTTACTCAAGTCCTCTCTAATTTCGTCTGCCGATACCACGTGTCCTAAAAATACAACTTTTCGGAGCCAAAACTCACACTTGCTAAACTTAGCAAATAACTATTTCTCGTGTAAAGTCTGGAAAATTACTTCCAAATGCTGTGCATGCTCAATTTCATCTCGGGAATAGATCAAAATGCCACTAATGAACACAACTACAAATCTATCTAGATACGGTCAGAATATTCTATTCATCAAATCCATAAACACAACAGGTGCATTAGTTAAACCAAACGGAACAACTAAGAATTCGTAATAACCATACCTAGTTCTAAAAGCAGTCTTTGGCACTTCGAATCTTTAACCTGTACCTGATAATATCCAGAATGGAGATCAATCTTTGAAAACACTGTTGTACCTTTCAACTGATCAAACAAATAATCAATATATGGCAAATGATATTTGTTTTTTATCGTGACCTTGTTAAGCCGCCTATAGTCGATACACAACTGCATTATCCCTTATCTTGACAAACAATATAGGAGCACCCTAGGGAGAAAAACTAAGCAAAACAAAGCATCTGTCTGTCAACTCTTGCAACTGTGCCTTCAACTTCTTCAATTCTATAGGTGCCATTCTATATGGAGCTATTGATATTAGAGAAGTTCCCGGTACTAACTCAATAGAAAATTCAACCACTCTAACTGGTGGTAACCCTGATAACTCTTCTAGAAATACATCCAAGAATTCACAAATAGCTAGAACTGACTCTAGTTCCAATTCTGAGGCCCTAGAATCAAATTTATAAGCTAGATACACCTCACAACCTTTTCTGACATATTTCTATGTCGACATAGCTGAAATCACATTAGATGTATCATCAATTCATTCTTATTCAACTCAAATTATTTCACCATTCTGACATTTCAACACAATTTGCTTTCGTCTACAATTCACAACAGCATCATGTAAAGTTAACCAATCCATACCCAGAATCACATCAAATTCATCAAATGGTAATAACATCAGATCAGCTGGAAAGTTGCAATCCCAAATCATCAAAGGATGGTTTTTTATAGACTTTATCAATTAACACATACTGACCTAAAGGATTTGTTACTTTACAAATTCTGACTCATAATGTATTTTTTTATCCGACACTAAAGTTGTACATACATATGAGTGCATTGACCCCAGGTAAATCAAAGCATTAACATTAAAATCAAAGATAGAAAATGTACAGGTAATCACATTAGGTGCCGAAGCTTCCTCGCGAGTTTGAATCGCATAAGCCCTAGCTGGTGCCCGAGCCTCAAATTAAATCATAGAATCTTTTGTTCCACTTCGACTATTACTCGCATTTCCACTATTTCTAAATGGTCTCTCTCTCATAGCCGTGTTACTCGAACAAGTGTTCTGAGCTTTCTCTCTATCAGAACTTTTAGGACAGTCTCTAAGGAAATGATCGTAAGAACCACATATATAGCACAACCTTCTCTCAATCTGCACTCCCCAAAATGTCATCTTTTGCATTGTTGACATTCAGGTTTATTATTTCGGACACTAGCTACCCTCGTTACAGATGTAGCCTGAGGTCTCGAACTCGAATGTTGCTTTCCTTTATCTCTTCCCAAGAATCCCACTGAAGCTGATGTATGACTATGAAATTCTTTTGATTTTTTCGATGGAGACAAAAATTTTCCCATACGTCGTTTACTAATGTCACGAGTCTCAGAATTTGCCTTTCGTTTAGCTTTACTAAGTTCTTCGGCTTTATGTGCTCTATCCACCAAAACCACGAATTCTTTCAATTTCATAATTTCGACTAGTAATTTGATATCTTCATTTAAACCGTCTTCAAACCAAGTACACATAAAAGCCTATGATGGTATACATTCCCGAGCATACTTGCTGAGTCACATGAATTCTCTTTCATATTCAGCTACCATCATATGACCCTATTTAAAATCAAGAAACTCTTTTCTTTTCTTGTCAAGATACCATTGACTAACATATTTCTTTCTGGATTTTGCCTAAAAATATCCTAATTCACATGGTTATTCGGTACCACAACAATCAAAGTATTCCACAACTGATATGTTGAGCCTTTCAACAAAGATACTATACACTTTAAACATTCAATAAGTGTACAAGACAATTCATCAAAAACCTTTATAGTGTTTTCTAACCAAAACTCAACTTTTTCAGAATCATCTTCAACTATACCGCGAAACTCTTCAACCCCATACTTACGAATTTTATCAACCAGAAGTTTGCTTACATGTACTTGTTCCAAACCTTGAGGAATAATGGGGACAGGTTGGGGTATGGGGGTGCAGGTCGTTGAGTCATCGACTTCGTTTTAAAAAACTCAGAAAACCATTCTGACATCATTTGGAAGAAAGGTTATTTTTCCTCACTTTCCTGGCCCTCAACTACAGACCCACTGTTAGCTACCCCATGTACAGAGGCTTGTGCAGTACTTTCTACCTCATCAGAATCAACTCGGTTGGATGGCAACTTTTATCTATATGAAAACATAATTAATTTTGAGTCAAGAGATATCACACTATCACGAGTTAAATAATGGCATGTATTTCTTGACTCCATACATGCTACGTTCAGTTTGAGAATCGACTAAATTGTAGCTCTGATACCACTGAATGTAACACCCCTAACTTGTCTTTGTCACTGAATTAGGGTTACGGAGCATTACCAATCAATCAAAAAACATTTATAATTAAAACATTAAAGAAATTAAAGTTATTATAAACCAATCAATCATATGCATTTTGTCCCTAAATCAAGCCTTCGAGGCCCTAAAAATAGAAATGATTCAAGACTAAATTGAAACAAAATAGAAGTTTTAAGAAAAAGTTGGAAAAACTGGAAAACAGGGGTCACACAACCTGTTTTACATAGCCCAGGTCGTGTAACAATCGAACAAAAGGATACACGGCCATGTCCCAACCCATGTAACTTATTGAGTAGGGTCACACGGCCGTGTCGTAAGCCGTGTGCTAGGTCGTGTAACTTATTGGCTTGAAACACTAAGAATTTTCAAATGACACACAGCTGTGTCACCAGGCCATGTGACAGCCCTTGTCCCAGGCCATGTGATCCCAAAAATTGACCTAAAATCAAACCATTTCAAGTCAAATTCATACCTAACCATTCATACAATTTGGGCACACATTCAAGGGATTTAAATATCATTCAAACACACATAGATGTCATTTCAAACACCTTAATTCATCTGACAAATATGCCATTCAAAGGCACCACAATTATACCAAAACATCATTTACCAAAAAAAGTCAAAATTGCCATATTTTAAGCATAAGAACCTAGTTCAATTATCTACCACATGATACAACAATGACCATTTACAAGCCATCACAAACATACCAAAAGGACCTCATATACAAGCACTTAAAAGTGACCAAAATGATATAACTTGGTGAGGTGTTAAGGTTAACCAAACCAAACATAAACTTCAAAGCATATACAAACCAAATCACCATTAACACATTCACAAACTACCATTAAAAAAGATCCTATACATACCATTATTAACCTTGGCAAAAATACTCAAAAACTACCGAAATGGTTGCTGGATAGTGTGATAGATCTCCGACGAGCTTCCAACGGATTAAGCTTCCGATAATCTATAAAACAAAGAAAAATAACTACGTAAGCAACTAGTGGTTAGTATGCTCGTATAAACTTAAACAAAACTTACCATTTCATTAACACAATATCAACCAAAACCATAAACTTAGCTTAAGCCTGTACAAGCATTGTCAACTCACAAGTTAGTATGCTTGTCCATGATACAAATGAATTCAACCATAAGGTAAGTAGATTTCTATATATAAATACATCATTTAATTCATCAACTTTTTAAGATCATGATTCATTCCATTTGCATACTTATCATTCCATTTTCTTTTCTTACCCGTTGAAGCATCTAGAATTACATCAGATACTCGAGAATGCTCACACATAGTGTGCCTTTCCATATAACTATACAATTTCCTTTACATCAATGCTCACACAAGCTATAGGTCGGAATGTTAGCTACTCGATGCTGCTCACCTGAGTTATGGAGAATCTCCTATAAATGCAGGACATCAGCCATCAGTAGGACATTCAAGACCAGCACCCGAAACATGAAATCCCTAATGACATGTCATTCTATCTTAAGAATTCTTAAAGTTCAAACGAGATTCGTTATCCGTCAATTATCTGTACATCGATACATTTACAATTTCAAGTTCATTTATATTACATAACATAGGAAATAATATATTTAACTAACATTAATACAATCATAGTTCATACGAATTTACCTTGATAACTAGGGTTATAGTAGTAGAGTCGAACTAATCTGAAGCTTTAGCTTTTCCTCGATTCAATTCTGATTGTGGTTTATCTTGATCTATATAAATAATTTCATTTAATTAAGTACTTCTAGTATTCAATTTAATCCATAGTTCATATTTATGCAAAATTAAAAAATTACCCCTAATACTTTGACTTTTCACAAGTTAGTCCTTAAGCTTATAACTTAAATATAACTCATTTTAGCTAAAATCCAACTTAACCAATGTTACAAGGGACCTTGAAACAACCCATTATTACCAACATTTCACAATAAAACCCATAGATTTACACTTTTAACAATTTAATCCCTAATTACAATTTCACCAAAAATCATTTAACAAAACATGTTTATTTCACAACCAAGTTGAATAATCTATCAAATAACTTCAAAACCTATTAAAAAATCCACGACAAGTCCCTCAGCCTTTAACATTTTTGCAAATTAACCCTCGAGCTAGCTAGATTAAGCTAAAATGAACTCTAAAACATAAAACTCAGTAAAAACGGGGCACAAAATCATACCATGCAATGAAGAATTCAAAATTGAAGCTCTCCCCCCCTTCAATGGTGTATTTAGCCAAAGAAAATAAGAAATAGGGAAGATGATGTCCTTTTCTTAGTTTATTTACTAATTTATCATTTTCCCCTTAATAATAAAAAAATTTCAATAAAACCTTGTCCATGTACATCCACTAACTCATTAAATGGTATAATTACTATATTATTCCATTAGTTTAAAATTTCATACCACTTGACCCTTTTAACTCATAGAAATTAACTTTTACACTTTTTACGATTTAGTCCTTTTTACCTATTTAACCATTTAAACATCAAAATTTCTTAATGAAATTTTTAATACGACCCTAATACAATCTTGTAGAGATGAAATAATATTAAAAATAATAACTCACTCGTCGGAATTGTTGTCCCAAAATCACTGTTTTCGACGCCATTAAGAACGAGTTGTTTTAAGCTCACTTAGTACTCTAGTGCTTACAAGGCTTTTTGTTGTGTCTTAGGTATTTTAGAAGAATTTATGCCAGAGGGATGTTGTCAGGTGTGTGCCTAAGTTTCAACGAAGCTGGCTATTACACATATAGTGGAATTATGACGTAGTTTAGGAATATGCCTTTCAAGTCTGATTTTAAATAAACTTCTACCTTGTAAAGATCTATATCAAATTTAATGTAACATATTACTGTATAATACTACCTTTGTTTTCATATGTTAAAATTTTAAGTGAAATTTTTATATAAAATAATTAGAGAAATGGAATTTTGTAAACTATAATTTTTAAAAGGGTTAAGTGATATGTGAGGTAATACCCGAGAACCAGACCCGGCTAGTCAAATTGGGCTAAGGGCATTATAGTAACCCCTTACTGAATCTTTTTTACGTACACTACTTCATCGGATTTCTAACAAACTCTTTATTGAAACTCTCTTGATGATCTTCTTAATGCTCCATCTGATGAGCATCAATTCGCCAAAACACTGACGAGGCTAAAACTTCCAAACTTGGTCTCGGAGTGTTACTAGTACCATCATGGAAAGGCTAATGTGGGATAAGATGCTTTAAGTAGTAAAACTATGGTCGCATCGGCATCTCTTCGAGTGAGTGTTCGCATAGCAGATGACAGATCGCCCCTCATAGAATTGACTATTTGACTTATTTTTCTCACTTAGATTTTGGAAGAATAGTTAAAGGATGCGAAGTGTGATGAGTACAAGAGGCGGATGGTGCTTGGCAATACTACGAACTTCACCTTGGGAAAAGATGGTGAACTTTGATTTATGGGTAGAATGTATGTACCAGTAGGAAGTGATTTAAGGAAAGTATTATTAGTGGAAGCTCACCAAGGACCCTTCTAGCTTCATCTAGTAAGCATTAAGATATATCGTGATTTAAGAAGTTTGTATTTGTAGCTTGGAATGATGAAGGAGCTATCAAAGTATGTCTCGAGCTGTTTGACATGCCAACAAGTGAAGGTAGAACATCAAGTATCCTAAGGGAAGTTGTATCATTTTGAAATTCCTGAGTGGAAGTGGGACAAGATTACTAAGGGTTTCATCTCAGGTTTTCCTCTTAGTCCTACTAAAAAGAACGTAGTATGGGAAATTGTGGATCTGCTTCCTAAGTCAGCCAATTTCCTTCCTGTACGTACAAATTATTTATTGGAATAATTGGTGGAACTCTACATGTCCGAAATTATGCTCCTCTATGGTACACCAATGTCCATAGTATCAGATTGAGATCCAAGGTTCACGTTGAGGTTTTAGAGACAATTGAAAAAATCATTGGAAACCAAGTTATGGTTGCATACCACCTTCCATCTTCAAACTGATGGGAAATCAAAAAGAATAGTTTAAGTTTTGGAAGACTTGCTCAGAAGTTATGTAATAGATTTTGGAATAAAATGGGAAAGATACCTTCCTTTGGTAGAGTTTGCATATAACAACAATTATCATGCTAACCTAGGAATGTCGCCTTTCCAAGCACTGTATAGAAGAACGTGCAGATCACCCACCTGTTAGCTGGAATTTAATGAGAGAAAGATAATTGGTATTCACTTGGTAAGAGAAACGAAAGAGAAGGTTTCGATCATTTAAACACATTTAAAGGCTTCTCAAGATCGACAGAAGGCCTACGCTGATAAAAGAAGGAAAAATATTTCCTTAGAAGTAGGAGACAAGGTACTTTTGAAGTTTTCTCCCTAGAAAATGGTTATAAGATTTGGACAAATAGTGTAACACTCCTAACCCGTAACCATCGCCGAAATAGGTTAAGAGGTATTACCGGACTCATAACTCAAATCAGAACCATCAAATATCCAACATCCTTTCATTTCAATAAACATAGTTTATTCATATTCAACTTGAAATTTAAACGATTGTACGAAGTCTAAAACATGCTTTTAGGATCAATTCGATAACATATGAAAGTTTCAGAACTTATAAAAGTTTTCAACTTTTAAAAGGTCACACGCCCGTGTGAATAGGCCGTGTGCCTTGCACGGCCTTAGACATGCCCGTGTGTCTAAGCCGTGTCAAAACAGAGTATAGCTACTAACTAGTTCACACAGCTACAAGACATGCCCGTGTGTCTAAGCCGTGTCAAAACAGGGTATAGCTACTAACTAGTTCACACAGCTACAAGACATGCCCGTGTGTTTTGGCCGTGGTCGACACTGACTTGGTTCACACGGCTAGCCGCATGCCCGTGTGCCTTGGTAGTGTTCGAGCCTAACTTAATATTGTAGGATACCCTCGGGGACATACGGCCATGCAGCATGACTGTGTGCCGCACATGGCCGAGACGCACGCCCGTGTCTCTTCCCGTGTGGACAAAAATAGGCCATTGAATAGCAAATTTTCCTCCCCAAATTGGGTCAAACCTACAAGCACCAAATCAAGCAAATTTACACAACAATTTCAGCCAATTTCTAACTCAAACCATACACAAATCAGGCCATAATATTAACAACAATTCCAATCTAAATTCATCAACCAATTCATAACCAATCTAAACTAAAATCATATCAAGGCATTATGTTTCAATACATCATTCAACCATATGCTATGAACTTACCACACTTTCAATTTTTACCATTTCTTTTAACCAACCAAAACATACCAAATTGAACATTGACATAACATTTTATATACCATTATCAAACTATAAGTTCAAACATAAACTAGCCAAATCACATGGCTAAATATATACATCACAAAACATAATCCCACAACTACTAGCCTATACATGCCATACTTTTAAATATACAATTTTAAAATACCAAAATGAGGTTTGATAGTATGATGATGATCCTTGATGACCCCGAGCTTGCAGCAACTTCAAAATCTATAAAATAATGCAAACACACATAAAGTAAGCTTTCAAAAGCTTAGTACGCTCGTTCTAAAATCATTCACAGTATATAAAACATCAACATATAAATATTTACAAATTCTCAAATAATCTATCAAATCTATACAAACATAATCCATATGTTCATACCAATTCCATAAACTTCACTTACATAATATCATCTGCCACTTAGATATTGTACATACCTGAATCTTCCCGTACTTACTCACTTTCATTCTCATCTCTCGTTTGAATATTTTAAAACTATCCGTAAATTATTCATACTCTAAACATCCGGACACTTAGTGCTATAAAGGTTAGCCAAAGCTAAAATGATTCCGCACACTTAGTGCCATCTCAATTAACCATAGCTAAGTCGGTATCGCACACTTAGTGCCTCATATAGCTGAAGCTAGTTTAAATCGCACACTTAGTGCCAAATAGTATTGATTCATCGTCGTGTTCATCCAAACTAGATATATATACAATCTATGTATAATCAAAACATCAAAATATACTTTAACATCATGTTTTAAATACAAACTTTACCTCGTACTCGGAATTGTCGACTCAGACTGTTTACTCTACAATCATCGACTTCCCTCGATCTAAGTCTAAATTCCTCTTTTCTTGATCTATATGCATTCAAAATTAACCATTTTATTTACTAAATCATTCAAATCAATCCATATACACACACAATCAGCGCATTTTACAAAATATCCCTAACATTTTGACACTTTAGTCCCTAATTCATAAAATAGAAAAATACACAAAATTTGCTTGTACACAAGCTTAGCCAAATTTTCCTAGTTCTCATACAAGTCCATACATTTCATTTATATCACATTTTAGTCCCACAAAATAGCATTTTTACAATTTAGCCCAAAATACTCAATTTCATCAAAAATCCAAAAACAATACAGGTAAACCCAATATCAAACTTTAATATTTCATCACATAACATCACAAAGCTCAAGAATCCATCTATGGAACATTTCAAACTCATCAAAAAAAAAATTAGAAACTGAGGCATGGGCTTAGTAAAACACAAAGGAACGATCACAAAAATGTAGAAATTATCAAAAACTGAGCAAAACACATACCTAATTCACCAATCCAAAGTGTCGAGCCCTAGGTGAGCTTTTCTCTTTTATTTTCATTTCAATTTTGGTGGATGAACACATAATATGGCTTTATTTTCTAATTTTTTTCATATAATTAACTTAATACCTAGTTTACCATTTTACCGTTTTATAAACTATATAAAAATCATTTGATGGAAGGTCATTAATGTCCATTAACCCTTTTAATGGCATAATAACATCATAAGGACCTCTCATTTACAAATCCAAATCAAATAAGCACTTTTAACATCTAGCACACAGCTTTTACATTTTACGCGATTAGGTCCTTTTTGCAAATTAAGTACACAAACGGTTAAATTTTCACACGAGACTTTCACACATGTCAGTTAAATTATAATAGGCACGAAAAATAATATTAAAATAATTTTTCTAACTCAGATTTTTGGTTTCGAAACCACTATTCTGACTAGGTCAAAATCGGACTGTTACAAAGAGAGAAGTTAAGCCCGCGTTTCATAAGACTGTACGAGATACTAGAGAGAGTTGAACTAGTGGTGTATAGATTGGCACTACCACCGAAACTGTCAAATATTCATAATATGTTCCATGTATCCATGTTGAGGAGATATTGATCAAATCCAAACTATGTGGTACAAATGGAAACTTTAGAAATGTAGTCCAACTTATCTTATGAAGAAGAGTGTTACACCCCAAAATTGGCCGATCAAAGAGAAAAGAGAATAGATGTAAAGAGTCCCTGTTTTGGCACACTATGGTAGCATAGTCCACCATTTTACAAACTTCTGGCAAACTAAAGTTTGGCATATAAAATATTCGCCTGCAGAAGTTACTAAGGATTTCATCTTAGGGTATTTTTCAATTGAAGAAATAGTATGCCAACTGAAGAGTATGCCCCAGAATTCTGACTGAGCACGACATGCAAATCAAGTGTGTAAGAAAGTTGTGAAAGATTAGATCATCTTCAGGAGCACGCCTTACGAGAGTTATTGCCAAAGGTGTGGTACGCCTGGTTTTCTTGAGCACTATGCAAGGTGGGTTTTGTAACATGATTTGTTGGGAGTCAATTGAATGGATTAATTTGTCAAAAAACATTTGCATCAGATTCTCTTTTATATTTTTCCTGATTTCTGTAGGGTATTTAAGAGACAATTTCTGTATGCATTTGACACTTGTCAAGATCCACTAAGAGGAAATGAGTATCTATAGTAGGAAAGAAACATTTTGGACGGTCTTTCTTTCCTTTTCCTCTACGCTCTGGTTCTTCTTCTTAAACCTAAATATTTACTTCTTCTTCATTGAACTAGAAGCTAAGGTTTTATGTGGTTAATCATTGGATGTTTCAACCGCCTAGTAAGTCTGATAACTCTGTATGTTATGATTTTAAAAGAGTAAGGATGTTAACTAGCATAAAAATAGTAGGATGTGTGTAACAGCCCGATTTTAGCTAAATCGGAACAGTGGTTTTGAAACCATAAATTTGATGTCAAAAAATTATTTTAATATTATTTTTTGTGTTTACAACATGTTATTTGAAATGGTATGTATGCCCTGTTTCCACATGTTATTCGTGTCCTCGGCTATGTGATGCAAGTCAATATGTATGCCCTGTTTCCACATAGCCTAAGACACGGGCGTGTCTACTAGGCGTGTGACCTCTGTTTATATGAAAAATTTTTAATTTTTCTAAAAATTATCGTATGTTATCGGTTTAGTCCCGAGCCATTTCTATAGCATGTTTAAGGCCTCGTAGGTCTTTATAAGGGACAATGAGGTTGTATTGAATGATATATGAGAATGAATGATTTATGATGATCAATGTATGATATATGTGTTATGTTTTGATTGGTAATACCTCATAACCCTATTTCGGCAATGAATATGAGTTAGGGGTGTTACATTTTATTGGTATCAAAGCTACAGTTTAGTCGATTCTAGGACTAACGTAGCCTGTGTAAGAGTCTAGCTATACATGCCATATATACTCGGCAATAGTGTGATGATTCCTGACAGCTTAAATTGTGTTTTTGTATAGTAATGGATCCCGAATAAGCTCTAGCGAATGATATAGAGAGTAATGTGCCAGCTCCCGCTCAAGGGACAGTGCCTATTTAACCTAGACCCATGTCGAGTAGTCACGGAGGTGAACCTAAAGAAGTATTTTTCCAGATGATGAACGAATAGTTCACGCAATACATTCGTGCTAATTTGGTTGCTTAACAACCTCCATCCCCACCTATGCCTTAACAAATTCCTGTTATTCCTCAAGTTGTAGATTCGATACGGTTGAACAAGCTGCCAGTGGATAAAATTCGTAAACATGGAGCTAAAGAGTTTCGGGCTACTGTTGATGATGATGCTGAGAAAGCCGAGTTTTGGCTCGAAAATATGATTTGTGTATTTGATGAATTATCTTGTACTCTTGAGGAATGTATTAAATAGGTTGTATCTTTACTAAGAGACACTACATATCAATGGTGGAATACCTTGGTGTCTATAATACCGAGGGAACGAGTGACCTAGGAATTCTTTCAGATGGAGTTCTGAAAGAAATACATAAGTTAGCGATTTCTTGATCAAACGCATAAAGAGTTCTTAGAGTTAAAACAAGGCCGCATGACTGTAATCGAGTATGAAAGAGAGTTTGTACGGTTAAGCAAGTATGCTCGAGAGTATGTGTCTACTGAGGAGATTATGTGTAAACGGTTCGTTGACAGGTTGAATGAAGATATAAAATTACTAGTTGGAATTCTAGAGTTGAAAGATTTTGTCGTTCTGGTTGAAAGGGCTTGTAAAGCTGAGGATCTTAGGAAAGAAAAGAGAAAAGCCGATTTAGAAGCTAGAGACTCGAGAAAAAGATCAATGAGTAAGTCATATCATTCTTCATCAAAAAAATCTCGAGATTTGTTTATTCGATCAAATACACCAGTGGCAAATTGTGAATTAAACTGGTACCAATTTAGTTGAAATGGATATGGTATGATTATGTATTGGTTAATGAACTTTGGCTGCATAATTGTGACTTAAAATGGTACCAATTGAGTTTACTTAGGTATGTGCAATTAGGGTGGCAAATTGGCTTTGCAAATGGCTTATGTTTGTCCACACGGGCAGAGACACGGGCATATGTCTTAGCTTGTGCGACACACGGTTAGGTTACATAGCCGCGTGTCCACTTGTGTTGAAATTGAATTGAAGTTAGTATGCTCCACACAGTCTCACACACGGGTGTGTGACTGGCCGTGTGGTATAAGTCAGTATACCTCGTAAATGGCACACGGCCTAGCACACGGGCGTGTGTGGCCATTTTGAAGGGCACACGGCCTAGCCCACGGCCGTGTGTGGCCATTTTTTTTGTTAGAATAGTATTTTAAAAAATCCACATTAAAAATTTAATAAAGTAATCAACAATATTGACTATTTAAGCTAAACATAGGGATTAAATTATTATAAAAATTTAAATATAAAGAATGAATCTTAGTTTTAGATATAATAGAGGAACAAAAATGATATTTAACTATTTTTCTATAAAATGTAAAAAGAAAATAAAAGGATGGCTGAGACACGTGGCACTGTAGGACCTTCCTTTTAATTTTTTGATTCGGTTGATATTTTTCTATAAATAAAATAAAAAAACTATGATGAACATGAGCTGGCAATAATTAGACGAAATGGGGAGAAATTGGAAACACAGGCGATCGTGGAATAAAGTTGATAAATGAAATAAGAAACAATATATATGATATAAATATGTAAATAATTTAAAAATTTTACATAATATAAATTATTAATATATTGTTATAGATATCGAATTAACCAAATTTAATTTTTTTAGGTCTAAAAATCAAATAAACTTCTTAGAAAGAATAGGGTCAAAATCTTAGACACTGGATAACAAAATTAAATTCTACTATTATTAGGTTTTAGTCGTAGGCATGATTAAGTAGTTGGCGAGGAAAATAAAAAATTTAATTATTTCAAAATTAATAAAATAAACATAATGTTTTTACTCCAAGATGTAGGAGTTTGGTTTTATATATTAATTAAAATTATTTTATAATTTTGTATAAATTTAATTTTATGATTGATAGTATAAATAAATTTAAAAGTATTTTATAATTCCTCATATATTTTGTAATTTAATATTTTATTTGATAAAAATAAGGTCTTAAATTATTATTATACAATTTTCCCAGTTAAACATATATAAAAAATGGTTTATGAAATCTATTAACTTTTTATTTATGAAATATATTTATACTAAATATTTTAAAATTTTTAATGTTTTTTCATTTCTTTTAATTTTTTTAAACTCAACCCTATAAATATTCCTTATTATAAATATTTACTTCCATTTTTTAATAAAATAATTTTAAATTAATTTTTTTATCCTACATGCCATTTAAATTATTAAATAGATAATAATAATTTTAATAGATAATTATAAATTTTGAATACGAAGGAGCTTGTAATTTTCCGTTATAATTTAAATAACACTTTATGGATAATAAAAAAATATGGAAATTATCATTAAAAAATATCAAAAAGTAAGTAAAAAAATAATGTGCCACGTGTTATCATTATATAGTTTTTATCTTGTTATACATATATATGTATAATATATATGTGTGATACCAATAATTCAAAATAATAAATAATACCAAAATACTGAAAACACCAATTGCAGGAGCGATATTAGTCTTGGTGTTGGGATTGATCAGAAATTTCGGATGTTTTCTTATTCACTAATAAGTTAATTATAGTTAATAAGAACAACTTTAAACCACCAAATTTTCCTTAGATATTTTAAGCTATCGATACCTTTTTTTAAAATATATTCATTAGTAGCCGTTATAAGCACCTATGTATCAATCCTTTAGAGAATGTACTGATATCTCATTAACAAGTATTAGTACCTTACTCTTCTAAATTGTTTTGTGAATACTAACTTGTAGTGTATCCATACTTAAATTCCCAGTGTAAATACCTAGTTAACAAATTGCTTTAAAAACATTTTAAACACTCTCAAACCCACATGGAGTTAACTAAAAACATTTTTTACAATTTTTTTTTTTGGTATTCTCCACATTCTTGCACATGCAAATTTTGATTCGTAAATTGACTTGAAAATTTAGAGTCAAATTTTATTAATAACTTGAAAGGAAAATTACAATCTCTAGAAATTTTCTTGATTACAAAAAAAATTTCTCTTGATTCTTCTCTTTGATGGAACTTTGATCCAAGGGTTGTCTAAACATGATATTGAAAAGATGCAGTCTGCTTATCAAAACTTGATCTTGAAAGCGAGATGTTTACTTGAGAGTTTGATTTGATTTAGATTTAAAGGTTGCAGAGATTTAATCCTAAAAACGAGTTTATACTTCCTTATTATAAAAGAGAGTTCTTGTAAAATTTTAACTTATTTATTTGAATGTTATACAAAAATTAAACTGTTTTGTTTAGTATTTATCTGTTATTAATTGAATCATTAGAAATAAAATAATCATTTAACATTATCATATAATTATTTTATTTTTAATTAGTGATAATATATTTTTATTAATTTTCTCTTAATTAATTTAAAGTTATAATAGAAAAATAATTACTACATCATCATTACTACCATGATCATTTCAGCTTCATCCACAAAAAAATTAACTTAGAAACGTGAGATTTTATAATTTACAAATTCTCCTTCAAGATTTAATTACGAATACAAATGTTGGGGAGTAAGAAGTGATCCAATTTTTGAAATTTGACTTCATTTTCAATAAATAAATTTGCGCCTAAAGCCGTCTTTCATTTCTGCATTTTCACCTTCGAAATTTACTTCGCATTGTTTTGCATGGCAAGCTTATCATGCCACGTATATGCTCATTTCACCAACATTAGAAAGAAATCATGCCACGACTCTTCATTTTAATGCATGCATGTGCTTCGGATTTTTTCACCGAAGAGTTAATGCAATTTGAATTTGGACTTATGATGAAATTGATCCTCCATAAGGAAATTACAATTTGACTCAAGTAAGATTCGAATTGTCCTGCGTATAAAAGCGATGCTTTGCTAGCCGATTTCCTCACATTCGCAGGGCGTTCGAAAGGTGTGAATTTGGATTCTCGTTCGTTGTTTGTCACGGTTTTTCTTATGTATGTCACTTCATCATCAAGCTTTATGATGAGGGCACAAAGTTAATGGAGAAAGCTTCAACAAATTTTAGTACACTCATGTCGTGGAATTCGATACTTGTGAGTTCAAAATTTTGCGACATCAATATAGCAAGAGATGAAACATGAGGCATTTATGGTGATTCAGGTGGATCAATTCCAAACTTTGTAACATTAGCATGAAAAATGACAAAACAGGCGGCATCTGTGGTGATCAAGGTGGATCAATAGCAAACTTTTCGACACCAATATAGCAAATGATGAAGTAGACAATATTTATGATAACCAAGGTGGATTCGCTCCAAATTTTACAGCATCATCTTTGCAACATCAATTTGGCAAGAGAAATATCAATTCCAAACTAGGGGAGAAATATCAATTCCAAATTTTGCAACATCAACATCGAAACACCCCTCACTCTATCTAATACTGGTAATATTCTATCAATTAATACTCATTCTTATAACATAATGAAACTAGATTAATAACATAATATCAATCCCATTATTTCAAAGAATCCCAATCATAATTTTATTGTAACACCCTATATTCGACCCGATCAACTAGTCCGAGTACCAAGTGTCATATCAACACGAATTACTTGACAACATTTCAAGCCTAACAAATTTTTCACGCTTAAACAATATCAAATTCCAAAGTTTAACTTCTATTATAGATTTTATAGCATGTGTTTTAATTCTTTACAAAATTTCCTAATAGACGTTTACAACTTTGCAATGAGACTATAATACATGTTTATCCAACAACTCCCTTGCGACGTGGCCTCTAAAGGTGCCCCTCTATATACATGAAACAACCTCCCTGCCCAACTCTAACATTGGTGGGGTCTGGCTTGGTCCCTCATCTAGATGTAAAGTCTTTATCTACCCTACACCCACGCAATAATTTTTTTATAAGTTTAGAAGAACTTAGTGAGATCTGTAAAATGAATTCATGCAAGGCATCATAAATCTTAAGAAATCAAAATTCCTGGCTTAGAATTTAACTCCTTATTTTTGTAGGAGGATTTACGAATTTAGTTGACAAGGCCAATGCCACTTTTTCTCTCTGAGCCGACTTTGTGCGGACTTGATCTCTGGTCTGGCCATAACCATGTTTTTTTCATTGGGGTATCACCCCATTTATCATTGATCCAGATGCTTAATATTTGTATTTAGTAATCCTAATTGGTGACGCTTATCATTTACCCAAATAATCGCTGTAACTACGAGTCCTTACCAGAATACAACCTTTTCCTTAAGGAATTAGTGCCCACAATGTAACCCATAATACCCACTCCTTTAGCCAATTTATTTAGGATGCTCCGTTAGATTGTGTTTCATGGTCTCGACAAACTTTTGCGTCTCATGATTATTTGACGAACTTTATTGATTATTCAGCCTTGACCTGGCGTTTCCTCCTATGAAGACTCGAGTCGGTTTACCCAATCTTCAGGCTACCTCTTTGTTGACTTACAAATTAAGACTGTATCCCACTATAGCTTATTCCGTATCTGCTTTTCAATGTGGGTTCCGCAGCTTCCCTAGCGAACTGTCATTGATGTACACTACATTTACCTCTTTATCTAATGACTCTCTGCTTCTTTTCACCCTAACTATATTAAGACGCTTCTTTGGCTCCACTTATCCTCGCCTATGGCTAATTCTCTCATTCTCCCGCTAACTTATGTTCCCTAGACGTACTACGTTCATTCAATTTGGTGACTTACTACATCAGTCACACCATAAAATTTACTTTATATCTTTGCAAGTCTCTTTGTATACTATTCTACAGGCTTCACACATATAACCCTAAGTTTATTGTCCTGGCAAACTTCCTCTTGTTAGGTGTCCTGATGGACCCTTTATGTTGCCATGGCCAAGCCATGGTCTTACATATTATTCCCTATGTTTAATGTCCTAGCAGACTCCATTGGTTTCCATAGCCGAGCTATGGTCTTACACCTTAAACCTCTTTGAGCTGTCACCCCAAAGCACCTTACCACCATAGCGATGTCGCCCCATAAATCATGCTGCCGTTGTCGCGATGTTACTCTATAGAACCTAATAATTGTCGTCACGGTGTCACTCTAATGAGCCAGTTGATATCATACCGTTTCATATTTAAACCTGATGCCCAAACACCACATCCATGATTATATAAAAACTTTTAAGAGTTCTTACACTACTTCTTTCTTCGATCCATGAGCACAGGGAGGTAAGGAAGCTTACCGATTCCTAAATTTTTTCACTAGCAAACATCAATTTACTCAATGGATGCAACATTCAAAGCTTCCTTCAACTACATTGTCTCCTTCTTCAGAGCAAGTGAAGAAGACAAGGCTTTAGAGAGAGAGAGAAATTGGTAAACAGAATTGATAAGAATTCTGTTTCCATCCACATCTATATCTAAAATTCATTGGCACTATCTCCACAGACTAATACCACCATTCAATTCTAATCATTTTGTCTTCCATAATGGAACCAGTCGGTTCCAGTCTAACTAAACCAAAATTAGAACTAAACTATTTGCTTATCGGTTCACAAATTTTCCTAAAATTCTTTATAGATTCACCAACTTACCATACTTTCAATTAGATCCCAAATCTCCTCCTTAATTGGGTTCTTAAAGATATACTGTGTCATACCCCAAATAAGGTGAATCCGATTAGAAGGCATACATATGTGAAATTATATATTTGGCGTAGTGTAGTCCACCCATTTACAGTTTATTGGCGAATAAGAGTTGGTATATGGTACTCACCACATAAGTAATTAAAGATTCTCTCTTAGGTTATTCTACTATCTAAGAAAAGAATGTGTCAAGTAAAGAGTAAGCATGGTGTGAGTTATTGCCAAATGTATAGTATGCCTAGTTTGTTTGATCACTATTTTGGTTTGTAACACCCAAAAATCTCGAAATCCTGAATTTCCTTTATTTTCGATTTTGATGAAAATTGTGTTTAATATTCTTATCCAAGAGATAATTTTAATAGGTCTTAGCTAAGGTTGAGTTGGAATTAAGGGGTAGAAGAAATTATAATTTAATTATTAAAAGAATCAGGGTTGATAAGTAGGTAGGCTTTTGAATAAATGAAGAAAAAATTGGACACAAAAAGAGCCTGTGGTGGAGTGGCTAAGTGACGTCACATAAGATGTAGTGAGGTGGTGTTAGTAGCTAGCAAGGGGGTCCAAGGTTCAAATCCTAGCTTAGTATTTTTTAGAATTTAATTTTGGGCTTCTAGAAGGATGGAAGTGGCGTGAAGATGGACTCCAAGGGGAGTGTTCAAAAGAGAAAATTAAAGAAAGGATCAAGGGGTTATCAGGGAGAAAAATGAGGAGATGAGAAGTGAGGAGTAAGTGGAGCTGAATTGGGAACTTGGGCTTGAAGAATTCGGCGATAGGGCTATAAATAGGTGTCAAATGGGAGGGTTGAGAAGTTAAAGACGAATTTCCCTTCACTTTGTGCCAGAAACCCTTTTCTCTTCAAGATCCAAAAAAGCTGAAAACCCTCTATTTTACTTTTTTTTTTGCCGATTTCTATTCTCCTCTACACAATCTTCTTTGCCAATTTCTTCTACTACTCTTCTTCTTTAATCTGTACTAAATAAACCTTATTCACCATACTTACTTTGAAAAGCCGAAAAACTGAATCTTCTAAGGGCCGAATACTTTTTGACCGAATCTAGTGTAAGTGTTGCTCTTCCAATCGATTTTTCTTTGTTTAGTATCGATTATTGTCCCTCACTCTTTCTAATCAACTTTGGTAGGGAATTAGTATCAGATCTTGGTTTTTAGCTCTCTGTCGAATTGCTCCTTAAGGTGTTGCGGTTTTGGTAAGTAATCTTCTCTCATTGGCTAAGGTGGCCGAATGGTCATAGTTATGGTAAGGAGACTTGTGTTGGATATGAGTCACCTATTATTCGGGTTTTAATAGTTAAGATTTGTGCAGATCTAGGAAATACGTGATCAAGGAAAAAACGATTAAGGATTGGGCTTAAGATAAGTTTAAGGTGAGGTTTTAGTTTTGGAGTAAATACGTATTAAGCACGTGATTAATCTTTGAGTGATATCGATTGTAGGTTTGGGCTAAGGAGATCGCATCACGCTTGCTTACCAGGTGTGTACATACACTGCACACACACAATGAATCGGCAAAAGCCAAAAAGCCGAAAAGCTGAAAGGCCGAAATGCAGAAAAGCTGAAAGTTTGGCTATAGTAGTCTTGCGAGTGCGCGAACACTTGTAAGGAGGAGACCGATAGGTTGCCTGAGGGCCATGGGCAATTCCATGGACTTGGGTTGTGATTTGGCCATATGGGCCAGAATGGGCTAAATGGGCCCGATGGGCTGTTGGGCCCATAATAGGCAAAAATTGAATATTGATGCTATGTGATAGGAATTTGTATGTGAGCATGAATGTGAATGTGACTGGGCCTAACGGGCCATATAAATGTGATTTGGGCCTAATGGGCCATATGAATATGATTGGGGCTTAATGGACCAGATACAGGTATGTGAAATTGTTTGGGCTTTGTAAGGGGTTTTGGGCCTAGTATATGATATCCACATAAGACTTAATTAATATATTCGACCGTGGACAAGTCAATGGGTTAAGGTGTGGCAACGGGTATATGTATGTCTAGGATTGGATCTAGGGAGAGCTTGGTACTTAAGCGGTCTTAATGACCCACCTCCTCTTCTCTAAAATCCTACTTGGTGCATAGTATTCGCTCATCTTAGCTCACGAGACTTGTTAACGGGCCAAGATAAGTGAAAGCCGTAATTAAGGGAAAATTACTAAAATGCCTAAGCCATAATTAAGGGAAAATTACTAAAATGCCTCTGAGGGCGAAAATAACCAAAATACCCCTAGATGTTGAATGTAAGTTTTATGGATGCGACATGCATACGTATGATATTCTGCTTAGGTTGCATATGGGTTGGGAATTATGGAACGGAGGAAGTATATGAGGATCGCATGGTTGCTTGACAATCGTGGATCCACTGACGACTTTTAAAGCCCAATATGTAAATGAAGGTAGTTCCGCAACTGGGCTACCATGGTGTGTGGGTTGGGTGGGTCGATATTTATATCCCTACATGGTGTGACGGGGGACGGAGCCGGTGTGTAGCAGATGGATAATTTGGATGGGATTGCATTGTATGACTGATAAATGATTTTTTTTAATGCTTGTTTTTGTCGAGGGTTGTACACATTGATTTTCTGAAAACTCACCCCCTCTTTTATTTTATTTTCAGGTGATGCTCAGTAGAAGGTTCGATGTTTGGAAGGGCTCTGGGTGGCCTGCTAGCAAGATGATTTGGACTTGGGTTTTTTTTTCAAGCATTTAAGTTTTTACTTCTTTTTAAGTATGTTCCAAACCAGATTGTAATAAGGTTTTCATTGTCTTATTATTACTTGAATTATTATTATTTTCAATGTAATTACAAGAAGTTGAACATGGGTTTTCTAAATTATAGTATGTTTTCTATGTTTCCGCAATTAGATTTTTAAATGATAAGTTTTCTTAAATCAAATGTTTCAACAAGGTTTTTGTAACTGAAAGGGTGTGTTTTTTTTAAGTTATTTAAGTTTTCTTTTATTTTAAGAAGGGTTTTCAATGAAAACACGATTTTCGCTAAAACACTTCAATGTGACACACCAAATTCGGCCATAACGTCTGGGTCGGGTTTGGGGTGTTACATGGTTGGTTTCATAACATGAATAGGTTAAGAGCCAACTAAACTGACTGGTTAAATAATATTTGTACATGGTTATCATTTATATTTCACTCAGACTTTGTAGGCCATTTATTAAGAAAAACTCTAGATGTAATTGAGACTTGTTGAGTTCCACTAAAGGGAAATTAGATACATATATATATTGTGAGAAGGTTAAGTCTAGAGGGTTTTTCTTCTTTTAAATCTACTCTCTGGTTCTTCCTCTTAGATGTTATATGTTTTATTCTCTGAAAGCTAAGGATTTTGCAATCAATGATTTGATGTTCCAACTCCTTGTAAGTTTGATAGCTCTCCATGTTAAGTTTTTGAAAAAATAAGGGTAGTAAGAAACACTTGAATAGTGAGTTATGAATAAGAGACCTTGCATAGGGGTTGTCAGAAATTGAGATACTAGACATTTGTTTGTAAATGGGTTTTAATAATGGTATCATGTTCTTTAAGTAGTTTTGCTATTGATTTGAAAGGGATGTTCAAGTTTTGGTTCTCCAAGCTATAATCTTGGTGAGTTTCATGTGAGTCTCTATCTGGAATCTTGCATGTTAACTGTTTAAGTAAAATATATATTGTAACGCCTCAGATCTGTCGGGTCCGAAGTTTAGTGTATACCCATAAATAGTCTATTTGGCGTAGTGTTATCTGCCCAAAAGATTATTTTTTCGTATATTTGTGGGCATATAGTAACTGCCCCAAGAGTAAGTAAGAATTTGATTTTCTGATATCTACCATGTATTAAGGAGAAGTTCCTATTAAGAGATTAAGGGCATGTATAGAATGAGCATTTGCCAAAAGTATAGTACTTCTAGTTTGTATGGAATACTATGTTATTTAGATTTTATGTAATGTGGTTAGAAATCAACTAAATATTCAAGTTGGATAATCGTGATTTCAAGACATTTATTCATATTTCTTTCAAAAACTATAGGCTATTAAGAAGGCAAATTCTGAAATGTATGGCACTTGTTAAATTCCACTAATTAAGTTGACTCATATTTATATGTGAGAGATAAGTTTTGAAAGGGTTCTTTTTTTTCTTCCTCTTCCTTAAGTTATATTTACTGATACCTTCTTTAAGCTTGAATGTATCTTACATTGATGATCTAGAAACTATGGTTTTTTATGAACAATGGTTACTTTGTATTAGGGTGAGTATTTCAGCTCTACATGTTAAGCTTTGAATGAGTAAATTTGTATGCGGTGATTGAAGAAGAAGACTATAAGTATAAGATTTCTGCATGAGATTGTCAGCGATTGATATGATAAATAATTTGTATGTACAAGAGTAGTAATAGTGAAATTATGTTTCTAAGCAGTGGTCGTTGCTGGTTCGAGATGGATATCTACATCTAGAGTTTTGAATTGTAGTAAGTGAGAATTAGAGGATATATTTTTCATATTAAAGTATATCTATATAAAAATGATCAAAATGAAAACTGGAAATCATGGATAGTATAGTATGAATATGTTACTTATACAACTATAGGAATAAAAATATGGTTAGATAAATAGATAAGTTAGTCTACTTCGAAATAAGTTCTTTGGGATGTATAAAGAGTGTTACGAACTTATGAAATCTTAGGTCTGGGATATGTCTAGTTCGTAGAGTTTGTAAAGTGAGTCGAACCACTACAGTGGTAAATAAGGAAGTCCATTGGAACTGTAAACACGAACTCTAATATAGAGCTCTGAAGAAAAAATTCCATGTTTATAGCATACTCTAAAAGATCTGTTGAATGACATTTTATTTAATGGAGTTCTCTGTGTTTACTAGGGCAATGATGGGCAAACCTTACTTAATGTGAGTTTAGGCAAATCCATATCGCAAACATGATAGTTTTCGGAATGCCTATGTGGCATCCTGTCCACCTTTGTGGCATTCTCTGAATGGAATGCCTTTGTGGCATACTCTCAATGGACTACCTTTATGGCATATACTGAATGGACCGCCTTGGTGGTGTACTCTATATGATCACCTGTTTGGCGTGTCCTCTTAGGCATACGTGTTATGAATTGTTAGGAAAATCTGGTAAGATTTGTCTCTGAGTTTCTATCTCTATTGTCAGATATTAGTAAATTCTTTTAGTTTTGTAATAAGTAAGGCTAAGATGAGGTACCGATAAGTTCTGGGTTAAAAGTGATATGAATAAGTCTTGACGGTTTTCGTGAAAAAAAGAAATGTATGTAACAATCCAATTTTGTGCCTAGTCAGAATAGTGCTTTCAGAACCATAAATCCTCGGTTGAAGAAATATTTTATATTATTTTATGTGTTATAGCATGATTATATGAGTGTTTGAAATTTTTTGGTGAATTAATTTCAGTGATTGCATGCTTAATTTTGAAAAAGGACTAAATCGCATAAAGTGCAAAAGTTTTGTTCTACTAGCTAAAGGTGTCAAATAGCTATGGAACATTAAACTAGGGGTCCTTATTGAGTAAATAGACCAATAAAATATTAGTGGCTAGACATGGAGCCTTAATTCAAGGGATGGTCAAATGTTAGGTGACTTAATTGATAATAAAATAATAAACCTAAAGGACTAGCTAACATCTTTTTCATTCATTCTCTTCACCACTGAAAATTATAGTAAAAAGGGGGCTTTTGAAGCTTGAAAATTTTAGCCACTTGGTTTCTTTACAAGTAAGTGATTTTAATGGTCTTTCTTGATGATTTTTGTATTTTTGGGACCCTTGTAGTATAAGCTAACTAATGGGGGAACTATTTTGCAAAATTGTTGAGGGTCTAGGGTGTTTCCTTTTGAGTACTCATGTTTTTTACTGAATTTTTATGGAATAAAATGAATTATGGTTGTTAAATAAACAACTTTTGTGAAGAGGCTCTCATGAAAAACCCCAAAAAGGGATCATTTTGTAAAAGTTATAAAATGGGTGGTAAATGTGTCAAATAATTGATATTGTGAGATGCTATAGGCTTAAAGTAGATTCGGCTAGGCTTGGTTAATGAGGAAATTCGATGAAAATTATTTTACGAGCCTAGGGACTAAATTGTAAAAATGTAAAAGTTTAGGGGCAAAATAGTCATTTTGCCAAAGTAGGGATTTTGGAATATCTTGATTTATATGATGATTAAATAAATAAATATTGTCATTATAGATCAAGAAATACGGAATCCGGACCTAGACCGGAAGAAAACCAAGCTAGTGGATTAAATCAAACTCGTCGCCCATATTTTGAATACTGATGTAAGTTGCACGTAAATTTCAACATTTTATTGTTATTAGCTATTGAATGATTGTTACCACATGGAATGTGTGATTTTTGCTATGAATATGCATGACGAGACTTGATGTGGTAAAACTCCCGGTTGAACCGTAGGAATAGATCGAACATCCATGCTAGGATACTAGGGTTATTTGTGGGCTAGTGTAAGACCATGTCTGGGACATGGCATCAGCCTCAATATGTGAGCCTGTGTAAGACCATGTTTGGAACATGGCATCAACATTGTTATGAGAACTAGTGTAAGACCATGTATGGGACATGGCATCAGCCTCAATATGTAAGCCAGTGTAAGACCATGTCTGGGATACGGCATCAACACCGATACATGAGAGCTAGTGTAAGACCATCTCTGGGACATGGCATCAGCATTCTACCCTTTTGTATGAGGCTTATTGGGTATCCTTTAGTATTCCAACTAGTTCAACGGGTGATTTAAAGATTATGTCATGATTGAGAAAAGTTATGATTATGTTGCAAGTGGTACAAGTACCTACACGAAACTCATGAGAATGAGCTCGGGTTGTGTACATGAGTAGTAAGGATGAAAATGAGTAAGTTATGTCTATGGTCATTCGAGAATCTTGTGCAAGTGTATAATATGTTATGAGTATGATATTACTTGGTAAAGTGTTGCTAATTATTTACATGTAACTTATTAACCTTTGTGCTTACTCCCTCTCTTTTCCATTTTCTTATAGCATCGCCAAGCTAGCTCGGGGATCAAAGGATGTTGGAGGCTCGATCACACTATCAATCGAAACAATTGGGTATGGTTAGATTTGTCATTTTGAGTATGGCATGTATAGGGACTTGGTCTTTTTGTTAAGTGTCATGTTGGTTTAGCCATGAATGTTGACTCATGTTGATGTGATATTCATTTTATATATGCTATTGATGTTGGCTGATATTGATTATTGCTAAATGCATTTGATGAGAATTTTCATGGATGTAGTTGTTGCATGGTTTGTGTTGATAAGTAGGAGATGTTGTATGTGATAGAAAATAGCTAAGAAATGATGTGTGGATGCCTTGGTAATGGCTGATATGGTCACATGTCTTTGTGATATTGGTATTCTTTAATGTTCTGTAGCTTGGTGTAAGTAAGGGTGACAAAAAGGCTTCGTAAATAGCCTTGTTTTTGTCTACACAAGTAGATACACGGGCATGTGTCTAGATCGTGTGTGACACATGGTCTGCCCCATGGGCATGTGGCTGGGTCGTGTGTCCCCTACACCTAAATTTGGAAAAACAGAATGCACAGTAGTAACCACACGAGTGGAGACATGGCCATGTGTCTCAACTATGTGGAGAACACGGCCATAGCACACGGGCATGTGCCCAAGACATGTAAAGTCTGCACCTTAAATGCGAAATTAAATTCGCTGCCCGGCCCAGCACATGGGCGTGTGCCTTGGCCGTGTGCCTCTAAATAGTTGATGACGTTAGAAACAAAATGTCAAGGTTTTAGTACACGGGCTGAGACACGGGTGTGTCATGGCTGTGTGAGGGACACGGGAGTGTGCCAGGCCATGTGAAAACCCTTGTTGGTTCGAATTGAGAAATAAATCCACATGGGCTGAGGACACGAGCATGTCCAAATACATTCAGGATGCGTGACCTATACGGGCCTTCAACATGGGCATGTTAAGAGGACACACGGGCGTATCGTCCTATAACACCCCTTACCCGAGTCCGAGGTCGGGACAGGGTACGAGGTATTATCAGACTTAAACGTACAGAACTATGTAAAACCAGGTCATAAAAAAATTCTTTCAAATTAAAAACAGTCATTTATATTCATAATGTCCCTTATATGAGCTTACAGGGCCCAAAACATACATCAGGGGTGGTTCAGGACTAAACCGAGAACTTACGAACTTTCTACAACACTTAGAAACTTTTCTAGTTTTGGAGAGTCACACCCCCGTGTGGATAGGCCGTGTGGCCACACATACCCGTGTGGCTCGAACACGCCCGTGTCCTCAACCCGTGTAACTCTCTGTTTATGACGTTAGCAATATTTTAAGGTCACACGGCCAAGACACATGCCCGTGTGCTAGGCCGTGTCTTCCACACGACTAAGACACACGGACGTGTCTCTGTCCGTGTGGCCAACACTTAGGCTATTTTCCAAGCCTTGGTCAACCTTAATCCCTCACACACTTATACACATCAATGGCATAGAACATGGTATCCAATTAAAGATTAAACAAACTCAATTAAGTTACAAACATAACATATGCATGCCATCATACTTGTGTTTCTCATACTCATTTGGCCGTGTCTATTATAATGCCACTTATACTTTTATACCACGATTATCATCATACTAATTAACTTCAACTTAATTATATAAAATAAGTATAACCACATCACACAAGATCTCGGTACATATAAGCACATGATCAGATTTCAAGGTGTTAGCACATTGCACATGGATAAATAAGTTTACAAACCCATAACCAATATAAGGCACATCTCATGGCTATATACACTTGAATCATTATAAGCCAATACATTTGGCCAAACCATTAAACACGTAACACAAAGGACTAAGTCTCTATACATGCCACTCACTTGAAAGCACTTAAGTTTTATTGATACCCCAAAATTGATAATTTGATAGTATGATGCTGCCTCCGACGATCTCCAATCCTGAACTAACCTGACAACACTAAGGAAATAAAAAGGAGAGGGTAACCTAAGTCCGTATGAAAATAATAAGCAATTTATTAACATGCTTCTACCAATTCTCACATCATGATCTCAAGGTAAAATAATCTTAATTGCACTTTTTAATTATGTTCATGTCAATCTGTTTACTCGCGTCATAGTCACTAAATTATTAATATCTTGAGCTAAAGAATTCTAAATTAAGATCCGTTAAAAGCATTTAAAGCTAGACTCATATATCTTTCTACCAAAATTTTTCATAATTTATAGATTAGCCAATAAGTACAATTTATTCTTCAAAGTTACCCCTGTTCTGCTGTTTGACAACTTCGACCTTTCTTTACTAAAAATTAATTATCTCTTAGTAAGGGATTTGGATGATGTTCCTGTCTATTTCTGTTGAAAATAGACTCATTAATAATTTTAGTCATACAAATTCTAACGGATAATTATTTTCATACATATTTTAATGATCTTCCAAAGTTAAGACAGGGGAGCCCGAAATCACTCTGACCCTGTCTCACAAAAATTCAAATATCTCATAATATGAAATTATTTTGCGTACACCGTTTCCTCTATGTGAAACTAGACTCAATAAGCTTTAATTTAATATTTTATTCAACCTCCAACTCAATTTTAAAAAAATTTGGTAGATTTTCAAATTTGGACTACTGTTGTTGTCCAAAGCTGTTTTAGTGTAAAGTGATGATACTAAGTTTATAACACCTTTACAAATCATTTCCACCATCATGGTAAAAATACATTTTTTTTATACATCACAAGCCTAGACCCATAATCACATGGTCATCACAATTTCAATCTCATAAGCATGACTTACTTATTTGCATCCTTACCAACGGTACATCATAAACTGAAATCATTTCTCATGAGTTTTGCGTAAATACCTGTACCACTTCGTAACGTAATCATACACTATCACAACTTTGATATAATCTTTGAATTACCCGTTGAGCCACTTGAAATACTAAAGGATACTCGGAATCATCATACACATAATAGGATGCCAAAGCTATGTCCCAGACGTGGTCTTATATGGGATTACACATCGATACCAATAGCCCAGCTACAGTCTTACACGAAGTCTCATAACGGTGTCGATGCCATGTCCCAGACATGGTCTTATATGGGACCTCATATCGATGCGAATGCCATATCCCATATATGGTCTTACATGGGATCTCATATTGATGCCGATGCCATATCCCAAACGTGGTCTTATACAGGATCTCTTATTGATGCCGATGCCATGTCCCAGATATGGTCTTTGTAACACCCCTAACCCGTATCCGTCGTTGGATTAGGGTTAATAGGCATTACTGAACATATCGAAATATTTCGCATTCATTTCACAATCATTATAGTATCATAGTCACACATCATTATAGAGTCCCTTATATAGGTCAACGAGACCTTAAACATGCTTTAGAAAAGGATCAGAATTAAACCAGGCAAATATAATTTTTTTTTTCAAAAGTTAAACATTTTTCAAAGTTATAAAGGTCACACACCCGTGTGAACAGGCTGTGTGCCTCTCACGGCATTAGACACGCCCGTGTGTCTATGCTGTGGCAAAATAGGGTATACATACTGACTTGTCCACACGACCACAGTACACATCCGTGTGCTAGGCCGTGTGAAAATTAGAGAGGTTACTGACTTGGGTCACACAGCCGACCACACGCCCATGTGCCAACCCGTGTGCCACACACGACCGATAGACACACCCGTGTCTCTAGGCGTGTCAAACTGTAGGGTATACTGACTTTAAATCGTAGGCTACCCCAAGGGACACACAACCGTGTAACATAATCGTGTGTCACACACGGCTGAGACACACGCCCGTGTCTTTGCCCGTGTGGACAAAAATAGGCTATTTGCAAAGCCAAATTCCCACGCATTTTGGGCCATCCCTATAAGCATCAAAACCAAAACATTTTATACCAAATTTTCAACCAATTCACATCCAAAATATAAACCGTTCATGCCATATCATTATCAACAAATTTCATCCTCAATATACAAACCAAAACATATCAAATCCTAAGCCAAATTCATACCAAATATGAGTTTCATAACCTCAATTCATTTCATTCAATCTCATGCTATAAACTTACCAATTCCTAAAATAAGCACATACCGAAACTTACCGAATTGACCAATTCACTTGGCCATTCATGAACATATCATATTAACCATAATGCATCACATAGTTTATAGCCATAATTCATTCTTATACACAACCAAATCCAAGCCATATCACATGGCTAAATATACACAATACAAAACATATTCAAATACTTCTAGTGTAATATCCCGAATTAGGGCCTAATCGGAATAGTGGTTTCGTGACCACAAAATCCGAGATAGAAATAATTATTTTATGATTATTTTGAGGTCTATGATATGATTGCATGATTGTGTGAAATTTCCGTGAAGAAATTTTATGCATAAAGTGCTTAAATTGAAATTAGGGACTAAATTGAATAATTTGCAAAACTTGCATTCTAGAAGTTTTTAGTATGAAATTACTTTGGAATATTAATTAGGAGGACTTAAATAGAAATTTTACCAATTTCTAAGTTTATGGACAAAAATTGGACATGGATGGAATTTTTGGAAAGTTTAGTAGTAAGGGCATTTTGGTCATTTAGGGGTAAAATGAATTAAAATACAAAATTAAAAGCCAATTTTGCTCATCTTCAACCCCATGGCCGAATATAGCAAGGAGAAACCATGGCTAGGGTTTTCAAGCTTCCAAGCTCGATTGTAAGTCCATTCTAGCCCGTTTTTTCAAGTTCTTCACGTTTTTGGAGTCCCCTGAGCTCGATTTAGCTTATGCTAGCAATAATTTAACCTAGGGTTTATATTTGGAAAAATACCCATAGGTGAAATTTGTGTATTTTGGTGTTTTATGATAGAATATGAGGTTTTAAATTATGTTAGACAGCTTGTGCTACTCGGTTTCAAGTGAAAACGAGCAAAAGGGCTTATTCGGTAAAAATACCTAATAGTCATAAGTACATGTTAGAGTGAGAATTTGATGTTGCCATAGAAAGGAAAAATGATCAGAATGTCATAAAACATAATAAAATAGGCTGAAGTTTAATTTACGAGCTTTGGGGCAAAAGTGTAAATATGCAAAAGTTTAGGGGCAAAATTATAATTTTTCCAAAATATGATTTTGGGTCAATTTGAATAATGTGAGTCATAATTAGGCTATATTTTACATGATATAGCAAGGAAAACTGAAATTCAGGCTAAAATGGGGAAAATACCAAGTTGTGGACGAAATGGAAAAAGTAGCCATTTTCACATACGAGGTAAGTTCATATGTAAATGTTGGTAACATAGTTATTATTTTAAATGTTTTTATATTATTTAAATGATATGATAATTATTATGAAATATTATACTCGTGATAATTATTTGACAATATGTCAAATTATGTGATATACTTGGAAAATGTGAAATACTACCGAGAGCTCAGTATCGGCATTCCGTAGAAGATGGTTGAGACACATGATTGGGAAAAAGGTCCGTTGAACCTTAGGAATGGATTAGGATACAAGTGACATGTCACTGGGATATTTGGGCATCCGAACTCGTTGAGTTGAGTCCGAGTTCACTTATGGATGCGAATGTCCGAACTCGTTGAGTTGAGTCCGAGTTCGTGAGATGTAACTAGGCATCCGAGCTCGTTGAGTTGAGTCCGAGTTCACTTATGGATGCGAACGCCCGAGCTCGTTGAGTTGAGTCGAGTTCGCTTATGGGCGGGTTACATAGTAGCTTGGCTACATATGTGGCACTTATGTGCAAACTTTCCATGTATCCGAATTATATTCCGATGTGTTCAATGGTAAAGTTCTACTCAAATGGAGGAATACTCAAGATGAAAGGGACGTATTGGTAAGTGTTGTGAAATGGATACTTTGAACAGGTATGTACTTAACCCTCGGGTTGAAAAATCGATATAACAACAATATGGTAAGATGATAAATGAAAATATGATATGAATGTCTTGGTGATGATTATGCAAATGATGTTTTATGTTTGCTTATATGGTTGTGTTACTTGCTATTTGCATGTGAACTTACTAAGAATTTATGCTTACTCCCTCCTTTTCATTCCTTGTAGTGTTGACAAGCCAGCTCGGAAATTGGGAACGGTCGGAGGCACGCTCACACTATCCGTATACCATCTTGGCATAATGGCTTGTATATTTTGAGTATGGCATGTATAGCATTATAATCATTTTTTATATATGGTCTTATGATATGATTATTGAGTAGTATAAAAATGCTTGGTAATGATTAGCCATTGGAATGGCTAATTATGATCATATTTGGTGTTATGTATGTCAAATTGCTAGTTAATCCATGGAAACCATGAAATAGGTAAAATTTACCATAAAATAGATTCAGACAGCAGTAGTGACGTGAATTTGAAAAATAATTAAAAATAGTAGAGATATAATTAGATGATGAATAAAATATGGAATTGAAGAATTATGAGTCTATTTTCATATGGAAGAAACGAAACAGGCATATGAGTTATATTTTATGAGATGTTTAAATTTTTGTGAAACAGGGCCAGAGTGATTTCTGGATCCCCTGTTCTGACTTTGTAAATTCACCATAAATTGTATAAAAATAATTAGAAGTCATAATTTATATTTATAGATTTCTTATTGAGTATAGTTTTAAGAGAAACAAACTTCATAGTCATTGAAATTTTGTACAGAGAGATATCTGATTCGTAATACACAGAGGTCAGAGCAGTCGAACCCTGAAATTGGGGAGATTTTAACTAATAAACTGTACTAATTGGCCTAGCCAAAAATTCTAAAAAAAATTAGTAAATATATATTTGAGTCTAGTTTCAGGGAAAATTTACGGAATTGGATTTTGAGTTTCAGAACTCGAGATATGAATTTTAAGCGATCGTGACGCATGATTAGCCAGCTTGTCTGGAAGTTCTAAAATTAAATTGTTTGAGCTGTTTAAGCAATGAATTAAGTCTGTTAACACCTCGTGTTGGACTCCGGCAACGGTCTCGGGTACGGGGCGTTACATTTGGTGGTATCAGAGTAGGTTTAGTCGGTTCTCGGACTAACCTATCATGTGTAAAAGTTTAGCTATACATGCCACTGATCTGTGATAGTGTGATGTCTTCCGACGCGTATGAGTACCGTCTTATTTAGACAAGGTACTCTCCAACCGAGCTGCGCCGACCATGTTCAATGTTATGTAAAGGTATTTGAGTAAAATTATGGTTATGATAAGTATCGGTTCAGAAAAGTATGAATAAAGGTTTATGATACATATGTGATAAATATTCATATTTACTTAATGCTCATATGATGTAGTGTATATGGCTTACTTGATAAGATGAACGGAATAAATAGAAAGTAGTAGAGGTATGAATAAAAGTCATAATATTATGGTACGAATGAAAATGTCCTTATTTTGATTTGGACGTCGAATGTTGATGAATGCTAATGATATATAATTTTTATGAGATAAATGATTATAATGAAATGAACTTATCTATGTTAAATTGTTAGACTGAATTATATGATTGTAATGATATGTAAATGATGATGCACGAAATGAAAGTTATGATTGTGGTGCAAATATCTATGTTTGTTTGGCCTTATATGATGTCATGAGCATGACTTAATTTAATTAAATGAATGGATAAGTAAAGCTATCTAGAAAACATAGAATGTATGCATAAGTATATTGTCTAAATGGGACAATAGGAAAATTGGTGTAAGCCAACATGAATGAATGACATGATTTTGATGATGTTGCTATGATGATGGAAGTTGTGTCATATGTGTATGTATAAGAAAGTCGAGTCAGAGGTCCTACAACCCCTCCCCCCTACCGAGATGGTACTTATAATGGAATTTCATGAGATTTGTATTGAATAAGTTTCCAGTTGAGAACCCAAAGAGTTCAGTGATAGAATAATTATAAGTATGATCAGAGATTGAAAATGAGCTGATAAGTAAAGTCAGAGCCAGGAAAGTATGGGATTGATGTAAAGATTATTGGAATTATACACTGTTCCAGTTAGAAAAGGAATTCTCCTTGGTAAACCAAATTACTCAGGTGCAAGGTCGAGAAAAGTGTAAATCGAAATTTATTCAGAACTGGCCTTCTTTAGTGAATGGTTTAATATGAAATTTGTGACGACAGAACTAGTTGGGGAAAATGATATTTGAAATGTGAACTATCTGAGTGTGATAGTTATGACTGGACAGATTTAGCAGTCTCTTTTGAGATGTTCTATGTGTTTACCCGTTCTCAAAAATATTTCTATGGCTATTGATCTTTTGAAGAAATTCTTGTTATATGGGAATGTCTTTTAATCCTGGTGTTGGATGAAAGCATTGGTAGTCTGACTGGTTTATAATTTATATTGCTCTATTTCATCGGGTATTCTATTTCATTTAAATCGATAAGAATTGATGAGAGAATACATATGATATTATGATTTTGTTTCTTCTACTTGATGCTTCATCTGATATATATGTATGGGAAGATATATTGTTCTTGTTATATTTGATTCCAGTGGGATTAAATGATGTTTTCTTTTGGACTTTCTTTCTTTGAAGAATTATCGGGGTATTCCGTATTTTCTCTATGAGTTTGGTTTTCGATTCTCCGGCTTGGTTTTCGATTCTCCAGCATAGTATCGTATCTTGGGTTTTTTTATTCGGATTTCTTTATTCGGATTTCTCTATTTTGGATTTCTTTATTCAGTTTTCTTGTTATCTTTGTTCCATAATTTGTCAATTATGACTCGTGTTCGAAGTGCGTTCTTCAGCTCGTGATAATCATGTCAAATATGACTATACTTCTAATTTGATCTTGGTAATGTGGTGATTTTAGTATTGGGGTTTTTTTTCTAATTTACGTGTAAGGATTTGACATCGGTAAAGGCATAAGTGATAAAAAAGCGCGAGTTTCGATCGGTATGGTGAATTATCTATTTGAAAGATTTCATGCGACAATTATTTCAGGATTATTTTTCCCAAGTCTGATAATAGAATTTCATTTTGTACGGATAAAAGAGTAAATAGTCTGAACGAGAAGTGTATATTTATTAGAAAAAGTTTGATATTAGTTAAAGTCACTATGAATGATAAGGTTTTCATTTTGTGAAAGCTGAAAAGCTTATTACATGTTGACAGAGTTCGGATAGATGAGAATATTGGTAACCGAAGCGTCTAAACTAGACTAGTCTACATTGAGTAAAGACTTTCGACTTTTGAGTAATATCTTGTTGTATGAATTGTGATGTGTTTCAAGACGGTGAGGTAATGTGATAGTTTAGAGCATTCAATGTTACATAAAATCGGAGTTGTTAAAGGGGTTAAAGCCGAGCATTGGGATCTATCAAAATTATCCTTGTCAGTGTTGATATTGGGATGGAAATGAGAAGGATTATTCTTGAGGCCATATCGAATTATTTCCATGGCGTAAAGAGGAAAATGTGATGTATCCTATTGTTAAATGTTTGGCGAGATCTATAAATCATATCTGTATTGAATGAATTCCTACTCATCAGATTCATGGAAATTCAGGTCTCTTTGATTGTTGGATTTTTTGGAATTTCGGTCTCCATTAATCAAGTTAAGATCCGGGTTTTATGTCATGATATCATGGAAAACTGAGAAAGGTTGAAAATTTAAGAACAGTTGAGAGTTGAGATGTAAGCTTTCAAATCATATGAGAAATTAGAGAGATGTATTGGAGGTACAGTCTAAGTGAAAGTTCTTTGGCACCGAATATGAGATTAAAAGTGAAGACCACTTTTCTGGTAAGATTTTCGGGGACGAAAATCCCTAAAGGGGGGAGAGTTGTAATATCCCGAATTAGGGCCTAATCAGAATAGTGGTTTCGTGACCACAAAATCCGAGATAGAAATAATTATTTTATGATTATTTTGAGGTCTATGATATGATTGCATGATTGTGTGAAATTTTCGTGAAGAAATTTTATGCATAAAGTGCTTAAATTGAAATTAGGGACTAAATTGAATAATTTGCAAAATTTGCATTCTAGAAGTTTTTAGTATGAAATTACTTTGGAATATTAATTAGGAGGTCTTAAATAGAAATTTTACCAATTTCTAAGTTTATGGACAAAAATTGGACATGGATGGAATTTTTGGAAAGTTTAGTAGTAAGGGCATTTTGGTCATTTAGGGGTAAAATGAATTAAAATACAAAATTAAAAGCCAATTTTACTCATCTTCAACCCCATGGCCGAATATAGCAAGGAGAAACCATGGCTAGGGTTTTTCAAGCTTCCAAGCTCGATTGTAAGTCCATTCTAGCCCCGTTTTTCAAGTTCTTCACGTTTTTAGAGTCCCGGTAGCTCGATTTAGCTTATGCTAGCAATAATTTAACCTAGGGTTTATATTTGGAAAAATACCCATAGGTGAAATTTGTGTATTTTGGTATTTTATGATAGAATATGAGGTTTTAAATTATGTTAGATAGCTTGTGCTACTCGGTTTCAAGTGAAAACGAGCAAAAGGGCTTAATCGGTAAAAATACCTAATAGTCATAAGTACATGTTAGAGTGAGAATTTGATGTTGCCATAGAAGGGAAAAATGATCAGCATGTCATAAAACATAAGAAAATAGGCTGAAGTTTAATTTACGAGCTTTGGGGCAAAAGTATAAATATGCAAAAGTTTAGGGGCAAAATTATAATTTTTCCAAAATATGATTTTGGGTCAATTTGAATAATGTGAGTCCTAATTAGACTATATTTTAAATGATAGAGCAAGGAAAACTGAAATTCAGGCTAAAATGGGGAAAATACCAAGTTGTGGACGAAATGGAAAAAGTAGCCATTTTCGTATACGAGGTAAGTTCATATGTAAATGTTGGTAACATAGTTATTATTTTAAATGTTTTTATATTATTTAAATGATATGATAATTATTATGAAATATTATACTCGTGATAATTATTTGATAATATGTCAAATTATGTGATATACTTGGAAAATGTGAAATACTACCGAGTATCGGTATCGGCATTCCGTAGAAGATGGTTGAGACACATGATTGGGAAAAAGGTCCCGTTGAACCTTAGGAATGGATTAGGATACAAGTGACATGTCACTGAGATATTTGGGCATCCGAACTCGTTGAGTTGAGTCCGAGTTCACTTATGGATGCGAATGTCCGAACTCGTTGAGTTGAGTCCGAGTTCGTGAGATGTAACTAGGCATCCGAGCTCGTTGAGTTGAGTCCGAGTTCGTGAGATGTAACTAGGCATCCGAGCTCATTGAGTTGAGTCTGAGTTCACTTATGGATGCGAACGCCCGAGCTCGTTGAGTTGAGTCTGAGTTCGCTTATAGGCGGGTTACATAGTAGCTTGGCTACATATGTGGCACTTATGTGCAAACTTTCCATGTATCCGGATTATATTCCGATGTGTTCAACGGGTAAAGTTCTACTCAAATGGAGGAATACTCAAGATGAAAGGGACGTATTGGTAAGTGTTGTGAAATGGATACTTTGAACAGGTATGTACTTAACCCTCAGGTTGAAAAATCGATATAACAACAATATGGTAAGATGATAAATGAAAACATGATATGAATGTCTTGGTGATGATTATGCAAATGATGGTTTATGTTTGCTTATATGGTTATGTTACTTGCTATTTGCATGTGAACTTACTAAGCATTTATGCTTACTCCCTCCTTTTCATTCCTTGTAGTGTTGACAAGCCAGCTCAGAAATTGGGAACGGTCGGAGGCACGCTCACACTATCCGTATGCCATCTTGGCATGATGGCTTGTATATTTTGAGTATGGCATGTATAGCATTATAATCATTTTGTATATATGGTCTTATGATATGATTATTGAGTAGTATAAAAATGCTTGGTAATGATTAGCCATTGGAATGGCTAATTATGATCATATTTGGTGTTATGTATGTCAAATTGCTAGTTAATCCATGGAAACCATGAAATAGGTAAAATTTACCATAAAATAGATTCAGATAGCAGTAGTGACGTGAATTTGAAAAATCATTAAAAATAGTAGAGATATAATTAGATGATGAATAAAATATGTAATTGAAGAATTATGAGTCTATTTTCATATGGAAGAAACGAAACAGGCATATGAGTTATATTTTATGAGATGTTTAAATTTTTGTGAAACAGGGCCAGAGTGATTTTTGGATCCCCTATTCTGACTTTGTAAATTCACCATAAATTTTATAAAAATAATTAGAAGTCATAATTTATATGTATAGATTTCTTATTGAGTCTAGTTTTAAGAGAAACAAACTTCATAGTCATTGAAATTCTGTACAGAGAGATATCTGATTCGTAATACACAGAGGTCAGAGCAGTCAAACCCTAAAATAGGGGAGACTTTAACTAATAAACTGTACTAATTGGCCTAGCCAAAAATTCTAAAAAGAATTAGTAAATAGATATATGAGTCTAGTTTCAGGAAAAATTTACGGAATTGGATTTTGTGTTTCAGAACTCGAGATATGAATTTTTAAGCGACTGTGACGCAGTTAGCCAGCTTGTCTGGAAGTTCTAAAATTAAATTGTTTGAGCTGTTTAAGCAATGAATTAAGTCTGTTAACACCTCGTGTTCGACTCCGGCAACGGTCTCGGGTACGGGGCGTTACATGTAGCCTATACATGCCATACATCAATATTCACATTTTCAAGAGGTACCAAAATAGAGTTCGATAGTGTGGTGATGATCATTGATGATTCCCAAGCTTCCGGTAGCTTCAATATCTATAAAATAGTTAAAAATACACACAAAGTAAGCTTTCAAAAGCTTAGTAAGCCACATACAAATAAACTTAACACATAACATCAATCTAGATCAATTCATTCATATAACTCAAGGAAAAATACATTCATATAGCCATATATCTCTTATAGTTCATTTGATCATGTTTCACATATTTATATATGTATCATATCTCATTCTCATAGCAACTCATACTTTTATAATATGTTCACAAAGGTACATGTACTTGCCTTTCATTCTCAAATATGGTATACAATTCAAACGTACCTGAATTAGATACACATTCACATACTCATCCATTTTCTTGGAATGTCCGTTGAACCATTCAGAATCCATAAGGATACATGGATATCTCGGAAAGCTCATACAATGCCAATGTCCCAGACATGGTCTTACATGTAATCAAATATCGATGGCACTAACCAGACAAGGTCTTACACGAAATCAATTACGATGCCGATGTCCTAGACATGGTCTTACACGTAAATCATAACTCGATGCCAACATCTCAGATGTGGTCTTACACGAAATCACATATCGAAAATCCTATATCATGACATATGTATCCTAACTATTCCTATGGTTCGTAAGGGGCTTTTCGGACGTTGTCACATTATCAGAACTTTCTCGGATATCACATATTTAGCTCTTATATAGCCATTCATTACAGTTCAATGTCATATAAACAAAAATAAATCAACTCGAACGCATATATTTGTATATTGACTTACCTCGTATGGATTCGAAAGAACTGAATCGACTACTCGACAACTTTCGACTTTCCCCGGTCTAATTCCGTTTTCTTTGGTTCTTGATCTAAACACATTCAAATTTGACTTATTCAATCAAACATTCACTCAAATCAATCCATATACACACATTTAGGGCATTTACAAATTAGCCCTCACATTTTCACATTTTAACACTTTACTCCCTAATTCACAAAATCACAAAATACACAAAATTTCCTCTTTCACATACTTGGCCGAATATTCATAGTGTTCATATAAGTCCACATTTCATTTATTTCATATTTTAGTCCCTCAATTTCTCATTTTCACAATTTAGCCCAAATTACTCAAATTCATCAAAAATCTCAATACAAAACATAGTAATCTAACACATATCTTTCATTTACTATCATCAAACTTTATAAAACTCACATTATCAATAATGGCACATATTAAAATCATAATCAAATCCATAAATTGAGACATGGACTTGATAGAATACAAAGCAACGATCACAAAAACATAGAAATTATCAAAAAACTGAGTCAAAACCATACCTTAATCAAGAAATCAAAGTGCCGAACCCTAATGCAATAATATTGTTTCTTCTTTCTTCTAATTTTGGTTCAAAATGATGATATTAAACTAATTTTTATGTTTCTTTTATTAATTACTTATTAATACATCAATTACCATTTTATCCCTATTAATAAACATTTAAAACATTAGAATATAAGTCCATTATTGTCCACTTACCATTTAAATGGCATATTAACAATGTAAGGACTTCTATTTTTAAAAAGACATAGCAAATAGGCAATTTTAACATATGGAACCTCACTTTTGCATTTTCTACGATTAGGTCCTTTTTCTCAAATCGGCACACAAACAATAAAATTTTCACACGAAACTTTCACAGTTATTAATACACATATTTTAAGCACGAAAAATAATATTAAAATACTTTTCAGACTTGAATTTGTGGTCCAGAAACCACTGTTTCGACTAGGGTCTAAATCGGGTTGTTACAACTCTCCTCCTTAGGGATTTTTGTCCCCAAAAATCTTACTGTTGAACAGATTTGAATATTGCTGTCTCATAGCATCTTTGGGCTCCCACGTAGCTTTTTCAATACCGTGTCGATGCCACATTACTTTTACTAACAAAATTTTCTTATTTCTCAGTTCTTTAACCTCGTGTGTTAAAATACGAATAGGTTCTTCATCGTAGGTCATATCGGACTGAATCTCAATTTCAGATGGAGAAATCACATGTGATGGATCAGATCTATACCGTCTAAGCATCGATACGTGAAACACATTATCAATCCTTTCTTACTTTGTTGGCAATAACAATCTATAAGCAACCAGCCCAATACGCTCGATAATTTCATATGGCCCGGTGAACCTCAGACTTAATTTTCCTTTTCTGCCAAATCGAAGTACTTTCTTCCACAGAAATACTTTCAGAAATACTTTATCACCGATCTCAAATGCAATATCTTTTTGTTTCAAATCTACATATGATTTCTGATGATCAGAACCTATTTTCAGACTTTTACGAGTCACTTTCACTTTTTGTTCAGTCCCTTTAATCAAATCAACCCCGTGAATCTTATTCTCGCTGAGCTCAGTCTAATACAATGGTATACGATATTTTCTACCATATAAGGCTTCGTACGGTGCCATTTTAATGCTGGATTAAAACTATTATTGTATGCAAATTCAATCAATGGAAAATACTGTTCCCACGTGCCTTTAAACTCAAGAATGCAACATCTCAACATATCCTCGAGAATCTGAATAATCCACTCGGATTGACCATCCATTTGCGAATGAAAAGCAGTACTGAAATGCAATTTCCTACCTAAAGCCTCTTGCAGTTTCTTCCAGAATCGTGAAGTGAATCTCTAGTCTCTATCTAACACAATAGGCAATGGCACCCCGTGTAATCTCACAATATCAGAAATGCATAACTCAGCTAATTTATCAAGCGAGTAGTCAGATCTCACCGGAATAAAATGAGCTGATTTTGTCAATCTATGAACTATAACCCAAATCGCATCTTTCTTTTTCAGAGATAAGGGTAAACCCGAAACAAAATCCATCGTCACTCTACCCCATTTCCATTCAGGAATCATAATCGGTTGTAACAAACTAGATGGCACCTAATGCTTAGCTTTAACTTGCTGACAGATCAAACATTTCGAAACAAAGTCAGAAATATCTCTTTTCATTCCAGGCCACCAGTAATGCTGTTTTAAATCATTATACATTTTCGTACTTCCTAGATGAACAGATAACTGACTACAATGTGCTTCATTCAAAATCAACCGAATCAACTTTGAATTTCTCAGAATACAAATTCGGTCTCGAAATCTCAAACAATCATCACTATGAATTCGATATTCTGAATCAGAATTCAAATCACACTGAGTTCGTTTCGCTATTATCTCATTATCAACTTTCTATGCATCATAAATCTACTGTAAGAACAAAGGTCTCACTTTCAAATCGGCTAAAACTGAACCATCATCAAATATACATAACTGAACATTCATAGCACATAATGCAAATAATGATTTCTGATCAAAGCATCAGCAACAACATTTGCTTTTCCCAGATGATAGTCAATCACTAATTCAAAGTCTTTAAGCAGTTCTAACCATCTTCTCTGACGCAGGTTCAAATCTTTCTGAGTCATCAGATATTTCAAACTTTTATGATCAGAATAAACATGACATTTCTCACCAAACAGATAGTGGCGCCAAATCTTCAAAGCAAACACAATAACCACCAATTCTAGATCGTGTGTCAGATAGTTCTTTTCATGCAGCTTTAACTATCTCGAAGCATAGGCTATGACTTTGCCTTTCTGCATCAAAACGCAGCCCAGACCATTTAATGAAGCATCATTGTAAATCACAAATTCTTTACTCGATTCTGGTTGTACTAACAATGGAGCTTCAATCAATAAGGCTTTCAACTGATCAAAGCTTTTCTGACACTTTTCAGACCATTCAAATTTCACATCTTTCTGAAGTAGTTTCATCAACAGAGTTGCAATCATAGAAAAACCTTTTACAAATCTTCGGTAATAACCAGCAAGTCCCAGAAAGCTGCAGACTTCAGAAACATTTCTCAGAGGCTTCCAATCCAGAATAGTGAAATCTTGCTCGGATCAACTCGGATACCTGATGCTGATACTATATGACCCAAAAAACCAACTTCGCGTGAATAGAACTCACATTTACTGAACTTTGCAAATAATTGCTTAGCTCACAGAGTTTGTAGCACTATTCTCAGATGTTCAGCATGCTCAGTTTCATCACGCAAATAAATCAAAATGTCATTAATGGATACGACAAGAAATCAATCTAAATACGGTCTAAAAATTCTATTCATCAAATCCATAAAAACAGCAGGTGCATTTGTTAATCCGAAAGGCATAATTAGAAACTCATAATGTCTATACCTCGTTCTGAATGCAGTTTTTAGAATGTCTGAATATTTTACTTGCAACTGATAGTAACCTGATCTTAGATCTATCTTTGAAAACACGGTAGCTCCTTTTAGCTGATCAAACAAATCGTCAATTCGGGGCAGAGGATATTTGTTCTTGATAGTCACTTTGTTCAACTGACGATAATTAATACACATTCTCATTGTGCCATCTTTCTTTTTCACAAACAGATTAAGTGCACCCCACGGTGAAACACTCGGTCGTGCAAATCCTCTATTGGTCAATTCTTGCAACTAAGACTTTAATTCTTTTAATTCTATCGGAGCCATTCGATACGGTGCTATCGATATCGGAGTAGTTCCCGACATTAACTCAATACCAAATTCAACTTCTCGAATCAGAGGTAATCTAGGAAGTTCTTCAGGATACACAGCAGAGAATTCACAGACAACAGACACTAATTCAACTTTCTTTTTAGATACTTTCGAATCAATCACATAAGCAAAGTAGGCTTCACAACCCTTTTTCACCAAACTCAAAGCTTTCATCGAAGATATTACATCCGGCAACCCATTTAAGTCATTAGATTCGATTCGGACTATTTCATCATTCTTGCATCTCAAATCAATAGTTTTCCATTTGCAATTCATAATAGAATCGTGCAAAGTTAGTCAATCCATACTTAGAAGAAAGGTAATAACACCAAATCAGCCAGAAAATAAATGTCTCGAAACAATAATGGACAATTCTTGCACACTTTGTCTACCAAAACACACCGGCCTAAGGGGTCCGATACTCTAATCACAAATTCAGTAGACTCTACAGGAAAAGTCTTACTGGATACTAAATTCATGCATATATATGAATGTGTCGATCATGGATCTATCAATGCAATCACAAAAGTATCATAAAGAGTAAAAGTACCAGTTATAACATCGGGAGATGAAGCTTCCTCACGAGCTCGAATGGCATAGGCTCTGGCAGGTGCTCTAACCTCGGATAGTATGACGGCATCTTTAGTTGCTCTTTGACTACCACTCACATTTCTCGTATTTTTAGGAGGTCTACCTCGAGCTGAGGTGTCAGTCTGTCTCAGATTTTGCACAATCTCTTGCTCAACAGACTCAGGACAATCACGGATAAAGTGATCTAAAGATCCACATTTGAAACAAGCTCGATCATACAATCTACAATTGCTAGGATGTCTTTTTCCATAATGTTTATACTCAGGTCAATTGGATCGGTCATTTCCAACACTTGCAACAGAAGTGGCTGGAGTTCTAAAGCTTGAATGCAATCTAGCACAATTTCTACTTGAATGCCCCACATTAGCCTTTCAATGGCTATAATCATCTCAGAATTTTTTTGATGCAGACTAAAATGATTTACTCGTAGATCTCTTTCTCACGTCTCTAGCTTTTGAATCAATTTTTCTTTTCTCTTTCCCGAGTTCTTCAACCTTACATGCTTGTTCAACAAGTACAACAAACTCTTTTAACTCCAGAATTCCACCTAACAAATGAATATCTTCATTCAAGCCATCCTTGAATCTCTTGCACATAATTGCTTTAGTCGAGACACATTCTCATGCATACTGGCTCAGTTTCACAAATTCTCACTCGTATTCTGTAACAGACAAATGGCACTATTTCAATTCAAGAAACTCTTTGCGTTTCTAATTGATAAATCTCTGACTGATGTATTTCTTTAGAAATTTAGCTTGAAAGAAATCCCAGGTGACTCGCTCTCTCGGAACCACAGATATCAGTGTCTTCCACCAATGATACTCCGTATCTCTCAAAAGCGAAACGACACATTTGAGGCATTGGTCCAAAGTCAATGACAATTCACCGAACACTCTTATAGTATTCTCAAGCTAGAATTCAGCTCTCTTGATGTATGCACGCCCGGGGCATCCTCAAATGCATATTTAGATCCTATCGAGCTTCTAAAAGGTCCCATGACTCGAGCTCGTACCAAGCAACTTCAAGGAGCTTTATCAGCTTTAGTGATGCGCATTTGGGAAGAGAATAAGGCCCTAGACGTTGGAGAAGCTGTAGATACCCCTTTGAGAACTTAATGCACCCTTTTGCAATCCGACTTCAGCTCCTCTCCAGCTCCCCCAGCTCAATTTATTTCCAACCAGCTCACTTGAGCTTGTTTCAGCTTGTTTGAGCTCGTTTTATCTTCTTTCTAGCTCATTTCTTTTTCCATTTCACTAAACCAAATTTTAGCTTTGTCTCAATTTAGTTTGCTACAGCTCAAGCCGATTTTCCTAGCTCAAATTAGTTCATTAAGTGTTTTTGAGTATTTGAGCTAGCCGAATTTAATATGCTAGTTAATTTTAATTTAATGTGTCCAAATTAGTTAGTTGTTATTTAAGTTGTTAGTTGCTGTTTAAATTATGATTAAATGATATAATTAAATGTGTCCATGTCTTTGTAGGTTCAGCTGAATATGGAGATACATTAATCGCTAGGTGCATGTACGGGTTTGTTCAATGAAAGAGAAGATTCATGCATGGTTCGGTTCAATGTTTGGATGAATTATGTTCATGTACATGGAAGATTAATTACAAGCATTGGATTGGAAAATACATCTACTTCGGACGGCACACATGCATGAATGGAGAACAATTAATGCAAGTTCATGTACGGCTAGATTCAAGCTCCCTTCCAAGTTCCATGTATAGCTGAATGTATGTGGGAGGACTTTTGGAGTTTCTATGCACCTATTCGGCCAAGAGACACCTCTTGGAAGCTTCATGCACCCCATGGCCGAACCTAGACAATCCATTTAGCTTCCAAGGCTTCACATTCATTCAATGAGTTTTGCTTATACATGAAGTTGTCCAATACATTCCCATCAACCGAATCAAGACTTAGCTAATTAATGTTTTCATTCTAGAACATTCTAGTTAGTTCATAGCCAAATTTACTTAGTCATTAAGCTAGCTAATTTGTCCATTTGGCTACACAAGTTAGACTATAAATAGTTTACTCATTTCTTTGTAAAGGGACTTTTGCCAATTTGTTAATGAAACTCTGTTTCTGTGAGGTTGCTTCCTCTCATATCTCATACAAGTTTCGAAGACTTATCTAGTTTGTGCTAGTGGCGTCTACCGATCTTGTTTGAACTTATCACCATTTCTTAGTGTGGCGTTCACCTATCCTACTATCCTATCTATCCACCTTAACAATATAGGAACCGGGCTGACACTTTTTAGTGTTGAATCACTCCTGACGTTAAGTTCACTAAACCATTTCCACCTTTGTTATTTCTTATTTGTTATTTTCAAAACTGAACCACCACGTAAACATCCATCTTTGTTATCCCTAACCGAACCTATCTTAATCAACTTACTTCCCTTGAACCCCATTCGCTTCCATCAAGTCTAACTATCCAACTTCTTCTACTAAGACCAAAACGCGAACAATCCTTCTCGTCTACGATCGGGCAACTACGTGAATACGACTCAACCACCCGAGTCGGATCACATCATTTGGTATCAGAGCTTGTAAAACGAGAAGTGCCAACATTCGTATCAAGATCAAAATAGGTTTGTTGTGAAAAAAAAAAGAAAAAAATATTATTAAAATCATCAAGTTGTATTTGAAGATTCTCCATTGTAAAGTATTATTTTGAAGTTATAAAAAAAATTCGAAAAAAAAAGAAGTGAAGTGTTCTAGTTTTTCTACTCTGTTGATTACACATTTGTTCCGATCGTCAAGTGTTCATTTCATCAATTCTGTACCCCCCCAAAACGCCACACTACATTAAAAAAAATTCTTTCAGCCTACCTGTACACCCATACATCTTATCCTTTGTAACCATTTTGAAGCCGACCCCAAAGTACCCAGACGAGTCAAGAGAAACAAAATACGAGGTTACTAGGGTAAGTTGAGTGGTAAAAGGCTAGAGAGCGTGAGAACAATTTAGTGTTGAAAAAAGCCTAAACGAGTGAAAACATGAGCGTGAGTGAAATCCATTAATTATTTCTTTTCGAGTGAAACAGTGAGGTTTGTGGTGAGGTTTTAAATATTATTGAAAATCAACATGGATCGAAATGTGGAGGAAAGGCAACCCATTCGGAATGTGCCGGATTTGAATTTGCAAGTTCTACTTTGTGAAGTTGAGCGATTATTTGACCGAAAATTGGAACCGATACAAGACCGACTCGAACAAATGGAGGGAAGAGGTCGATGGGCAAGGACCCCAATAAGTCCACCTACAGACCATGGCCGAAGGCAAGTGCAAGACGACGAGGTCTCCGCACCAAGTGAAGCCGAGAGCAAAGCTGGCTCGAATGTTATTGACCAGCGAAGAGTTCAATGTCGTCGTGGCCAACGAGAGCGAGAAAGGTTCGATGATGACTTGAAAAACATTAAGTCATCGATTCCCTCATTCCAAGGCCGCTCGAATCCTGAAGCATATTTAGAGTGGGACAAAAAGATCGAACTCATTTTCGAGTGCCATAACTATTCAGAGGCTAAGAAAGTTAAGTTGGCGGCCATAGAATTTATCGACTACGCTATGATTTGGTGGGACCAACTTATCTCAAGTCGGAGATGAAATGGCGAGCGAACCATTAACACTTGGGCCGAAATGAAGGCTGTCTTGCACCGATATTCATTCCAACACACTACCACCGTGAACTCTACCAAAAACTCCAAAACCTTACTCAAGGTACAAGGAGTGTCGAGGATTATTACAAAGAGATGGAAGTTGCTATGATCCGTGTGGATGTGAAAGAGGATCAAGAGGCAACTATGGCTAGATTTCTATCCGGACTTAATCGCGAGATCGCCAACATTGTGGAGCTACAACATTATGTGGAGATAGTTGATATGGTCCACATGGCCATCAAGGTCGAGAAACAACTAAAGAAGAAAGGTGTTGCCCGAGGTTATTTGACCACCAATGTGCCTAGGTGGAACCAAGGCATAAGTAAGGGTACTTCGGTGAGCCAAACGAAAGAACCTATGGCACCCGCCAAAACTACTAAGTCCATGGTTGAAAATAGCAAAGGCAAGGCTGTTGAAGGTAACCAAAACTAGTCGAGGGACATTAAATGTTTTAAGTGCCTTGGAAGAGGGCATATTGCGAGCCAATGCCCGAATCGAAACGCCATGGTGATCCGACCCAATGGCGATATTGAATCGGAGGAGGAAGAAGAAAGAGTTAAAAACGATGCCAAAGACCCTTCTGATGCCGAGGAAGAATTGGAGTACGTGGTCGAAGGCGAGATGCTTGTTGTTAAGAAAAGCTTAAGTGTGAAAGGTGCCGAAATTGATTCGTAATGAGAGAACCTTTTCCATACCCGTTGTTTCATTCAAGGAAAGGTATGTAGTTTAGTGATTGATGGAGGAATTTGTACAAATGTTGCGAGCACCCTCCTAGTTGAAAAGCTTGATCTGCCGACAAGTGTGCATCCAAGCCCTTACAAACTGCAATGGCTCAATGATGGAGTTGAGTTAAAGGTAACCAAGCAAGTCCTTGTTCCATTTTCAATTGGAAAAAATGAAGACGAAGTTCTTTGTGATGTGGTGCCCATGCATGCAGGCCATATACTGCTTGGGAGGCCATGGCAATTTGACCGAAGGGTAAAGCACGACGGGTTCGCAAATCAATATACTTTCAAGTATCACGGGCGAAATTTTATTTTGGCACCCCTGACACAAAGAAAAGTTGTGGAAGATCAACAATGTTTGAAACAATCTTTGGAGCGTATGAGGGTGGAAAAAGAAAGTGAAAATGAGAAAGAAAGATAAAAAAATAAGAGAGAAAAGAAAAAGAGTTGTGATGAAAATAAAATCAAAGTGAGAGAAAAGACAATTCAAAGAAACATGAGTGAAGAAAAGAAAAGAGTTTTAATTAACCAAAGTTTTCTTGTTTCTACTTCTTTTCAGGTTGAAACAAATCCTACGTTTCGATTACAATACATTCTCGAAGAAAGAAGGTTTGTGATGATAGAAAAAGGTAAAACTAATCCTTGCTTCCCTATCCAAGGTATGGATTCTGGAATCTCTAACACATCTTTGATCAATTTCATTAATGAAGAAAGCATTGTCGATGAAGAAATACATGTCTTGGTTGATGATCGAATGATTCTTGGTATATGTGATTGTTGAGTTTAAAGAATATTTGCTGTCCAAATTGCATTGTTCAAGTAAACAAAGCTCAGAATTCAATCTATCTTTTCCATTAATTGTTTATGATGGACAATTGCGATTATTGAACTGTTGCATGAGTAAACACCATGTTTTGCCAATAAAAATTGAGATGCCTAAGAAAATAAGGATATTTTGTTCCTAGTACCGATGATCTTCAAGTTCTTAAGTTGTAATGGAACATGTTCCTTTGATAGTGAGAATGGATTATTAATGCAGTCTTGTTGTAATTGTTTAAAACGAAAAGTGATTAGCTTTTACGATTGCTTGAATAAGTTCATGATCTATGACTTTCTTTTGGTTGTAAGTACTGTGACATCTTTGCAGCAAGGTATGATGCGACAATTAATTACATTTGAACAAGAACGAACAAGTAGGTATCCCTGTTTCAAAATTAACCGGTGACTCGACTTGAGGACAAGTCACATTGAAGGCGGGGGGAATGATGTATGCACGTCCGAGGCATCCTCAAATGCATATCTAGATCCTATCAAGCTTCCAAAAGGTCCCATGACTTGAGCTCGTACCAAGCAACTTCAATGAGCTTTATCAGCTTTAGTGACGCGCATTTGGGAAGAGAACAAGGCCCTAGACGTTGGAGAAGTTGTGGATACCCCTTTGAGGACTCGATGCACCCTTTTGCAATCCGACTTCAGCTCTTCTCCAGGTCCCCTAGCTCAATTCAGCTCCAACCAGCTCACTTGAGCTTGTTTCAGCTCGTTTGAGCTTGTTTTAGCTTCTTTCTAGCTCGTTTCTTTTTCCATTTCAATAAACCAAATTTTAGCTTTCTCTCAATTTAGTTTGCTATAGCTCAAGCCGATTTCCCTAGCTCTGTAATATCCCGAATTAGGGCCTAATCGAAATAGTGGTTTCGTGACCACAAATCCGAGATAGAAATAATTATTTTATAATTATTTTTAGGTTTATGATATGATTGCATGATTGTGTGAAAATTTTGTGAAGAAATTTTATGCATAAAGTGCTTAAATTGAAATTAGGGACTAAATCGAAAAAGTTGCAAAACTTGCATTCTAGAAGTTTTTAGTATGAAATTGCTTTGAAATATTAATTAGGAGGTCTTAAATAGCAATTTTACCAATTTCTAAAATTTTGGACAAAAATGGACTTGTACATGAAAATTTTCAAAGAAAGGTATTAAGGGCATTTTGGTCATTTGGATATTAAATGAAATAAAATGGGAAAAATAACACAAAATAGTCATCTTCCCCATTTAGTTGCTGCCGAAATTTCACTCTCACCATAGCTAGGGTTTCTTCAACTTTTAAGCTTCATAGTAAGTGATTCTAAGCCCCATTTTTAATGATTTTTACGTTTTTGAAATCCCGATAACTCGATAAAGCTTATGTTAGCAATAATTGAACCTAGGGTTTGTATTTGGAAAAATACCCATAGGTGAAATTTGTGTATTTTGATGTTTTATGATAGAATATGAAGTTTTAAATTATGTTAGACAACTTGTACTACTCGATTTTAAACAAAAACGAGTAAAAGGGCTTAATCGGTAAAAATACCTAATAGTCACAAGTACATGTTAGAGTGAGAATTTGATGTTTCCATAGAAGAGAAAAGTGATCAGCATGTTATAAAACATAAGAATAAGGAATAAATTTTAATCCCGAGCCTAGGGGCAAAAATGTAAATATGCAAAAGTTTAGGGGTAAAATTGTAATTTTGCCAAAATTTGAATTAAGGATTATTTTGATAATGTGAGTATTAAATAAGCTAAATGTGTTATTTTAGATCAAGAAAGACGTGGAATCGACCCCAATCGAGGAAAAGAAAAGATTGTGGACTAAATTGCAAAATCTTTGTATTTTGGTACCAAGGTAAGTTCATGTGTAAATAATGTAGCATAATTGTTATATTTAAGTCATTGATGTCAATTATGTGATATGCTGATTTTTTTTCATGAAATATATGCTTTGTGGTTATTTCCGAACAAAATGCAAATCATGTGTGCTACTTGTTAAATATAATTATTACCGAGTATTGATTTCGGCATTCTACGGAAGACGGCAAAGATATGTGTTCGAGGAAAATCCCGTTTGAACCTTAGGAATAGATTAGGATATAAGTGACATGTCGCTAGGATGGTTGAGCATCTGAACTCGTTGAGTTGAGTCCGAGTTCACTTATGGATGCGAATGTTCGAACTCGTTGAGTTGAGTCCGAGTTCGTGAGATGTAACTAGGCATCCGAGCTCGTTGAGTTGGGTCCGAGTTCACTTATGGATGCGAACGCCCGAGCTCTTTGAGTTGAGTCCGAGTTCGCTTATGGGCGGGTTACATGATTGCTTGATTGCACATTTGGCACTTATGTGCAAATTATCCATGTATCCGAATTATATTCCGATGTGTTCAACGGGTAAAGTTTTACTCAAATGGAGGAATACTCGAGATGTAAAGAGACGTATTGGTAAGCGATGAGAAATGGATATTTTGGACAGGTATGTATTTAACCCTCGGGTTGAGTATTGATACAACCACGATAAGGTAATAAGATGATGAAAAATGATTAGAAATGTGATATGTGTTTTGGTGATATATGCTAATGTTGATTGGTTTGATTGTTTGTTATGTTACTTATTATTTGCATATGAACTTACTAAGCATTTATGCTTACTCCCTCCTTCTTACTCATTGTAGTTTTGGACAAGCCAGCTCAGAGTCGGGATAGGTCGAAGGCTCCATCACACTATCCCGGAAGACTTTTTGGTAAATGGCTTGTAAATTTAAGTATGGCATGTATAGCAATATACCTATTTTGTGTAAATGATCTTATGGTATGGTGATGGAATGGTTGAGGAAATGCTTGATAATGATAAATTATGGAAATGGTTAGTTTAGATTATGTTTGATGTTATGGAAAATTAATAAGTTATCTAGTTCATGAAAACTCATAAAAAGGATGAAATTTGCCATAAACAGAACATTGTAGCAACACTGACGTGAGTTTGAAAATTTTCTAAAAATCATAGAAATTGAATTTGGTGATGGATTAAATATCAAATTGAAGCTTATTATGTCTAGTTTCACATAAAACAAACTAAACAGGTAAAGAAATTATATGTTAGAACATATTTGGATTTTAGTGAAACAGTGCCAGAGTGATTTCTGGATCCCCTGTTCCAACTTAAAAATTCACCATAAATTGTACAAATATAATTAGGTGTTTTATTTTATATTATCAGAATCCTTATTGAGTCTAGTTTTAGGATAAAAAAATCTCATCGTCATATGAATTTGTTACAGAGAGAAATGTGGTTTGTAGTAAATAGAGGTCAGACTAGTCAAGTCCTGAAACAGGGGTAACTTTAACTAATAAACTGTACTAATTGGCCCAACAAAAAATTTTTGAAAAAAATTAGTAGATAGGTATATGAGTCTAGATTCAGGGAAAATTTATGGATCTTGATTTCGAGTTTTGTAACTTGAGATATGATTTTTCTTGTGACTGTGACGCAAGTAGCTTGAAAGCTATGAATGTAGAAACAAATAATCCAATGTTCTAAAAATGTTAAATTAAGCTTAGTAACACCTCATACTCGACTCCGGCGACGGTCTCGGGTGTGGGGACGTTACATTTAGTGGTATCAGAGCAGATTTAGTCAGTTCTCGGACTACGTGTTGTATGTACGGATTTTGCTATACATGCCATTTGTATAAATTGTGATAGTTTGACGACTTCTGACCTTTTTAAATGATTTTTTTTATAGTAAATGGATCCCGATCCATTGTGTGGAGATGAAGTAGAGAGTAATGCGCCACTCGGTGACTGAAGGAGCAATACGACTGAAAATCCACCTCCTACTGTTGGTCGGGGAGAAGGAGAAAGGGTCGGGTAGCCTTTCTCCAAATGATGAGGGCATGGTACACCGAAGTTCGCTCAGATGCGAACCCAAATGTACAACCTCCCCACCTCCCCCAATTTCTCAACCTGTACCTCGATGCCTCAAGGTATGGATCTGATGAAATTTCATAGAACTCCAGTTGATAGAATCAGCAAGCAAGGGGCCGAAGAATTTAAAGCAAATATTGATGATGATGCCGAGAAAGCAGAGTTCTGGCTTGAAAATTCTATCCGGGTATTTGATGAATTATCTTGTACACCTGAAGAATGTTTGAAATATGCTATATCTTTCTTGAGGGATTCAGCCTATAATTGGTGGAAGACTTTGATTTCGGTGGTACCGGAAGAGAGAATAACCTGAGAATTCTTTCAAGAAGAGTTTCAGAAGAAATATATTACTGAAAGATTTATTGATCAGAAGCGTAAAGAATTTCTTGAGTTGAAGTAAGGTAATATGACGGTTATAGAATATGAAAGAGAGTTTGTTCGATTAAGTAAGTATGCCAGAGAGTATGTTCCTACAGAGGCCAAGATGTGCCGACGATTTGAAGACGGGCTCAACGAAGACATCAAGGTATTTGTTGGAATTCTTGAATTAAAAGAAATGGTAGTATTGGTTGATCGAGCTTGCAAAAGGTGAAGAACTACTTAAAGAGAAGAAAAGGTAGAGGTGAGACTAGAAAGCTGGAAGAAAAGACCGATGAGCGGTTCATTTTCACAAAGAACTGGAAAGTCAAGAAATATGAATCCTCGTTCCCAAGCTTCAGCTGGGCAATCATATGGGAATTATAAGAAGCAAAATGTGGGTCCTAAGTCCCAGACTACTTCGACAGCCAGTGTAGGGAACTCGAGTTTGTTAAACCTGAGTGCTAGCGGTGTGGTAGGAATCATTTTGGTCCCTGCAGAGCAAATGAATGTTTTCGATGTGGTTCTCCGGATCATTTTATTAGAGAGCGCCAGAGAGAGAGTGAAAAGAAAAATTTCAGAATACAAATACAAGTTGGGCAGATTCGAGAGGAAGATATCCAAGAAAAATTGGGAGTGAAGCAAGCAGTAAGAATGTAGCCAGGGATGCACCAGTTAGGCCTGAAGGAAGGGCTCCGGCTAGAACTTATGTTATTAAAGCGCGCGAAGATGCTTCCTCACATGATGTGATTACTGGTACATTTTCTCTATATAATGTTAATGTTATTGCTTTGATTGATCCCGGTTCTACTCATTTATATGTGTGCATGAAATTGGTGTTTAGTATGAATATACCTGTTGAGAACACAGAATTTATGATTAGAGTGTCGAATCCGTTAGGCGAATGTGTGATTGTTGATAAAGTATGTAAGAAATGTCCTTTAATGATTCGGGGTCATTACTTTCCGGCCAACTTGATGTTGTTGCCGTTTGATGAGTTTGATGTTATTTTGGGTATGGATTGGTTGACATTGCATGATGCTAAAGTAAATTGCAAAGAAAAGGTTATAGAATTAAAGTGTGAAAATGGTGAAACTCTGCAGGTTGAATCAGATAAATCAGAGGCATTGACTAGTTTGATTTCTTCAATGTCGGCTCAAAGATATTTGAGAAAGGGTTATGAAGCTTATTTGGCGTATGTAATTAATACAAAAGAAGTTGAAAAGAAAGTTGAATCAGTGCCGATTGTGTGTGAATTTTCAGACGTATTTCCAGAAGAATTGCCGGGTTTGCCTCCAGTTAGAGAAGTAGAATTTGGTATTGATTTGATACTGGGAACAACTCCGATTTCGGTTGCTCCATATAGAATGGCACCAGAAGAGTTGAAGGAATTAAAGTCGCAGTTGCAAGAGTTGACTGATAAAGGCTTTGTGAGACCAAGTTTTTCACCTTGGCGTGCTCCCGTGTTATTTGTGAAAAAGAAGGATGGTTCTATGAGGTTGTGTGTTGATTATCGGCAGTTAAACAAGGTGACAATCAAAAACAAGTATCCGTTGCCAAGAATTGATGATTTGTTTGATCAGCTAAAAAGAGCGACATGGTTTTCAAAGATTGACTTGAGATCTGGGTATTATCAACTGCGGGTAAAAGAGTCGGATGTGCCTAAAACTGCTTTTAGAACAAGGTATGGTCATTATGAATTTTTAGTTATGCCATTCAGGTTGACAAATGCTCTCTTTGTGTTTATGGATTTAATGAATCGCATATTCCGACCATACTTGGACAAATTTGTTGTGGTGTTTATAAATGATATTTTAATTTATTCAAAAGATGAGACAGAGCATGCTGAGCATTTGAGGATAGTTTTGCAAACTTTGAGAGATAAGCAGCTGTATGCTAAGTTTAGTAAAAGTGAATTTTGGCTCCAGGAAGTTAGATTTTTGGGTCATATTGTTTCAGGTGATGGTATACGAGTTGATCCTAGTAAAATTTCAGCCATTGTTGATTGGAAACCACTAGAAAAATGTGTAATGAAGTTAGAAGTTTCTTGGGGCTATTTGGGTATTATTGGCGGTTTGTAAATGGATTTTCCATAATTGCTGCTCCTATAACTAGATTACTCAGAAAGGATGTTAAATTTGAATGGACGGAGGAATGTCAATGAGTTTTGAAGAATTGAAAAAGTTATTAACAGAGGCACCAGTGTTAGTACAGCCCGAATCGGGTAAAGAATTTGTGGTGTATAGTGATGCTTCTCTAAATGGTTTGGGGTGTGTGCTCATGCAAGAAGGAAAAGTGGTGGCTTATGCTTCGAGGCGTTAAAACCTCATGAGAGGAATTATCCTACTCACGATTTGGAATTGTTGCGGTGGTGTTTGCTTTGAAAATTTGGCGACATTATTTGTATGGTGAAAAGTGCCGGGTACATACCGACCATAAAAGTCTTAAGTACTTGATGTCACAAAAAGACTTGAATTTAAGACAACGAAGATGGTTGGAGTTATTGAAAGATTACGAGCTTGTTATTGATTATCATCCGGGAAAAGCGAATGTGGTTGCCGATGCTTTAAGCAGAAAATTGTTGTTTGCATTGAGAGTTATGAACACTCAGTTAAAAATGTCAGATGATGGTTTGATTCTAGCAGAGTTAAGAGCAAAACCAATGTTTTTACAAGAGATTTCTGAAGCTCAGAAAGATGATCAAGATTTGCAAGCCAAGAGAAAGCAGTGTGAAGTTGATACAGAGTCAGATTTCAAAATCGGTTCTGATGGGTGCTTAATGTTTAAAGATCGGATTTGTGTACCTAAGAATGAGGAATTGGCTCAAAAGATCCTACAGGAAGCACATAGTAGTTGTTTCTCGATTCATCCGGGTAGTACGAAAATGTATAATGACTTGAAGAAAATGTATTGGTGGAATGGAATGAAAAGAGATATATCAGAGTTTGTGTCCAAATGCTTAATTTTTCAACAGGTGAAAGCTGAACACCAAGTACCTTCGGGATTACTTCAGCCTATTATGGTTCTGAATGGAAATGGGATCGGATTACTATGGATTTTGTTTTTGGGATTGCCATTGACTCGGGAAAGAAAGATGCCATCCGGGTAATAGTTGATGATTAACTAAGTCACTCATTTTATCCCCAGACGCACGGATTATTCTCTTAATAAGTTGGCTGAATTGTATGTTAGGGAAATTGTTAGACTACATGGAATACCATTGTCGATTATTTCAGATAGAGATCCAAGGTTTACCTCGCAGTTTTGGCAAAAGTTGCAAGACGCGTTAGGTACAAAGTTAAATTTCGAGATCGCTTTTCATCCACAAACCGATGGACAATCGGAGAGAGTAATTGATTCTTGAAGACATGCTCAGATGTTGTGTATTGGAATTTCAAGGAAGTTGGGAAAGATATTTGCCGTTGGTAGAATTTGCATACAATAATAGTTATCAGACGAGCTTGAAAATGGCACCTTATGAAGCATTGTATGGTCGTAAGTGTCGAGCAACGCTTTGTATTGGACTGAACTCAAGGAAAAATCAGATTTATGGAGTTGATCTAATAAAAGAAATCAAGAAAAAGTGAAGGTAATTCGAGATTGTTTGAAAGCTACTTCAGATAGACAGAAATCTTATGCAGATTTAAAACGAAAGGACATTGAATTTCAAGTTGGTGATAAAGTATTTTTAAAGGTGTCTCCGTGGAAGAAAGTTCTCAGATTTGGACGGAAGGGTAAATTAAGTCCGCGTTTTATTGGGCCGTATGAAATAATTGAAAAAGTTGGACCGGTAGCATATCGGCTAGCTTTACCACCTGAATTAGAGAAGATTCATGATGTGTTCCACGTATCTATGTTACGTCGGTATTGTTCGGATCCTTTACATGTAGTTCCACCGACAGAAGTTGAACTACAACCAGATATGAGCTACGAAGAAGAAACGATTAAGATTTTAGCTCGAGAGGTCAAACAACTAAGGAATAAAAATATTGCACTTGTGAAGGTGTTGTGGCAAAAGCATGGAGTAGAAGAAGCTACATGGGAATCCAAAGAAACTATGGGAAATCATTACCCACATCTGTTTACCGGTAAGATTTTCGAGGACGAAAATCCTTAAAGGGGGGAGAGTTGTAATATCCCGAATTAGGGCCTAATCGGAATAGTGGTTTCGTGACCACAAATCCGAGATAGAAATAATTATTTTATAATTATTTTGAGGTTTATGATATGATTGCATGATTGTGTGAAAATTTTGTGAAGAAATTTTATGCATAGTGCTTAAATTGAAATTAGGGACTAAATCGAAAAAGTTGCAAAACTTGCATTCTAGAAGTTTTTAGTATGAAATTGCTTTGAAATATTAATTAGGAGGTCTTAAATAGCAATTTGACCAATTTCTAAAATTTTGGACAAAAATGGGCTTGTACATGAAAATTTTCAAAGAAAGGTATTAAGGGCATTTTGGTCATTTGGATATTAAATGAAATAAAATGGGAAAAATAACACAAAATAGTCATCTTCCCCATTTAGTTGCTGCCGAAATTTCACTCTCACCATAGCTAGGGTTTCTTCAACTTTTAAGCTTCATAGTAAGTGATTCTAAGCCCCGTTTTTAATGATTTTTACGTTTTTGAAATCCCGATAACTCGATAAAGCTTATGTTAGCAATAATTGAACCTAGGGTTTATATTTGGAATAATATCCATAGGTGAAATTTGTGTATTTTGATGTTTTATGATAGAATATGAAGTTTTAAATTATGTTAGACAACTTGTACTACTCGATTTTAAGCAAAAACGAGTAAAAGGGCTTAATCGATAAAAATACCTAATAGTCACAAGTACATGTTAGAGTGAGAATTTGATGTTGCCATAGAAGAGAAAAGTGATCAGCATGTTATAAAACATAAGAATAAGGAATAAAGTTTAATCCCGAGCCTAGGGGCAAAAATGTAAATATGCAAAAGTTTAGGGGTAAAATTGTAATTTTGCCAAAATTTGAATTAAGGATTAATTTGATAATGTGAGTATTAAATAAGCTAAATGTGTTATTTTAGATCAAGAAAGACGTGGAATCGACCCCAATCGAGGAAAAGAAAAGATTGTGGACTAAATTGCAAAATCTTTGTATTTTGGTACCAAGGTAAGTTCATGTGTAAATAATGTAGCATAATTGTTATATTTAAGTCATTGATGTCAATTATGTGATATGCTGATTTTTTTTCATGAAATATATGCTTTGTGGTTATTTCTGAACAAAATGCAAATCATGTGTGGTACTTGTTAAATATAATTATTACCGAGTATTGATTTCGGCATTCTACGGAAGACAGCAAAGATATGTGTTCGAGGAAAATCCCGTTTGAACCTTAGGAATAGATTAGGATACAAGTGACATGTCACTAGGATGGTTGAGCATCCGAACTCGTTGAGTTGAGTCCGAGTTCACTTATGGATGCGAATGTCCGAACTCGTTGAGTTGAGTCCGAGTTCGTGAGATGTAACTAGGCATCCGAGCTCGTTGAGTTGAGTCCGAGTTCACTTATGGATGCGAACACCCGAGCTCGTTGAGTTGAGTCCGAGTTCGCTTATGGGCGGGTTACATGATTGCTTGATTGCATATGTGGCACTTAGGTGCAAATTATCCATGTATCCGAATTATATTCCGATGTGTTCAACGGGTAAAGTTTTACTCAAATGGAGGAATACTCGAGATGTAAAGAGACGTATTGGTAAGCGATGAGAAATGGATATTTTGGACAGGTATGTATTTAACCCTCGGGTTGAGTATTGATACAACCACGATAAGGTAATAAGATGGTGAAAAATGATTAGAAATGTGATATGTGTTTTGGTGATTTATGCTAATGTTGATTGGTTTGATTGTTTGTTATGTTACTTATTATTTGCATATGAACTTACTAAGCATTTATGCTTACTCCCTCCTTCTTACTCATTGTAGTTTTGGACAAGCCAGCTCAGGAGTCGGGATAGGTCGAAGGCTCAGTCACACTATCCGGAAGACTTTTTGGTAAATTGCTTGTAAATTTAAGTATGGCATGTATAACAGTATACCTATTTTGTGTAAATGATCTTATGGTATGGTGATGGAATGGTTGAGGAAATGCTTGATAATGATAAATTATGGAAATGGTTAGTTTAGATTATGTTTGATGTTATGGAAAATTAATAAGTTATCTAGTTCATGAAAACTCATAAAAAGGATGAAATTTGCCATAACAGAACATTGCAGCAACACTGATGTGAGTTTTAAAATTTTCTAAAAATCATAGAAATTGAATTTGGTGATGGATTAAATATCAAATTGAAGCTTATTATGTCTAGTTTCACATAAAACAAACTAAACAGGTAAAGAAATTATATGTTAGAAGATATTTGAATTTTAGTGAAACAGTGCCAGAGTGATTTCTGGATCCCCTGTTCCAACTTTAAAAATTCACCATAAATTTTACAGATATAATTAGGTGTTTTATTTTATATTCTCAGAATAATTATTGAGTCTAGTTTCATGAGAAACAAACCTCATAGTCATATGAATTTTGTACAGAGAGAAATGTGGTTCGTAGTAAACAGAGGTCAGACCAGTCAAGTCCTGAAACAGGGGTAACTTTAACTAATAAACTGTACTAATTGCCCCAACCAAAAGTTTTGGAAAAAAATTAGTAGATAGGTATATGAGTCTAGATTCAGGGAAAATTTACGGATCTTGATTTCTAGTTTTGTAACTCGAGATATGATTTTTCTTGTGACTGTGACGCAAGTAGCTTAAAAGCTGTGAATGTAGAAACAAATAATCCAATGTTCTAAAAATGTTAAATTAAGCTTAGTAATACCTCATACTCGACTCCGGCGACGGTCTCGGGTGTGGGGGCGTTACAAGCTCAAATTAGTTCATGAAGTGTTTTTGAGTATTTGAGCTAGCCGAATTTAATATGCTAGTTAATTTTAATTTAATTTGTCCAAATTAGTTAGTTCTTATTTAAGTTGTTAGTTGCTGTTTAAATTATGATTAAATGATATAATTAAATGTGTCCATGTCTTTGTAGGTTCAGCCGAATATGGAGATACATTAATGGCTAGGTGCATGTACGGGTTTGTTCAATGAATGAGAAGATTCATGCATGGTTCGGTTCAATGTTTGGAGGAATTATGTTTATGTTCATGGAAGATTAATTACATGCATTGGATTGGAAGATACATCCACTTTGGATGGCACACATGCATGAATGGAGAACAATTAATGCAAGTTCATGTACGGCCAGATTCAAGCTCCCTTCCAAGTTCCATGTATAGCCGAATGTATGTGAGAGGACTTTTCGAGTTTCTATGCACCTATTCGGCCAAGAGACACCTCTTGGAAGCTTCAAGCACCCCATGGCCGAACCTAGACAATCCATTTAGCTTCCAAGGCTTCACATTCATTCAAGGAGTTTTGCTTATACATGAAGTTGTCCAATACATTCCCATCAGCCGAATCAAGATTTAGCTAATTAATGTTTTCATTCTAGAACATTCTAGTTAGTTCATAGCTGAATTTACTAAGTCATTAAGCTAGCTAATTTGTCCATTCAGCTACACAAGTTAGACTATAAATAGTTTACTCATTTCTTTGTAAATGGACTTTTGCCAATTTGTTAATGAAACTCTGTTTCTGTGAGGTTGCTTCCTCTCATATCTCGTACAAGTTTTGAAAACTTATCTAGTTTGTGCTAGTGGCGTCTACCGATCTTGTTTGAACTTATCACCATTTCTTGGTGTGGCGTTCACCTATCCTACTATCCCATCTATCCACCTTAACAATATAGGAACCGGGGTGACACTTTTTAGTGTTGAATCGCTCCTGACGTTAAGTTCACTAAACCATTTCCACCTTTGTTATTTCTTCTTTGTTATTTCCAAAACTGAACCACCACGTAAACATCCATCTTTGTTATCCCTAACCGAACCTATCTTCATCAACTCGCATCCCTTGAACCCCATTCGCTTCCATCAAGTCTAACTGTCTAACTTCTTCTACTAAGACCAAAAAGCGAACAACCCTTCTCTTCTACGATAGGGCAACTATGTGAATGCGACTCAACCACCCGAGCCGGATCACATCATCTCTCAACATCATCATTAGTAATAGTACGGAACTCTTTGGCCAAATATTTTCAAATTTTGTCAACTAGAGGCTTATTCAACTGAATCAGATTAGGTTGTGGCATGACAGGGACTTGCGGTGGATTGAGCGGGGGTGAAGGTTGTGACACAGCCGGATTACTTCTCATATATTGCATGAACCAATCATTTATCATTTGGTAAGAGGCTTGTTTAGCCTCTCCCTTATGACTACTCATAGTAGGTCTAGAATCGGATGGTGTTGTCTCTTGAGCAGGAGCAGGTGTATTACTCTTAACATCGTCAGCCACGGCTCGTTCGGGATCCATTTACTATATAAAAGCATATTTTGATTGTCAAGATTCATGACACTAGCGCAGTTCATAAATATTGTATGTATAGCTAGACTCACATACGCTATGTTAGTCCTAAAATCGACTAAACCGTAACTCTGATACCAACAAATGTAACACCCCTAACCTGTATCCATCCCTGGACTAGGGTTAAGAGGCATTACCGAGCATATCAAAATATTTCGCATTCATTTCACAATCATTATAGTATCATAGTCACACATCATTATAGAGTCCCTTATATAGGTCAACGAGACCTTAAACATGCTTTAGAAAAGGATCGGGATTAAACCGGGCACATACAAAATATTTTCGAAACTTAAACATTTTTCAAAGTTATAAAGGTTACATGCCCGTGTGAACTGACCGTGTGCCCCATACGGCATTAGACATGCCCGTGTGTCTACGCTATGACAAAATAGGGCATACATATTGACTTGTCCACACAGCTACAAGACACGCCCGTATGCCAGGTTGTGTGAAAATTAAGGAGGTTACTAACTTAATCCTGTACCATCCCTGATTGTATTAGTCCTGAGTATACTTGGTTATTGACTTTTATTTGTTAGAAAGTCTGCATCTGAATACGGATCCAAAATATCATGCAACATACACAATCATTAACGCATCCACTTTACATAACTGCACATCTTATTACTTTTGGAATAAACAAACGTGTTACTACTAAGTCTCGTATAAAAACTTCTGCATAAGCTCCGAGTTCATCTGTTCACAACTTTCTTTTTCAGGACAATAATAATAACAGGAAACAGGTCCGACTTGAAATTCGACATCAGGAGTGATCTCATTCTGAACTTATTTAGATCACCCCACGCTGTCATATTTCCGGAACTTCTCAGTCTCGCAAAGAAAACATGGCTTTAGCATTTAATAGTTATAATTAGACCATCATCAAATAAGATCAATCAAGTAACTCGTACTCACAAAAATAAACAAAGATTTTCCATCGAGGTATCTGTAACTATAACTGCTTTCTCCATGATTAATCGATAACTACTCGAAATATTTCAATATCTTAAATCATTTCCACTGTCTTAAACTCAGATCTTTCTATGCCATTAGGTACATTAAACTCTTAAGATCAGGGCACATGTGACAATCTTCGTCGAACAAACAATGTCATAAAATTCTCAATACCAACATTATAGTGACCGCTCTAAATCACTAGTCGAACCGTTCTTTTTAATGTGACATTAACCGTTTGAAAAACGGAACCATCACTTTACATTCTAGTAATAAAACACGTACCAATCTATTCGACAGTGCATCACTAAAATTCATAAATTCATTACTTAATTCAAACTAAACTCGGAACTAGAGCTTCGGTTAATAATACCTTCAACTGTTTCAACTTTGGCAACAGGCAGCAGACCATTCAAATTTTTACATGCTATAACTTTATAGCTTTAATCATGATAATTTACTCGATTAGGACAATCAAATAGGCATATCTCTGTATCATACTTTCTAGAATACCATTTCTTCATTTAGACTATCCATTTACATACTCGTGAATAGACAAATTTTATTACCATACTCGAAGATACTTTAAATACACGTAACTCAATTCATATTTCCATTAACTAGTTCACTTTGACAAAACAACTAAGTTGATTTCAACTGTCAAATAATAACATATCAAGATACTCTTTTCTTCATGCTGATAAAACAACTCATACACACAGTCTTTTAAATTTCTCCTAACATGTTAATCGAAGGTCTGGCAACCATATTAACCCAATGAAACAGAATATTTGACTTAACTCATTAACTTTAGTCTACCTTACTTGAGGGAAGAGATCCATCATATAATTTTGAGCTCTCATTATTTATACCTTTTCCAAAGACAATTCCTTCCACAAAAATCAAAGAAATCCAGACACCAGAATCACCCCATTCCTATTGTCGAATCCAGGAATATAATCATAATAAACATAGTCATCACAGACTAAAGAACATACTTTAAAGATGAGTCATGTCTGATAATTTACACAATAAAGATAATAAGAAAACCCAAATATGATATCATAACAGAAATCCGAGATCATAACACATAAGGAAATAATTATAAATATCAGGATGATCCCCTAGAGAAAATCAGAAGAAAAACACCGTTTATCAGCTCTGGACTTCCTTTGTAATAGAGATAATATATTTTCCATATATACACATAAAACAAAGCGTCATCCAGTGGAAACAGAAGAATAACCTCACATAAATTTTTACCATCGTCTTTTCCCCGACATAATAGAATATAATCCCAAAGGGATAAGAAAATGTCAATTGTAATTCAAACAGACTCACAGTGCTTTCATCTGACATTAGAGTTAGTCAACATACTCATACAATAAGGTTTTCATAAGAAATAAAACGATCATATAAACTCCTGCGGATAATTGAATATATGGAACACCCATGAAAGTCATCATAAATTACTCAATCACAACTATTACACACAAACATCCTTATAAGTCAATTTTCATTTCTCTGACTAATTCTATTATCATGAACCCCATAGTATTCCATTCATTAACGAAAACCAAATCGGGAGGAATTTCAGCAACATACCTTTAGACTTCATACCCAATTGAATCGAATAACCAAGGCAAATTTTCTTCTTTATCCATGACCTTACATGATCTGTAGAATCTTTAAAACATTCCGATATTTCTTCCAAAATTGTATTCGCTTTCCAAACTATTCTAATCTCTATATGCATTACCAATTATTTCACCACTGAATTCTTTAGTTTCATACTTGTGAACTTATTCAATATAATTCTCATGAATTTCTGTCATAGAGCAACACTGGTAAGGGGGTGAAGTCGTAAAGCCTCTAACTTGACTCTCACAAATACACACATATGACTTTGCATTCATTATTATCATAACGTCATCCTAATCATATAATTCACCTCAGGAAAATTAGCATACGTATTTATGTTACACAAACTTACCGATTACATTTATCCAAACAAGTGTACATAAATACATATTTCATCAATTTTTGAGTAACATATTATATTCACGTAATCAAACAAGTCAGGCACATGGCATCATATGAATGCCAAACAAACATGGATGAGCTGACCATAACATAAACTTTCATCTCGTACATCATCGTATACAAATCATAAACCTTTATTCATACCTTTATAAGCCTCAATTCATCATAAGTGTACTTTACTCAGATACTCTAGTATCAATATCAACATGGTCGGATGTAGCTCGGTTAGAGAGTATCTCTGTCTAAGCGAGATAGATCTTACCCGCGTCGGAAGACATCACACTATCACAGATTATTTGGCATGTATAGATAGACTCTCACATTACGCTAGGTTAGTCTAAGAATCGACTAAACTATAGCTCTGATACCACTAAATATAACACCCCTTACTCGAGTCTGAGGTCGAGAAAGGGTACGAGGCATTACCAGACTTAAACGTACATAACTATGTAAAATCGGGTCATAAAAAATTTTCGTTCAAATTAAAAACATTCATTCATATTTATAATGTCCATTATATTGGCTTACGAGGCCTAAAACATACATTGGGGGTGGTTTGGGACTAAACCGAGAACTTACAAACTTTTTACAACACGTAGAAACTTTTCTAGTTTTGGAGAGTCATATGCCCGTATGGGTAGGCCGTGTGGTCACACACGCCCGTGTGGCTCAGACACGCCCGTGCCCTCAGCCCGTATAACTCTCTGTTTATGATGTTAGCAATATTTTAAGGTTACACGGCCAAGACACATGCTCATGTGCTAGGCCGTGTTTTCCATACGGCTGAGACACACGGTCGTGTCTCTGTCCGTGTGGCCAACACTTAGGCTATTTTCTAAGCCTTGGTCAACCTTAATCCCTCACACACTTATACAACATCAAAGGCATAGAACATGGTATCCAATTAAAGATTAAACAACCTCAATTATGTTACAAACATAACATTTGCATGCCATCGTACTTGTGTTTCTCATACTCATTTGGCCTTGTCTATTATAATACCACTTATACTTTTATACCATGGTTATCATCATACTGATTAACTTCAACTTAATTATAGCAAACAAGTATAACCACATCACACAAGATTTCGGTACATATAAACACAAGATCACATTTCAAGGTGTTAGCATATTGCACATGGATAAATAGGTTTACAAACCCATAACCAATATAAACCACATCTCATGGCTATATACACTTGAATCATTATAAGCAAATACATTTGGCCAAACCATTAAACACATAACACAAAGGACTAAGTCTCTATACATGCCACTCACTTGAAAACACTTAAGGTTTATCGATACACCAAAATTGATAATTTGATAGTATGATGCTACCTCCGACGATCTCCAACCTCGAGCTAACCTGACAACACTAAAGAAATGAAAAGGAGGGGGTAAGCTACATAGCTTAGTAAGTCCGTATAAAAATAATAAAAAATTTATTAACATGCTTTTACCAATTCTCACATCATGATCTCAAGGTAAAACAATCATAATTGCACTTTTTACTTATGTTCATGTCAATTTGTTTACTCACGTCATAGTCACTAAATTATTAATATCTTGAGCTACAGAATTCTAAATTAAGATCCGTTAAAAGAATTTGAAACTAGACTCATATATTTCTACCATAAAATTTTAAGAATTTATGGATTAGCCAATAAGTACAGTTTATTCTTCAAAGTTACCCCTATTCTGCTGTTTGACAGCTTCAACATTTCTTTACTAAATATTAATTATCTCTTAGTACGGGATTTGGATGATGTTACCATCTATTTCTATTGAAAATAAACTCATTTAGAATTTTAGTCATACAAATTCTAACCGATAATTATTTTCATACAATTTTTAATGAATTTCCAAAGTTAAGATAGAGAAGCCCGAAATCACTCTGAACTTGTCTCACAAAAATTCAAATATCTCATAATATGAAATTTTTTTGCTTACACCGTTTCCTCTATGTGAAATTAGACTCAATAAAATTTAATTTAATATTTTATTCAACATCCAACTCAATTTCCACAATTTTTCATGGATTTTCAAATTCAAACTACTGCTACTGTCCAAAACTGTTTTAGTGTAAAGTGATGATACTAAGTTTATAACACCTTTACAAATGATTTCCACCATCATAGTAAAAATACATTTTTTTATACACCACAAGCCTAGACCCATAATCACAAGGTCATCACAATTTCAATCTCATAAGCATGACTTACTTATTTGCATCCTTACCAAAGGTGCATCAGAAATCGAAATCATTTCTCATGAGTTTTGTGTACATACCTGTACCACTTTGTAACGTAATCATACATTATCACAACTTTGATATAATCTTTGAATTACCCATTGAACCACTTGAAATACTAAAGGATACTAGGAATCATCATACACATAATAGGATGCCAAAGCCATGTCCCAGATGTGGTCTTACATGGGATCACACATCGATGCCAATAGCCCAGCTACAGTCTTACACGAAGTCTCATAACGATGCCAATGCCATGTCCCAGACATGGTCTTATATAGGACCTCATATCGATGCCAATGTCATATCTCAGATATAGTCTTACATGGGATTTCATACTGATACTGATGCCATGTCCCAAACGTGGTCATATACAGGATCTCTTATCGATGCCAATGCCATATCCCAAATATGGTCTTGCACGAGATCTTATCTCGATGCCAATGCCATATCCCATATGTAACACCCCAAACCAGGCCCAGACATTATGGCCAAATCCGAGTGTCTCATTGAAGTTTTAAAAACCCATGATTCATTTTAGTATTTAAAAAGAATGTCTTTTGCTAAGTTAACAAAGTGAATGGAAGCTGTGCACCAGGTAGGTATCCGAAACAGAGGAGGTGAGCCATGAAGGCTGCTTGAGTACCAAGCTCTTGCCTAGATCCAATCCTAAACATGCCCACAACCATTGCCACACTTTGGTGCGAGGTTAGGTTTTGGAAAAAAAAATGAGTTGGAATTCATTTAAGTAGATATTTTTGATAAACCGATTAGTTGCATCGTTGTGCTATTTTGAAAACAAGTATCATTTTGAAAACGCGCCCTAAGTCCAATCCATTTTGAATTATTATCAGTAAAATATAGAGTATAAAATAAAATAATCCTAGAAAGATAATTAAAATGGCCTTATTACAACCCAAAACCCAAATAATAATAATAAATTAAAAAAAACCAGTTACTTATTGCAAAGTTCGAAAGCGATCATCACGGCCACTCTGAATCCCTTCCGGCTCCAAGTCTTCACATCAAGGCTCACCTGCAAAGATAAGGAAAGGGGATGAGTTTGAAAACTCAGTGTGCAACAAGCCCCTTTCAGGGCACAAACTAATACCAGCATACTGGGCCGAAGCCTTTCGTTTAAAGGTTACTGGGCCGAAGCCTTCTAATTAATCATGTTACTGGGCCGAAGCCTTCTCATTAATCATGTTACTGGGCCGAAGCCTTCACTACAAATGGTATGGCCCATAGGCCCATTTCAATGCCACATGTAATATGAATGGATGTATGCAAGCCTATTTGGGGAGACTACTCAACCCACCATCCGCTACTCTCCACCCGTACCAACCAAGCTCTTTATGTGGGGAATAACTCAACCCACCCAACCAAACTCTCCACTGGCAGAACAGTTGCTTTATCATATAACTGGAGGCCTAGCCTCTTTTAATAATTGGGGCAAAGCCCTTTTTGATAAACTGGGGCAAAGCCCTTTTCGCACTTCCTCCATCTATACCAAAAACCCAACCCATGCATATAATGAGTATATCATAGCATAACATGTACATGTTATAACATATCATGTGCATATCATGTCATATCATGTAAATCAATACCTCATGCATCATATTCATAATTAAACCCTAGGGGTATGGTCATTTTTACCTAGGGCAAAACAGTCATTTACCATATTTTAGGGGTAATTTCGTAAATTTACCAAATATTATAGGTTTTCCACGTTCATTAACAAATATCAATATCCTCAAGTGTTTAAACAGTGATTTTAACTCACTTTATCAAATTAGGGCTTTTGGGCCCAAAACCCCTAATGGGCCCCACGAATGCCGATTTAGCCTTTTTAGCCCACTTCACCCAATTTTTACAACAGATCTAACCGTGTTAACATGCAATTTATCCAAGTTCCATTTTCTATCAATTTTACCCAAATGGGCCCAGAAGCCCATTGGGCCCAATTTCAGCCTATTAAGGCCCAACTTACTGTCGTGCACAGAATTGCGCTCTTACCTGTTCCATCGATCCAAACACTGATCATATCGTTTTTATCACATCTAAAACCGCATGCAAAATCTCAAGTTCCCGAAATGCCAAAATTTTTACATTTCGGCTTTTTTGCAAATATTAGCCTAAGCTACCACGAGGGTTGTTACACACCTGTTTTGTGATAACTGCCACTGAGATCCCTTACGATGTCCTACAATTGATTACCACAATTCTTAGATTGCAAACCACAATAACCAATCCCAATATTCACCTACCATATTCGAACCATGCGCCTAAAGCTTTTAGAATTTTACCTTTTTGCCGAAAATCGATGACTAGATCTAAGTCTAGTTGTTCCAAAGATCCAAGCCTTCGATCCAACCTCTAGAAGACAATAAACACCAAAAGAAATCATCAGTTAAAGACCCTTAAAGCCCTATGCCCAAATCGACAGCCTCCCTAGATTTTAGGGACTTTGGCTTTTTCTAAATTGTAAAATAAGACTAGATCTTAGGTGATGAGCACTTACCACCTATTCCTCTTTGATTTCTATGCAGATCTGATGTAGATCTATCCTCTAAATGATAGTAGAACTCGAATCCAGGAGATCTGAAGTTTCGGCTATAAGTCCCTAAATCTATTGTACTTCAACTTTTTAAGTGATGAAGAAGATGACGATTTGAGGCTATAACTTTGAAGTAATGTTGCCGACAGATACTAAGGGTTTAGAGAAGGTGAAAGTTAATAAAAAGGAACAAAAATAATTGAAGGATATTGGCTTGGAGAAATCGGCACAAGTGGCAATCGGCTATGAAGGTTTTGTGGAGGATGGGATCGATAGAAGAGGTGAGTAAGGTGATCAGAAGGTTTCGGCTAGAAGAAAAAGCAAAAAGGAATAAAGAAAATGGAGGAAAAAGAGAGGAAGAAGAACTCGGCACCAAGGAGAAGGAATTTGCATTTTTGGCTTTTTGTGAGAACTCAAAAAGGATGAATGACAGTGAAAGCTTTCAGGTGGCTACCCCTAATTCTCCAAGTTAGAAAAAGAAAAGAACCTAACCCTAATATCAACTAAAACAATCAGCCCAACCTTCCTAGGGCCCTTGCTAAAATTCACTTAAGTGATCACATGCCCGGCACATGCCTAAAATTAAAAAGTAACAGTATGTCTACCTTGCAACTTGAACCCTGGACCTTTAATTCCTTCCCAGGCGCTATTTTTTTTTAGGAACTTAGTGGCCCCACCTTGCCACTTTACCAATGCCTTATTTGTGTCATAATTTAGGAAGTTCTTCTTAAAAACCCACTTAACCAAGTCTCCTATTCACTTAAAATTCAACCTTGATATTTTACCGCGTTTAACTTAGGCTTGGGCCTTCTAAAGGCCACTAACACATTTAAACGCAATTCCAATATTTAGAACACCAAAATTTCAAAATTTACCTAAAATCACAGAAACCCGAAAAATCCTGAAAATCAGGGCGTTACACCATACATGGTCTTATACGGGATCTCAATACTCAAATGTCATGATATCCGTATCTTAGCTATTGTTAGGGTTCAACCGGGATTTCTAAGACACCAACTTTTGTCGAGTCGTCATTGAGACATCATGAATCAATTTCATAAAGACAAATACATATACATATGCATTTCATGCAATATTTTAGCATTAAACCTATAATAATAACATGTTGCATTTTTTTCATACAAACTTACCTCGACACCAAAATGGCAAAAAGGGACCAACCGTCAATTTCTTATTTTTCCCCTGTTCTAGGTCTAAACCTCTTTTTCTTTGATCTATAATATCACATTTGGTCTATTTATTAGTCACGTTAGTCAATGTGATCCAAAAATCATACTATGATAAAATTATGTTTTTGCCCATAAACTTTGTCATATTTACACTTTTGCCTATAGGCTCATAAAATGACTTTTATTCAATTTCTTTGCACTTTCAGCCTAGCTTAATCATTTTCATAACTATAGTGGCCCATGATTTCCATTAAAAATCACAGTTTTATGACAAATTTTATAACTTTTACAAATTAGTCCTTTTTAGCATTTTCACCGAAAACTACTTAGCAAAAGTCGTTTAACACACAACAAACATTCATATTCCTCCCTTAAACATCAAAAGACACACATCTAACACATGGGTAAATTTTTAAACATCAACCTTAGCTCAAATAATTGGTAGAAATAGATAGATCTTGTTACGGGGATTTTAAAAACGTAAAAATCATTAAAAACGGGGCTAGGACGGACTTACAATCAATGCTTGGAAGCTTGAAAAACCCTATCCCTGGTCTCTCCATGCAATTTTCGGCCATAGCTTGAAGATGGACAAAAATTGGCTTTTAATTTTGTTTTTAATTCATTTTAATTACTAAATGACCAAAATGCCCCTAACTTAAAAATATTCTATTTCACCTATTTGATGTCCATTTTTGTCCAAAAAATCAACCAATGGTGTAATTACCATATAAGGACCTCCAATTTAAAATTTCATAACAATTGGACACCTCTAGCATGTAGAACTCAACTTTTGCACTTTTTACGATTTAGTCCTTTTGACTAAATTGAGCGCCCAAACGATAAAATTTTCAAATGAAATTTTCAAAAAATCATTTCTTGAAATCATAGACCATAAGAATATAATAAAAATAAATTCTCTTACGTTAGATTTGTGGTCTAAAAACCACTGTTCTGACTAGGCCCAAAATCGGGCTGTTACACGCCCTTCCACACGGGCGTGTTCCCCTGTTTGCATTTAAAATTTTTAAAATTTTCTAAAGTTTTTGGTTTATTACCAAACCACTACCAAAGCATGTTTTGGATCTCGTAGGTCCATATTAGGGACGTTAAGAGGAAGTTTGAAAGTTTTAAATTTGAGCGAAATTTTATGACCCAAAAATGTTTGTATGCATGTGTTTAAGTCCAGTAACGCCTCATACCCTATCCCGATGTAGGATACTGGTAAGTGGTGTTACATTTAGTGGTATCAAAGCCATGGTTTAGTTAATTCTTAGACTAACCTAGTGCATCTACGAGTCTAGCTATACATGCCATATAAGTAATATGATAGTGTGACGACTTCTGATGAACTTAAATTGTGCTTTGATATAGTAAATGGATCCCGACAGAGTAGTGGCAGATGATGTAGAGAGTAATGCGTTGGCTCCCCCTGAAGGGACTGCGCCAGTTAAAAGTGGGCCCGTGACACTTAGTCAGGGCAGAGGGGCTAGAGAAGCCTTCCTCCACATGATGAGTGCTTGGTATTCGGAGTTTGGTTGTACAAATTCGTACGCTCCACCTCCTCCGCCCCTCCAATTCCTCAACCTACCCCTATATCTCCTCAAGTGGTAGAAATGATTAAAAGAGAAAAGCCTCAGGTTGATAGAATTTAGAAGCAAGGGGCCGAGGAGTTTCAAGCGAATATAGATGATGACCCAGAAAGAGTAAAATTCTGGCTTGAAAATACCATCAGGGTATTCAATGAATTGTCTTACACATCTGAGGAGTGCATGAAGTGTGTTGTATCACTCCTACGAGACTCGGCTTACCAATGGTAGAACACCCTTGTGTCAGTTATACCGAGGGAAAGGATAACTTGGGAATTTTTCCAAGAAGAGTTCTGAAAAAAGTATATTAACCAGAGATTTATAGACCAAAAAAGAAAGGAATTCCTTGAGTTAAAGCAAGGCTGAAAGATAGTAACGGAGTATGAGCGTGAGTTTATGAGGCTCAGCAAATACGCTCGGGAGTGCATATCCACCGAAGCCATCATGTGTAAGAGGTTTGAGGACAGATTAAATGAAGACATGTGACTATTAGTTGGTATTCTAGAATTAAAGGAGTTTGTGGTACTTGTTGAGAGAGCTTGCAAGGCTGAAGAATTGGCCAAAGAGAAGAGAAAAGTTGATATTGAGTCTCGTGACTCAAAGAAAAGACAAATAGGGAAATCATTTCAATCCTCGTCTAAGAAATTGAGAGAGTTTACTACTCGATCCAATGCGTCAGTTGGGTTCTCAAACAGAAATAGGAGTAAGTAGTACACGATGTCTAAAGCTCAAACCACTTCTATCACGAGTGTTGGTAGCGTTCGACCGAATAGACTAGAAAGCTCACAGTGTGGTAGACATCACTTCGGTGAGTGTCGAAGGAATTATAGAGGTTGTTTCAAATATGGATAACTAGATCATTTCATTTGGAACTGTCCTGAGATGGTTGAGAAAGATAGGAATCAAGGTGTGAGGTCGGTTAATGCCCCTTCGAAGGGTAGGCCACAAAAGAACTCGAGAAGTGGGGCTAGCAATAGGGGCATGTTAAAGATTCTACCATGAGTTCTGAGGGTAGAGTGCCTGCAAGGACTTATGCCATTCGCGCTCGTGAGGAGGCATCGTCACCAGATGTGATTATGGGTACTTTTTCTTTTTATGATATTTCTATTGTTGCTTTGATTGATCCGGGGTCTACGAATTCGTATGCTTGTGTGAAATTGGTGTCTAGCATGAATATGCCTATTGAGTCTACAGAATTTGTGATAAAAGTGTCAAACCTGTTAGGCAAGCATGTAATAGTTGACAAAGTGTGTAGAAAATGTCCTTTGATGATTAGAGGTCATTGTTTTCTGGCTAACCTCATGCTACTACCGTTTGATAAATTAGACCTAATTATTGGCATTGATTGGTTGACTGTTCATAACGTGTTAGTAAATTGTGGTAGTAAGTTTATTAAACTGAAATGTGAAAATGGGGATATTATTCAAGTTGAATTAGGTGAACCAGATAGCTTGCCTACAGTGATATCTTCTATGATAGCTCAGAGATACATAAGAAAAGGGTATAAGTTTTATCTTGCATTTGTGTTGAATACCCAAGTATCAGAAGTAAAGACTGATTCAGTGCTGGTAGTATGTAAGTATTCGGATGTGTTTCCAGAAGAGTTGCTCGGATTGCCTCAAACTAGGGAAGTCGAATTTGGTATTGAGTTGGTCCCTGATTCTGCGTCTATATAAATTGCCCCGTATAGGATGGCTTTGATGGAATTGAAGGAGTTGAAGGTTCAGTTACAAGAATTAATGGATAAAGGTTTCGCGAGACCTAGTTACTCCCAGTGGGGTGCTCCAGTGCTTTTTGTGAAAAAGAAGGACGGTTTAATGAGACTATGTATAGATTACCGACAGCTTAACAAGGTAAAAATAAAGAACAAGTATTCCTTGCCAAGGATCGACGATTTTTTTGATCAATTAAAGGGATCCACGATGTTTTATAAGATAGACCTGAGGTCCGGTTTCTACCAGTTGAGAGTTAAGAGCAAGATGTGCCGAAAACTGCATTTCGGATGAGGTATGGCCATTATGAGTTCCTTGTCATGCCCTTTGGCTTAACAAATGCTTTGCAGTGTTTATGGATTTAATGAATCGCATTTTCTAGTCATACTTGGATAAATGTGTTGTGGCTTTTATTGATGATATGTTAATTTATTCTCGCGATGAGAGTGAACATGCGGAGCATTTGAGAACTATTTTGCAGACTTTAAGAGATAAGCACTTGTATGCCAAGTTTAGTAAAAGTGAGTTTTGGCTCCGAAAGGTCAGATTCTTAGGACACATCGTGTCGGGTGATGGAATTAAAGTTGACCCGAGTAAGATCTCGGCTATTGTTGAGTGGAAATCACCAAGGAATGTATCAGAGATTAGAAGCCTTCTAGGCTTAGTGGGTTACTACAGACGATTCGTTAAAGGATTCTCCATGATTGCTACTCCGATGATGAGGTAGCTAAAGAAAGATGTTAAGTTCGAATGGACAAAAAAATGCTAGCAGAGTTTCGAGAAACTAAAGGCGTTGTTAACTGAAGCTCCAATTTTAGTGCAACTGGAATTGGAAAAAGAAGACATAGTGTATAGCGACACATCCTTGAATGGATTGGGATGCATGCTCATGCAAGAAGGCATGGTGATAGCATATGCCTCGAGACAACTAAAGCCGCATGAGAAAAACTATCCAACACATTATTTAGAATTGGCCGCCATCGTATTTGCATTGAAGATTTGGAGACACCACTTGTACAGCGAGAAATGCCAGATATTTACCGACCATAAAAGTCTAAAGTATTTGATGACTCAAAAGGAACTGGACCTTCGCCAACAGAGATGGCTAGAGCTCATAAAACATTATGAACTGGTGATCGATTATCACCCGAGGAAGGCGAACGTGGTCGCTGATGCTTTGAGTAGGAAGTCATTATTTGCCCTGAGGGCTATGAACACTCAGTTGTTAGTAACCGCCGATGGTTCAATTTTAGCTAAGTTGAGAGTGAAACCAATGTTTTTGCAAGAGATCTGTGAAGCTCAGAAAGGTGATAAAGAATTGCAAGCTAAGATAACTTAGTGCGAGACGGGTATAGAATCAGACTTTCGGATTGATTTAGATGGTTGTTTAATGTTTTGAGAAAGAATTTGTGTACCCAAAGCTGATGAGCTTATTCAAACAATTTTGCAAGAAAAACATACCATGCCTTGAAGAAAATGTATTGGTGGTCGGGAATGAAAAGAGACATTTCAAAATTTGTTTCTAAATGCTTAATTTGTAACACCCCTTACCCGTACCCGAGTTGGGGTTATATCCCTCCTCCAACACCAACTCCGACAACTACAAATGGATCTCAACTGTGCTAAGTCCGAACTATCAAAGTACCAAAGCTTGGGTATAACGGGACATTCTGGTCTCATAGCGGCAACAGCGGCTGCTACGAGCCATCAAAACTTAAGGAACAATCTAACCGATAATGGTGGCAGTGATGGAGGAGGAGGACGGGAACATCATTTCTACCACCATCAATTCTTCCCTAGGGATCCTCACCATCACCATCAACAATAGATGTTAATGAGCTTCGATACTGGCAGCAATTGCGACGCAAATCTCCTTGCCATGAATGTTTCTTCAGGGATCAGTCAACTCAGTCAGTTCCATTCACTTCGTGTTGCTGCTAGTGATGATCGCCGTACCATTCACCCCTCTTAGGGTTAAGGTTTAATTACTCTTAAATCATCATAGCCACCCACAGGTACACTTGGTCCTTCTCTTCTATTATTATTATTTGGTCCGTTATTTACGATAATCACTTTGTACTTCCATTTTCGACTATATTTACATTTTTTATAATTATTATTATAAAAGGGTATTGAAAGTCATGGCTATGGATTCGCTGTCACAATCACAAACTAGAGTTTATATCATCAGAAGGGATTCAGGACTAAATCAAAGACTTTAGAAAAGTTTGGGAAATTTTCCCTAATACAGAGCCACACGCCCATGTGAGACAAGGGACACACCCGTGTGCTCTCGACACGCCCATGTCCTCTAGTCGTGTAACTCTCTGACTATGACGTAAGCATCAATTTAGGGTCACATGGCCGTATCACACGGCCATGTGGTCAATTAAAATTAAATGAATTTTTCATAAAAAGGTGCAGACTTCACACGGCCATGTGGATAGGCCATGTCTCTCGCACAGCCAAGACACAAGCCTGTGTCTTAGCCCATGTGTTTACTATTGAACATACTAACTTGAAAAAATTAGGGTGCAGGGGACACACGGCCATTCAACATGCCCGTGGGGTAGACCATGTGTCATACACGGTCTAGACACGTGCCCGTGTGTCTATCCGTGTGGACCATTTAAAGGATATTTTCCAAGCCAATTGTCACCTTCAAACATTCATACATTCAAACATATTTCATAGCATACAACATGACATATTTAGACACTCAAATATTCAACACCATGGCACTCTCTCATCTTCATAATATCATCCTATTGCACATTCATTTTGTTCCACCATTTAGAAGCATTCCATACCAATTTCATGCAGTATCAAACTTGTTACCATAACTTCAAATTGTGCATTCATGACTATAGTCATTTTAAGCCATTAAGTTATCCCTTATCTTTTAGCATCTAATCCATACTTTATCATACATTCACCGAGCAATAACATATCACATCATCAAGGCACTAACACATGCACGCATGGGTAATTAGATTACAACCCAATAATCAAATATAAGCCATATCACATGGCCATTACAAAATGAATCATCACCATCATAGGCCTTCACAATTTGGCCAAATAGCATGACACATATCACAAAATAACCAAGTCCCCTATACATGCCATACTCAAAATAACAATTTCACTATACCCAATAATCTTCTGATAGTGTGATCAAATTCTCCGACAGCTTCTGATCCCCGAGCTAGCTTGGTAGAACTACAAAGTATGGAAAGGAAAGGGGGTAAGCATTAAAACATAGTAAGTCCACATGCAAATAATATGCAATGGTAGTAAGCAATCAACATGCAAAGACATAGTAACACATACATAAAGATTATTCATCACTTAAACCTTTTGACTTACTTATCATATGTACACATATACTTTCTCATCACAAATCATTCATTACCAAGGCATTATTCATAGGTTTAGCGTACATACCTGTACTCATCGTAGTATATCATATAACCATACCTCTTTAACATGCCCTCCTTGGGACTTTCATCATATTCATTGGATTACCCGTTGAACACTCGGAATACTATTGGATACGCAGAAAACTTGCACATAAGTACCACATACACATACGTAGCCAAAGCTGTCTCATAACATCTAACACTCGCAATGGAGCTACTCACGGGCTTGCTCAAAAAGTTATCGGTCAAGCTGTAGCTACACGGGCTACTCACATAAGCTATTAGGTATCCAACCAACTCAAGGATTACCTAGCCACTAGTAGGACACACAAGACTATTGCATGGAACCCAATTACATATATCGCATCCATAATGAACTCGGACCAACTTAACGAGCTTGGATGCTCGCATCCATAAGGAACTCAAACCAACTCAACAAGCTCGAATGCCTCATACATATCACGAACCCGGACCAACTCAACGAGTTCAGATTTTTAAATTCCTAGTGACATGTTTCATGTATCCTAGACTATTCCTAAGGTTCAAACAAAATTTTCCTCACTTCCACAAGGCATACTTTGCCGTACTTGGTCGTGATATCGTATGTAACGACCAATTATCATTTATGCTTTCATAACAACCGGTAAGTATATAACTTATAATAACAAGAAAACATTTATCACATAATATCAAAACATTAAAAACATGCTACAACCCCACATTATTTGCACATGCATTTTCTTTGTTACCCAAGCCTAGTCTAACCTATACCATGGTCATATCAGCCCACATTTTCCTTTATTTCACATTATTACTACCCACTTTTACACTTTTACACTTTTACAAACAAGTCCCCTTTTTAGGTGTTTTCTCTAAAAATCACCTAGTAAAAGATGTTTATCATGCATCAAACATTCATATTCCTCTATTAATAAACAAAATAAATGAATGTTACACATGGGTCAAATTTCATACATAAACCCTAGCTCAAAATATAGCTAGAAATGGGTAGATCATGCTTCAAAGACTTCGGACAAAGAACATTAAAAACGGGGCTAAGGAGCACTTACAATCAAGCTTGGAAATGTTGAACAAAACCGTAGCTATGGCTATTTAGAAATTTGGCTAGCACTTGGAGAAGATGGACACATTTTTGCTTTGACTTTCCCTTTTTATTCTATTAATTACCAAATGACCAAAATGCCCTTAGGGTCTTTCTTTCAAAATTTTCCTATGCATGTCCATTTTTGTCCAAAATTATAAAAATTGGTCATATTACTAATTACGACCCTCTTAATTCATTATCTAAACCAATTTCATTCTTAAAGCTTCTAGAATGCAAGTTTTGCATTTTATTCAATTTGGTCCCTAAAATTCAATTAGACATTTTATGCATAGAATTTCTTCATGAAACTTTCACATAAGCATGCATGCATATTATAGACCTCATAAAAATCATAAAATAATAATTTATATCTTGAATTTGTGGTCTCAAAACCAGTATTCTGATTTGGCCTTAATTCGGGATGTCAGAACTCTCCCCCTTTAGGGATTTTTGTCCCCGAAAATCTTACTGGTAAAAAGGTTTTGGTATTGTCTCCTCATAGCCTCCTCAGGCTCCCATGTAGCCTTTTCAACCCTATGTATTTTCCATAAAACTTTCACAAGAGCAACACTTTTGTTTCTCAATTGCTTGACTTCTCGAGCCAAGATCTTAACCGGTTCCTTACGATAAGTCATATCCGGTCTGATTTCAACCTTTGTCAGTACAATCACATGTGAAGGATCAAATTTATATCGGCACAACATGGATACATGAAACATATCGTGAGTTTTTTCTAACTCAGTCGGCAAGGCCAATCGATAAGCAACAGGCCCTATCCTCTTGGTAATCTCATACGGTCCTATAAAACGAGGACTCAACTTGACTTTTCTTCTGAATCTCAAAACCTTTTTCCATGGAGACACTTTCAAGAATACTTTATCACCAACCTGATACTCAATTTCTTTTCTTTTCAAGTCCGCGTATGACTTTTATCTATCCGATGCCGCTTTTAAACAATCACGAATTAGCTTCAATCGCGCAAAATGTAATAGTAGCTTTCTAATTGTAAAAGTTCCTATTTGATATGTCTTTGTAAATGAAAGGTCCTTATGTTGATATTTTACCATTGAAAGTTTTAATGGACATTAATAACCATTTATTATGTGTTTAACATATGTTTATAATAAGGTTAATAAGGTAAATTGTTAATTAAATGATTTATAATAAAAAAAGGCATGGAAATGGATCATTTGTTTTCATATATAATCGAAAATATAAAGAAAAAGAAAAGGAAAAAGAATAGCTAGGGTTCGACACTTTCTATTTTGATTAAAGTATGATTTTTGTTCCATTTTCGATAATTTCTACGTTTTTGTATCGTTGCTTTGTGTTTTACTAAGTCCATGTCTCAATTTATGATTTTTTTGATGATTTTGAGTCATTCCATTGATGAAATTATAAGTTTTGTGAAGTTAGTTGTTGATAAATTAAAGATATGTGTTGGGTTAGTATATTTTGTCTTTGAATTTTTGATGAATTTGAGTAATTTCGATTAAATTGAGAAATTTGTAAATTGAGGGACTGAAATGTGAAATAAATGAAATATGTGGGCTTGTATGAGCTATATGAAAATTCAGCTCGACAAGTGTATAAAGAAATTATGTGTATTTTGTGATTTTGTGAAATAAGGACTAAAGTGTCAAAATGTGAAAATGTGAGGGCTAGTTTGTAAAGTTCCCTAAATATGTGTTTTTGGATTGATTTGAATGAATGTGAAAGTGAATAAGTTAAATTTGAATTGATAGAGATCAAGAAACAAAGAAAACAAAATTAGATCAGGGAAAGTTGAAAGTCGTCGAGTAGCCGATTCTATTTATTTGAATTCGTACGAGGTAAGTTGATATACAAATAAATGTGCTTGAATTGATTTATTCATGTATATATGTCATTGTATTATGATGAATGTTAATATGAGAGCTGAATATGCGATATCCGAGAAAGTATCGACAAAGTTTCGACATTTGAAAAGCCCCGTATGAACCTTAGGAATAGTTAGGATACATATGTCATTGCATAGGATCCGATATGTGTTATCGTGTAAGACCATGTCTGGGACGTTGGCATCGACTTATGGTTTACGTGTAAGACCATGTTTAGGACATTGGCATCGTATTTGATTTCATGTAAGACCCTATCTGGGACACTGGCATTGATATTTGATTACATGTAAGACCACGTCTGGGACGTTGGCATTGTACAAGCTTTCTGAGCTATCTGCATATCCTTATGATTCCAAATGGTTCAACGGTCATACTAAGTAATGAATGATAATATGAAATGTGTATCCAATTCAGGTACATTTGAAGTTGTATATCATATTTGATGTTGAAAGGCAAGTATATGTATCTTTATGATCAAGTGAGTATATGTGACAAAAGTATAAGAAAATATGCATTATGTGCAAATGAATAAAGAATATGTGAAATGTATTTGAGTTATAGGTTTTGTGTTAGCATGTGGGTAAAGATTATATGTATATTACGATGCTTATATATTTATATTGTTAAGTTTATTTGTATATGGCTTACTAAGCTTTTGAAAGCTTACTTTGTGTGTGTTTGCATTGTTTTATAGATATTGTAGCTATCAAAAGCTCGTCGATCATCGAGGATCGTCACCACACTATCGAACTATATTTTGGTACCTTTTGAAAATGTATAAATTGAAGTATGGCATGTATAGGCTAGAGGTACTTAGATTATGTTTTATGATATGTATATATATTTAGCCATGTGATATGGCTTGGTTTTTGGTTGTGGATATGGATGAATTATGGTTATAAGTTATGTGTTACAATATGATATGTTCATGAATGGCCAAAAGAATTGGTCAATTTGGTAAGTTTTGATATGTGCTTACAAAAAATTTGGTAAAGTTTTGGCATGAGATTTGATTGTATTGTAACACCCCTTGCCCGTATCCGATGCCGAGATAGGGTTCGAAGCGTTACCGGTAATTCATCGTTACAAACTCACTCAATCAGGTTACTGAATTTCACTCGTGAATTAACACTTTTCAAACATGTGCACTTTGTCTCTTATACAGGCCTCCGAGACCTAAAAACACTCCTAGGGGTAGTACGGATGTGATATCCCGAATTAGGGCCTAATCAGAATAGTGGTTTCGAGACCACAAATCTGAGATAGAAATAATTATTTTATGATTATTTTGAGGTCTATGATATGAATGCATGATTGTGTGAAAATTTCGTGAAGAAATTCTATGCATAAAGTGCTTAATTTGAAATTAGGGACTAAATTGAATAAGTTGCAAAACTTGCATTCTAGAAGTTTTTAGTATGAAATTGCTTTGGAATATTAATTAGGAGGTCTTAAATAGCAATTTGACCAATTTCTAAATTTATGGACAAACATTGGATATGGATGGAATTTTTGAAAGTTTAGTAAGGAAGGACATTTTGGTCATTTGGATATTAAATGAAATAAAATGGGAAAAATAACACAAAAGTGATCATCTTCTCCATAAGTTGCTGCTGAACTTTGCTCTCCACCATAACTAGGGTTTCAACACTTTTAAGCCTTGATTGTAAGTGATTTCTATGCCCGTTTTTAATTTTCTTTACATTTTTGAAATCCTCATAGCTCGGTTTACCTATTTCTACCAATAATTTAACCTAGGGTTTATATTTGGAAAATACCCATAGGTGAAATGTGTTTATTTTGATGTTTTGTGGTAAAATATGAAGTTTGAGATTGTATTAAACAACTTTTGCTAAGTGATTTTTCATGAAAATGAGTAAAACAACAAAATCGGTAAAAATACCTAATGTTCATAAATACATGATAGAGTGTGAATTTGATGTTGCTATAGAAGGAGAAAATTATCAGCATGTCATAAAACATAAGAAAATAGGATGAAGTTTAATTTCCGAGCTTTGGGGCAAAAGTGTAAATATGCAAAAGTTTAGGGGCAAAAATGTAATTTTACCAAAGTTTGAGTCAATGACTGTTTTAATAAATGTGAGTATTAAATAAGCTAAATTTGTTATTATAGATTAAGATAAACGAGATTCAAGTCGTGATCGAGGGAAAAATAAAGTTTCCGAGGAATAGGCTTGATTTCTAACATATTGTACCGAGGTAAGTTCATATGTAAATATTGTAATATAACCGTTATTTTAAATCATATAATTCTATTTATACAATATTATGATTGTTATTATGCAATTCTATGCTTTGTGGTAATTGTTGGACAACATGCAAAAATTTTATGAATTATGTGAAAAATGTGAAAAACTGCCGATGTATCGTCACTAGTATTCCAAGGAGAATGGTAAAGGAGTACGAACGGGGAAAGTCCCGTTGAACCTTAGGAATATATTTGGATACTTGGGCATCCGAGTTCATTTATGGATGCAAATGTCCGAGCTCGTTGAGTTGAGTCCGAGTTCACTTATGGATGGGAACGCTCGAGCTCGTTGAGTTGAGTCCGAGTTCGCTTATGGGCGGGTTACATGGTAGCTTGGCTACATATGTGGCACTTATGTGCAAACTTTCCATGTATCCGAATTATATTCCGATGTGTTCAACGGGTAAAATTCTAGTAAAATGGAAGAATACTCAAGATACAAGAGACGTATTGCTAAGTGTTGTGGAATGGGCACTTTGGATAGGTATGTAGTTAACCCTCGGGTTGAGACTTGATACGACAACAATAATATGGTAAGATGATGAGTGATGAATAAAAATGTGATACATGTTTTGGTGATATTATGCTAATGTTGATTGGTATAATTGCTTTGTTAAGTTATTTGTTATTTGCATATGGACTTACTAAGCATCTGTGATTACTCCCTTCTTTTCATTTTTTTGTAGTTTTGACAAGTCAATTTAGAGATCGGGACGGTCAGAGGCACGCTCACACTATCACTGGACAATTACGGTATAATAACTTGTAATTTTTGGAAATATGGCATGCATAGCATTCCAATCATTTTGTGTGTATAATCTTACGATATGGCCCATGGATGGATTGGAAATGTTTGAGAATGATTAGCTATTGGAATGGCTAATCAAGTTTATATATGATAACATGTATGCTTTATGTTTTAATTAAACCATGAAAATCCTTGGAAAGATAAAATTGGCCACAAAACAAAAATTAGTCAGCAGCAGTGAGGTGAGTTTGAAAAATCACTAAAAATAGTAAAGAAAGAATTTGATGAGGAATAAAATTTGGCATTTAATCTTAATGAATCTATTTTCACGTGGAAGAAACAAAATAAGTAAAAGAGTTGTATTTTATGAGATATTTATGTTTTGGTGAAACAGGGTCAGAGCGATTTCTAAATCCCCTGTTTTGAATTTAAAAATTAACCATAAATTGTACAAAAACAATTATGAGTTTTATCTTACATGTATAAAATCCTTATTGAGTCTATTTGTTATGAGAAACAAGCGGCATGGTCATTGAAACTCTGTACAAGGAGATATCTAATTCGTAATAGACGGGGGTCAGAGTATCCAAACCCTAAAATAGGGGATACTTTAACTAATAAACTGTACTAATTGGCCCAACCAAAAATTCTAGAACAAAATTAATAAGTAGATACATGAGTCTAGTTTTAGGGAATATCTACGTAATTGGATTTCAAGTTTTTTAACTCGAGATATAATTTTTTTAGCGACTATGACGCAGATGGATAGTTTACTATGAGAATTGTTCGAACTTGTTTAAATACTAAAATAGGTTTAGTAATGTCTCATACTCGACTCCGGCGATGGTCTCGGGTAATGGGGCGTTATATTTGGTGGTATCAGAGCAGGTTTAGTCAGTTCTCGGACTAACGTTGTGTAAGTACAGATTTTGCTATACATGCCATATATATATTTTGTGATAGTGTGACGACTCCTGACCTTTTTAAATGATTTTTTTATAGTAAATCGATCCCGATCCAACTATGGTTGATGATGTAGAGAGCAATGCGCCAGCTCCTACTAAAGGGGCGGTGCCAACTGAAAGTCAACATCCTACTGTTGCTCAAGGAGGAGGAGATAGGGCTCAGGAAGCCTTTCTACAAATGATGAATGCTTGGTATACAGAGTTCGTTCGTACGAACCCTACTGCTCAACAACCTCCCCCACCACCCCCGATTCCTCAACCTATACCCTATATGCCTTCAAGTATGGATCTGATGAAATTCCATAGATCTCCAGTTGATCGAATCCGCAAGTAAGGGGCCAAAAAATTCAGGGAAAATGTTGATGATGACGCTGAAAAAGCAGAATTTTGGCTCGAAAATTCTATTCGGGTACTTGATGAGTTATCTTGTACACTTGAAGAATTCTTGAAGTGTGATATATCATTAATGAAGGATTCAGCTTATCATTGGTGAAAAACATTAATTTCAATGGTGCCAAAAGAGAAGGTGACTTGGGAATTCTTTCAAGAAGAATTTCGGAAGAAATATATCAGCGAAAGATTTCTAGACCAAAAGCATAAAGATTTTCTCAAGTTGAAGCAAGGCAACATGATAGTTATCGAGTATGAAAGAGAGTTCACTCGATTGAGCAAGTATGCTCGAGAATATATCTCTTCAGAGGTTAAAATGTGCAGACGATTTGAAGATGGACTTAATGAAGACATTAAGGTATTTGTGGGTATTCTTGAGTTGAAAGAATTTGTGGTACTTGTTGAGGCTGAAGAACTAATTAAAGAGAAGAAAAAGACAGAGACTGAGACAAGAAATTGGAAGAAGAGACCGATGAGCAGTACACTTTCACCACAGTCTAGAAAGTCCAGGGATATGTATTCTCGTTCTCAGGCATCAGCGGGACATTCATATGGGGATCATAAGAAGAAAAATGTGAGTTCCAGATCTCGGACTACTTCGGTGGCTAGTGTGGGAAATTCGAGAATTACTAGACCCGAGTGCCAACAATGTGGTAGAAGTCACTTTGGTCCTTGTAGAACTAATGAATGTTACCAGTGTGGTCTCCGGATCATTTTATTAGAGATTGTCCAGAGAGGATCGAGAAAGTTCAGAGTGCAAAGCCAAGTGGTACTGTTTCAAGAGGAAGATCTTTGAGAAATGTTGGGAATGAGCCAGGCAACAAGAATGTAGTCAGAGAATCAGCACCGAAATCTGAAACTAGAGCTCCGGCTAGAGCTTATGCCATAAGGGCGCGTGAAGATGCTTCGTCTCCCGAGGTGATTACCGGTACTTTCTCTGTTTATGATATTAATGATATTGCTTTGATCGACCCTAGTTCTACTCATTCATATGTGTGCATGAAATTGGTGTCTAATATGAACATACCTGTTGAGTCTACGGAATTTATGGTTAAAGTGTCGAACCCGCTAGACAAATGTGTTATAGTTGATAAAGTATGCAAGAAATGTCCTTTGATGATTAGGGGTCATTATGTTCCGGCCGATTTGATGTTGTTGCCGTTTGATGAATTCGATGTCATTTTGGGTATGGATTGGTTAACATTGCATGATGCTATAGTGAATTGTAGACAGAAAGTTATTGAATTGAAATGTGAAAATGGTGAAATTTTGCGGGTTGAACTGGACGAATCAGAGGCATTACCTAGTGTGATTACTTCGATGTCAGCTCAGAGACATTTGAAAAAGGGTTATGAAGCTTATTTGGCATATGCGTTGAATACAAAAGAATCTAAGAAAAAAATGGAATCAGTGCCGATTGTGTGTGAATTCGCGGATGTATTTCCAGAATAGTTGCCGGGTTTGCCTCTTGTCAGAGAAGTAGAATTTGGTATTGAGTTGATACCGGGAACAACTCCGATCTCGATTGCTCTATATAGAATAGCACCAACAGAGTTGAAAGAATTAAAGTCACAGTTGCAAGAGTTGACTGACAAAGGTTTTGTGAGACCGAGTTTTTTGCCTTGGGGTGCTCCCGTATTATTTGTGAAAAAGAAGGATGGTTCAATGAGATTGTGTGTAGACTATCGGCAGTTGAATAAGGTGACAGTCAAGAACAAGTATCCGTTGTCGAGAATTGACGACTTGTTCAATCAGTTGAAAGGAGCGACATGGTTTTCAAAGATCGATTTGAGGACTGGGTACTACCAGTTGCAGCTGAAAGAGTTAGATGTGCCTAAAACTGCTTTTAGAACAAGGTACGACCATTATGAATTTTTAGTTATGCCATTTGGTTTGACAAATGCTCCTACAGTGTTTATGGATTTAATGAACCGCATATTTTGGCCATACTTGGACAAGTTTGTTCTGGTATTTATTAATGATATCTTGATCTATTTGAAGGATGAGACAGAACATGTTGAGCACTTGAGAATAGTTTTGCAAGCTTTGAGAGATAAACAGTTGTATGCCAAGTTTAGTAAAAGTGAGTTTTGGCTTCGAGAAGTCAGATTCTTGGGTCATATTGTTTCGGGTGATGGTATACGGGTTGATCCTAGTAAAATTTCGACTATTATTGATTGGAAACCACCAAAGAACGTGACTGAGGTCAGAAGTTTCTTGGCTTTGGCTGGTTATTATCGATGATTTGTGAATGGATTTTCTATGATTGCTACTCCTATGACTAGACTGCTCCAAAAGGATGTTAAAATCGAGTGGATAGAAGAATGTCAACAGAGTTTTGAGAAATTAAAAAAGTTACTGACTGAAGCACCAGTGTTGGTACAACCCGAGTCAGGTAAAGAATTTGTGGCGTATAGTGATGCCTCTTTAAACAGCTTGGGATGTGTACTTATGTAAGAGGGAAAGGTTGTGGCTTATGCTTCGAGGCAGTCAAAACCTCATGAAAGGAATTATCTAACTCATGACTTGGAACTGGCTGTTGTAGTGTTTGCTTTGAAGATTTGGCTACATAATTTGTATGGTGAAAGGTGCCGAGTATATACCGACCACAAAAGTCTCAAGTACTTGATGTCACAAAAAGATTTGAATTTGAGATAGCGGAGATGGTTAGAATTATTGAAAGATTACGAGCTTGTGATTGATTATCATCCGGGGAAAGCGAATGTGGTTGCCGATGCCTTGAGTAGAAAGTCGTTATTTGTTTTGAGAGCTATGAATACTCAGTTGACAGTATCTAACGATGGTTCGATTCTAGCAGAATTGAGAGTAAGACTGATGTTTATACAAGAGATTTGTGAACTCAGAAAAATGATCAAGATTTGCAAGGCAAGAGAAAGCAATGTGAGGCTGATACGGGATCAGATTTCAGAATCGGTTATAAGGGTTGCTTAATGTTTAAAGATCAGATTTGTGTACCAAAGAATGATAAGTTGATTTAGAAGATCTTGCACGAAGCACACAGTGGTTGTTTGTCAATGCATCCGACCAGTACAAAAATGTACAATGATTTGAAGAAAATGTATTGGCGGAATGGAATGGAAAGAGATATTTTCGAGTTTGTATCGAAATGTATGATTTGGCAGCAAGTAAAAGCTGAACATCAGGTACCTTCGGGTCTACTTCAGCCTATCATGATTCCCGAATGGAAATGGGATCGAATTACTATGGGTTTTGTATCAGGATTGCCATTAACTCCGAAGAAGAAAGATACCATCTAGGTAATAGTCGACAGATTGACTAAATCGGCTCATTTTATTCCGATACGCACTGATTTTTCTCTTGATAAGTTAGCTGAATTATATATCAGTGAGATTGTTAGAATTCATGGAGTACCCTTGTCGATCATTTCGGATAGAGATCCGAGGTTTACTTCGCGATTTTGGCAAAAACTACAAGAAGCATTAGGTACAAAGTTAAATTTCAGCACTTTCTTCCATCCATAGACTGATGGACAATCAGAGAGAGTAATTCAGATTCTCGGAGACATGCTCAGATGTTGTGTGTTGGAGTTCCAAGGAAATTGGGAAAGGTACTTACCGTTGGTGAAATTTGTTTACAATAATGGTTATCAGACGAGTTTGAAAATGGCACCTTATGAAGCGTTGTATGGTCACAAGTGTCGGACACCGCTATATTGGACTAAACTCAAAGAAAACCAGATTTACAGAGTTGATTTAATCAAGAAAACTGAAGAAAAAGTGAAAGTGATTCGAGACTATTTGAAAGCTGCTTCGGATAGGCAAAAATCTTACGCAGATTTGAAGCGAAAAGAGATCGAGTTTCAAGTTGGTAATAAAGTGTTTTTAAAAGTGTCTCCGTGGAAGAAAATTCTTAGATTCGGTCGGAAAGGCAAGTTGAGTCCACATTTTATCGGACTGTATGAGGTAATTGAAAGAATTGGCCTGGTAGCGTATCGGTTAGCATTACCATCGGAATTAGAGAAGATTCATGATGTATTCCATGTATCTATGTTACGTCGGTATTGTTCGGATCCTTCACATATGATTTCACTGACAAAAATCGAGTTACAATCGGATATGACTTACAATGAAGAACTGGTTAAAATTTTAGCTCGGGAGGTCAAACAACTAAAGAACAAAAGTATCGCACTCGTGAAAGTATTGTGGCAAAAACATGGGGTAGAAGAGGCTACATGGGAGCCCGAGAAAACTATGAGAAATCAATACCCACACCTGTTTACTGGTAAGATTTTCGGGGACGAAAATCCTAAAAGGGGAGGAGAGTTGTGATATCCCGAATTAGGGCCTAATCAGAATAGTGGTTTCGGGACCAAAAATTCAAGATAGAAATAATTATTTTATGATTATTTTGAGGACTATGATATGAATGCATGATTGTGTGAAAATTTCGTGAAGAAATTCTATGCATAAAGTGTTTAATTTGAAATTAGGGACTAAATTGAATAAGTTGCAAAACTTGCATTCTAGAAGTTTTTAGTATGAAATTGCTTTGGAGTATTAATTAGAAGGTATTAAATAGAATTTTACTAATTTCTAAATTTATTGACAAAAATTGGATATGGTAAGTGATTTCTATGCCCCTTTTAAATGTTTAGTATGAAATTGCTAGGGTTTCAACACTTTTAAGCCTTGATTGTAAGTGATTTCTATGCCCCTTTTAAATGTTCTTTACATTTTTGAAATCCTCGTAGCTCGGTTTACCTATTTCTACCAATAATTTAACCTAGGGTTTATATTTGGAAATATACCCATAGGTTAAATGTGTTTATTTTGATGTTTTACGGTAGAATATGAAGTTTGAGACTGTGTTAAACAACTTTTGCTCAGTGATTTTTCGTGAAAACGAGTAAAACGACAAAATCGGTAAAAATACCTAATGTCATGATAGAGTGTGAATTTGATGTTGCTATAGAAGGGGAAAATGATCAGCATATCATAAAACATAAGAAAATAGGATGAAGTTTAATTTCTGAGCTTTGGGGCAAAAGTGTAAATATGCAAAAGTTTAGGGGCAAAAATGTAATTTTACCAAAGCTTGAGTCAAGGACTGTTTTAATAAATGTGAGTATTAAATAAGCTAAATTTGTTATTATAGATCAAGCGAAACGATATTCAAGTCGTGATCGAGGGAAAAATAAAGTTTTCGAGGAATAGGCTTGATTTCTAACATATTGTACCGAGGTAAGTTCATATGTAAATTTTGTAATATAATCGTTATTTTAAATCATTTAATGCTATTTATACGATATTATGATTGTTATTATGCGATTCTATGCTTTGTGGTAATTGTTGGACAACATGCAAAAATTTTATAAATTATGTGAAAAATGTGAAAGACTGCCGAAGTATCGTCACTGGTATTCCGAGAAGAATGGTAAAGGAATACAAACGAGAAAAGTCCCATTGAACCTTAGGAATAGATTAGGATACTTGGGCATCCGTTTGGGCATCTGTTCTCGTTGAGTCAAGTTCGAGTTCATTTATGGATGCAAATGTCTGAGCTCGTTGAGTTGAGTCCGAGTTCGTGAGATGTAACTAGGCATCCAAACTCGTTGAGTTGAGTCCGAGTTCTCTTATGGATGCGAACGCCTGAACTCGTTGAGTTGAGTCTGAGTTCGCTTATGGGCGGGTTAAATGGTAGCTTGGCTACATATGTGGCACTTATGTGCAAACTTTCCATGTATCCGAATTATATTCCGATGTGTTTAACGGGTAAAATTCTAGTAAAATGGAAGAATACTCAAGATACAAGTGACGTATTGCTAAGTGTTGTGGAATGGGCACTTTGGACAGGTATGTAGTTAACCCTCGGGTTGAGACTTGATACGACAACAATAATATGGTAAGATGATGAATGATGAATAAAAATGTGATACATGTTTTGGTGATACTATGCTAATGTTGATTGGTATAATTGCTTTATTAAGTTATTTGTTATTTGCATATGGACTTACTAAGCATCTATGCTTACTCCCTTCTTTTCATTTTTTTGTAGTTTTGACAAGTCAATTTAGAGAGCGGGATGGTCGGAGGCACGCTCACACTATCACTGGACAATTACGGTATAATGACTTGTAATTTTTGGAAATATGGCATGCATAGCATTCCAATCATTTTGTGTGTATAATCTTACGATATGGCCCGTGGATGGGTTGGAAATGTTTGAGAATGATTAGCTATTGGAATGACTAATCAAGTTTATATATGATAACATGTATGCTTTATGTTTTAATTAAACCATGAAAATCCTTGGAAAAATAAAATTGGCCATAAAACAAAAATCAGTCAGCAACAGTGGCGTGAGTTTGAAAAATCACTAAAAATAGTAGAGATAGAATTTGATGATGAATAAAATATGTAATTTAAGCTTAAGGAATATATTTTCATGTGAAAGAAACAAAATAAGTAAAAGAGTTTTATTTTATGAGATATTTATGTTTTGGTGAAACAGGGTTAGAGCGATTTCTGAATCCCCTATTCTGTCTTTAAAAATTCACCATAAATTGTAAAAAATCTATTAGGAGTTGTATCTTACATTTATAAAATCCTTATTTAGTCTAGTTTTATGAGAAATACACACCATGGTCATTGAAACTCTGTACAGGGAGATATCTGATTCGTAATACAAAGGGTCAGAGTAGCCTAACCCTAAAACAGGGGATACTTTAACTAATAAAATGTACTAATTGGCTTGACCAAAAATTTTAGAAAAAAATTAGTAAGTAGATATATGAGTCTAGTTTCACGAAAAATTTACGAAATTGGATTTTGAGTTTCATAACTCGAGATATAATTTTTTTAGCGACTGTGACGCAGATGGACAATTTACTATGAGAATTGTTTGAACTTGTTTAAATACTAAAATAGGTTTAGTAATGTCTCATACTCGACTCCGGCGATGGCCACGGGTAATGGGGCGTTACAATGAAAAAAATCGAAATTGTTCGATAGACTTGGGGAACTTTAGGAAAATTTCCCTTAGTTGAAGTGTAACACGCCCGTGGGGCTTAGAACACGCCCGTGTCCTTTTTCCAGTATGCAACACAGCCAAGGCACACGCCCGTGTGCTACACTAACTTCAACCTCACCATTCTGTCATATATACACGGCCAAGGCACACGCCTGTGTGCTTAGCCCGTGCTCTATGCTGACTTAAAATTTCAGGTGCAAGGGACACACGGTCATAGCACACACCCATGGGAGTAGCCCGTGTGTCACACACGGCCTAGACACACGCCCGTGTGTCTACTCATGTGGACCTTGTTAGGCTATTTTCCAAGCCTTAAGTCACCCTCTACTAGCCAATTACACTTATAGATTACTATAGTGCATATTTGGGTCAAATTATCCATTTGTAAATATGAAATTTTGATTAGCCTCATTGCATGTGAACCTCATGTCATTGGTTTCATACATGCTAAGTTAATTATTATCTTGCATTTAATGATTTATATGTCTGCTTGACATATTAAGATTGACTCGTTATTATAACTCATTGCTAATTATAACTAAGCCATCGCATATAAATATAAACGTGCATAGATTTGTAGGGCATAGCCTACTTCAAAATGAGCCAATTCCCATGGCCATATACAAAAAAAAAAAAAAAGATAAACATATTTTTAGATGCCTTCATTAGGCAAATCAAATGACATATATAACAAAATACTCAAAAATCCTATACATGCCATTGGACAAAATAGAAATGTCTTTATACCAAAGCTTGTCTAGTTGATAGTGTGTTGACTCTCCAATTGTCTTCCAATCCTTATGAGTCCTTGAGCTCTGAAAAGCTGGGAAAAGAGAGGGGTAAGCATTTACATGCTTAGTAAGCCCGTATAACTGTAAGGTAAACTTACCGATTATTTAGCATACAACCATATTAGGCAATGAAATCAACAAGCATAGGATAGTTTCCCTATCACATGCACTCAACCATCAAGTTAGTTACATATCAATGCACCATGTAATTCATCTTAGATAAGCTCATCTTTTAACATATCATCTATACATATTCCTTGTGATAGTCTCATTGAGTTTCTAGGAAATCTTGACGGATCATCCATTTACCATCAATTCGTACGAATGATCGTTTCAGTACACACTCCTGCGAACCTCACATCTTACGGCAGGATTACCAGTCCAGGCTAAATCCCCCGTAATATAAACTCATAAGGTGATGTCAGGATTACCTGTCCAGGCTAAATCCCTTATGACGACAAACACCCTTAATGAGCTCGGGTCTGAATTACCAGTCCAGGCTAAATTCAGACCCTAATTGGATTACCCGTCCAGGCTAAATCCACAATGCACACATATTCTTCGGGAGGCTCGATCACTCAAGGAACACCAGTCCAGGCGAGATCCTTTTTATACTTGAGATCTTCGGATTACTAGTCCAGGCTAAATCCTTTTCTGCAATACATGTAGGATCTCAAGTGTCATGTAAATCATGGTTTATCCATCGAATTCCCTTTCCAACCTCAACTGAGACATTATCCAACAATTCATTATTAAAGATGCAATTCATGCATTTTCATGCCATCAACAATGCAATTATCATGCATTCACAAAACATACAATTATGCATGTTATAGGCTTACTTCGAGTTATCTGAACTTACCTGGTATTCATTTCGAAGCTGGGTTTCGGTTATTCTGAAACCTTGCGTTTACCTCGATTAACCTCCAAAATTTGTTCCTCGGGGTCTATAAAAACAAAATTATATCATTAGTTCACTACATTACACTTTTCAAGTTTAATTTCTACCCCCGGTCCAAATGACCGTTTCGCCCCTAACCTTTGACATTTTTACTATTTAGTCCTTAAGCTCGTGTAATGAAACACATGGAATTTCTATCTTACCCAAGCCTGACCGAACATTTTTCTCTCTTATGGCAGCCCACATTTTCCATTATTTTCTCAATTCTACCACACATTTTAAAACATTTGTAAAGTGGTCCCTACAAGGGCTTTTCATGAAAATCACTTAGGAAAATATGTTTATCTCACCTTCAACTTTCATACCCCTCCATAATCCACCAAAATACAAGCAAATCATGCATGGGTAAATTTTTAAACATGAACCCTAGCATGAAATCTGGGTAGAAATGGAGAGAGTAAGCTACCGAGATTCCAAAAATACGAAGAACATTAAAAACGGGGCTTGAGAGCACTTACTATTGAGCTTGGAAAGCTTGAAAACCCTAGCTATGGAGAGCATGAAATTTTCGGCTGCTATGGAGAAGAAGATGGCTGATTTTGGCTTATTTTCCCATTTTATTTCATTAAAAAGCCAATTGACCAAAATGCCCTTAAGTCCTTTCTTTAAAATTTCATCCATGCAAGCCCATTTTTATCCAAAAACTTAGAAATTGGGCAAATTGCTCCAAGACCTTCTAATTTATAATCTAAATAAATTTCATACAAATTGCTTTTAGAATCCAAGTTTTGTAGTTTATTCAATTTAGTCCCCAATTTCCAATTAGACACCTTACTAAAGGAATTTCTTCATGAAACTTTAACACATGCATAATATCATATCCTAGGTCTCAAAATAATCATAACATAAATATTTTGATGTCGGATTTGTGGTCCCGAAACCACTGTCCCGACTAGGCCCTATTTCGGGATGTTACATGTATGATTAGAATTTATGGAACCTATGTTTTTGGCATGATTTTGGCACATGATTTGGTATGTATTTGGCTTATGGAATAATATGATTTGGTATGTGTTTCAAGCATGAAATATGTTCTTAATGAATTGGTATAAATGATGTATATTTTGTTTGTGAAATGGTTGAGATTTGGTATAAAATGTATGGTTTTGATGCTTGTAGGGAGGACCCTTTATAGGTGGCAAATTGGCCTTGCAAATGGCCAATTTTTGCCTACACGGGCAAGGACACGGGCGTGTGTCTCAGCCGTGTTGCTAGAGGTCCATTTCAAAATAAGCCTGGACAGATTACACGGTCGCACACACGGGTGTGTGCTAGGCCGTGTGGCCAAGTAAGTTTCGACCACGGGCTAGACACACGGGCGTGTGACTGGCCGTGTGACCTAAATCAGTAGGCTCCTTAACTTTCACACGGCCTAGCACATGGGCTTGCCTTGTGGCCGTGTGGACAAGTCAGTATGTATGCCCTATTTTGACACGGCTTAGACACACGGGCGCGTCTAAAGTCGTGTAAGGCACACGGCCTGTTCACACGAGTGTGTGGCCTATACAACTTTGAAATTTTCAAAAAATTTTGTATAAGCTCTGTTTAGTCTTGACCCCTTTCTAAAGCATGATTAAGGTCTCAATGACCTATTTAAGGGGCATTATGATCATGTTTGATTATGATTGTGGATAATGTATATGAATTATTTGTAAAATGTTTCCGATTATCCGATAACGCCTTTAACCCTAGTCCGATGACGAATACAGGTTGAAACCACCACAACAAACTTATCCAAATATGGCTAAAAAATTTGGTTCATTAAATCCATAAACATGGCAGGAGCATTCGTTAATCCAAATGGCATAACAAGAAACTCGTAGTGGCTATACCTCGTTCTAAAGGCAGTCTTAGGCACATCAAACTCTTTAACTTGTAACTGGTAATATCCAGACCTCAAGTCTATCTTAGAGAACCAATTCGCTCCTTTCAGCTGGTCAAACAAGTCATCAATCCTTGAAAGATGATACTAATTTTTTATTGTCACTTTATTGAGCTGCCGGTAGTCAATGCACAATCTTATAGAACTGTCCTTCTTTTTCATGAATAGTACGGGATCATCCACGGTGAAAAGCTTGGTCTTGAAAAACCTTTGTCAGTTAACTATTGCAACTGTAACTTCAATTCTTTCAGCTCAGTCAGGGCCATCCTGTACGGAGCAATAGAAATAGGTGTTTTCCCTAGCATTAACTCAATACTGAATTCAACTTCTCTAATTGGAGGCAAACCTGGCAATTCCTCCGGGAATACATCCGCATACTCACATACAACTGGCACTGATTCGATTTTCAATTCAGATTCCTTTGTATTCAATATGTATGCCAAATAATCTCCATACCCTTTTCTCATACATTTCTGAGCAATCATTGAAGAAATTACCATTGGCGACTTAACTGCATCATCTAATTCAACCTGAAGAATCTCACTATTTTCACATTTCAATTCCATGACTTTCTGTCTACAATTCTTTATAGCATCATGTAGTGTCTACCAATGCATACCCAGTATGACATCAAATTCATCAAACGACAACAATATTAAGTTAGTCGGAAAACAATGTCCTCTAATCATAAAAAGGCATCTCTTACATTCTTTATCAACTATCACATGCCTTCCTAACAGATTTGACACTTTAATTATAAATCCAGTAGACTCAACAGGTATATTCACACTAGATGCCAATTTCATACACACATAAAAATGAGTAGAGCCAGGGTCTATCAAAGCAATAACATTAGTATCATAGAGAGAAAAATTACCAATTATTACATCAGGAGAAGTTGCATCTTCACGTGCGCGTATGGCATAGGCTCTAACCAGAGCCCTAGCTTCAAATCTCACCACTGTATCTCGTGTCACATTCTTACTACTAAACCCATTCCCGGCATTTCTTGAGGGTCTTCCTCTAGAAGCTGTGCCACTAGGCCTTGAGTTATGAAATCTTTCTTTCTCTACCATCTCGGGGCAGTCTTTAATACAGTGGTCTTGAGAACCACACTTGAAACGTGATCCCTCACTCACCCTACAGGTGCCAAAATGACATCTACCATATTGTTGGCACTCGGGCTTGGAAGGTTTAGCGTTACCCACACTTGCCACAGATGTAGCCTGAGATCCAAAACCTGAATTCTGCTTTCTATGGTTCCCGTATGAATGTCCAGCTGACACATGTGAACGAGAGTACATCTCTCTATATTTCTGAGACTAAGATGGTAATGACTTACTCATATATCTCTTTCTTGTATCTCTTACCTCAGACTTAGCTTTCCTCTTTTCTTTGATCAACTCTTTGGCTTTACAAGTCCATTCAACGAGTACCACAAATTCTTTCAACTCAAGAATACCCATTAATGTCTTAATATCCTCATTAAGTCCATCTTTAAATATTCTACACATCTTAGCTTCAGAGGATACACACTCCTGAGCGTACTTACTGAGTTTGACAAATTCTCTCTCATATTCACTAATTATCGTACGACCCTGTTTCAAATCAAGAAATTCCTTACGCTTCTGATCGATGAACCGTTCGCTAATGTATTTCTTTCAGAATTCCTCTTGAATGAATTCTCAGGTAACCCTCTCCAGTGGTACCACAGATATCAGCATTCTCCACCAGTGATACGCCGCATTCCTCAACAAAGATATGGCACATTTTAGGCACTCCTCGGGTGTGTAGGAAAATTCATCAAATACTCGTATCGAGTTCTCTAACTAGAACTTCGCTTTCTTAGGGTCATCATTGGCATTTACCCTAAATTCCTCAGCACATTGTTTCTAAATTTTATCAACAAGTGTTCTAGCAAATCTCATGAAATCCATACGTTGAGGCATCACAAGTGCGTGGTGAGGATTTGGGGGAGGTGGGGGAGGTTGAGCATTCGGGTTTGTTCGTACGAACTCTGTATAACATGTATTCATCAGGTGGAGAAAAGCCTCTCTACTTCATTCTCCACTACTGATAGTTTCAGGTCAACTCTTGGATGGCACTGCTCCTTCAGCTGGAGCAGGCGCGTTACTTTCTACATCATCCGCCACTACTCTGTCGGGATCTATTTGCTATATGAAAACACATTTTAATATTGTCAGGAGTCGTCACACTATCATTATATATATACGTATGATATGTATAACTAGACTCAAATATGCTGGGTTAGTCCGAGAATCGACTAAACCATAGCTCTGATACCACTAAATGTAACACCATTTACCCGTACTCGAGGTTGAGATAGGATACGAGGCATTACCAGACACATACTCAATCATTCATGCAATAACTGGGCTATAAAAATTTTCTTTAAAATAACTTCATTCATACATATACAATTTGTCCTTGATGTGGGCCTACGAGGCCCAAAACAACCATCAGAAGGGATTCAGGACTAAATCGAGGACTTTAGAACATTTTGGGAAATTTTCCCTAATACAGAGCCACACGCCCCTGTGAGATAGGGGACACGCCCATGTCCTCTAGCCGTGTAATTCTCTAACTATGATGTAAACATCAATTTAGGGTCACACGGCCGTGTGGCCAGACCGTGTGGTCAATTAAAATAAATAAATTTTTCATAAGAAGGTGCAGACTTCACACGGCCAGAGTACATACCTATATGGGTAGGCCGTGTCTCTCACACGGCCAAGACACACGCCCGTCTGTTAGCCCGTGTGTTTACTAATGAACATACTGACTTGCAAAAATTAGGGTGTAGGGGACACACAGCCATTCAACACACTCGTGGGGCAGACCATGTGTCACACACGGTCTAGACACATGCCCGTGTGTCTACTCATGTGGACCATTTAAAGACTATTTTTCAAGCCAATTGTCACCCTCAATCATTCATACATTCAAACATATTTCATAGCATATAACATGACATATTTAGACACTCAAATATTCAACACCATGGCACTCTCCCATCTTCATAATGTCATCCTATTGCACATTCATTTTGTTACACCATTTAGAAGCATTCCACACCAATTTCATGCATTATCAAACTTGTTACCATAACTTCAAATTGTGCATTCATGACTATAGTCATTTTAAGCCATTAAGTCATCCCTTATCTTTTAGCATCTAATCCATACTTTATCATACATTCACCGAGCAATAACATATCACATCATCAAGGCACTAAAATATAAGCCATATCACATGGCCATTACAAAATGAATCATCATCATCATAAGCCTTCACAATTTGGCCAAATAGCATGATACATATCACATAATAACAAAGTCCCCTATACATGCCATACTCAAAATAGCAATTTCACTATACCTAATAATCTTCTGATAGTATGATCAAATACTCGGATAGCTTCCGATCCCTAAGCTAGCTTGGTGGAACTACAAAGGATGGAAAGGAAACGGGGTAAGCATTAAATCTTAGTAAGTCCACATGCAAATAATATGCAATGGAAGTAAGCAATGAACATGCAAAGACATACTAACACATACATAAAGATTATTCATCACTTAAACCTTTTGACTTACTTATCATATGTACACATGTACTTTCTCATTACAAATCATTCTTTACCAAGGCATTATTCATAGGTTTAGCGTACATACATGTACTCATCGTAGTATATCATATAACCATACCTCTTTAACATGCCCTTCTTAGGACTCTCATCATATTCATTGCATTACCCGTTGAACACTCGAAATACTATTGGATATGCAGAAAACTTGCACATAAGTGCCACATATACATATGTAGCCAAAGCTACCTCATAACATGTAACAGTCAGAATAGAGCTACTCACGTGCTTGCTCATAAAAGTTATCGGTCAAGCTGTAGCTACACGGGCTGCTCACACAAGCTGTCAGGTATCCTACTAACTCAAGGATTACCTAGCCACCAGTAGGACACAGAAGACCATTGTTCGGAACCCAATTACATGTATCACATCCATAATGAACTCAGACCAACTTAACGAGCTCGGATGCTCGCATCCATAATGAACTCGAGCCAACTCAATGAGCTCGGATGCCTCATACATATCACGAACCCAGACCAACTCAATAAGTTCAGATTTCTAAATTCCTAGTGACATGTCACTTGTATCCTAAACTATTCCTAAGGTTCAAATGGGATTTTCGTCACTTCCACAAGGCATACTTTGTCGTACTTGGTCGTGATGCCGTATGTAACGACCAATTATCATTTATGCTTTTATAAAAACCAATAAGTATATAACTTATAATAACAAGAAAACATTTATCGCATAATATCAAGACATTAAAAACATGCTACAACACCACATTATTTGCATATGCACTTACCTCGGTACAAAATGATGGTAATCGAGCCTAATCGTCGTATACTCTATTCTTTCCTCGATCAAGACCCTGTTCACATTTTTTTTGATCTATAATGCCAAATTTAACTTGTTTATTAATCACATTATTCAAATCAATCCTTAATTCATGCTTTGGTAAAATTACCTTTTTACCCCTAACTTTTCACTTATTTACGATTTAATCCTTAGGCTCGTAAAATGAAATGCATGCATTTTCTTTGTTACCCAAGCCTAGCCAAACCTATACCATGCTTATATCAGCCCAAATTTTCCTTTATTTCACATTATTACTACCCACTATTACACTTTTACAAACAAGTCCCCTTTTTAGGTGTTTTCACTAAAAATCACCTAGTAAAAGATGTTTATCATGCATCAAACATTCATATTCCTCTATTAATCAACAAAATACATGAATGTTACACATGGTTCCAATTTCATACATAAAACCTAGCTCAAAATATAGCTAGAAATGGGTAGAACATGCTTCAAAGACCTCAGAAATACAAAGAACATTAAAAACGGGGCTAAGGAGCACTTACAATCAAGCTTGGAAATGTTGAACAAAACCCTAGCTATGGCTATTGAGAAATTCAGCTAGCACTTGGAGAAGATGGACACATTTTTTCTTTGATTTTTCCTTTTTATTCTTTTAATTACCAAATGACCAAAATGCCCTTAGGGTCTTTCTTTTAAATTTTTCCTATGCATGTTCATTTTTGTCCAAAATTATAGAAATTGGTCAAATTACTAATTAGGATCCTCCAATTCATAATATAAAGCAATTTCATGCTTAAAGCTTCTAGAATGCAAGTTTTGCATTTTATTCAATTTGGTCCTTATAATTCAATTAGACATTTTATGCATAGAATTTCTTCATGAAACTTTCACATAATCATGCATTCATATTATAGACCTCATAAGAATCATAAAATAATTATTTTTATCTCAGATTTGTGGTCTCAAAACCACTATTCTGACTATGCCTTAATTCGGGATGTCATATAATTTGCCAGCAAGTAAAAGCCGAACACCAAGTACCTTTGGGTTTACTTCAGCTTGTCATGATTCCTGAGTGGAAGTGGGACCGTATTACTATGGATTTCATGTCTGGGTTAACTTAGACGTCAAGGAAGAAATATGCCATATGGGTTGTGGTTGATAGGCTAACAAAGTCATCTCATTTTATACCGGTGCGTATGGATTATCCACTTCAAAAATTGGTTGATTTGTATGTTTCTAAAATTACGAGACTTTACGAAGTACCTTTGTCAATTATTTCAGATAGAGATTCGAGATTTACATCACAGTTTTGGAAAAAGTTGCAAGAAGCGTAGGGGACAAAACTAAATTTTAGCACTACTTTTCATCCAAAAATTGACAATCAGTCAGAAAGAGTAATTTAGATTCTTGTAGATATGTTACGGTGTTGTGTTCTCGAGTTTCAAGGCAGTCAAGAAAAGTATTTACCATTGGTAGAGTTTGCCTACAACAATAGTTTTTAGACGAGTTTGTTAATGGTGCCTTTTGAGGCTTTGTACAGGCGTAACTGCCGAACACCTTTGTATTGGATCGAACTCAGAGAAAACTAGATTCACGGGGTTGACTTAGTCAAAGAGATCGAAGAGAAGGTAAAGGTAATTCGTGACTATTTGAAGGCCACTTCGGATAGACAAAAATCCTGTAAGACCCCTAACCCGTATCCATTACCAGATTAGGGTTATGAAGCATTACCATATGAAAAACAATTCAGTACTGTCAATTATCACTCTTTATGCATTATAGAATAACGATACATTTATAACATTATCAAACTTTTAAACATCAAAGTCATGTGCACATATTTAACACTTTCATTATTCAATTCCCTGTATACAATACATTAATGACATTTTTATCATTAAACCATATTCAAGCATATCATCTCACTTTTCATATATAGAAAATATATGAGTACATAATCTCATTAGCTAAGTATCAAACATATCATTTTACAATTTTTGTATATGTATATGATGAAACCAACCAAACCAATATGTGTAACAGTCCAATTTTGACCCTAGTCAAAATAGTGGTTTTGAGACCACATATCCGAGTTAGAAAAATATTTTAATATTCTTTTCTGTGCCTTTTATAAGTGGATTAACATGTGTGAAATTTTAGTGTGAAAATATAACTAATTGTGTGCTTAATTTGCAAAAAGGACCTAATCGTGCAAAAGGTAAAATTTGTGTGCTAGATGTTAAAAGTACCAATTTGATTTGGATTTTTAAAGCAAGGGTCCTTATGTTGTTATTTGTCCATTGAAAATGTAAATGGACTAAAACAACCATCCATTAAATGGTTTTATAATTGTTTATAAAAGGGCAAAACGGAAAAATGTTTATTAAAGTTATTATAATAAAATAAAACATAAAATTTGGCCATAATATGTTCATATAGCCGAAAATAAGAGAAAAAGAGAAGAGAAAAGCTTTGGCTACGGTTCGGCACTTGCAAGCTTTGATTTAGGTATGTTTTTGCTTCGATTTTTGATAATTTCAACGTTTTTGAGATCGTTGCTTTGTGTTTTATAAAACCCATGCCTCAATTTCTAATTTTGGTGACGATTTTGAAATGTGCCATTGATGAAACTATGAGTTTTGTGATGTTAGTAGATGAAATATGAAAGTTTGATGTTGGGTTTACATGATTTGTCTTTGGATTATCAATTTGAGGGACTAAAATGTGAAATAAATGAAATGTGTGGACTAGTATAAGTACTAGGAGAATTCGGCTAAGTTTGTGTATATGCAAATTATGTGTATTTTGTGATTTTGTGAAATAAGGACTAAAGTGTCGAAATGTGAAAATGTGAGGGCTAGTTTGCAAAATGCCCTAAATATGTGTTTATGGATTGAATTGAATTAATTGGTGAATAAAACGGTTAATTTTGAATAGATATATATCAAGAAAGGAGGAATTCAGATTTAGATCGAGAGAAGTCAAAGGTTATCGAGTAGACAATTCAAATCAACAATTCCAATTATGAGGTAAGTTCGTACTTGATAAATGATGTTGGAGTTATGTTTTAATGTGATTACAATGCTTAAATTGTTTAGATATTTTATTACAGTTTGAGTATGATGATATTCAACTATGCTTAGCACTAAGTGTGCTGTTTAATAAATATAGCTTTGGCTACAAATGGCACTAAGTGTGTGAGTTGGAATAGCTTTGGCTATATAAGGCAATAAATATGCAATACTGACTTAGCTTTGGTAAATTGAAATGGCACTAAGTGTGTGGAATTATTTTAGCTTCGGCTAACTTTTACAGCACTAAGTGTGTAGATGTTTAAGTATGAATAATTTACGGGAAGTTTTGATATACTCGAATAAGAGGTGAGAACGAAAGTGAATAAATATGGGAAAATCTAGGTATGTACGATACATTTGTGGTAGACGATTTTATATAGATGAAGTTCATTGATTTGTTATAAACATATGGATTGGGTTGGAATAGACTTAATAGGTGATTTGGGAATTCATAAATACTTATGTGTTGATGTTTTATGTTTTATATATTGTTAATGATTATAGTACGAGCTTACTAAGCATTTGAAAGCTTACTTTGTGTGTGTTTGCATTGTTTTATAGATATTGAAGCTACTGCAAGCTCAGGGACCGTCAAGGATTATCACCACACTATCAAACCTTAATTCGGTACTTTTGAAAATACATATTTTTCGAAGTATGGCATGTATAGGCTAGTAGATGTGGAATGGTATTTTGAGATATTTATGCTTAGCCATGTGATTTGATTAAGTTGTGCTTGAACTTATGGTTGATAATCACTTAAAGTATGTGATGTTAATATGAAATCATGGTATGTTTTTTTTTGATAAATCTTGGTAGGATTAACTTGAGAATTGAATGATATATGGAAGGAAATTCCTTGGTATGATATTACCTTATGTTGGATATGAATTGATAAGGTTTAGGAGTATAAATTTTGGTGACGATTATATGATGTGAAAGAGTCATGTTTTGGTGTTGAAATTCACTGAAATGGTGATATAAATATGCTTGTTTCCTTGGCTTGTAGGATGACCAAATTGGGGTGGCAAATTGGCTATTCTAATGGCCAATTTTTGTCCACACGGACAGAGACACGAGGGTGTGTCTCAGCCGTGTGCGACACACGACCATGTTATACGATCATGTGTCCCCTGCGGTACCCTACAGTTGTATGTCAGGTTCACACACAGGCTAGACACACGGGCATGTGGTCTGGCCGTGTGATCCTAATTGGTATAATGATGTCATAGACAGAATACCCTCTATTTTTGGCATGTCCTATCACACGGCCAGGACACGGGCGTGTGCATAGCACACGGGTTGGACACATGGGCGTGTGGTCTGGCCGTGTGAGCAAGTCAGTAGCTCTGCCCTGTTTTGCCACAATTTTGACACATGGGCTTATCTAGACCATGTGAGGCACACGGCTTGTTCACACGGGCGTGTGACCTTTTAGAAGTTGAATTTTTTATAAGTTTTGAAACTTACGTATGTTATCGATTTGATCCCAGATGCATGATTAAGCATTATATACTCGCTTTTATGTGAACATTGAATGTGAATGAATGACTTTAGTAGTAATTAGATGATATTGGGTGTGTGGTGGTTTTGATTTGAGTTATAAGTTTGGCAATGCCTCTTAACCTATTCCGGCGATGGTTACGAGTCAGAAGTGTTACATTTTGTTGGTATCAGAGCTATGATTTAGTCAATTCTAGGACTACCATAGCTTATGCGAGTCTAGCTATACATGTCATATTTAAGAATTGCGATAGTGTGATGAACCCTGACGTTGAAATGTACTTTTATATAGCGAATGGATCCCGAAAGAGCTATAGCAGACGATGTTGAAACCAATGCGCCTGCTCCCGCGCAAGGGACGGTGCAAGCTGATTCTTGACCAGCTATGAGTAACTGTGATAGTGAGGCTAAACAAGCCTTCTATCAGATGATAAATGATTTGTTCACCCAATATATTAGAACCAATCTGGCTGTACAACAACCTCCACCCCTGATTAATTCCCCTCAAGCTCCTGTTATGCCACCAATAAATCTGATATGGTTGAGTAGACCACCAATTGATAAGATTAGAAAACACGGGGCTAAAGAGTTTCAAGCTACAATAAGTGATGATGCTGAAAAAGCTGAGTTCTAGTTAGAGAACGCAATAAGAGTGTTTGATGAGTTGTCTTTGAGTCCTAAGGAATGCATAAAATGTGTTGTTTCTCTTTTGAGAGATACGGTGTATCATTGGTGGAAGACTTTGACATCCATGGTTCCGAGTGAACGAGTTACCTGGGATTTCTTCCAAGCTGAATTCCAAAAGAAATATATCAGTCAGAGATTCATTAATCAGAAATGCAAAGAGTTTCTTGAGCTTAAACAAGGCCAAATGTCTGTCACGGAATATGAGTGGGAATTTGTAAGGCTGATTCAAAATGCTCGTGAATGCATATCTACGGAAGCAATAATGTGTAAGAGATTTGAAGACAGCTTGAATGAAGATATTCGTTTGCTAGTTGGAATCCTATAAATCAAAGAATTCGTAGTACTTGTTGACCGAGCATGTAAAGCTGAAGATCTTGGGAAAGAGAAAAGAAAGGTTGATTTAAAGTTAGAGAGGTACGAAAGAGATCTTCGGGCAAATCGTTTCAATCTGGATCCAAGAAGTTTAGAGATAATAGCAGTTGTTTAAAGACCAGTATAGGACCTTCGACCAGAGATCGTGTTAGATCGCAATCAAATTTCAAATCTGCAGCTACATCTGTTGCCAATGTTGATAATGTAAAGAATGAAATGCCTGAGTGTGATCAGTGTGGAAGACGACATTTGGGTGAATGCTGGGGAAAAAGTATTAACCGAGCTTGTTATAATTGTGGTTCAAGAAATCATTTTATAAAAGATTGCCCAGATTTAGCTGAAAAAAATAATGTTCAGAATCCAAGGCAGAGTGGTAATGTTTCTCGAGGTAGACCTCCCAAAAATTTGGAAAATGTAAGCGGTAATTAGAGAGGAACGAAAGCACAACTATGAGATTTGAGGCTCGTGCACTTGTCAGAGCCTATGCTATCAGAGCTCGTGAGGAAGCTTCATTGCCAGATGTGATTACGGGGACATTTACTCTCTACGATACTTCTGTGATTGCTTTGATAGATCCTGGATCGACACATTCATATATATGCATGAGCTTAGTGAACAGTAAGAATTTGCTTGTAAAGTCTACTGAATTTGTAATTAGAGTTTTGAACCCTCTAGGCAGATGTGTTCTGGTTGATAAAGTCTGCAAGAATTGTCCATTAATGTTTTGAGATAATTATTTTCTGGCTGATCTGATGTTATTGCCTTTTGATGAGTTTAATATAATTCTTGGTATAGATTGGTTAAATTTGCATGATGTTGTGGTGAATTGTAAACGGAAAACTATTTATTTGAGATGCAAGTATGATGAAATAGTTAGAATTGAATCTAGTGATTTGAATGGATTATCTGCTGTGATATCTTCGATGAAAGCTCTAAGTATTGTGAGAAAGGGTTGTGAAGCTTATTTTGCATATGCGATCGATTTGAGAGTATCAGAAAAGAAGGTTGAATCTGTGCCTATTGTTTGTGAGTTCCCTGATGTGTTTCTTAAAGAACTTTCGGGATTACCTCTGGTTAGAGAGGTAGAGTTTGGCATTGAATTGGTACCTGGTACTACTCCGATTTCAATAGCTCCATATAAAATGACCCCAATTGAACTGAAAGAATTAAAGTCTCAGTTGCAAGAGTTGACCGATCAAGGATTTGCTAGACTGAGTTTCTCACCTTGGGGTGCTCCGGTTCTATTTGTGAAAAAGAAACACGGTACGATGAGAATGTGTACTGACTATCGTCAGTTGAATAAAGTGACTATCAAGAATAAATATCCCTTTCCCCGGATTGATGATTTGTTTGATCAGTTGAAAGGAGCTGCTGTGTTTTCGAAAATAGATTTAAGATCAGACTATTATCAGTTGCGACTGAAAGACTCAGATGTTCCAAAAACTGCTTACAGAACAAGGTACGGTCACTATGAATTCTTAGTTAAGCCTTTTGGATTGACTAACGCACTTGCTATTTTCATGGATTTGATGAATAGAATTTTGAGACCATATTTAGATAAATTTATTGTGGTATTCATTGATGACATATTGATTTATTCACGTGATGAATCTGAACATGCCGAGTATTTGAGGTTAGTATTACAGATTTTGAGAGATAAACAGTTGTATGCAAAATTCAGTAAATTTGAGTTCTGGTTGCGAGAAGTTGGTTTCCTGGGTCATATTGTATCAGCCTCTGGTATTTGAGTTAATCCGAGTAAAATTTTTGCTATTTTGGATTGGAAACCTCCAAGGAATGTATCTGAAGTCCGTAGTTTTCTAGGACTTACGGGTTATTATAGAAGATTCATGAAAGGTTTTCTGATGATCGCAACTCCGTTAACAAAACTACTTCAGAAAGATGTGAAGTTTGGGTGGTCTGAAAAGTGTCAAATAGCTTTGATCAGTTAAAAGCTTTGTTGACTGAAGCTCCGGTATTAGTACAACCTGAATTGGGTAAAGAATTTGTGATTTATAGTGATGCTTCATTAATTGGTTTGGGATGTGTTCTAATGCAAGAAGGAAATGTTATTGCCTATGCTTCGAGACAGTTGAAGCCGCACGAAAAGAACTGTCCGACACATGATCTTGAATTAGTTGTGTTTGCTCTAAAGATTTGGCACCATTACTTGTTCGGTGAAAAGTGTCATGTATACTCTGATCATAAGAGTTTGAAATATTTGATGACTGAAAAAGATTTGAATCTGCGACAAAGAAGATGGCTTGAATTACTAAAAGATTACGAACTTGTGATTAATTATCATCAGGGAAAAGCAAATGTTGTTGCTGATGCTTTGAGTCGAAAATAATTATTTGCTTTGCATGCAATGAATGCTCATTTGGTTCTGTCTGATCAATGTTCAGTTTTAGATGAATTAAAAGCGAGACCTTTGTTTTTACAGCAGATTATTGAAGCTCAGAAGATTGATAATGAGATTTTAGCTAAACAAGCTCAGTGTAATGTAGAGTCTGATTCAGAATTCAAAGTTGATAAAGATGATAGCTTGAGATTTCGAGATCGAATTTGTATTCTGAGAAATCTAGAGTTAATTCAAATGATTCTGAGTGATGCTCATAGTAGTCGTTTATCTGTGCATCCGGGTAGTACGAAAATGTATAATTATTTGAAACAGCATTATTGGTGGTCTGGAATGAAAAGAGATATCTCTGATTTTGTTTCTAAATGTTTGATATGTTAGCAAGTTAAAGCTGAACATCAGGTACCATCTGATTTGCTACAACCATAGCATAATTTATTTTCCATATGAAATACATAAATTAGATCATGCATTCTTTCCATAAGATCATGCTTGATTCCACTTGAATACTTACCTTTTCAGCCCTTTTCCTTGCCCATTGAACCATCTAGAATTTCATCGGATATTCGGGAAAGCTCATATAAAGTGTGCCTTTTTATATAACCGTAACCTTTCCTTTACATTATCATCACATGAGTTCTGGAGAATCTGTAACAGATGTAGGACCTCAGTAATTGGTAGGACATTCATGACCAACACTCGAAACATGAAATCCCTAATGACATGTCATTTGTATCCTAAGAATTCTTAAGGTTCAACTGGGACTCAATATCCGTCAATTCATCATAGCATTGATATGTGTATATTTTGATTCATTTACATCAAGAAACATATTAAATACTCAATTTAATTAACATTATAATGATTACAATTCATACGAACATACCTTGACAACTAGGGGCGTAGAAGTTAGATCGAGCTAATCCGAAGCTTTTACTTTACCTCGATCTAGGTCCGTACGTGGTTTATCTTGATTTCAATAGACAATTTCAATCTATTTAATACTTATAGAATTTAATTTAATCCACATTTCATATTTATGCAAAATTACTATTTTACCTCTAACATTTTAACTTTTTCACAATTTAGTCCTTAAGCTTATAACTTAATATCTAACCATTTTAATCTCAATCCATGTTAACTAAATATGCAAGGGACCTTGAAACAACCCATGTTTATTGTAACACCCTAAAACTCGACCTAGACATTATGGCCTAATCCAGAAGTGTCACGAGGAAAATTTAAAAAATCGACTTCCTTATTTTTAGCAAAATCAATGTGACCATTGTTACTTAGTAAGTCCAATTATTTGGAAACTTATTGATAAAATTATTTGATTTGAAATTGTTGCTTGTTTACGTCTTACTACTAAATTGGAAGATTTGCAGTGGAGTTTCTTCAAAATTGTTATTTCAGAAACGTTTTCATTTTTAGAAAAATCATTTTATCAGTTGTTATGCTTAGAAACCAAAAGCAAATCCAAATCCAAAAATAGTCCCAAAAAATAAATTTAGAGAGTCCCAAAATTACAAAACTCTCAAAAATCAGAAAAGTTTAAACTAAATTTAAAAAGAATGAAATTTTACAGAAATGTAGTCCCTACTAAGCTTCCGTCGCATCAACTCGCCTAAATCTTAGGGTTACCTGAACAAAACAAACAAACAGAGAGTGAGTTTTGAAATGCAATGTGTAAGGCATATAAAAACAGAGATTCAGATTCAGTTTCATGCAGAATAGATAGAGATGTAAACATCTTACAAAATCAGAATTATACAGATACAAATATGCAAAATCCTACCCCCATCCTCTACACAACAACTCCAACCATCCCCTCACACTATGTAGGGTATAAAACATCGACCCAGCCCTAAACATCACATAGTGTCTATACGACACATTTTAGAATAGTCGCAGCAATACTGCCAATATAATGGCGAGATATCGCCTCACATAGAACGCTTCCTCCTCGTAATACAAATCGACCCCAAAGCTAGATACATACAAAATGTCATATTAAATAGATTAACATATATCAAAATTAACAAATCATGCATGCTCGTAAAGCTTATGCATAACAGAACATATCATACTTACCATATTTGATATTACTCATATTAATGTTATTTACTTCAATTTCAATCTAATAGAGTAGAAGAAATCATGCTTTAAGGCTTATACCACACATACTGACCCTACGGAAGGCCCATAGTCGATCGAGATGACATGTACGACCCTAGGGAACATTTTTGAAATTTGGGCTCACATGCCCGTGTGTCGCACATGACCTACCACACGATTGTGTGGCATCGACAAGCCCAATTTTTGGCTTTCGTCAATTGTTGTTTTCTCGCATTTTCGTTACACACCTAGTTCGATTCTGATGCAAACGCTCCCACGAGATAATCTGAACCTAAAATTTGTCGATAAACAGCCCAAAATCAATCTTAATTCCTCGATTTCAATCGAGTTATCACTCGACTACAATGCAACCAAAAACAATTCAACTAAAAGATTACACTTATAATCATTTCAAATGCTTACCCACGTCCACGACAGCCCGTAAACTTTACTATGCAACCAAAGAGCATCAGATTTCTTGAATATCACCTAGCAAAATGATACACAAACTCAACTTATACATCAAACCGAATACTAAGACATTAAAAAAGTTTTCTTCCAAAACCACAGCAAACACTTACCTACGAAATCACATGAAGAAACCGAATGTTTGAAACGCAACGAAGAACAAGAATTTGTGACCAAAATCAATGAAAGTAGAAAAAGAAAAGACTGAGAAATGAAGAGAGAAGAAAGTCAAAAGGGGAAGAGAATTTTGGGGAAAACAAAAATAAAATAAAAAAATAAAATAATATCCCAAATCCCACTCCTCACTAACTAACAAATCCCCAAAAACTGACCCATTGACACTCATCCACTACCACAGCATATTAGTTCCATCCAACTCCTACTACACAACTGGCACACACTCACAAAAGCAAAAATTAACATCCTTCACTCACACGGGGGTTCGAACATAAGACCTTAAGGCAAGCTAACACCATACCACTTAAACCAGTAGGCTCATTCTTATATAAGTTGACTAAAAGTGTAACATAAGCCTAACCACTGGGGATAATGCTAGGAACAAAAATAGCAAAATTTCCAAAATTGGAACTTGAACCTAAGACCTTAAAAACACACCCACATCACTTAACCACTGAAATAGATACTCAATTAAGCATAATTCATAAAAACAAGGTTAAATAAATCAAGGCATTACATTTCTTATCATTTCATAAATTTAACATAAACTTTTACCATTTTTACAAATCAATCCCTAAATGTCAATTTCATCAAAAATCACTTTACAAAACTTGTTTATTTCCCAACAAAGATTCATAATCTATCAATTAACATCAAAAAGCATTCAAGAACATTCATGGAATAACCCTCAACCTTTAAAATTTTTTTAAATTAACCCCTGGGCTAGCTAGATTAAGCTAAAATGACCTCAAAAACATAAAAATCATTAAAAATGGGATGAAAAACAATTACCATGCACTAAATTTTTCTTAGCCGAACCAAGCTACCAACTCAAATAATAACATTTACGAAAAATTTGTGGCCTCAAAACCACTATTTCTGACACAACAGATAAATAGGTTGTTACAAAGTCAGTTCTGCCATTAACTCCTGCTATTAAAAAATGGGAGAAGGCATCGTGTGGGTCTGTGAAGATTATTGTTGATTCTACTGCCCTCAACAATAAAATAGGCTTTAGTGTGATTATCCGTGACTCTGATGGTTTTGCCCTTGGTGGGGGTGGTGGCTTCAAGGATGAGTTCATGACGACAGAATTGGAGAGTTATATGCATTTGAGGAGGGCCTTAAGCTTGCGCATTCTCTATATACTGAAAACGCCATTTTTAAAACTAATTGTGCAAGTCTCATGAACAGATTCAAGAAATGCAAAGATGATATTACAATTATTGGCCATTGCATTAAGGAAATCTATAAAATTGTGGAGATGTTTACTACTATATATGTTAAATGGGCCAATCGAAGTTGCAATAATGTTGTAGACTTTATTTGCAAATATGTTATTTTAAATAATTGTAACATTTTGTTTGGTATGGATTATCCTAGTGACATCCATGATATTGTAATTTGTCATTCTTTTAATTAAGTTTTGACCTTTGGGCCTTTTTGTCAAAAAAAAAGAGTATTAACTTGATGAAGAAGAAGAATGAGAATAATAGGAGTGATAATCTAGGTTGGAGAACGAAGCCCGTAAGCTTCGTAGAAATAAAAAAGGAGGTTCTCCTACTCGCCCGATCAAGATTTGTGCTAGAATACTAGTGCCATTATGTAACACCCCAAACCCGGCCTAAACGTTATGGCCAAATCTGTGATGTCACATTGGAGTGTTTTTCCAAAACACAAATTGCATGAAAATTTGTTCTACATAAAACTTCTTTAGGTTATTAACAAAATTCTAGGATGTCCGGTTCATTGTGAAAACTCAAGTCGTCTTAGCAAAATATTAATTCTATTAGTTTGTTATTAAACTTTAAAATGGTGTTTGTTGCGAAAGCTTTCAAAATATATTACGTAAATGTGGTGTTTTCAGAAAAACATTTGTTTATATTTTCTTGAAAATTCGAGACCTACTACTACCAGATTAAAATTCAAGTAACTAAATCCCAAAATTAAAATAAAAATAAAAATAAAGTGGCCTTATCACATAATGAAAACCCAAAATAAAATCTTGTTTATAATATTAAAAGAAACTTTGTTGAGTGCCCACCTCTGAGACCTCCGTCGCCTCGATCCGTCTAAACTTGGGGATTTCCTGCACAGTTAACAGATGGATGAGTTTACGAAAACTCAGTGTGTGAAATCCCATATAAGCAATCAATCAAAGTAAGCACTGGGCCTAAGCCCTTTCAGTAACAGTTAGGGCCTTAGCCCATTTTAGTAATGAAGATGATGCGGGCTCGAGCCCATTTTTCAAGAACAATAGCGATGCGGGCCTTAGCCCATTTCAGTACAGCATGTAAACAAAGAATCCTACCCAATCCATCTGCTACACACCATCTCCATACCAGCCTTACACACCATGTGGGGATAAAATCGACCCATCTAACCCTACACACCAAGTCATACTGTTTACGGCACTAACACAGTATTTACAGCAGAGCTGCCAGTAATAAGCTTATAGCCTTTCAGTACAATTCCTCCAAAATCATATATCCCATGTAATATCCCGAATTAGGGCCTAATCGGAATAGTGGTTTCGTGACCACAAATCCGAGATAGAAATAATTATTTTATAATTATTTTGAGGTTTATGATATGATTGCATGATTGTGTGAAAATTTTGTGAAGAAATTCTATGCATAAAATGCTTAATTTGAAGTTAGGGACTAAATCGAATAAGTTGCAAAACTTGCATTCTAGAAGTTTTTAGTATGAAATTGCTTTGAAATATTATTTAGCAGGTCTTAAATAGCAATTTTACCAATTTTAAGTTCATGGGAAAAATTAGGACATGGAAGGAATTTTTGAAAGTTTAGTAAGGAGGGGCATTTTGGTCATTTGGATATTAAATGAAATAAAATGGGAAAAATAACACAAAATGGTCATCTTCCTCATTTAGTTGCTGCCGAATTTTGCTCTCACCATAGCTAGGGTTTCTTCAACTTTCAAGCTTCATAATCAAGAAAGACGTGGAATCGACCCCAATCGAGGAAAAGAAAAGATTGTGGACTAACTTGCAAAATCTTTGTATTTTGGTACCAAGGTAAGTTCATGTGTAAATAATGTAGCATAATTGTTATTTTTAAGTTATTGATGTTAATTATATGATATGTTGATTTTTATCATGAAATATATGCTTTGTGGTTATTTTCGAATAAAATGTAAATTATGTGAGCTACTTGATAAATACAAATTGTTACCGAGTTTTGGTTTCGGTATTCTACGGAAGACGGCAAGGATATGTGTTCGAGGAAAATCCCGTTTGAACCTTAGGAATAGATTAGGATACAAGTGACATGTCACTAGGATGGTTGAGCATCCGAACTCGTTGAGTTGAGTCCGAGTTCACTTATGGATGCGAATGTCCGAACTCGTTGAGTTGAGTCCGAGTTCGTAAGATGTAACTAGGCATCCGAACTCGTTGAGTTGAGTCCGAGTTCACTTATGGATGCGAACGATCGAGCTCGTTGAGTTGAGTCTGAGTTCGCTTATGGGTGGGTTACATGGTAGCTTGGCTACATATGTAGCACTTATGTGCAAATTTTCCATGTATCCGAATTATATTCCAATGTGTTCAACGGGTAAGGTTCTACTCAAATGGAGGAATACTCGAGATGAAAAGAGACATATTGGTAAGTGTTGTGAAATGGATACTTTGGACAGGTATGTACTTAACCCTCGGGTTGAGTATTGATACAACAACGATAAGGTAATAAGATGATGAAAAATGATTAGAAATGTGATATATGTTTTGGTGATACCATGCTAATGTTGTTTGGTATGATTGTTTGTTATGTTACTTATTAATTGTATATGAACTTACTAAGCATTTATGATTACTCCCTTCTTCTTACTCATTGTAGTTTTGGACAAGCCAGATTAGGAGTCGGGATAGGCCGAAGGCTCGGTCACACTATCTGGAAGACTTTTTGGTAAATGGCTTGTAAAATCTAAGTATGGCATGTATAGCAATATACCTATTTTGTGTAAATGATCTTATGACATGGTGATAGAATGGTTGAGGAAATGCTTGATAATGATAAGTTATGGAAATGGTTAGTTTAGATTATGTTTGATGTTATGGAAAGTTATTAGGATACCTAGTTCATGAAAACTCATAAAAGGGATGAAATTTGCCATAAACAGAACATTACAACAACATTGATGTGAGTTTGAAAATTTACTAAAAATCATATAAATCTAATTAGGTGATGGATTAAATATGAAATTGAAGCTTATTATATCTAGTTTCACATAAAACAAACTAAACAGGTAAAAGAATTATATGTTAGAAGATATTTGAATTTTAGTGAAACAGGGCCAGAGTGATTTCTGGATCTCCTGTTCCAAATTTAGAAATTCACCATAAATTGTACAGATATAATTAGGTGGTGTATTTTATATTCTCGGAATACTTATTGAGTCTAGTTTCAAGATAAACAAACCTCATAGTCATATTAAGTTTTTACAGAGATAAATGTGGTTCGTAGTAAACAGAGGTTAGTCCAGTCAAGTCCTGAAACAGAGGCACATTTAACTAATAAACTGTACTAATTGGCCCAACCAAAAATTCTAGAAAAAAATTAGTAAATAGGTATATGAGTCTAGATTCAGGTAAAATTTACGGATCTTGATTTTGAGTTTTTTAACTCGAGATATGATTTTTCTTGTAACTGTGATGCAAGTAGCTAGAAAGCTGTGAATGTAGAAACAAATGATCCAAAGTTCTGAAAATGTTAAATTAAGTTTAGTAACACCTCATACTCGACTCTGGTGACGGTCTCGGGCGTGGGGGCGTTACATCCCACCCCATTCATTGCAACATAATATAAATGTACATACAGTAAAAATGGCATGCTCAAACAGTCATACATCACAAAGGGGTAAAACAGTCATCTTACCAAAATAAGGGCCCAGGTATACTTATCGACCCAACAGAAGGTCCACAGTTGTCTAGGTCCACTCGTGCAACCTTAACAGTCAATCAGTGTCAATGGGCCTACAACCCATATTCCGGGCCCATGTGGGCCCACACGCTCGTATGGCCCATATAGCACAGAAATGACCTTAGTCGTGTGGTTTACATAGCCTGGCCCAATATTTGACACACTCTTATGCGATTTTCCCATGTAGGGTCCATAGGCCCATTGGCCCCACACAGCTCAGTTCAGCCCAGAATGGCCTGATATCGTTTTGCCCCATGAAAGCGCTCATGGCCATCTCGTCGACCACACGGTCGTGTTCTATGACACGACCTGCCCCACGAGTGGCTACACACCCATGTGTTGTCGACAACCCACTTTTCAGCTTTTCGACTTTTTGTCGGTCTACGTTACTACCAGTGTGGTTACACACCTATTGATGAGAGGACGCCAATCTCCACATACTCCAACCTTGATTAAATAGGGTTTAATCCTCCCTTAACCAGTGATCACCCAATTCTTGGCAGAGATCTGCATTAAAATCAAAATATAAAACTACGAGTGGAGGGTATCAGCAATCAGCCCACAACCAGTACACCTTAAACCGGGGCACAAGATAGTTCAGTCACCCCCAACCAAAACACAAGCGGTGGAGAGATGAAGAGAGTGGTGAAGTATTCGGCAACAACAGAAAAGAAGGGAGGTTCGGCACAAGCAGTAAATGAAACAAGCCAGAAGAAAATCGAATGGGTAGAGGGATAAGAAGAGAGAGAACCTATTTGGCAATAGCAACAAAGTGCAAATGTCGAAACCGAAAGTGATGAGAAGAGGGAAGGAGAAGGAGAAAATTGGCCTAAAGACTTAGGTTAACTTTTTAAAGAATTGAAAAGGGAGAAAGGAGAAGGTAATCGACCCAAAGAGAGAGTTGATGTTTCGAAAGAAGAAAAAAAAAGAAGAGAAAAGGTAATCGGTCATCCAAAAGACCTATGGGAATGAGCAAATCTGAATAAACCCAAGATGAAATTTGGCACTATTTTGTGAAAAAGGGACACCCCCTACGACACCACACTCCCACTTACGGCACAATACTTTTACTTTTCAAATCCTTAATTTTCTCCTCAAAACCCTCTCCTAATCTCTCAATCACTAACTCCCATATCTACTCTATATTTCCTCTTAGATTTCGGCCACATCCTTTCACCTCATCCCCTCAACACCACAACCATCCACTAGTACTAAAGTTCTAGAGAAATACATCCACTTACACGACACAGCAGCAAAAAGACACCCCTTGCACATAGGACTCAAACTCTAGTCCCTTGGCACAGTAACATGCCATTTACCACTAAGCTAGAAGGCTCTTTATGTCATGCTTTACCCTCAATACTTTAAGAAGCCTACTATCAAAAAATGAGGGTTTATTCAAATAGGAAGAAAATTTGCTCAAGCCAAGGCTTGAACCCCTGACTTCCCAAACACTCCCAGAGCACTTAACCACTAAGGCAGACATACATTCAAGCCGCAACACACAACAATAATTTAACAGGGGTTTTCAGGATTTAAGGTGTTACACATTAAATGGTCTGACCTCTAAAGGAGAAGGCACGTTATAATTATCTAACCAACTAATGGGGTCAGTATTTCGGTGACCATTTGGGCTTTAATTTTACAAATAATACTGGAAAGTATTCCTAACTAATACTAAATCCACTAGTTCAAGTGTTTGACTCCTCATCAGATGTTTAATCTGTTTCTTAGTAACTTCGGAATCAATAGGTTGACTGTGGGCACAAATGGGTTCTCGAGGATGAAACCAACAAATGGGAAAACCAAAACCATTTTCAACTTTACAAATTACTCTTACGAAGTTTTCCTTCTTCCAATGTAGAATAGAAATACTATTTTGAATTATTGGATCATAGCCTTGTCGAACACTAAAGTGGGCATTTCTGACACCAACCCTTGCCTTGTAACCTTCAATTCGTAGAAATTATAGAAAACTCCCAAGAGTGGTGGTTCATTGCACATGGAACAATCAATGAAATAATCTATCAATGTCTACCAAGATAAATCTAATAGTTTTCTTAGTGCGATATCACACTCTATTAAAACTAAGCAAAAGAATGGATGTAGAGGTAAGTGAAAGCTAGCTTATAGTAAAACCAATGGAAGCATGAAACTTTGTGTGTTGTCACCTAAACGACACATGGGTGGTCGTCTGAAATCATAGGAAAAATTAGGGTGTCGAATGTCTCGAGCTCCCAGATAATTATGTATTTCTTCTTGAGTGGTATTACATTCGTATGAAGGAGTTGATACGCGTAGAGGAGTATCATTGGGACCTTGAGGTCTGAAAGAGAAGGGATCTCTGGGAGTAGTATTTCCATTACCTTGGCTTTGGCCTCTACCCCGAGTGTTTGTTCTAGACATCTTTATATGTAAAGAGGAAAAAGAAAGAAAGTGAAGAAAAGAAAATATTACCTTTAAGAAATCTGGGATTGAAGACGATGAAGACAAAAAGTTTTAGCAGAAAATAAATAAAAGATTTGAAAGATTTAGCAGAAGTGTTGATGAAAATGTTTGAGTTTTTGTTTTATAGAAGGAAACTTGTGCAAGAATTTTATTTTATGGAAATTATTCTAGTTCTCCAATATAATCAAGACATCTACCAAAAAGAGTAATTGTCTGGCATTTAAATTTACGTGGGTAATCGCTAAATCTTGAATTCACCTAACTCATGGTAAGCATCCAGCGTAAGTTATCAGATATACTTGCAATTTTTCTCAAATTAGGAAATTTTAAGGACGAAATATTGTTAAGGGGAGGAGAGTTGTAGCACTCCAGATCTGGCGGGTTCAAAGTTTCGGTGTATGGCAGTAAATAGTCTTTTTGGCATAATGTTATATGTCCAAAAGAATATTTTGGCGTATACCTGTAGGCATATAGTAACTGTCAGAAGAGTAAGTAAAAATTTGATTTTCTGATATTCTACCATTTATTAAGGAGAAGTTCATGTTAAGAGACTAAGGGTAAGTATAGAAGGAGTATTCGCCAAAAATAGTATGCTGGTTTGTATGGAATACTATGCTAGTTAGATTTTATGTAACGTAGTTAGAAATAAATTAAATAGCCAAGCTGCATAATCATGATTCCAAGACATTTATTAGTATTTCTCTCGAAAACTGTGGGCTATTAAGAAGGCAAGTTCTGAAACGTATGACACTTGTTAAAGTCCACTAAGTTTAATCATATTTATATGTGAGTGATGAGTTCTAAAAGGGTTATTCTTTCTTCTTCCTTTTCCTTAAGTGGTATTTACTGATACCTTCCTTAAGCCTGAATGTATCTTACATCGATGCTCTAGAAGCTATGATTTTTTTATGATCAGTGGTTATTTCGGATCAAGGTGAGTATTTTAGCTCTACATGTTAAGTTTTGAATGAGTAAATCCGTTTGTGGTGATTGAACAGTAAGACTGTAAGTATAAGATTTCTACATGAGATTGGCGATTGATATTATAAGTAATTTTTATGTACAAGATTAGTAATAGTGAAATTATGTTTCTAAGCAATGGTTGTTGTTGGCTCGAGATGGATATCTGCATCTGGATTTTTGAAATGCAATAAGCTAGAATCATGCGAGTCTCTACTCTAACTCTTGCATGTATACTTTTCATATTAAAGCCTATCTATATGAAAGTGATCAAACTAGAAACTGGAAATCATTGATAGTATAGTATGAATATGTCACTTATACAATTATAGGAATAAGGATATGATTAGATTAATAGATAAGTTAGTCTGCTTCAAAATAAGTTCTTTGGGATGTATGTAGAGTCTTGTGAAATTATGAAATCTTAGGTCTGGGATGTTTCTGGTTCATAGAGTTTGTAAAGTTAGACGAGTCACCTTGTGTAATAGCCCATTTTTAGTAAAATTAGAATAGTACGCTCGGGACCGTAAATCCTAGTCAGAAAGAAAATTTATTTTAATATTATTGCATAGTCTATATTATGATAGGAATGTTATATGAAAATTTCGATAAGAAAATTTTAGGGATTATGTGTTTAATTGTAACACCCTAAATTTGGGCCTAGAAGTTTTGGGCTTTGAGTATTGGAGCAGTTGAAGGCAGCTTATAATATTTTGTTGTGCATGTAAATTTCGTTAATGATGGCTTGTTTTAGTGGTTAAGTGTGCTGAGAAGTGTTGGAGAAGTCCTGGGTCCAAACCTGGACTCTAGCAGAAATTTTGGTTTAAGGTGACTCAAACCCTGGGTGTAGTAGGTAGGCCTTAAGAATATTGTTGGAGAAATTGTGCCACAAAAAGCCTTGTTGTCTAGTGGCAAAGTAGCGCCACATAAGAGGCAGGAAGGTGGCGTCATAGAGTTGGCAAGGAGGTCCAGGGTTCGAAACTCATGGCAAGCAAAGGGTATTTATTTTGCTAACAGGGGGCGGCAAGAGTTGGTGTTGAATTTAAACTCTGATGATGGAGGGATCCCACATCGAGAAGCTAACATAAGAGTGGATGCGAAGCTGGCTTTAAATAGAGAGAACCATGAGTAGAGTAAAGGTACCTTTCTTGGCTGATCCCTTTCGCTTTATGGCGTGCTCGTTTGGGTTGGGCGTCGGCTAAGAGTGCTCGGAGCGCGAATTAACTCCGTCTCCTATCAGGTGTGTATTTCTCACTACTCTAGCTGTAGAATGGCTACTTCGGGTCGCGATGGGCCGAAAGGGGCCATGTTGGCCCAATGGACTTACGGGCTCAATTGGATAAGTTGTTTGATTGTGTAGTAAATATTGGACTAGGCTAGGTGAATCTTATATCTGTGGCTAGATTTGGGCTAAAAGGGCCACACGAGCGTGTGGGCACATTTGGGCCTAGAATGGGCTTTAGGCCCATTCATATTGTTATCCCTGTTTAGAATACTTTAGTTTACTGAAATACCCCTGTAGGATAGAAATACCGAAATACCCCTGTAGGGTAGAAATACTGAAATACCCCTGTAGGGTAGAAATACCGAAATACCCTTGTAGGGTAGAATTACCGAAATACCCTTGTAGGGTAAAATTACCGAAATACCCTTGTAGGGTAGAAATACCGAAATACCCCTGTAGGGTAGAATTATTGAAATACCCCTGTAGGGTAGAATTACCGAAATACCCTTGTAGGGTAGAATTACCGAAATACCCCTGTAGGGTAGAAATACCGAAATACCCCTATAGGGTAAAATTACTGAAATACCCCTGTAGGGTAGAATTACTAAAATACCCCTGTAGGGTAGAATTACCAAAATACCCCTGCAGAGTAGAATTACTAAAATACCCCTATAGGGTAGAATTACTGAAATACCCCTGTAGGGTAGAATTACCGAAATACCCTTGTAGGGTAAAAACACTGAAATACCCCTGTAGGGTAGAATTACCGAGATACCCTTGTGGGGTAAAATTACCATTTTGCCTCTAGGGTGTTAAATGACTGTTTTGCCGTTGTGGGCAAGTGACTGACTTGGATTGTGTGGTTGAGGAATTTGATTGTGAATATATGTTGGTGATATGAATGACTTGACTGTGATTGTTTGATTCAAATATGGGCATGACATTCTACATACATGACATGTTGCATGGGTTGGTTTATATTGATGGAGGAAGCGCTCTCGCGGCCGCCGCAACTGGCCGCCTCGCCCATATATCTCAATTTCCGTGACTTCGTCACAATATCCGCACTCATTTGCAATCTGGTGGCTTTGCCACATATATAAATATATATATCTGTTCTAGTGGCCTCGCCACAATATTTTTATCTGGTGACTTCGTCACAATATCTGGCAGTCTCGCTGTAATTTCTGTGGTGTGTATACGTTGGGTGGGTCAAGTAGTCTCCCCACATGGTGTAAGGCTGGTACGGGGGTGTATACGGTTCGATATGAGTTGGGATTGCATTCACATTCACATTCTGATTCAGATTCTGTTATCTGATACTGATTTTGATTCTGTCACCTAATTTTGATTCTGGTTCTGATTTTGACTCTGTCACCTAATTCTGATCCTTATTCTGATTCTGATTTTGTCACTTGATTCTGATTCTGATTCTCATTTTGATTCTAGTTCTGATAATGTTTCTTATTCTGTAATGGGCTAAGGCCCATCTAGTACTGTCTGTTATAATGGGCTAAGGCCCAATTGATACTGAAATTGTAAGTAGGGCTAGGGCCAGACTTTTAATTCTTTTATATGACTGACTGTTTCTTTTATATAGTAGTGAGTTTTCGTAAACTCACCCCGTTTATTAACCTTTCAGGTAATTTCCAACCTTAGACGGATCGGAGCTGCGAGGGGCTCGGAGGAAGCCACACACACTGTTTATGTTACAGTTTTGATTATTACTTTTAAATGTTTTTATGTGGGTTGTAGTAACGCCGTTGTAATTTTCTGGATTTCAAGTTTGGAATTTTATTTATTGTTCTTATAATTGCTAGTATTAGAACATGGTTTTCCAAAGCAACTACTGTTGTTCAAAACATCACGTATCCGCAATTGTTTTTAAATTAAGCTTCCGTAACTGCCAAGATTTTTACAATGTTGTTAAGAATGTTATTCAGCTGAGGTTTTCTAACAAGGTTTAAAAAGGGTATAAGTTTTTAATTATTAAGAAGGGTTTTTAAAGGAAACATGGTTTTCGAAAAACACTTCAATGTGACACACCAGATTCGAGCCAAACTTCCAAGTCAGGTTTGGGGTGTTACATTTAGTGGTATCAGAGCCTGGTTGCAACAACTCAGCTGTGGATTGGGTTTTCAAAGGTTGAATTTTAGAAAATTATTTTCAAACACGTGGTCTGTTTGAAGTATTTCTCTTAAAAAGTGTGGCATACCGAGTCTCCGGGCCTGAATCTATAAGTCTTCTGAATACTTTTGTCTGTTTAGAAATTGTATATATGAGTGATAAATATGTGTCTGCTTCAGTGAATAAGTGTTATATGTATGAGATGTTTCAAGTTCTAGTTGAAGTGTGATAGTGATGGTAGGATCAGAGTACGCAGCGGTAGCATAGTGGGGTAGATGTTACATGACAACCCGGTTAGATGGAAATTTCGAGGATGAAATTTCTTTAAGGGAGGTAGAGTTGTAACACCCTGAATTTGGGCCTAGAAGTTTTGGGCTTTGAGCATGGGAGCAGTTGAAGGCAGCTTATAATATTTTGTTGTGCATGTAAATTTCGTTAATGAAGGCTTGTTTTAGTGGTTAAGTGTGCTGAGAAGTGTTGGAGAAGTCCTGGGTTCAAACACGGACTCTCTAGTAAATTTTGGTTTAAGGTGACTCAAACCCTGGGTGTAGTAGGTAGGCCTTAAGAATATTGTTGGAGAAATTATGCCACAAAAAGCCTTGTTGTCTAGTGGCAAAGTAGCGCCACATAAGAGGTAGGAAGGTGGCGTCATAGAGTTGGCAAGGAGGTCCAGGGTTCGAAACTCATGGCAATCAAAGAGCATTTATTTTGCTAACAGGGGGCGGCAAGAGTTGGTGTTGAATTTAAACTCTGATGATGGAGGGATCCCACATCGAGAAGCTAACATAAGAGTGGATGCGAAGCTGGCTTTAAATAGAGAGAACCATGAGAAGAGTAAAGGTACCTTTCTTGGCTGATCCCTTTCCTTTATGGTGTGCTCGTTTGGGTTGGGCATCGGCTAAGAGTGCTCGGAGCGCGGATTAACTCCAGTCTCCTATCAGGTGTGTATTTCTCACTATTCTAGCTGTAGGATGGCTATTCCGGGCCGCGATGGGCAAAAGTGGCCATGTTGGCCCAATGGGCCTACGGGCCTAATTGGATAAGTTGTTTGATTGTGTAGTAAATATTGGACTAGGCTAGGTGAATCTCATATCTGTGGCTAGATTTGGGCTAAAAGGGCCACACGAGCGTGTGGGCCCATTTGGGCCGAGAATGGGCTTTAGGCCCATTCGTATTGTTATCCCTGTTTAGAATACTTTAGTTTACTGAAATACCCCTGTAGGGTAGAAATATCGAAATAACCCTGTAAGGTAGAAATACTAAACTACCCCTGTATGGTAGAAATACCGAAATACCCTTGTAGGGTAGAATTACCGAAATACCCTTGTAGGGTAGAAATACCAAAATACCCCTGTAGGGTAGAATTACTGAAATACCCCTGTAGGATAGAATTACCGAAATACCCTTGTAGGTTAGAATTATTGAAATACCCTTGTAGGGTAGAAATACCGAAATACCCCTGTAGGGTAGAATTACTGAAATACCCTTGTAGGGTAGAATTACTGAAATACCTCTGTAGGGTAGAATTACTGAAATACCCCTGTAAGGTAGAATTACCGAAATACCCCTATAGGGTAGAATTACTGAAATACCCCTGTAGGGTAGAATTACTGAAATACCCCTATAGGGTAGAATTACTGAAATACCCTTGTAGGGTAGAAATATCGAAATACCCTTGTAGGGTAGAAATATCGAAATACCCCTGTATGGTAGAATTACCGAGATACCCTTGTGGGGTAAAATTACCATTTTGCCCCTAGGGTGTTAAATGACTGTTTTGCCCTTGTGGGCAATTGACTGACTTGGATTGTATGGTTGACGAATTTAATTGTGAATATATGTTGGTGATATGAATGACTTGACTGTGATTGTTTGATTCAAATATGCCATGACATTCTACATACATGACATGTTGCATGGGTTGGTTTATATTGATGGAGGAAGTGTTCGCGACCTGCATCGGCAATAACCGTGGCCTCGCCACATATATCTGTTCTGGTGACTTTGTCACAATATCTGGCAGCCTCGGTGTAATCTGGTGGCTTCACCACATATATAAATATATCTATCTATTCTGGTGGCCTCGCCACAATATTTGTATCTGGTGACTTCGTCACAATATCTGGTAGCCTCGCTGCAATTTCTGTAGTGTGTAGCGGTTGGGTGGGTCGAGTAGTCTCCCCACGTGGTGTAAGGCTGGTACGGGGGTGTATACGGTTCGATATGGGTTGGGATTGCATTCACATTCTAATTCAGATTCTGTTACCTGATACTGATTCTGATTCTGTCACCTAATTCTGATTTTGATTCTGATTTTGATTTTGTCACCTAATTTTGATTCTGGTTCTGATTCTGATTCTGATTCTGATTCTGTCACCTGATTCTAATTCTGATTCTCATTTTGATTCTAGTTCTAATAATGTTTCTTATTCTCAGAATGGGCTAAGGCCCATCGCATCTGTCTGTTATAATGGGCTAAGGCCCAATTGATATCTGAAATCGTAAGTAGGTCAGCCGGACTTTTAATTCTTTTATATGACCGATCGTTCCTTTTATATAGCAGGATTTCACTGAGTTTTTCGTAAACTCACCCGTTTATTAACCTTTCGGGTAATTTCAGCCTTAGACGGATCGGAGGCGCAAAGGGCTCGGAGGAAGCCACACACACCGCTTATGTTCTGATTTTGATTATTACTTTTAAATGTTTTTATATGGGTTATAGTAAAGCCGTTGTAATTTTCTAGATTTCAAGTTTGGAATTTTATTTATTGTTCTTATAATTGCTAGTATTAGAACACGGTTTTCCAAAGCAACTCATCGTTGTTCAAAACATCACGATTCGCAATTGTTTTTAAATTAATCTTCCATGAATCGCCAAGATTTTTACAAAGTTGTTAAGAATGTTATTCAGCTGAGGTTTTCTAACAAGGTTTAAAAAGGGTATAAGTTTTTAATTATTAAGAAGGGTTTTTAATGGAAACATGGTTCAATGTGACACGCCAGATTCGAGCCAAACTTCTAGGCCGGGTTTGGGGTGTTACATTAATTATGGAAAGGACCAAATTGCAAGTTGAATTCTAGTAACTAGAAGGAACAAATAGCTATGGAATTCAAAACTTGAGGTCCTTAAATGACAATTAGACTATTAAAGAAAAGTTAGTAGATATTTTTGGTGATTCATCTATGGAAAAATTAGAAAAGGCTTAGGACTAAATTGGAAATCAAAATAATTAAAAGATGATAATAGAAAATATCATCTTATTTTTCGTCATCTTCCCCAAAATTTGCATGGAAAACTAATCAAGCTTAATTAGATCCGAACAACTCAAATTCAAAGCTAGATTAAGGAAAAGAAAAAGTTTCGGATTAGTAGGTTTTCATGCACAAACAAGTGTCGAGGTAAGTTTGTGTAACTAAAATATGTTTATTTTCATGCTTGAATTGAATGTGGTATGTGATTGTATGAATTGTATAAATGTTATAAATAAATGAAACAATCACATATACAATCAAGTCCGAAAAATGTTAAGTTCCGTTTGAATAATGAATTTCAATAGATATATATGATTTCCCTTATTGAATATGGTCCTGCATAAGTTGCGGACAGAATATAGCTCGGACGAGCAATCCTGTCATAGTCCTCTCGAGTATCCTATTATATAGTTCCTGCGAGCATCCTGATCGGTAGTGATTATGCATGTGTTGCGCACAACTACAGCTCTGTGTGAGCGTCCTGTTATATGATTCAATCAGTTGTGGTCCAGCATATATTGCGGACACAAACGCTGCTCTACGTGATCGTCCTAATATAAACTCTTATGAGCTTCCTGACATGGCTCGCTTCAACTCCCTATTACCTTTCTAGGTGCTCCCTGATATTAACTCTCCGGAGTTATCTGTTAAGCTCTATGAGCTCCCTGAGTAAAACTCTTATGAGTTTTATGTTTAGCTTGGATAGATGTCCTGTTACGTGGCTCATTTGAGCATCCTGATATATGGCTCGAGAGTGTGCTCCCTGATTAAGTGCCCTAATGGGTACCCCTGATTATGAGTTGACGGTTTATAGTTTTGTATACCTTGTGTGTACTACCTGAGTATCCATCAAAATTTCAATGATTCAACGGATAAATTCCTGAAATGAGAAACTATAAGATTAAATGAATTATATCTCGAATGTTCCCGAAATAATTGAAAGTTTGTAACATGATGAGCTCATCCATGCTTACTTGATGTACATGTGAATTATGTGACTAACTTGCTTATTTGAGTGTATGTGATTAGGCAAATTTGCTAATTTTTTGGAAAGCATGATATTGTTATGCTTATTTAAATTAATATGATTGGTAAATTTACTTCCTGTTATATGAACTTACTAAGCATTAAATGCTTACTAGGTTTTATTTTCTCTGTTTTATAGTGCTTAGAAGTTCGCAAAGGTTGGAGATTGGTCGGAGTATCATCACACTATCCACCAGCTTATTTTGGTAAAAATAGTAAACTTATTTTTGTATAATGGCATGTATAGATTAACTTGGCCAATTGATGGCTTGTAAATAGATGTTTGTAATCTAGCCATTGGAATAGCTAGTAATGGTTTAATTTGGTATATTATTCTAAGGTTATATCGTGTTAATATATATATGTATATGGTATCGTTTAGTTGAATTAAAGTAAAATATATGCCTTTACAAAAAGGGGTAAGTTTGATTTTATGAAAATAGGTGATGTTATTTGATTGTATGAAATATGATGTTGGCTTGGTTTAATGCTTTGGTTGTTAAATATGTACAACTGTTGTTGTAAGTTAATGGAAAAATTTGGGTGAGAAACAAAGGTAGGAAATGGCTTTATTTAGTCCACATGGGTAGACACACAAGCGTGTGTCTTGACCGTGTGTAACACACGGCCTGGCACATGGGCAAGTGGTTTGGTTGTGTGTCCCCTACATATTAAAATTTAAAAACAGAATGCTCAGAATTGGGCACATAGGCAGAGACACAGGCGTGTGTCTCAACCATGTGTGATACACGGCCTAGAGCATGAGCGTGTGTCTTGGCCCTGTGTAACCTACACCTAATTTGTGAAAATTATATTGACCACACAACCTAGCACATGGGTGTGTAGTAGGCCGTGGGGCACAAGTCAGAGAGTTACACAGGTAAGGACACAGGCTGGGACAAGGTCGTGTGCCTCACATCGAATGCCTACACGGCCTGAGACATGGGCATGTCATTTGGCCATGTAAGTCACAAGACCTATTCACACGGGCGTGTGACCCTTGTATTAAAGAAAAATATTAAAATTTTGTAAACAATTCTCTAAGATCCCAATTTAGTTCCAACTTGATTCTAATGTTTAAATTAGGCCTTGAAAGTCCATTCAAGGGACAATATGATTAGTTTTGGATATGAATAGTAAATGACATGAATTACATGAAATTATTCTGTAAACTCTGGTAATGCTCTGTAACCCTGTTCTGACAACGAATACAGGTTAGGGGTGTTACACTGTGGTGGTAAATAAGGAAGTCTGTCGGGACTTTAAACACGAACTCTGATATGGAACTATGAAGGAAAAAGCTCATGTCCATAACATACTCTAAAAAGATCTGTTTAATGACATTTAATTTAATGGGGTTCTCTGTGTGTCCTAAGGCGATGATGGGCAAACCTCACTCAATGTGAGTTTAAGCAAATCTGTATCGTAAACACGATAGTCATGGGAATGCCTATATGGCATCTTGTCAGCCTTTGTGGCATACAGTGAATGTTCTGCCTTTATGGCATAAACTAAATGGATTGCCTTGGTGGCATACTTTATATGATCACTTGTATGGCGTGTCCTGTTAGGCCTACGTGATGTGAACTATCAGGAAAATCTGGTAAGATTTTCAATCTAAGCTTTTGTCTCTATTATCAGATATGAGTAAATTCTTTTAGTTCTAAAATAAGTAAGGCTAAGATGAGGTATCAATAAGTTCTGGGTTAAGAGTTATATGAATGTCTTAAGGGTTTTCGTGAAAAAAATAACTGTATAATTGTTTGTTAAGAAGGGTGTCCATCATGATGATCTGTAAATATGAAAAGTGAGTGGTATTGTATCTTCTTTAAAAAGAATTAATTTGAGTTAAGGATATCATTAATTATTGGATTCTGATAGAACACAAAAAGGGTTTCATTTGAATCATCTATGTAGTGATTTATCAGGATGAATATGTGTCGTACAGAATTGGGGCATGTTTGAGTGTGAGTTAATGGTATTAAATTATGCATAAGTATTCGCCAAACCTATATATATTTACCAATGATAATGGTCAATAAACAATTGTTTGAAATAAGTGTAAAGATGATGACATAGGTTGTTGGAAGTGGTCTTTGAGGATATGTTCCGCAAAGAAATTATTGTGAGACACGAGATTTATGGAATGATTGGAAGGACCAATCAGTTAGCTAAATAAGTAAGACTTAATATGATAAGAGCAGGATAACTAGTGTATAAAAGAATTGTAACCCCCAAAACCGAGCCTAGATGTTATGGTTGAATCTCGAAGATCACATTGGCCATGATGATGGCGCAGAAAGCATTTAGCTATTTTCTTTCAAAAATTGTTCTCTATTATTTAAATTCAGTGTGTTGATTTTCTTGAGAAAATCCGAAGTAATCTCTTTGAACTTCCTTGGAAAGATATTTTTAGAAATCAAATGACTTTGAAAAGTCCGAGTTTGAGTATTTGAAGTAAACATCTTAATTTGAAAATGTTGCATTAGAAAATTGTCAAAAATTATATTTGTTGATTTAAAATCATTATTTGGTACATTACATTTGATTATTTCAATAAAATAGATTAATGTTTAGTAAAAACGTGTTCTTGAATTTGAAATAAAATCATTAGGTAGAATCACAATTTTGTTGAAAAATCTAATAATTTCTATCGATTTGATAAACTATTTGTAATAATTGTTTTGAAACCAAATCATGCAAAATCAATCCGAAATCCAAATTATTGTCTGATGCCACAGTCCATAGAAAATAATTAAACAGTCTCAAAAATACCAAATAATGAAGTATAAAAGTTTATTTTCAAAATGTCTAAGTACTCCTCTGTAAGCTCAGCCCATGTCCTAATCTCGTAGGTTATCTGAAAAGTCAGGAATTTGAGGGGGTGAGCTTTTAAAGCCCAGTGTGAATTCAACATTAAATAAAATAGTATTCAAGTCATACATTTCATAATTATAACAACATTTATATTTGAACATAATTTAACATATAGGAAGGTACATGAGGATGTCGATGCAGAGCTTTTTTAGAAATTGGTACAAGTTTTTCAAAAAAATTCCTACCCATCTCTGCTACACACCAATAAAGAGTTCTTGAGAACACGTCCATCTAATAACACACCACGTTGTGGCCAAGCTACTCAATATTGTAGAAAATTTACACGTGGTGGACAAACCACTCAATAACGTTGTGGCCAAGCCACTTAATATCGTAGAAGAGTTGCACGTTATGGACAAGCCACTCAAGATCGCAGTCAAACTCCTAAAGTCTTCCTACTTCCATAATCATTCCAACCCCACGTATGTGATATGGCATACAATATTTTCAGTGGGCATGCTTAACACGCGAATCAGATTTATAATCAACACAATTGCCATACTTAACATGTGAATTGAATTTAATCAGTTCAATGAGCAAGTTTAACATGCAAATCATATTTCAATTATCATATCAGTGGCATGATTTATATATATCATTCATAATAAACATTTTCATAAAATCACGTATTATGAGAATTGGTATGTACACATATTTCACAATAATTATTAAATCAAATCAAATATCACATATGATCATAAAATGATCAGTTCGAAGTACTTACTTTAATATCACCTCTTTTACAGATTTAGCATCACATTTTGAATACATAATGTATTCTCAATATTTCGCATAATGGATATCTTTAATAAGGTTTCAAATTTTAAATAACTATATATATTATTTGACGATAAGTCCATGTAAATTCTCTAATAAGTTAAACCCACACCTTGTTTGGTAGATCTAGCTACACCAATTCTGATCTGATTCCAACTCCAAATAAGGTAGTCTAGCCTTGAATTCTTTTTAATAATGAAATCAATACCATGTATTAAAAGGCTAAAACATTCTATAAAGATCTCTTATCGAAGATCAAGTGAGAAACTTACTTAACGGTCTTCCAAGTGGTTGCACTTTTCCTTTAGCAAAAATACGGATTTGGGAGATCTGGGAAGGCACTGTAACACCCCTTACCCATATCCGACGCTGGAACAGGGTACGAGGAATTACCTGACTTAAACATAAGCAAACATACAAGATCGAGACTTAAATTTCCATCTAAATTTAAAACTTTTCATATACATTCATATTGTAACTATTACGAGCCTACGAGGCCCAAAACATACATTGGGAATGGTTCGGGACTAAACTGAGAACTTTTAAATTTGTTACAACACTTAGAAAATTTTCATGCTTTGGAGGGTTACAAGCCCGTATGGGTAGCCCATGTGGTCTCACACGCTCGTGTGGCTTGGTACATGCCCGTGTCCTCAGCTCGTGTAACTATCTATTTATGATGTCATCAACAAATTAGGGTCACACGGCCAAGGCACATGCCTGTGTGCTAAGCTGTGTGGGCGATTATATTTTCATAATTTTTCATAAATTAGGTGCAGACTTCACAGGCCTTGGGCATACGCCCATGTCCCTGGGCCATGTCCTTCACATGGCTAAGACACACGGCCGTATCTCTGCCCATGTGGCCAATTTTAAGCTAAAATTCAAGAATACAAGGGACACACGACCAGATCACACACCCAATGGGCAAGCTGTGTGCCACACACGCTCGTGTGTCTGCTTATGTGGACAAAAATAAGGCTATTTACCAAGCCTTTTTTCCACCCATACTTGCACCAACCTACACAACATCAAACAACACCAATCCAAGCATATACATACTACCAATTCAGCGACACATCAATTTCATGCTATTTTCTATCACATACAACATCTCATACTTATCATCACAACCCTTGCAATAACCATGTCCATGAAAGGCATCACCATATGTATATATACTTAACCAATATTAGCCAATACTATATGGCTATTTACAAAATGAATCAATTACCATTACAAGCCAACACACTTGGCCAAATCAATAATGGTACATATCACAAAAAGACCAAGTCCCTATACATGCCATAACTCAAAATAATGGAATCATAAGTACCCAAAATGATAATTTGATAGTGTGAATGGATCTGCGACCATCTTCGATCCCTGAGCTGGCTTGAAGACACTATAAGAAATGAAAAGGAAGGGGGGTAAGCTTTAAGCTTAGTAAGTTAGCATTTAAATAATAATCAAATTTAAACATATAATAACCTACACATAACAGAATGTAAATTAGCACAAAATCATCAAGTGATCATAAACATATCTTACTCATTTGCATCCTTACCAATAGTGTATCTTAAATCGCGATCATTTCTCATGAGTTTTGTGTACGTACCTGTACCACTTCATAACATAATCATAACCTTTCATATCTTTGACATAATCTTCAAATCACCCGTTGAACCACTTGGAATACTAAAGGATACTCGGGAATCACATATACATAGAATCATACCAAGCCATATCCCAGATATGGTCTTACATGTGATCTTATATCGATGCCAATAGCCCAGATATCATCTTATACGATTCTCATATCGATGCTATGTCCCAGACATGGTCTTACACGAAATCTCATAACGATGCCATATCCTTGATATGGTCTTACACGTAAACTCATAACCCTAATGTCATGACATTTGTATCCTAACTATTCCTAAGGTTCAACCAGGAATTTCATCGTATCAAATCTTTGCCGAGCAAATCCATAATGAAAATTATACAAGTCGTGCAATAACAAAATATTAAATACATGATATAAATTACATTATTTACACACGAACTTACCTTGGTACAAAAATAGTAGAAATGAATCTAATAGTCAATAACCTTGTTTTTCCCCCGATCAAGGTCCCAACTTCATTTATCTTGATCAATAATAGCAAATTTAGCTTATTTAATTATCACATTACTCAATTCAGCCCAAAAATCATACTATGGAAAAATTACATTTTTGCCCCTAAACTTTGACATATTTATATTTTTGTCCCTAGGCTCGTAAAATGAAATGCATTCAATTTCTTTATTACCCAAGCCTAGCCGACCCACACACATGCTCATATCAGCCCACATTTTTCATCAAATAAGATTTTTACTACACATTTTACAACTTTTATAAATAGGTCATTTTTAGGTATTTTCATGAAAAATCACCTAGTAAAAGTTGTTTATTACACATCAACCTTTCATTTTCTACCATTAAACATCAAAATACATGCATATCACACATGGGTAAATTTTTAAACATGAACCCTACTTCAAAATAATGGTAGAATTGGAAGATCAAGTGAATACGACTTCAAAAACGTAAAGAGCATTAAAAACGAGGCTAGGATGCACTTACTATCAAGCTTGAAACTTGAAGAAACCCTAGCTATGGTGTCTTGAAAATTTTGGCTAAGGGAGGAAGAAGATGGACGAAATTTTGACTTGTTTTTCCCTTTTTTTTTTACCAAATGACCAAAATGCCCTTTTAGCCTTTCTTTGAAATTTTATCTCTCCATATCTATTTTTGTCCAATAACCTAAAAAATGTTATAATTACAATCTAAGGACGTCTAATTTAAAATCTCTTATCAATTGGACACCTCTAACATGTAGAACTCAGCTTTTACACTTTTTACGATTTAGTCCTTTTGACTAAACTGAGTGCCCAAATGTCAGAATTTTCGAGCGAAATTTTCATGAAATCATTTTGTGAAATTGTAGACCTTGAAAATATAATAAAAATAAGATTTAGTACATCGGATTCGGGGTCCCAAAACCACTGTTTCGACTAGGCCCAAAATCGGGATGTTACAGGCACACTTCACAAGTGTACAAATCAATGTTAGATTTAACCTCCAGTCATGGGAAGGAGAATTATGAAATTGAAACTTCGAATATTACTTACGATAATTCCATGAATTAAAAGAATCTTCGATCCGACGATTGTTCAATTATGGAGGAGAAACGACAATTAACAACATAATATAATTAAAAGAGAAAAGATTAATAAACAGGGTATCTGTAATTCTTTTCTAATCAATTTGTATATGTTGAAAATGAATATAAGTTCCATTACCAACAAGTGAATGAAAAGAGGAAGAGAAATGGGAAAACGACAATGGTAGCACAGTAGTAGTACGACATGAAAAAGGGGAGGTTTTTAGTGTTGATGTGGTGGTGCTTTGGTAAGAAAGTGAGAGCCAATAGTGGTGATTTGTTGGAAAATAGTAAAAAAAAATGGTGGTTGAAGGAGGAGGAAGAGAGAAAAATGAGGAGAGAAAGTTGAATGAGAAAACAAATAGGAGTTTTGGGTGTCTAGGTACATGGGACGGCAAGGTCAATGGGGGAAGGGAAAATGTGGAAAGGGAGTGGTTAGAGGGGAAGTAAGGGAAAATGAGGGAACATAGGGAGAAAAAGGTAGGCTATTCATGGTAGGTTGACTACACCAACAAGGAAAGAATCTTCCCTTATATGGCAAGTGGGTGTGGATGACAAGGAAGGTTTGACCACCCTTTTTTGCTAAAAATTCTATAAAAGAATATGTGGGTGAAAGGAATTGAACCTAGGATCTTAAGGACTTTAATAAGCTCTTTAACACTAGGCTACTTACTTGCTTGTTCATGAATTGAAAAAATTATTAACAAAAATATAGGGTGTGACAAGAATGATTAAACTGTGGTGGTATCCGTTGGAATAAATGATGCAGAAAGATGGTTTGTGCGTAGTAGTTCGAACAAGATTGCAAAGTATCCATCAAGGTATTGTTATGGTAAAACTCACTAAGTACTCATGTACTTACAAGGCTTGTTATTTCTTTTTAGGTACTTGGGATGAGACTTCACTTGAAGGGAAAATGCCAAATACGCCATAGGGACCCTAACAGTTGATTGGATGTTGTAGGGAGTCAATATTAGCCTGAACGTGAACGAAAACATCACCTATAATGGGGTATTACGATATCAAAGCATAGAAGTTGTGATACCCCAGACAATGCTAAAGCGAGGAAGATTAAAGTCATCTATAGTGAGCCATGGGTATCGCGATATCCAACATCCTAAAGACCCCCTATTTCAATACTATCATGGATATTGTGATATCGAACCATCGATATCGCGATACCCCTAAAAAAAGAAGATAAAAAATTACTATAGGGGTAGTCCTTGTCCAACTCCAACACAAATCAAGAACACACGCTGAGGGGCATTTTGGGCACAACCTTTGGTTTGTAATTAGAACAAAAAGCCTTCTTTTAGCTAAAAGAAAGGAGAAACTTTTAAACTTTTCATCTTTTTCATCTTTTTATCTTAGGGTTTAGTTATTTTCTTCATCTTTTTAGGGTTCAAACTTTTTTTTTCTAATTTTATGTTAAGTTACTTAGTTAAGTTTACTGTAGCTTGGAGTTAATGACCTTTTAATACTTCAACTTTCTTTGTATTCACACTTTAATCCTTAGTTTAATCTTATTCGGCTCTGTTTCATTTCGCTTATTAAAAATTGTTTTTTTTTTGTGTTTTTATTCATTTAACTTGATGCCATTGTTGTGTTCTCCAAGCTTTTCCAAGAAAGCTTGGGTTTTTATTGCTTTACTTTGATTTTAAGTTAATGAAATTTTTTATTGATTATCTATTGTTAATGTGTTTGATATAAGAATATGTAGCTAAATCCTTAGTGGTTGGTTGATGGAAATGTTGGGTAGTTGATTTTTGGGTTTAGGGACTAAATTGTAAAATATAGACTAAATCGAATAGAATTCAAAACCTACGATTGACACCCCTAAGGAAAAATTTAGATAACTGAGACTGAACGATCTTATCGGGCACTAATTCGGTTGTCCTAGATTAAATTAATGACGTCAAGAGATAAACTGGACTAAATTGTCTAACTTGGTAACATTAAGACCAAGAGGTAAAATTGAACTAATATAGGAGTTTAGAGATTTAGATCCCTAATTCAAAGGCTAACCAACAACATAGAAATCAATTAACCATTGTCTGTTATCAAATTTGTTAGTTTCATAGTTTGTGTGATTTATAATTTAGCCTTTTTTATGGTTTTAGATAATTACTTAGCTTAATTTGCCTTCAATTATGATTTCTTTTAATGACACCTAGTGAGTAGTTAGATAGACTCTTGAATTGCATGCTATAAGTTTAGAATCAGTTGAGCATGAAACTTTCTTGAGTTCGATCCTTGAAATACTAGTGAGTTCCACTGTAACACTAAAAATATAACAACTAGCCTGTCACACTTGTAGTACTAGAACGACAGAAATGTGTAAGTGTACACAATCATTAACAAGTAATAAAGTGACAAGTAATGTCGAGTTATCGTACCCAAAGGGATTGTGAAAGAAAATATTTATGAAATGCAACTTAAACTAATTGGTCAACAAAAAATACGTTCATTTGAAGAGGTGTTGTAAAAACTAAAAATTAACTAAGAAACTAAAGAAAATAAAAAGTAAAAATGTTGCAATGTACGATTTCAAAAAGTTGAGTCTAATCAAGATGACATGAATGTGTTAGATAAATTTTATTCTTTAACTTAGATTAATTAAAGTTGTGTTCATGTTGTTACAAATAATTTCACGGCAAATCGGTACATTCATAACTAATGCACATACTTACCTATTAAAACCCATTAATCTCTTGAACATATTTCTATGTCAATGCAAACAATTAATCAAATTTTAATAAGAATATATAAGATTAAAGAGGTAACAATATATAGCTATACCGAAACAATTTAGTCACAATAATCTTACAAGTTATGCAAGGCTAATGTAACATTTATTATTGTTGCTAATTTAAACTTTAACTACCTTAGAAGATTAAACATGCATCAATTAAATATTGTCTCAATTAATTATAATTTCAATCTAGTTAATAATTAATCTAATTGCTACCTTACAATTAAAATGTAAGCATAACATACGCATGATTTTTTTTAATTGAACAATTTACTGAGACCTAATAACAACACAAACACATTTTAAATAATCTAAGCAGACATAATACAATTAATCTAACATGAAATTTATGTATGTCATTTTAATTAATTAAATAACAAAAATAAAAATACTCATGTTCATGATCAAAACAAAAATTAAAACATAGTTAAGAGAAGGAAACTAGAAGAACAAATCTCGGTGATTTTTCGAAGCCAAACTAGGGCACTCTTCTCTTCTCTACTCATTCTAATGATTCAAGGCCTTCATTAGCGCTCGAGTGCTGCTACTCCAAGAAGTCTGCAAGCTCTTTTTCAAGAGGAGAAATCGATAAGGGAAAGAGGACAAAGAAAATGGGAAAACAAGAAAGGGAATGGAAGAGAAAAAAAAAGGGGAGAATGATGAATGAAGTGGGAGATGTGTGGGATTCTTTTTGAGGAAGGGAAGAGGGGTATTTACATGTGGTGATGGATTCTAAAAATAGGAAGAAATAATCCACCACTCCCTCTTCCTTGGTTGTCCATGCTTTGAGCAAGTTTGATTGATTCAAACTTACTATTTTTAGCTTGAATCTAAAAATAGAAGGCATGAAAAAAGGAGTGGTTTGAACGGAATTAAAGGAAACTTCAAGAACTATTTTGAAATTATAAAAATCAGCTAAATAAGCTAATTGGGTCAGCTATATGGGACAGTTTGGGCCTGCAAATCCTTGGTGGATTAGTCCTCTTCTTTTAACACGATTGGACCTATTTTTCTTCTTCAAGCTTATAATTAATTTTTAACCCAATTTATGTTGTACCAGAATTAATTATAAAATATATTCAATACATATTTTTTGACCATCCATGGCTGGAAAATTAATTATCCATACTCTTGATTCACTCGATGCAAAAACTACCCCAACAATTCAAGCCTCTTGAGGTGTGTAACAGCCCATTTTCACTGATATCGGAATGCAAATCCAAAGTTATAAAATTTATTTTACTATTATTTTATTTCCTACAACATGATAGAAATACCATATAAAATTTCGTTAAGAAATTTTACCATTTACCTACTTAATTCGGTAAAATGGACTAGTTTACAAAAGTTGCAAAACTTGAGTTCTATAAGATAAAGTGATTTAATAGCTATGAAATTATATGTTTAGAGGGTTTATGTTGTAAATAAACCATTGATATTTTGAGTGGACAATTATGGCCATTAAAAATGAAATTTTAAAGGTTTAATTGCAAGGTTATTTTAGTAAATTAATAAATACATGTTAGTAAAATAATTAAAAAACAAAGGTCATCATCTTTCTTTGTTCTTCTTCGACCAAAATTAAGCTTAAGAAAAGCCATTGAAGGAGCTTTGACATTCAGCCATCTCTCATTGCTTGCATGGTATGATTTTTCGTCCCATTTTTAAAGATTTCTATATTTTTGGGTTTATTGTAGCTTAATCTAGCTAGCCCGGGGACTAATTTGTGAAATTATTAAAGTATTAGAGTTTTTACATGACTGAATATAGGTTTTTTTATGTTTGATGGAAGAAAATGATTAGTTGTTGATAGATAAACAACTTTTGTAAAGGGATTTTTGATAAAATTATCAATTAGGGGTTAAATTGAAAAATGTAATAAATTCATGGTAAAATTTTTGAATTTGTGAAATATATGGGTTGCTATAAGTATCTAGAATAACCAGCTAGGCTTGGGTAAGGATAAAATTTGCATGAATTTTATTTTTCAAGCCTAGGGACTAAATTGCAAAGAATTAAAAGTATAGGGGCAAAATGGTAATTTTTTCAAAAATATGTTTTTGATTAACTTGAATAAATTACATGTTGAGTTGAGTTAAATTTATATGTATAGATCTAGTTAGACCTCGTAAGGAGTTAGATCGGGGCAAAGAGAAAGTCTTGGATTAATTGCCTCCGTATCTATGAATACTCGTCGAGGTAAGTTCGTGTAACTAAATTGTGTTTATATGTTTTTAATTGAAATATATAAATGTTATGATTTATCATATATAATTACCAAGTGCATATCCAACGACGTACAATGATTATCGAGCCCTGGTTGAACCTTAGGAATCCGTATGATACAAATGACATATCATTAGGGTTACCGATTCATAGCTCGTAAGAGCATACCAATTCATAACTCATAAGAGCATATCGATCTTCAACTCAAATGAGCATATCGATTCACAGCTCATATAAGCATACATGCTCATGAATTGAGAGATTACAGTTATATGAGCTAGCACGTTATGTGTGAGCTATCCTGGGTATCCAACGGTATTCTAAACAGTTCAACGGGCAATGTTCTGTTACGAGATTATATGAGTTTGATACGAACTATACAGGTATTTACATGAAATACATGGAAATGATTTTATATGATGTACAGATACATGATATGGACGTTACACATTTATGGAAACTTGATTAATTATTAAGCTCATCCATGATTATTGATTCATATATGAATTTACGTGACTAACATGGTTGGTGTATATGTGCTTAGGCTTTTGGCCAATTTGTGTTAGGATATGTTTTGTTACTTACCTATTACTGATCAAATGGTAAGTTAAATTCTAAGTTATACGAACTTTCTAAGATTAAATGCTTACTCTGTATTATTTTCGGTGTTTTATAGTGAGTCAGTTGGAAGCTTGTCAGAGCTATATCACACTATCCTTCGGCTCTTTTGGTACTTTCGGATGTTTAATTTCAGTTATAATGACATGTATAGGTTATTATGGCTAATAAGGCCATGTGTTTTTTTTTGTTGTGGTTTTGGCCATTTAACTTGGCTTGTATTTTGGCATCTTGTTGTTGAAATGGTATAGTTTTGGCATGTAAATATTATCCTTAATATGGTTGATGATTTGCTTATTGTTAGTTGAATATGCATATGATATATGTCTTATAACTTGTTGTGAATTGGTACTTTGTTTTGGAAGACATATATGTATTTTTGAGGCTAATGATTAAGTCGTTTAATTGGTACCATTTAGTATGTTTTGCTAAGGTAAACATGCCTATAAATTAGTTGATTTATGAGCCATATTGAATACATAGTTATACATGTTTATATATTGTCATTTGATGTGCCTAAGGGCATATTGGTTGTATGTAATCATACAATTTATATAAGGCTAGACTATTTATGGTTTTGGTGCCTTATTGTGGTTTGTGTATATGTGCATTTGTGGTTGTAGGTACATGCCATTATGGGTGAGAAAAATGTCTTGTAAAATGGACTATTTTCGTCCACACAGGCAGAGACACCGGTGTGTGTCTCAGTCGTGTGTGACACATAGCCAAGTGACACAGCCATGTGTCCCCTTTAGCTTTCAAAGGGTTGCAAGTCAAGCTATTACACGACCTAGCACACGACCTGACACATGGGCATGTGAGGTTACTTCGAACTGTACACGGCCTAGCACACGGACGTGTGGCTTGGCTGTGTGGCCCAAGTCAGAGAGTTACACAGGCACAGACATGGGTTGGGACACGGCCGTGTGTCCCCATTTTGAATGCCCACACAGCCTAAGACACGGGCGTGTCTTTTGGCCGTATGAGTCACACGACTTGGCCACATGGCCGTATGACCACTACAGCTTTCAAATTTTTCAATGTTTTCCAGAAAATTCTCAGAGTTCCCTATTTAGTCCTAACTTGTTTGTAACGCGTATTTAGGGCCTCGATAAGTATGATTTTGATTGGTTTTGCTATGAAATGTTTGAAATTTTTGTCTGTTTGATTTTTAAACTTTGGTAATGCTCCATAACCCTATTTTGGTAATGGATTCGGGTTAGGGGTATTACAAGGTAACTGTTGAATCAATTTTCACCATTCGTTCAAAACTGTCAAAAATAAACCAAATTTGTGTAAATTTATCATAAAAATAATCAGAATTCAATATGTTAATAAGTTGAGTACAAATTAATTATTTTATAATTATATTACGAATTTCGAAAAAAATTACTACAGAACTTCATGAATTAGAGCTCAATAGGTGCTGAAAAAGTCTATATATTTTTGCGTTTCTACACCCCCAAACTTAATTCATTGCTCGTCTCGAGTAACACACAAATTGTAAAAAAAGTTGTTTGAAATAAACTTGTAAAAATTTTCTTCTGAAATAATTTCTCCCAAATTATAAGTTTGGTGTAATTATGCTCAAGAACAAGAATTTTGAAATTATGCCTCTCGAGTATTCATATTATTTGAATTATTCTCAATTATTATCATGATAGCAAGAATAGACTAAATGTTTTCTCAATAAAGATATGTTAAATTCTTACTAATTAATTTTTATTCTCTTATTTAAGACTAAACTGCATTCACTAAGTTTAACTTATGCCTTCATATGTTGAACTTAGTAATTTCTCTTCACTAATGTAGGCAACACAGAAATATAAATCAATAGGTCTTTTAAATAGGTTGTAACATGACTAGGCTAGAGGTAGGTAAAAGATGGATAAGTTAAAGCTAAAAACCTTAGACTCAGCTAGCATTGGACCTTCAGAATAAATACCTTCAAATTCACCAACTCATTTTGCATTTGAGTACACATGCTCTTTCTACTTTTTTTAGTACATGCGTTCTTTCTCTCTTTTTTTTTAACACGAATTATTACTGCATGTACTACAATTTTTGAGCATTTGATGCTTTTTCTCAACTCCCCTAAACTTATTTTAGGGAATATTTTAGATAGACTGAGTCTAGTGTTTAAGACAATTTAGAGATAATTATGAGAGAAGGGATGAAAAATTATTGCAAAGGATCCAAGAAAGTTAGGCCATATAGTCTCAAAATTAGGTTTCAAGGGATAAATATTCATTGAGGTTGGCTTGAAAGGCTCAAATGGTCCAAATAAAAGTTTGCCTAAATGAATTTTAAAATTTCATGCTTCCTAGGATTTTGCCTCAAGAATTTACTAAGTCAATTCTAGAGACTTAAACTTTCATGCATGGTTAGATCTCCTAAGGAATTAAAAATTTTATGGTACAATTTACAAACTTTATTAAAAGTGATATTTATGTCATAGTTTAACTAACATAGCAATTATTAAGATAATTGAACTTTATTTATTCTAAAGTTTAGGCATACTTAACAAAAGTTCAATTTTTTTAACAAAATATAACTTAATCATAATTATAAGAAAAATGTATTCTGAAAAGAAAAGAAAAACAAGAAAAAACAATTTAAATTTTTGGTCCCCCTATTTAAGATGAACAATGTCAAAATAATAGAGAGAACGAAAATTGGGAAGTAAATAAATACTGTACACCAAGTAGGACCAAAATGAGGTGAGTCATGTTTGACTGCTTAAATAGAAATCTTTTTCTAGGTAGATCCAATCCTAAAAATGTACATATCTATTGTCACACTTCTTATTTTAAAAATTTTTCAATTTTAATAATGATTTCCACCTCTTATTTTATTATGCGAGAAATAAAATTATCCTAAAAGAACCTAAACCTAAAAACTTAAAATATCCTAAGAAATAAAATAAAGTAAAGACAAGATCCCCCACTTTTAATTTATTTACAAATCCCTTAGAATCCGACCCATCTTTTGCTGCATCGTCATTATTTTTGCTTGAATCACCTCGTTCCCTCCTTGACATTGGAGTCCATGGTTCAAATATAAAGTCTAGAAATTCAAGCACAAAAACAAACGGGTCATGAAATATTTTCATAAAAGCGCCTCTCATTAAGTCATCTCGTATTTTTTAGTATCTCCAATAAGCCCGTTGCTGCCACTGCATATGTTGCTGCCACTGCATATGTTGCATTATGTCCATCAACTTTGATATTTCATCACGAAGATCTGGCGAGGTGAACGATTTCTAAGTATTGGGATAGCGATGTCAGGTTCGAATATTGGATCAGTTGGCTCTACCAAATCAGGAATTTCAACTGGATGTATTGGTTCTGTCTCTATAGGAACTTCTTCTTCTTTAGGTTCATTGCTTGATTCAGCTTTCTATTACGGAACAGAATTTCTTGCTACCCAAAATAGGTCCTAATCTATGATTGTGCCTTAGCCATACCTTTTTTTCTTTATGTCTGCAAGAATTTTAGCTTTTAAGCAAAAAACTGTTATCATAAAGGGAAAGTAAGCTGGACCAGAACGTCTAGCGGTATAGTTTTGAATTTCTCTTAGGATGATCTTTCCCATATCAATGGTCTTTGCCGTCATAATTGAGTATAGCAAGACCATTCATTCTACTGAAATCGTAGTCCTACGTGAGATAAGCATAAGACGGAACCAAATAAAATAAAACCATTCCTTCGTTAATGGTGTAAAATATTATCTTTGACAAGTGTGAGTCTCATGCTTTGACACAGTCCATTTAGAACATGGAATTGTAAGTTCCTACAGAATCTCTTACAATTTCTCAACCTCAGTATTTTCCATTAATAGTGTTTGAGCTTATTGGTACCTTGATTCCTCAAACAAAGACTTCTGTTAATTCATTTGAGGTCAAATTTGCATAAAATTCATGAACTAATTCTTCATCTGCACTCAGTCTTTTCTTACAAAACACTTCCCAATTGAAAGCTTCAGTAACTTGTCACTTACTCTCCATGAAATTAGTATAGTTGCTCTTTTAATGTAATACCTTTTTCTGGGAGCATTTGTTGATTTTTGACGATGCTGTCGTAAATTGCTTTGGCTTCTTCACAATGGAATTTATTTTGTGATTCTTTGACTTGGATAGAGGCACAAGTTCTTTTACGAGGCATGATTTAACCACCTTTGTAAAAATTAATATGAACTTAAAAAAGTAAAGAAGGTGTGAAGCTAATAATGTCGGTTTAGGGTTGGTTGGAGGGTGATTGTTTGGTGACTTGATGGTTGCAGCAAGTTGCGACAGTGGTGTGGTGCAATGGAAGCAAGGGAGCGTATAGGTAGCGTGTGAGATGGAAGGGCGGGCGCAGGCTAGGGGGCAAGAATCACTAGCAACGAACGAGGGAGTAGTAGCAACAACAGTGCGCAAGGGGGTAAGATACGCAAACAAGGTTGTTCGAGGCATTGAGCGCGAGAGTTGAGGAGGGCTGGCTGGTGTGTCCGTGCGGCTAAGTGCTAGATGTACTTGGTGCTTTGGCCGTTAGTGGTGCAGTTGAGGCTAGCGGTTGCTGCTACTAGCAACTTAGGACGTGTAGTGTTGGGGTGTTTGGAGGGTAGAAGGTGCTAGGAATGATGGAAGGAAAATGTGAATGGGAATGTGGTATTTAAAGTGTGAGTATGGGGGAGTTTCACTCAAATTCTTAGAACAAAATAATAATAAAATATTATAAATCCTAATGTTATATAAAGTTAATAACACTTAATATATAATATAAGTATATTAATATATTATTTACTATTACCTTAGTTATTAAAACAAAAACTCTTAAGTAAAATAATGATAAAATACTAAACCATTCCAATCATATACAAGGTTAATAACAATTCATATATATTATATAAAATATAATAATATACTAGTCGTTAAAATCCTATAAAATAAAAATTAAAGACCTTTATTTTAGCTATTTTAAAATATTTACAGAAAAAGAAAGCTAATTTCAATATTTTCAAAAATTATAGTAAATTATTGCAAATAATTCAATTAAAAATAATTTGAAAATTGACCTACAAACTAAAACTTGGATAAAAATTGACCCTTTTATTCGATAAATTAAAATTTTATTTTGTCACTTAGGAAATATTTTCTTGGAAGATTATGTTCAAATCAATTCCAGGAAATATTGGAGGGGTCACAAGCAGTCCCACTTAAGTTCCAATCTCCCAGACAGAATTTAGTTTAACATACTAATCCAGAAAATATAGCCTAAGTCATTTATTTAAAAAGAGAATTGAAAAAGATTAGGCATTCAACAAAATAAGCGAGGTGTTATCCTACTCAATTTTATCCCCCAAGAATGTTTCAAGCATTGAGCGTTAACTCTGAAATTACCTCTCTTACTATTAAGTTCAACAACCCCATATGGGAAAACTTGGTGAATAGTGAATGGACCTGACCAATGTGATTTTAACTTACCTGGAAAGAACCTTCATCTAGAATTGACAACAAGACACGCTGACATGCTTCAAATTCTTGGGCTCGTATGTGCTTTTCATTCTATCTTTTCAATCTCTCATTAAGTACTTTGGCATTTTCATATGAGAATTGTAACAGCCCAATTTCAGTGAAATCAGAATAGTGGTTTCGGGACAAAAAATTTGAGCCGAAAATAAAATTTATTTTAATTTTATTACATGGTCCATATTATGTTAGAAATGTCATGTGAAAATTTTGATAAGAAAATTTTACTGATTATATGTTTAATTATGGGAAGGACCAAATCGCATAAAATGCAAAAGTTAAATTCTAGTAGCTAGAAGGATTAACTAGCTATGAAATTCAAAACTTGAGGTCCTTATATGATAATTAGACCATTATTGAAAAGTATGTAGATATTTTTTGGTGACTCATCCATGGAAATTTAGAAAAAGTGCAAGGACTAAATTGGAAATTGAATTAATTAATTAAAAGATGATAAAAGAAATATCATCTTATTTCATGTCATCTTTATCCCCAAAATACATGAAAACTCTAGGAGAGAGAGAAAAAACTTTCTTGGCTTAATTGGGTAAGTTTTCTTGTCTCGTTTTTAGTAATTTTGATATTTTTGAAACCGGGATAGCTTAATCTATCTATTTGAGGGATCAATTTGAAAAGTTATCAAAGTATGAAAATCATGTCATGGATTAATATGCTGAAAATTTGAAATTTATGGTAGAAAATGAAAGGCTGTTGATAGATAAACAACTTTTACAAAGTGATTTTTGATGAAAACATGATTTAGGGACTAAAATGTAAAGTTGTGAAAATTGAAGAAAAATTCTAAATTTTATAGAATACATGTGCTGTAAATTTTATAGTGAAAATTTGGTTAGGCTTGGAATGGTGAGTAAATTGCATAAATTTCATTTTTTGAGCTTATAGATGAAATTGGAATTTATGGAAAGGTTAGGGGCAAAATGGTAATTTTTCCTAAGATGTAAATTGAGTCCACTTGAATGTGAAAAGTGATAAATTGATGAATAAATTCATTTATATAGATCTGGATAACACAAATTTGAAGCTAGATCGAGGAAAAGAGAAAGTTTCGGATTAGTAGATTTATATATGCGAACAAGTGTCGAGGTAAGTACGTGTAACTTAATTGAGCTTGTAAATATGATAAATTGAATGTTGTGTTGTATGAAATGTGTTTTTTATTTATGTGAGTTAATTTGAGTAACACCCCATACCCATATTCAATATCGGAACAGGGTACGAGGCATTACCAGACTTACATCGTAAACAAACATACAATTCCGAGTCATAAATTTTCATCCAAATTAAAACCATTTGTATTCAATCATAAAGTCCCTAATACGAGCATGCTTTGGAAGTGATTCGGGACTAAACCGAGAACTTAAGAATTTTTTTACAAAACATAGAGAAATTTTGCTATGAACAGGGGTCACACACCCGTGTGGTTTGGGTCACACCCGTGTGGGCAAGCCGTGTGGTCACACACACCCGTGTCCCTAACCCGTGTAACTCTCTGTTGTGTAAAGCATGAACAAATTGAAGTCACACGACCAAGCCACACGACTATGTGCTAGGCGGTGTGGTTAATCAATTTTCACAAAATAGGTGCAGATTTCACAAGGTCAGGACACACGCCCATGCTTGAGGCTGTGTCCCTCACACGGCTGAGACACACTCCCGTGTCTCTACCCATGTGCTCAATTTTGAGCATTCTGTTTCTCAAAATTAAGGTGCAGGGGACACACGGTCGAAACATATGCCCGTGGGGCAAGTTGTGTGTCACACACGGCCTAGACACACGCTTGTGTGTCTACCTGTGTGAACAAAATAAATGTTATTTACTATGCCATTTGTCACCCTCATTTGTACATACACACCTGCAATCTTAATGGCATAAATCATGGCATATTTAGGCAACCAAAACATCCACAAACAAGGACAAATCATGACATTCCATTATCCACACTCAACATATTTGCAACATCATATTTTGCCAAACCAAATCGTACCAAACTCATATTCTACAAGTTCCAATATGGCTACCAATAACATGCATAATTTTACTTAGTTTTCCTAGCGTACCAATGAGCCAATCTTAACCAATCAACAACAAAACCATTAAGCCATATTCAATCATTTACTAAGCATTTATAAACCACATCACACAAGAGATAATTGCACATGTATGCATATATAAATATAAAAAAGCTTACAACCAATTCAACCAAAATAAGGCATGTTACAATGCCAAATACCAAAACAAGCCTATGACCATTACAAGCCAATATATTTGGCCAAATCATGACGAAACATATAAAAAAATGACCAAGCCCTTATACATGCCATATTCTCAAAATGTTTAAAATCATCGGTACCCAAAATAACAGTTTGATAGTGTGATGAGAACTCCAATAATCTCCAACCCAAGCTAGCTTGGTGATACTATAAAACATGGAAAATAAAATACAGTACTTATATAGCTTAGTAAGCTCGTATGAAAGAAATAAGCAAACCTTACCATACATTAACATGCAAGTAATTTAATGTAAGATAATGTAATTTACCAAAATCTCATGATCATAATTCACTTCCATCACAACTTACCTTGAAATCGTCATTTCACAAATTAATAATCATAAGCTTTAAGCACATACCTGTACCATCTTATAATAATTTCATACTTATTCTCATTTTCGTTATACCCAATGAACCACTCAAAATAATAATATCAGATACTCGGGAAAAACCTTGCACACAAGGTGCCATATATGTAGCCATTGCTACCTATATCTCATAACACATATATGCTCACTCTTGAGCAATTAACGGGCCCACTCACACAAGCTGTCAGTCAAGATGTAGCTACTCAGTGCTACTCACACAAGCTGTCAAGTAGTTGCAACATATGCTGATATACTCAGCCACCGGTAGGACGTATAGGACCAGCACCTGGATCACATAACATAAAACCCTAGTGACATGTCACTTGTATCCTAATCTATTCCTGAGGTCCGATTAGGATTTCTTGCTTCCCAAAACATCATCAAACGTGTTCGTAGAGTCATTACACAATTCATGAGGTATTAAAGCATTTAAATAACAATTATAATAAAGCTTATTTAACATACAAACTTACCTCAGTTAAAAAACGGCCAAAGGGATCTATTTGTCAATTACTTTGTTTTTCCCTCTATCTAGACCCGAACTTCGTTTTTCTTGATTTATAATAACACATTTAACTTATTTAATCATCACATTATTCAATTCAGCCCAAAAACACATTATGACAAAATTTACATTTTTACCCCTAACTTTTCCATATTTTACAATTTAGTCTCTAGGCTCGTAAAATGAATTTCTTTCAATTTCATCACAACCCAAGCCTAGCTAAATATTATTTGTACTCATAACAGCCCACATTTTTCATTTATTCACACTTTTCTATGCATTTTATAGACTTTTATAAATAAGTCCCTATTTAACATTTTTATCGAAAATCACTTTACAAACGTTGTTTAACTAACAACGAACATGCATTTTCTACCATCAAACATCAAAATACAAACATATTCAACATAGGTAAAATTTTGTACTTTAACTTTCTTTTAATTTAGTCCTTGAAATAGCGAAATCAAGTTACAACGATCTTAAAAGTATAAAAATAATTAAAAACGGGACAAGAACGAACTTACAATTGAGCTTGAAAGCTTGGCCAAACCCTAGCTATGTCTTCCCTTGCAATTTTCGGCTATGGGGGACTAAATTGAAGAAGATGGACATTTTTATTTGTTAATTTTGTCTTTATTTACCAAATTAATAAAATACCCTTAATGCATAACTTTAAAATTTCTGCTAACCATATCCATTTTTGTCCATCCTAATGTTTAATGGTCTAATTGCCATTTAAGGACCTCTAATTAAAAGTTCATAACAATTTGACACCTTTAACTTATAGAATTCAAGTTTTGCACCTATTTCAATTTAGTCTTTCTAGTCAAATTGGGCACTCAATCGATAAATTTTCTTAACAAAATTTTCACACAATTATTCTATCCTGCTGTAGACTTTAAAATAGAAATAAAATAAATATTTCTACTTCAGACTTGTGGTCCCAAAACCACTATTTTGATTTGAACCAAAAACGGGCAGTTACAACTTTCCCTTTTTAGGGATTTTGTCCCCAAAAATCTTATCAAAAAAGAGGTTAGGGTACTGTTTCCTCATAGCTTCCTCAGGTTCCCACGTAGCCTCTTCGACTCCGTGTCGTTGGCACAAAACTTTCAGTAGAGCTATGCTTTTATTTCTCAACTATTTAACCTCTCGAGCTAACACTTTGATCGCTTCCTCACCGTATGTCATATCGGGTCGAATCTTAATCTCTTTTGGGGAAATTACATACGAAGGATCTGATCGGTATCGTCGCAACATCGATACATGAAACACGTTGTGGATCCTCTTAAATTCTAACGGGAAAGCTACTCGATATGCGACTGGCCCTATTCTTTCAATAATCTCATACGACCCAATGAAACATGGACTCAACTTGCCTTTGCGACCAAATCTAAGAATTTTCTTCCATGGAGACACTTTCAGAAACACTTTATCACCAACCTGGAATTTGATATCCTTCTGTTTCAAATTTGCGTACGATTTTTGTCGATCCGGAGCTGCTTTCAAGCAATCACGAATTACTTTCACTTTCTCCTTGGTTTCTCTAACCAAATCAACTCCATGAATTTGTTTCTCATTAAGCTCAGTCTAGTATAGTGGAGTTTGGCACTTGCGACCATACAATGCTTCATACGTTGCCATCTTTATACTCAATTGAAAGTTGTTGTTATAAACAAATTCGACCAAAGGTAGATATCTCTCCCAACTACCTTCGAACTCTAAAACACAACAGCGAAGCATATCTTCCAGAATTTGAATCACTCTCTCAGATTGACCGTCAGTTTGTGAATGAAATGTAGTACTAAAGTTTAACTTTGTACCCAACGCTTCTTGCAATTTCTTCCAAAATCATAATGTAAACCTCAGATCTCTGTCCGAAATAATAGAAGTAGGTACAACGTGCTATCTAACAATTTCAACAATGTACAATTCAGCTAGTTTATCAAGTGAATAATTGGTACATACCAGAATGAAATAAGCCGATTTCGTCAATCTATCAACAACGATCCACACAACATCTTTCTTCTTCGGAGTCAGAGGTAACCCCGATACGAAATCCATCGTAACTCTATCCCATTTTCACTTGGATATACTCACAGGCTAAAGTAAACCTGAAGGCACTTGATGTTCGACTTTCACTTGTTGACGAATCAAACATCTTGTTACAAACTCTGAAATGTCTCGTTTCATGCCTGACCACCAATACAATTTCTTCAAATCATTATACATCTTGGTACTTCCAAAATGAACAGATAGACAACCATTATGTGCCTCATGAAGGACTTTTCGAATCAGTACAGTATCTCTTGATACACAAATCCTACCTCGAAACCCCAAACAATCGTCGGGTCTAATCTGATATTCTGAATCACTATTTGATTCGCATTAAATTTTTTTAGCTTGTAACTCATTATCACCTTTCTGAGCTCCGCAAATTTGCTGAAAAATACTAGTCTAGCTTTCAACTAGGCCAGAATCGAGCCATCATCTAATAAATTTAACTGTGTATTCATTGCCCTTAAATCAAACAAAGTCTTTTTACTTAAAGCATCTACGACTACGTTCGCTTTCCTCAGTGATAGTCGATCACTAATACATAATCTTTCAATAGCTCGAGCCATCTTCGTTGTCGCAAATTCAAATCTTTCTAAGTCTTCAAATACTTTAAACTCTTATGATCAGTAAAGATGTGACACTTCTCACCAAATAAGTTCTGTCTCCAAATTTTTAAATCGAACACAATAGCAACCAATTCTAAGTCGTGCATCGGATAATTCGTTTCGTGTGGTTTCAACTGACTCGAGGCATAAGTTATCACTTTACCCTCTTCCATCAACACACAACCAAGACCGTTCAAGGATGCGTCACTGAAAATCACAAACTCTTTTCCTAACTCAGGTTGCACTAATATCTGTGCCTCAGTCAACAACATTTTCAACTGTTAAAAACTCTTTTGACATTTCTCAGACCACTCGAATTTCACATCTTTTTGTAATAATCTGGTCATAGGAGTAGTCCTTAACAAAACATCGATAATAACTAGCCAAACCCAAAAAGCTTCTAACTACGGATACATTTCTCGGTGATTTTCTATCAACGACTGCTGAAATCTTACTCGAATCAACCCGTATACCTTCTGCTGAAACAAAGTGTCCCAAAAATTTGACTTTTCGAAGCCAAAAAATTTCTTGTCTTTCAAATTCTGTAATACGATTCTTAAATGTTTGGCATGCTCAGACTCATCTCGGGAATAAATCAAGATGTCATCAATAAATACAACCACAAACTTATCTAAATACCATCGGAAAATTCGATTCATCAAGTCAATAAAAATTGCAGGAGCATCAGTTAACCCAAATGGCATAACAAGGAATTCATAATGCCCGTACCTTGTTCGGAAGGCAGTCTTCAGTACATCTTGTAACAGTCCATTTTTTAGTGAAATCAGAAGAGTGGTTTCGGGACCACAAATTCCACCAAAAAATAAGGTTTATTTTTATTTCATTATATGGTCTGTAATGTAATAGGCATGTCGTGTGAAAATTTTGATACGAAAGTTTTATCGAGATAGTGTTTAATTACGAGAAAGACTAAATCGTATAAAATGCAAAAGTTGAATTCTAGTAGCTATAAGGATCAAATAACTATGGAATTCAAAACTAGAGGTCCTTACATGGTAATTAGACCATTAAGAAAAGTATGTAGATTTTTCTTGGTGACTCATCCATGGAATTATAGAAAAAGGGTAAGGACTAAATTCGAAATAACAAAATACATAATTAATTAAAAGATGAAAAGAAATTGTATCATCTTTTTTTCATTATCTTCAATCTAAAACACATGGAAACCCTAGGTGAGAGAAAAGAAACTTTCAAGGCCTAATTGGGTAAGTTTCCTTGTCCCGTTTTTAATTATTTTGGTATTTTTAAAAACACGATAGCTTAATCTCTCTATTTGAGGGATTAATTTGAAAAGTTATCAAGGTATGAAAAATGGGTCATGGATGTATATGCTAGAAACTAGAAATTTATGGTAGAAAATGAAAGATTATTAATAGATAAACAACTTTTACAGAGTGATTTTTGATAAAAACATGATTTAAGGACTAAAATGAAAAGTTGTAAAATTTGATGAAAAAATCTAAAATTTTATGCATACATGTGCTGTAAAATTTGTAATGGGGCTTTGGTTAGGCTTCGAACAGGGAGTAATTTGCACAAGTTTCATTTTCCGGGCCTAAGGACAAAATCAAAATTTGTGGAAAAGTTAAGGGCAAAATAGTAATTTTTCCTAAGACGTAAATTGAGTCCATTTAAATATAGATCCAAACAACACTAATTCGAAGTTGGATTGAGGAAAAGAAAAGGTTTTGGATTAGTAGACTTTTAACGAGAACAAGTGTTGAGGTAAGTTCATGTAACTTAATCAGGTATGTAATTATGTTAATTGAATGTTGTGTTTATATGTAATGTGATTAGGCAACTTAGCCAAAAGGATGGAAACATAACATTGTATGCCTAGATTTAGTAAGCAAGATTGGTAAGTTTAGTTTCCATTATACGAACTTACTAAGCATGCAATGCTTACTCCGTTTTATTTTCCCCTGTTTTATAGTGCTCGAAAGCTCGCGAGGGTTGGAGATCACTGGAGCATCATCACACTATCAACTAGTCATTTGGAGTATAATTAGCAAAAATCATTTTGGTATGATGGCATGTATAGGACAACTTGACCAATAGTGGCTTGAGATGTTATTTTGTAACCTAGCCATTGGAATGGCTAGTAATGGTTCATTTTGGTATGACTAAGTAGATTATAATGATACATATATACACATGTGTTATGTTAAGAATATGTGATCAATGTTGTGTATACCTTAATTAAATTAAGGTAAGGTTGTAATCATGTGTGCTTGTATTGATATGCCTTGTTGAATGATGGAAATTGCCCAATTTGAATGCTTGAATTGGTTGGTTTTGGCTGTGTGTTTCAAGTGCAAGTCTTGGGTGAAATTTTGGGTGAGAAATGAAGCTATAAATGGCTTCATTTTTTCCATGTGGGTAGACACATGGGCGTGTATCTAGACCATGTGTGACACACTGTAACACCCTTAACCCGTATTCGATGCTGGAATAGGGTTACAAGGCATTACCAGATAACACACCTCATTCACAGATCTATATGCAATCATAATCAAAATTCATTCATCTCAATTATATTGTCCCTTCTAAGGTCCTACGAGACCCTAAAACATGGTTAGAAGAGGTTCGGGACTAAACCGATGACATTTGCAAACTTTGGCAAACTTAGAAAATTTTCTTTAATTTTAGGGTCACACACCCGTGTGAACAGGCCATGTGCCTCACACGATCACTAGACACGCCCGTGCCGTAGGCCGTGTGAAAATAGGGCATACATACTGAGTCGCACGGCACGATCGAGGACACACCTGTGTGCCAGGTCGTGTGAAAATTAAGGGGGTTACTAACTTGGATCACACGGCCGACCACACGCCCATGTGCTAGCCCGTGTGCCACACATGACCAGTAGACACGCCCGTGTGTCTAGGGCGTGTCAAAACTGTAGGGTATGCTGACTTTAATTCGAAGGGTACCCCAGGGGACACACGGCCGTATAACACAACTGTGTGTCGCACACGGCTGAGACACACGCCCGTGTCTCTGCCCATGTGGACAAAAATAGGCCATTTGCAAAGCCAATTTCCCACCCTTTTCTCATGCACACCTAGCCATTAAAATGGTATCATTTCAACACATATATAGGCAGCCAAAACATGCTATTTCAATCACATAACATGCCATCATTCACCAACCATTTCAACCACTCAATTCCATATTCAAACATACCAAATTATTATGCCAAAATCATCACAACTTATCTAATTTCCCAATGCATTTAATCATCAACTTATCCTTTATTCCATGACACAAATTGCACCATATCTCCATCTCAAAATCAAACTACAATATGCTAATCTTCCAAGCATTAATACATCATTTACCAAACAACCAAATAACAACTATTTGGCTATATAAAAAACTATGGCTAACATACCAAAATAAGCCAACATATAAGGCATTATATACATTACATACATATCACTTATCAACATATAACCAAACCAACATAAATGGCCATATTCCAACACTTACAAGCCAAATCTCATGGCTAATATCATTACTCTAAACATACCAAAATGACACTAGCCTATACATGTCATATACCATATATACAAAACTTTAAAAGTACCAACGAGATGATCGATAGTGTGATGACTTCTCCCGACAATCCCCGAATCTGAGCTAGCTTTGACAATCTATAAAAACATGGAATGAAAACACAAAGTAAGCTTTAAAAGCTTATTTAGCCATATACAAATAAATTCATCGCATGAATATTTGCATAACAAATGAAATATGCTAAACATAGTTAGTCACATTCAATTTCACAAACCTTTCTCATTGAACATATATTCAATATCTTAATCAGGTTCATCAAATACTTTCCCTTTCAATATTCATGTAAATCTTGTACGTACCTAAGTTACTTAGCTCATTCACATATTCTTTCTCAACTTGACTTTGCTCATTGAACCATTCAGAATCATTAAGGATACTCGAAAATCATATAATCTCGTACAATGCCATATCCTAGATATGGTCTTACATGTTATCACATATCGATGCCACTGTCCCAGATAAGGTCTTACACAAAATCGATTAACAGTGCCAATGTCCCAAACTTGGTCTTACATGTAATCTCAATACAATGCCAATGTCTCAGACATGGTCTTACATGTAATCACATCTCGGAAACGTAATGTCATGACATCCGTATCCTATACTATTCCTAAGGTTCGTACAGGACTTTCGTATATTGTAACTTCGTAAATTCATGCTTGTATTTGCTCGTTCAAAATTCATAGCATTTCAGTGATAATAAAACATATATAATTCAATTCAAATACATTTATTTGCATATGAACTTACCTCGTAATCGGAAGTAACGGACGGGGTCGACTATTCGATAACTTTTGTTTTTCCCGATCTAAATCTGATTTCTTTTGTTCTTGATCTATATACATTCAAAATTAACCCTTTTCTTCATTAACACATTCAATTTCATCCACAAACATATATTTGGGGATTTTTGCACTTTATCCCCTAAAGTTACACATTTATTCAATTTAGTCCCTTTTTCATAAATTCACAAAATTTGACAAAACCCATGCTTGGCCGAATTCTATATAGGTCCCTAGCAGCCCATATTTTTCATTTATTTCACAATTTAACCCCTCAATTTACACTTCTCAATTTAATCCTTAATTGATATTTTTGTCAAAAATCACTTTACAAAACATGTATATCAAACACCAAGCTTGCATAATTCATCATCAAACATCATAAAACTTATGTATTCATCAATGGAATTTTACAAAATCATCAACAGTTTCAGAAATTAGGGTACGGGCTAGCTAGTACTCAAAGCAACGATTACAAAAACATAGAAATCATCAAAAATCGAACAAATTTCATACCTCAATCAAGATGAACAATGGCGGAACCCTATATGTTCTTCCAAGATTTCTTTTCTCCTTAATATTCGGCCAAAAGAGATGAAATAAAGCTTAATTTTTATTATCTTTTAATTTATGTTATGTTATTTAACATTTTACAAATTTAACCTTAATGAAACCATTGTAAAAACATTCATTTAATGCCTATTTATGTCAAATTCCACTATCAATGGTCTAATTACAACATAAGGACCTTTCATTTAATAAGCCATGTCAATTAAGCACTTTTAACATATAGAATGCAACTTTTGCATTTTACGCAATTAAGTCCTTTTTCTCAAATTAACCACTTAAACAATAAAATTATCACACGAAACTTTCACACATATATAACCGCATACTGACCAAAAATAATATTAAAATGATTTACAACCTCAGATTTGTGGTTTCAAAACCACTGTTCCAATTTAACTAAAAACCGGGCTGTTACACACATGGCCTGATACCATGGGCATGTAGTTAGGCCGTGTGTCCCCTACAACTTAATTTTGAGAAACAGAATGCTTAGAATTGAGCACACGGGTAGAGACATAGGTGTGTGTCTTAGCCATGTGTGCCACACGGCCTAGAACATGGGCGTGTGTCTTGGCCATGTGAAACCTATACCTATTTTTGAATTGAAAGAATTAACCACACAGCCTAGCACACGGGCGTGTGGCATGGCCATGTGTGCAAGTCAGAGAGTTACATGGAGTCAAACATGTCCTCCAACATGGGCGTGTCCCTTGGACCACATGGGAGTGCGTGCCCTACACCTTTGAAAAATTTTAAAAAGTCACGAAAATTTTTAGAGGTCTCTATTAAGTTCCGACTCGATTCTAATGCTCGTATTGGGCCTTGATGGATCAACCAAGGGACGTTATGAATGATCTCGGTAAATGAATAGTAATTTATATAAGTTATTGGTAAATTTTTTTGAATGTTCTAGTAATGCTTCGAAACCCTGTCCCAGTGATAGATAAGGTTAGGGGTGTTACATTTAGTGGTATCAAAGCTACGGTTTAACCGATTCTCATATTTGACATAGCGAACACGAGTTTAGCTATACATGCCATTATATAAATTATGATAGTGTGATGACTCCTGATCATTTTAAATGTGTTTTTCATATAGTCATGTCATCCAATCGAGTTAGAGCTAAATCCGAGGAAGTTGGGAGCAATGCTTCAACTTCAGTTCAAAGAGTTGCGTCTGCATCTAGTAGTGAAAGGCCTGTGTCTGAGGGTCAAAGTGAGAAGGCGAAACAAGCCTTCGTTCAAATGATGAATGAATGGTTTACCCAGTATCTGAGAACAAACCCTGCTATACAATGACCTCCCCCACCTACTCCCCAACCGATTCCTGAGCAACCGCAAATGATGATCTGGAAAGGGCTGAGTTTTGGTTAGAAAATACTATCAGAGATTTTGATGAACTATCTTTCACACTGTCCGATGTTTGAAATGTGTAGTATCCCTGCTGAAAGATACAGCTTATCATTGGTGGAATACCATAACTTTAGTGGTACGGAGATAGAATGTTACATGGGAATTCTTCCAAGCTAAATTCAGGAAGAAGTATGTGAGTTAGAGATTTAAGGACCAAAAAAAGAAAGAATTTTTTAAACTCAAACAGGGAAACATGACTGTATCTGAATATGAACAGGAATTTGTTCAACTGAGTAAGTACGCTAGAGAATAGGTTTTAACTGAGGCTAAAATGTGTAAACATTTTGAAGAGGGCATAAATGAAGATATCAAGTTATTGATTGCGATTCTCGAAATAAGAGAATTTGCAGCACTAGCTGTCCGAGCACAAAAAGCTGAGGAACTGAGTAAAGAAAAGAAATAAGCTGAAAGAGAGGCTCAGCTTTCTGTAAAAAGAACTATGAGTAAGTCCCAATCATTTGCTTCTAAGAAATTAAAGAAGTATTATGATCGTGTTACCACCTCTACGGGCTATTCTAGAAGAGAGCAGGGCTCTCAACTTTCTAACCCGAGGACTTCATCTCCATCTGTGACCAATGTGGGTAGTGTTTGTAATCCCAAAATGAAATGTAAACATTGTAACAAATTTCATCATGGGGAATGTCGGTCTAGAAGTAGAGCTTGTTTTGGATGTGGTTCACTAGACCATTTTCTCAGGGATTGTCCCGAAAGAGTTGAAAAAGAAATAGAACCAGCTCCAAAGGCTAGTAATCTAGTTGCAAAAGGCAGACCACCCCGGCACCCCGGTAATGTTAGCGGTAGTCAAGGTACTACCAAGGATACAACAGTTAGATCTAAGGCACGAGCACCTGCAATGACATATGCTATTCGTGCTAGAGAATATGCCTTTGCGCTAGACATCATTACTAGTACATTTTCTCTACTTCATAATTATATTACTGCATTGATTAATCCTGGTTCCACACATTCATACATATGCATGAACCTAGTTTCTGTTAAAAATTTACCTGTTGAATTCACTAAATTTGTGGTTAAAGTGTCAAACCCCCTAGGCCAGTGTGTTATGGTGGATAATGTCTGTAAGAACTGTCTGTTGATGGTATTGCTTTCCGGCTAACTTGATGTTATTTCCATTTGATGAATTTGATGTGATCTTGGGAATGGATTGGTTAACCCGATATGATGCAATGGTAAATTGTAAGTAGAAATATATTGTATTGAAATATGAGAATGGTGAACTACTTCATGTTGAATCTGATAAACTGGATGGATTAACTAATGTGATTTCAGCAATGTCAACACAAAAATATGTTAGAAAGGGGTATGATTCGTATCTTGCATATGTGATGGATACTAAAGTATCTGATTTAAAGATTCAATCAGTACCAGATGTATGTGAATTTCCTGATGTATTCCCAGAAGAATTACCTGGTTTACCACCGGATAGAAAAGTGGAATTCTTTATAGATCTTGTTCTGGGAATGACATTGATATCCATAGCACCTTATAGAATGGCTCTTACTGAATTGAAAGAGCTGAAAGTACAGTTGCAAGAATTGATTGACAGAGGTTTTGCTCGACCTAGGTTCTCACCTTGGGTGCGCCGGTTCTATTTGTAAAGAAGAAGGATGGATCTTTGAGGCTGTGTATTGATTACAGACAGCTCAATAAAGTTGCAATAAAGAACAAGTATTCATTTCCTCATATTGATGAATTGTTTGACCAATTAAAATGTGTCACTGTATTTTCGAAGATTGATCTCTATTCTGGTTATTATCAACTACGGGTAAAAGAATCGATTGTGCCAAAGACAACTTTTAGAACCAGGTATAGACACTATGAGTTCCTTGTGATGCCATTCGGCTTGACAAATGCACTTGCAGTGTTTATGGATTTGATTTGAATTTTCAGCACGTATTTACACAGGTTTGTGGTGGTATTTATAGATGATATTTTGGTTTACTCTCGGAATGAAAATGAGCATGCTGAGTACTTGAGGATAGAGTTGCAAACTTTGCGAGAGAAACAACTGTACGCCAAATTCAGTAAATGTGAATTTTGGCTACGGGAAGTTAGTTTTCTTGGGCATATAGTATCTGCTGAAGGTGTCAGACTAGACCCGAATAAAATTTCAGCTATTGTTAACTGGAAGCCACCAAAGAATGTGTCTGAAGTCTGAAGTTTTCTAGGACTAGCTGTTATAATTAGAGATTTGTAAAAAAAAATTTCAATGATAGCTTCTCCGATGACTCGTTTGTTACAGAAAGATGTGAAATTTGAATGGACTGAGAAATGCCAGCAGAGTTTTGATAGATTAAAGGCTTTTTTAACAGAAGCACCTGTGTTAGTCTAGCCTAAATCAAGTAAGGAATTTATAGTTTACAGTGATGCGTCATTTAATGGTTTAGATTTTGTTTTGATGACATAATTGAGGCTTCCTAAGAATCTTTGTAATTGGACTTTATCGAGGATTTGGTTTGGGAATTTTCTAGCAAACCCTATGGACATTTCTATTGGGGTAATGGTTTCCTGGGTAATATAATGACCTAAAAACCTTACTTTGGTTTGGAACAAACTTATCTTGGATTTAGAAACTACTAAACCATTATTTTTTATGACTTTTATAAAAATGGATAAATGTTTGAAGTGTTTTTCTAGGTTTTCTGAAATCACTAATACATCATCGATGTATACTATTGTGAATTGAAAATATTGATAAAAAATATCATTCATTATTCTTTGAAATTTGGATGGTTCTTCTTTGATTTGATTTATCCTTTTTTGTACTTCTCTTTTTTCTAATTGTTCAATCAATTTTTTAAAACATATTTCTTTTTTTAGAATAGAGATTTGTTTATGTTTATGATTAATTAAATTATTGATTTGTCCATTATGGATAGATAAAGATTTTAATAGGTTGAGATTTCTTATTTTTGGTTTTTCTACAAAAGGAAATTCTACTTTAGTGTTTAAAATTTTGGTGGAGATAGAATTATTTATTACTTTATATGGTTTGAGTAAGGATATGAATCGGGTTCCTAATATGACGTCTTGGATAATATCTTTTACCATTAAAAAACATGTTTGATATTTTATACATTTGTTGCATATTTCTGCATTGGGAATTTTGTAAGTAATTTTTAGTTTTTTTACCATTTGCAGCTTTAAGAGATTTTGATTTTTTTCATAATATTTTGTTGGAATCATCCCTTAATATAGTTTTAGTTTGCTCCTGTATCAAAAAGGGCTATTGTTTCTAATTGAAATTCATTATTTATGACAATATTTATTTTTATTAAATATCTTTGGATAGATACTTCAGTTAGAACCATCATATATTCTTGTGTGTTTTCTTCAGGTTCAGGTTTAATTTCTGATGAACTATTTCTAGGGTTTCATGTTTTAAGGTTTGCATTTGTTTTTTCATTTCTTGTTGTTCCATTTTAAGCTGAGAAAGTTCTAATTTAATTTGTTTTATTTCTAACTGTAATTCAAAATTTGTAATTTGTCTCAGTTTTATTTTTTCATATTTGTTAAGTATTATATATTGTATATTATACATTTGTGATTGACTAGAAATAATTTCTTTTTCTTTTTCTGGTTTATCTTTTAATGAGGATTTTAATTTTAAAAGGTATTCTCTTTTAAGTTTTGGGTCTTGAATTTTATCAATAACTTCAATCATAAATTCTTGGTCTTTGGTTAACATATTAATTGAGGGTTCATTTTCATCATCAAAAGATTGGGATGTTGTATGTAATTCGTCTATTTGTAATTCATCTGTTTCGGTAGATGTATCATTTTCAGAAAAAGTTGTTTCTAAGAGAATTTCATTTATTTTTTGTTCTCTTTCTTCATCTAGACTTAATTTATTAATTTTCTTTTAATTTTGCAATATTTTGGGATGTGTCCTGGTTTTCCACATCTATAACATTTTATTGTTTTATCTATTTTGTTTTCTATTTTTTGTTGTTTCTTTTCTTTTCTGTATATTCTATATTTGTGTTTTTTATAATATTCTGAAATATTCATTCTCCTATTTTTTTGGTTTTACAGGGCAACATGTTTTTGAAGAAGAAGGTTCATTCCTAATGTCAAATTGGTGGCAGAATGATCCTACTTCCTTTCTACCTTGATATCTTTCTTTCTTAAGTTATTTTGTTAATTTTAAATCTTGACAAATTTTTAGTCCTTCTTTTTGGGTGAAACTAATTAGTTCACCATATGTAAGTTTTTCATATAGAATAATACCTCTGTAATTTTCTCTTATTTGATTTCTAATTTTTTCTCCTAGTAAAGTAGGAAGTCCTGCTAGAAACTTTTCTTTCCAAAATGGTTGTTGGTTATCAGATCTTTGCATAACTCTAGTCATAAAGACATCTTTATACCATTTAAAATTGGTTAGTTTTTTGCATTTTAAATTTGATAATAATTCTGAATTTCTATCTTTATGACGAGAAGGATCTCCTATAAAGTGTTTAGAGATTGAGAAAATTAAAGTTGCTACTACATCTTGGATTTCTCTTCCTTGTTCATCTAAAATAATTCTTCCTTGATCATATTTTTTTATTGCTTTTAAGATTTCTTCTTATTGGGTTTTAGTGAGTGCATGGTCCCACCATCCTTTTAATTGACCAGTAAATCCAACAAGTAAAAGATTGGCTATAGCATGATCACTGATTAACCCATTTTGGTTTTGGGTTTTATAAACATTTGAAACCATTTTCATTTGTTGTAATAAACTAAGAATATCGTATTCAGACATTCCGTCAATATTCCATTCATAAATTGTATTAGCATTATATTTATTTTGGAAAACAGGTTTTTCTTCTATATTAAGATCAGGTGCAGTGGTTTTTGGGTAATATAATCTTTTTGGTTCTTTCCAAGCCATCTTGTTAATTTGTTGTTCATCTGACTAGTCAGAGTCAGATTGGGAGGATTGGTGTAATGTATTTACTAAATGTTGGGCTTGCATTTGGGTATCAAGTGCAATTAATTCAGACTTGTAACTTTCCAAAGCATCAAGTCTATTTTGCATTTCTGTTAAGAAAATATTTTGGGATTTTTGGAAAGGTTTTGGAATCTCATAAGGTGTAAATATTGGCTCTTTAGAACTTTTTTCTATTACCTCTTTTACTAGTTCTTTCCTAATCAGTTGATTTTCTACCAAATTCTCAATATAATCTAATTGTTTTCTTATTGTATGAAGACTAATATTTGTATAGTTGTTTTGTTCTACTATCATTTTAATATCTTTTGATGAGATTTGTTCTCCTATATCAGAAGCTCTTATTCTTAAAGGATTTTCTTTTATTCTAGTATTTTTGTAAAGATACTGAACCTCCATTAAAGGGGGATGTTGAGATTCAACTTCTCCTTTATTAGTCTGTCAACTAGTATTATGTTTTATTGTATTAACAGATTCTGAATAATATTCTTCAAACCATTCAAAGAATTTTATATGAATTTTATGGGTATTCATAAGTTCATAATATTCTTGAAGAATGCTTTCTTTTTTATCATTATAACTTTTAAAGTAATCTTCTCTTTTTTGCTTATTTCTGTTGGAATAGAAGTGTATTCTACACCATTCCTTATTGATCTCAAAAGTTTTTTCTAAAACAAATATTTCTGAATTTTCTCCTTGTCTTGCATTATTAGTCATTGATGAATACGTTGGTGACATATTAGGTGAATTTTAGGGTCTCTCTTCCTGTCTGGCATAGACAGGTTGAGCTATATTTAAGGAATTATCTATTCCTTGTAAATTGGTTCTAAATGTTGTTGGGATAGAAGAGACAGAGGCTCTAGCTATCCTAAAATCTGTCATTTATGTTTCTAGATATGACTCTTCTTCTAAATTTAACCTCCTAAAAGTTGTGTTGGTACTTCCTATTTCAAAGGAATGTCTTGGAGGCATTCTTCATGGCCTGTTGAATGTTAATTCAACTGTGCCATCTCGGTGTTGAGAAATTTCACTTAGTGAAGTGTTTCTTATTGGAGTTGGTGCCATAGGGTCTGTAGCACCCTCAAGTTTCCACCTATCAGGAAGGTTTATTTCATGCCATTGTATTGTTCTTAGGATTGTGGTATGAGATTTTGAAGTATCTATTTCTATTAAGAGGGTTTCTCCTTTTGGGCTTTGAAGTAAAGCTTTGGTATTAATCACAGAATACATAGCTTTGAAGTGAAGTCTATAGACTAAAATTAATACTTCCGAACCATGAAGCATTTTGTAGTTATGGGTATGTATTTGGAGTGTCAAAGATTGTAAAATATTTTTGTCAGTCAAAGAAACCATAAAGTTTGGATAACAATTAAAATGTATTGGGCCAGTACATAGGCTTGTTTCTATAGTTCCTAATAATGAGTCATTAAAAATGATGTGTTTTTGGTCTCTTAAGACAATTAAAATTGAGGTATTTTTAGAGGCTTCAACACAAAGAGGTTTGACATAAACTTGGACTAGTCCAAAATGGACATATTTGTATTTTTGTTCTTTGAGTTTATTAATGACGACTTTATCTAATAATTGAATTGTTTCATATTCTTTTTAAATGGGTAAACTCCTTTCTTTTGTTTTTATAATGTAACTGCAAAAAATATTTAAATTTTCAAAAGTTGTTTTCTTGTAAACTTGGTTTGTTAGAACTCTTGGAAGAGTCCAATTATCAAATCTTTGGGGAATATTTTCATAATGTTCTTTTTGTTCATTAAAAGTGTTGTTTGAGGTTTGGTCGGACTCTTGGGATTGATTGGAAATAAAGCTTGCAGAAGAATTGTGTAACACCCTATATCCGTAGCCCAGGCCGTGCAACACCCCTCAACCGTATTCGACATCGGGATAGGGTTTGAGGTGTTACCGGTAATTCGCCTTTACAAACTTACTAAATCGGGTCACCAAATTTCGCCCAAAATTGAAACCTTTCAAACATGTACCTCTCGTCGATTATACAGGCCTTCGAGGCCTAAAACACACCTAGGGCAGTACGGGGACAAAACCAAAAACATTCGATAAACTTTGGTCACTTTAGAAAATTTTTCCTTACTTTGAAGTGCGACACGCCCGTGTGATGGGGCCGTGTAGTCACACACGCCTGTGTGGCTTGGGGCACGCCCGTGCCCTTCGTTTGTGTGCAACACTAACTTCAACCTTATCATTCTGTTAAGGGCACATGGCCAAGACACACACCCGTGTGCTTAGCCTGTGTTCTATACTAACTTAAATTTTCAAGTGCAGAAGACACACGGTTATACCACACACCCATGGGGGTGAGCCGTGTGTCACACACGGCCTAGACACATGCCTGTGTGTCTACCCGTGTGGACCTTCTTAGGCCATTTTCCAAGCCTTTGATCACCCTTCATACTTATGGGATACTTTTACACATGATAAAGCTAAATTATACACTTATATATATAAAACTTTGATTAACCTCATTGCATGTAAACCTCATGTCATTGGTTTCATACATGCTAAGTTAATTCTCGTCTTGCATTTAAGGATTTCCATGTCTACTTGACATATTTAAGATTAGCTCGTTTTTATAACTCATTGTCAATTATAACCAAGCCATCATATGTGAACATAAACATGCATAGAATTGTAGGTCATTGCCTACTTCAAAATAAGCCAAATTTCTGTTGCCATATACAAAAAGATAAGTATAACTTTACATGCCTTCATTTTGGCAAATCAAGTGACACATATAACAAAATATTCAAAAGCTCTATACATGCCATTGAACAAAACATAAGATTTTATATACCAAAGCTGGACTAGTTGATACTGTGTAGACTCTCCAACCGTCTTCCAATCTTTACAAGTCCTCGAGCTCTGAAAACGGGGAAAAGGAGAGGGGTAAGCATTTATATGCTTAGTAAGCTCGAATAAATGGAAAGTAAACTTATTGATTATTTAGTATACATCCTTATTAGATAATGAAACCAACGAATATGAAAATGGTTTCCCTATCACATGCACTTAATCAATGAATTAGCCACATAACAAAACACCATGTAATTTATCTTAGATGAGCTCATCATTCAACATGTCATTTATACATATACCTCGTTTTAGTCCCGTTGAGTTTCTAGGAAATCTCGATGGATTATCCAATCACCGTCAATTCATACGAATGAACATTTCAGCTATGCACTCCCGCGAACCTCACATCTTACAGCGGGATTACCAGTCTAGGCTAAATCCCCCGTAACATAAACTCATAGGGTGATGTCAGGATTACCAGTCCAGGCTAAATCCCTTACAACGACAAACACCCTTAATGATCTCGGATTTGAATTACCAATCCAGGCTAAATTAAGACCCTAATCGGATTGCCCGTCCGAGCTAAATCCACAATGCACACATATTCTTCGGGAGGCTCGATCACTCAAGGAACACCCATCCGGGCTAGCTCCTTTTCATACTTGAGATCATCAGATTACCCGTTTGGGCTAAATCCTTTCTGCAACACATGCAGGATCTCAATTCACATGTCAATCATGGTTTACCCATCGAATTCCCTTTTTAACCTCAACCGAGACATTATCCAACAAATCATTATCATATATGCATTTTCATGCCATCAAAAATGCAATTATCATACATTCATAAATTGAACAATTATGCATATTATGAGTTTACTTTAAGTTATCCGAACTTACCTGGTACTCGTTTCAGTATTGTGTTTTGGTTATTCCGAAACCTTTCGCTTTCCTCGGTCGACCTTCAGAATTTGTTCCTTGGGGTCCATAACAATAAAATTAAATCATTAACATATCACATTGTACTTTTTGAGCCAAAATTTCACCCCCAGTCCAAATGACCATTTTGCCCCTAAGCTTTCACATTTTTATGATTTAGTCCCTAAGCTCATATAATGAAACACATGCAATTTCTATCTTACCCAAGCCTAGCTGAACACTTTTCCCTCTTATGGCAGCCTATATTTTCCATTATTTTCACATTTCTACCACATATTTAATAACTTTTGCAAAAAGGTCCCTTTAGGGGTTTTTCATGAAAATCACCTAGGAAAAGATGTTTAACACACCTCCAACTTTCATACCTTTCCATAAACCATCAAAATACAAGTAACTCATGCATGGGTAAATTTTTAAACATGAAACCTAGCACGAAATATGGGTAGAAATGGAGAGAGTAAGCTACCAGGATTTCAAAAATACAAAGAAGATTAAAAACGGGGCTTGTGAGCACTTACTATTGAGCTTGAAAAGCTTGGAAACCCTAGCTATGGGGAACCCTAAAATTTTGATAGCAACAAGAAGGAAACGAGCTGATTTTCGTTCATTTTTCCCATTTTATGTCATTAAAATGCCAAATGACCAAAATGCCCTTAAGCCCTTTCTTTAAAATTTCATCCATGCAAGTCCATTTTTGTCCAAAAACTTAGAAATTGGAAAAATTTTTCTCTAGGACCTTCTAATTTATAATCTAAAGCAATTTCATACAAATTGCTTCTAGAATCCAAGTTTTACAATTTATTTAATTTAGTCCCTAATTTCAATTGGACACCTTACTCAAAGAATTTCTTCATAAAATCTTAACACTGCATATTCTCATATTCTAGACCTCATAATAATCATAAAATAAATATTTTCATGTCAGATTTGTGGTCCTGAAACCACTATTCTGACTAGGCCCTATTTCGGGATGTTATAGGCCGGGTCAGAGTACAAGGCATTACCTACTTAATCACGTACATGCAACCCATTTTTAGTCACCAAGACTCGATCTAATTTAAAACATTTTCAATTTCTACTTTATACCTCTTAATATAGGCCTACAAGGCCTAGATCGACCATTGGAAACCATTCGAAATCCTTCCGGGTCCTTATCTAATCTATGCAAACTTTACATTTAAAACTGGGCACACGCCTGTGTGGAAAGGTAACACGCCCATGTAACCATCCTAACATGGTCGTGCTGATGACCCGTGTGTCTTACACGGCCTAAACACCTAAGGACACGCCCATGTCCCTTACCCGTGTGGCCAATTTATTTACACCATTTTACAAAATTCAGGTGCAGACTTCCTATAGCCTGGACACACGCCCGTGTCCCTAGCCCGTGTTGCTCACACAGCCTTGACATGCCCGTGTCTTCGCCCGTGTGAGAAAATTTGAGTATTTTGTTTATGACGTCAGCACACTTAACATGTCACATGGGTATAGCACACGCCCGTGTGCTAGGCCATGTCCTCCACGCGGCTGAGACACACGGTTATGTCTCTGCCCGTCCGGTTATTACCATGCATACTGACTTGAAATTTTTACGTGCACGGGACACATAGCCTCATCACACGCCCATGGGGCTGACCGGGTGTCACACACAGCCTAGACACACGCCCTGTGCCTACCTAAGTGGAAAAAATAAGGCTATTTACCAAGCCTATTTGCCACCCTTATTTACACCAATTAACACAAACTCAACCAACATCAATTCTAGTCTATACCATACAACCAAATCAGCCACAATAGGCATTCTTTCCTAAGGCAGTATACTCAACCAAGGAAATATCATCTTTGCATAATCAAAATGAGTAATAGTAGATATCAAAACCAAATTCAAAGTGTAGGACTTATCCCAAGCCTACACATTAGGCCAATGCTTAGGAACACAAAATAATCAAGTGTAATCCCTATACATGCCATATTCAAAAATATAAATTCAACTATACCAAAAGTTTCAGACGATAGTGTGATCGATATCTCTGACTCCAAGTGATCCTCGAACTAAATAGGCGGCACTATAAGAAAATGGAAAGGAAGCAGGGTAAGCATAAAAGCTTAGTAAGTTGCATATAAATAAACATACAACAACAATTCATCAATAATCATCATGATCATAACACAAGGATAAGCATAAGTATGACTTACTCATTACAATCCATACAAGTTATATGCTCTCTAATGAGCTCATTTCTCATATGTACCAATTTGGTACCTGTATCACACGCAACATGATTACGTTCTCATTATTAACTCGCAAACATACTTACACCATTGAACCATTTAGTGCGTTGTCAGTCCTTCTATAAACCTCAATCTAGGGGTAAGGTGCCGATGCTATGTCCCAGACATAGTCTTGCAATGGCTCACATCTGAAGTCGATGCCATGTCCCAAACATGGTCTTACACTGACTATCATTATCAAGGCCGATGCATGTCCCTAACACGTCTTACTCTAGCGCTCATCTCAATGCCGATGCCATATCCCAAACATGGTCTTACACTGGCTATCATAATGTGGCCGATGCATGTCCCATACATGTCTTACTCTAGCTCACACAAGTGACCCAAATGTCACAGCTAAAATATTCGGTATATTACCTAGTGTTCTAACGGGTGTTCTATCATCTAATTTTATTTATGCATTCTCAATAATTAATCAAGCAATTCATGCTATATCCATTCAATGACAACTTGAACACATATATTAATGATATAGTTGTATCATTTATGTACAACTTACCTCAGTTTACAAAATGTACTCGGCTAGTTGGTTTAGTCAATTTGCTTGGTTTTCCCTCGGTCTAGGTTCAGATTTGGCAAAACTTGATCTAGAATAACAAAATGCACTTATTTAGTCACTAATTATAATTAGGCCACCACAAATTCACATCTTTAGTAAAATGACCATTTTGCCCTTAGACTTTGGCAAAATGACCATTTTACCCCTATGATAGAAAATCGATTTTTATTGAATTTCCTCAAATTTCAAGCCTATCCAAACTCTTTTTACTCCTATAGCAAACCCAAAATCCCACTATTTCAGACACTTATCACCAATTCTGCAACTTATGCAAAATAGTCCCTTTAGGTGTTTTCATGCTAACACCTTTCACAAAAGTTGTTAAGAACTCTTCTAAGATTCATATTCTTACATAAAAACTCAGAAAAAATCACAAGTACATCCATGGAAAAACCATAAACTGTTAATCATTTTGCAAAATAGTCCGCTCATATGATAGCTCATGCTTTAGGGGTTTTAAAAATGTACAAATTTTCAAGAAAACTCATTAAAATCACTTACTTGCAGAGAGGCTAAGTGGCTGAAAGTTTTAAGCTCTCAAAACCCTTTCTTTTGCTGGTATAATCGGTCAAGAAGAAGAGAATGGATGGAAAAGATGAAGGCTAGGCATTTAGGGTACTATTTTATCACATAGAATGACATCACTTACCTAACAAATTGACCACTTGAAAAATCTTGTCTCATGGCTGGACAAGCCATATTTAGGGGTCTAATTTCACTTTAAATACCCCCAATTTTATATCTCTAGCTATTTAACACGTTTCGGTACTAAAATGCAACTTTTACCCTTTTTAAGATTTAGTCCTTTTTCGCAATCGGGCTCGCAAATATCAAAATTAACTCACCAAATTTTTCATACACTAATATAATCAGGATATAACCTCATGATAATAATAATTTTCTAAACTTCGAATTTGTGGTCTCGAGACCACTGTTCCGACTAGGCCATAAATCGGGTTGTTACAATTCTCTCCCATAGGGATTTTTATCCTCGAAAATCATACCAGTGAATCAGTTCGAGTACTGCTCTTTCATAGCCTTCTTAGGTTCCCACGTGGCTTCTTCGACTCCATGACTATGCCACAAAATTTTCACGAATGCTATACTCTTATTCGTCAACTGTTTGATTTCCCGAGCCAAAATCTTGACCGGTTCTTCTCCATAGGTCATGTCTAGATGAATCTCAACCTCTGTCGGCTCAATCACATGCGAAGGGTTAGATCGATATTTTCATAGCATGGATACATGGAATACATCATGGATCTTTTCCAATTTCGATGGCAATTTTAACCGGTAGGTTACCGGCCCAATTTTCTCAATCACCTTAAAAGGTTCGATAAAATGCAGACTTAATTTTCCCTTTCTGCGAAACCTGAGGACCTTTTTCCAAGGAGATACTTTTAAAAAAACCTTATCACCGACTTGAAACTCGATTTATTTTTAAAAAAACCTTATCACCGACTTGAAACTCGATTTATTTTCAGTTTAAATCCGCATAGGATTTCTGTCTATTCGAAGCAGCCTTTAAAGAATCACGAATCACCTTAACTTTTTCTTTGGTCTCCTTGACCAAGTCGACCCCATGAATCTGTCTTTCTCTTAGCTCAGTCCAGTAAAGAGGCATTCTGTAACGCCCAAAAAATCTCGAACTTTCTTTTTTTCGATTGTGATAAAAAGTGTGATTAATATCCCTAGTCAAGTGTTATTTATGTGATAATAGGCCTTGGTTAAGTTTTGAGTTCGAACTTTGGAGTGAAGGAGATTATAGTTTAATAATTAATAGAACCTTGATGGCAAATAGGTTGGTTTTTAAATAAATGAAAGAGGAATTGGACACAAGGAGCCTTATGTTGGAGTGGCAAGTAGCGTCACAGGTGGGGCATAGAGGTGGCGTCACATGCATGGCAAGAAGGTTTGGGGTTCGAATCCCTCCTTGTTCAAAAGAAGGATTTGTTTTTGCTTATTGAATGGCCAGTGGTGGCGTTGGATGTGAACTCTAAAGGGAGTGATCAGAGGAGAAATTTAAGGAAGGAATTAAGGAGTTATCAGGGAGAAAAGTTAGGAGATGAGGGGTGTAGAGAAGTGAAGCTGAATTGGGAATTTGGGGATAGGAAATTCGGCTATAATCTATATATAGGTGCCGATTGTGGGGATTTTAGGCTAATTCCAAATTCTTTCTCTCTATGTTACCGAAAACACTTTTCTCTCCAAAGATCTAAAAGTCGAAATCCCTTGTTCTTCCTCTTTTATTTTGTGCAAATTTTCTATTCTTTCTCTACTCAAATCCTCTTTTGTTTTACATTTGGTTTTAGCAGATTCCTTCTCCTCTTCTTCTTATTTGTGTCGAATAACCCCTTTCACCATACAAATCTCAAAAGTCGAATACCTCTTTGGCTGAGGACCTTCTATGCCGCCACTACTCCCTCTACTTTGGCTGATTCTTGTGTAAGTGCTTGCTCTTTTAGTCGATTTTCCTAGTACCAATTTATTCTCTCCCTCACCTTTTCTAAATTGATTTTGGTAGGGGATTAGTATCAAATCTCAGAGTTTATATCTCTGCCGAATTGCTCCTTAGGCATTTTGGGGTTTTGGGTAAGTGTTCCTCATTTATTGGTTAACGTTGGACGAATGGTCATGGGTGATCTTAGAGTGACTTAAGATGATTGCGAGTCACTTGTGTTTGGGTTTTAATGATAAAGATGGGTGCAGATTTAAGGAATACTCATGATTAGTGATCAAGGAATGACTGTTAAGGCTTGTCGTTCAAGGTAAGGCAAAAGTGAGATTTTCAGTTTGTAGTGATCGTATTTGATAAGTGTGTGATTAATCGTTGAGTTACATCATTTGTAGGTTTGTGGCTAAGGAGATTACAGCTAGTCTTCGTACTAGGTGTGTACATACACTACACACACAAAGTAGACTGGTAAATCTCGAAATGTCGGAAAGCCAAAATACTGAAAAGCCAAAAGTTTGGCTACGGCAGACTTGCGAGTGTGCTAACACTCGTAAGGGGGAACCGATACATTATCAGAAGACCCATGAGTGATATCATGGTCTTGGGCCATGTTTTGGCCAACCGAGCCAGAATAGGCTAAATGGGCCGATGGGCTGTAGGGCCCATAATAGGCAAAATTGGCAATTTGATATTAAGTAATGAAGAATCATATGATAGCATGACTATGAATGTGATTAGGCCTGATGGGCCATATGAATGTGATTGGGCCTGATCGATCATATGAAGTTGATTGGGGTCGATGGGCCATATGAACGAGATTGGGCCTAGTGGGCCATATGCAGGTATGTAGACTTGTTTGGTCTTTGTAAGGGGTTTTGGGCCTTGTATCTGGTAACTGCTTAAACAGACATAAAACTTAATTAATTAATTAATTGTGATCGTGGACAAGTCATAAGGTTAAGGTGTGGCAATGGGTATATACATGTCTAGGATTGGATCTAGGGAGAGCTTGGTACTTAAGCGTTCTAAATGACCCACCTCCTCTTCTCTGGAATCCTACCTGGTGCATAGTATCTGTTCACTTTAGCCAACAAGGACTTGTTAACGGGCCAAGGTAAGTAATAAACCCATAATAAAAAGAAATTACCGAAATGCCCTTAAGGGTAAAAAATTACTAAAATACCTCTATGTGTTGAATGTAAGACTTATGAATGTTATTTGTACACCTGCTACATTCATATGATTTTTTTTAAGTTGCATATGGGTTGGGAATTATGGAACGGAGGAAGTATATGAGGATCGCATGGTTGCTTGACGACTGTGGATCCACCGATGGCTATTAAGCCCAATATTTGATTAGCAGCTTGCTGCAATGAAGGTAGTACCACAACCGGGCTACCATTGATGTGTATCGGATGGGTGGGTCGATATTTATATCCCCACATGATGTGTACCGGGGGACGGAGTGGGTGTATAGCGGTTGGATTATTGGGGTGGGTTGCACAGCATTGCATGTATGATACTATGGCGATTGATGATTGCTTATTACTCTTTGAGGGTTGTACACACTGAGTTTTCGAAAACTCACCCCCTCTTTTATTTTTCTCAGGTGATCCTCAGTAGGTGGTTCGACGGTTGGAGGGACTCCGAGGTGGCCAACTAGCAAGACAACTTGGACTTGTTTTTTTTAAGCATATCATTTCTAGTATTTTAAGTTATTTCAGTTCGGATTGTAATAAGGCCTATTCAATGGATATCTTTTGCAAACTAGGATTATTATTATTTTTATGCTTTATACTTGCTAGAAGTAGAACATGGTTTTCCTAAACCATAACTATTTTTAATACTACGTTTCCGCAACTTAATTTTAAAATGACAAGATTTCATAGATCATCTATTTTAACTAAAGCTTCTGTAACTGAAAGTTACATAATATTCTCTTGAAGGGTTTTCAATGAAAACAAGGTTTTCGATAAAACACTTCAAAGTGACACGCTGGATTTGGCCATAACGTTTGGGCTGGGTTCGGGGTGTTACATTTAGTGGTATCAGAGTGAAGTTGCAAAACTCAGGCTGTGAAGTGGGCGTTATTATTTGGGTTTGTTTTTTTTTTTAAACATTTTGAATCGCAATGTTTGAGAAAAAAATCTTGCTGTTCGGCACACCGAGTCTCCGACGTCGAACCAAGTAAGTTCTTTTAGTATTAAGCTTGTTTATTTTGATATATTGTAGATAGTTAGTGGGCTACTTTAAATAATCATACTGAGGCTTTCAGTTGGAGTGAAACTGAAGCCCGTAGGACCTTGAAATTGTAGAGGATTTACGAAAACAACTTTCTTTTTAATACTTTCATAAGACATCGGCTTAATTATTGGAACTAACTAAAACTTCATAAAATTTCTAATCTAGATAATACGTGAATCAACGATGAGTGCTAGAAGAGGTGCAAGAGGTCGTGGCCGAGGCTGCGAAAGTGCTAGGGCTAATCATCAGCATCGGGCCATATGCCCAATATTGGAGTAGAAGAGGCTCCAGCCTCACCCATGGCTGAGACTAGACCGTATGGTTGGGCCGCGGGGGAGGATGCATTGTTACAGGCAATGCTGAGGATTTTGGAAAGGGTCGTAGGGCCTAATAATGGCACGGGAAATCGGGGGTCAATTCTAGAGCGACTTCGATCAAATGTGGTTGAGATCTTTAAGGGTGTGGCTGGTGTGGCTCCTAACATGGCAGAATATTGGTTGGAGGCCACTGAAAGGGTAATGGAGGACTTGGACTATTCACCTGAACAAAAGTTGAAAGGGGCAGTGTCATTGCTTAGGGAAGAAGCTTACCTATGGTGGCTGACAGTGAAAATGGGCACCCAACCTGAGCAGGTCACTTGTGAGTTCTTCAAAACTGTGTTTCAAAGGAAGTATGTGGGTGCGAGTTATGTGGATACTAGAAGTGTAACGCCCCATACCCGAGACCGTTTCCGGAGTCGAACACGAGGTGTTAACAGACTTAATTCATTGCTTAAACAGCTCAAACAATTTAATTTTAGAAATTCCAGACAAGCTGGCTAACTGCGTCACAGTCGCTTAAAAATTCATATCTCGAGTTCTGAAAGTCAAAATAAAGATCCGTAAATTTTCCCTAAAACTAGACTCATATATCTATTTACTAATTTTTTTCTATAATTTTTGGGTAGGCCAATTAGTACAGTTTATTAGTTAAAGTCTCCCCTGTTTCAGGATTCGACTGCTCTGACCTCTGTGTATTACGAATCAGATATCTCTCTGTACAGAATTTCAATTACTATGAAGTTTGTTTCTATTAAAACTAGACTCAATAAGAAATCTCTACATATAAATTATGACTTCTAATTATTTTTATACAATTTATGGTGAATTTCCAAAGTCAGAACAGGGGATCCAGCAATCGCTCTGGCCCTATTTCACAAAAATTTAAACATCTCAAAAAATATAACTCATATACCTGTTTCGTTTCTTCCATATGAAAATAGACTCATAATTCTTCAATTCCATATTTTATTCATCATCTAATTATATCTCTACTATTTTTAATGATTTTTCAAATTCACATCACTACTGCTGTCTGAATCTATTTTATGGTAAATTTTACCTATTTCATGGTTTCCATGGATTAACTAGCAATTTGACATACATAACACCAAATATGATCATAATTAGCCATTCCAATGGCTAATCATTACCAAGCATTTTTATACTACTCAATAACCATATCATATGACCATATATACAAAATGATTATAATGCTATACATGCCATACTCAAAATATACAAGCCATTATGCCAAGATGGTATACGGATAGTGTGAGCGTGCCTCCGACCGTCCCGATTTCCGAGCTGGCTTGTCAACACTACAAGGAATGAAAAGGAGGAGTAAGCACAAATGCTTAGTAAGTTCACATGCAAATAGCAAGTAACATAACCATATAAGCAAACATAAAACATCATTTGCATAATCATCACCAAGACATTCATATCATATTTTCATTTATCATCTTACCATATTATTGTTATATCGATTTTTCAACCCGAGGGTTAAGTACATACCTGTTCAAAGTATCCATTTCACAACACTTACCAATACGTCCCTATCATCTTGAGAATTCCTCCGTTTGAGTAGAACTTTACCCGTTGAACACATCGGAATATAATTCGGATACATGGAAAGTTTGCACATAAGTGTACACATATGTAGCCAAGCTACTATGTAACCCGCCCATGTTTAACTCGGACTCAACTCAACGAGCTCGGGCGTTCGCATCCATAAGTGAACTCGGACTCAACTCAACGAGCTCGGATGCCTAGTTACATCTCACGAACTCGGACTCAACTCAACGAGTTCGGACATTCGCATCCATAAGTGAACTCGGACTCAACTCAACGAGTTCGGATGCTCAACCATCCTAGTGACATGTCACTTGTATCCTAATCTATTCCTAAGGTTCAAACGGGATTTTCCTCGAACACATATCCTTGCCGCCTTCTTCCAGTAGAATGCCGGAACCAATACTCAGTAACAATTATGTTTAACAAGTAATTCACATAATTTGCATTTTATTCAAATTAACCACAAAGCATATATTTCATGATAAAAATCAGCATATCACATAATTGACATCAATGACTTAAAAATAACAATTATGCTACATTATTTACACATGAACTTACCTCGTATGCGAAAATGGCTACTTTTACCATTTCGTCCACAACTTGGTATTTTCCCCATTTTAGCCCGAATTTCAGTTTTCCTTGCTCTATCATTTAAAATATAATCTAATTAGGACTCACATTATTCAAATTGACCCAAAATCATATTTTGGAAAAATTACAATTTTGCCCCTAAACTTTTGCATATTTACACTTTTGCCCCAAAGATCGTAAATTAAAATTCAGCCAATTTTCTTATGTTTTATGACATGCTGATCATTTTTCCCTTCTATGGCAACATCAAATTCTCACTCTAACATGTACTTATGACTATTAGGTATTTTTACCGATTAAGCCCTTTTGCTCGTTTTCACTTAAAACCGAGTAGCACAAGTTGTCTAACATAATTTAAAACTTCATATTCTATCATAAAACACCAAAATACACAAATTTAACCTATGGGTATTTTTCCAAATATGAACCCTAGGTTGAATTATTGCTAGCATAAGTTTAATCGAGCTCTGGGACTCAAAAACGTAAAGAACTTGAAAAAAACAGGCTAGAATGGACTTACAATCGAGCTTGGAAGCTTGAAAAACCCTAGCCATGGTTTCTCCTTGCTATATTCGGCCATGGGGTTGAAGATGAGCAAAATTGGCTTTTAATTTTGTATTTTAATTCATTTTACCCCTAAATGACCAAAATGCCCTTACTACTAAACTTTCTAAAAATTCCATCCATGTCCAATTTTTGTCCATAAACTTAGAAATTGGAAAAATTGATATTTAAGACCTCCTAATTAATATTTCAAAACAATTTCATACTAGAAACTTCTAGAATGCAAGTTTTGCAAATTATTCAATTTAGTCCCTAATTTCAATTTAAGCACTTTAGGCATAGGATTTCATCACGAAAATTTCACACAATCATGCAATCATATCATAAACATCAAAATAATTATAAAATAATTATTTCTATCTCAGATTTTGTGGTCACGAAACCACTATTTCGATTAGGCCCTAATTCGGGATATTACAACTCTCCCCCCTTTAGGGATTTTCGTCCCCGAAAATCTTACCAGAAAAGTGGTCTTCACTTTTAATCTCATATTCGGTGCCAAAGAACTTTCACTTAGACTGTACCTCCAATACATCTCTTTAATTTCTCATATGATCTAAAAGCTTACAGTCTCAACTCTCAACTGTTCTTAAATTTTCAACCCTTCAAAGTTTCCCATGATATCATGACATAAAACCCGGATCTTAACTTGATTAATGGAGACCGGAATTCCAAGAAATCCAACAATCAAAAAGACCTGAATTTCCATAAATCTGATGAGTAGGAATTCATTCAATACAGATATGATTTATAGATCTCGCCAAACATTTAACAATAGAATACATCACATTTTCCTCTTTCTGCCATGGAAATAATTCTGATATGGCCTCAAGAATAATCCTTCTCATTTCCATCCCAATATCAACACTGACAAGGATAATTTTGATAGATCCCAATGCTCGGCTTTAACCCCTTTAACAACTCCAATTTTATGTAACATCGAATGCTCTAAACTATCACATTACCTCACTGTCTTGAAACACATCACAATTCATACAATAGTATATTACTGAAAGTCAGGAAGTCTTTACTCAATGTAGACTAGTCTAATTCAGACACTTCGGTTACCAATATTCTCATCTATCCGAACTTTGTCAACATGTAATAAACTTTTCAACTTTCACAAAATGAAAACCTTATCATTCGTAGTGACTTTAACTAATATCAAACTTTTTCTAATAAATATACACTTCTCGTTCAGACTATTTACTCTTTTATCCGTACGAAATGAAATTCTATTATCGATTTGGGAAAAATAATCCACGAAATAATTGTCGCATGAAATCTTTCAAATAGATAATTCACCATACCGATCAAACTCGCGCTTTTATCACTTATGCCTTTATCGATGTCAAATCCTTACACGTAAATTAGAAAAAAAACTCCAATACTAAAATCACCACATTACCAAGATCAAATTAGAAGTATAGTCATATTTGACACGATTATTACGAGTGAAGAACGACGCCGAACACGAGTCATAATTGACAAATTATGGAACAAAGATAACAAGAAAACCGAATAAAGAAATCCAAAAAGAGAAATCCGAATAAAGAAATCCGGAATAAAGGAACCCAAGATACGATACTATCTTTGGAGAATCGAAAACCAAGCCGTAGAATCGAAAACCAAACTCATAGAGAAAATACGGAATACCCCGATAATTCTTCAAAGAAAGAAAGTCCAAAAGAAAACATCATTTAATCCCAATGGATTCAAATATAACAAGAACAATATATCTTTCCATATATATATATCGGATGAAGCATCAAGTAGAAGAAACCAGAATCATAATATCATATGTATTCTCTCATCAATTCTTATCAGACGAAATGAAATAGAATACCCGATGAAATAGAGCAATATAAATTATAAACTAGTCAGACTACCAATGCTTTCATCCAATACCAGGATTAAAAGACATTCCCATATAACAAGAATTTCTTTGAGGAAGATCAATAGCCATAGAAATATTTCGAGAACGGGTAAACACATAGAACATCTCAAAGAGAGACGCTAAATCTGTCCAGTCATAACTATCACACTCAGATAGTTCACATTTCAAATATCATTTCCCCAACTAGTTCTGCCGTCACAAATTTCATATTAAACCATTCACTAAAGAAGACCAGTTCTGAATAAATTTCAATTTACACTTTTCTCGACCTTGCACCTGAGTAATTCGGTTTACCAAGGAGAATTCCTTTTCTAACTGGAACAGTGCATAATTCCAATAATCTTTACGTCAATCCGATACTTTACGGGCTTTGACTTTACTTATAAGCTCATTTTCAATCTCTGATCATACTTATAATTATTCTATCACTGAACTCTTTGGGTTCTCAACCAGAAACTTATTCAATACAAATCTCATGAAATTCCATTATAAGTACCATTTCGATAAGGGAGGGGTTGTAGGACCTCGACTCGACTTTCTTATACATACACATATGACACAACTTCCATCATCATAGCAACATCATCAAAATCATGTCATTCATTCATGTTGGCTTACACCAATTTTCCTATTGTCCCATTTAGACAATATACTTATGCATACATTCTATGTTTTCTAGATAACTTTACTTATCCATTCATTTAATTAAATTAAGCCATGCTCATGAAATCATATAAGGCCAAACAAACATAGATATTTGCACCACAATCATAACTTTCAATTCGTGCATCATCATGTACATATCATTACAATCATATAATTCAGTCCAACAATTTAACATAGATAAGTTCATTTCATTATAATCCTTTATCTCATAAAAATTATATATCATTAGCATTCATCAACATTCGACGTCCAAATCAAAACAAGGACATTTTCATTCGTATCATAATACTATGACTTTTATTCATACCTCTACTACTTTCTATTTATTCCGTTCATCTTATCAAGTAAGCCATATACACTACATCATATGAGCATTAAGCAAATATGAATATTTATCACATATGTATCATAAACCTTTATTCATACTTTTCTGAACCGAGACTTATCATAATCATAATTTTACTCAAATACCTTCACTTAACATTGAACATGGTCAGCGCAGCTCGGTTGGAGAGTACCCTGTCTAAATAAGACGGTACTTATACGCGTCGGAAGACATCACACTATCACAGATCAGTGGCATGTATAGCTAAACTTTTACACATGCTAGGTTAGTCCGAGAACCGACTAAACCTGCTCTGATACCACCAAATGTAACGCCCCATACCCGAGACCGTTTCCGGAGTCGAACACGAGGTGTTAACAGACTTAATTCATTGCTTAAACAGCTCAAACAATTTAATTTTAGAAATTCCAGACAAGCTGGCTAACTGCGTCACAGTCGCTTAAAAATTCATATCTCGAGTTCTGAAACTCAAAATAAAGATCCCTAAATTTTCCCTAAAACTAGACTCATATATCTATTTACTAATTTTTTTCTATAATTTTTGGCTAGGCCAATTAGTACAGTTTATTAGTTAAAATCTCCCCTGTTTCAGGGTTCGACTGCTCTGACCTCTGTGTATTACGAATCAGATATCTCTCTGTACAGAATTTCAATTACTATGAAGTTTGTTTCTATTAAAACTAGACTCAATAAGAAATCTCTACATATAAATTATGACTTCTAATTATTTTTATACAATTTATGGTGAATTTCCAAAGTCAGAACAGGGGATCCAGCAATCGCTCTGGCCCTATTTCACAAAAATTTAAACATCTCAAAAAATATAACTCATATACCTGTTTCGTTTCTTCCATATGAAAATAGACTCATAATTCTTCAATTCCATATTTTATTCATCATCTAATTATATCTCTACTATTTTTAATGATTTTTCAAATTCACGTCACTACTGCTGTCTGAATCTATTTTATGGTAAATTTTACCTATTTCATGGTTTCCATGGATTAACTAGCAATTTGACATACATAACACCAAATATGATCATAATTAGCCATTCCAATGGCTAATCATTACCAAGCATTTTTATACTACTCAATAACCATATCATAAGATCATATATACAAAATGATTATAATGCTATACATGCCATACTCAAAATATACAAGCCATTATGCCAAGATGGTATACTTGATAGTGTGAGCGTGCCTCCGACCGTTCCCGATTTCCGAGCTGGCTTGTCAACACTACAAGGAATGAAAAGGAGGGAGTAAGCATAAATGCTTAGTAAGTTCACATGCAAATAGCAAGTAACATAACCATATAAGCAAACATAAAACATCATTTGCATAATCATCACCAAGACATTCATATCATATTTTCATTTATCATCTTACCATATTGTTGTTATATCGATTTTTCAACCCGAGGGTTAAGTACATACCTGTTCAAAGTATCCATTTCACAACACTTACCAATACGTCCCTATCATCTTGAGTATTCCTCCGTTTGAGTAGAACTTTACCCGTTGAACACATCGGAATATAATTCGGATACATGGAAAGTTTGCACATAAGTGCCACATATGTAGCCAAGCTACTATGTAACCCGCCCATAAGCGAACTCGGACTCAACTCAACGAGCTCGGGCGTTCGCATCCATAAGTGAACTCGGACTCAACTCAACGAGCTCGGATGCCTAGTTACATCTCACGAACTCGGACTCAACTCAACGAGTTCGGACATTCGCATCCATAAGTGAACTCGGACTCAACTCAACGAGTTCGGATGCTCAACCATCCTAGTGACATGTCACTTGTATCCTAATCTATTCCTAAGGTTCAAACGGGATTTTCCTCGAACACATATCCTTGCCGTCTTCCGTAGAATGCCGGAACCAATACTCGGTAACAATTATGTTTAACAAGTAATTCACATAATTTGCATTTTATTCGAAATTAACCACAAAGCATATATTTCATGATAAAAATCAGCATATCACATAATTGACATCAATGACTTAAAAATAACAATTATGCTACATTATTTACACATGAACTTACCTCGTATGCGAAAATGGCTACTTTTACCATTTCGTCCACAACTTGGTATTTTCCCCATTTTAGCCCGAATTTCAGTTTTCCTTGCTCTATCATTTAAAATATAATCTAATTAGGACTCACATTATTCAAATTGACCCAAAATCATATTTTGGAAAAATTACAATTTTGCCCCTAAACTTTTGCATATTTACACTTTTGCCCCAAAGCTCGTAAATTAAAATTCAGCCAATTTTCTTATGTTCTATGACATGCTGATCATTTTTTCCTTCTATGGCAACATCAAATTCTCACTCTAACATGTACTTATGACTATTAGGTATTTTTACCGATTAAGCCCTTTTGCTCGTTTTCACTTAAAACCGAGTAGCACAAGTTGCCTAACATAATTTAAAACTTCATATTCTATCATAAAACACCAAAATACACAAATTTAACCTATGGGTATTTTTCCAAATATGAACCCTAGGTTGAATTATTGCTAGCATAAGCTTAATCGAGCTACCGGGACTCCAAAAACGTAAAGAACTTGAAAAACGGGGCTAGAATGGACTTACAATCGAGCTTGGAAGCTTGAAAAACCCTAGCCATGGTTTCTCCTTGCTATATTCAGCCATGGGGTTGAAGATGAGCAAAATTGGCTTTTAATTTTGTATTTTAATTCATTTTACCCCTAAATGACCAAAATGCCCTTACTACTAAACTTTCTAAAAATTCCATCCATGTCCAATTTTTGTCCATAAACTTAGAAATTGGTAAAATTTATATTTAAGACCTCCTAATTAATATTTCAAAACAATTTCATACTAGAAACTTCTAGAATGCAAGTTTTGCAAATTATTCGATTTAGTCCCTAATTTCAATTTAAGCACTTTAGGCATAGGATTTCATCACGAAAATTTCACACAATCATGCAATCATATCATATACATCAAAATAATTATAAAATAATTATTTCTATCTCAGATTTTGTGGTCACGAAACCACTATTTTGATTAGGCCCTAATTCGGGATATTACAAGAAGAAAGGAGTTCCTGAACTTGACTTAGGGAAACAAATCTGTGGCGAAGTATGAGACCTAATTTCTATACCTTAGTAGGCATACAAGAGTTATGGTGGCAACGGACTATGAGCGTTACGTTAGGTTTGAGGATGGTCTTAGGGATAGCCTAAGAGTATTGATTGCTCCACAAAGGGAGCAAGTTTTCTCAGAGTTAGTAGAGAAAGCAAAGATAGTAGAGGAGGTGAAGCACACTGAGTGCCTAAATTGGGAAAAAGAAAGGGGTAAGAATAAAAGGGAGGCTGAGACTTCTGGTGCTGGACAGAGGCCTAGGGCTAGGGCTAGAGTTAATGGGCCAGTTAGAACATGGCCCCCTGCTGTTAATCTAGGGGTTCCACCTTGTGCTAATTGTGGGAAAGGTCATGTAGGCGAGTGTTGGAAGAGGACAGGAGCTTGTCTAGCTTGTTGATCTATGGAGCGTAGGATCAAGAGTTGCCCTAAAATGCCAAGTCAGGTGCCAGTCGTGGTCTGAGGTGGTGCTCAGCCACCAAGAGATGGTCAGTTGCCGCCAAGGGGCCGTGGATAGGCCAGGGGCGGTAATAGCAATGGACATGGACGTAGAGCACCAGGCAAAAATGCAGGCCATGCTGAGCCAGCTTTGGTTTATGCTGCTCGTCACCGAGAAGACGGGGATGCCCCAAATGTGATAATATGTATGTTCTTTATACACGAGTTACCTTACATTGTATTGATTAATATCGGATCAATGCATTCTTATGTTGCATGCAATATGAATAAACCTTTGGGTGATATGTTTGAAATTACTGTGAATGAGGTTACTGTGATAAGTCCGTTAGGTCAGTTAGTGGGAGTGAATAAGATTTTTAGGGAGGTACCCTTAGTAGTCCAAGGGGTTACCTTTTCAGCGGATTTGATGGAACTGCCGTTTAGCGAGTTTGATTTAATCCTGGGTATGGATTGGCTGGTGAAACACCGAGCAACCTTGGATTGCATTGCAAAGAAAATGGTGTTAAGAACGACAGAGGATAAAGAGGTGGTGGTGATTGGTGAATGCCAAAATTATCTATCGAATGTGATTTCGGCATTAAGGGCTGAGAAGGTCGTACGAAAGGGATGCGAAGCCCATTTGTCTTATATTAGCGATACGGAGGCTAAGAGCCCTATTATTAAAGAGTTGAGAATAGTTAGGGAATTTCTTGATGTTTTTCCTAAGGAGCTGCCAAGGTTACCGCCCAACAAAGAAGTAGAATTTGGAATCGAGTCATTACCAGGTACGGCTCTGGTGTCCATCGCCCCTTATCGGATGGCACCAAAGGAGTTGGTAAAACTTAAGGCACAAGTTCAGGAATTGTTGGATCGAGGATTCATCCGACCAAGTGTGTCTCTGTGGGGACCACCGGTGTTATTCGTGAAGAAGAAAGAGGGGACATTGCGAATGTACATCGACTACCGGCAGTTGAACAAGTTAACTATTAAAAACAAGTACACTTTGCCGAGTATCGATGATCTTTTTGATCAGTTTAGGGGAGATTCTATTTTATCGAAGATTGATCTGCGTTCGGGGTATCACCAATTGGGGGACAAGGAGGCAAATGTTTATAAGACTGCTTTCAGAACTTATTTTGGGCGCTACGAATTCTTGGTGATGTTATTCGGGCTGACGAACGCACCTACCGCTTTCATGGATCTCATGAATCGGGTTTTCCAACACTACCTGGATCAGTTCGTGGTGGTTTTTGTAGATGACATCTTAGTGTACTCAAGAAATGAGGATGAGCATGATGCACACTTAAGGATTGTGTTACAGGTTTTGAGGGAGAAGCAGCTGTATGCCACATTCAATACGTACGAATTTTGGCTAAGGGAGGTTACTTTTCTAGGACATGTGGTGTCAGCTGAGGAGATTAAGGTGGATCTTCGGAAGATTGAAGCGTTGTTAGATTGGGAAAAACCTAAGTCAGCATCAAAAATCTGAAGTTTTCTGGGCTTGGCAGGGTACTATAGGCGGTTTGTTGAGGGCTTTTCATTAATTGCTGCACCTTTAACTAAGTTGTTGAGGAAGGGGGTACCTTTTGAGTGGACGGAAAAGAAGCAAGAGAGTTTTGGAAAGCTTAAAAAGGTTTTAACTGAGCCCCGGTGTTAATACAGACAGAGCCTGAGAAGTAGTTTATGGTTTACAGTGAAGCATCACATGTGGGCTTGGGCTGTATATTGATGCAGGAAGGAAACGTGGTTGCGTATGCGCCATGTCAACTTAAGACTCACGAGGTGAATTACCCAACCCATGACTTGGAACTAGCTGCAGTGGTTTTCGCGCTGAAAATATGGAGGCATTACTTATACGGAGAGAAGTGCATAATTTATTCAGACCATAAGAGCTTGAAGTACCTCCTTACCCAAACAGAGCTAAACCTTAGGCAGCGTAGGTGGGTGGAATTATTGAAGGATTATGATTGTACGATTGAATAACACCCTGGCAAAGCAAATATGGTAGCCGATGCGCTAAGTCGTAGGGTTAAATTAGACTTGAGGGCTATGCTCGCCCATTTAAGCTTGTTGGATGATGGTAGCTTGTTAGCTGAGCTTCAAGTAAAGGCGATATGGGTTGAGCAGATAAAGAGTAAGCAGTTAGTGGATGAGACTTTGGGTGCTCATTTTAGACAACTAGAAAATGGGGAGACGTTAGACTTTGGGATAAATAGTGAAGGAGTGTTGTGTTTCCGTGGGAGAATGTGTATACCAAAGGACGATGATCTAAGGCAGTCTATTCTGCGGGAAACGCATAGCAGTCTATATGCTATGCATAGCTTTATTGGTGGCCTAGACATAAGCGTGAGGTAATGGAGTTCGTAAGTACATGCTTGATTTGTCAAAATGTGTAGACGAAACATCAATTGCCTTCAAGATTGCTTCAGCCAGTAAAGATTCCACTTTAGAAGTGGGAAAGGATTACTGTGGACATTGTTAGTGGGCTACCCTTGACACCTACTAAGAAAGACTCGATATGGGTTATAGTGGATCGGTTAACCAAGTCTACCTATTTTGTATCGGTCTGAACCGATTACTCGTTACAGAAGATGCCTAGGTTGTATGTGGCGGAGATTGTAAGATTGCATGGAGTGCCAGTTTTCATAATATCTAATAGGGACCCGCATTTCACTTCACGAGTTTGGAACAAGCTGCACGAGGCGTTGGGTACTAGGTTGAACTTTAGTACGACATTCCAGCCACAAACTAATGGATAGTCAGAAAGGGTGATCCAAGTTTTAGAAGATATGTTGAGGGGATGTGTAATTGAGTTCTGAGGTAGCTGGGAATACTATTTGCCATTAGCCGAATTTAAATACAATAATAGTTATCAAGGAAGTATTGGGATGGCTTCGTATGAAGCACTGTATGGAGTGCCAGTTTCCATAATATCTAATAGGGACCCGCATTTCACTTCACGAGTTTGGAAGAAGTTGTATGAGGCGTTGGGTACTAGGTTGAACTTTAGTACGGTATTTCAGCCACAAACTAATGGATAGTCAGAAAGGGTGATCCATGTTTTGGAAGATATGTTGAGGGGATATGTAATTGAGTTCTGAGGTAGCTGGGAATACTATTTGCCGTTAGCCGAATTTGCATACAATAATAGTTATCAAGCAAGTGTTGGGATGGTTTCATATGAAGCACTGTATGGGCGAAGGTGTCGAACTCAAACATGTTGGACGGAATTGGGCGAACGGAAAGTTTTGGGCCCTGAGTTAGTAGCAGATACTGAGGGTATAGTAAAATTGATTCGGGATTGGTTGAAGGAGGCCTCGGATAAGCAGAAGTCGTATGCTGACCTAAAGCATCGAGAGATAGAGTATGCAGTGGGGGACTTAGTTTTTCTTAAGGTCTCTCCTAAGGTTTGGACGGAAGGGGAAGCTAAGCCCAAGGTTCATCGGGCCATATCGGGTTGTGAGGCAGTTGGGGCCTATCGCTTATCAGCTGGAATTACCTTCTGAACTAAGCCAAATCCACGACGTGTTTCATGTTTCCATGCTAAGACGATATCGCTCGGATCCTTCACATTTCGTGTCGGTTGAGGAGATCAAGGTTAGGCCAGACCTAACTTTCGAGGAAGAACCCATACAAATAATTGGACGTGATGTTAAGGTACTGAGAAGGAAGTCCGTCCCATTAGTCAAAGCGCTTTGGTGTAATCACAAGGCTGAGGAGGCTACTTGGGAACCTTAGGAAACGATGTAACATCAATATCCTCAACTGTTTGGATCAGGTAAAATTTTGATGACAAAATTTCTTTTAGGGAGGTAGAGTTGTAATGCCCTAAAAATGCCGAACTTTTTTTTTGTTATGACAAAAAGTGTGCTTAATATCCCTAGTCAAGTGTTATTTATGTGATAATAGGCCTTGGTTAAGTTTTGAGTTCGAACTTTGGAGTGAAGGAGATTATAGTTTAATATTTAAAAGAACCTTGATGGCAAGTAGGTTGGTTTTTAAATAAATGGAGGAATTGGAAATAAGGAACCTTGTGTTGGAGTGGCAAGTAGCGTCACAGGTGGGGCTTAGAGGTGGCGTCACATGCATGGCAAGGAGGTTTGGGGTTCAAATCCCTCCTTGCTTAAAAGAAGAATTTATTTTTTCTTCATGAATGGCCACTGGTGGCGTTGGATGTGAACTCTGAAGGGAGTGATCAGAGGAGAAATTTAAGGAAGGGATTAAGGAGTTATTAGGGAGAAAAGTTATGAGATGAGGGGTATAGAGAAGTGGAGCCGAATTGGGAATTTGGGGATAGGAAATTTGGCTATAGTCTATATATAGGTGCCAATTGTGGGGATTCTAGGCTAATGCCGAATTCTTCGTCTCTATGTTACCGAAAACACTTTTCTCTCCAAAGATCTAAAAGCCGAAATCCCTTGTTCTTCCTCTTTTATTTTGTGCCAATTTTCTATTCTTTCTCTACTAATATTCTCTTTTGATTTACCTTTGGTTTTAGCTAATTCCTTCTCCTCTTCTTCTTATTTGTGTCGAATAACCCCTTTTATCATACAAATCTCAAAAGCCGAATACCTCTTTGGCTGAGGACCTTCTGTGCCGCCACTACTCCCTCATCTTTGGTCGATTCTTGTGTAAGTGCCTGCTCTTTCAGTAGATTTTCCTAGTACCAATTTCGTCTCTCCCTCACCTTTTCTAAATCGGTTTTGGTAGGGGATTAGTATCGAATCTCGGAGTTCAGATCTCTACCGAATCGCTCCTTAGACATTTTGGGGTTTTGGGTAAGTGTTCCTCATTTATTGGTTAAGGTTGGCCGAATGGTCATGGGTGATTTAAGAGTGACTTAAGATGATTGCGAGTAACTTGTGTTTGGGTTTTAATGATCAAGATGGGTGCAGATTTAAGGAATACTCTTGATTAGTTATCAAGGAAGGGCTGTTAAGGCTTCTCGTTCAAGGTAAGGCAAATGTGAGATTTTCGGTTTGTAGTGATCGTATTTGATAAGTGTGTGATTAATCGTTGAGTGACATCGTTTGTAGATTCGTGGCTAAGGAGATTGTAACACGTCTTAGTACTAGGTGTGTACATACACTACACATACCCATAGTACATCGGCAAATCCTGAAATGCCGAAAAGCCAAAATGCCGAAAAGCTGAAAGTTTGGCTACGATAGAATTGCGAGTGCGCAAACACACGTAAGGGGAAACCGATATATTATCAAAAGCCATGAGCGATCTCCTGGTCTTGGGTCGTGTTTTAGCCAACCGGGCCAGAATGGGCTAAATGTGCCGATGGGCTGTAGGGCCCATAATAGGCAAAATTGGCAATTTGATACTAAGTAATGAAGAATCATATGATAGCATGACTATGAATATGATTGGGCCTGATGGGCCATATGAATGTGATTGGGGCCGATGGGCCATATGAATGAGATTGGGCCTAATGGGCCATATGCAAGTATGTAGACTTGTTTGGGCTTTGTAAGGGGTTTTGGGCCTAGTATCTGATAACTGCTTAAACAGACATAAAAATTAATTAATTAATTAATTAATTGTGATCGTGGACAAGTCATAAGGTTAAAGTGTGGCAATGGGTATATGCATGTCTAGCATTGGATCTTAGAAGAGCTTGGTACTTAAACGGTCTTAATGACCCACCTCCTCTTCTCTGGAATCCTACCTAGTGCATAGTATTTGTTCACTTTAGCCAACAAGGACTTGTTAACGGGTCAAGGTAAGTAATAAACCCATAATAAAAGTAAATAACGAAAATGCCCCTCAGGGCAAAAATGACTAAAATACCCCTATGTGTTGAATGTAAGACTTATGAATGTTATTTGTACACCTGCTGCATTCATATGATATTTTTTTAAGTTGCATATGGGTTGGGAATTATGGAACGGAGGAAGTATATGAGGATCGCATGGTTGCTTCACGACTATTAATCCACCGATGGCTATTAAGCCCAATATTTGATTAGTAGCTTGCTACAATGAAGGTAGTACCGCAACCGGGCTACCATTGATGTGTATCGGATGGGTGGGTCGATATTTATATCTCCACATGATGTGTATCGGGGGACGGAGTCAGTATATAGCGGTTGGATTATTAGGGTGGGTTGCACAACATAGCATGTATGATATTATGGTGGTTGATGATTGCTTATTACTCTTTGAGTGTTGTACACACTGAGTTTTCGAAAACTCACCCCCTCTTTTATTTTTCTCAAGTGATCCTCAGTAGGTGGTTTGACAGTTGGAGGGACTCCGAGGTGGCCAACTAGCAAGATGACTTGGACTTGTTTTTTTTAAGCATATCATTTCTAGTATTTTAAGTTATTTCATTTCGGATTGTAATAAGGCCTATTCGATGGATATATTTTGCAAACTAGGATTATTATTTTTATGCTTCACACTTGTTAGAAGTAGAACATGGTTTTCCTAAACCATAGCTGTTTTTAATACTACATTTCCGCAACTTAATTTAAAAATGACAAGTTTTCATAGATAATATGTTTTAACTAAATCTTCCACAACTGAAAGTTACATAATATTCTCTTGAAGGGTTTTCAATGAAAACAAGGTTTTCGATAAAACATTTCAATGTGACACTCTAGATCTGGCCATAACGTCAGGGCCGGGTTTGGGGTTTTACACGTTCGACATTATCATCCGTACAAAGCCTCATAAGGCGCCATTTTCAAACTTGTTTGATAACCATTGTTGTAGGCGAATTCAACTAATGGTATGTATCTTTCCCAACTTTCATGAAATTTAAGAACACAACACCGCAACCTGTCCTCTAAAACTTGAATTACTCTTTTCGACTGCCCGTCGGTTTGCAGATAAAATGCCGTGCTAAAACTCAACTTAGTTCCCGAAGCCTCTTGTAACTTCTTCCAGAACCTCGAGGTAAACCTCGAGTCTCAGTCTAAGATAATCGATAGTGGCACTCCATGAAGCCTCACAATCTCAGAAATATATAAGTCGGCTAATTTCTCGACGGAGTAATCGGTACGCACTGGTATAAAATGTGCTGACTTAGTTAGCTTATCCACAACAACCCATATTGTATCTTTCTTTTTAGGGGTTAACGGTAAACCCGTCACCAAATCCAAAGTGATCCGATCCCACTTCCACTCGGGGACCATGATAGGCTGAAGTAGACCCAAAGGTACTTGATGTTCAGCCTTTACTTGCTGACATACTAGGCACTTGGACACAAACTCTAAAATGTCTCTTTTCATACCCGACCACCAATACATTTTCTTAAGGTCATTGTACATTTTCACACTTCCCGGATGGACGGACAAACAACTACTATGAGCCTCACTCAAGATCTTTTGAATAAGTTCATTGTTCTTGGGTACACAAGCTCCGTATCGGTACATTATACATCCATCGGCATCAATACTAAAGTCTGATTCAATTTTCGATTCACACTAAGCCACCTTAGCTTGTAATTTCTTATCACCTTTCTGAGCTTCACGGATCTCTTAAAGAAATGTCGATTTAGCCCTCAACTATGCTAAAATCGAACCCTCATTGGACACTGTCAACTGAGCATTCAAGGCTCTCAAGGCAAACAACAACTTTCTACTCAAAGCATTGCGACCACGTTTGCTTTTCCTGGATGGTAGTCAATAATCAACTCATAATCTTTTATTAGTTCTAACCATCAGTGTTGCCGCAAATTCAACTCCTTCTGTGTCATCAAGTATTTTAAGCTCTTATGGTTGGTAAATACTCGACATTTCTCACCATACGGATGATGTCTCTAGATTTTCAATGCAAACACAATGGCGGCTAACTCTGAATCGTGCGTTGGGTAGTTTTTCTCATGTGGCTTCAGTTGTCTAGAAGCGTAAGCTATGACCATGCCTTCTTGCAGAAGCACGCACCCCAACCTATTCAAAGAGGCTTCGCTATAAATCACAAATTCCTTTCCCGACTCCGGTTGCACTAACATCGGGGCTTCCATTAACAAAGCCTTTAATTTCTCAAAACTTTGTTGGCATTTTTCCGTCCATTCAAACTTGACATCTTATTGCAGTAGTTTAGTCAACAGGGTAGCTATCATAGAGAATTCACTTACAAACCATCTATAGTATCCGGCCAAACCTAAAAAGCTTCGGACCTCTGTCACATTCCTTGGCAGTTTCCACTCAACAATAGCCAAAATCATACTTGGGTCCACTCAGATCCCGTCACTCGACACAATGTGTCCTAGGAACCCAACCTCTTTAAGCCAAAATTTGCTCTTACTGAATTTGGCGTACAACTGCTTGTCTCTTAAGGCTTACAATACAGCTCTCAGATGATCCGCATGCTCACCCTCATCATGCGAGTAATTAATATGTCATCGATGAAGACGATGACAAACTTATCCAAATACGGCCTGAAAATGATGTTCATCAGATCCATAAAAACCGCTGGGGCGTTAGTCAAGCCAAAAGGCATGACGAGGAACTCATAATGCCTATATCTTGTTCCAAATGTAGTCTTCGACACATTTTGCTCTTTAACTCTTAGCTCATAGTAGCTAGACCTCAGGTCAATCTTAGAAAACATGGTGGCTCCCTTCAACTGATCGAAAAAATCGTCAATCCTTTGCAAAGGATACTTGTTTTTCACTGTTACTTTGTTGAGTTGTCTATAGTCGATGCATAGCCTTATCGGCCCATCTTTCTTCTTCCCAAATAGTACCAGAGTACCCCATGGGGAAAAGCTCGATCTCGCAAAACCCTTGTCTGTTAGCTCTTGCGACTGTACTTTCAACTCTTTCAATTTCGTTGGAGCCATCCTATATGGGGCGATCGAGACGGGTGCCGTTCCAAGGACTAATTCAATCTCAAACTCAACCTCCCTCGCTGGAGGTAATCCGGGTAAATCTTTAGGGAATACATCTGTAAACTTGCAGACTACAGGCACTGATTCAATCTTTAACTCAGACACTTGAGTATTCAGCACAAAAGCTATATAAGCCTCATATCCCTTTTTCAAATATTTCTCAGCAGTCAACGACGATATTACTACCAGTAGATTTCCTGACTCCTCTGGTCCGACTTGAAGAACATTCCCATCTTCACATCTCAACTCTATTACTTTTCTCCCACAATCTACTAAAACACCATGGGAGGCCAACCAATCCATCCTGAGGGTTACATCAAATTCATTAAATGGCAACAACATCAAGTTGGCCGGAAAAAAATGGCCTCTAATTGTCAAAGGACAATTTCTACATATTTGGTCTACTAACACATGCTTGCCTAACGGGTTAGACACTTTTATCACAAACTCGATGGACTCTACTATCATGCTCATACGGGGTATTAATTCCAGGCAAATGTACGAGTGGGTAGATCCCTGGTCAATTAAAGCAACAGCAACTATCTTGTGGATAGAAAAAGTATCAATGATTACATCGGGAGACTCTGCCTCTTCACGGGCTCGTATCACATAGGTTTTTACAAGAGCCCTGCCCTCGGACCCCACTGCAGTATCTCTAGGGGATCCTTTGATATTGGCTCCACTACCCGGGTTCTTCTGTGGTCTGCCCCTCGAGGGAGCATTACTTGCTTTCAAATCTTGCTTTCTTTCTGTGTCATCCAATTCAAGGTAGTTACGGATGAAGTGGTCTAATGAACCACATTTGAAGAAGCCCTTCCCGTTTCCTCGACACTCACCGAAGTGATGTTTCCCACATTGCGAACCTTCCAGCCTATTTGGCCGAGCACTGCCGGCACTCGCGACTGAGGTGGTCTGGGCTTTAGATGACTTGCTCTGCTGGTTCTTGTTTCTATTTGAATACCCCACCGAATCATTCAATCGGGTGGAGAATTCCTTTGATCTTTTGGAGGAGGACTAATGTGACTTCCCTATCTACCTCATCTTTAAATCTTGCGACTTAATGGCTGCTTTCCTCCTCTCCTTTACCAGCTCCCCTGTCTTACACACTCTCTCAACGAGCGCCACAAATTCACTTAATTCTAGGATGCCCACAAACATTCGGATATCTTCATTAAGGCCATCCTCAAATCTTTTTCATACTGTGGCTTCCAAAGACACGTATTTCCACGTATACTTACTAAGCCTCACAAATTCACGCTCGTACTCCGTCACTGACGATTGCCTTGCTTTAGCTCTAATAATTCCTTTCTCTTTTGGTCAATGAATCTTTGGCTAATGTACTTTTTACGAAATTCCTCCTGGAAAAATTCTCAATTAATCCTCTCTCTCGGTACCATGGACACAAGAGTCTTCCACCACTGATAAGCCGAGTCCCGTAGAAGTGACATGGCACACTTCACGCACTTTTCAGGTGTGCATGATAATTCATTGAATACCCTTATGGTATTTTCTAGCCAGAACTTTGCCCCTTGCGGGTCATCATCTATACTAGCCCGAAATTCTTTGGCCCCTTGTTTCCGAATCTTATCTACCGGAGGCTTCTCTCTTCTGAACATGTCTGCATCTTATAGAGCTACCGGGGCATATTAAGGGATCAGAGGAGGTGGGGGAGGTGGACTGTTCGAATTCGCATGAAAAAACTCCGTATACCAAGCATCCATCATTTAGAGGTAGGCTTCCCTAGCCCCTCCGCCTTAGCCCATATTCATGGGCTCACTTTCCACTGGCGCGGTCCCTTTAGCAGGAGCCGGTGCGTTACTTTCCACATCACCCGCCGTGGCTCTATCAGGATCCATTTACTATATGAAAACATAATTCATAATCATCAGGAATCGTCATACTATTAATATATTTTTATGGCATGTATAGCTAGACTCGTAATCTTGCTAGGTTAGCCCTAGAACCAACTAAACCATAGTTTTGACACCACTAAATATAAAACCTTATATCCTAACCTAGGCCGAGTCGGAGTACAAGGCATTACCTACTTGATCACGTACATACAACCCATTTTTAGTTACCAAGACTCGGTCTAATTTAAAACTTTTTCAATTTCTACTTTAAACCTCTTAATATGGGCCTACGAGGCCTAGATCGACCATTGGAAACCATTCGGAATTATTCCGGGTCCTTATCCATTCTATGCAAACTTTACATTTAAAATAGGGCACACACCCGTGTGGATAGGTAACACGCCCGTGTGACCATCCTAACATGGCCGTGTTGATGACCCATGTGTCTCACATGGCCTAAACACCTAGGGACATGCCCGTGTCCCTTGCCCGTATGGCCAATTTATTTACACCATTTTACAAAATTCAAGTGCAGACTTCACAGGCCTGGACACACGCCTGTGTCCCTGGCCCGTGTTGCTCACACGGCCTTGACACGCCCGTTTCTTTGCCCGTGTGAGAAAACTTGAGTATTCTATTTTTGACGTCAGCACACCTAACATGTCACATGAGTATAGCACACACTCGTGTGCTAGGTCATGTCCTCCACACGGCTGAGACACACGGCTGTGTCTTCGCCTGTGTGGTTATTACCATGCATACTGACATGAAATTTTTACGTGCAGGAGACACACGGCCTCATCACACACCCATGGGGCTGACCGTGTGTTACACACGGCCTAGACACACGCCCGTGTGCCTACCCGTGTGGACAAAATAAGTCTATTTACCGAGACTATTTGCCACCCTTATTTACACCAATTAATACAAACTCAACCAACTTCAATTCTAGTCTATACCATACAACCAAATTAGCCACAATAGACATTCTTTCCTAAGGCAATATACTCAACCAAGGAAATATCATCTTTGCATAATCAAAATGAGTAATAGTCGATATCAAAACCAAATTCAAATTGTGGGACTTATCCCAAGCCTACACATTAGGCCAATGCTAAGGGACACAAAATAATCAAGTCTAAGCCCTATACATGCCATATTCAAAAATATAAATCCAAATATACCAAAAGTTTTGAACGATAGTGTGATCGATATCTCTGACTCCAAGTGATACTCAAACTAAATAGGCGGCACTATAAGAAAATGAAAAGGAAGGAAGGGTAAGCATAAAAGCTTAGTAAGTTGCATATAAATAAACATACAACAGCAATTCATCAATTATCATCATGATCATAACACAGGGATAAGCATAAGTATGACTTAATCATTACCATCAATACAAGTTATATGCTCTCTAATGAGCTCATTTCTCATACGTACCAATTTGGTACCTGTATCACACGCAACAAGATTATGTTCTCATTATTAACTCGCAAACATACTTACACCATTGAACCATTTGGTGCATTTTCAGTCTTTCTATAAACCACAATCTAGGGGTAAGGTGCCGATGCTATGTCCCAGACATAGTCTTACACTGGCTCACATCTCAAGTCGATGCCATGTCCCAGACATGGTCTGGCACTGACTATCATTATCAAGGCCGATGCGTGTCCCTGACACGTCTTACTCTAGCGCTCATCTCAATGCCGATGCCATATCCCAAACATGGTCTTACACTGGCTATCACAATGTGGCCGACGCATGTCCCAGACATGTCTTTCTCTAGCTCACATAAGTGACCCAAATGTCACAGCTAGAATATTCGGTATATTACCTAGTGTTCTAACGGGAGTTCTATCATATCATTGTCTTTATGCATTCTCAATACGCAATCAAGCAATTCATGCTATATCCATTCAATGACAACTTGAACACATATATTAATAATATAGTTGTATCATTTACATACAACTTACCTTGATTTACAAAATGTACTCGACTAGTTGGTTTAGTCGATATTCTTGGATTTCCCCCGGTCTAGGTTCAGATTTGGCAAAACTTGATCTAGAATAACAAAATGCACTTATTTAGTCACTTATAATTAGGCCACCACAAATTCACATTTTAGGTAAAATTACCATTTTGCCCCTAGACTTTGGCAAAATGACCATTTTACCCCTATGATAAAAAATCGATTTTTATTGAATTTCTTCATGTTTCAAGCCTAGCTGAACTCTTTTTACTCCTATAGCAACCCCAAAGTCCCACTATTTCACACACTTATCCCCTATTTTGCAACTTATGCAAAATAGTCCCTTTAGGTGTTTTCATGCTAACACCTTTCACAAAAGTTGTTTAGAACTCTTCTAAGATTCATATTCTTCCGTAAAAACTTAGAAAACATCACTAGTAGATCCATGGAAAAACCCTAAACTCTTAATCATTTTTCAAAATAGTCCCCTTATATGAAAGCTCATGCTTTAGGTGTTCCAAAAATGTAAAAATCTTCAAGAAAACTCATTAAAATCATTTACTTGTAGAGAGACTAAGTGGCTGTAAGTTTCAAGCTCTCAAAACCCTTTCTTTTGCTGGTATAATCGGTCAAGAAAAAGAGAATGGATAGAAAAGATGAAGGCTAGGCATTTAGGGTACTATTTTATCACATAGAATGACATCACTTACCTAACAAATTGACCACTTGAAAAATCTTGTCTCACGGCCGGCCAAGACAATTTAGGGGTCTAATCTCACTTTAAATACCCCTGATTTTATATCTCTAGCTATTTAACACGTTTGGCTACTAAAATGTAACTTTTTCCCTTTTTGCGATTTAGTCCTTTTTCGCAATCGGGCTTGCAAATATCAAAATTAACTCACCAATTTTTTTATACACTAATATAATCAAGATATAACCTTGTAATAATAATAATAATAATTTTTTGAACTTCGAATTTGTGGTCCCGAGACCACTATTCCAACTAGGCCCTAAATCGGGCTATTACAATTCTCCCTGTAACGCCCCCACGCCCGAGACCGTCGCCGGAGTCGAGTATGAGGTGTTACTAAGCTTAATTTAACATTTTTAGAACTTTGAATTATTTGTTTCTACATTCACAGTTTTCAAGCTACTTGCGTCACAGTCACAAGAAAAATCATATCTCGAGTTACAAAATTCGAAATCAAGATCCGTAAATTTTCCCTGAATCTAGACTCATATACCTATCTACTAATTTTTTTCTAGAATTTTTGGTTTGGCCAATTAGTACAGTTTATTAGTTAAAGTTACCCCTGTTTCAGGACTTGACTGGACTGACCTCTGTTTACTACGAACCACATTTCTCTCTGTAAAAAACTCATATGACTATGAGGTTTATTGCTCCTAAAACTAGACTCAATAAGGATTCTGAGAATATAAAATACACCACTAATTATATCTGTACAATTTATGGTGAATTTATAAATTTGGAACAGAGGATTCAGAAACTGCTCTGACCCTGTTTCACTAAAATTCAAATATCTTCTAACATATAATTCCTTTACCTGTTTCATTTGTTTCATGTGAAACTAGACATAATAAGCTTCAATTTTATATTTAATCCATCATGTAATTAAATTTCTATGATTTTTAGTAAATTTTGAAACTCACATCAGTGTTGCTGTAATGTTCTGTTTATGGCAAATTTTATCCTTTTTATGGGTTTTCATGATCAAAGTATCCTATTATCCTTCCATGACATCAAACATAATCTAAACTAATCATTTCCATAACTTATCATTATCAAGCATTCCCTCAACCATTCCATCACCATACCATAAGATCATTTACACAAAATAGGTATATTGCTATACATGCCATACTTAAATTTACAAGCCATTTACCAAAAAGTCTTCCAGATAGTGTGACTGAGCCTTCGACCTATCCCGACTCCTGAGCTGGCTTTTCCAAAACTAAAATAAGTAAAAACGAGGGAGTAAGCATAAATGCTTAGTAAGTTCATATGCAAATAATAAGTAACATAACAAACAATCAAACCAATCAACATTAGCATATATCACCAAAACACATATCACATTTCTAATCATTTTTTTTTATCATCTCATTACCTTATCGTGGTTGTATCAATACTCAACCCGAGGGTTAAATACATACTTGTCCAAAATATCCATTTCACATCACTTACCAATACGTCTCTTTTCGTCTCGAGTATTCCTCCATTTGAGTAGAACTTTACCCGTTGAACACCTCGGAATATAATTCGGATACATGGATAACTTGCACATAAGTGCCACATATGCAATCAAGCAATCATGTAACCCGCCCATGTTTAAACTCGGACTCAACTCAACGAGCTCGGGCGTTCGCATCCATAAGTGAACTCGGCCTCAACTCAACGAGTTCGGATGCCTAGTTACATCTCACGAACTCGGACTCAACTCAACGAGTTCGGACATTCGCATCCATAAGTGAACTCGGACTCAACTCAACGAGTTCGGATGCTCAACCATCCTAGTGACATTTCACTTGTATCCTAATCTATTCCTAAGGTTCAAACGGGATTTTCCTCGAACACGTATCCTTCTCGTCTTCCGTAGAATGCCGAAACCAATACTCGGTAATAATTATATTTAACAAGTAGCACACATGATTTGCATTTTGTTCGGAAAATAACCACAAAGCATATATTTCATGAAAAAAAATCAGCATATCACATAATTGACATCAATGACTTAAAAATAACTATTATGCTACATTATTTACACATGAACTTACCTTGGTACCAAAATACAAAGATTTTGCAATTTAGTCCACAATCTTTTCTTTTCCTCGATTGGGGTCGATTCCACGTCTTTCTTGATCTAAAATAACACATTTAGCTTATTTAATACTCACATTATCACATTAATCCTTAACTCAAATTTTGGCAAAATTACAATTTTACCCCTAAACTTTTGCATATTTACATTTTTGCCCCTAGGGTCGGGATTAAACTTTATTCCTTATTCTTATGTTTTACAACATGCTGATTACTTTTCTCTTCTATGGCAACATCAAATTCTCACTCTAACATGTACTTGTGACTATTAGGTATTTTTACCGATTAAGCCCTTTTACTCGTTTTTGCTTAAAATCGAGTAGTACAAGTTGTCTAACATAATTTAAAACTTCATATTCTATCATAAAACATCAAAATACACAAATTTCACCTATGGGTATTTTTCCAAATATAAACCCTAGGTTAAATTATTGCTAACATAAGCTTAATCGAGCTACCAGGATCTCAAAAACGTAAAAATCATTAAAAACGGGGCTGAGAATCACTTACTATGAAGCTTGAAAGTTGAAGAAACCCTAGCTATGGTGAGAGTGAAGTTTTGGCAGCAACTAAATGGGGAAGATGACTATTTTGTGTTATTTTTCCCATTTTATTTCATTTAATATCCAAATGACCAAAATGCCCTTAATACCTTTCTTTGAAAATTTTCATGTACAAGCCCATTTTTGTCCAAAATTTTAGAATTGGTCAAATTGCTATTTAAGACCTCCTAATTAATATTTCAAAGCAATTTCATACTAAAAACTTCTAGAATGCAAGTTTTGCAACTTTTTCGATTTAGTCCCTAATTTCAATTTAAGCACTTTATGCATAAAATTTCTTCACAAAATTTTCACACAATCATGTAATCATATCATAAACCTCAAAATAATTATAAAATAATTATTTCTATCTCGGATTTGTGGTCACAAAACCACTATTCCGATTAGGCCCTAATTCGGGATATTACACTCCCCCTTAGGGATTTTTGTCCTCGAAAATCTTACCAGTGAATAAGTCAGAGTACTACTCTTTAATAGCCTTCTCGGGTTCCCACGTGGCTTCTTCGACTCCATGTCTATGCCACAAAACTTTCACGAGTGCTATACTTTTATTCCTCAACTGTTTGATTTCCCGAGCCAGAATCTTGACCGGTTCTTCTCCATAGGTCATGTCAGGATGAGTCTCAACCTCTGTCGGCTCAATCACATGCGACAGGCCAGAGCTGTATCTGCATAGCATGGATACATGGAATACATCATGGATCTTTTCCAATTTCGATGGCAATCTTAACCGGTAGGCTATTGGCCCAATTTTCTCAATCACCTCATAAGGTTCAATAAAACGCGAACTTAATTTTCCCTTTCTGCCACATCTGATGACCTTTTTCCAAGGAGATACTTTTAAAAATACCTTATCACCGACTTGAAACTCAATTTCTTTTCACTTTAAATCTGCATAGGATTTATGTCTATCCGAAGCGGCCATTAAACAATCACGAATCACCTTAAATTTTTCTTTGGTCTCATTGACCAAGTCGACCCCATGAATCTGTATTTCTCTTAGCTCAGTCCAGCATAAGGGCGTTCGACATTTTCGTCCATACAAAGCCTCATAAGGTGTCATTTTCAAACTTGTCTGATAACTGTAGCTGTAGGAAAATTCAACTAATGGTAAGTATCTTTCCCAACTTCCATGAAATTTAAGAACACAACACCGCAACATGTCCTCTAAAACTTGAATTACTCTTTCCGACTGCCTGTCGGTTTGTAGATGAAATGCCATGCTAAAACTCAACTTAGTTCCCGAAGCCTTTTGTAACTTCTTCCAGAACCTCGAGGTAAACCTCAGGTCTCAGTCTAAGATAATCGATATTGGCATTCCATAAAGCCTCACAATCTCAAAAATATATAAGTCGGCTAATTTTTAGAGGGAGTAATCGGTACGCACTGGTATAAAATGTGTTGACTTAGTTAGCCTATCCACAACAACCCACACTGCATCTATCTTTTTTTGAGCTTAACGGTAAATCCGTCACAAAATCCATAGTGATCCGATCCCACTTCCACTCAGGGACCATGATAGGCTGAAGTAGACCCAAAGGTACTTGGTGTTCAGCCTTTACTTGCTGACATACTAGGCACTTGGACACAAACTCTGAAATGTCTCTTTTCATACCCGACCACCAATACATTTTCTTAAGGTCGTTGTACATTTTCACACTTCTCGGATGGATGGACAAACCACTACTATGAGCCTCACTCAAGATCATTTGAATAAGTTCACTGTTCTTGGGTACACAAACTCTGTCCCGGTACATTATAATCCATCAGCATCAATACTAAAGTCTAATTCAATTTCCGGTTCACACTCAGCCACCTTAGCTTGTAATTTCTTATCACCTTTCTAAGCTTCACGAATCTCTTGAAGAAATTTTGGTTTAGCCCTCAACTCTGCTAAAACCGAACCCTCATTGGACACTGTCAACTAAGCATTCAAGGCTCTCAAGGCAAACAACAACTTTCTACTCAAAGCATTGGTAACCACGTTCGCTCTTCCTAGATGGTAGTCAATAATCAACTCATAATCTTTTATTAGTTCTAACCATCAGCATTGCCACAAATTCAACTCCTTCTATGTCATCAAGTATTTTAAGATCTTATGGTCGGTAAATACTTGGCATTTCTCGCCATATAGATGATGTCTCCAGTTTTTCAATGCAAACACAATGGCGGCCAACTCTAAATCATGCGTCGGGTAGTTTTTCTCATGTGGCTTCAGTTGTCTAGAAGCGTAAGCTATGACCTTGCCTTCATGGATAAGCACGTACCCCAACCCATTCAAGGAGGCATCGCTATAAATCACAATTCCTTGCCCGACTCCGGTTGCACTAACACTGGGGCTTTCGTTAACAAAGCCTTTAATTTCTCGAAACTTTGCTGGCATTTTTCCATCCATTCAAGCTTGACATCTTTTTGCAGTAGTTCAGCCATCGGGGTAGCTATCATAGAGAATCTGCTTACAAATCGTCTATAGTATCCAGCCAAACCTAGAAAGCTTCAGACCTCTGTCGCATTCCTTGGTGGTTTCCACTCAAAAATAGCCAAAATTCGCTCTTACTGAATTTGGCGTACAACTGCTTGTCTCTTAAGGCTTGCAATATAACTCTCAAATGATCTACATGCTCACGCTCAGCACGTAAGTAAGTTAATACGTCATCGGTGAAGATGACGACGAACTTATCCAAATACGGCCTGAAAATACGGTTCATCAGATCCATAAAAATCGCTGGGGCGTTAGTCAAGCCATAAGGCATGATGAGGAACTCATAATGCCTGTATCTTATTCAAAAGGTAGTCTTCGACACATCTTGCTCTTTAACTCTTAGCTGATAGTAGCTAGACCTTAGGTTGATCTTAGAAAACACGGTGGCTCCCTTCAACTGATCGAACAAATCATCAATCCTTGGCAAAGGATAGTTGTTTTTCACTGTTACTTTGTTGAGTTGTCAATAATCAATGCATAGCCTCATCGACTCATCTTTCTTCTTCACAAAGAGTACTGAAGCACCCCACAGGGAAAAGCTCAGTCTCGAAAAACCGTTGTCTATTAGCTCTTGCAACTATACTTTCAACTCTTTCAATTTCGTTGAAGCCATCCTATATGGGGCGATCGAGACGGGTGCCGTTCCAGGGACTAATTCAATCTCAAATTTAACATCCCTCGCTGGAGGTAATTCGGATAATTCTTCTGGGAATACATCTTTAAACTCGTAGACTACCGGCACTGATTCAATCTTTAACTCAGACACTTGAGTATTCAGCACAAAAGCTATATAAGCCTCGTATCCCTTTTTCAAATATTTCTCAGTAGTCAACAACGATATTACTACCAGTAGATTTTCTGCCTCATCTAGTCTAACTTAAAGAACATTCCCGTCTTCACATCTCAACTCTATTACTTTTCGCCCACAATCTACTAAAACACCATGGGAGGCCAACTAATCCATCCCGAGGATTACATCAAATTCATTAAACGGCAACAACATCAAGTTGGCCAGAAATCAATGGCCTCTAATTGTCAAAGGACAATTTCTACATATTTGGTCTACTAACACATGCTTGCCTAATGGATTAGACACTTTTATCACAATCTCGGTGGACTCTACAATCATGCTCATACGGGGTATTAATTCCAGGAAAATATACGAGTGGGTAGATCCCGGGTCAATTAAAGGAACAACAGCTATATTGTGGATAGAAAAGTATCAATGATTACATCGGGAGACTCTGCCTCTTCACGGGCTCGTATCACAAAGGTCCTTGCAGGAGCCCTGCCCTCGGACCCTACTGCAGTATCTCTAGGGGCACTTCTGTTGTTGGCTCCACTCCCTGGGTTCTTCTATGGTCTACCCCTCGAGGGAGCACTACTTGCTTTCACATCTTGCTTTCTTTCTCTATCATCCAATTCAGGGCAGTTACAGATGAAGTGGTCTAGTGACCTACATTTGAAGCAACCCTTCTTGTTTCCTCGACACTCACCAAAGTGACGTTTCCCATATTGCGAACACTCTACCCCTCGAGGGAGCACTACTTGCTTTCACATCTTGCTCTTTTTCTCTATCATCCAATTCGGGGCAATTACAGATGAAGTGGTCTAGTGACCTACATTTGAAGCAACCCTTCTTGTTTCCTCGACACTCACCAAAGTGACGTTTCCCATATTGCGAACACTCTAGCCTATTTGGCCGAGCACTGCCGACACTCGCGACCGAGGTGCTCTGGGCTTTAGATGACTTGCTCTGCTGGCTCTTGTTTCTATTTGAATACCCCACTGAAGCATTCAATCGGGTGGAGAATTCCTTTGATCTTTTAGAGGAGGACTGATGTGACTTCTCCATCTACCTCTTCTTTAAATCTCGTGACTCAGTGGCCACTTTCCTCATCTCATTTACCAACTACTCTGTCTTACACGCTCTCATAACGAGCGCCACAAATTCTCTTAATTCTAGGATACCCACAAACACCCAGATATCTTCATTAAAGCCATCCTCAAATCTTTTGCACATTATGGCTTTCGAAGACACGTATTCCTACGCATACTTACTGAGCCTCACAAATTCACGCTTGTACTCCGTCACTGACGATTGACCTTGCTTTAGCTTTAAGAATTCCTTCCTCTTTTGGTCAATGAATCTTTGGCTAATGTACTTTTTCCAAAATTCCTCCTAGAAAAATTCCCAATTAATCCTCTCTCTCAGTGCCACAGACACAAGAGTGTTCCACCACTGATAAGTCGAGTCTCGTAGAAGTGACATGGCACACTTCACACACTCTTCAGGTGCGCATGACAGTTCATCGAATACTCTTATGGTATTTTCTAGCCAGAACTCTGCCCTCTTCGGGTCATCATCTATACTAGCTCGAAATTCTTCCGCGCCATGTTTCTAGATCTTATCTACCGGAGGCTTCTCTCTTCTAAACATGTCTGCACCTTGCAGAGCTACCGGGACATATTGAGAAATCGGAGGAGGTGGGGGAGGTGGAGTGTTCGGATTTGTACGAACAAACTCTGTATACCAAGCATCCATCATTCGGAAGTAGGCTTCTCTTGCCCCTCCACCTTGGCTTAAATTCACGAGCTCACTTTCCACTAGCGCGGTCCCTTCAGCGGGAGCCGACGCATTACTTTCTACGTCATCCTCCGTGGCTCTATCAGGATACATTTACTATATGAAAACATAATTCATAATCATCAAGAATTATCACACTATCAATATATTTTTATGGCATGTATAGCTAGATTCATAATCTCACTAGGTTAGTCCTAGAACCAACTAAAACATAGCTCTAATACCACTAAATGTAACACCCTATATCCGTAACCCAGGCCGGGTCGTAGTACAAGGCATTAACTACTTGATCACATACATGCAACCTATTTTTAGTCACCAAGATTCGGTCCAATTTAAAACTTTTTCAATTTCTACTTTAAACCTCTTAATAAGGGCCTACAAGGCCTAGATCGACCATTGGAAACCATTTGGAATCTTTTCGGGTCCTTATCCAATCTATGCAAACTTTACATTTAAAACAGGGCACACGCCCGTGTGGAAAGGTAACACACCCGTGTGACCATCCTAACATGGCCGTGTTGATGACCCGTGTGTCTCACACGGCCTAAACACCTAGGGACATGCCCGTGTCCCTTACCTATGTGACCAATTTATTTACACCATTTTACAAAAATCTTGCCTCATGGCCGGCCAAGTCATATTTAGGGGTCTAATTTCACTTTAAATACGCCCAATTTTATATATCTAGCTATTTAACACGTTTGGGTACTAAAATACAACTTTTACCCTTTTTGAGATTTAGTCTTTTTCCGCAATCGGGCTCACAAATATCAAAATTAACTCACCAATTTTTTCATACACTAATATTATCAGGATATAACCTCATAATAATAATAAAAATAATTTTTTGAACTTCGAATTTGTGGTCCCGAAACCACTGTTCTGACTAGGCCCTAAATCAGGCTGTTGCAAATTGGTTCTTCTAAGGAAGGGAAACATTCTTTGTTTTCTTATTTCCTACAATGGGGTTTTAGTATTAGGATTTTTGAATTATTATAGAAAAAAATGAATACATTAATGAAGACAATTAAACCAGAACTCGGAAATATAGAAAACAAATTGAATATTTTCAAAACATAAAAATACCTAAACCCTAAATTGCGTTAAAAATTAATTATAAAATATATTCATTACATATTTTTGGATCTTTCATGGCTGGAAAATTAATTAAACATACTCTTGATTCACTCGATGGCAAAATTAACCTAATGATTCAAGCCTCTCGAGGTGACTACTCAGCCGATTTTCACCCTTTGTGCAAAATTGTCGAAAATAAACAAAAAATTGTGTAAATTTATTATAAAAGTAATTAATATTCAATATGTTAATAATTTGAGTGAAAATTAATTATTTTATAATTAAATTATAAATTTCAACAAAATTACTACAGAACTGCATGAATCAAAACTCAAAAGGTGTAGAAAAAGTCTATATATTTTTGTGTTTCCAAGTACACACCATGTATATTGATTGTATTTTTGTTGATTCTCCACCCAAGTGTTTGCACGCCGGTGGTGAAGGTAGTCCGGAAGATGAATAAGAATGAAGTTTATTTTTCATTTCTCTCTCCCACTAAGCCATATACATACATACATTAATTATTAATTCTTAATTAACTATGAAATTAAGGGCCATGATCTTATCTTCGGTAAGTTAGTGGAAATCAAAGGACCATGCCATGCTAATCCACTAAGTTAAACTTAATAATGTCTTAATTGACCTGTGACCCTTAGCTTAATTGCTAGCTAACGACTTAAACATTTCAATCTTGACACTAATTTTTCTAACACTAACAAAATTCGAGTCATCACAGATTGAAATTCACAAAACTTAAAATATCCCATTCTAAATCAATTTTATTAATAGAATACATTTCAAGGATCCTAAACTATCCGAAATTCATTTAAATCCAAACTTAACATCACCAACTTCCTCGGTTAACAAGCACTCAATAATGACAAAACACTCGATAAATACTAAAACTTTGTTCTTGTCACACTAGAAAATTTTAAAGGATAAGTACAATTGTAATTCTGGGTATCTAATTATAAAACTTCTTGTTTATGAGGGTCTTAGTGTAATTACGTGAATCTTTCTAACTAATTTAGTAATTGGCTAAAATTCCATTATTATTCTCGCTACTTTAGAACTAAGTATTTTCTTTAGTGAGAAACATTATGATGAGGCACATTAATGTTGATAATGATCAATTCTTCGAGTCATCTGCATGAAGGGAAAAAAACTAATGTATTACCTTTTGAGGTTGAGAATATAGTAAACTGGTAATTTTTCTAACTCTTTTGTATCTTTTGATTGAAGAAAAGGGAAGAAAAATTGAGGATTTCAGTTTAATTCATCGAATTTATACTGTGATGGTTAAGGTCATAGTTAATCTTTAAATTTTGTATGCATGCAAATGAATCATGGTTTTATTACATATTTATGCCTTCATTTTGTTTCTAATGTGGTTCTTATGCTTAGCTAACTGAGAAAGAGGAGGCTCAAGCGATAAGGGAAGGTTAAGCAGATGTAGTCAGTAACAGCTTTCAGGTATTTTGCTGGTGAGTTTCTGAACTCTCATCATTAATGTTTGCTTTATGTATATTTGTAAAGTGTTATTGTGAGATATTTGTTGTGCTATCAAACCATGTAAAGTGTTGATCTTCAGATGCATTCCTGGTTAGACTGTTACTGGTAAAATAATTCTTGAAGAGGTTATCACTGATATGGTTTATTGGATTATATGTTTGGTATGGTTTGTGTTGTGTTATTAACAGTAGGTTTATTTGATTTCTTGTTATATATTAGTCGTGAAAATGAATAGTATATGGAATATGGAAGTATGTAATGGCAGATGAAAAATGAAGAAATGTTATGCTGTGCACTCTATGCCTTATGATATTAGTTTTGCGGAGGTTTCGGCAGATTGTACAGAGAATGTATACACATGATATTTGGTTTTGTGGAGGTTCGATTGGATTATACGGAGATATATGCACACATGTTTGTGACAACCCTATGCAAGTTTTTTTAAGTATGAGAGTCTACGGAGTCTAAGGCTTAAAGCCTTACGTATGTAAGCAAGTCACATGGCCATGGGCACACAAAAGATAAGGCGATCTGTTTGACCTATCTCATGATTCAAGTTACGACAGTCCACTGGACTTGTTCTCTAAGCTTCATGACAATGTTATGAGTGGAATCTCTCCATACAAAAGTCCGCGAAACAGTTCGTGTATATGAGTAGGCATCTATATGTAAATATCCATCTATAAATCCGTATGTCTGAGTCCACCATATATGAGTTTGCATCTATGAATCTTCTATATGAATCCATATGTATGACAGTCTGCTGGATTTATTTTTAAAATTCAAGCTATGACAGTTTGATGATCTTATATTCATGTTTCAATTTTAAGAGTTCAAGATGACTATCTTTCACAAGAGTTAGTATGGGCTATTATCTAAGCAAGTGATCGCATGAGCTTGTTTTTATGTTCCTCAAGTCAAATGTCGTAGGGATCTTCTTTCATGTAGGAGTCCATCAAGGACTATCTTTAAGTCGAGAGTCTGGAAGTGACTATCCTCCAAGCAAGAGTCTGGTAATGACTATCTTCCAAAAAAGAGTTGGGCAGTGACTAACATTTAAGAATGAGTTCACAATAAGAACCTATATATATGAATCTATGATTATGATTTTGCTTATAAAGGTTCGCAAGTAAGTATGTATTCGCCAAGCTCAAGCCCGCATATATAAGACTCTATGTGTAAATCCTCGTGTAAACATTCTCCAAGTGTGAATCTCCGTGCATGAGTTTTCTAGAATCATTTTGCCTTATGATAATCCGCAATGATAATAATTGCTAAAGTAATTTGCATATGTCCTACTGACAAAGGAGGTAATAACCCATCTTGTATGTAATCAGTACAAATGGGTAAGCAAAAGTAATATGCATTTACGCCTATAGTACGAGCGATAGAAATGGAGGATTGTTACAATGCAGGAAGTGTACAAATTTTCAAGTCGAGCTAACGCAAGGGAGAACAAGAGTATGCCAGGAAGATGTGCGAACTATACTTGTGCAAGTGATGTCAAACAATAGATCTAACCATAAAGTTCTATCTTGTAAATTCATAAACAGTATGATATATTAGTAACTTACTAAATTCATTTGAAGTCAGTTTTTTGTTATGTTTTCCAGGTAGATTGGTTTATATAAGTAGTTGAAAAGGGATCAAGCCCAAATTCGTTCAAGCTTAGGTGAACTTGTACTTTTAACTGTAACATGCGTATATTGGGGCGATCTAGAGGCTGAGCCTCAGGGTTATAATTTCTTTTGTAACTTAGTATGAACCGTAGTATTTTATGTTTCAACGAAGAGAAATCAACTCAAATATTTTAAAACTATTATTGTTAGTTTTTCATAAGTTTGCCTATTAAGATTTTTAAACTAGAAATATATAGTGTATTTTCGTTTAGTAGGTCGGCTAATTAAAAACGTTATGATGTTACTGACAATATGTGAACTAAATTAAGTATGATTAATGAAGGTAAATTTTGGTTTTTTTTGTCATAATAGTTGTACAACTTAGTTGTAAATTGTTCCTAGTTTGTTTCGATGATGACGGTTACATTGCAACCAAGCCTGTCGATTGGGTCAGGTATAGGGTGTTACAGTTCTAACTCATTCTTTAATTAACCCAATGTAAGCTAAACTCAATCTCATCAGTAATCAAGTCTATAAACAACTTTAAACGTACAAATCAAAGCTTTCTCACCCTAAAATAAAAATTACCTCAAAAAATTGAGAAAAATAGAAAATAATTTAAAAAACATGTTTAATGATCAAAACTCGAATTTGGTGTTAGAAAAACTTTTCCACTGACAAAATCTCACTAGAAGAAATGGAAGAAATCAAAGAATTGTGTAAAGAGTATTGAAAGAAATTTAAGGGATTTTTAGGGAAAATTTTGGTAGTAGCCATAAAAGAAAAGAAGAGGTGTTTCCTTCTCTTAATTTTAAAAATGGGAATTAGAGTAAATTTTGATTGTAGTCATGTTAATAATGTTGCAATTAGAGTATTCCATGGTTTGGTTTTGTCATAGTTAAGTATGGTTATTTGTCAAGCATGCATGCCATTACTTCTTTGAATTGTGAAGAACTATGGATGAGATTTTGTTTCAATTCAAATGTGTGCATGATTTAAAAAAAAAAAAGAGTTTTTCAAGTCTACTCTAGACATTTGCATGTATTTCTCAAGTTAGGACAAGTTTTGAGATTAAATGAGCATGATTTTTTAGTGAAATTGTAACAGCCCAGTTTAGACCCTAGTCAGAATAGCAGTTTTGGGACCACGATTCGACATTAAAAAATTTATTTTATTATTATTTTAATATTTACAGCATGATATTAGAATCGTGTGAAAATTTCGTGAAGAAATTTACAGTTTGACTGGTTAATACGGTAAAAACGACTAAATCGCATAAAGCGTAAAAGTTCCATGCTATTAGTTAAAGGTGTTAATTGACCTTGGCTTTTTAATATAATGGCCTTAAATGGTAAATATCCCATTTATGAGATAGTGGGAGTTAGTGGCATGGCATTTGGAGTAGCTTTTCATGGAATCAAAAGGTTAAAAATGAAAATTGATTAATAAATGTTATATTAAATAAAACAAAGCATAAAAATTATGGATGTTCATCCTATTTGGCCAAAAGTACAAAGGAAAAAGAAAGAAAAAGAGACTTAACGGTTCGGCACTAATCTTAGGAAATTGAGGTATGTTTTTTATCTGTTTTCGATAATTTTAATGTTTTTGAGATCGTTGCTTCGAATACTAGCTAACCCATACTCGAATTTTTGAATTTGTTGTGTATTTTGTGATTTTCCATTGATGAGAACTTGTTGTTTTTGTGGTTTGATGATGAAAAATAATTACATGTTGATAGATTATCTTGTTTAATTAAGTGATTTTTAGTAAAAATGCCTATTTCAGATTAAATTGTGAAAATGATATTTTGAGGGACTAAAATGTGAAATAAATGAAAGAAATGGGCTGCTAAGGACCTTAGTAAAATTCGGCCAAGCATGAGTGTAGTCAAATTTTGAATATTTTGTGTTTTGTGAAATAGGGACTAAATTGCGAAAAATGTGAAATATCAGGGAAAAATTGTAATTAACCCATTTATGTGTTTTTAGATGAATTTGATTGAATATATGATTAAATAAGTTAAATTTCTATTGAATTAGATCAAGAAATGAGGAAATCGAATTTGGATCGGGGAAAGTCAAAAATTATCGAATAGTCGTTTCGATCTATTCGTGTTAGTACGAGGTAAGTTTATAAGTATATAAATGTTGTTAAATTGAAATGTGTGTGCATTATATATTCTGAATTGAGTTGTAAAAAAAATGGTTGTGAGATTGAAATATGTAATATGTGAATTTGATTTGATGCACTAAGTGTGCGATAAAGGTAATAGCTACGGCATTTAAAATGGCACTGGGTGTGTGAGATTGTAATAGCATTGGCTGAGTAAATGGCACTATGTGGGTGACACCGATATAAGTTCGGTTTAATGTAATGGCACTAAGTGTGCGATACAATTATAGCTTCGGCTAATCAATTGTGACTAAGTGTGCGATACAATTATAGCTTCGGCTAATTAATTGGCACTAAGTGTGCGATACAATTATAGCTTCAGCTAATTAATTGGCACTAAGTTTGCGATACAATTATAGCTTCGGTTAATTAATTAGCACTAAGTGTGCAAGTTTGTTGAATGTTCAAGGATGATCGAATGAATTAATGTTTCGAGCATTGAAATGATAAGCGTGACAGATAAGAAGGTAATGGTACAGGTATGTACGAAACCTATCTGGTGGATGACGTTAAGTATGAAGTAGATGAAAAATTATGTGAATGAATGGTGAAATAAGTTGGATTGAATGGCATTATTAATGCTATCATAAGATTAAAGATGTGAAATGAAAGTAACGTATGACTTTGAATAAAGTTGAGTAATATGATGTATTGTATATACTCGCTATACGAAATTGTGGTGCTTTGCTTAGGATATGAGATTTACGAAACATGAAACATGATTGTAATGTATGATTTCTTGGTTCAAAAACTGGAACAGGTATTGAAATTAAAATTGTGAGTTGGATATATGATTTATATATGCAATTTGGTTTAGATGAATAAGGAAATTATAGATGTTCGAGTTTGGAAGGGTTTAAAAAGAAGTTGATATAACTTTATGTATGATTCGTAATAAATGACCATGGTTAGGTTGGCGATGTAATGAATCTGTGCGAGCTCGATTTATATGATGAGCTAATGGCTGTTATTCAATTTTGAAAGTATGGTTATATGTTCATTGATAAACAAGATAAGTGAAGTTATTTAATGTGGTTCTATAAATTTATAAGCATAATAAATGTACATTTGATTGAGATTTGTTAAATTCGGTTTAATGATATTGATTTATAAATATCAATGAAATGAATTATTTGCTTATGACTTACTAAGCTTTCAAAGCTTACTCTGTGTATTATCCTATGTGTATAGAGTTTCAGAGACTTGTTCGGGTTGGATGTTGGAGGAGATGTCGTCACACTATCCGGTTATCATTTCGGTAAATAAAAGCTTTAAGTTTTGGTAATGTGGCATGTATAGGCTAGTTTTGATATGGTTCAGTTTTACTTGTGTATTTATATGTAGCCGTGTGAAAATGGATTGCTAAAGATGTTAATGTTTGTGTATATTCAGGCATGGTATGAGCTCATTTTGAGAAGTATGTTTTATGGTATGTATGTAAGGTATAATCTTGGTATGAGATTGACATGGTAATTTGAGATGTTTATCATGTATGAGTAAATGAATGTTGCATGTGATATTGGTATGTTTTGGTATAGAAAGTGAACATGAAATTGATTGATGACATTATAGATTGAGTGATACTTGTTTGGAGTTGAATTTTGCTAAAAATGTAGTATATTGATGCTTGAATGATGCTTGTAGGGAGCACTCAAATTGGGTGGCAAATTGGCTATTCAAATGGCCTATTTTTGTTCACACGGGCAGAGACACAGAAGTGTGTCTCAGCCGTGTGCGACACACGGTCATGTTACACGGCCGTGTGTCCCTTGAGGTAGTCCTACAATTTAAAGTCAATTTCGTCTACGGCCAAGGCACACGGGCGTGTCTTGTGGCCGTGTGTATAAGTCAGTATGTATGCTCTGTTTCGCCGCGACCTAGACACATAGGCGTGTCTAAGGCCGTGTGAGGCACACGGCCTGTTCACATAGGCGTGTGACCTTTATAACTAAGAGAAATTGTTATGTTTTGGAAAATAAAGATTTTTTATGTGTTTGATTTAGTCCTGACCTCTTCCTAATGCATGTTTATGGTCTCATTGACCTAAGAAAGGGACTTAATGTTTATGTTTGACTATAATATGACGATGCTTGATTTTTTATTGTGAAATGATTGGGAAATGTTCCAATATGTCCGGTAATGCCTCTTAACCCTAGTCCGGTGATGGATACGGGTTAAGGTGTTACATTTTATTGGTATCAAAGCTATGGTTTAGTCGGTTCTAGGACTACTATAGTGTTTGTGATTCTAGTTATACATGCCACATTTAACCTGTGATAGTGTGATATCTTCCAACTCTGACAAAAATTGTTTTGATAAGATAGATAAGTTTTCTAACCGAGCAAATTCTGATAGTGTGAAATGTGTACTCAAATTTTTGAGTGAAAATATGTTGATGATTAGTTGAGACTCATAGAGATATGAAATTATATGAAATTTGGCAATGAAAAGTATGCATGTATATGATTAATTGTTATGTGAGTTATTTGAAAACATGATGAGTTTATAAGCTAGTGACTATGAATATTTGAGCCATATGAGAAACATGAAATTTCTTTTGTATTGTGGCATGATTCATATGAATGAAATGATATGAGTATATGAGTTGTGATATATGGCCTATGATGCTATATGAATGTTTTGATTGTGAATTAGCGATTTGAGTTGGCATATGAACTATGTGTTAAAAACAAAAGTGATTAAAAGCAAATATTTATTAAACATTTTGAGAATGTGAAATTAGAAATGAATTGGCTATTGGTGATAGCATATGTTAGGTGCATTTATGTGCGAGTTAAATTTGAGGCTTTACTACCCTTTCCCCCTTATCAGTGAAATGTTACAATGAAATTTGTAAGATTTGGGTTGAACAAATTTTCGAGTGTGGAGTTACAAAAGTCCGTGTTCGAAAGATTAATAATGTGGTCAGAAAAGAGAATGAATTAGCAAATGAAAACAGTATTAAAAGAGATATTGGATAGTTCTAAAGATTATTCAGATTATATAATGTCACTGTTACTAAAGAAGTTAACTCCGATCAATTGATTTATTCAGGTATGTTATCTAAAGAAAATATTAGTTAGAAGCTTTTCTGAATTGACTTCTGTTAGTGAAGGGATAATGTGAAAATTTCTAATGCCAGAATCAGATAGTTGAAATAAAGATTGAATTGTATTAATGGCTGAATGCAATTCTCAGAAGTATATGTGACTGTTTAGTTCAGAAAGAATTCTTATCGTATGAGAACGTTAGCTAAACCTACTAATAGATAAAGGTATGGTTGGTCTGTTTGGATTATGTTCGATATTGCTAGGCCTATATTTGGTATTTATTCCCTTAAGTGAATATGAACATCGACGGTAAAGTCCGTATGAGGCTAATACTCTGCTTTTAGTGATTATTGTTCTGATAAAAATATGTGAAGATTATATTGCTTCTGCTACTGTGGATTTTAATATTTATGAGTGACATTGTTCTTTCTGGACATTTTCTGGGATATCATCGGAGTTGATATCATTTTATATGGGTTGTAATTTTTCAATATTCAGTGTAGCTTCAGATGCTGAAAATTTCGCTATTCTGGTTTTCTTATGATTTTATGTTATCATCTATAAGAGATATCTATTTGACGGAAATGGTTATAGCTATTATAATCATAATTTCTGTTCTGAATTTTGGAAGTACGGCAGTACCATTATCAGAGTTATAAAAGTTGTGTTTCTGCATTGGTTGTTGTTCAAATCATATTTGGTTTTCTCTTATGTTCAAATGCTTTCTTAACAGCCGAGATATTATCTGTGGTTATGGGTAAGACGTTGGTCTTATTATGACATTATGATTTCTATGTGATGATTGTGGCATCTATATAATGATATGTCTTGGTCTATTCTTCTAAGGAGAAGAAAAGATTTCTTCGAAAAGACTGATTCAGTGATTTAGTCTGACTAGAATTATATGATTGAAAAGATCATTGAGTTACATGTGTTTGAATTTATTCACCATATTGGAAATAAACTTTGAACGTACATGCGTGAATTCAGGATAGTTTGAAAGAAGAATTCATATTCTTGAAGACTTGATACAGAATTATATCTATCGTAACAGTTCTATATGAGAAATAGTGGTAAATTAAAGTTAGTTTGAATGTTGAAGCTTTCTTTTGCCTGAAAACATTAACAACCGAAATGTCAGTTCTGGTTCTGTCTGAGTTGAATATAGAGTTATGTGATATATATGATGACTACAAGAGTTTTAAATGTTTACTGTCAGAGAAAGATCCGAACTTGGCACAGCAAAGTTAGCTTGAATCGTTGAAAAAAAAACTTTTGAGTTTGTAAGTGATTCTTATCCGAGGGAAATTATTATAGTTTCGAATGTTTTGAATGGGAAACATTTGTGTGCTTTTTGAGCGATGAATACGTGATGGATTTTATCAGGTAATGAATAGTTGTAAACTATGAAATTCAAAAATGTGTCAGCGAATTTTAAGTTAAAAAGGGGTTCAGCATAAATTGATTTTTTATTCAGAACCTCAGATGTGGTACTGATTATTATTTGTTATTTCGAGATAGAGTGTATATACTGAAAAGCTATACAAATATACAACAACTGCTACAAGAAACTCTCAGTGATAGTTTATCTGTTCATGTGGGATTAACAAGATGCACAACAGTCCGAGACATGATATCAATGATTGAGTGTGAAATGTGATAATCTTGACTTTGTTAATTATAGAAATAGAGTGTGGATGCATTCTGTATTGGAATTATCTTTGTTATTGAAAAAGATAGAGTTATTTGAAACGTTGTTAGCCGTCTGAAGAAATCTCTCGATATGTATAGATTTCTTCTTTTGATTAAATAGCTGAGTTATCCGTTTCTATTATGGTAAGTCTGCTTATGGTGCTAGTCATTATTATTTCGGATTAAGATCTGGAACTCATATGATAATTTTGATGGAAATTATAGTAATCTGTGAGTATGAAATTATAGTGAAATTGAGGAATGCAAATCAAGCTCTTGAAATATTTATGTATCACTGTGGTTTAGAGTTTCAAAGCAACTAAGAAAGATTGTTGTTGTTTGATAACTGCCAGGTGGGAATAAAAGTGACATTGTATAAGGTATTGTATGGTGATAGTTATTTAACTCTGTTGTTTAAGATCGAGCTTTGTGAGTAAATGATTCAAGAGATATCATCAGCGTAATAAAACAGAAAATGAAGGTAACTCAATACATTTAGAAGTAGATTCAGTTTGATAAGATGCATAGTGGAAAACAAATCAGAATCTTAATTGTGAGATTAAAGAGATATGAAGTCTAAAGATATATGTGAATTTGAAATGTACTATGTGAAAGAAAATTCTTATTTTTACTTTCTAATAAGATTTTCGGGGACAAAAATCCCTAAGCGGGGAGAGTTGTCACAGCCCAGTTTAGACCCTAGCTAGAATAGTAGTTTTGGGACCACGATTCGACATTAAAAAATTTATTTTATTATTATTTTAATATTTACAGCATGATATTAGAATCGTGTGAAAATTTCGTAAAGAAAATTTACAGTTTGAATGGTTAATTCGGTAAAAAGGACTAAATCGCGTAAAGCGTAAAAGTTCCATGCTATTAGTTAAAGGTGTTAATTGACCTTGGATTTTTAATATAATGGCCTTAAATGGTAAATAGCCAATTTATGAGATAGTTGGAGCTAGTGGCATGGCATTTGGAGTAGTTTTTAATGGAATTAAAGGTTAAAAATGGAAATTGATTAATAAATGTTATATTAAATAAAACAAAGCATAAAAATTATGGATGTTCATCCTATTTGGCCGAAAGTAAAAAGGAAAAAGAAAGAAAAAGAGACTTAAGGGTTCGGCACTAATCTTGGGAAATTGAGGTATGATTTTTTATCCGTTTTGGATAATTTTAATGTTTTTGAGATCGTTGTTTCAAATACTAGCTGACCCATGCTCGAATTTTTGAATTGGTTGTGTATTTTTTTTTATTTTCCATTGATGAGAACTTGTTGTTTTTTTGGTTTGATGATGAAAAATGATTACATATTGATAGATTATCTTGTTTAATTAAGTGATTTTTAGTAAAAATGCCTATTTCGGATTAAATTGTGAAAATGATATTTTGAGGGACTAAAATGTGAAATAAATGGAAGAAATGAGCTGCTAAGGACCTTAGTGAAATTCGGCCAAGCATGAGTGTGGTCAAATTTTGAATATTTTGTGTTTTGTGAAATAGGGACTAAATTGCGAAAAATGTGAAATGTTAGGGGAAAAAGTGTAATTAACTCATTTATGTGTTTTTACATGAATTTGATTGAATATTTGATTAAATAAGTTAAATTTTGTATTGAATTAGATCAAGAAATGAGGAAATCGAATTTGGATCGGGGAAAGTCAAAAATTATCGAATAGTCATTTCGGTCCGTTCGTGTTAGTACGAGGTAAGTTAATAAGTATATAAATGTTGTTAAATTGAAATGTGTATGCATTATATATGCTGAATTGAGTTGTAAAAAAATATGGTTGTGAGATTGAAATATGTAATATATGAATTGGATTTGATGCACTAAGTGTGCCATAAAGGCAATAGCTACGGCATTTAAAATGGCACTGGGTGTGTGAGATTGTAATAGCATTGGCTGAGTAAATGGCACTATATTGGTGACACCAATATAAGTTCGATTTATTGTAATTGCACTAAATGTTCGATACAATTATAGCTTCGGCTAATTAATTGGCACTAAGTGTGCGATACAATTATAGCTTCGGCTAATTAATTGGCACTAAGTGTGCGATACAATTATAGCTTCGGTTAATTAATTAACACTAAGTGTGCGAGTTCGTTGAATGTTTAAGGATGATCGAATGAATTAATGTTTCGAGCATTCAAATGATAAGCGTGACAGATAAGAAGGTAATGGTATAGGTATGTACGAAACCTATCTAGTGGATGATGTTAAGTATGAAGTGGATGAAAAATTATGTGAATGAATAGTAAAATAAGTTGGATTGAATGGCATTATTAATGTTATTCATAAGATTAAAGACGTGAAATGAAATTAAGGTATGACTTTGAATAATGATGAGTAATATGATGTATTATATATACTTGCTATATGAAATTGTGGTGCTTTGTTTAGGATATGAGATTTACGAAACATGAAACATGACTGCAATGTATGATTTCTTGGTTCAAAAACTGGAACAGGTATTGAAATTAAATGGTGAGTTGGATATATGATTTATATATGCAATTTGGTTTAGGTGAATAAGGAAATTATAGATGTTCGAGTTTGGAAGGGTTTAAAAAGAAGTTGATATAACTTTATGTATGATTCATAATAAATGACCATGGTTAGGTTGGAGATGTAATGAATATGTGCGAGGTTGATTTATATGATGAGCTAATGGTTGTTATTCATTTTTGAAAGTATGGTTATATGTTCATTAATAAACAAGATAAGTGAAGTTATTTAATGTGGTTCTACGAATTTATTAGTATAATGAATGTACATGTGATTGAGATTTGTTAAATTTGGTTTAATGATATTAATTTATAAATAACAATGAAATGAATTATTTGCTTATGACTTACTAAGCTTTCAAAGCTTACTCCGTGTATTATCCTATGTCTATAGAGTTTCAGAGACTTGCTCGGGTTAGATGTTGGAGGAGATGTCGTCACACTATCCGGTTATCATTTAGGTAAATAAAAGCTTTAAGTTTTGGTAATGTGGCATGTATAGGCTAGTTTTGAGATGGTTCATTTTTACTTGTGTATTTATATGTAGCCGTGTGAAAATGGATTGCTAAAGATGTTAATGTTTGTGTATATTCGGGCATGGTATGAGTTCATTTTGAGAAGTATGTTTTATGGTATGTATGTAAGGTATAATCTTGGTATGAGATTGACATGGTAATTTGATATGTTTATCATGTATAAGTAAATGAATTTTGCATGTGATATTGGTATGTTTTGGTATAGAAAGTGAACATGAAATTGATTGATGACATTATAGATTGAGTGATACTTGTTTGGAGTTGAATTTGGCTGAAATTTTAGTATATTGATGCTTGAATGATGCTTGTAGGGAGGACTCAAATTGGGTGGCAAATTGGCTATTCAAATGGCCTATTTTTGTCCACACGGGCAGAGACACGGAAGTGTGTCTCAGCCGTGTGCGACACACGGTCATGTTACACGGCCGTGTGTCCCTTGAGGTAATCCTACAATTTAAAGTCAGTTTCGACCACGGCCAAGGCACACGGGCGTGTCTTGTGGCCGTGTGTATAAGTCAGTATGTATGCTCTGTTTTGCCACGGCCTAGACACACGGACGTGTCTAAGGCCATGTGAGGCACACAGCCTGTTCACACGGGCGTGTGACCTTTATAACTAAGAAAAATTGTTAAGTTTTGGAAAATAAAGATTTTGTATGTGTTCGATATAGTCCTGACCTCTTCCTAATGCATGTTTATGGTCTCATTGATCTAAGAAAGGGACTTAATGTTCATGTTTGAATATAATATGACGATGCTTGATTTTTTATTGTGAAATGATTGCGAAATGTTCCGACATGTCCGGTAATGCCTCTTAATCCTAGTCCGGCAATGGATACGGGTTAGTGGTGTTACAGAAATTGAGTATGTTTTGTGGTATCCTTGTTAGAAGGTGATTTGAAGTTTGCTTGAGGTGCCTTTAACTTGAATTGTTGGTTCCCTGCATCAATGTTTTTTAGAACTTGGGGTGTAGGTATTGAAACTTTGCAAGTCAGTGGCAAAATTTTGATCCTATGGGTCGATGTTTCGGAAGTTATACTGAACGTAATAGAACTTTTGAAGTCGGTAGCTAAGAAACTACTATATAGAGCCTAAGTTCCAATACATGGCCCTAAGGTACTGATATATAGGCTTAAGTATCGATATATGGAGGCCATGTATCGATACTTAGCCTATTGAATAGTGCCACTACATTGTTTCGTGGGTTCTGAGCTAGCCGAAACTCTTTTCTGTTACATACACCTTTAATCACCCATGAATTCTTTTCAAAAGATTTCAAAACCTCCAAATTAATTTTACCTCATTTACACTAATTTATTAATTTGTTTCAAAGTTTAAAATCTTAAATACTTCTGAGATTTTTTATATGTTTTAGTGTCATCTCCCATCAATATCTTATGTAGGATGGGTAAGGATGTTACATTGATCTAATCCCAAATTAATATCTGAATTAAATTTTTTGTATTATATTCGCTACACAAAAATTAATTGTTGATAAACCTCGCAGTGTTTTATTGGAAATTCATGAAACTCAATATCAAATTTTTTGTGCGTACATAAGTTTTATACTACTTTTCTCAGCAAATGAAAAATAATATAAAGCTCAACCATCAAGGATTCTCCATCTTTTTAAATCAATTTATAATAATTTCACTACAATTAAATAAAATAACCACACATAAACAATTATATATTTATCATAAATCATGCAAAATATAACTCAAACTAATTAATAATAATTAAATTTAAGTGAAACACAAATAGACTTATTTATGGATCGAGTTACCCATCTAGACCCAAAGGTCTGCCCGAAATTTGGGAGGGATTGGGCAAAAATATTAGGCCCGAAAAATAAGTTTGGGCAAAAAAATTAGGCTCGTTTAAAATATGGGTTGGACTTGAACATTTAAGGCCCGAGCCCAAGCCTAACCCATTTAAGTTTATAATACTTTATATTATGTTATTTTTATATATTATGCAATTGAGAACATATTAAAGAAAACCTATACTAAATACGTAATACTATTCTAATGTAAACATTAAAATAATGTTAAGATGATTATACAAAAATTTTAATAAATAAAATATGTATAAAATTATTAAATATTAAAATAATATAATATAAATATTTTTTAAATTTTTTTTTAAAAAATATGAGCTAGCCTAAAATAAACTTAGGTTAGTCTTTTGTAAATATGAGAAGGTTTCGGTAAAATTTTAGGCTTATATTTTGAGTCGGACTGAGTTTAAGCAAACATAAAATATGTTAATATCATATTTAGACTTCATTCAACCCGTCTCATAAACACATCTAAATACAAACAAGAAATGTAAATAAATAAAATCGCCATATGAAATATAATTGGATTCGATAATTGAATAAAATAAATTAAAGAAATGGATTAAAAGATATATTAAAATTAAATTAAGGGTCATGATATAAACATATAAGGTAAGGAAGGACTTAATAGTGGACTTTTAAAATAAAAAAAAATGTCTTAAAAAAGCAAATGTTCGATTCCTGCACATGAAACATGTCAGGACTGCATATGCAGCTTTATTTTTTTATTAATTTTTATATTTAATTAATATTAAATAATTTTATTTTTACTCCTTTTTTTCTCTCTCCACTTGTATGTTGTGAACGGTTGAAAGGTTATTTACACATTTCGAAGAATCTGCAACACTTTTCCTTAAAAATATAATGTGGCATGATCCAAAAGGCAGAATGGTATTGCTTTTTTTGGAATTTTATTCCAACCATCGGATGTATTTGTATCCCATCTAAAAATTCCCTTCCTAGGTGTGATCAAAGTCTTGCTTATTAAAAAATAGTGAATTGGTCACTTAAGTATAGGCTATTTTTTTCTTTTAATTGTAATTTCTTTTTAAATTGATCCTTGAATTTTGTCTATTTTTTATTAATTGCTGTTAAATGTTTAATGAAAAACGACGTGACAATTAAAAATTTATATAACAATAAATTTAACTCTCAATTTTTACATATTATATTAATTTAATTATAATTTTAAAAAATTAATTCTTAAAATTAAAAATATCTCAATTTGATCATAATTCTAAAATACTCAAAAAATATATAAAAATATATAAATATTTTCAAAAAAATAAAAATAAAAAATAATTATTGACAAGAAATAATAGTATATAAAATATAAAAATACATAAATATTTTTTAAAAATGTAATAATAAATTTACATTTCATATTAATAATTATATTAATATTAAACAAAAATTGAAAAAAACTTTCTCAACATCTCTAGACCTGTTCATGGTAGTCCGGCCCGAAGGTCTACTCGAAATGTGGAAGAGTTTGAGCAAAAATATAGGCCTAAAAAATGGACTTGGACAAAAAAATAAGACTCATTTAAGAAACGGGCCGGGCCCCGAGTAAGGTATTTTTAGCCCGGACCTGACCCAGCCCGAAATCACTAAAAAAAACTATTTTTTTTTACTTTTTTAATATTATTTTTAAAAAAAAGATTGGAAGTGTCACAAACAATCATTTTTAAAACCCAACCTCTTAAACAGAATCTCTCTACAATTTAGTAGCACATTATATCACTACAATTTTACCCTATAAAATATTGAAAGATATATAAAACAATAACGAGCACCAGAAATTTAACGAGGTTCAACAAATTACGCTTACATCCTTGGACACTACCAAATATATTTCATTGAAAAAGATACAAGTGAAAATTACAAATAGGAAGAGAGAAAATTTTCCTTATGAAAAAAAATGAAAAATTTTGGATGATTTAAAGGTCAAGAATGTCACACCCCAAAATTTGGTGGATCCGAGAAGAAAGCGAATAGATGTGAAGGTTATCTATTCTGGCGTACTATGGTGACATAGTTCGCCATTTTACAAGCTTCCGGTAACTAAATTTTGGCGCATAAAGTATCTACCTGTATAAGTATCTAATGATTTCATCTTGAGGTGTTCCTCAATTAAAGGAAGAGTACGACAAACAAAGAGTACGCCTCAGATTTTTAGTTGAGTATGATATGCCTAGTAAGAGTATGAGAAAATTTTGGGAGATTCAATCATATTCAAGAGCACGCCTTATGAGAGTTACCCCAAATGTATGGTACGTTCAGTTTGCTCGAATGTTGTGCAAGGTAGGTTCTGTAGCGTGATTGGTTAGGAGTCAATTGAATGGATTAGGTGTACAATGGTTAGTCGTATGTTGGTATCTTCTAAAAAAACTGATGAATGCATGTGTGTGTGAAGTATCATAAGAGTTCTGCATGTTTACAAATGAGATATATGAGTTGCTGCATGAATATGATGATGTGTGGTATGCACGCATGTAAAATCAGGTATGGAAGAGTATGAATTTGTCAAAAGTGTGTGAATGAATCTAGGTAAGTGTGTTTTGTGTTAAATGAGTACCACAACCATTTGTGATGCCTCCGGTAGGGCACATACATTGCTAACTGGACTGGCAGATCATGATATGTAGATATGTGTAAGATCATGCGGTAGAGACCCATGGCATTATATGATAATGAGGATAATCATGGTGTTGCCTTCGGAGAGATGTAAACCAAACTGATAGATTATGACAAGAAGATACGTATAAGACCATGAGGGAAAAACCCATGGCAGCTTTTGATATAGTTCATCGGGACAGTAAACATATAATTCTCTCTGAAGCCTTTGTGGCGTATTCTGTAAAGCCTCTGTAAAGCCTTTGTGGCACATTCTGTGATGCCTGTGTGGCGTATTTTGTATCACATTTGTGGGGTATTCTGCGATGCCTTTGTGGCATTTTCTATGATGTCTTTGTATTGTATTATGTAATGCCCTTGTGGCAAAATCTAGTCAACCGCCTATGTGGTGTGATCTGGGTAAGCTTTGAGACTCTCCGTTATCTGATGCTATGATAAAGATTTGGTAAGTTTGAAGATATCTCGGTTTGCATAGTCTTGTTGTGACACCCCAAACCCGACTGGAACGGACCAACCCGAATTCAAAGCGTTACATTAGCCACCGAAGTGACTCTCCAGCTAATGACCACCCGATGCACACCCTAACCTTATAACACCTCATTTATGACTAATTAACTATCATTTATTAATGCAGAAGCAATTTGTGAACCATTTTTAAACTTTTTCTAAGTATTTAAACTTAAGGGTATTTGGGTCATTTCACCACCTAAGGTTAAAATATCTTGATTTTATTTCTAAATAGTTATTGACCTTCTTTTAATCAAATTATGCAAGCCTTAAAAATTTCAGCTTAATTCCAATTCATTTACTATGTCTAATTCAAGTTTTATTATTAGAGACTAAATCGTAACTTTTACAAACTTTTAGTACATTTTCCACATTAAAAATTAAGAGTGTTTCTACCAAATATTTACAGTTACAAGTCTAATCCTAAAATATTACCAAGTTTTCCTATCATTAAAGGCTTCAATTAATCTAATCAAGTTTTATGACTTAATTATAAAGTAAGCAAATTAGAATACTAGATTACAAAAATAAAAAATTAAACCCCCAAAAACCCACACGTCCGTGTGCAAACCATAGCACCTATTTTGTCAAAAATTTGTTTTAGGTCCCTGATTTTACATATTTTACTCACCCATTAAACTTGAAATAGCTACAATTAATTACAATAAACATCCGCATATCTCCAATTTAATTTATTTACAACAAATATGCAACAATTAATCAAAATCTAACACCCAATTACACGCTTAGGAAACACCAATTAATTCATACAAGCTACATACCATAGTCACAAGCAATCCACTCCATGGTAAACTTCAATTAAACATTGTTAGTATAAAATACATGCTTCATACACCGTGTTATCAACCACCATACGAACACTCATCAACATACCATAAATCAAACTTCTATTCGACATAAAATCATGTATTAAAACAATTACAATATCACCAATATTAAAGTTCAATATTTAATGTCCAATGTCAATTACAAGTAAAATAACACTAGTCTCAAAAGCATCATAATGGCTCTATATAGTCTCTAAAGTAAATTTCTTAAGCCATTACTGAGCCATATTCTTGGATCGCCCTTGCACTCGCTTCTCAACTCCTTACGCTTGGAAATTATTTGCACGAAATGTGAGGGTGTGAGCTTAAAAAGCTCAGTGAATAATAGTAAAAACATCAAGTAATTGACACCTAATCATACATAAATCAAAGCAATTAAGCATTAAATTTTCAGTCACAACATGTTAACATTTCACCATAACATCATATGTTATTTCAAGAATTTAGAATCAATTTTTCCATGACATGTAAAATCATCTTTTAACACATAAACATTCAATTATATTGGCACAATCAATCAATTATATTGGCATAATACATCCATGGCAATAAGTAAACGTGTGATCATACATTGGATAAACGGATCTCCAAACTCCCACAAATCAAATATAGTCCTTTGAATTGAGTGTGTTGAAGCCACACACTCCCTTATAGTGCCTCAAATAACTCGAAGAGTGGAGACTCAAGCTCAACACTCCTTTATCTACGCCAAACAAATTAGTCCACCAAGAGCCATATGCTCACAATATCACAAATAATTGTAAATACTCACAAATCCTATGGCATGCCAACTATACCCAATGGATCCACCATGCAATGTTGCCAATATAATCATACATGCAAGGCATAAAATGTAACAGTCTATTTTTTATAAAATCGGAACAGTGGTTTCGAGACCACAAATTGAATTTCGAAAAGAAAATTTATTTTAATATTATTTTATGATCCATAGTATGATAATAATGTTGTTTGAAAATTTCATAAAGAAATTTTATCGATTATATGTTTAAATTTGATAAAGGACCAAATTGCACAAAGTGTAAAAGTTGAGTTCTAATAGCTAAAGGGATTAAGTAGCTATGGAATTCAAAATTTGAGGTCCTTAAATGGTAAATAGACCATTAAAAATGCTTAGTTTTTAAGAATGCTAATTCATCTATGGAAAATAAAATAAGAAAAGGATGAAATTAATAAAATAAGAAAATGATGAAATTGGAAAGTGAAATAATAAAAGATGATAAATGATAAAATAAAAATAAAAATGTAATGCCCCAAAAATCCTTAATGTTTTTTTTCGTATGTTTGTGATACACAAATATATGTCTGCTTTAATGGTTAAGTGTCTTGGGAGGAGTTTGAGAAGTCTTGGGTTCAAGCCTTGCCTTGTGCAAAAGTTTTGTTTTTAATATGAATAAGCCTCTGTCTCTAGTCAGTAGGCTTTTAAATAAATATGGGTAAAACATATCAGAAAAGGCATACTGGTCTAGGGGATGGTGGCGTGTTATTCTTACCTGAGGTCTGAAGTTCGAGTCCTGGCATGTGCAATAGAGTGTTTATTTTGCTGCCTATACCGTGTAGGTAGTGGAGGCTGACCGAAATACTACAGAGTTGAGTGGGGTTTGAGTTTGGTGGTTGAGGGGATTATGATGGAGGGATTTTAGGAGGAAATGTTTGGATTTGGATAGTGGAGTGGTTGAAGAGTTTTGAGGAGTCAAGTGAGGGGAGTGTTTAGAGGTCATGCTGAAATGGGAGTCTCATTTTGTAAAAAAAAAATCAGTCATAACTCACCTTTTGCCCATTGTGCCGAATTTTGCTTCTGGTTTTTGCTATTCATTCGTCGATTTTGTCTTCGTTTTTGTCTTCTTGGAGGCTGAATTTTGCTAGGGACTTCTTGTATCTTTCAATTTTGTTTTATTTTTTTTCAATTTTACTATTCCCTACAATCCCATTGCCTACCGATTTTCACTTCTTCTTCTCTCCCTCTCTCAATTGGTTTTGCTTTGGCCGAATATTTCTTCTTCTCTCCCTCAATCGGTGTTAGCAATTCCCTCTCTTCTCATCTTGGCTGTTGTGGCCTTATACTCTCTTTGCTTGCTTGTAGCTAAACCCTGCCCTTGTCTCCATTCGTCGCTTCTTTCTTATCATTATCGAAACTACTCCTTCTCCTACCCTCACTATGCCAACTTTTTCTTCATTTCTCTCTATCGATTTTATGGTCATTACAATTCTTCAGTTTTGCATTTCGGTAAGTCTAATTTTTAGTTTGGTTCAAAAAGTTCTTTCGAATAGTTGTTAATAGGAGGTTGGCTGAATTGCAGGTTGGAGCCGAGAGCTTAAGTGATCGTTATTTTTTGACGGTTTAGGTGGATAGGGCCCCGGTTGTTCAATCAAGGTAAATGGTTGTCGATTGGGTGATTTAAGGGTAATAGTATAGTGTTATCTTGTTACTTGTTGATTGAGTGCTTACCTACTTTCGGTTACTACTTAGGGAATTTTTCAAGGGTGAAATATCTTTAGTTGGTGTTAAGGTGGACAAAACTCCCCTCTTTACTTGATCGAAGAGTTCAAAGGTGTGGGCAGCTTTTTCTTTCGGCAAATAGAAACCAGGTGTGTGAAAACACTACTCCTAATCACAAATCGGCAAAAAGCCGAAAAGTGTGTATAGTCGACACCACACAGGCATACAGCTACCCGTGTGACTAAACATGGGCGTATAATTGATGAGGCCGACCATGTACGAATTCATGGGTTAGGCTGAATTGGGCAATGTGGGCCCCACGAGCATGGGGGCCCCTCACGGGTAAACCACACGGACGTGTGGAAATTATTGGGCCAGGTTGTGTAATACACACGGCCAAGGCCATTATGGGTCGTATGGGCTACACGGGCATGTGGACCTACAAGGGCCCGCAATATGGGCCGTGGGTCCATTTTCACTGTTTGACTATTAAGGTTGCATGGGTCGCCCGAGACGACTGTGGACCTATTGTTGGGTCGGTAAGTTTACCTAAACCCCTTACGCCCTAATTTTGGGGCCTAGAAGTAATGGGACTTGAGTCCGGGTTCGGGTAGAAGACGGCCCGAATAATTTGGACGTTATTGTTATTATTATTATTATTATTATTATTATTATTTTGTATGTTTAGTGTAGTAATTAAATAAATTACGAAGGGTTATGGTGTGGGGAAAAGGTCCAGGGCTCGGCCCATAGCTTTAGCAAAATTCTTAAATTTTTCTTCTTAAAGGAATCTGGGCAATATGCATTATTAATAATTTGGGCTGAGTTTTAACACAAACAAGCACCTGGCCCAGTGGCTAAGCACGTTAGGAGGGTGTGGGAGGTGCCTGGGTTCAAGGCACGACACGCGCAAATTGGGTGTTTTATTTTAGTATGCAGGTGGCGGTTGGAATAAGGGTTAAGAGGAGTTGCGAGCATAATTCAACACAAGGAGCGTCTGTGGCGCAGTGGTAGCAGTGTGCTGGGCACCGGAGAAGGCGCGGGAAAATTTCGTTTTATTTTAAGGCGAACCAAAACTGAAGCAGGTAAGGGTTATAAATTAATTGAGAGAGGATTATGTCATGAAAGAACTTCAGTGGAGTGGCAAGCAGCGTATGTGTGTGTTGGAAGGTCGAAAGTTCGAGATGTATAGCAGGCAAATTTCCTTTTTATTTCACAAGTAATCGGAGCTTCAGCAGGTAAGGTTTATAATTAATTGTGACCCTATATTAGTAAAGAAGGAAGCATGGTGCAGTGGCCAGCAGCACGGGCGTAGGCGCAAGGGCGCATTTGAGTGTCGGGGTTCGAGCCTCACCTCGTGCACAGAAGGCTTGGGTTTTGCTGTTCATGTGGGGAAGGAGTTGGAATCTGATCCGGACTCTCCTGGCAGCATGCTGAAGCGGTGCAAGGGGTGGATAAGGATGCTGCTAATTGGTGGAGGAGTTTGAGCTGATTAGGGGATTGGGTGAGGATGAGATAAGGGAGGAAATTTAGGAGCTGATCAAGGACTTGGAGTTGGCCGAATGTTGGACTCTTGAGGGGCAAGAGTTGGCCGGCCAAGGGGTCTTTAGTATAGGCAATTCGGCTAGGTCTTTGTGCCATTCTTTTTCCCTTGTCGAATATTATTTCCCTCTCCACTCTCTTTCATTCATCTTTTCTTTTTCTTTTCCTCTCATAGCCGAACCCATACTCTTCTCTTTCTGTCTCTTCCCTTATTTTTTCTTTTTTTCATTATTTCTCAATAGCCGAATCTTATCATAGCCAAACCTCTATTCTTTTCTTCCTTAAAAAGTCGAAACCCTCATACCTGTAGTATAGGAAGCCGAATATTGGCTACTTGAATCTGCTTCTTCTCGTAACTACGGTGGATTGGAGTTAAGATCATAGATAGGAGCACTTTTCTCGACCGAACAACGATTGGTAAGTTTGTCGAATAGCTTTCGTTAATTATTTATGATTTAAGATAAAATCCGGAACCCCTTAAGGGTGGCTAACGTTTGGACTAAGGGTGTTGGTGCCTCTTTCTTTTTCATTGTATAAGCGTTAGTGTGGGCAAGGGGGCGTGCAGTGAAGGGTTTGAAGACTGATTCGGATTGGATCTCTATATCTAATCCATATTTCGGCAAAAAGGTAAGAACTCAAGGGTTTAAGGGATGTTGGCCGAATTTGGTAAGGGGGAATAGTACGTAGTTTTGCTTACGGTTTGTGGACTGATGTTTAGTAACTCGATTGTAGGAAATTCGTGAGTGGATCGCGCCAGCGTACCGTGACAAATTAGGTGTGTAAACGACACTCACTTATAGACTAGATCGGCAAAAGCCGAAAAGCCGAAATGCCAAAAAGCCCGAGATTTTGTGGACTTATGGCGCGCGATGCGGCGCATGAAGCGCTTCGTGAGATGGTTTGGTTGTTAATCCTGGTAAGCTCAAGCGGTAAGATTGCAGAGTGCGCAATTTCGTGCGCTACGGTATATTTGGGCTTAATGGGCCGAAAACGGGTTAATGGGCCAAAGGGCCGAATTTGATAAAAATGCTCGGTAAGTGTTTCTGTTAATGCGTTAATGGTTGTAATGTGTATGTAAACCCTAAAATAAAAAGTTTTACTAAAATACCCTTAAGTATGAAAATTACCATTATACCCCTAGGTGCAAAATGATCGTTATACCCCTAGGGTTAATTTTGACTGAAATGCATGATATTCTGATTCTGTTTATTGTATGCCATGACATGTATATTTGTTGCATGGGATATGGGTTATATTGATGGAGGAAGCATTCTGGTGGCTATGCCATAAATATCTGATCTGGTGGCTCTACCACAAATATCTGTTTCTGGTGGCTCTGCCACAATTATCTGTATCTGGTGACTCTGTCACGATATCTGTTCTGGCAGCCATGCTGCATACTTGTGACGTGTAGCAGATGGGTGGATCGAGTAGTCTCCCCACATGGTGTAAGGTTGGCACAGGGGTGTAAACGGATGAATATGGGTTGGGTTTTCTGCATACATGATATCTGTTCTATTTCTGTTATGGGCCTATGGGCTTCATTTTGAATTCTGTATAGGGCTAAGGCCCAACTTAATCTGTTTCTGCGGTTTTAACTGATCTGGACTATGGTTGGGCTATTTTACACACTGAGTTTTCCAAACTTACCCCTTAATTTTATCCACGCAGGTAACCCCCATCCATAGTGGACTTGGAGCTGTGAGGGATTCGGAGTGGCCACACGTACTGCAAGCTTGATTTTTTTCTTATAAACTTAATCAGCTTTATTTACTTTAATTATTTTGGGTTTAAGTTGTAATAAGGCCGCTTTAATTGTTTTAATCGCTTTAGTATGATTATCTGCTTAGGCATGTTATTGATTTAAATGTTTGCGATTGAATAGCTCTAGGACTTGTTTTTAAAAGAAATTACCTGATTTCAGAATATCGCGAAACAAGACAAAGCTTCCGCAACGAAAACGTTTTTAAAATTAATAAGTGTTTTCAAATGGTTTAAAATGAAATGGTTTCTTCTAAACAATCGCTCAGTTAAAATGTAGCAATGGTGGTGTGCATGTCTAGGAGTGGGTCCGTGAAGAGCTTGGTACTTAAGCAGTCTAATAGACTCACCTCCTCTTTTTTGGTACCCTACCTGGTGCACAGCTTCCATTCACTTTGATATAAAATGAAAATATTCTTTGAACACTAAGAAAATATTTTAGATAAAACATGGGTTTTCAGTAACGCTTCAATGTGACACGTTGGATTCGGCCGTAACGTCTGGGCCGAGTTTGGGATGTTACACCCCCTATTTGATAAAATGACTATTTTGCCCCTATGTGATGTATGGATCTATATTCATGTATTACTATATTTTAGCATGCTATTTTAACTGCATTGAGTACATGTGAAATATTATGATATGACATGACATGTTATATGATGCATTTCATAGGGATGAGTTTAATATGATTGGAGGAAGTGTACCATACTGGCAACTCTGTTGCAAATACTGTTTAGTGCTGCAACTGGTACTACTTGGAGTGTAGAGATGGGTGGGTTGATTAAATCCCCACATGGAGTGTAGGGTTGGACGGAGATGGAGTGTAGAGGCTTGTTCGGTAGGATTTCTTGATTGCATATTTGTACCGTTATTATCATTGAGATGGGCTCAGGCCCAAATTGATATTGAACCATTATTGAAATGGGCTTAGGCCCAGACTGTATTTGCTCACTGTATGGTTGTTTGATATGGGATTACACACTTGGTTTTAGTAAACTCACCCTTCTGTTGATCTGCGCAAGTAATCACCAAACTTAGTCAGACCGGTGCTGGTAGGGACTCAAAGGTGGCCACACAATCACATAAATTTTCATATTTGATTTAGATTATAAGTAATTTCTGTAACACCCCAAACCCGGCCTAGACATTATGACTGAATCTGGCAGTGTAACATGATAGTGATTTTCGTAAATAAAATTTCATTTTAAAAAAAAAACCCATTTTGAATTAACCCTTTTTGTAATCTTAGCTAGTATTTAGGCCATCTTGTTCATGTTTAAAACCCACGTTGTTTTAGCAAAATGTTTAATAAATTAAATCGCTGTTATCTTTTTAAAACATTGTTTATTTGCGGAAGCTTTTTGAAATAGGATGTGTATGTATGATGTTTTCAAAAACATTTATCATTTTGAAAACTCGTGTCCTATTACTACCAGATATGAATCATAATAAACAAATTCCAGCTTAAAAGTTAAAAAATAAAAGAGGCCTTATTACATAACCAAATACCTAAATTAAATTATAAAGTAAAATTTAATAAAAAGTCTATGCAGTTGTGTGGCCACCTTTGAGTCCCTCCCAGCACCGACCCGCCTAAGGATTACCTGCGCAGAAAACAGAAGGGTGAGTTTATGAAGACTTAGTGTGTAATCCCTTAATAACAGTCCATCATACAGTAGGCATTTACAGTCTAGGCCTAAGCCCACTTTAGTAACAGTTTAATCTCAGATAGGGCCTTAGCCTATTACAGTTTAAGAATCAGTGTGAGCCTTAGCCTAATTCAGTAGCGGTTACAATACAGATATGCAAATAGAAATCCTACCTAGCCAACCTCTACACACCACTCCGTCTATGTAACAGCCCGATTTTGGGCCTAATTGGAACAGTGGTTTCGGAACCACTATTCTGAGGCTGGAGAAAATTATTTTGATGTTATTTTATGTGATATAGCATGTTTATAAAGGTGCATAAAAATTTTGGTATATTAATTTTAGTAATTTCTAGCCCAATTTCGAAAAAGGACTAAATCGTGTAAAAAGTAAAAGTTGTGTTTTAATACCTAAAGGTGTTAAATTGCCTTGTATCTTAAATTCGAGGTTTTTAAAGTGCAAATAGGCCATTAAATAAGTGATGGCCGACCATGAGACAAGGTTATTAAAAAGTCAAAATTGTTAGGTGAGTTTGGTGACTTATTTGACTAAAAAATAAAACAAAAAAGAAAAAAGGCTATCATCTTTTATCTTTCTCTTTCTTCTCCACCGATTTTTGCTCAAGAAAACAGCCATGGAAGTCCAAAAATTTTCAGCAACTTTCATCCCTTGCAAGTAAGTCATTTAGAAGGTTGTTTTTGATGATTTTTGCATTTTTAGAATCCTTGTAACATTAGCTTTCAAATGAGGAGACTATCTTGCAAAATGGTTGATAGTCTAGGGACTTGCCATGAGAGGATTTGTGTTGTTTTTTGAATTTTTATGAAAGAAAATGAGTCATGGTTGAGTAATAAACAACTTTTGTGAAGAAATTTTTATGAAAACCCCTAAAAGGACCATTTTGTAAAGCTTGTAAAATAGGTGATAAATGTGTGAAATAATGAGAATTCTGGGCTTCTTCTAGTATAAAAAGTATTCGGCTAGGCTTGGGTAGTGAGAAAATATGATGAAAATAGATTTTTCGAGCCTAGGGGTAAAATGGTCATTTTGTCAAAGTCTAGGGGCAAAATGGTCATTTTATCAAAGATTTGAAATTTTGAGTGTCCAAATTTATTTAGTGATTAAATGAGTGAATTTCATCATGTTAGATCAAGAAATCGAGGTTTGGGCTTAAATCGAGAAAGTGCGTGGTTAAGGACAAAAAGAGAAGATTTAGCCGAAATTGTATTTGAGGTAAGTTCGTATGACTAAATAAGCTTGTTACCCATGTTATTATTAATATTCTTGAATCTATCTTGCCTCGGATGTATTGAATTATATGTTGATGATATTGAGTATAATGAAAGTGATGCCAAAAGTCAATAACATTCATGTGATGGCAGAATACATTAGAAATTCAATGGAATATGATATCCCATGGAAACGAGTAAGTTGTATGTAAATAATATAACTATATCGTTATTATACGTATTTGGATTGATATAACATAAATTGCTTGATTGTGGAAATGATTATGTATGATGAGAATTGATGTAGAGGAACATCCCAATTGAACTTTAGGAATAAACGGATATTCATGCCATGACATTTGGGCGATATGTGTGTGCTAGTGTAAGACATGTCTGGGACATGCACTGGCCACATTATGAGAGCCAGTGTAAGACCATGTCTGGGAATGGCATTGGCATTGAGACGAGAGCTAGTGTAAGACATGTCTGGGACATGCATCGGCTACGAGATGTGTTTGTGTAAGACCATGTCTGGGACATGGTATCGGCACGGATGTGTGAGAGCTAGTGTAAGACCATGTTTGGGACATGGCATTGACATTATACCCTATGTTTGAGGCTTAGTGAATATCCGATAGCTTTCTGAATGGTTCAACGGTGAGAGTTACGGTTTAAGCTAAATGAGAAAGATTATAACCATATTGTGAGTGGTACAAGTACTTACATGAAATTGATGAGATGTGAATTCAATTCATGTTATATGATTAGTAAGGAATGAAAATGAGCATGTTGAGTAACACAGGTATGTATGCCAAGCTCTTGAGAAATGATTTCAGTTTATGATGCACATTTGATGAAGATGTAAATAGGTAATTCATGCCTATGAGAATGATTTTGTGATGACCTTGTGATTATAGGTCTATACTTATGATGTATGAATATGTAGCCTTACCAATGTGGTGGAAATGAATTAATATAGTGTGATAAACTTAGTATCGTTAATTTACGCTAAAATAGTTTTGGACAGCAGCCATAGTTTGACTTTGAAAATACACTAAAAATAGTGGAAAATGATTTAGAGGCTGAATAAAATATGGAATTAAATACTGTTGAGTCTAGTTTCTTATAAAAGAAACCGTGTAAGCAAAAGAATTTCCTATAATAAGATATTTGAAGTTGTGTGAGATAGAGTCAGAATGACTTTGAAATCCCCTGTTCTAATTTTAGAAAATCATTATAAATTGTAAAAAAAATTTATGAGTTGTAATTTATATGTTTAGAATCCTTAATGAGTCTATTTTCAAGATAAATAGACTATACCATTATTTGAGTCTTGTGCTATGAGATAATTGAACTTTAGTGCAGAAGGGTCGGAACTATCAGGTAGTGAATCAGGGGTAAATTTGAGGAATAAAATGTACTATTTCACTAAACCAAAAATTCTGGAAATTTTATGGTAGAAAGCTACGTGAATCTAGTTTCAAGGAAAATTAACAGAACTTAATTTGGAGTTTCATAGCTCTAGATATAAATATTCTATTAACTATTATACAAGAAGACAGCTTATCATGAACTTGAGAATATGTTGGGAACATTGATAAAACATGTTAATGAGTTGCTTATTGTTTTCATATGAACTTACTATAAACCTTACCCCTTTCCTTTCCCATGTTCTCTAGTGTTAACAGGTTATCTCGGGTTGGAGTTCGTCAGAGATATTATCACACTGTCAAGCTATCGCTATTGGTGTAAGTAATTTCAAGTACTTTGAGTCTATGGCATGTATAGGGTTTAAATATTTGAGCATGTGATATTATGCTTTAGCAAAATGTATTGGCTTATTTTAGTTATGGGGTTGTAAACCCATTTTAAATATGCATGCATGTGCTATGGTCTTACGTGATGAGTTTATAATGATTATGGCATGAATGTAGTAAAGATGTGAGTAAAATCTATAATATCTATTGCATGCGAAACTGCCATGGTCATGGCATGTTAGGAATGTTTAAGTGCCTAATTTTCCATGTTGTATGCTATTGTATAAGTATGCGTGCATGTGTGGTGAGGGTAACAAAATGGCTTGGAAAATAACCTTGTATTTGTCTACACGGGTAGACACACGAGTGTGTGTCTAGGCCGTGTTTGACACACGGTCCGCCCCCATGGGCATGTTGTCCAGCTGTGTGTCCCCTGCACCTAAGTTTTGAAGTCAGTATGTATGGTAGTGAGCACACGGGCAAGAGACACATCCATGTGTCTCAGTCGTGTGAAGAACACGGCCATAGGACACGGACGTGTGCCTTGGCCGTGTGGCTTCAATTTGTTCATGACCAAATTGGCAGAATGTCCAGGTTTTTGGACACTGGTTCGGGACAAGGGTGTGTCCTTAGCACACGGGTGTGTGCTCTATATCCACAAGGGCGTGTGGAGCCTTAAAGCATGAAAATTTTCCAAGTTTTTCTTAAACTCTCGGTTTAGTCCCGAACCGTCTCTAATGCATGTTTTGGGCCTCGTGAACCCGTTTAAGGGACAAAATGTATGTGAAATGAAAAGTTTTAAATTCGAACGAAATTTCATGGCCAAGTTAGTATGAAAGTGCTTGAAATAAGTCCAGTAGCATCTCGAACCCTGTCCAGGCATCGGATACGGTCGAGGGGTGTTACAGTCCAACCCCACACACCATGTGGGGATAAAATCAACCCACCCATCCCTACATACCAAAAATAGCACTACTGGCGGCACTAAACAAAAATTGCAGCAGAGCTGCCATAACAGTACAATTCCTCTAATCATAATAACCCAACCCCATGCATTACATCATAATGTCTTACATGTGTGCAACATATATAAAATGACATGCTCAGTACAGTCATACATAACATAGGGGCATATCCGCCATTTTACCTCATAGGGGCAAAACAGTCATTACATTAGATTGGGGTCTAGATATACTTACCGGCCCAACAATAGGTCCACAGTCGTCTCGGGCGACCCATGCGACCATAACAATCAATCAGTGAAAATGGGCACAAGGCCCGCAATGCGGCCCATGTGGGTCAACACGCCCGTGTGGCCCACGAAACCCAAAAATGGTCTTGGCCGTGTGGACTACACAACCTGACCCAATAATTACCACAAGTCCGTGTGATTTACCCATATGGGGCCCACGAGTCCGTGGGGCCCACTCAGCCTATTTCGGCCCAACGTGGCCCAAAATGACCTAAGCCCATGAAATCGCTCATGGTGGCCTCTACGATCAAACTCCCACGTTTTACGGGTTCGGACTACAACACGATCGAGCGTACACTCGTGTAGCGTTAATGGTCATACTTTTCGGCTTTTGTCGATCTACGTTTAAAGCAGTGTGGTTACACACCTGTTTGCGAAAAGTACACAAATCTCCACAGACACCAAACCTAGATTCAATCATGAAGCAATGTTAGTCTTTTAATCATTAAAGTTAACACCCTCTTAATAGCACTTATTCCCCAAAATGGTAATTGTTACCTACCTTGAATGAGCAAAAATGATTTATCCCACTTAAACCACTGATCAAAGTTGCCTTCCAAAACCTTGGCAAAATCTGTATTGCATCCCAATCTTGTTAACTATTACTATGAATGTAAATAACTAGAACAAAGTGAACAACGACTTACCACCACGTAGAACCAAGGATGGTTGATATAAATAATCTGCCTACAAAGGTACACTCTAAAATCAGGACACGAGATGAAACAGTCACACCCCTGTCAGAAATGGCAGATAAAAGATGGTGTTAGAGAGAAAGCTTATTGCGATAGAGAAAAAGAGGAAAAAGAACAACCATGAACCCCAATAGAGATGGCAGCAATAGCAAAGTTTGGCTATAAGCCAAGGATTCGACAATCCAAAAGAAAAACCAAGTTACCTTAATCGAGTGCAGAGCAATTCAGCTTCAAAAGAAGAGGACAAACGGCTGGTAATGAGAGAACCAAAAGAGTAGAGTGGGAGAGGAGGCAAGGGATATTCGGTCAATGCACAAAAAGGGAGAGCAACAGTTCAAAGAAGGAAAAAGAGTAGAGAAGGAATCAGAAGGTATTCAGTCAAACAACAAATCAAATGGGGGGGAGAAGGTGGAGGAGTTTGATCAAGAAAAGGAATCGAGAGAGGAAACTTGTCAAACCCCTAAGATTTTATGCCATAATCGGCCCCAAGAAAAGAAATACCAAAAGAACCTGATAAAAGAAAAACAAAGCAACACAAGAAACAGAATTCAGCATCAAGGGAGAAAAGAACCTAAAAGAATGACCAAAACACAGTGATTGCTCAAAACCAAAACTTGCAAGGAGTGAGAGACCCAATTTGGCACACCCACTTCCATACCCCTCAAAACTCCTAAAATCTCTCCCCATATCACTCCTAAGATCACTTAAATTTATCCCACTTAACCACATCCTTACCAGCTGAAATTCCTTCCAACAAACTCCCAGAATTCGGCCACCACTCCCCACTCCTCAAACACCCCAATTTCAGTCCAACTACAACACCTCCTCAGCGCCAGTAGCAAAATAAAATACCATTTTTCGCCGCCAAGCCTCGAACCTCAGCTCCCCTGGAACACTTCACATGCCTTTATCCCCTAGATCAGTAGGCTTTTTATGACATAAAATGCCCATATTTATTTAAGAAGCCTACTGACTATAGACATGGTTAATTCAAGTAAAAATAAAATTTTGTACAAGCCAAGGCTTGAACTTAGAACTTCTCCAATACTTCTTAGGACACTTAACCACTGAAGCAAGCATGCATTTATGCAACACAACACACAAAAATAAATACTTAGATTTTGGGTATTTTGCTGTAATAAGGCCTTTATGGATTTTTACTTTAATTTGGGTTTTTATTTGTTTTGATTTATAACTGCTAGCAGTAGGAAAGGATGCGGGATTTCTAAAAGATAAATGTTTTTTCAAAGATACCACAAATACGCAACCTATTTTAAGAGCTTTCGCAAGAAATAATGTTTTAAAAATTAATGACATTTTAATATGATTAATTTTTTCACAAATGACTCACAGTTTAAAAATGAACGGCGCGTCTTAAAATCATCTTAGAGATCACACAAAGAGGTTAAATAGAGAATAGGTTTTTCAACGACATCATACTTTACGAAAAACGCTTCAATGTGACATCGCCAGATTCGGCCATAACGTCCAGGCCAAGTTTAGGGTGTTATATTTAGTGGTATCAGAGCTAGGCTACAAAACTCAGCTGTGGATTTGGGTTTCTTTTGATAAATTAGAATTTCTAAAAGAATTGTTTCAAATGATTTGAAGTATTTTGGAAGGTTTTACTAAATGTGTGGTACACCGAGTCTCCGGTGCCGATTCTATAAGTCTTCTAAAACTGTTGTTTGTTTAAACTAAAATGTTGAGACTACTGTAGGTAGTAGACTGTACTGAAACACTTTATTTAGGGTAAACTAAAAACTGTAGTAAGACTGTGATCTACGAAAACGAACTCTGAAATACTAATATTGTTTTCCATAAAATATCTGTTAATAAACACTGGAACTGTAAACTGACGCATAAAAATGTTAATATAGATAAAACACAATTCGATAATGAGTACCATAGGTACTCGCAGAAGGGGTACAAGAGGCCACAGCGGAGGCCGTGGAGGTGCTCGAGCTGGGTCCTCGTCATCTGGCCAAATGCCTAATATAGAAACTAGGGAGGTGCCGGCTTCACCTGTGACTGAGACTAGGTCTCATGATCATGCGGCTGGGGATGGTGCGCTGTCTTAAGCCATGTTACGAATTCTGAAGAGGGTCGCTAGGCCCAATACCGGTCTGTAGGCTGTGGGTCGGTTACAGAACAACTTCGGTCTAATGGAGCTAAGATTTTTAGGGGTATTGCTGAAGTTGCCTCTAATGCGGCTAAGTATTGGATTGAGGCCACATAGAGGATCATGGACGATCTCGACTGCACCCCCGAGCAGAAACTAAAGGGTGTAGTGTCACTATTAAGAGATGAGGCTTACCAGTGGTGGCTTACGATTAAAGAGGGCACTCAGCCTGACCGATTGACCTGGAAATTTTTCAAGACTACTTTTCAGGAAAAGTATGCGTGTGCTAGTTATGTGGATGCCTAGAGGAGAGAGTTTTTAAATCTAACACAGGGGCATAAATCAGTGGCCGAATATGAGGCTAAATTTTTGCGACTAAGCCGCTATGCGCGTGGGATGGTGGCAACTGAATATGAGCGTTGTGCTTGTTTCAAGGACGGTCTCAAGGATAGTTTACGGGTTTTGATAGCTCCACAGAAGGAGCGAGATTTTGCTGCATTGGTTGAAAAGGCAAAGATTACCGAGGAAGTAAAGCATGCTGAGCGTCTGAACCGTGAGAAGGAGAGAGGTAGGAACAAGAGGGATTTAGAGCCCTCAAGTTCCTTTCTGAGGCCTAAGAAACAGGCCAAAGTTGACGGGTCGGTCAGAGTTGGGGCCCCTGTTGTTGCTACTGGACCGTAGCTCTGTGTTGATTGTGGGAGACGCCATCAGGGCGAGTGCTGGAAAAAGATTGGAGCATGTTTGAGGTGAGCATCATTGGAGAACCGTATTAGAGAGTGTCTACGGAGGCCCGATCAGGTGCAAGCTATAGATTTGGGTACTGTATAGCCATCGAGAGGTGTTTAGCAGCCACCGAGAGGCCGTGGTCAGGCCAGAGGGGGTAATGGTTTGTGCTGTAGTCAGACGGAAATGGGCAGAGGTGCTGGTCATACTGAGGCCAGGTAGCTAGCTTTGGTTTATGTTGCATGTCACTGAGAGGATGGAGATGCTCTAGATGTTATCACGGGTACGCTCTTTATCTATAATGTACCCTATACTGCACTGATAGATATAGGATCTACTCATTCCTATATAGCTTGTACTGTGTCTAAGACTCTTGGTATCTTGGTTGAGAGCACTACGAGTGAGGTTACTATAATCAGTCCTTTGGGGCAATCGATAAGGGTAAATAAACTGTTCAGAGATGTTCCTTTGAAGGTTCAAGGGGTTATCTTTTTGGCGGATGTGATGGAACTTCCTTTTAGAGAATTTGATTTAATACTAGGAATGGACTGGCTGGTTAAACATCGGACGAGCTTGGATTATGCAGCTAAACGGATGGTACTAAGAATTGTGGAGGATGCCAAGGTAGTTGTAGTTGGGGAACGTTGAAATTACTTGTCGAATGTGATTTTTGCATTAAGGGCCGAGAAGTTGGTTTGTAAGGGTTGTGAGGTGTACCTGGACTACGTTAGTGTTTTAGATTCTTGGGTTTCTTCTGTTAAAGATATCAGAATGGTTAAAGACTTCCTGGATGTCTTTCCTGATGAGCTGCCTAGGTTACCTCCAAACTGTGAAGTTGAGTTTGGGATTGAGCTCTTGCCTAGTACAGCTCCGGTGTCCATCTCCCCTTATAGAATGACACCAAAGGAGCTTGTTGAGATTAAAGCTCAGATTCAAGAGTTGTTAGATTGTAGGTTTATCTACCCTAGTGTGTTTCCGTGGGGAGCACTAGTTTTGTTTGTGAAAAAAGGATAGATCCATGCGTATGTGCATCAATTACCGACAATTGAATAAATTGACCATTAAGAATAAGTATCCCCTATCAAGGATAGATGATCTGTTTGACCAATTTCGAGGAGCTTCAGTTTTCTCTAAGATTGATCTTCGATCGGGGTACCATCAACTGAGGGTTAAAGAGACTGATGTATACAAGACAGTGTTTAGGACTCATTATGGTCATTACGAGTTTCTAGTGATACCGTTTGGATTGATGAATGCACCAGCAGCTTTTATGGATCTGATGAACCGAGTGTTCCAGCCCTATCTGGATTGGTTCGTAGTGGTTTTTATTGACGACATCCTGGTATATTTGAGGACTGAGGATAAGCATGATGAACATCTCCGAGTGGTTTTGTAGAGTCTGAGGGAGAAACAACTGTACGCCAAGTTCAGTAAATATGAGTTTTGGTTACGAGAGGTAACATTTTTGGGCCATGTGGTATCTGCTGAAGGGATTAGGGTTGATCCTTGAAAAATTGAGGCTATTTTGGAGTGAAAGCCGCCTAAGACTGTATCTGAGATTCCTAGTTTTTTGGGATTGGCAGGGTATTATCGATGATTTGTAGAGGGATTTTCTCTAATCCCAGCACCTTTGACTAAGTTGTTACGTAAGGAGGTGCCATTTTAACTAGACTGATGCGTAGTAGGAGAGCTTTAAGAAGCTCAAGAAAGTTCAGATTGAGGCCCCTGTCTTGATACAGCCAGAGTCAGGGAAAGAGTTCACTGTCTACAATGATGCATCACATGTTGGTTTGGAATTTTTTTGATGCAAGAGGGTAATGTGGGTGCGTATGCGTCCCGTCAGCTTAAGTCTCATGAGGCGAATTATTCGACGCACAACTTGGAGTTAGCCACGGTGGTATTCGCATTGAAAATTTGGAGGCATTACCTATACGGTGAGAAGTGTATCATTTACACTGATCACAAGAGCCTCAAATATCTCCTCACTCAGAAGGAGCTAAATCTTAGGCAGTGTAGATGGATTGAGCTGCTTAAAGACTATGATTGTACAATCAAATACCATCCTGGAAAGACCAATGTGGTAGCGGACGCATTGAGTCATAGATGATCTAAGGGCGATGTTTGCTCGCCTCAGTTTGTTTGATGATGGTAGCTTGTTAGCTGAGCTCCAAGTTAAACCAACGTGGATTGAGAAAATTAAGGGTAAACAGTTGGAAGATGAGTCGTTGGGTTTTCATTTTCGACAGGTTGAGAGTGGGGATACTGTGGATTTTGGACTGAATAGCGAAGGGGTGCTCTGTTTTAGTGGGAGAATCTGTGTACCTAAGGTTATTAATTTGAGGTAGTCTATAATGTGAGAGGTGTATAGTAGCCCTCATGCTATGTACCCTGGTGAAAATAAGATGTACCGAGACCTTCGTGAGTTATATTGGTGGCCGGGACTTAAGCGTGAAGTTACTGACTTCGTGGGTAAATGTCCAACATTTCAGCAGGTTAAGGCTGAACATCAGTTGCCTTCAAGGTTGCTTCAGCTAGTTAAAATTCCACTTTGGAAGTGGGAGAGAGTGACTATGGACTTCGTTAGTGGGTTGCCCCTAACGCCTACTAAGAAGGATTCAGTATGGGTCATCGTGGATCAATTGACCAAATCTACCCATTTCATACCGGTTCGTACTGATTACTCTTTACAGAAGCTGGCTAAACTATATGTGTCTGAGATAGTGAGACTGCATGGGGTACTGGTTTCAATAATATCTGATAGGGATCCTTGCTTCAAGTATCGATTTTGGAAGAAGTTACATGAAGCTCTGGGTACGAGGTTAAACTTCAGTACTACGTTCCACCCTCGGTCAGATGGCCAATCAGAGAGGGTGATTCAAATACTGGAGGACATGTTAGGGAGTTGCACGATCGATTTATGAGGTAGTTGGGAGGATTACTTGCTGCTAGCAGAGTTTGCTTATAACAATAGCTATCAGTCTAGCATACAGATGGCACCTTACGAGGCATTATATGGTCATAGGTGTCGCACTCCTTCGTGTTGGACTGAGTTGGGTGAGCGGCGTGTTGTGGGCCCTGAATTAATTTCTGATACCGAGAATAAAGTTAGACTAATTCCAGATCAATTGAAAGCGGCATCATACAGACAGAAGTCGTATGCAGATCTGAAGCGTAAAGTGTAACGTCCCCACGCCCGAAACCGTCATCGGAGTTAAGCTTGAGGTGTTACTAATCTTATTTTACCTTTTTAAACAATTCTAACTACTTGTATTAATTTTCAGAATAAACTATTTTTCTACATCACGGTTGCTTAGAAATTCATATCTCGAGTTACGAAACTCGAAATCCAATTCCGTAAATTTTCCCTGAAAATAAACTTATATATATATTTACTAATTTTTTTCTAGAATTTTTGGTTGATCCAATTAGTACAGTTTATCAGTTAAAGTTACTCCTAATTCAGAATTCGACTGCACTGACCTCTACTTACTACGAACCACTTTTCTCCCTGTAAAAAAATTCATATGACAATACCGTTTGTTTCTATTAAAACTAAATTAAATAAGGATTCTAACCATATAAAGTACACCACCTAATTATTTTTATAAAATTTATGGTGAATTTCTAAAGTTGAAACAGGGGATCCAGAAATCGCTCTGGCCCTATTTCACTAAAACTCAGATATCTTATAAAATACAAAACCTTTACTTGCTTCGCTTATTCCATATGAAAATAGACATAATGAGATTTAATTTGATATATTATTCACTATCAAACCATGTCTCTACAAATTTTTGTGATTTTTCAAAATCACGTTATTTCTGATACTTGAATCCGTTTTTAAGTTACTTTCACATTTTTCATAATTTTCATGTGATAATTACTACTTAATCATACATACTATTAAACATGTATATCATCAGCCATTCTATTAGCTAATCACTAGCAAATATTTACACATCATTCATTGATCATATCATATCAAAAGAAACCAAGTTCCTATACATGCTATACACAAAACGAAACGTCTAACTATACCAATGTAATTTCTTCGATAGTGTGATCGGGCCTCCGACGTTTCCTTCGATCCCCGAGTGGCTTGATAAAAACTATAAGAAAAAGAAAATAAGAGAGTAAGCACTAGGCTTAGTAAGCTTACAAGCAAATAAATTACAACATTCAACATAATGAATAAATATACATCAAGTCACCTAGCCTCATAAACTTTCTTTACTTCTCATTTTCTACCTTCTTCTTTACTTACTTACCTTCTTTCTTACCTGACCTTTCACTATTCATAAATATAATCTACCTTCCCTTTTTGCTGATAATTCACTATGATTTAACATATACAATGACCCGTTGAACCACTCGGAATACTAAGGATACTAGGGTCGTTCCTGTCTATCAATATCCTGCCAATGCCATGTCTTCGACATGGACTTACATGAATTATTCCTATCTCCAATGCCATATTTATATATATAATATGGGCTTACATGGCTCATTCCTATCTCCAAAGCCATATATCTGATATGGACTTACATGGCTCATTTCTATCCTGTCCTGTCAACCCCAATATCCTAATATTCCTAAGGTTCAAACGGGGCTTCCTAATGCTTTTTCTCTGCTACTTCGCCTTTAATTCGACTTTAAATATTCTAAAAAAATAAGTATATAAATGCTGGAAATTAACAATAATAATGTAAAATATAAGAATATTGCATTTATTTACTGCAAACTTACCTCGATACAAAATGTGATTAAACTTTACAATTTAGTCCTTTACTTTTTCTTTTCCCCGATCTACTCCTGAATCTCGTTCTTCTTGATCTACAACAGCAAATTTAACTTATTTAGTATTCACATTTATCAAAACAGTCCTTTACTCAAACTTTGGAAAAATTACATTTTTACCCCTAAACTTTTGCATATTTACACTTTTACCCCAATCTCGTAAATTAAACTTCAACCTATTTTCTTATGTTTTATTACATGCTGATCATTTTTCCATTCTATGGCAGCATCAAATTCATACTCTAACATGCACTTATGACTATTAGGTATTTTACCTATTAAGCCCTTTTACTCGTTTTTACCTGAAACCGAGTAGCACAAGTTGTCTAACATAATCTAAGACCTCATATTCTATCATAAAACATCAAAATAAACACTTTTCACCTATGGGTATTTTTCCAAATGTGAACCCTAACTTAAATTATTGCTAGCATAAGCTTTATGGAGCTACCAGGACTCTGAAAACGTAAAGAACATTAAAAACGGGGGTTGGACTCACTTACTATGGAGCTTGAAAATTGAAGAAACCCTAGCTATGGAGAGAGCAAAATTTGGCAGCAACCATATGAGAAAGATGACCATTTTGTGTTATTTTTCCCTTTTTATTTCATTTAATATGCAAATGACCAAAATGCCCCTCCTTATTAAACTTTCAAAAATTCCTTCCATGTCCTAATTTTTGTCCATGAACTTAAAATTGGTTAAATTGCTATTTAAGACCTCCTCATTAATATTCCAAAACAATTTCATACTAAAAACTTCTAGAATGCAAGTTTGCAAATTATTCGATTTAATCCCTAACCTCAACTTAATCACTTTATGCATAGAATTTCATCACGAAATTTTTGCACAATCATGTAATCATATCATGAACCTCAAAATAATAATAAAATAAATTTTTCTACCTCGAATATGTGGTTTCGTAACCACTGTTCCGTTTAGGCCCTATTTTGGGATGTTACATTTCTCCCCCCTTTAGGGATTTTCGTCCCCGAAAATCTTACCTGTGAAGAGATTTGGGTACTGTTTTCACATAGCCTCTTCGGGTTCCCATGTAGCCTCGTCTACCCCATGTCTTTTCCATAGTACTTTCACAAGTGCAATACTTTTGTTCCTTAATTGCTTTACCTCTCGAGCTAGAATCTTTCTTCGGTTCTTCACCGTAAGTCATGTCATTTGAATCTCAACCTCTGTCTGAGAAATCACATGTGACGGATCTGAACGATAACGACGTAGCATAGACACATGAAATACATTATGAATCTTCTCTAACTCAATCGGCAAAGCTAACCGATAAGCTAATGGTCCGACTCTCTCAATCACTTCAAACGGTCCAATAAAACGTGGACTTAGTTTGCCTTTCTTGCCAAATCTAAGAACTTTCTTCCACGGGGATACTTTCAAAAAAAACTTTGTCACCAACTTGATATTCAATCTTTTTTCTCTTCAAATTTGCATACGAATTTTGTCTGTCTGAAGCTGCTTTCAAGCAATCTCTGATGATTTTTACTTTCTCTTCTGTTTCCTTAACTAGACCAACCCCGTAAATCTGATCTTCCTTAAGCTCTGTCCAATACAAAGGTGTGCGACATTTACGTCCATACAAAGCTTCATAAGGTGCCATCTTCAAACTCGACTAATAACTATTATTATAGGCAAACTCTACTAATGGTAAATATTTTTTCCAACTGCCTTGAAATTCCAGTACACAGCATCTAAGCATATCTTCAAGTACCTGAATAACTCTCTCTGACTGACCGTCGGTTTGAGGATAGAAAGCTATACTAAAACTCAACTTTGTGCCCAAAGCCTTCTGTAATTTCTTCCAAAACCGTGAAGTAAATCTTGGATCTCTGTCTAAAATGATCGATAATGGTACCCCGTGTAGTCTGACTATCTCTGAAATATACAACTCGGCGAACTTGTCAAGTGAATAATCCATACGAACTGGGATAAAATGAGTCGACTTTGTTAATTTATCAATCACAACCCATACTGCATCTTTCTTTCTCGGTGTAAACGGCAATCCTGTTACAAAATCCATAGTAATTCGATCCTATTTCCACTTAGGGACTAGCACGGGCTGCAATAAACCTGAAGGTACCTGATGTTCGGCCTTTACCCGCTGACAGATCAAGCATCTAGAAACAAACTCTGAAATGTCCCTTTTCATTCCTACCCACCAATACATTTTCTTCAAATCATTATACATCTTTGTACTACCTGGATGAATAGACAAAGAACTACTATATGCTTCCTGTAAGATCTTTTGAATAAGCTCATTATTCTTTGGTACGCATACCCTGTCTCTGAACATCAAACAACCGTCAGAATTGATCTGAAAATTTGACTCTATATCCGACTCACACTGATCTCTTTTGGCTAACAACTCACTGTCATTTTTTTGAGCTTCACAAATTTCTTCAAGAAACATCGGTTTGGCTCTCAACTCAGCTAAGATAAAACCATCATCTAATAAGGCTAGACTAGTGTTCAAAGCTCTTAATGCAAACAAAGATTTCCTACTCAAAGCATCAGCAACAACATTTGCCTTACCTGGGTGATAATCGATCACTAACTCATAATCTTTAATCAACTCTAACCATCTTCTTTGCCTCAAATTCAAATCTTTTTGAGTCATCAAATATTTCAAACTTTTGTGATCAGTAAATATGTGGCACTTCTCACCGTACAAATGATGTCTCCAAATTTTCAGCGCAAAAACAATGGCAGCTAGCTCTAAATCATGTGTCGGATAGTTCTTCTCATGTGGCTTTAGCTGTCTAGAGGCATAAGCGATTACCTTCTCTTCCTGCATAAGTACACAACCAAGTCCATCCATGGACGCATCATTGTAAATCACAAACTCCTTTACAGTTACGGTTGTACTAAAACAGGAGCTTTAGTCAACAATGCTTTTAACTTATCAAAACTCTGTTGACACTTCTCACTCCATTCAAACTTGACATCCTTTCGCAGCAATCTTTTCAGCGGGGTAGCTATCATAGAAAATCCCTCTACAAATCATCTATAATATCCAGCAAGACCAAGAAAACTTCTAATTTCTGATACATTTCTAGGAGACTTCCAATCAACAATGGCTGAAATCTTGCTCGAATCAACCTTAATACCTTCACTTGAGACAATATGTCCAAGAAAACCAACTTCTCGTAACCAGAACTCACTTTTGCTGAACTTGGCATACAACTGATTATCTCTCAGAATCTGTAAAATTGTTCTCAAATGCTCTGCATGCTCAGTCTCATCATGAGAATAAATCAAAATATCATCAATGAACACAACTACAAACTTAACCAGGTACGGTCTGAAAATTCGATTCATTAAGTCCATGAAAATGGCAGGAGCATTAGTCAAGCTAAATGGCATCACAAGGAACTCATAATGACCATACCTAGTCCGGAAAGTAGTCTTCAGGACATCTGAATCTTTAACTCACAACTGATAGTATCCGGATCTCAAATCTATCTTGGAAAACACAGTAGCTCCCTTCAATTGATCAAACAGATCATCAATTCTAGGCAATGGATACTTGTTCTTTACTGTTACCTTGTTAAGTTGCCGATAATCTATGCACAATCTCATCGATCCGTCTTTCTTTTTCACAAATAGCACTGGTGCACCCCATGGTGAATTACTGGGTCTTACAAAGCCTTTATTTGTTAATTCCTGCAACTGAGCTTTCAATTCTTTCAATTCCAATGGAGCCATTCTATAAGGAGCAATAGAAATGGGCGTGGTACCTGGAATCAACTCAATACGAAACTCAACTTCTCTAATAGGAGGCAAACCTAGTAGTTCTTCCGGAAACACATCGGGAAACTCACATACCACAGGCACTGATTCAATTTTCAATTCTGGATCTTTAGTGTTCAACACAAAAGTAAGATAAGCTTCATACCCTTTTCTCAAACATTTCTGAGCAGACATAACAGAAATTGTGGAAAATGAACTATTTGACTCTTTTGAATTAACCCGAATAACTTCACCATTTTCACACTTCAACTCAATGAATTTCTTCCCACAATTCACTACCACATCATGTGTAGTCAACCAATCCATACCAAGAATCACATCAAACTCATCAAATGGCAATAGCATGAGATCGGCCGGAAAACAGTAGCCTTTAATCATCAAAGAACAATTTCTACATACTTTATCTACTAATACATGCTTGCCTAATGGATTCAATACTTTAATCACAAATTCTGTAGATTCTATAGGCATACTTATACTAGGCATCAATTTCTTACAAACATATGAATGAGTTGAACCCGGATCAATCAAAGTAATGACATTAATATTATGTAGAGAAAATTTACCCGTAATCACATCGGGGAAGGATGCCTCTTTGCATGTACGAATAGCATAAGTCCTTGCAGGGGCTCTAGCATCTGGTCTCACAGTTGAATCTCTTGAGGTACCTCTATTACTTGCTCCTACTCCCGGTTGCCTCGATAATCTGCCTTTAGTAGGAGCATTTCTGGATCTAGCACTCTGTGTTATCTCTCGATTAGCTACCTCTGGACATTCTCGTACAAAATGATCTGGAGCACTGCATTTATAACAAATATTTTCGCCTACCCGACAAGGACCATAATGAAGTCTACCACACCGTGGACACCACGATCGCCTTACTGTCCAACATTACCTACACTCGCGATCGAGGTGGTGCGAGCCTTCGAATCCTTAAATCACGCCTCTATTTCGACTAGAATACTGGGTGAGAAACTAGATCAGTAGAAAACACCTTTGGCCTTTTGGATGTAGCTTGGAATGACCTGCTTATCTGTCTCTTCTTTGTATTTTGTGTCTCTGTCTCAACTTTGCCTTTTCTTTTTAATAGCTCCTCTGCCTTACAGGCTCTCTCAACTAAAATAACGAACTCTTTTATTTCTAGGACACCCACTGACAGTCGGATATCATCATTTAACCCATCCTCAAACCTTTTACACATGATAGCCTCTGTGGACACACATTCTCTAACATATTTACTAAGCCTGACAAATTCGCGCTCATAATTGGTCACCGTCATATTACATTGTTTCAATTCCAGGAATTTCTTTCTCTTCTGATCAATAAACCTCTGACTGATGTACTTTTTACAAAATTCCTCCTGAAAGAAATCCCAAGTGACCCTCTCCTTTGGTACAATTGATACAAGTGTTTTCCACCAGTGGTAGGCTGAATCTCTAAGAAGTGATACTACACATTTCATACATTCCTCAGGTGTACAAGATAATTCGTCAAAGACTCTGATAGTATTTTCTAACCAAAATTCTGCTCTTCATGCATCATCATCCTTTGTTGCTCGGAACTCTTCTGCCCCTTGTTTCCTGATTCTATCAACTGGTGGCTTTTCTCTTATCACTGTACCTATGACTGGGGAAGCTTGAGCTGCATTGGTAGCCTGAGAATCATGAGTAGCCTGAGATTCATGAGGGGGTGGAGGTCTAACTGCCGGATTCGTACGAACGAACTCGGCAAACAAATCATTCAAAGCTTGGAAGAGAGCTTCTCGAGTTACTCCTCCCTGATTAACTGTTACTGGCCTATTCTCAGATGGCGCTGCCCCTTCCGCAGGAGCAGGCGCATTACTTTCTACATCATCATCACTAGCTCGCTCGGGATCCATTACTATTAAACAAAATATTTAAAAATCGTCAAGAGTCGTCATACTATCAAAATACAGGTATGGCATGTATAGCTAGACTTTTACTCACACTAACTGTTTCGAGAACCGACTAAACCTGCTCTGATACAAATAAATGTAACGCCCCCACGCCCAAAACCGTCATCGGAGTTAAGCTTGAGGTGTTACTAATCTTATTTTACCTTTTTAAACAATTCTAACTACTTATATTAATTTTCAGAATAAACTATTTTTCTGCATCACGGTTGCTTAGAAATTCATATCTCGAGTTACGAACCTCAAAATCCAATTCCGTAAATTTTCCCTGAAAATAGACTTATATATATATTTACTAATTGTTTTCTAGAATTTTTGGTTGATCCAATTAGTACAGTTTATCAGTTAAAGTTACTCCTAATTCAGAATTCGACTGCACTGACCTCTACTTACTACGAACCACTTTTCTCCCTGTAAAAAAATTCATATGACAATACCGTTTGTTTCTATTAAAACGAAATTCAATAAGGATTCTAACCATATAAAGTACACCACCTAATTATTTTTATAAAATTTATGGTGAATTTCTAAAGTTGAAACAGGGGATCTAGAAATCGCTCTGGCCCTATTTCACTAAAACTCAGATATCTTATAAAATACAAAACCTTTACCTGCTTCGCTTATTCCATATGAAAATAGACATAATGAGATTTAATTTGATAAATTATTCACTATCAAACCATGTCTCTACAAATTTTTGTGATTTTTCAAAATCACGTTATTTCTGATACTTGAATCCGTTTTTAAGTTACTTTCACATTTTTCATAATTTTCATGTGATAATTACTACTTAATCATACATACTATTAAACATGTATATCATCAGCCATTCTATTAGCTAATCACTAGCAAATATTTACACATCATTCATTGATCATATCATATCAACAGAAACCAAGTTCCTATACATGCTATACACAAAACGAAACGTCTAACTATACCAATGTAATTTCTTCGATAGTGTGATCGGGCCTCCGACGTTTCCTTCGATCCCCGAGTGGCTTGATAAAAACTATAAGAAAAAGAAAATAAAAGAGTAAGCACTAGGCTTAGTAAGCTTACAAGCAAATAAATTACAACATTCAACATAATGAATAAATATACATCAAGTCACCTAACCTCATAAACTTTCTTCTCATTTTCTACCTTCTTCTTTACTCACTTACCTTCTTTCTTACCTGACCTTTCACTATTCATAAATATAATCTACCTTCCCTTTTTGCTGATAATTCACTATGATTTAACATATACAATGACCCATTGAACCACTCGGAATACTAAGGATACTAGGGTCATTCCTGTCTATCAATATCCTGCCAATGCCATGTCTTCGACATGGACTTACATGAATTATTCCTATCTCCAATGCCATATTTATATATATAATATGGGCTTACATGGCTCATTCCTGCATCCAAAGCCATATATCTGATATGGACTTACATGGCTCATTTCTATCCTGTCCTGTCAACCCCAATATCCTAATATTCCTAAGGTTCAAACGGGGCTTCCTAATGCTTTTTCTCTGCTACTTCGCCTTTAATTCGACTTTAAATATTCTAAAAAAAATAAGTATATAAATGATGGAAACTAACACTAATAATGTAAAATATAAGAATATTGCATTTATTTACTGTAAACTTACCTCGATACAAAATGTGTCTAAACTTTACAATTTAGTCCTTTACTTTTTCTTTTCCCCGATCTACTCCTGAATTTCGTTCTTCTTGATCTATAATAGAAAATTTAACTTATTTAATATTCACATTTATCAAAACAGTCCTTTACTCAAACTTTGGAAAAATTACATTTTTACCCCTAAACTTTTGCATATTTACACTTTTACCCCAAATCTCGTAAATTAAACTTCAACCTATTTTATTATGTTTTATGACATGCTGATCATTTTTCCCTTCTATGGCAGCATCAAATTCATACTCTAACATGCACTTATGACTATTAGGTATTTTACCGATTAAACCCTTTTACTCGTTTTTACCTAAAACTGAGTAGCACAAGTTGTCTAACATAATCTAAGACCTCATATTCTATCATAAAAAATCAAAATAAACACTTTTCACCTATGGGTATTTTTCCAAATATGAACCCTAACTTAAATTATTGCTAGCATAAGCTTTATGGAGCACTGGGACTCAAAAGCGTAAAGAACATTAAAAGCAGGGCTTGGACTCACTTACTATGGAGCTTGAAAATTGAAGAAACCCTAGCTATGGAGAGAGCAAATTCGCGCAGCAACCATATGAGAAAGATGACCATTTTGTGTTATTTTTCCCATTTTATTTCATTTAATATACAAATGACCAAAATGCCCCTCCTTATTAAACTTTCAAAAATTCCTTCCATGTCCTAATTTTTGTCCATGAACTTAAAATTGGTTAAATTGCTATTTAAGACCTCCTCATTAATATTCCAAAACAATTTCATACTAAAAACTTCTAGAATGCAAGTTTGCAAATTATTCGATTTAATCCCTAACCTCAACTTAAGCACTTTATGCATAGAATTTCATCACGAAATTTTCGCACAATCATGTAATCATATCATGAACCTCAAAATAATAATAAAATAAATTTTTCTACCTCGGATTTATCGTTTCGTAACCACTGTTCTGTTTAGGCCTATTTCGGGATGTTACATAAAGAGATTGAGTATTCTGTGGGGGACTTCGTTTTTCTCAAGGTCTTGCCATAGAAGAAGGTACTGAGGTTTGGACGTAAGGGCAAGTTGAGCCCTTGGTTTATTGGGCCTTACCGCATACTGAAACGTATGGGACCGGTTGCCTAACAGTTAGAGTTACCTCTAGAGTTAGAGAGAATTCATGATGTGTTCCATGTCTCTATGCTGAGGCGCTACCATTCTGATCCCACGCATGTTATTTCGGTTGAAGAGGTTGAGGTTAGGCTAGATCTGACTTTTGAGGAGAAGCCGATTTAGATATTAGATCGTGATGTAAAGGTCTTAAGGAGGAAGTCTATCCCACTGGTTAAGGTTCTTTGGCGTAATCACAGTTCTAAGGAGGCCACGTGGGAACCTGAGGAAGTGATGCGACAACAATACCCTCATCTGTTTTGATCAGGTAAAATTTCTAGGCCAAAATTTTCTTTTAAGGGGTAGAGTTGTAACGCCCCAAAAATCCTTAATGTTTATTTTCATATGTTTGTGATACAAAAATACCTATTAGCTTCAATGGTTAAGTGTGTGAAAACACTGGTCCTAATCACAAATCGACAAAAAGCCAAAAAAATGTGTATAATAGACACCACACGGGCATGCAGCTACCTGTGTGGTAGCCCCTGTGCCTAAACATGGGCGTATGATTGACGAGGCTGACCATGTGCGAATTCATGGGTTGGGCCATGTGGGCCCCATGGGCATGTGGGCCCCTGTAACACCCCTAACCTGTATCCATCATCGGAAAAAGGTTATGAGGTATTACCAAACGAAACACAACATCCAGACATTCATGGATACAAAAAGAAATTGATCATCTTATACACCACATTTGAACATATACTAAATCAAACCAAATATTATAGGTTACACATAAATTAAATAACATTCAACCATAATCGTTATCAAATGGCCGGATATAAGCATATGGATTAAAACATCTCATTACTCATTACTTAAGACCAAACATACATGCAACCTTATTATAAATTTTATCTAAACCAACTCACTCATTAAAAACCTAAGTTACAATTCATATGGTCATTTACTAAAACTTTAGTCGAATATATATATAACATGCTAAATACATATGCCTTATTTAATATCAACTTCCATTATGCTCTATCACTTTACATGCATAAAATATCTCCAAGAACCAAACCATAATCAAACATATTATTATAACTTTCACACCAACACACCAATTATATATATAGGTTCAATACATAATAACTATTCATCCAACATTTTTAGCATACCAAAACTGAATTTTAACATGCTATTATCACATATGAAACAAAATAACAAAAGTCATATTCAAAACTAATTCAATAATCACATATTCGGCTAAGAATATATATATATATATATATCCATATAGCCAAAATAATCCAACTTAAATATCAAATACATATCACACCAATTATCTAACATTCATCGAAAATTAATTCATCTATTTGTCAAATCAAATCATGGTCATTTCACAAGCTATTCTTTACACCTAAAATCATAATTACAATCAATGATCAAAGGCATACAAACATTATTCATACCTACTTCATTACATAACCGAATATCCATACTTCAAATCATAGCCGTTTACCTAATATGTTCCACTTATATATTAAACATATCACTCAACAAAATATCCAACCACAATTTCACATCGTACCAATGATACCAAACACATATACTTTGGCATAATTTCATCAACATTAACATATATATATTAATCATGGCTCATGTATAAACATTTATAATGGCCAAAACATCAAACCACAAATCGAATATATCCATAGTATAGTCAAACTTAAAAACCGAACTTAACATAATTAAACCAGCCATTTTGGGTACAAAGAACAACCAAAAAGTACACTTATTTCATATGCTTATTACTATGCTTAAAATCACATGTTAAAACATCACATGTATACCATGAAACATAATTCCCACATTCGATCTAAACATAAACGAATATACATAAATAATACCACATATAATCAATCAAAACAATTATATAACATATTCATTACTTGCCATTTAGCACCCAAACATAATAAGCCCATTATTTTATCTCAATACTAAGCCAAAATTTACCATCATTCACCATCTAAATTATACCACATTTCATACTTCCAAAATGAGCTAACTATTAAACCGATTATACCTTATACTTACCATTTTCATTGCCAAATTATTTAACTAAACACCACAAACATATAGACCAAGGAACATACTTACCAAAATATAATTATCTCATTTCAAATTGCTAAATCATCAATTAACCTAATAAGCAAGCCAAACCATATAACCTAATACCATATATATATACACTATGAAATACACTTCCACATTGAATTTAAGTCATAGCCACAGACAAACAAACTTTAACATTATAATCAAGCCATTTTCGCATGGCTCTCAATATATATACATACTTCAAAATCATCATAATAACTAAACTAGCCTATACATGCCATAGGTTCAAATTTAAACTTTTAAAATACCAAAAACAGTCGATAGTGTGATGGACTTTGCTGACAATCCCCGAGCTCGTAACAAATTTCAAAAATCTATAAAACAAAGGCAAACATAAACACGTACAGTAAGCTATCATAGCTTAGTAAGTCATAAGCAAATACACAAACCCAATAACATAATCAACTTGTTTAAACCAAACTAAACTCTACTATCATAGTCATATTTAATCTCAAGCTTACAAATTCATGTATAACATATACTTTCACATATAAACTTTATCCTGGCCAAATGTACATATATATATTAACAAAGTATTATTCGATTTCAAATCCAAAATATCATTAAATAACCAAGTACATTTACACTCATATACATATACTTATGAATCAAAATATAACATCACATACATATTCATAGCATATGACCAAATATACTACACAAATGCACATTTGTTTACATTAGTAACTTGTTAATTTGCATCATGTATCAAATAACAAACTTACCTTATTTTCAAATAGGTAATCAACTAACTCATACCTGATCGTTTTAGCTCGTTTTACACATTCGATCACAACTTATCATTGCTCATTGAACTATTCAGAGTTGAATAGGATACTCGGATAATCACACATATCCTATAATGCCAACGTCCTAGATGTGTTCTTACACGTAATCACATATCGATGCCACTGTCTCATACAGGGTCTTACTCGCACACATAAATTGGAGTCACATATCGATGCCAATGTATTAAACGTGATATTACTTGCACACATATATCGGAGTCACATATCAATGCCAACATATTAAACGTGGTCTTACTCACACACATATATCAGAGTCACATATCGATGCCAACATATTAAACATGGTCTTACTTGTACACATATATCGATGCCATGGTCTTACTCGCACATCACATATCAGAATCTAATGTCATGAAATATGTATCCTAGCTATTCCTAAGGTTCACACGGGGCTTTCAAATGTCGTAACTTGGTCGAATCTAACTCGTACACATAGATTCCAAGCTTATACATATTCGGTTTCCACATATATAATATCACATTATACATTTAAGCATATATAGTTCGTATCTAATCAAATAAATAACATCTATTAGCTTATAAACTTACCTCGGACAACAGTAATCGGAACAGAACGACTAATCGACAACTTTGGTTTTCCCCCGATCCAAATCCGATTTCTTTTGTTCTTGATCCAAACATATTCAAATTAAACTTATTCAAACATATTTTCACTCAATTCAGTCCAAAAACACATAAATAGGCAAATTACCATTTTACCTCTGACATCTTACACTTTTTACAATTTAGTCCAAATTGCACAAAACACAAAACATGCAAAATTTGCACATACCATACTTAGACCGAATACTAACCATGTTCATACAAGTCTATACATTTCATTTATTTCACATTTTAGTCTCTCAATTTATTATTTTTGCAATTTAGCCCTAATTACTCAATTTCATCAAAAATTCCAATACAAAACATATTAATCTAAAACATATCTTTCATAATTCATCAACTAACATCACAAAGATCAATTATTCATCAATGGCATAACTCAAAATATTTATAAAAATTATAAATTCAAGCATGGGCTTTGTACATTACACTGCAACAATCTCAAAAACGTAAAAATTATCAAAAACTAAGCTAGTTACATACCTTAATCAAGCTCAACAATGGCTGAAACCTTGAAAACCTTTTTCTTTCTCTTTTATTTTCATATTCGGTCATGACTAATGAAAGACAAATGCATGATAACATTATTATATGTTTTATTATAATAACATGTTTATTATTTTACATATTTAACCTTTAAATTAAAATTCTTAAACCATTATAAGCCATGGTTATAACAGTCCATCACTTTAACAATGGTTATATTTCATAATAAATACCTTAAATTAAAAAGACAGCAACAATTCAACCCTTTCACATTTAACCATCAAATTTTCATTTTACGCGATTAAGCCCTTTTTATTAAATCGACGCTCAGACTACAAAATTGAAACACAAAAATTTAACAGATATAAGTTAACACATAATAAATACACAAAATAATTTTAAAATATTTTTTTGACTCGAATTCGTGGTCCCGAAACCATCGTTCCGAATAGGGCCTAAATCGAGCTGTTATAGACCCTCACGGGTAAACCACACGAATGTGTGGAAATTATTGGGCCAAGTTATGTAATACACATGACCAAGGCCATTAGGGGCCGTGTGGTCCCACATGGGCCAGTAATATGGGCCGTGGGCCCATTTTTACTGTTTGACTATAAAGGTTGCACGGGTTGCTGAGACGACTGTGGACCTATTGTTGGGTCGGTAAGTTTACCTAGACCCCTATTTGATAAAATGACTGTTTTGCCGCTATGTGACGTATGGATCTAAATTCATGTATGACTATATTTTAGCATGCTATTTTAACTGCATTGAGTACATGTGAAATATTATGATATGACATGACATGTTGCATGATGCATTGCATGGGGATGGGTTTAATATGACTGAAGGAAGTGTACTGTACTGGAAAATTTGCTGCAAATACTGTTTAGTGCCGCAACCGGTACTACTTGGAGTGTAGGGATGGGTGGGTTGATTATATCCTCACATAGAATGTAGGTTGGACGAAGATGGAGTGTAAAGGCTGGTTGGGTAGGATTTCTTGATTGCATATATGTACCATTGTTGTCACTAAGATGGGCTCAGGCCCAAACTGATACTGAACCATTAATGAAATAGGGTTAGGCCCAGACTGTATTTACTTATTGTATGGTTATTTGATATGGGATTACACACTGGGTTTTCGTAAACTCATCCTTCTATTTATTTGTGTAGGTAATCCCCAAACTTAGTCAGACTGGTACTGTGAGGGACTCAAAGGTGGCCACACAACCGCATAAATTTTCATATTTGATTTAGATTATAAGTAATTTCATTTTGGGTATTTTGCTGTAATAAGGCCGTTATGGATTTTTACTTTAATTTGGGTTTTTATTTGTTTTGATTTATAACTGCTAGCAATAGGAAAAGACGCGGGATTTATAAAAGATAAATGTTTTTTCAAAGATACCACGAATACGCAACCTGTTTTAAGAACTTCCGCAAGAAATAACGGTTTAAAAATTAATGACATTTTAATATGATTAACTTTTTGACAAACGACTCACATTTTGAAAATGAATGACACGGCTTAAAATCATCTTAAGGATCACACAAAGTGGTTAAATAGAGAATGGGTTTTTCAACGATATCGTACTTTACGAAAAACACTTCAATATGACATCGCCAGATTCGGCCATAACGTCTAGCCGAGTTTGGGGTGTTACAAAAAATATCATCATTTATATCATATTTCCCAAATTAAAAGCATGGAAACCCTAGCCATGGAAACCTAAGCTCAAGCCAACTAATTTTGCTTGATTAGGTAAGCATTCTTGCCCGGTTTTAATGATTTTTATATTTTTGGGATCGTAATAGCTTAATTTAGCTATCTTGAGGATTAATTTGTAAAGATATCAAAGTATTAGGGTTTTGCCATGGATGGGTATGCTGAAATTTTGAAATTTATGATAGAAAATGAAAGGTTGTTGATAGATAAACAACTTTTGTAAAGTGAATTTTGATGAAATTATGATTTTAGGACTAAATTGTAAAGTTGTAAAATTCATGGAAAATTCTAAATTTTATGAAAATCATGGGCTGTAAATTTTATATGTAAAATTTGGCTAGGCTTGGAATAAGGATTAAATTTCATGAATTTCATTTTCTGAGCCTAGGGACGAAATCGTACGAAATCGTCATTAATTAAAAGTATAGGGGCAAAATGGTAATTTTGCCTAAGATATGATGTAACACCCCAAACCCGGCCCAAAAGTTAGACCCAAATATGGCGTGTCACATTGAAGTGTTTTTCGAAAACCATGTTTTCATTAGAAACCCTTCTTATCTAAAACGTAGTACGTTGAAAACTTCTTAATTTTATTTCCAAAATTCTTTTTTACTTTGCGAAGCTAATTCTTAAAGTAACCGATTTACGAAAATGTGATGTTTTAAAAACAGTTGTTGTTTTGGAAACCCGCGATCTACTTTTAACCATTATAAAACATAGTAAATAAAATCCCAAAGTAAAATAAAAACCAAAATTAAGAAAGGCCTTATTACAACCTAAATAAAAAGAAATACGCAACAGCAAATAAACAAATCTGAAAACATAAGTAGTGTGTGGCCATCTCCGAGTCCCTCGCAACACCGAACCACCTAACGCTGGGGATTACCTGCACAGTTAAAAATGGGCTGAGTTTATGAAAACTCAGTGTGTAATTCCCTTTCTAGAGTAACAGTTAGTATACAAAAATAGAAATAGTCCGGGCGGTCATTTGTTTAATGAAGAATAAAGAGACAGTCTAGTTCAGAGCATACGTAGGCCAAAGCCCATTACAATATCATTTGGGTCACAGCCCATAACAGAATCAATTGGGCCTAGCCCATCTCAGTTACAAAACAGAATGTGTGAATGCATGGATGCATGCTATCCCATCCAACCCTGCACTTGCCTCCGTCCAACCCTGCACTACCTGTGGGGAATAACTCACCCACGCCATCCCTACACTTACAATGTTAGCACCGATTGCATCACTAATCGAAATCGCAGCAAAGTTGCTAGTATATATACAGCTTTAAGCCTTCAGTAGTGGTATTATAATTGGCACAAAGCCATCGGTAACTTTAATAAGTTCGGCACATAGTCATCATCGATGGTAATATAATCGACACACAACCATGGGTAAATATGATCGATATAGAGTCATCAATAAATATGATAGGCACATAGCCACATGTAAATACGATTGGCACAAAGCCATAATCAAGATAGCACAGAGCCATATTTAGGTTGGCATAGAGCCATAAACAAATTAAGCAGCACTAAGCCGTCTAGCAGTCCACAGTCATCTCGTGCGACCCGTACAATCCTATCAGAACAGTACTTCCTCCATATCAATGTCCCAACCCCATGCAATATGTCGTGTATGTCATGCTCAATCATCACACGTGTATGTAGAATGGCCATGCTCAATAACAATCATTTAAACGTATATTAAAAGCATATCAGTTTTACAACCATAGTCAAGTCAGTTAAATCACAGTCATACAATCAAATCAGTCAAATTCATAGTCCAAGTCAGTCATTTACCCACAAGGGCAAAACAGTCATTTTACCCTACAAGAGTATTTTGATGATTTTACAAACCAGGGATATTTTGATAATTTTACAAATTGGGGGTATTTCGATAATTTTACAAACTGGAGGTATTTCGATAACTTTACAAACTGAGGGTATTTCGGTAATTTGACAAATTGAGGGTATTTTGGTAATTTTACAAACCGAAGATATTTCAGTAATTTTACAAACTGGGGAATTTCGATAATTTTACAAATCAAGGGTATTTTAATAATTTACAGTCTTTTAGTATTTCGGTAATTTTACAAATGGAGGGTATTTCGATAATTTTACAAACTGGGGGTATTTCAGTAATTTTACAAATTGGGGATATTTTTGTAATTTAGAATCTGGTGGTATTTCGATAATTTTACAAATCGAGGGTATTTCAGTAATTTTACAAATTGGGGGTATGTCGATAATTTTATAAACCAGGGATATTCCGATAATTTATAATCTAATGGTATTTCAGTAATTTTACAAACTGAGGGTATTTTGGTAATTTTACAAATTAGGGGTACTTCGATAATTTTACAATCCGGGGTCTTAATGACCCAACAAAAAGTCCACCGTCACCTCGAGCGACTTAAATAACCTAAACAGACATAACGGTGTAAATGGGCCTAAGACCCATACTCGGCCCATGTGGGCCCACACGCTTGTGTGGCCTATTTAGCCCAAAATTAGTTACGGCTTTGTGACCTACAAAGCCCAATCCAATATTTATCACTTACCGTAGATTTAATCTGTGTGAGGCCCACGAGCCTGTTGGGCCCACATGGCCCTTTTCGGCCCAATAAAGCCTTTATCGGCCTATACCATGCACACGACATGACAAGCCCAACTACTTCCCACATAACAATTAGATTTACACTAGCGGGCCCACGGGCCCATTGAGCCCATTCAGCCCAGAACAGCCCCAGTACACGAGAATGCTTGTGGCAGCCTCTACAGTCTATCGCCCATGATTTGTGGGCTCGATTTACAACTCGAGCGATCGCACGCTCGTGAGGCCTCAAATGCCAAAGTTTCAGCTTTTCAATTTTTGCCAACTTCCAACAAAGAAGGGCGCGAATACACACCTGTTTATGAGAACACGCCGAAGTCCACGATCACCAACCTTTGCACATCTTGCATTGAGTCTTCCTCACCAACTCATCTGGTTCACTCTATTTAAAGCCAGCTTCTCACCAATTCTCATGTTAGCTTCCCGATGTGAGATTACTTTCAACCATTAGGAAAATTCCTCATGACCACTTCAACCACAGAGTTCCAGTCCAACTCCACCTCCTACACAGCCCAAATAGCAAAATAAATACTCCACTGCGCATCCTAAGACTTGAATCTCAGACCTCACAGTTGCACAACACGCCACCTTGCCACTCAACCACAGGCTCTTTCTGTGATAAAAATGTCCATAATTAACTTTAAGACATATGTGCCAGCGTCTAGATTCACTTAAGGGGAGAGATTTTAGGAGAAAGTCAAGGAATTCAAATTAGGGAGAGTTGTAGCTGATTGGGGGATTTGGAGTATGCAAATTCGGCTAGCGGTCCCTTTGTGGACATTTTTGACAATTGGTGAGTGAATGGGTGCCAAATTTCCTCTTTGTCATTTCAAGTTTTTGTTATTTTTGGCGTTTCTGGCTTCTTTTCTCCCTAGTGCCGATTTCGCAGGTTACCTGTCATGCTCTTTTGGGATTTGATTAGTGTAAGTTATTAGTGTCGAAATCCCTATTCTCAATTTCTTTTCTTCTACTTTTTGCCAAATCATATTACTCTTTTCCTCTAACCTTTCATTTCTTTTTTTCCGATAGGGTTATCGGTTTGCCTCTCTATAGCAGAACCTTTCCTATTTCATTCTTTGAGTTCTATTGATCAATTCCTTTCTTCCTCCCTTGTCTCAATCTAGGCCGAATCCATCCCCTTTTCCTTTATCTTTCACTTATTTTCTATTCTCTTCTTCTTTACTTCCTCTGACCGAATGTTACTCCCCTTGTTCCTTTCTCAAAAATTCTAGTGGTGTTAGGCCGAATATTACACTCTTGTGCTCTAGAAGTGCCTTGGCCGATTAGTTCTCTTTTAATCTTGGTAAGTGACTGTGCCCTTACTTTAGCATTTGTATGCATACTATAGTCCGTTAATGGTGTTTGGAAATATAGGGTTTTGGAAAAGAGGAAATCGCTGCTAGTCTTGGGTATCAGTTCAAGTGGGAAACCTCTTCTCGTTCAATCAAGGTAATATATGGTGATATGTTGCTTTTAGTATAAGTTGAGTATTGTCTTTGGGAAGTGAGTAACATAGAACCTCGATGCTTGTAGGTTAGTGCTCAAAGGGTGTTCGTAGGCTTTCACGAAAAGGTGTGTAACCATACACCATTCTATATTGTCAAAAGACGAAAAAGTGCGTATCCACACCGTTATCTGACTATGAATCGGTAAAGCTGAAAAGTCGAAATGTCGAAACTTTGGCATTTAAGGCCTCACAAGTGTGCGATCACTCGTTGGGTAAATCGAGCCCACAAATCGTGGGTGGTAGACTGTAAAGGCCACCACGAGCTTTTCTGTGGACTTAGGCATTATATGCCACGTTGGGCCGAAATGGGCTGTGTGGGCCCAATGAACTCGTGGGCCCCTTACAGATTAAATCCACGATAAGTGATAAATATTTGACTGGGATATGTAGGTCACATAGCCGTAATTGACTTTGGGCTAAATGGGCCACACGAGTGTGTGGGCCCATTTGGGTCGAGTAATGGGCCTTGGGCCCATTTACACCGTTATGACCATTTAGGGTACTTGTGATGCTCGAAGCAACTATAGACCTTCGGAGAGGTTGTTATCTATATTGAAACCCCAAAATAGACAAAATGACCACTATATCTCTAAAGGGTAAAATTATAATTTTACCCCTATGTAACGGAAATGACCATTTTACCCCTAGAGGTAGGTTGACCGATGACTGTATGACATTTGTATGACTGTACTGAGTATGACCTTGCATACACGTAATACTAATGACACGACATACTGAATGGGGTTGGGATTTTGATATGGTGGAAGTATTGTACTAGTGACTATGTCACATTCATTGTTACTGGTGGCTTTGCCACACTTACTTTACTAGCACCTACACTGTATTATTATTACTGGCAGCTTTGCTGCGATATTGGTGTGCTAGCTGGGTGGGTTAATTTATATCCTCACAAGGTGTGTTGGTTGGTACGTGTGGTATGTTGGGTGGATTTGGGTGGGTTACATGTTTGCACTACACCGTACTGATACTGTAATGGGCTTAGGCCCACACTTTTCTGTATAGGGCTAAGGCCCAAACTGTACTGCTACTGTATAGGGCTAAGGCCTAGACTATTATTGGATGTTGATTACTATCTGAATGATAAGGGATTACACACTGAGTTTTCGTAAACTCACCCTTTCTTTTAACTGCGCAGGTAATCCCCAACCTTAAACGATTTGGAGCCGCGAGAGACTGAGATGGCCACACGAATACAGTTGAATAGCAACTTGACTTTATTTATTCTAAATTTCATATTGGGTTTTGATCATGTAATAAGGCCTTTTATGGGTTTAAGTTTTAATTGGGCTTTTGATTCCTTATATTAAAGTGCTACTCTAGGGAAACACGGGTTTTCAAATTATTTAAGGTTTTCAAAAGAACACGAGTGTTAAACATCAATGTTTTCAAAATGCTTCCGCGGTTTAAGTTGAACTAATATACCAAAAGGCTTGTAATTTGGCAAACGATGGTAACGAGATAATTTGATAATAGTGATAGAAAGGTCTTTAACTTAAAATTAGATTTATAACGACAAGTCTTGTTTTAGAAAAACATTTCGATGTAACACGCTAGATTCGATTGTAATGCCTAGGCTGAGTTTTGGGTTTTACATTTTGTGGTATCAGAGTGGGGTTGCAAAACTCGGCTGTAGAGTGGGTTTTTAAAATTTTAATTTTTAACATTGTGATTGAAAATGTGGCACACCGAGTCTCCGACACCATATTTGTAAGTTTTCTGACACTATTTATTGTTATAGATTGAAATGTATTACTGAGGGATACTATAGGTAGTAGGACTACACTGAAACTCTTTAGTTAGAGTAGATTGAGACTATAGAAGACCGAAAACTATAGTAAGATTCTGTTCTGCGGGAACAAACCTCAATTATTGCCGTTCATAACACATTGTTAATAATTACTAAAATTATAAACTGATACATAAGACTTTTAAACAGATAAGTCATTATCGAAATGAGCATAAGAAGTACTCGCGGAAGGGGTACACGAGGCCGCGGTAGAGGCCGAGGAAGTGCTAGAGCTGGGTGTTCAGCATCGGGCCACATGCCTAGTAGGGAGGCACCAGCCTCACCAGTAACTGAGACAGGGTCTCATGATCGAGCAGCTGGGGATGATGCTCTATCCCAAGCAATGTTACGTGTTCTTGAAAGGGTTGCTAGAGCGAGTACTTGATCAGTGGGCCGAGGGTCAATATTTGAGCGACTCCGGTCTAACGGAGCAAAAATTTTTAGGGGTGCTTCTGGTGTAGCTCCAAATGCAGCAGAGTATTGGTTGGAGGCTACCGAGTGGATAATGGACGACCTTGACTGTACTGTGGAGCAAAAATTAAAAGGAGCAGTGTCTTTACTACGAGATGAGGCCTACCAATGGTGGATCACCGTGAGAGAGGGTACGTAGGCCGACCGTTTGACATGGGATTTCTTCAAAGTAGCCTTTTCAGGGAAGTATGTGGGTGCAAGTTATGTGGACGCCCGAAGGAAGGAATTTCTGAACTTGACCCAGGGGAATAAGACGGTGGCAGAGTACGAGGCAGAGTTTCTGCGACTGAGTCGGTATGCTTGCGGGATAGTCGCAATTGAGTATAAACGTTGAGTGCGGTTCAAGGATGGCCTCCGGGATGAGTTACGTGTGCTGATAGCTCCGCAGAGGGAGCGATACTTTGCTGCACTTGTAGAAATGGCAAAAATTGTTGAGGATGTGAAACGCTCTGAGCGCCAGAACTGTGAGAAAGATAGGGGTAAAAATAAGAGGGATTTTGGACCCTTGGGTTCTTCTGGAATGCCTATAAAGAAGGCCAGATTTGATGGGCCAGTTCGAGCGGTTTCCTGTTATTGTTGCAAGACCGTAGTCTTGCGCTGATTGTGGAAGAGCTCACCAGGGTGAGTGTTGGAAATGCACTGGGGCATGCTTCTGGTATGGGTCCATGGATCATCAGGTTAAAAACTGTACTCAGAGGCCTGTTCAGATGGAAGCTATAGGTTAAGGCCATGTTCAGCCAGGGAGAGGTGGTCAGCAGCCACCGAGAGGCCATGAACAGGCCAGGGGTGGAAATGGTTTGGGGCGAGGTCGTGGAGCATCGGGCAGCAGTGCTGGTAACACTGAGGCAAGACAACCAGCCTTTGTTTATGCTGCTCGTCGCCGAGAGGATGGTGACGCCCCTAACTTCATAATTGGTATGTTCTTGATTTTTAATGTACCATACACTGCTTTAATTGATATAGGGTCTACACACTCGTATGTTACATACAATGTGTTTGAGACGCTGGGTATTCAGTTTGAAAATACTGTTAGTGAGATGACTGTGTTGAGTCTACTGGGACAGTTGATTAGGGTGAATAAATTATTCAGAGACGTGTCCCTGGATTTGATGGAATTGCCGTTTGGAGAAGTCGATATTATATTGGGCATGGATTGGCTAGTGAAACACCGTGCGAAATTAGATTGCACTACTAAGCGTATGGTGTTGAAGTCTACTATGGATGAGGAGGTGACTATGATAGGGGAGTGAAAAGATTATTTGTCTAACGTAATATCAGTGTTAAGGGCTGAGAAACTGGTTTGCAAGGGTTGCGAGACGTTTTCAGCTTATGTCAGCATTTTTTATTGTAAAGGTCCTTTTGTTGGAGATGTTAGAACTGTTAAGGAGTTTCTGGATGTATTTCCTGAAGAGCTTCCTGGTTACCTCCAAGCTGTGAGGTCAAATTTGGTATTGAGCTCCTACCTGGAACAGCTCTAGTGTCCATCGCCCCTTATAGAATGGCACCGAAGGAGCTGGTCGAGTTAAAGGCCCAAATCCAAGAGCTACTAGACCGAGGATTCATTCGACCGAGTGTGTCTCCATGGGGAGTGCTAGTGTTGTTCGTGAAGAAAAAGGATGGATCCATGCGCATGTGCATCGATTATCGACAATTGAATAAACTAACTATCAAGAACAAGTACCCTTTACCGAGGATAGACGATCTGTTTGACCAGTTGCGAAGAGCTTCAGTTTTCTCCAAGATAGATCTTCGATCTGGGTACCATCAGCTAAAGGTTAAGGAGGCTGATGTGTATAAGACTGCGTTTAGGACTCGTTATGGTCACTATGAGTTTCTAGTGATGCCGTTTGGGTTGACGAAAGCACCAACAGCTTTCATGGATTTGATGAATCGAGTATTTTAACCTTATCTAGATTGATTCATAGTTGTGTTTATAGATGACATCCTGGTGTATTCAAGAACCGAGGTGGATCATGATGCATATCTTCGAATTGTTTTGCAGATTCTGAGAGAAAAGTAGTTTTATGCAAAGTTTAGCAAGTGTGAGTTCTGGCTGCGAGAAGTGACATTTTTGGGTCACGCGGTATCTGCCGAGGGGATTAGGGTTGATCCTCGAAAAATTGAAGCCATATTGGATTGGAAACCACCAAAGGCGGTATCTGAGATTCGAAGCTTTCTGGGTTTGGCTGGGTATTACATAAGTTTTGTTGAGGGGTTTTCATTGATTGCTGCACCTTTGACTAAGTTACTGCGTAAAGGGGTACCATTTAATTGGACTGATAAGCAGCAAGAGAGTTTTGGGAAATTGAAGAAAGTTCTGACTGAGGCCCCTGTTTTAAAACAACCAGAGTTTGGGAAGGAATTCACTATCTACAGTGATGCATCGCATATTGGATTGGGTTGTGTGTTGAAGCAAGAGGGTAAGGTGGTTTCATACGCGTCTCATCAGCTTAATCCTAACGAGGCAAACTATCCCACTCACGACTTGGAGTTAGCTGTGGTGGTTTTCGCACTGAAGATTTGGAGGCCTTACCTATACAGTGAGAAGTCTATTATTTACACAGATCATAAAAGCCTCAAGTACCTCCTTACTCAGAAGGAGTTGAACCTTAGGCAACGGAGGTGGATAGAGTTGCTTAAGGATTATGATTGCTCAATTGAGTTCCACCCTGGTAGGGCTAACGTGGTAGCTGACGCATTGAGCCGTAGGGTTGTATCTGATTTGAGAGTAATGTTTGCTCGTCTCAGTCTGTTTGATGATGGTAGCTTGTTGGCTGAGCTTCAAGTGGGACTGACCTGGACTGATCAAATTAAGGAGAAACAATTGTTGGATGAGTCATTGGTCCTCGTTTTCGATTAGTTGAGAATGGAGAGACTGCGGATTTTGGGCTGAATAGTGAGGGAGTACTATGCTTTTGTGGGAGAGTTTGTATAATTTGAGGCAATCTATACTGCAGGAGGTGCATAATAGTCCATATGCTATGCATCCTTGCGGGAGCAAGTTATACCGAGATCTTCGTAAGCTGTATTGGTGGCCTGGATTGAAATACGAAGTTACTGAATACGTGAGTAAGTGCTTGACTTGCCAACAAGTTAAAGCTGAGCATCAACTACCTTCTGGGTTACTGCAGCCAATAAAGATTCCACTCTGGAAGTGGGAGAGGGTAACCATGGATTTTGTAAGTGGGCTACCCTTAATGTCGACTAAGAAGGATTCAGTATGGGTTATCGTAAACCGATTGACTAAATCTGCCCATTTTATACCGGTCCGCACTAATTATTTGCTGCAGAAATTGGCCAAGTTGTATGTGGCTAAGATTGTAAGACTGCACAGAGTACTAGTTTCTATGATATCTGACAGAGATCCTAGATTTACATCTCAGTTCTGGAAGAAGTTACATGAAGCTTTGGGTACAAGGTTGGACTTCAGTACTGCGTTCCATCCTCAATCAGACGGTCAGTTAAAGAGGGTGATTCAAATACTGGAAGACATGTTAAGATGCTGTGTAATTGATTTTCGAGGCAGTTGGGAAGACTACTTGTCGTTGGCAGAGTTCGTTTACAATAACAGTTATCAGTCCAGTATTCAAATGGCATCGTACGAGACGTTATATGGTTGTAGGCGTCGTACTCCTACCTGTTGGATGGAACTTGGTGAGCGGCGAGTTCTGGGGCCAAAGTTAGTTTCTGATACTAAAGAAAAGGTAAAGTTGATTCTAGATTGGTTAAAGGAAGCATCTGATAGGCAGAAGTTGTATGCAGACTTGAAGCATAAGGATATCGAGTTCTCTGTAGAAGATTATGTTTTTCTGAAGGTCTCACTGTGGAAGAAAATTTTGAGATTTGGGCGGAAAGGCAAGCTTAGCCCTAGATTTATTAGGCCTTACTAAGTATTAAAATGTGTGGGACCAGTTGCTTATCAGCTGGAGTTGCCTTTAAAATTTGACAGGATTCATGATGTCTTCCACATTTCCACGCTGAGGACATACCGCTCTAATCCTACGCATGTTGTACCCATGGAGGAGATCAATGTTAGGCGTGATCTCACCTTCGAGGAAGAATCGATGCAGATACTGGGTCGTGATGTTAAAGTATTAAAGAGGAAATCTGTCCCATTGGTCAAGGTGCTTTGGCGTAATCACGGTTCAGAGGAAGCCATGTGGGAGCCTGATGAGGCGATGCAACAACAGTACCCTCACCTTTTCTAACCAGGTAAATTTCGAGGTCGAATTTTTTTGGGGGGTAGAGTTGTAACGCCTCAAAAATAAGGGGTTTGTAATTTTGCGTTATCTGACAAAAAATGCATGTTTAATTGAGTGGTTAGATGATTTGGATGTGTTAGAGAGTGTCTAAGAAGCCTGAGTTCAAGTCTTGGCTTTTACAGAAATTTTAATTTTTGTTCTTAAGTGAATCTGGACGTTGGTATGTAGGGCTTATATTTTATTATGACTGATTGATGTCACAGAAAGAGCTTGTGGCTCAGTGGTAGTAGCGTGTGGAATGGTGTTCAAGGTCTGAGGTTTGAGCGTGGGGTAGCACAATTGGGGTATTTATTTTGCAGTTGATTTCGGCCAGTGGTTGTGTTACAGTGAAATTCTGATGGAGGAGTTGTGGAGAGTGATGAGGAGTGATTCAAGGAGGGACAAGGGGAGACATTTTAGGAGAAAGTCAAGGAATTCAAATTAGGGAGAGTTGTAGCTGATTGGGGGATTTGGAGTATGCAAATTCAGCTAGGGGTCCCTTTGTGTGCATTTTCGGCAATTGGTGAGTGAATGGGTGCCGAATTTCCTCTCTGTCATTTTGGGTTTTTGTTATTTTTGGTGTTTTTGGCTTCTTTTCTCCCTAGTGCCGATTTTGCAAGTTACCTTTCGTGCTCTTTCGGGGTTTGATTAATTTAAGTTCTTAGGGTCGAAATCCCTATTCTCAATTTCTTTTACTTTTTGCCAAATCACATTACTCTTTTCCTCTAACCTTTCATTTCCTCTTTTCCCATAGGGATATCAATTTTCCTCTCTATAGCCGATCCTTTCCTGTTTCATTCTTTGAGTTCTATTGATCATTTTATTTCTTCCTCCCTTGTCTCAATCTAGGCCGAAACCATCCCATTTTCCTTTATCTTTCACTTATTTTCTATTCTCTTCTTCTTTACTTCCTCTGACCGAATGCTACTCCCTTTGTTCCTTTCTCAAATATTCTAGTGGTGTTAGGCCGAATTTTACACTATTGTGCTCTGGAAGTGCCTTGGCCAATTAGTTCTCTTTTAATCTCGGTAAGTGACTGTGCCCTTACTTCAGCACTTGTATGTATACTGTAGTCCGTTAATGGTGTTTGGAAATACAGGGTTTTGGAGAAGAGGAAATCACTGCTAGTCTTGGGTATCAGATCAAGTGGGAAACCTCTTCTTGTTCGAACAAGGTAATATATGGTGAGATGTTGGTTTTGGTATAAGTTGAGTATTGCCTTTGGGAAGTGAGTAACGTAGTATCTCGATGCTTGTAGGTTGGTGCTCAAGGGGTATTCGTAGGCTTCCACGAAAAGGTGTGTAACCATACACCATTCTGTACTGTCAAAAGCCGAAAAGGTGTGTATCCACACCCTTATCTGACTGTGAATCGGCAAAAGCCAAAAAGCTAAAATACCGAAACTTCAGCATTTGAGGCCTCACGAGCGTGCGATCACTCGTAGGGTAAACCGAGCCCACAAATCATAAGCGGTAGGCTGCAAAGGCCACCACAAGCTTTTCCGTGAACTTGGGCCATTATAGGACATGTTGGGCCTTATACAGATTAAATCCACGATAATGATAAATATTGGACTAAGCTATGTAGGTCACATAGCCGTAATTGACTTTGGGCTAAATGGGCTACACGAGCGTGTGGGCCGACTTGGATCGAGTAATGGGCCTTGGGCCCATTTACACCGTTATGACCATTTAGGCTATCTGTGACGCTCGAAGCGACTATAGACCTTCAAAGACGTTGTTATCTATATCGAGACCCTAAAATAGACAAAATGACCAAAATACCCTTAAGGGTAAAATTACTATTTTACCCCTATGTAACGGAAATGACCATTATACCCCTAGAGGTAGGTTGACCGATGACTGTATGACATTTGTATGACTGTACAGAGTATGACCTTACATACACGTAATATTAATGACATGACATACTGCATGGGGTTGGGATTATGATATGGAGGAAGTATTGTACTAGTGACTATGTCACATTCACTATTACTGGTGGCTTTCCCACACTTACTGTTACTGGCAGCTACACTGCATTATTATTACTGGCAGCTTTGCTATGATATTGGTGTGCTGGGTGGGTGGGTCGATTTATATCCCCAAAAGGTGTGTTGGTTGGTACAGGTGGTGTGTTGGGTGGATTTGGGTGGGTTACATGTTTGCACTACTTCATCGATCATTGTAATGGGCTTAGGCCCACACTTTGCTCAGATATAGGGCTAAGGCCCAAACTGTCTCTGCATCTTTGTATAGGGATAAGGCCAGCATCATTTATTGTATGCTGATTACTATCTGATTGATAAGGGATTACACACTGAGTTTTCGTAAACTCACTCTTTCTTTTAACTGCGCAGGTAATCCCCAACCTTAAATGATTTGGAGCCGCAAGAGACTTAGAGGTGGCCACACGAATGCAGTTGAACAACATCTTGACTTTATTTATTCTAAATTTCATATTGGGTTTTTATCATGTAATAAGGCCTTTTATTGGTTTAAGTTTTAATTGGGCTTTTGATTCCTTATATTAAAATGCTAGTCTAGGGAAACACAGGTTTTCAAATTATTCAAGGTTTTTAAAATAACACGAGCGTTAAACATCAAAGTTTTCGAAATGCTTCCATTTAAGTTGAACTAATATACCAAAAGGCTTGTAATTTGGCAAACGATGGTAACAAGATAATTTGATAATAGTGATAGAAAGGTCTTTAACTTAAAATTAGATTTATAACGATAAGTCTTGTTTTAGAAAAATATTTCGATGTAACACGCCAAATTCGGTCGTAACGTCTAGGCTAGGTTCGGGGTGTTACAATATATCTGATAAAGCCCGATAAAAAAATTAAATCCCATTTGAATAAAGAAAGTCGATGGATACATGATTTTCTGTATTGATTGTGGTCCATCATATGTTGTGGAGAGCCTATAGCTAAGATGAGCAATCCTATTATAAGCCCTCCCGAGCGTCCTGTTATATAGTTCCTGCAAGCATCTTGATCGTTAGTGATCTTGCATGTGTTGCGTACTACCGCATCTATTTGTAAGCATCCTATTACACGATTCGATCAGTTGTAATCCAACATTTATTGTTAACACAAACGTAGCTCTTCGTGAGCGTCCTGATATAGGCTCTTATGAGCTTCTTGACATGGCTCGCTTGAACTCCCTGATATTAGCTCTTCGGAGTTACCTATTAAGCTTAATGAGCTTTCTGTTTTAAACTTTTATGAGTTTCTTGATATAGCCCGGATAAGCATCCTGTTACATGGCTCACATGAGCATCCTGTTATATGGCTTGAGAGTGTGCTTTCTGATTATGTGCCCTTATGGGTACCCCTGAATATGAATTGACGATTTTTAATTTGTACACTTCTAGTGTACTACATGTGCATCCATCGATATTTCAAATAAATTCAACAGGCAAAATCTTGACATGAGAAAATATGAACACGAAATGAATTATTACATGTATCTGCCTGAAATACATGAAAGTGATGATACATGATGTATGGAAGTATGAGATGGTGATATATGAACATGGAACTTGTTTGATGAATATGTTCATCTAAGATAATAGATTAGTACACTTTGAGTGTATTTTCCTAGGTTTCTATTGATATTTTAATTGACTTAATGAGCAAAATCCTGACATGAAATAATTGAACTTGAGACGGAATATTATGAAAATGTACTTGAAATACATGGGTATGATTTGTATATGTTATTTGAATTCATGATGTGGAAAGTATATGTATATGGGAATTTGGTTATTATTGAGCCCATACATGTTTCTTGATGTTTATATGAAATAGTATGACTTAGAAACGAACTATTACCTGTGTACATGAAGTACATGGAAATGACATTACCTGATATAATGATGCATGAATTGGTAATTACATGAATATGGATCATACCTGATGACTTTGTTCATCCATGATTAAGGACTATTATATGTGATTACTTGGCTAACATGATGAGGATATGTGTTTAGGGCTTGTGATAAAATTGGTTGATAGTGTCTTGCATGCTTATTTTGAACATAAATATATGGTAAGTTATTTACCATGTTATACAAACTTACTAAGCATTTCATGCTTACTTTATTTTATTTTCCCTTGTTCTATAGTAATTTGAAAGCTCGATGGATTAGAAGCTCAATGGATTGGAAGCATTGGTGGAGATCACTCACACTATCCATCGCCCCATCTTGGTATATATGGTAAATTAATTATGGTTATAGTGACATGTATAGGTTAATTAGCCAATGTTGGCATGTAAATGTTTGAGTTATAACTAGCCATTGGAATGGCTTGTGATGAACATGTTTTGATATGTATAAATGAGGCTACAACATGTTTGGTGTGTGCTTAAATGATTGATTGATAGAAATCATGTTGGCATATTGAGACACGGGTGTGTAGCTTGGCCATATGACCCTAGTACCTACACACGGTCTAGCACACGGGTGTATGATTTAACCGTGTGACCCAAGTTAGAGAGTTATACGACCTGAGACATGGGAGTGTCCCTGGCCATGTGAGCCACGCGGCTTGACCACAGGGGCGTGTGACCCCTGCATCTAGGAAAAATATTGAGATTTTGCAAAAAAATTTCTGAATACCCAGTTTAGTCCCAACTCGTTTCTAATGCATGTTTTGGACCTCGAGGTTCATATAAGGAACTTTATGATTGATATCTGACATGAATACTGTATGGTGTAGAATATCTGCTATTTAATCTATAAGTTCTAGTAATGCTCCGTAATCCTATTCCGGCGATGGTTTCGGGTTAGGGGTATTACATAAAATCTATTGTTTAATCACTTAATTTAGGATGCTAAAATGCAAGTAAAAGCATGTTTCGAAGCAATTTCAACATCAATAAAATTAAGCATAGCAAATATCATTTTCCGAATATTCATATACCAATTAGAACACCTTTATCAAATGTTAAATAAATCATTAATTCATGCTCCAAATATCAATTTATTCCATACAATTTAATCATGCTAGAAGCATAATACACAACTTACCAAACCAATTGCCATTTTGCTCTTTTATAAAATAAAACCTATTTTTGCAAATCCAACCATCCAATATGCAATTAAGTCATTAATAACACCAATTAAACCTTTAATTTAACACATAATCAGAGCAATTCACCAAATTTCCCTTTATGTCACTCACCTCCACACTTAGCTTTTTAAGCAAAAATGTGTTCAAACAAGCAAGTTTAAGCTTCAATTTCGATTTGAATGTTCCTCCTCTTGATGTGGAGCTTTAACAGAGACAAATTATGCATTCCAAACTAACAATAGCAACAAGAAACATGAAATTTGATAAAGTATACGAATCTAAATCGTTGCTCTAAAATACCTTACCAATGTTGCACAACTAAGCCGATATATGGAATTTCTCAACTAAACTCCCTTTTCAGCACCTCAAATGACTTCTAATCTTCATTCCTAGTCCAATAACATGTACTTTAAGTATTAATTTCATCATTTAATTCGTTTCATAATTTTTTAGAAAAATCATCCATGTTCTTGATCAAATTCGAATTTCTCAAAATTTATCCATAAAACATGTTTGATCTTTTGGTTTAAGATTAAAATCCTCTTATTAGACATATTTTGAGCTTATACATCCATTAATATTTGGATTCTAACTCAAAATTAAAGATCCACCATTGTTGATCCTCAAGTTCAGGAAAGAAGAAATTAAAGTTGAAAATCCATTATAATCACTTTAATTAACAAATAATGGTTGAAATCAACTTAAAGAGATGAGGATTACCTTCAATGAACTCAAATCATTGATTTAGAAGTTTGAATCAAAATGCTTGAAGAAATTCGGATGACTTTTTGCCCAACTTTAAAAATTATTTTGAGAGATTTTAGAGAGAATTTTGGGAGAGAAAATGTTTAGATCTATTCTCTAATATTTGATTTATGAAAACAAGCAAGAGAGAGAGAGAGAACTCTCAATTCAGGTAAAAAATGAGTGAAAAGTGAGGTAGTTGTAGAGTTTTTAAAACTAAAAAACCCCACCTAATTTTCAAAATTTGGGGAATTTGTCATCAGATCACTTCCCCTTTTCCCTTGTTTTACAATTTGCTCCTTTCCCTCCAAAATTCCGAAAATATGGTTTATTTGCTATAATATCTTTTACACATTTCCCTTATTTTTCAAATTAGTCCCATTTAATTAATAATTTAAATCACCCAATTAAACCCCCATTTTAAATTATTTTTAATTCCAATTCAATCCAAAATATTTATTTTTACCCACAAATAATTTAAAACCATAAAATTAAATTTTCTAAAAATATTTTTATTTTTCAGAATATTATTTACTAATTTTTAGATGAAATTAAGCTAACTAATTACGAATAGAAATCACTAACCTGATTAATTCCTAATTTTCACTTGAAACCCAATAAACTTATCCGAAACTACTAGACCTATTTTCGGGGCCTTACACTTGTGGTAAAATTGAATATGCCTTGGGGTCATTTCTTGAAAGAGTTCTTAGAAGTGTTTCTAAAAAGAGAATTAGTCATAATAACTCACCAGTCTAGAGAACCTGGTGTAATTGTAGATATGAATGGTCTAAGTGTGACAACCCGAATTAGAGCCTAATCGGAATAGTGGTTTTGTGACTACAAATCCGAGATAGAAATAATTATTTTATAATTATTTTGATGATTATGATATGATTGCATGATTGTGTGAAAATTTCGTGAAGAAATTCTATGCCTAAAGTGCTTAAATTGAAAGTAGGGACTAAATCGAATAAGTTGCAAAATTTGCATTCTAGAAGTTTCTAGTATGAAATTGCATTGAAATATTAATTAGGAGGTCTTAAATAGAAATTTGACGAATTTTAAGTTCATGGACAAAATTAGGACATGGAAGGAATTTTTGGAAAGTTTAGTAGTAAGGGCATTTTGGTCATGTGTATATTAAATGAAATAAAATGGGAAAAATAACACAAAATTGGTTATCATCTTCATTAGTTGCTGCCGAAAATTGCTCTCCTCCATAGCTATGGGTTTCTTCAACTTTCAAGCTTCATAGTAAGTGATTTCAAGCCCCGTTTTTAATGTTCTTCACATTTTTGAAATCCTCGTAGCTCGGTTTACTTATTTCTACCATTATTTTGAGTTAGGGTTTATGTTTAAAAATTTACCCATGAATGATAGGCATGTATTTTGTTGTTTTATGGTAGAATATGAATGTTTGAAGTTAGGGGAACGATCTTTTCTAAGCGATTTTTAACGAAAACGAGCAAAAGCGGCATAATCGATAAAAATACCTATTGTTCATAACTATGTGTTAGAGTGAGAATTTGATGTTGCCATAGAGAGAAAAATGATCAGTAGGTCATTAAACATAAGAATAAGGGCTGAAATTAAATTTGAGCCTTGGGGCAAAATTGTAATTTTCTAAAAGTTAGGGGCAAAAATGTAATTTTTGTATAATGTGATTTTGGATTAAAATAAATAGTTTGAGTGTTAAATGAGCTAAATATGTTGTTATAGATCAAGAAAGACGTGGAATCGACCTCTAAGCGGGGAAGGAGAAAGTTTTGGACTAAATTGGAAAATTCCCATATTTTGCACCGAGGTAAGTTTGTATGTAAATAATACATTAATTTCATTTACATTCTTATATTTCAGCCTATTATATATATATTAGCTGATATTGAAGTATAAATCGACTATTGGAAGAATGGAAATAAGTAATAGAAAAGAGATCCGGTTGAACATTGGAAAGATCGAATAAAATAGAGGAGTGTAGCTAGGTCACATGTATGGTTCCGAGTGCACATCATGTGTACAAGAAAGCTACGAGATACTATGTAGTAGCTAGGTCACATGTGTGATACGGGATGTATCCCATGCAGCACAAGAGAGCTACGTGAGAGATAAATGTAGCTAGGTCGCATGCGTGATTCCAAGTGAAGGACACCATGTAGACAAGAGAGCTACGAGACAAATCGGCTAGGTCGCATGAGTGGTACTAAGTGTTCACCATGTGTACAAGAGAGCCGAACTAAATGAAATATGATGGTGGGGCTATGTCTTTGAAACCATCAAGTATTGAGGATTAATCGAATTGTTCAACGGGATGGTTTTGTGATGACATTGTAGTCATGGACCTACACTTGTGATATATGAAATGTGGTGAAAATGATTTGTGATATATATATATGTGTAAGTTAAAATGAGATTAGTATAAAAATGTGTGAAAGAGTGAAATTAGTATTAAAACTGCTTTTTGGAAGAGATGCTTGATGGCGTGATTTTGAAAATTCACCAAAAATAGAAGAAATTTAATTAGAGATTGAATGAGATATGAAATTAAATATCAATGAGTCTATTTTCATATAAAAGAAACAGAGCAATCAAAGGAATTCTATATTTTGAGGTATTTACAATTGTGTGTGACTTGCTCAGGATGACTATGTGATCCCCTGTTCCAACTTTGAAAAATTATTAAAAATTGTACAAAACAAATTAAGAAATATATTTTACATGCCTAAATTTAGTTTTAAATGAAATAGGTTTCATGGTTATTTGAATTGTGTACTGAGAGAAATTCAATTCGTAGTGAACAGAGGTTAGATCAGTTGAGCTGTGTAAAAGGGGAAATTTAACTAATAAACTGTACTAATTGGCTGAACAAAAAATTCTAAAAAAAAAATTAGTGAGAAATTTGATGAGTCTAGATTCAGGGAAATTTTACGGATTTGAATTTCGAGTTTTGCAACTCGAGTTCTGATTTATTTAGTGATCATGACGCAGGAGGGACAACTTGATCAAATTGGAGTAAACAATAAAATTTAAAAATATGATATAATTGAGTTATGTTGTAAACATGTTAGATTCCTTATTTGTTATTTATATACTTACTTACTAAGCTATATGCTTATCTTCTTTTCTTTTTCTTGTCTTATAGAGTTACTAAGCCAGATCGGGAATTGAAGATCGTCGGAGACCCATCCACACTATCAATACTTTTTGGTACTTTGTAAACACTATTTTGAAATATGGCATGTATAGCAGACTTAGTTATTTTGTTACGTGTCATAAATGTCTAGGTTTAAATTACTACTTATAGTATCAAACTAATCATTTTGTATGAAGCCTTTGAAATTAGTTTGTATTGTTAATAGCATATGTTATAATGATCAAATTGCACGCTATATTTTTGTTGGGTTTTATTTAATAGTATTTACTATAATTTGTTAATACCTCGTACTGCTCCAAATGACGGATACGGATAAAGGGTGTTACACTTAGTGGTATCAGAGCTATGGTTTAGTCAGTTCTCGGACTAATAAAGTGTATGTAAAAGTCTAGTTATACATGCCATAAAAATATTGTGATAGTGTGGTGACTCTCGATTATTCTAAAGCGTGTTTTGTTTTAATATAGTAATGGATCCTGAAGGAACTGCTATGGTGATGATCTTTGCTAGTAATTCGCCAGCTCCCGCACAAGAGACCGCGCCTGTGGAAAGTAGACCTGAGACATTGAGACAGGGAGATGAGGCTCGGGATGCCTTTCTCCAAATGATGAACAATTGGTATACTGAATTTATTCGAGCAAATCCAAATGCTCAACCTCCTCCACCCCCTCCTATACCTCAGACGATTCCTGTAGCTGCTCAAGGCATAGATTTGGTAAGAATGAACAAGCCTCCGGTTGACAAGATTCGAAAACAAGGGGCTGAAGAGTTTAGAGCAAAGATCGATAATGATCCTGAGAAAGCGGAATTCTAGCTTGAAAATTCTACCCGTGTATTTGATGAGCTCTCATGTACACCCGAGGAGTGCTTAAAGTGTGCTGTATCACTTTTGAGAGATTCGGCGTACCACTGGTGGAAGAATTTGGTAGCAGTGGTGCCAAAAGAAAGAGTTACTTGGGATTTCTTCCAGGAAGAATTTAGAAAGAAATACATAAGTCAGCGATTTATTGACCAAAAACGGAAAGAGTTCTTTGAATTGAAGCAGGGCAAGATGTCTGTGGCAGAGTATGAACGCGAATTTGTGAGACTCAGTAAGTATGCCCAGGAATGTGTGTCCACCGAGGCCATTATGTGCGTAAGGTTTGAAGATGGGCTAAATGAGGACATTAAAGTGCTTGTAGGAATTTTGGAGTTGAAAGAATTTGTAGTATTGGTTGATCGAGCTCTTAAAGTAGAAGAATTGAACAAAGAAAGAAGAAAAGCTGCTATTGAGGCTCGAGATGTCGAGAAAAGGCCGATAAGCAAGCCATTTCAATCTCAATCAAAGAGGTCCAAAGAGACAAACCCTCGAGTGACAGTTTCAAGCTGGGATTCACATAGAGATCGTGGTAGAGCATATTCGGGTCTAAAGCTCAAGCTACTTGGTGGCAAGTGTGGGTAATGTGCGACCTAGAAAGCCCGAGTGTCGGCAATGTGGCGAGCAACATTATGGTGAGTGTTGGGGAACCGAGCGAGCTTGTTTCAGGTGCGGTTCTCGCGAGCATTTTATTAGAGACTGTCCGGAGGAAGTTAAAGAAGAAAGATTTCAGAGTGCTAGATAGAATACCACCACTAGTAGAGGTAGACCACCGAGAAATACTAGAGGTGGGACTAGTAGTAAAACTGTGATGAAAGATTCAGTGGCAAGATTAGAAGCTAGAACACCTGCTAGAGCTTATGCTATACGTGCTCGAGAAGATGTACCATCTCCCGATGTCATTACTGGTACATTCTCTCTTTATGACACTATTGTTATTGCATTGATTGATCCTGGGTCCACTCATTCTTATATTTGCATGAATTTAGTATCTAATAAAAAGTTTCCTGTTGAATTTACTGAGTCTACGATTAAAGTGTCGAACCCCTTAGGCCAATATGTGCTAGTTGACAAGGTTTGCAAGAATTGCCCATTAATGATTCAAGGTCACTGTTTTCCGGCTAATTTGATGCTGTTACCATTTGATGAGTTTGACGTTATCTTGGGAATGGACTGGTTGACATTGTATGATGCCAAGGTAGATTGTAAACAAAAAACACTAGAGTTGAAATGTGAAAATGGAGAAATTCTGTGGGTTGAAACAGATGAATCAAATAAATTGCCTATGGTGATTTCGCACATGTCTGCACAGAAATACATGAGGAAAGGGTGTGAAGCTTATCTGGCTTATGTAATGAATACTGAATTGCCTCAACTGAAGTTTGAATCAGTACCGATAGTCTGTGAGTTCCCAGATGTATTTCCAGAGGAATTGCTTGGGTTGCCTCCGAACAGAGAGATAGAGTTTGCCATTGATTTGTTGCCGGGTACTGCACCGATCTCGATTGCTCCATATAGAATGGCTCTGACTGAATTAAAAGAATTGAAGGCTCAGTTGCAGGAGTTAACAGATAAGGGATTTGTGAGACCGAGTTTCTCTCCCTAGGGTGCTCCTATATTGTTTGCAAAGAAGAAGGATGGTTCAATGAGACTTTGCATTGATTACCGTCAGCTTAATAAGGTGACTATAAAGAACAAGTACCCATTGCCGAGGATTGATGATTTATTCGATCAGTTAAAAGGGGCCACAGTGTTTTCAAAGATCGATTTGAGGTTTGGTTACTACCAGTTGAGAGTTAAGGAGTTTGATGTGCCGAAAACCGCCTTTAGGACAAGGTATGGACATTATGAGTTTCTTGTGATGCCTTTCGGCTTAACAAATGCTCCAGCTATATTTATGGACTTAATGAATCGGATCTTTCGGCCATATTTGGATAAGTTTGTAGTAGTGTTTATAGATGACATTCTAATTTATTCTCGGGATGAGTCTGAACATGCCAAACACTTGAGAACCATATTGCAGATCTTGAGAGAAAAGAAACTGTTTGCTAAGTTTAGTAAAAGTGAGTTCTGGCTCCGTGAAGTCAGATTTTTGGGACATATAGTCTCAGGTGATGGTATTCGGGTGGATCCAAGTAAGATTTCTGCAATCGTTGATTGGAAACCGCCAAAGAATGTATCCGAGGTTAGAAGTTTTTTAGGCTTGGCCAGATATTATAGACGTTTTGTTGAGAGATTTTCGATGATTGCCTCTCCTATGACTAAGTTGTTGCAAAAGAATGTTAAGTTTGAATGGACTGATAAATGTCAGCAGAGTTTTGAAAAGTTGAAAGCACGATTGACTGAAGCACCAATTTTAGTACAACTGAGAGCCAGAAAGGAGTTCAGTAATTTATAGTGATGCATCATTGTGGGCCTTGGATGTGTGTTGATGCAAGAGGGTAAAGTGGTAGCTTATGCTTCGAGACAGTTAAAACCGCATGAGAAGAACTATCCTACACATGATTTGGAATTGGCCGCTATTGTCTTTGCCTTGAAAATTTGGCGACATTATTTGTATGGTGAAAAATGCCGAATTTTTACTGATCACAAAATTTTGAAGTATTTGATGAATCAAAAGGATTTGAATATGCGACAGCGAAGATGGCTTGAATTATTAAAGGATTATGATCTAGTGATTGATTATCATCTGGGAAAAGCAAATGTAGTTGCTGACGCCTTAAGCAGGAAATTTCTTTTTACTTTGAGAGCCATGAATACGGGGTTATCATTGTCTGATGATGGGTCAATCTTAGCAGAGATGAGGGCTAAACCGTTATTTCTCCAGTTGATTTGTGATGCTCAAAAGAACGATAGTGAGTTGCGAACCAAGAGAACTCAATGCGAATCAGGTTACGACTCAGATTTTCGAGTTGGACCAGACGACTGTTTGATGTTTCGAGACAGGATATGTGTACTGAAAAATGATGAATTAATTCAGAAAATATTACATGAAGCGCACAGTGGCTGTTTATCAGTTCACCCTGGTAGCACAAAAATGTATAATGATTTAAAGAAGTTGTATTGGTTGCCAGGTATGAAAAGGGACATTTCTGAATTTGTAACCAAGTGTTTGATCATCAACAAGTAAAAATTTGAACATCAAGTGCCTTCAGATTACTTCAATCGGTAATGGTGCACGAGTGGAAATGGGACAAGATTACCATGGATTTTGTGACCGGTTTGCCTTTGACTCCTAAAAAGAAGGATCTGTTATGCGGGTAGTGGTTGATAGATTAACAAAGTCAGCCCACTTTATACGATGACGCACCGATTACTCACTTGATAAATTAGCCGAATTATATATTGTTGAAATTGCGAGGTTGCACGGAGTACCTATGTCAATAATATCGGGACAGATCCAAGATTTACCTCGAGATTTTGGAAAAAGTTACAAGAAGCTTTGGGTACAAAATTGAACTTTAGTACTGCGCGTTTCATCCACAAACAGATGGTCGATCGGAAAGAGTAATCCAGTACTCGAGGATATGCTTAGATCTTGTGTCTTAGAATTTGGAGGTAGTTGGGAGAAATATCTATCTTTGATTGAATTTGCCTACAATAATGATTATCGATCAAGTATACAAATGGCACCATACGAAGCCTTGTATGGTCGTAAGTGTCGGACTCCTTTATATTGGACCGAACTTAGTGAGAAACAGATTCACGGAGTTGATCTAGTTAAAGAAACCGAAGAGAAAATAAAAGTAATTCGGGATTGCTTGAAAGCTGCTTCAGATCGACAAAAGTCATATGCAGATTTAAAAAGAAAAGAGATTGAATTTCAAGTGGGTGATAAAGTGTTATTGAAGGTGTCACCATGGAAAAAAATTCTAAGATTTAGCCGAAAAGGCAAGTTGAGTTCGCGTTTTATTAGGCCGTATGAGATTACTGAGAGGATTGGACCAGTGGCATATTGGTTGGCCTTACCGGCAGAGTTAGAAAGAATTCATAACGTGTTTCATGTATCAATGTTGCGACGTTATCGTTCTGATCCTTCACATGTGATTTCTCCAACAGAAATTGAGATTCGATCGGATATGACCTATGAGGAGGAACCAATAAAGATTTTGGCTCGAGAAATTAAACAGTTAAGAAATAAAAGTATAACCTTAGTGAAAGTATTGTGGCACAGACATGGGATAGAAGAGGCTACAGGGGAACCTGAGGAAGCTATGAGGAAACAGTACCCGAACCTCTTTACCGGTAAGATTTTCAGGGACGAAAATCTTTAAAGGGGGGAGAATTGTGACAACCCGAATTAGAGCCTAATTAGAATAGTGGTTTCGTGACCACAAATCCGAGATAGAAATAATTATTTTATAATTATTTTGATGATTATCATATGATTGCATGATTGTGTGAAAATTTCGTGAAGAAATTCTATGCCTAAAGTGCTTAAATTGAAAGTAGGGACTAAATCGAATAAGTTGCAAAATTTGCATTCTAGAAGTTTTTAGTATGAAATTGCATTGAAATATTAATTAGGAGGTCTTAAATAGCAATTTGACCAATTTTAAGTTCATGGACAAAATTAGGACATGGAAGGAATTTTTGGAAAGTTTAGTAGTAAGGGCATTTTGGTCATTTGTATATTAAATGAAATAAAATGGGAAAAATAACACAAAATTGGTTATCATCTTCATTAGTTGCTGCCGACAATTGCTCTCCTCCATAGCTAGGGTTTCTTCAACTTTCAAGCTTCATAGTAAGTGATTTCAAGCCCCGTTTTTAATGTTCTTCACATTTTTGAAATCCTCGTAGCTCGGTTTACTTATTTCTACCATTATTTTGAGTTAGGGTTTATGTTTAAAAATTTACCCATCAATTATAAGCATGTATTTTGTTGTTTGATGGTAGAATATGAATGTTTGAAGTTAGGGGAACGATCTTTTCTAAGCGATTTAACTAAAAACGAGCAAAAGCAGCATAATCGATAAAAATACCTATTGTTCATAACTATGTGTTAGAGTGAGAATTTGATGTTGCCATAGAAGAGAAAAATGATCAGTAGGTCATTAGACATAAGAATAAGGGCTGAAATTAAATTTCTGAGCCTTGGGGAAAAATTGTAATTTTCTAAAAGTTAGGGGGCAAAAATGTAATTTTTGTATAATGTGATTTTTGGATTAAAATAAATAGTTCGAGTGTTAAATGAGCTAAATATGTTGTTATAGATCAAGAAAGACGTGGAATCGACCTCGAACGGGGGAAGGAGAAAGTTTTGGACTAAATTGCAAAATTTCCATATTTTGCACCGAGGTAAGTTTGTATGTAAATAATACATTAATTTCATTTACATTCTTATATTTCAGCCTATTATATATATATATATTAGCTGATATTGAAGTATAAATCGACTATTGGAAGAATGGAAATAAGTAATAGAAAGAGAGATCCCGGTTGAACATTCGGAAAGATCGAATAAAATAGAGGGAGTGTAGCTAGGTCACATGTATGGTGCTGAGTGCACATCATGTGTACAAGAAAGCTACGAGATACTATGTAGTAGCTAGGTCACATGTGTGATACGGGATGTATCCCATGCAGACAAGAGAACTATGTGAGAGATAAATGTAGCTAGGTCGCATGCGTGATTCCAAGTGAAGGACACCATGTAGACAAGAGAGCTACGAGACAAATCGGCTAGGTCGCATGAGTGGTACTAAGTGTTCACCATGTGTACAAGAGAGCCGAACTAAATGAAATATGATGGTGGGTTGTGTCTTTGAAACCATCAAGTATTGAGGATTAATCCGAATTGTTCAACGGGATGGTTTTGTGATGACATTGTAGTCATGGACCTACACTTGTGATATATGAAATGTGGTGAAAATGATTTGTGATATATATATGTGTAAGTTAAAATGAGATTAGTATAAAGAATGTGTGAAAGAGTGAAATTAGTATTAAAACTGTTTTGGACAGTAGCAGTGACGTGATTTTGAAAATTCATCAAAAATAGAAGGAATTTAATTATAGATTGAATGAGATATGAAATTAAAGCTTAATGAGTCTATTTTTATATAAAAGAAACAGAGCAAGCAAAGAAATTTTATATTTTGATATATTTGCAATTGTGTGTGACTTGCTCAGGATGACTATGTGATCCCCTGTTCCAAATTTGAAAAATTATTAAAAATTTTAAAAAACAAATTAAGAAATATAGTTTACATTCCTAAATTCCTTATTAAGTCTAGTTTTAAATGAAATAGGTTTCATGGTTATTTGAATTGTGTACTGAGAGAAATTCAATTCGTAGTGAACAGAGGTCAGATCAATTGAGTTGTGTAACAGGGGAAATTTTAACTAATAAACTGTACTAATTGGCTTAACAAAAAATTCTAAAAAACAATTAGTGAGAATTTTGATGAGTCTAGATTCAGGGAAATTTTACGGATTTGAATTTCGAGTTTCACAACTCGAGTTATGATTTATTTAGTGATCATGACGCAGGAGGGACAGCTTGATCAAATTGGTGTAAACAATAAAATTTAAAAATATGATATAATTGAGTTATGTTGTAAACATGTTAGATTCCTTATTTGTTATTTATATACTTACTTACTAAGCTATATGCTTATCTTCTTTTCTTTTTCTTGTCTTATAGAGTTACTAAGCCAGATCGGGAATTGAAGATCGTCGGAGACCCATCCACACTATCAATACTTTTTGGTACTTTGTAAACACTATTTTGAAATATGGCATGTATAGCAGACTTAGTTATTTTATTACGTGTCATAAATGTCTAGGTTTAAATTACTACTTATAGTATCAAACTAATCATTTTGTATGAAGCCTTTGAAATTAGTTTGTATTGTTAATAGCATATGTTATAATGATCAAATTGCACGCTATATTTTTGTTGCGTTTTATTTAATAGTATTTACTATAATTTGTTAATACCTCGTACCCTATTCCGGCGACGGATACGGGTAAGGGGTGTTATGCTAAGTGTTTGTTAGATCAGAGTTTGTTTATGCTATGTAAGGAAGTTATCTAAATTCTCTAGTATCCAACAAATCTAAGTACTTTTAGGTTATGTATAAAGGTTATTTGAAGTCTAAGTTGCCCGTCAAAATTGCGCTTTTTCACGATATGTAACATAATTGTCTGAGATTCCACGGGGTGAATTAGAATGTATCATCTATTAGAATAAGTTATGGTGTAGGTTGGTTTAAGGTATGATCTAGCTGGTAACTTGATAGTTGTCAAACTCAGTATGAAAATTCGCCAAAGGTAGGATATGTAAGAAGTTCTTCTTAAAAGATCAGTTAATATAAGTATTTGCTAGAATAAAATCAGTTGGTACACAACTCTGGGTGAAGAGTTCAACATCTATCTAAGTGAGAATCTTCTAAAGGTAGATTCTATACAAATATCCTTCTGAGGAATGCATCCGTTATCAAAGAAAAAGGGGAATGAGATCCACGTTAAGTAAAAAACCCAGGTATCTACCTAATGAGTGAATTGTGTATGTAGTGGCCAAGTATGGGAATTGGCATATATGTAAGCATTGGTATTAGAAAAGAATCCACCAGAGATTGAAAAGAAATAAAAAATCTCCAAGTTGAGGAATTCAACAATAAGTATGCCAATATAATCTAGCTAATATTCACTAAGTTTGGTTGGACTTACAAGTGTATATTTATGATGCATGTTTTGATTAAAGAGTGGGTATGTTGGAAGGGACCAAGCCATGAATGCACCAAGGTGACAGTTCAAGTTGCGATGTTATGCATTCAGAGAACACCATAAGGCTATGGCGCTTAGTACTCTATGCCACGTTGAGTCTGTCTTTAACATAGTTTTAAGTGGTAATTTCATATGTTGCTTTTGAAATTCTAATATATTCTTAAACATTTTCTTTATTTAATCTTTTGTTTTTATATGGTAAATAAAGGAATAAGAAGTATGTTTAGATTGACTATACATCAATTGTAAAAATTTTGGTTAAGTGTTCATGTGTTGTAACATCTAATATTCGGGTCCGGTAATTCAGGTTGAGTAAAGGGTGTTACAAAGAAACTTCTTCTATTTATAGTAGTACAAATGCTCTACAACTTTGTATTTTTTAGATGTGGGATTGTGTTATTTCAACGAATCTTCACCTTAGCTCATTTCCACATTTTCAACCTCATTGTAAAACAACATTCACAATCACAACCTTAGTCATCATATTGGTAGGATTCTAAGTGGTTGAAAATTTCTAGATATTTACTCTACCTTCTTTCAGAATCTCCCGTACAAAATGTTACCAAACATAAATGTGCTTCGTCTTTGCACGATAAACTTGATTCTTTACTAACTGAATAACACTCTGACTATTGCAATGCACTTTAACATACTTTTGCGTAATTTAAATCACCAAGCAACCCTTGAAGCCAAATTTCCTCTTTTAAATCCTCTATGATTTCCATATACTCTATTTTTGTAGTAGATAAGGCAACTGCTGATTGTAAAGTAGACTTCCAACTAACTGATGCATTTGCAAGAGTAAACATATAACCTGTCACACTCCAGAATTGATGAATCCAAGTAAGAGTGAGATAATGCATGTTAATTCTGTTTTGGCGCACTACGATAACATGATCCGCTACGTGGTTGGTTGGTTGGTGAAATAGATTTTGGCCCATACTAACAAAGAATTTTCCCGTTGGCGGTACCTAGGGATTTAATTTCAAGGTGTTTTTAAGTGAAAAAAGACTTCGCTTGAGAACAAGTACACTTAAAGAATAGCACGCCTTATTTGCATAAATATTGTTAAAATGGATATTGTATCGAGTCTAGCTAAGAGTTGTTGGGATTTTGTAGCAACAAAAATATAGATCTGAGAAAAGAGCAGAGTAGCAAGATGCATGAAAGATTGCTTGTACACTAAAACAAGCTAACTAAAGAAATCATCATAGCAACATGGTTGACCATCCTTCAATAAGAGTCAATTGAATTGATTTCTCCCCTCCCCATAACCAGTAAATAGTAAGGTAAACCTTCACCAGTTTTTCTGTAACACCCGTAACCCGTATTTGACGCCGGAATAGGGTTACGAGGCATTACCAGATAACACACCTCATTAACATACATTTATACCTTCATAATCAATATACATTCAAAACAATCACAATGTCCCTTATAAGGTTCTACGAGACCTTAAAACATGCTTAGAAATAGTTCGGGACTAAACCGATAACATTTAAAAACTTTGAGAAACTTAGAAAAATTTTCAACATTTAAGGGTCACATGCCCATGTGAACTAGCTGTGTGCCTCACACGGCTACTAGACACGTCTGTGTCATAGGCCGTGTGAAAACAGGGCATACATACTGACTTGTACCACACGACCGAGGACACGTCCGTGTGCCAGCCCGTGTGCCACACACGGTTAGTAGACGCGCCCGTGTGTCTAGGTCGTGTCAAAACTATAGGGTATACTGACTTTCATTGAAAGGGTACACTAGGGGACACACGGCCTTGTAACATGACCATGTGTCGCACACGGCTAAGAAACACGCTCGTGTCTCTACCCGTGTAGACATAAATAGGCCATTTACAAAGCCAACTTTGACACCCTACTTTTATATACACAATGCAATCCATATGATACCATTTCAATACATATTTTAGCGACCAAAACATACTATTCCATTCACATATCATGCCATCTATCCACATTCATTTCAAAAACTCAAATCCTTATTCAAAACATACCAAATCAATATGCCAAAATCATCAATCTCACATGACCACTAAATGCATTTACTCATCAAATTATCATCTATTTTATGACACAAATTGCACCATATCTCCATCTCAAAATCAAACCACAATATACAAATCTTCCAAGCATTAATACATCATCAACTAATCAACCAAATAATAAATCACTAAGCAAAACTAAGAACCATGGCAAACATACCAAAACAGATAGCAACTTATAAACCTCACATAAATCACTTGATAACATATAAATCAAGCCAACTCAAATGACCATACACATCATCATTTACAAGCCAAATCTCATGGCTAATATTATAACTCAAAACATACCAAAATGACACTAGCCTATACATGCCATATACCATATATACAAAGCTCCAAAAGTACCAACAAGATGATTGATAATGCGATGACGTATTCCCGATGATCCCTGAGTCTGAGCTAGCTTCGATAATCTATAAAACATGGAAAGAACACACAAAGGAAGCTTTAAAAGCTTAGTAAGCCATATACAAATAAACTATCACATGAACATATGCAATTCAATTCAAATATGTTTAACATGGCTAATCTCAATTAAATTCAAAAACCTTTCTCATTGAAGATATATTCAATGTCTTAATCAAATTCATCCTTTACTTCAACTCTCAATACTCATTTGAACCTTGTATGTACCTGAGTCATTTAGCTCATTCACATATTCTTTCTCAACTTGACTTTGCCCGTTGAACCATTCAAAATAGTTAAAGATACTTGGAAATCATATAAGCTCGTACAATGCCATATCCCATATATGGTCTTACATGTTATCACGTATCGATGACACTGTCCCAAACAGGGTCTTACACGAAATCGATTAATGATGCCACTGTCCCAGACATGGTCTTTCACGTAATCTCAATACAATGCCAATGTCCCAGACATGGTCTTCTATGTAATAACATCTCGATAACCTAATGTCATGACATTCGTATCCTATACTATTCCTAGGGTTTGTACGAGAATTTCAGATGTCGTAACTTCGTCGATTCATGCTCGTATTTCCTCGTTTGACATTTGTAGCAATCCATTGATAATAAAACACATATAATTCAATTTAAAGACATTTATTTGCATATGAACTTACCTCGTAGTCGGAATAGACGAATCAAATTGATTACTCGATAACTTTTTGTTTCCCTCAATCTAAATCCGATTTCTTTCCTTCAGGATCTATATAAATTCAAAGTTAACTCTTTTATTCCTCAATTCATTCAATTTCATCAAAAAACACATGTTTGAGCATTTTTTCACTTTAGCCCCTAAAGTGACACATTTATTTAATTTAGTCAATTTAGTCCTCATTTCATAAATACACAAAATTCACAAAATTCAATATGACCCATGCTTAGTTAAATTCTCTATAGGTCCCTAGTAGCCCATATTTTTCATTTATTTCACAATTTAATCCCTCAATTTACACTTTTCTCAATTAAATCCTTATTTGACATCTTTGTCCAAAATCACTTTACAAAACATTAAAATCTATCAACAATTACTCATTTTCCATCATCAAACATTCAAAAGTTGAGGCATTCATCAATGGCACTTCACAAAATCATCATCAAATTCGAAAATTAAAACACGGGCTAACTAGTACTCAAAGCAACGATAACAAAAACATAGAAATCATAAAAAACGGATCAAAAACCATACCTTAATCGTACTTCCAAAGTGACCTAATGAAAACCTAAAGAATAGCTTATTGTCTTTCTCAACTTTGACAAATAGATGGAAGAAGATGAGTAAAAATTGATTTTGGTTTTATTTAATTACACATAATACATAATTTACCATATTAGCCCTTAATAAAAACCATTATAAAACACATAATATAAGGCCATAAATGTCGATTAACCTTACCAATGGAATAATAACATCATAAGGGCCTCCTAATTAATAAGCCATAGCAATTTGGCACTTTTAACTTATAGCATGCTACTTTTGCATTTTACGCGATTAAGTCTTTTTTCTCAAATTTAGCTATTAAACGATAAAATTAACTCATGAAATTTTCATACATGCATATTCACATACTGTAAACACCAAAAATAATATTTAAATAATTTTATGATCTCATATTTGTGGCTCTGAAACTACTATTCTGATTGAGCTAAAACCGAGCTATTACAACTTTCCCCCTTAGGGATTTTCGTCCCCGAAAATCTTATCAATGAATAGGTTTGGATATTATTTTCTCATAGCATCCTCAAGTTCCTACGTAGCATCTTCTACTCCGTGTCGATGCCATAACACTTTTACTAACGCTATTCTTCTATTTCTTAGCTTTTTGATCTCACGAGCTAGAATTCTGATCGGTTCTTCACTATACGATAAATCTGGTTGAATCTCAACTTCTGTCGGAGAAATAATATGCAAGGAAGTAGATCTGTACCTTCGTAGCACCGATTCATGAAACATGTTATGAATATTTTCTAACTTAGATGGTAATACTAGCCGATAAGCAACTGGTCCAACTCGCTCAATAATCTCATATGGCCCGATGAATCCCAGACTCAATTTGCCTTTACGGCCGAATCGAAGTATTTTCTTCCACAAAGATACTTTCAAAAACACTTTATCCCCAATTTGAAACTCAATATCTTTTCGTTTCAAGTCTGCATATGATTTCTAATGATCTAACGCTGTTTTCAAACTATCGCAGATTACTTTCACTTTTTCTTCTATTTCTCTGATCAGATCAACCCTGTCTTATTCTCACTTAGCTCTGTAACACCCCTCACCCGTATCCTACGCCGAGGCAAGGTTCGAGGTGTTACCTGACTTAAACTCAATCAATCACACAAAAATCTGGCCGTAAAATTTCAATCAATTTAAAACTTTTCATTTCACATACATTTTGTCCCTTAATCGGGCTCACGAGGCCCAAAACATGCATTAGAGGTGGTTTGGGACTAAACCGAGAACTTAAGAAAAACTTGAAAAATTTCATGCTTTAAAGCTCCACACGCCCATGTGGATATAGACCGTGTAGTCACACACGCCTGTGTGGCTTGGGACACGCCAGTGCCCTTAACTCGTGTGCAACACTGACTTTAAAACACGGCCATGACACACGCCCATGGCGACAGACCGTGTGTCACACACGGTCTAGACACACGCCCGTGTGTCTACCCGTGTAGACAATTGTAAGGCTATTTCCAAGCTATTTGTCACCCTCACAACATATGCACACATACTTATCCAATAACATACAACATGGCATAAATGAGCTCTTAAACATCTACAAACATGTTATGCTCATGTTAATTTCTTATGCAATAAATATCATAGAATTTACTCACATCATTACCACATACTTGTCATAACTATCATTACGTCACAAACCTCATGTCCATCACTAGGCAGGCATAATCATATTCACAAACCATTCATGAGGCATTATTAACTATTTATTAATCACTTAATCTTGCATAAGTTACTAACTCATCAGTGAATCTCAATTCAATCTCTAGGCATACATGTTGTAAGTCACATCACAAGAGATAATAACATACATGCATAAGAATAATCATATAGGCCCATAACGTCATTAGCCGACATAGGCCAATTTACATGACTACATACTACCTTAATAACAAGCCAATGCCTTTGGCTAAATCATAATATCACATACTCAACATTAAGACCCTATATATGCCATAGACTCAAAACACTAGGATTTACTTAAGCTGATAGCGTTAAGTCGACAGTGTGATAATATCTCTGACGGCCTCCAACCCGAGCTAACCTGGCAACCCTAGGGAACATGGGAAAGAAAGGGGGGGGTAAGCTTTACGCTTATTAAGTTCATATGAAAACAATAAGCAACTCATTAACATGTTTTATGAATGTTTACAACATCTTCTCAAGTTCACGACAAGCTGTTTTCCTGAGCAATAGTGACTAAATTATTTATATCTGGAGCTACGAAACTCCAAATTAAGTTCTGTTAATTTTCCTTGAAACTAGACTCATGTAACTTTCTACTATAAAATTTCCAGAATTTTTTGTTTAGAAAATTAGTACAGTTTATTCCTCAAAGTTACCCCTGATTTGCTGTCTGGTAGTTCCGACCCTTCTACACTAAAGTTCAATCATCTCATAGCACAAGGCTCGAATAATGTTCTCATATATTTTTCTTGAAACTAGACTCATTAATAATTCTAAGCATATAAATCATAACTCATTACCAGTTTTTTACAATTTATAATTATTTTCTCAAATCAGAACAGGGGATCTCAAAGTCATTCTGACTCTATCCTATGCAACTTCAATTATCTCATTATACGAAATTCTTTTGCTTGCACGGTTTCTTTTATAAAAAACTAGACTCAATAAGATTTATTACCATATTTTATTCAGCTTCTCACTCATTTTCAACTATTTTTAGTGTATTTTCAAAGTTACACTACTGCAGTAACTCAAATCTGTCAAGACTAAGTTACTCATTCACGATCATCGCTCACAAAATTAATACAACATCATTTCATCCATCATGGTAAGAACACATATTTATGCATCATATATCATTCACATACCAAGGAATTCTCATAGGCTTAGTGTACATACCTGTACAACTCATAACATAACTCAAGTGCATACTCACCAATGACTTACCTCATTGGGACCATCATCAACTCTTTCCTCAGATTACCCGTTGAACACTCGGAATACTAATTGGATACTCGCAAAAACCTTTGCACATAAGTGCCTCAATTGTAGCTAAAGCTACCTCATATCTCATGACATTTAAATGCTCATCCTCGAGCTAGTCATCTAGACTCAAAATTCCTAGTGACATGTCACTGTATCCTATTCTATTCCTAAGGTTCAAACGAGATTTTTCCTCGTCTGTTAAGGCTTTGTCTTATCATATTTCTATTAATCACATACACTTAATATCTGTACAATTTATGAAATGATAACATTTAAATACATGTATAGCATGGTATTGTTTACATACGAACTTACCTCGATACAACAAAGGTGAAAAAGACATAATCATCCCTTAATCGATTTTTTTCCATCCTAAGTCCAAATCTCGATTTTCATCATCTATAGCGTCACATTCAACTTATTAAAACAATGTACTAATCAAATTAGTCCATTGACACACTTGGGCAATTTTTACAATTTTGCCCCTATATTTTTCCAAAATTACCAAATTACCCCTAGGCTCGAAATTGATTTTTATTCAATTTCTTTACTCTTTAAGACTAGATGAACCATTTTCATAACTATAGCAACTCACAATATCAACTATTTCATACACTTACACTTATTATACTATTTTGCAAAATATCCCTTTTTTAGGAGTTTTCATGAAATCTTCCTTCACAAAAAGTGTTTATAACAACACTACCAAGACTCATTTTCTTCCATAAAAACTCAGCAAACAACACATATGCTTACATGGCAAAACCCTAGACTATTAATCATTTTGCAAAATAGTCCCCTCTTATGAAAGCTTATGCTTTAGGGGTTCCAAAAATGTAAAAATCATCAAGAAATAACCAAAGATTACTTACTTGTTAGGGCTTAAGGTGGCTGAAAGTTTAAAGCTCAAAACCCCCATTCTTTGCTGCCATTTTTGTGAGGAAGAAGAAGAAATGAAAGAGAAAATGACATTTTATTTCTTTTTTCTTATTTTATTACAAATTAGTCAAAACAAAACACCTAAAAGCCACAAATTTTGGCTTTTTGACCAATTGGTCTGCCCTTGGCCGGCCACACACTTAAAAAGGGTCTAATTACCCTTTAAAGGCCTCCAATTTTAGTTCTTTAGACTATTAACACATTTAGGCATTAACACACAACTTTTACCTTTTACGTGATTTAGTCCTTTTTCGAAATTGGACTAGAAATCGCTAAAATTAACTTACCAAAATTTACATGCACTTATAAAATTATATTATAACACATAAAATAACATCAAAATAATTTTCTCCGGCCCCAGAATAGTGGTTTTCGAAATCGCTGTTCCGACTAGGCCTAAAATCGGGATGTTACAAGCTTAGTCCAGTACAACGATGTTCGACATTTCCTACCGTATAAAGCTTCATACGATGCCATTTTTTTACTCGATTGAAAGCTATTGCTATACGCAAATTTAATCAACGGAAAATACTTTTCCCATGTACCTTCGAACTCAAGAATGCAACAACGTAACATATCCTCGAGTATTTGAGTAACTCGCTCGGATTGACCATCTATTTGCGGGTGAAATGTGGTACTAAAAAGTAGTTTTGTACCCAGTGCATCTTGCATTTTCTTCCAAAATCTCGTTGTGAATCTCGGATCTCTATCTGAAATAATAGAAACAGGTACTCCGTGTAATCTCATAACCTTGAAGATATACAACTCAGCAAGCTTGTCAAGCGAATAATCTGTTCTTATCGGAATGAAATGAGCTGATTTTGTCAACCGGTTAACAACAACCCAGATTGCATCTTTCTTAATGGGGATATGGGCAAACCTAAAACAAAATCCATAGTCACTCTATCTCATTTCCACTCAAAAATCATAATCGGCTGCAATAAACCAGACGGTACCTCATGCTCAACTTTAACTTGCTGACGAATCAAACATTTCGAAACATACTCTGAAATATCACGCTTCATGCCATGCCACCAATAAAGTTGTTCCAAATCATTATACATTTTTGTGCTTCTCAAATGAACAGATAAACAACTACTATGTGCTTTGTTCAAAATTATTTGAATTAACTCTGAATTCCTCGGAACACATATTCGACTTCTGAATCTCAAACAATCATCAGAATCAATTTTAAACTCTGAATCAGGGTTAGAATCACATTGAGCTCATTTAGCTAACATTTCATTATCAGTCTTCTGAACTTCATAAATCTATTGTACAAACAACGGTTTCGCTTTCAACTCAGCTACTATCGAGCCATCGTTAGAAACAGTCAACTGAGTATTCATTGTACGTAGAGCAAATAAAGATTTTTGGTTTAATGCATCGGCAACAACATTTGTTTTTCCCAGATGGTAGTCAATTACTAACTCTTAGTCTTTTAGCAATTCTAGCCATCTCTACTGTCGCAAATTCAAATCTTTCTGAGTCATCAAATATGTCAATCTTTTGTGATTAGAATAAACATGGCATTTCTCACCAAATAGATAATGACGCCAAATCTTCAATGCAAACACAATAGCTGCTAACTCAAAATCATGAGTCAGGTAATTCTTTTCATGCAGCTTCAACTGTCTCGAGGCATAAGCTATGACTCTGCCTTCTTGCATCAAAATGCAACCCAGACCATTCAACGATGCATCACTATAGATCACAAATTTTTTACCCAATTCTGGTTGTACTAATATTCGAGCTTCAATAAAAAGAGTTTTCAGTTAATCAAAACTTTTCTGACATTTATCTGACCACTCAAACTTTACATCTTTCTGAAGCAATTTTTTCAATGAAGTTGCAATCATTGAAAAGCCTTTTACAAACCTTCGATAATAACCAGCCAGTCCCAGAAAACTACGGGCTTCAGATACATTTCTCGGAGGCTTCCAATCCATTATTGTAGAAATCTTGCTCGGATCGACTCGAATACTTGATGCTAACACAATATGCCCCAGAAAACCAACCTGATGCAACCAAAATTCACATTTACTGAACTTTGCATATAACTGTTTATCACGAAGAGTTTGTAATACAATTCTCAAATGCTCAGCATGCTTAGTTTCATCTCTCGAATAAACCAAAATATCATCTATAAACACAACAACAAATCGATCTAGGTACGGTCTGGAAATAAGTTTCATTAATCCCATAATGATAGCAAGTGCATTCGTTAGTCCAAAAGGCATAACTAGGAATTTTTAATGTCCATACCTCATTCTAAAAGTAGTCTTTGGTACATCGGGGTCTTTAACTTGCAACTGGTAATAGCCCGATCTCAAATCTATCTTTGAAAACATTGTAGCCCTTTTCAATTAATCAAAAAAATCATCTATTCTGGGTAGAGGATATTTATTCTTGATCGTTACTTTATTAGGCTGTCGATAGTCTATACACATTCTCATCGTGCCATCTTTCTTTTTCACAAACAACACAAGAGCACCCCAAGGCGAGAAACTCGGTCTTGTAAACCCTCTATCAGTTAATTGTTGCAATTGAGCTTTCAATTCTTTTAACTCTGTCGGAGCCATTCTATATGGAGCTATCGATATCGGCATTGTACCTGGCATTAACTCAATGCCAAACTCAACCTCTCTAATCAGTGGTAAACCCGGTAACTCTTCGGGAAACACATCTGGATACTCACACATAACTGGTACTGATTCGATCTTATTTTTAGTCACTTTCATATCAAGTACATAAGCGAAATAAGCTTCGCAACCCTTTCTCACATATTTCTAAGCTAACATCGATGAAATCACCATTGGCAAGCCATTCAGATCATCTAACTCAATCCGGTTAATCTTATTATTTTGAAATCTCAAATTAATCGTCTTTCATTTGCAATTCACAGTAGCATTATGCAACGTTAGCCAATCCATACCCAGAATTATATCAAATTCATCAAATGGTAACAACATCAAATTAGCCGAAAAATAAAAATCTCGAATCATCAATGATCAGTTCTTGCATACTTTATCAACCAATACACACTTGCTTAAGGGGTTCGATACTCTAATTACAAATTCAGTAGACTCTACAGGCAAAGTCTTACTGGATACTAAATTCACACATATATATGAAAGAGTTGATCTTAGGTCTATCAATGCAATAACTTTAGTATCATAGAGAGTAAAAGTATCGATAATGACGTCTGGAGATGATGCTTCTTCACGAGCGCGAATAGCGTAGGCTCGTGCAGGTGCTCTAGCATCAGATTTTGCAATAGTGTCTTTAGTCACTTTTTGGCTACCACTCACATTTCCTATGTTTCTGGTTTGTCTACCTCTAGCTGAAATGTTAATTGGCCTCATATTCTGTACTGTATCTTGCTCAGCCAACTCAGGACAATTACGAATGAAATGATCCAATGATCCACATTTAAAATAGGCCCGATCATTCAATCTACAATAACCCAAATGCCTTTTACTACAATGTTTACATTCAGGTTAGTTAGGTCTCACACTCCCAACACTAGCTATTGAAGTAGCTGGAGCTTTGAAGCTCGACTGTTGTCTCAGTCGTTCTCTATTTGAATGTACCACCAATACATTGAGACGATTAAACGAGTCCCAGAATTTCTTCGATGTAGACTGGTAAGATTTACTAACAGATCTCTTTCTCAAATCTCTCGCTTCAAAATAAGCTTTTCTCTTTTCTTTGCTGAGATCCTCGACTTTACAAGCCTTTTCAACTAACACAAAAAATTCTTTGATTTCCAAAATCCCAACCAGAAGTTTTATATCTTCATTCAGTCCGTTAATGAATCGTTTACACATGATCTCTTCGGTAGAAACATATTCCTGAGCATATTTGCTCAATCGTATGAACTCTCTTTCATACTCGGTCACTGTCATCCGACCTTATTTCAACTCTAGAAACTCTTTATGTTTCTGATCGAGAAATCTTTGGCTTATATACTTTTTTCAGAACTCGGTCTGAAAGAATTCTCAAGTAATTCGTTCTCTAGGAACCACTGATATCAACGCTTTCCACCAATGATATGCATTATCTCTTTGCAAAGATATAACACACTTGATACATTCATCTGGAGTACAGGACAATTCATCAAACACTCTAATTGTGTTTTTGAGCTAGAACTCAGCCCTCTCAGCAACATCATCAACTGTAGCCCAAAACTTTTCGGCCCCATATTTACGTATCTTATCCACTGGCAACTTACTCAATTGAATCGAATCTATCACTTGTGGCACAATTGGGATTTGTTGAGGAACTGATGGGGGTGAAAGTTGTTGAGCAGCTGGATTTGTTCGAATGAACTCCGTGAACCACTCACTCATCATTTGGAAGAAGGCTTGCTTAATGTCTCCACCTTGGCTACTAGATACGAGTCTAGAATCAGACTGCACTGCCCCTTGAGCAAAGGCGGGTCCATTACTTTTAACATCGTCCGCTACGGCTCGATCGGAGTCCATTTACTGTACGAAAAACACATTTTAACTGTCAGGAATCATTACACTATCGCAGTTTATATATATAGCATGTAGAGCTAGACTCTCACAAGCTACATTAGTCCAAGAATTGACTAAACTGTAGCTCTGATACTAATAAAATGTAACACCTCTAACCCGTATCTGACGCCAGAATAGGGTTACAAGGCATTACCGGATTACACACCTCATTAACATACATTTATACCTTCATAATAATATGCATTCAAAACAATCACAATGTCCCTTATAAGGTTCTACGAGACCTTAAAACATGCTTAGAAATTGTTTGGGACTAAACCGATAACATTTGCAAACTTTGAGAAACTTGGAAAATTTTTCAACATTTAAGGGTCACACGCCCGTATGAACAGGCCATGTGCCTCACACAACTACCAGACACGCCCATGTCATAGGCCGTGTGAGAACAGGGCATACATACTGACTTGTACCACACGGCTGAGGACACGTCCGTGTGCCAGGCCGTGTGAAATCTAAGGGGGGTTATTGACTTGGGTCACACGGCCGACTACATGCCCATGTGCCAGCCCGTGCCCCACACACGGCCAGTAGACACGCCAATGTGTCTAGGCCGTGTCAAAACTATAGGGTATACTGACTTTAATTCGAAGGGTATACTAGGGGACACATGGCCATGTAACATGAACACGTGTTGCACACGGCTGAGACACACACCCGTGTCTCTACCCGTGTGGACAAAAATAGGCCATTTACAAAGCCAACTTTGCCACCCTACTTTCGTATACACAATGCAACCCATATGATACCATTTCAATACATATTTTAGCGACCAAAACATACTATTCCATTCACATATCATGCCATCTATCCACATTCATTTCAAAAACTCAAATCCTTATTCAAAACATACCAAACCAATATGCCAAAATCATCAATCTCACATGACCACTAAATGCATTTACTCATCAAATTATCATCTATTTCATGACACAAATTGCACCATATCTCCATCTCAAAATCAAACCAGAATATGCAAACCTTCCAAGCATTAATACATCATCAACTAATCAACCAAATAAGAAATCACTTAGCAAAACTACTAACCATGGCAAACATACCAAAACACATAGTAACTTATAAACCTCACATATATCACTTGATAACATATAAATCAAGCCAACTCAAATGGCCATACACATCATCATTTACAAGCCAAATCTCATGGCTAATATTATAACTCAAAACATACAAAAATGACACTAGCCTATACATGTCATATACCATATATACAAAGCTCTAAAAGTACGAACAAGATGATTGATAGTGCGATGACGTATTCTCAACGATCCCCGAGTCCAGCTAGCTTCGATAATCTATAAAACATGGAAAGAATACACAAAGGAAGCTTTAAAAGTTTAGTAAGCCATATACAAATAAACTATCACATGAACATATCCAATTCAATTCAAATACGTTTAATATGGCTAATCTAATTCAAATTCACAAACCTTTCTCATTGAACATATATTCAATGTCTTAATCAAATTCATCCTTTATTTCAATCCTCAATACTCGTATGAACCTCGTATGTACCTGAGTCATTTAACTCATTCACATATTCTTTCTCAACTTGATTTTGCCCGTTGAACCATTCAGAATAGTTAAAGATACTCGGAAATCACATAAGCTCGTACAATGCCATATCCCGAATATGGTCTTACATGTTATCACATATCGATGCCACTATCCCAAACAGGGTCTTACACGAAATCGATTAATGATTCCAATGTCCCAGACATGGTCTTACATGAAATCTCAATATAATGCCAATGTCCCAAACATGGTCTTACATGTAAGCACATCTCGATAACCTAATGTCATGATATTCGTATCCTATACAGTTCCTAGGGTTCGTACAGGACTTTCAGATGTCGTAACTTTGTCGATTCATGCTCGTATTTTCTCGTTCGACATTTGTAGCAATTCAATGATAATAAAACACATATAATTCAATTTAAAGACATTTATTTGCATATGAACTTACCTCGTACTCGGAATAGACGAATCGGATCGATTACTCGATAACTTTCAATTTCTCTCAATCTAAATCTGATTTCTTTCTTTTAAGATCTATATAAATTCAAAATTAACTCTTTTATTCCTCAATTCATTCAATTTCATCCACAAACACATATTTGAGCATTTTTGCACTTTAGCCCCTAAAGTGACACATTTATTCAATTTAGTCATCATTTCATAAATACACAAAATTCACAAAATTCATTATGACCCATGCTTAGTCAAATTCTCTATAGGTCCCTAGTAGCCCATATTTTCATTTATTTCACAATTTAGCCCCTCAATTTACACTTTTCTCAATTAAATCCTTATTTGACATCTTTGTCAAAAATCACTTTACAAAACATTAAAATATATCAACAATTACTCATTTTCCATCATCAAACATTCAAAAGCTCAAGTATTCATCAATGGCACTTTATAAAATCCTCAACAAATTCAAAAATTAAAACACAGGCTAACTAGTACTCAAAGCAACGATAACAAAAACATAGAAATCATCAAAAACGAATCAAAAACCATACCTTAATCTTACTTCCAAAGTGAATGAATGAAAACCTAAAGCATAAATTATTTTCTTTCTCAAATTTGGCAACTAGATGGAAGAAGATGAGTAAAAATTAATTTTGGTTTTATTTAATTACACATAATACATAATTTACCATATTAACCCTTAATAAAAAACCATTATAAAACACATAATATAAGGCCATTAATATCCATTAACCTTATCAATGGCATAATAACATCATAAGGACCTCCTAATTAATAATCCATAGCAATTTGGAACTTTTAACTTATAGCATGCTACTTTTACATTTTACGTGATTAAGTCTTTTTTCTCAAATTGAGCTATTAAACGATAAAATTAACTCACGAAATTTTCAGACATGCATAGTCACATACTGTAAACACCAAAAATAATATTTAAATAATTTTATGAACTTAAATTTGTAGTTCCAAAACCACTATTTTGATTGAGCTAAAACCGGGTTGTTACATTTTCTTTTACCTACACTGGTTTTGGTAGGGGAATTAGGGGGACTGAGAGTATATCTGTGGGAAAGGGACATTTCAAATGGTTTTCTATCTACTTAATGTTCAAGTTCTTTCTAACCTCAACATTCTCTTATTCTTCTTCGTTAAGATTGAACTAAGATCTTGTTTAATGAGTAGATGATTCAGCCTTTTGGCATGTCCTATAGCTTTACGCATTACATTTATAGAAGAGAAAGGGTGTTACAGGAAGGCCCTACTTGGGGGTCACATGTACTTGAAACATTAGTAAAATACATGTAATGGGGATTCTAATAGAAATATTATAATATTTTAAGCAGCTGTTGCTGCTGGTTTGGGACGAACATTTGAAACAAAAGATCCAGGCCGAGGTTAAGGTAAGTCTCTGGTAAGTCTCTAAACCCAACTTTTGCATACTATATTATAATGATTCCTTGTATAGTCAATGTGCATATCTCCTTAAGAATTTGTTGCGTGTATGTATGGTTATATGTTCTCTATAAAGCATTCGTATATATGCTTTGAAAGTGTATGATGTGATGTATGAATATGACAATGTGTGGTAAGCATGCATGAAAAGTTACATGTTAGGAAGTATGACTTTGTTAATATTATGAGTGAAATCTGTGTAGAAGCGTCCATTATGTCACTTGGGTGATGCATGATAATATATGTTGCCATTAAGGGGGTTTGGGTAGAGTGTCGGGAAAGTATGTGATACAATAACAGACCTCACGGTGGTATTTTGATGACGACCGTCAAGTCAATAAACATGAAAGTCATCATGACGATTATGTTGTCTACCAAGACAGTAAACACGAAGTCTAGTAAGGCAATTATGTAGAAAGTCCATAGCCATTACATATTCTAGAAATGACGGATGAGCCGCATTTGTCTACTAGGGTTTTTCCGTGTTCTTGGGGTGATGATGGGTAAACCTTAGATTATGCTAAGTTTAGGCAAATCCATATCGTCAAACATGACAGTTGGTGTGTTGTCTTGATGACAAACCAAACCAAGCCTTTGTGGCAAATATTCTGTAATGCCTTCATGTTGAACTCTCCATAAAACCTTCTTGGTGTATTATTCGAAAAGCCTAAATGGCGGGGTAATCTGGGGAATACTTAAGGCAAGTTTTTTGGAAGGTCTGTATTGTGAATTTTGCAATGCTGAAACAAAGAGTTGATATTCCACCCTTGTGGCAAGACCTGGGCATGTCTATGAAGCATTATCTGAAAGAGTTCTTGGTAGTGTACCGTTTAATGATTCTGTCATAGTGATCCGCTATGTTAGGGAATTTTGTGTAGTTGGAATATTGGTAGTGCAAGCGTCTGCCAAACTCAGAATTTCTTAAGTTCTGTATAGAAGTCATTTGAGATTCTGTTGCTTGAATTAAGATGTTATATTCTTCTAAGCAAGTCTAGTTGTCTGGACTGATTTGAAAATATGATGTAACTAATGTTCTAATAATTGTTAGATCCAACAATAGAATCTGCCAAGAGTATCATTCTAAGAATTACATTCAACTAGTATTTGTAAAGAAATTGTGTAATGGGATTCAGAATATAGAATAAAGCCTATGATCCACCAATTGGGTGAAATGTGTAAAAGATGGTTAAGTGTAGAGATTGGTGTATGGTAATTTGCCAACCAAGAATAAAAAATGTGCTCACCAAGGTTTAAAACGAAGATCGGAATCTTAAAGTCAAGTATTTCAACAATAACATTAAAAGTTAATACTGGTTAAGAGTCATTAGGTCCAATTGAACTTATGGGTGTTTGTTTGTAATGCAGGATATTAGGATTGAACCAATTCGCGTGTTGGGGGCCAAGTTAGGAATGCGCCAAAGTAGATGATTGTAGAGCAATATTATGCATATAGAGGGACACTTTTGAGAATATGTTTTCAAATGGTGAATAGTATTATACGCCACGATCAAGTCTGTTTTAATAAAGTTTCAAGTAGTATTGTCTTCTATTATCATTGAGGATCAATTGTAATCAAACAAACATTTACCTTCAGAATCTTTGACTTAGAATAATAATAAATAGGTAAAAAGCATATTAAATAAATTCTTCGCCCATTTAAAAAAAAAATTGTTAGGTGTTTAAGTCTGGTGGCATCCTATATTTAGAGTCGGTAAATTAGGTCGGGTATAGGGTTATACATAACAAGTAGTTGGTCATCATCTGTCCAGATCACCGACATAGTTTGAATCATAATATCCAACCACACACTGATTATTTTCCTGCTAGAAAATCAATCCAATATCCATTGTATTCTGGACATATCGCAAAATCCATTTCACAGCTTGTTAGTGCTCCTTTTTTGGATCATGCATCTACCTACTCACAACCCTAACTGTTTGTGAAACGTCAAGTCTTGTACATACTATAAAATATATTAAGTGACCAACAACTTTTCATATGGTATCTTTGACATGTATTCTTGTTTTGCATCATTCTTTGGCGACATAAAGGCATTAAGATTGAAATTAGGAGCAAAATGAGAGCTAACAAGTTTTGACTTTTCATTCATACCAAAATGCTTTAGCAATTCTCTCAGATATTGTTTCTGAGTCAAACAAAGCCTCTTCAGGCTTATATCTCGAGTTATCTCCATGTCTAAAATCTTCTTTGTTTCTCCTAGAACTTTCATCTCAAACTCCTTTTTCAACTATGTCTTTAGCTTATCAATTTCTACTTGATGTTTGGAAGATATCAACATATCATCAGCATAAAGAAGAAGATATATGAGAGAACCATATTAAAGCTTGTGAAAATAAACACATTGATCATATTTACTTGTAGTATACCTCTGTTTTGTCATAAACTTGTCATATCACTTGTACCATTGCCTTTGAGATTGCTTTAAACCATACAATGATTTTTCAAGTTTACGTACTAAATTTTCTTTTCTAGCAACCTTGAATCCTTATAGCCGATTCATATAGCTTTTCTCTTCCAAGTCTCCATGTAAAAGAATAGTTTTTCATCCAACTAAACTAGTTTCAAATCCAACTGTGATACCAAAGCCAATAAAATTGTAATGGAGGAATGCTTCACAATTGGAGAAAATACCTCATTGTAATCAATTCTATCCTTCTAGGCATAAACAAATCTTGCTTTGTAATGCACCTTATCTTGGTTAGGAAATCCTTCTTTCTTTGCAAACACCCACTTGCACCTAATTGTCTTCTTTCCCTCCGGTAGACTAGTTAGCTTCCAAGTCTGGTTCTTATGAAGGTATTTCATTTATTTATTCATGGAAATCCTCTATTTTTCTTCTTCAGAACTCTGTTGCATCATTAAAAGTGCTAGGAATGTCATCAGCTACAACTAGAAATGCACAAGCCACCATATCAATAAAGTGATTGGGCTTTCTAATTATTATTCTTGGCTTATTAGTTGCAATTGATTCAAGTTGTTGCGAAAGTTCTTAGGTCTAAACCTCCTTTTCCCTAGAGTATTTTTCTTCCACTAGATCCTTCCTACTAGAATATCCTTCTATTATAGGAGAATCATTAACTTTTTCATTTACTGGAATCACCACTTTTTCAAACTCTACCTATTTATGAGTATCATCTGGCTACTCTTTTTACACCTTTTAAAACATGATAGATTCATCAAATGAAACATCTTTGCTGAAGATAATTTTCTTTGTTTCTTGACACCATAGGAGAAATCCTTTTATGGTAGAAGTGATCCCTAAGAATACTACTTTTTTAGCTCTTGGTTCCAACATTGATTGTCACACCCAATTTAAGTTTAGACCCAAAAATTTGGAAAGGTGGGGAGTCATTTGAATAAAATAGAAAGTTGACGAGATCTACTAGAAAAAAATTGAGAAATTTTGTAGTTGATTAGTCATTAGTTAATTTTCAATTCTAGTTTGGCTAGGTTGGAACTAGTTGGTCCCTTAGTGGAAGACGAAATGATTGTCAATGGATGACTTAAATGAGGCTTTGGTAGTTGTGCGCGAAGTGTTATATATGTAGAAAAGCTTAACTAGTAGAGGGAATTCTATTTAATTCTATTCTGCATTGTCTTCTTCAGTTGCACCAAAGGGAAGAAAGTTAAGAAAATCTCTTCACAGAGCATTTTTCATGAAGTTTGAGGCCTGAAAGTAGAGAATCTGAGAATAGGTAAGCCCTTATATCTTTCTACATTTGTGGGAATAGGGAAAAGAGAAGTAAGGACTTTCAAAATCATCAGAAAACTTCTATAAGATACTGGGTTTTTGGGTTTTAAAGTTCACCACTTTTGGTCTGACTAGAATATGGGTTGTTGTGCTTAGTTTTTAACACCCCTCACCCGTATTCGATGTCAAAACAGGGTTACGAGGCGTTACCGGACTTACATCGCAAACAATCATACAATTTCGAATAATAACTTTCAATCAAATTAAAACCATTTGTATTCAATCATAAAGTCCCTAATACAAGCCTATGAGGCCCAAATCATGCATAGGAAGTGTGTCTACCCGTGTGGACAAAATAAAGGCTATTTACTAAGACATTTTCCACCCTCATTTACACATACACATACACATACACGAATTCAATGGCATAAACCATGGTATACTTAGGCAACCAAAATGTCTACAATTATGGCCAACACATGTCATTGCAATACCATCATCTATCATGCTCATGACATTCCATTATACCAAATTAAACATACCAATTTCACCTTCAAAACACACTAAAACTACTTTCAATTTGCATTAACCTATCAAGATAATCCATTGTACCAATAAACCAAACTCATCCATTTCACAAGTCATTAAGCCACAATTGACATTTAGCAAATTAATATAAACCACATCACCAAAAGGGCATTGGCACATACATGCATATATATATATATATATATATATGAGCTTACAATCAATTTAACCAAAATGAGCCCATTTACAAGGCCAAATACCAAATCAAGCCTTTGAAAATTACAAGCCAATACATTTGGCCAAAATCATGATGACACATATAACAAAATGATCAAGTCCTTATACATGCCATACACTCAAAATGTTTAAGATCATCGATACCCAAAATGATAGTTTGCTAGTGTGATGCGATCTCCGACGATCTCAAATCCGAGCTAGCTTGGTGACACTATAAAACATGGGAAAATAAAACGGAGTAAGCTATATAGCTTAGTAAGTTTGTATGAAAGAAATAAGCAAATCTTACCATACATTTAACATTCAAGTAATGTAATATAAGATAATGTAATTTACCATAATCTCATGACCATAGTTTATTACATCACAACTTACCTTAAAATCATCATTTCACGAATTTAATAATCATAAGCATTATGTACATACCTGTACCATTTCGTAATAATTTCATACTTATTCTCATTACTGGCATACCCAATGAAACACTCGGAATAATAATATCAGATACTCAGGAAACCTTGCACACAAGGTGTCACATATGTAGCCATTGCTACCTCTATCTCATAACACATATATGCTTGCTCTCAAGCCATCAACGGGCTTGCTCACACAAGCTGTCAGTCAAGACGTAGCTACACGGTGCTGCTCACACAAGCTATCAAGTAACTATAACATATGCCCGTATACTCAGCCACCAATAAGACGTACAGGACCAGCACCCAGATCACATAACATAATACCTTAGTGACATGTCACTTGTATCCTAATCTATTCCTAAGGTCCGATTGGGGTTTCTCGCTTGCCAAAACATCGTCGAATGTGTCTATAGAGTCATTTACACAATTCATGTAAAATTAAAGCATTTAAAATACAATTATATTAAAGCTTATTTACATATGAACTTACCTTGGATGCAAAAACGGCAAAAAAGGAATCTATTCGTCAACTATTTTATTTTTCCCTCGATCAAGATCCGAACTTCATTTTTCTTGATCTATAATATAACATTTAACTTATTTAAATCATCAGGCTATTCAATTCATCCAAAATCACATTATGGCAAAAAATTACATTTTTGCCCCTAACATATCAACATTTTACAATTTAGTCCCTAAGCTCATAAAATATATTTCTTTCAATTTCATCACAACCCAAGCCTAGCCGAATATTACTTGTACTTATAATAGTGCACAATTTTCATTTATTCACATTTTCCACACATTTTATAACCTTTTACAAATAAGTCCACACATTTTTCCACTCTAACTATGTTTTCTCCTAATTTTCGGCTATGGAGGAAGAAGATGGACAAAATTTTGGCCTTTTTTTACTTATTAATGCATTTAATGACCGATTTACTAAAATACCTTTAATGAAAAACATTAAAAACATACTTAACCATGTCCATATTTGTCCACCAATTTAAACAATGGTCTAATTACCATTTAAGAACCTCCAACTTGAAAATTCATAACAATTAAACATCTTTAGCTAAGGGAACTCAAGTTTGGCACCTATTGCAATTTAGTCCTTTTTGCTAAATTGAGCACTCAATCAATAAAATTTCTTAACAAAATTTTCACACAATTATTCTATCATGTTGTAGACCTTAAAGAAATAATAAAATAAATATTTCTACTTTGGATTTGTGGTCCCGAAACCACTGTTCCAATTTGACCCAAAAATGGGCTATTACATAGTTACTGCCAGGACAAAAAAGGCTCTGGCATTTGCACAAGTTAATCTGATGGGGTAGATGAAGGATTTTAGGTAAGCTTTTGTATTCTATCTTTGGGTGATTGGTGATGTTATGTTGCTTGTATGAACTATATTTATGTCTACTCTGAGTTTGTTTGAATCCACAATTGTGTATGAAAATGGAGAATATGGATGCATCTACGAAAGTATACGTACGTTTACTAGTAAGTTCATTGGATATCGAATGATTGTGAATTGGTATATTAGTCAGTGGTGTATTGTGTGTTATAGTAAAATGTACAAAGACTTATGTAATATGCATGTGTTTGTTATACAGAGTACGGAGGGAGTTAATTTGACAAGGTAGATGAAGATAAGAAAATTGGCGTAATGGAGGAATGAGTAGATTGTTATGGGATTCAAGGGAGTTTGGCTGCATCATAAAATGCTTATTGACTGGTTCTTCAGGGAAACACTGTGATGATGATTATTGAGTGGTCCTTCAGGGAAACACTATGATGAAAGTGATCAACTGGTCCTTTAGGACGAAACCGTGACAATGATTATTGACTGGTCCTTTGAGGTGACACCGGTAAATGTTATATAGTTATTTCAGGGTGACACCATGTAAACGATATATAGGTTCTACGAGGCAACACCTCAAAATGATTTATTGATTCTTTAGAATCAAAAGTCCATGGTGAGCCATGGCATGATCAAGTGACGAATAGGTACACCTTATGGTTAGCCAGAACGGTAAATAGGGAGGCCTATCAAGGCAAAAAAAGGGAAATCACTATATGTGTCGTGTGGCTAGTAGGTTGACAAAATGATCATAGTGCGTCTGAAAATATGGGTAAGCATGCTGAATAGAGGAGTCTGACAAAAAGGAAAAATTAAAGGAATTGGTAGAAGCGTCTTAAATGCGAAACATGTGGAAGGAAGGGGTACTTTCCTTCAGAGATATTTGTGAATAAGCATCCGTCAGAGTTGATGCAGAACCTTCGTTAGCTTAAAGTATGAAATGGTTTATCGAGTTTGAAATTTCAAGTGTAATTGAAAAGAGGTCACCAAAAAAGTGGGAAATCCGTTAAGGACTATTTAAGGGGATGTCTGCCAAAATTGTCTGAATGGTGAAGTCCACTAGAGATCTACAAAGAAAAAGGGTGTCTTTTAAGACTATGTAGTGCGGAAAATTTTGTAAGAACTTTGAAATGTTGAAGTCTACCAAGGGTCACCTCAATAAGAGATAGTTTCTCGAGAACTATTTCTTAATTGGAGCATCTTAATAAAATGGTCTAAAGTGGAAAAGCCCTATAGGACTACCTTGCAAGTACGAGTCCATAAGGCAAGAGAGGTGTTTATCAATCAACCAAATCTTAGATTCAAGATCGCAAATGAGGATGTTAGATTGGGTCTTCCTTAAGCATGGGTCTACAAAAAAGGCTAAGTCAATGAAAGATAATTGTCTAGGTAATGTGGTAACATATGTTGAGTTCAACGTGGGATGAATGTATCAAGGTAGGATCCATCATTGTGGCAAAGGATATTATTGTTGGATCTAGTATCCAAGTGTAGTATTTTCGTCTAAGTACACTTATAATTTTTTGAACAGATTGATTAATAAAACTATTCATGAATTACATTAATACTTTGTATATTGTCCTCATATGGTTTTTTTATGCAAAGAAAAATTGAAGCAAATGTTGCTTACTGGTTATCTATTGTGTAACTAATGTTTAACGGTATTACGTGGTTGGATCGTAATACAAAAAGACAGCTTGTATTAGTAGACAAACCTAAACAAGTCCTTAATCTAATTAGAAATGAGCAAATTGATTGAAAGACTAATATTCCTTCTATCAAGTCCTTTTGTCTTGGGCATCGGAGCGGATGACTCCCAATATAGAGATATAGATCTGACTAACTGGACTGATAGTATATCGGACAAGACCCAAGCAAAATATATCTTGAATCTATTTATGAATTTATTTACATGTGATGTTCATAGTGTGTCAGACCTAAATCCTGGGTGGATGGTAAACTATGTATACGTGACTCATACACATTGATGTAAGTAAAAGCTTGAGTTAAAATAGATAAGGAACCGAAAACTAGTGCGTTGGGTGTATGACTTCTGTAGTATGTAGCGTCATTCACAATAGTGGAATTCATAGCCCAAAACATGGGTAAATGATATTCTCTCATTGGCATTACATGATTGATAAAAAGTAAAAGTGGCCATGGGTCGTCTGTCTTTGTAATAGATGACTTGATCACTATTTGTTAGTGAATGACCTTTCATGAAAGAAGATGTAACAGTTACCATGAGATAAAATAGGATCATATTGGGAGAATAGATATTATCCTAAAGAGATTAAGGATATCCTATGAGGGTAACACAAACTTATGACAAGATCATTAGAAGAGCATTGAGTAGTTGCTTTCGTAATGGTATGTCGTTGGGTGGAGCTTAGTCATAATACTATAGTGGAATGACTTCATGACTAAATGAGTTTATAATTAATAGGCGAAAAGCTGAAACTTAATTATAAATTATTTTAGATTCAGCTACATATGTCTAATGGGTCCCTCCGCTAGCTCGTTGAAACTAGAAATTAATTATTTGTTTGAATAGAAATGAACGAAATAAATAGGAAAAAAGAAATGTGAAACTGATCGACTGTTTAATGTCACAGAAATAACGTGCAAGTGTACATTGTCGATGCAAGTATAGTAGATAGATGTGAGTCTGTCAGATATCAATCCTAAGAGGATGGTTGTCTTTTGTCTATTAATGTTAGCGTAATAACTAGATAGAAACGAGATAAATTTTGAGGATAGTTGTTAGAGCAACAACTAGAAAACAATAAAATAAAATATGATAATGATAAACTGTGATCGCCAACATGAATCTTCAGTAGAATACTAAGTGCTCACAAGGTATAAAAGGGTAGGTGATTGTTGAGGCAATAAATTTCAATGTATATCTTACCAAGCGTCAATCCTCTATTTAATCTGAGAGTTAAACATGCACATTAACCCTACCTTCCGATGATGGCAATATGGCACTATTAAAAACAAGTGGACTAAATTCTTCTAATCCTCACTCAACTTCCACTGTAATGCTTGTTGGCTTGAACTGTCACTGCACTTTCCACTGTCAGTGACAGCAATAACACTTCCGTGTTAAGAAACATTCAAACCCCAAGATTAAACAATAAAAGCAAGATTGAATAAGATAACATTTAACCAAGAATTCATGTGTACTTCTATACAATTAGAAAACAGAGAGTAATCACCAGCATTTAGAAATAAATAAGAAATAATAGAGTGGGGGATACTATTCCTAGACAACTCGACTGAATCTCTCCATTCCTTCTTGTCTCGCACTCAGGTCTCCTCATCGGAAGCTAATCTGCATCAATTTTCACATTGGATCATCGGTGAGAGGCTTTAACTACCATAGCCGCAAGCTTCAAGGTAGGATGAAGAAGATGATGGTTAAGAAAAAGCTCTTCCCCCTCTATTTTTTTTTCTTTTCACGTCAACCTTTTATGTCCTCCTCAAACAATACAAGTGTCCTTTCCTCAGAATTGTCCTTGTACGTACAGTTTGGTTATACCAGACTGGACAACTCACACATTTTTAATTCTTATCCATACAACTATCAGGTGCAGCAACAATTCTGGACACAATTTGGAATTAACTCATACAACAACATTAATGCAAAAAGATAGCAAAATTAAGGATAAAATAGGCTAGGATTCACTGAGTTATAAAATGCAATTTACTAAACTGGAAATGCTAAAATATATGCTAAGAATAACTAAATGGGAACAATTTAACCAATAAGTAAGGAGGAAAACCTATATTCTTTCTAGTGTTATCAGAAACATTCAAGAATGTTTATGGTTTTCTCCGAAATGGAGAACCGAAATAATTTAAAAATGATTGTAGGTTTCCAAAACTGGAAATAGAAAAGGAAATAATTCATTTGCAATCCTATATGGATTACTTAAAAAATGATCGAAAATCAAAATTTTAACAGGGGTTAAATCGTCAAATTTTTGCTGGGGGTAAAATTAAGATGAGAAAATAGTTTTATATATAAATATTAAAGTTTATTTTTGAAATAGAAAAACTAAATCAGGTTGAATCACATTACAAAGTACTAGGTGAGAAAGGCATAGGAAGTACTCGCAATTGGACACAATGGGACTGGGACTTAAAAACCCCTCATGGACATAAAGGGGGAGACAACCCTAGTAGGAACTAGGGTGTGTCTTCCACCCTAGTACTATTCTAAGTAAGATGTTATTTTTCTATTTGAAATAAACCACAACAACTTAACATGGGTTCTACCTTCTCTTCCTATAAATAGATGGCACTGGTAGAGTTATTAGCACAAATTTGAGAGATTTTTATTTTGCCTAACAATAGAGAGAATTTATCCTAACTATTACATATATTTTTCCAAAATAACAATTCTACTGGTTTCTATTGAGAAGAGAGAATTTTTGTTTTCACCCCAAAAGGAGAAAACTTTTTCTAGTTCTGTGTTTCTATTCAATTGGTTCAAGCCCACACTTGAAACAATTTGTGGTACAAGAATAGCAAAGAAGATCAATTGGTTGAAAGCCAAGAGCAACAAACATTCGCTAAGAAAGAACCATAGGTACGAGTTTGGTTAAGGTTTATTGTTATAAATATCACAAACTAGGTCGATTTTCAAAATATTAATTTTTCATTGTGGAAGAAAATCGTTTTGAAATCAAATTTTTTCCAACAATTGCAATTCCACCAGTAGTGGTAGTCAACTACATATCTACATCTTTGATGAGCTGAGTTAGGAAGGTAAAATGGAAGCCTAAGATGGAGTCAAAGAAGGTTAAGTCCCAAAAAAGGGTTACCCGATAGAGTACAACAACTATTAAGTCATCTGATATGTCCTCAAACGATCAGCATAAAAAATGCATGGGTGTCGGCCATGCTAGCCAAACTATGAAATCTCTAGCTGGATATTCAAAAAATTAGAGTCTTTTATGACTAATGTTGTACAAAATCTCACTAAGTTCTCTTGAACTTATGGTTGTACTACCTTGTATGTAGGGTTAAAGGCTGACTTAAGGGTAGTGTGGAGGGGCCAAACCAGACACATCCATGCTCGCACAATTGGCGCCATGATTGTATCATGCATATAAAGGGGCACCCCTAGAGGCCATACCTTAGGGATTAAATTAGTGTGTCTGTAGTATAGTCTTAAGTTACCATTTTTAAATAAATATTCAAGTTTAATAAGGAAGAATGAATGTAGGAACTGGTACTATATGGTATAGAATATAATTGAAATTGAAAATTTGAAATATGTTGTTATCTATAGATTTGAGTAAGAGTTGATTAGTAGTAATAGATGTATAATTGAATGTTGACAAAATCTTTAATTAACAGGTTAGAAATTTTGTAAAGCTATTCGGTTCAATTGTGATACTTGATACCCAAACCTGGCGATCAGGTCGATTATAGGGATTTACATTGATTCCTTAACATGATAGTATGCAGCGGAACCAAACACATGGAAGGAATCATAATTTGTAGAAGGTTTTCCATTCCATTTCTCCAATTGTGTTTTGCTTTCAATTACAATAGATGATAGGTGATTAATGAGATGGCATGCTTATTCTATAGCCTCAACCCAAAACTCTTTACCCAATCCAACATTGGATAACATTAATCAAAGTTTCACCAGTAATGTTTGATTCTTGTGTTCTGCCACCCCATTAAATTATTGTGTAGATTTGACAATAAAGTTTCTGATGATGCTCTCATCTTCAAAAATCTTTGCAAATTGATCACTTATATACTTTTTACCATTACCTGTGCAAAGGTGCTTGATCCCTTTGTCTACTTGAGTTTCCATCATCGTTTTCCACTTAGGTAAAACTCTTAACATTTCATTATTTGTCTTCATTGTATACACCCACACTTTTTGAGAATAATCATAAAAAAAGTTATGAAATAATGTTTTACTCCCAAAGAGCTTGTTTTGGAATGCCCTAGACATCTAAATGAACATAATCCAAGATGCCTTAAGTATCGTGAATTCTAGTCCCAAACTTACCCCTTGTCTACTTCCTTTTGATGCAAAGATCACAAAAATCCAATTCACATGTTCTTTCTCCTTTCAATAATCCTTGATTTATGAGTAAGTTCAAGGATTTTTCACCTACATGCCCTAAGTGCTTCTAACTCCTGATTTTTAGTTGATGTCACAACAATTGTCCCATTAATTATACTACCCAGATAGTGGTATAGATTATTATTCTTGCAAACCCCTTTCATTACCATGCATACACCGAAAATAATCCGCATCAGACCATCTTTAGCTCTCACTTTGAAACCTTTTGATTCCAATGTTTCCATAAAAATGGGATTCTTCATCAAATCTGGCATATTACAAACATTATGTAAATTTATGATTGACTCATCATAATTTCTCAATTGAATAGAACTAATCCCATATGTGGTAAAAAGAGTTCCACCTTCTAGTTCTTTAAAATTAAAGAACCACTCGAAATGAGGACACATATGATAACTACAAGATAAATCCAACATCCATACATTAGAATGAATAGTTACTAATGTAACAAGTCAGAGATATAAATCTTCATCATCACACTCAACTACATTTTGTTCTACTATAGTTTTCCCTTTATCAGATTTACCTTTATTTCTCAACTTTGGGCAATCTTTTTTCCAGTGTCCTATTTCTCGATAGAAGGCACACTGATCTTTACTCAGTTTCCCCCTTGACTTGGATCTTCCCTTCTAAACTTTACTGTAGGTGTTGAACAACTCCAGACTACCAAAGCTTCTGCATCATCAGTTAAATTTCTTTGTTTTTTCTTCTTTCTCAATTCATAAATGTATGAAGCTGCACACACTTCATTATGAGAAACATCAACCTTCTTGTGAAGAAAAGTAGTTTCGAGAAACTCAAACTACTTATAAAGTGACCCTAACAACATTAAAGCCAAAATCTTCATATTTGAAAGTCTTATCCATATTCACCAGATTAGTGACTAATTGATAAAAACTGGATGTGATCATTCATAGAGGTACCCGAAACATAAGTGAAGCGAAACAACATTTTCTTCATGTGGAGCTTATTCTGATTGTTGTTCTTCAAAAAATTTTCTTCTAGTGCCAACCACAACCTATTTGCACAAGTCATTTTTTTAGAAAGCATACCTCTACCCTTAAGAAAAGTACAATCAAATTGTACCACATGCCAAATATCTTGGATTGTTTACCATTTCAACAATAATCTTTCAATATGCCTAAGGAAATCTTTTCTAATGTGGAAGATCAGTTAAACCGCAACTATAGATTATACTTTGAATAACCTTCGACTCTGATACCACTTTTTGTGCGAATAAGGAAAAAAATAGTAAATTATTGTACTTGAAAACCACACTAGTTTAAGTTTCCAAGAAAGATGGAAGGGGTCACAAACAATCTTGCTTAAAACACAACCTCCTAGATAGAATTTCCCTATAATGCAATTTAATAGCACAATATATCACTACAATTGTACCCTACAAAATATTAAAAGATAAATAAAATAATAAAGAACACCAAAAATTTAACGAGGTTCAACAAATTATGCTTATGTTTTCGGACACTATCAAATATATTTCACGACAGAAGATACAAGTGAAAATTACAAATAGGAAGAGAGAGAAATTGCCTTATGAAGAAAATGACAAGTTTTGGGATGATTTAAAGATTGAAAAACCACCTCTACTTATTGTAGTATAAACACTTCATAACCTAGTATTTTTTAGATGTGAGAGTGTTATTTCAACAACTCTTATATCTATAGAAGTACAAAATTTTGAATGTATTGTTGTTTTTTTAAGCACTTCAATCTTCTCAAATCACATCCAAATGCCTAAAGCCACTTGCCACCTAACGCTCCCAATTTAATTTAAATTATAGATGCCATACAATTTTTTTCATAAAATAGCTTTTATTAAAGAAGAGAAATTTATACAAATTGTAATTGATAACAAATTCTATCCAAAATAGAATATGTAAAAAAGGAGTCAAGGCATGCAAGTTTAAAAATGGTTATGATGCAAAAAGAAACTATAAGAACACCATTATAAAAGTGATTATGCTAACCAGAAAGAAAATTCTCCAAAACAAAGAAAAATTGTTAACAAGTTAATTAACTATAATTAAACCTTGCATGCTTCATTAACGAAAAAAAATTAAAATGTGGGTGCATTTCCAAGCCCTATGTGCATTCCCCCAAACTTAGAATTTGCATTGTCTCAATGCACTAACATGAAAATGTAATGACAATAAAAATGCAATGACAATGTGTACTTATCAAAATAAAACTTACAGCTACATGCAATGCATGAAAACTATAGCTAAAGCTTAAAATAAACTAACTCAATTATCTTCAGCCATCGATGTGGCTGCACGATATTTCTTCCTCCTTATCTTCTTCTTCTTCTTTCATTTTTTTATCATTGGAGCACTTTCTGTTCTTTTCTTTGGGCTTCGTACGGTCCTCGAATTGCTCCTCAGATTTCAGCTTTGCCCCGGCATCATCAGCTATTTTTTGTGTGAGAGAGGCCACCTAGAGTGGTCCAGTGTGGACTACTATTGCCAATGAATTGTATTGCTCCTCACTGGTTACTTCAGCAACTTCCACTGGTCTCGCTCCATCTCGTTCCAAATTATCAATGTTTGCACCCACAGACTCAGGTGCAGTGACAATGTTCACAATGGAATCTTCCCTTTCTTTTTCTTTTTCATTATCAGCAACTTCGTCTTCTTCAGTAACAACTTCCTCTACTGGAGCAGCAACTTCCTTCTCAACAACAGTGTCTTCTTGATTAGGAAAAATACCATCCGCGAACAAGCTATCAATCTTTCGCAGGCATTCTTCAATGTCCTTGGACTCCTCTTCTGTCATTTTCAAAGACATGCACAATGGGAGGGGATGCCACTAATCTGTCTCGATCTTCTAAGTCATCATCCGCGAATGAGAGTTCATAATTTTGAATGATTGGTGGAAACACTGAGAATTCCAATAGTGGGATGGGCTCAATTGGCTTAAAGTAGCTACAATAAAATTGTTCCAGGATTTGGTATAAGCATAAAACAAATTCTGAGATTTCTCCATATCCTCTATTGTAGCGACAAGCTTGATCTGCCTATTGTTGATGGAATTGACCATTTTTTCGACATCTTTCATTTTGCGCCATAATAATGTCTCTGCATTCAAGTTTGTTCCTTTGTTGTAGGATTTGGTTTTGTCCTTCCTTGTCTTTCTTGTTTCTACCTCTTTCAGTATCGACGTATCTTTGCCACAAGTCATTCTTTTTATAGAGGATTCATTGATCGGGCCCTTGTTTTCCAGGACTTCCTCACATTTACAAGGCACGATTCCTCTTTGCTACCACAGTATCACCAATGATGTAAAAACCAAGATTCCAGTTTGCCTTGTGGCACAATCAGTAATTTCTTGGTGGAGTATGGTGCCGACATTAATCTTTCTGCTTTTGACGATGGAATGTATCAAACACATTCTATCGAGGGTGACTGTGGTGTTGTGAGTAGAAGGCTTTAGCCTGCAGTTGACAAAATGAAACCAAATTTTGCTTTGCAGTGTCAGGAAGCAAAGTGCATAGTATAATTCTTTTGATGGGAACCTGTCCACAATGCTCCTTCGACACACAAGTCTTTCACCAATAGGTCTCATTTTTCATCTATGATATCGTCAATGAACTCAGAGTGTTACTCTACATCCACCTTGGTATTATACAACTTGTTGATGTTTTTAGCATCCCATGGTATTAAGCCTTCTTGAACAAAAATGAACTCTAACTCATGATCATAAAGGTTAGCAGAAAACTGATGTACCAGTGAAGGAGTATAGCTTCTAGGATGGGTGTAAAAAGTTTCCCACTTCTACTTCGAGATGGTTTTGTAGACTTGTTTACCCAAGCCTCCTTGTTGCAAAAGGGAAATGCCTTGTTTGGGGTGGATGTTTCGCTTTAACATGTTGTCTTGGAATCATTCCTTTACCACTTTATTCAAAAAGACTACTGGCTCTTTTTTCTGCACTAGCTTGGGGGATTCTGATTCATAAACTGTAGTAGTAGAAGACGCATGTTCTTCAGCAGATTTGGTAGCTTTCTTTACTGAGCCTTATTTTTACCATCTTTTGTTGAGGGAAAACAATTTAAATTTGAAAAGATATGATCTTGAGAAGATAAAGGAAATAATAATGGTTGCTTAAATGCGTTACAGTCGATATAGTAGAGGAGGATTTATAATGAGTGAAAGAGGAAGATGGAGAGGCATGTTGTTTTGTGGAGAGATATAAAGCTGGCGGGAATAGTTGTGCCCAATAGAAATTGTGTCTACTCAGAAGGATCAAACAGTGTAGTGATTTTTTATCCAACGATGGAATCTGAATTTCCCTAAATTCTGATGAGTTATAGATGGTAGTACAAAATTACGAAATGTGTTGACAGTAAAATTTCAGTGCATCAATAATGGTACCTAATTATTCTGTAAAAAGGAAGGAAAATAAACTTTAACAAAACATAAATAAAATAAACTAAAATCACAAAATAATAATTAAAAATTTAAACTTTTCGACCAATTTAATGGTCTCTGCCTACTTTTGATCATTGTTGCCAAAATAATGTTTCAACCTCTATCCATATACTTTGAACTAGTGTCCATCACATAAATCTCGAATTGTGATTGCACCATGAGGAAATATGTCGACAACTTCAAAAGGTTCAGACCAATTTACCTGGGTGCAATTTAAGTCGAGAATTGAATAATAAAACCTATTGACCCGCGATAAATTATCGCTGTAAAATAATCTTATCATGCCATCGTTTGGTATTTTCCTTATAAATCACAGCATTTTCATAGGCATTTCTCCTAATCTCTTTTAGTTCAGTGATATCCAACAGCCTTTTCTTTCCAGCCGCTTCATAGTCCATGTTCACTTGCTTAATTACCTACATTGCTTTGTATTCCAGTACAATTGGCAAGTGACATGCTTTCCCAGAAACCAATTGATACAGTGACATCAATGGAGTTTTGTATGCTATCCGTAATTCTCATAAAGCGTCATCCAATCGGAAAGACCAATCTTTCCTCGAAGGGTTTACAACCTTCTCAAGAATGTTCTTAATTTATCGATTCAATACTTCAGCTTGTCCATTAGTTTGCAGATGATAAGTAGTAGCCATTCTATGATTAACTCCATATCTCTTCAGTACGGTTGCCACTTGGTTGCAATGAAAGTGTGTACCCTATTCACTAATCAATACCTTTGGTGTGCCGAAATGGGTGAGTATATGCTTGTGAAACAAATTTAGCACTATCTTTACATGATCCTTTGGGACTACAACAGCTTCAACCTAGTTCGAGACTAGCTACTAATATATAAAGATTTCCAAATGAACTCGAAAACGGTCCCATAAAATCCATAACCCAAACATCGAATAATTCAACCTCCATAATTGGCTGTTGCAACATTTCATTGCATCGGGATATAGAACCGTTGTGCTAACACCTATCGCATTGATTCACAAAATTATGGGTGTCTTTGAATAATGAAGACCAATAGAATCCTGATTGGAGAACTTTAGTAGCAATTTTCATACCACCAAAATAACCTCCATAAAGAGCATCATGACAATGCTTCAGGATTGAAAGCATCTCCTCTTCCGAAACACAACATTGAATGATGTTGTCATTCCATACTTGAATAAATACGGCTTGTTCCAATGATACTCCACTATGTCATGAAGAAAAAAAATTTTATGGCCTGTGACACCCAATGGGAGTTTTCCACACACTAGATAATTAAAAAAATCTACATACCAAGAAGTTGCATCTACAGCAAATAACTTCTTATCTAGGAATGCTTCGACAATTTGAAGTATGTTTTTGTCTTCGCTACCAACTTTCAATCGAGATAGATGGTCTATAACTTGATTCTCTGAACCCTTACGGTCTTTTATCTTGATGTCAAATTCTTGCAACAGTAATATCTAGTGTATTAGTCTTGGTTTCGCATCCTTTTTCACAAAGAGATATCTCAACACCGAGTGATCAGTGAATATAGTAACCTTTGTGCCAACAAGATAGGTACGAAACTTTTCAAAAGCAAAGACTACAGCCAGCAATTCTTTCTCTGTGGTGGTATAATTGAATTGAGCCTCTGTAAGAGTTTTACTAGCATAATAGATGGCATGAAATATTTTTCCTTTTCGTTGTCCTAGAACCGTACCCACAGTAAAGTCGCTTGCATCGTATACAACTTCAAAAGGTTGAGACCAATCTGGTGTAACGACAATGGGTGCATTCACTAGCTTTTTTCGAACTAAATAAAAGCATCCAGACATGCATCGTCAGAGAAAATTTTTTTATTCTATTCCAGCAATGAGCATAAGGGTTTGAAAATTTTCAAAAAATCTCTAACAAACCTTCGGTAAAACCCCACATGTCCAAGAAAACTGCGAATATCTTTCACATTTTTTAGTGGAGGTAATTTCCACCTTATCTTTGTCTACTTGAATCCCTTGACTAAAGATGCGATGGCCTAACACAATGCCTTTAGTTGCCAGGAAATGACACTTTTCCCAATTTAGGACAAGATGTGTGTCCTTACATCGCTTTAATACTTTATCCATGTAATGCACCAAAAGTTAAGTATTTATTTTTGTGTGTTGTGTTGCATAAATGCATGCTTGAAAAACATTACCCCTTATAGAATGGCATCGAAGGAGCTTGAAGAGCTTAAATAACAAATTCAGAAGTTACTAGATCGAGGGTTCATTCGTCCTAGTGTGTCTCTTTGGGTAGCTCTGGTGTTGTTTGTGAAAAAAAAAGACGGAACTGTGTGTATGTGCATGACTACAGGCAACTGAATAAATTGACTGTTAAGAATGAGTACCCTTTACTGAGAATTAATGATCTATTTGACCAGTTTTCAGGAGCTTTAGTCTTTTCTAAGATTGATCTCCAATCAGGGTACCATCAACTGAGGGTCAAGGAGACTGATGTTTACAAGATAGCCTTTAAGACTCGTTACGGTCATTACGAGTTTCTAGTGATTCCGTTTGGACTGACGAATGCACAAGTAGCCTTTATGGATCTGATGAACCGAGTGTTCCAGACCTATCTAGATCGGTTCGTAGTGGTGTTTATAGATGACATTCTAGTGTATTCGAGGACTGAGGATGAACACGATGCTCATCTCTGTGTTGTTCTGCAGATTTTGAGGGAGAAACAATTGTACGTAAAATTTAGAAAGTCTGAATTCTGGCTTCAAGAGGTAACTTTTCTGGGTCATGTGGTATCTGCTGAGGGGATTAGGATTGATCTTCAGAAAATTGAAGCGGTTTTGGATTGGAAGCAACCTAAGTCAGTATTTGAGATTCAAAGTTTTCTAGGATTGGCAGGGTATTATAGACGGTTTGTTGAGGGGTTTTCGTTGATTGCTGCACCTCTGACTATGTTGTTACGTAAGAGGGTACCATTTAACTGGACTGATAAGCAGTAAGATAGTTTTGAGAAACTTAAGAAAGTTCTTACTGAGGCCCCTGTCTTGATACAGCCAAAATCTGGGAAGGAATTCACCGTCTATAGTGATGCATCACATGTTGGCTTAGGATGTGCACTAATACAAGAGGGTAAGGTAGTGGCATATGCATCTCGTCAACTCAAGACACATAAAGTGAACTACCCGACTTATGATTTAGAGTTGGCTGCAGTGGTATTCGCACTGAAGATTTGGAGGCATTACCTGTACGGTGAGAAGTGTATCATTTACACGGATCATAAGAGCCTCAAGTATTTCCTCACTCAGAAGGTGTTAAACCTTAGACAGTGTAGATGGATTAAGCTGCTTAAAGATTATGATTATTCGATTGAATATCATCCTGGTATGGCCAGTGTGGTAGTTGATGCACTGAGTCACTAGGCTATTACTGATCTGAGGGCGATGTTTGCTCGTCTCAGTTTATTCGACGATGGTAGTTTTTTGGCCGAACTTTAAGTTAAACTGAGGTGAATTGAACATATTAAGGGTAAGCAACTGGAGGATGAGTCGTTGGGATCTTGTTTCTGACAGTTAGAGAGTGGAGAAACTTTAGATTTTGGGCTAAATAGTGATGGAGTACTCCATTACTGTAGGAGAATTTGTGTACCAAAAGATACTGATCTGAGGCAGTCTTTACTGCAAAAGGCGCAAAGTAGCCAGTACGCTATGCATCCTGGTAGGAATATGTTGTACTGAGATCTTCAAGAGTTATATTGGTGGCTAGGTCTTAAGAGGGAAGTTACCGATTTTGTGAGTAAATGTCTAACTTGCCAGCAGGTTAAGGCGGAACATCAGCTGCCTTCAGGGTTGCTTCAACCAGTTAAGATTCTGTTGTGGATGTGGGAGAGAGTGACTATGGACTTTGTTAGTGGGCTGCCCTTAGTGCCTACTAAGAAGGATTCAATATGGGTTATCATTGATCGACTGACTAAATCTGCCCATTTCATACCTGTTCGTACTAATTACTCACTACAGAAGTTGGCTAAGCTGTATGTATCTGTGATAGTGCGACTACATGGGGTACCAATTTCAATAATATCTGATAGAGATCCTCAGTTCACGTCTCGATTCTGGAAGAAGTTCCATAAAGCATTAGGTACAAGGTTGGACTTCAGTACTGCGTTCCAACCTCAAACAGTTAGAGAGGGTGGTTCCGATACTGGAGGACATGTTAAGGAGTTATGTGATTGACTTTCAGGGTAGTTGGGAGGATTACTTACCGTTGGCAGAGTTTGCATACAACAATACCTACAAGTCTAGTGTAACACCCCTCACCCGTACCCGACACCGGGACAGGGTTTGAGGCATTACCAGTAATTCACCTTTACAAACTTACTAAATCGAGTCACCAAATCTCGCCCAAATTTAAAACCTTTCAAACATGTACACTTTGTCCCTTATACAAGCCTTCGAGGCCTAAAACACACCTAGAGGTAGTACAGGACACAACCGAAAACACTCGATAAACTTTGGGCACTTTAGAAATTTTTTCCTTACTTTGAAGTGAGACACGCCCCTGTGATGTGGCCATGTGGTCACACACGCCCGTGTGGCTTGGGACATGCCCGTGTCCTCCACCCATGTACAGCACTAACTTCAACCTCAACATTCTATTAAAAACACACGGCCAAGACACACACCCGTGTGCTTAGCCCATGTTTTATACTAACTTAAAAATTTAGGCGCAGAGGACATACAGCTATACCAGACACCCATGGGGGTGAGCCGTGTGTCACACACGGCCTAGGCACACGCCCGTGTATCTACCCGTGTAAACCTTATCAGGCCATTTTCCAAGCCTTTGATCACCCTCCATACTTATAGATTACTTTTACACATAATAAAGCCGCATTATCCACTTATATATATATAAGACTTTAATTAACCTCATTGCATGTAAACCTCATGTCATTGGTTTCATACATGCTAAGTTAATCCTCATCTTGCATTTAAGGAATTCCACGTCAACATATTTAAGATTGGCTCATTTTTATAACTCATTTCCAATTATAACCAAGCCATCATATGTGAACATAAACATGAATAGAATTGTATGTCAGTGCCTACTTCGAAATAAGCCAAGTTACCATGGCCATATACAAAAAGATAAGTATAACTTTACATGCCTTCATTTTTGGAAATTCAAATGACACATATAACAAAATACACAAAAGCTCTATACATGCCATTGAACAAAACATAAGAGTCTATATACCAAAGCTGGACTAGTTGATAGTGTGTTGATTCTCCAACCGTCTTCCAATCTTTACAAGTCCTCGAGCTCTAGAAATGGGGAAAAAGAGAGGGGTAAGCATTTATATGCTTAGTAAGCTCGAATAACTAGAAAGTGAACTTACCGATTATTTAGCATACATCCTTATTAGATAATGAAACCAACAAATATGAAAGTGGTTTCTCTATCCCATGCACTCAATCAATGAGTTAGTCATATAACAAAACATCATGTAATACATATATTAGATGAGCTCATCATTCAACATTCATTTGAACATATATCTTGTGTTAGTCCCGTTGAGTTTCTAGGAAATCTCGATGGATTATCCAATCACCGTCAATTTATACGAATGATCATTTCAGGTTCGCACTCCCGCGAACCTCATATCTTATGGTGAGATTACCAGTCCAGGCTAAATCCCCCGTAATATAAACCCATAAGGTGATGTCGGGATTACTAGTCCAGGCTAAATCCCTTATAACGACAAACACCCTTAATGAGCTCAGATTTGAATTATCAGTCCAGGCTAAATTCAGACCCTAATCAAATTACCCATCTGGGCTAAATCCATAATGCACACATATTCTTCGGGAGGCTCGATCACTCAAGGAACACCCGTCCGAGCTAAATCCTTTCTGCAACACATGCAGGATCTCAAGTCACATATAATTCATGGTTTATCCATCGAATTCCCTTTTTAACCTCAACCGAGACATTTTTCCAACAAATCATTATCAAAGATGCATTCTATGCATTTTCATGCCATCAACAATGCAATCATCATGCACTCATAAATCATACAATTATGCATATTATGATTTTACTTTAAGTTATCTGAACTTACCTAGTACTCGTTTCGATGTTGTGTTTCTGTTTTTCCGAAACCTTTCGTTTTCCTCGGTCGACCTCCAAAATTTGTTCCTCGGGGTCTATAACAATAAAATTAAACCATTAACACCTTACATTGTACTATATGAGCTTAAATTTCACCCTCAGTCTAAATGACCATTTTGCCCCTAACCTTTCACATTTTTACGATTTAGTCCTTAGGCTCGTATAATGAAACACATGCAATTTCCATCTTACCCAAGCCTAGCTAAACACTTTTCCCTCTTATGGCAGCTCACATTTTTCATTATTTTCACATTTCTACCACATATTTATCAACTTTTGTAAAAAGGTCCCTTTAGGGGCTTTTCATGAAAATCACCTAGGAAAAGATGTTTGACACACCTTTAACTATCATATTCCTCCATAAACCATCAAAATACAAGTAACTTATGCATGAGTAAATTTTTAAACATGAACCCTAGCATGAAATATGGGTAGAAATGGAGAGAGTAAGCTACCGGGATTTCAAAAATACAAAGAACATTAAAAACGGGGCTTGGGAGCACTTACTATTGAGCTTGAAAAGCTTGGAAACCCTAGCTATGGAGACTCCTCAATTTTTGACTAAATGAGGGAGATGAATGGCTGATTTTTGCCTTCCTTTTCCCATTTTATTTCATTAAAATGCCAAATGACCAAAATGCCCTTACTTTGTTTAAAATTTCATCCATGCAAGCCCATTTTTGTCCTAAAACTTAGAAATTGGGCAAATTGCTCTCTAAGGCCTTCTAATTTATAATATAAAGTAGTTTCATAAAATTGCTTCTAGAATCCAAGTTTTGCAATTTATTCAATTTAGTCCCTAATTTCCAATTGGACACCTTACTCAAAGAATTTCTTCATGAAATCTTAACACATGCATATTCTCATATTGTAGACCTCATAATAATCATAAAATAAAAATTTTGATGTCGGATTTGTGGTTTCGAAACCACTATTCTTATTAGGCATTATTTCGGGATGTTACATTTCTCCCCTCTTTAGGGACTTTCATCCTCGAAAGTCTTACCAGTAAACAAGTTCGGATATTGGTTTCTCATGGTTGCTTCTCTTCCGCACCATGTCGATGTTGTAACACTTTTACTAAAGCCACATTTTTCTTTCTCAATTGTTTAACCTCACGAGCCAAAATCTTGACCAGTTCCTCCCCATAGGTCATGTCTAGTCTAATCTCAATCTCTACTAGTGAAATCACATGAGAGGGGTCTGATCGATATCGCCTTAACATAGATACGTGAAACACATCATGAATCTTTTCTAATTCGGGTGGTAATGCGAAACGATAGGCTAATGGTCTAACCCTTTTAGTGATCTTGTACGGTCCGATAAATAGTGGACTCAATTTGCCTTTCCGACCAAATCTCAACACCTTTTTCCATGGAGAAACTTTCAAGAATACTCTATCTCCAACTTGGAATTCAATCTCTTTTCTTTTCAGGTTAGCATATGACTTTTTCCTATCTGATGCCGCTTTTAAACAGTCTCATATCACTTTAACTTTTTCTTCAGTTTCCTTAATTAGGTCAACCCTATGAATTTGACTTTCCATGAGTTCTGTCCAGTACAATAGAGTTCGGCACTTTCTGCCATACAAGGCTTCATAAGGTGCCATCTTCAAACTCGTTTGAAAACTATTGTTGTAGGCAAATTCTACCAATGTCAGATACTTTTCCCAACTACCCTAAAATTCAAGGATGCAACATTGCAACATATCCTCAAGAATCTGAATCATCCGCTCAGACTGACCATCGGTCTGTGGGTGAAAACCCGTACTGAAACTCAATTTTGTACTCAGGGCTTCTTGTAACTTCTTCTAGAATCTCGAAGTGAACCTTGGGTCTCTGTCAGAAATAATCGATAATGATACCCCGTGTAATCTCACAATCTCAGATATGTACAAGTCGGCCAATCTATCAAGAGAGTAGTCTATTCTTACTTGAATGAAATGAGCTGACTTTGTCAACTTATCCACCATAACCCATATAGCGTCTTTCCTTTTCGGAGTCAATGGCAATCCTGTCACAAAGTCCATGGTAACTTTGTCCCACTTCCACTCGGGGACCATTACAGGTTGTAACAATCCTGAAGGCACTTGATGTTCAGCCTTCCCTTGCTGACATATCAAACATTTCGATATAAATTCAGAAATGTCTCTTTTCATGTCGTTCCACCAGTACATTTTCTTCAAATCGTTGTACATCTTGGTACTTCCTGGGTGAATAGACAAACAACTGTTATGCACTTCTTGCAAGATTTTCTGAATAAGTTCATCATCTTTAGGTACACAGATTCTATCTTTGAACATCAAACATCCATCAGGACCAATCCGATAATCTGATTCAATGCCCAACTCGCATCGAGTTCTTTTATCCTACAGGTCTCTATCATTAGTTTGGGCATTATAGATTTCCTGAAGAAGTGTCAGCCTAGCCTCCAGCTCTGCCAAGACCGAACCATCATCATCAATGCAAACAGAGATTTTTTTGCTTATCAGCGACCACATTTTCCTTTCTCGGGTGATAGTCAATGATCAGATCGTAGTCTTTAATTAGTTCCAACCATCTTCGCTGTCTCAGATTCAATTCTTTTTGAGTCATCAAATACTTCAAACTCTAGTGGTCTTTGAATATACGACAAGTCTCACCATATAAGTAATGCCTCTAAATTTTTATAGCAAAGACAATGGCAGCGAGCTCTAAATCATGTGTCAAATAATTCTTCTCATGTGGCTTCAACTACCGTGAAGCGTAGGCTATCACCTTTCCATCTTACATAAGTACACAACCCAATCTGTTCAAGGATGTATCACTGTAGACCACAAACTCTTTTCCCAGCTCAGGTAATACTAAAACAGGAGTTTCTGTCAGCAATGTCTTTAACTTCTCGAAACTGTGCTGACACTTTTCTATCCATTCAAACTTAACATCTTTCTGTAGTAACCTCGTCATTGGAGTTGCTATCATGTAGAATCCTTTCACAAATTTTTTGTAGTAACTGGCTAAGCCCAAAAAGCTTCTAACCTCGGTTACATTTTTAGGCTGTTTCCATTCAACAATAGCAGAGATTTTACTTGGATCAACTTAAATGCCTTCACCCGAAACAATATGACCCAAAAATCCAACTTCTTGGAGCCAAAATTCACTCTTGCAAAACTTAGCTTACAGTTGTTTTTCCCGTAAGGTCTGCAACACAGTTCTCAGGTGCTTCGTATGCTCTACCTCATCTTTAGAATAAATCAAGATGTCGTCAATAAACACAACAAAAAAGTTATCCAAGTATGGCCAAAATATCCTATTCATTACGTCTATGAATACGGCCGGTGCATTCGTCAATCCAAATGGCATAACAAGAAATTCATAATCACTGTATCTTGTTCTAAAAGCTGTCTTAGGCACATCCAATTCCTTAACACTTAACTGATAGTAGCCAGACCTCAAGTCTATCTTAGAGAATACCGTGGCTCCTCTCAACTGGTCAAATAGATCATCGATCTTCGGCAAAGGATACTTATTCTTGATAGTTACCTTGTTCAGTTGTCGCTAATCTATACATAATCTCATTTAACCATCTTTCTTCTTGACAAACAATACAGGGGCACCACAAGGTGAAAAACTTGGCCTAGCAAAACTTTTATCCGTCAGCTCTTGTAACTGTGCTTTTAATTAGTTTAGCTCGGTTGGCGCATTCTATACGGGGCAATAGAGATGGGATGTAACACCCTAGACCCGACCCAGACGTTATGGCCAGATCTGACGTGTCACATGGACTTACGGCTTAGTATGCATTCGTTGGTTTAAGTGATTAGGGCGGTCTTTGTAAAAATAGCAATTGAATGAAAAGCCGGTTTATCAATCTTTAGGCTATCCATTTGTCGTGCTTGTTGAGTCTTGAAAACGTTCATTAATTTTGAAAACCCGCGCAGCCTAACACTAGCAGTTTTGACATAGTATAAATATAATCAGAAAATAAAAACCATAGCGGAAAAAGAAATTTATATAGCGGCCTTATTACAACTTAAAACCCAAAAGTAAATCAGAATATAAAAAAAATAAAAATAAACTAACTTAGAAAAACCAACTTTGCAGATGATGTGGCCACTCCGAATCCCTCACAGCTCCAAGCCCACTATGGTTGGGGATTTCCTACAGAGATGAAAGTAAAGGGTGAGTTTGGTAAACTCAGTGTGTAACATAACCCAACCATAGCCCAAAACAGATCAAACCTTAGAGTCAGACTTATCTGGGCCTTGGCCCAGTACAGAAATCAGAATGAAACTCATAGGCCCATAGCAGATACAGAACAAATATATCATGAATGCAGAAATCCCAACCCAGAGCCATCCATAACACCCTCGTACCAGCCTTACACAAATAAAAAAAAAATTAGAGGGGGGTCAGTCAAACTTCTGTAATCTGTAATGTAACTTGAATGAAATAAATAGAATTTGAATGATGAATGAAAAGAAAATAATAAAATCGAAATCATAATAAAAAAAATGAAATTCTAAATTATTAAATTAATAATTTATTTTAATTATACTTAAATTAAATTATTAATTTTTCTATTTAACTTAAATTAAATAATAATAAATTCTAAATATACTAAATATAAATAATAACTAAATAATAACTAAATAGAAATAAAAATATATATAATAATAATATATAAAAATAATATATAAATAGATAATATAATAATAGATAATATAATAATAGATAGAATAATAAAATAAATAATATAGAAATATACTACTCGACCTACCCAACCGCTACACACCACAGAAATTGCAGCGAGGCTGCTAGATATTGTGACGAAGTCACCAGATCTGAATATTGTGGCGAGGCCACCGAAACAGATATATATATATATATATATGTGTGGTGAAACCACCGGAAATGTGAGGTGCCAAATATTGTGACGAAGTCACTGAGCAGATATTTGTGGCGAGGCCACTGATTGCAAAAAGGTCGCGTAACGCTTCCTCCATCAATATAAACCCATGTCCCATGCAACAGAATAATATGTCATGGCATACGAACACAGAAACAGAACATCATGCTTTTCAGATAAAATAAAATATCCCTAGGGGTAAAATTGTAATTTTGCATGCATAAGGGTATTTCAGTAATTATTACCTATTGCTAGGGTTTTATGCTCATTCTAACGTTTACCAAGTAATTAGAAGTACTTATGTCGTCTTTTTACTAAAGTGGGTCTGTTGGCCCATTAGCCCGTTTTCGGCCCATTAAGCCCAAAAATACCGTTGTGCACGAAAATGCGCACTCTGCACTCTAATCATCCAAATGCACCATATTCATTAACAACTGTCTCACGAGCGCTCGCACGCTTGCGAGTTCACAAAAAACCAACGTTTTGGTATTTCAACTTTTACCGATTCAGTCTAAGGGAGGGTGTCGTTTAGACACCTGGTTGATGACAATTGATGACGATATCTCCCACGCGATAATCCTACAATCGATCACTAACACATTAGACTTACGAATTAACGATAACTACCATAAATCCACGTCAATTAACCCAATCATCACATAAGTTAGTCATTTACGCATGAGGGGCAAAATAGTCATTTTACCCTCCAGGGGTAAATCGGTATTTCTACCCTACAAGGGTATTTCGGTAATTCTACCCTACAGGGGTATTTTAGTAATTCTACCACTTATCCACTTGGGCCTACGGACCCATTGGGACTACATGGCCATTTCAGCCTATCGCGGCCCGAAATAGCCGTCCTACTGCTAGAGTAATGAGAAATACACACCTGTTAGGAGACTGCAGTTAATCTGCACTCCCACACTCTTAGCTGACGCCCAACCCAAATGAGCACGCCACCAAGCGAAAGGGATCAACCAAGAAGGGTATGCCAACTCTCCTCATGGTTTGCTCTATTTAAAGCCAGCTCTCCACCTACTCTTATGTTAGCTTCCCGATGTGGGATCCCTCCATCATCAGAGTTTAAAACCAACACCAACTCTTGCCATCCCAACATAGCAAAATAATCAACCTTTGCGTGCCAAGGGATTCGAACCAAAGTCCTCTCACATGCTAAATCACGCAACCACCACTAGGCCATCAACTCATTTGTGTCATAAGTCCAACACATTAAACTTTAAAGCGCACCTACTTGCTTCCAGATTTATTGAAAAGAAAAACCAAAATAAATTGCAAGAGCCAAGACTTGAACCTTGGACCCCTTGCTTCCTCTATGGCATCACTTCCTTGTCCCCTAAGTGGCGCTACCTTGCCACTACACCACACTTCTTTTTGTGTCATCTTTTACCCCTTTACTCTTAAAAGCCCAAATGCCAATTGCATCACTTGTTCTTAAAATCAAAATTCCGAAGACTACCACGGATTTAACTTAATTTTGGGCCTTCCAAAGGCCCACTAACCTACTAAAATATATATTTTAACCAACCAGAACACACAAAAAGTTTTTTTATAAAAAAAACACAGAAACATAGAAAACCCGAAAATTGGGCATTGCAACTCTACCCTCCTTAAAGAAATTTCGTCCTCGAAATTTTACCTGAATCAAAAGATGAGGATATTGTTGATGCATCGCCACTTCTGGCTCCCAAGTAGCTTCCTCTCTACCACGATTACGCCATAGCACCTTTACTAGTGGAACTGATTTCCTCCTCAAAATCTTAACATCTCGATTCAAAATCTGCACATGCTCCTCCTCAAAAGTCAAGTCTATTTGGACCTCGATCTCTGCAACTGGCGCAACATGAATAGGGTCAGAACGATACCGCCTTAACATGGAGACATGAAAGACATCATGAATCCTATCCAACTCTAGAGGTAGCTCCAACTGATAAGCCACTAGACCCACTCGCTTAAGAATCCGATAAGGCCCAATGAACCGCGGACTTAACTTGCCTTTCCTCCCAAACCTTAATATTTTCTTCCAAGGTGAAACCTTCAAGAAGACCATATCACCCACAGAGTACTCAATTCCCTTGTGCTTCAAATCTGCATATGACTTCTGTCTATCAGATGCATTCTTCAACCGGTCTCTAATCAACTTGACCTTATCCTCAGTATCTGCCACCAATTCAGGTCCAAGAACCTGTCGTTCACCCAACTCGGCCCAACAACTAGGTGTACGACATCTTCGCCCATACAGTGCCTCATAAGGAGCCATTCGAATACTTGCCTGATAACTGTTGTTGTATGCAAACTCTGCTAATGGTAAGTAATCCTCCCAAATGCCTCGAAAGTCGATAACGCATCCCCTCAACATATCTTCCAGAATCTGAATAACCCTTTCCGACTGACCATCAGTCTAAGGATGAAAGGCTGTACTAAAGTTCAACCGCATACCCAACGCCTCATGCAACTTTTGCCAAAATTGATATGTGAATCTAGGATCTCGATCAGAGATAATCGACACTGGCACTCCGTGAAGTCGCACTATTTCCGCCACATACAATTTGGCTAACTTCTGAAGTGAATAATCAGTGCGGACAGGTATAAAATGAGTAGATTTGGTCAACCTATCCACAATTACCCAAATCAAGTCCTTCTTCGACGGTGTCAAGGGTAACCCACTCACAAAATCCATGGCTACCCTCTCCCACTTTCAAAGTGGTACTTTCACTAGCTGCAAAAGTCCAGAAGGTAATTGATGTTCAGCTTTCACTTACTGACAAATCAGACATTTTCCCACAAATTCCGTTACCTCTCGCTTCAATCCGGGCCATCAATACAACTCCTTTAAGTCGCGATACATTTTATTCCCTCTAGGATGTATAGCACACAGACCTCCATGAGCTTCTTTCAGAATTGCTTGCCTCAAGTCAGAGTCCTTCGGAATACAAACTCTACCTCGGTAACACAGAACTCCCTCATTGTTCAGTCCAAACTCAGAAGTATCCCTATTCTTAACCTACTGGAATCAAGAAACCAGGGACTCATCCATTGACTGTTTTTCCTTAATCTCATTCACCCAGGTCGGCCTAACTTGCAGTTCTACTAACAGACTACCGTCGTCGTCATACAGAGACTCAAACGAGCAAACATGGCTCTCGGATCGAATCTGACTCTACGACTTAGGGTATCACCACCACATTAGCTTTGCTCAGGTGATACTTAATCGCACGATCATAATCCTTAAGCAACTCTATCCATCTCCACTTTGCCTAAGGTTGGCTCCTACGAGTCAACAAGTACTTAAGACTCTTATGATCTGTGTATATAATACACCTTTCTCCGTACATGTAATGTCTCCAAATCTTAAGCACAAAGATTACCGCTGCCAACTCCAAATCATGAGTAGGATAGTTAACTTCATGTGGTTTAAGCTGTCGCAATGCATAAGCAACCACTTTACCCTCTTGCATCAGCACACAGCCCAACCCTACATGTGATGCATCATTTGTATCTGAAGAAATCTTTTCCGGACTCCTTTGAATCGAGACAGTGCCTCGGTCAGAACTTTCTTCAGCTTCTCAAAAGATTCCTGTTGTTTCTCAGTCCAAACAAACGGTACTCCCTTCCCTATAAGCTTTGTCAAAGGCGCTGCCATCACAAAAAATCCTTCCACAAACCTTCTATAGTACCCAGCTAAACCCAGAAAACTTTGAATTTCCGACACTAACCTCGGTGGCTTCCATTACAGAATCACTTCAATCTTTCGAGGGTCCACCTTGATCCCTTCATCAGAGACAATGTACCCGAAGAAAGTTACCTCTCTCAACCAAAACTCACACCTACTAAATTTCGCATAAAGCTCCTTCTCCCTCAGCACTTACAACACAATACGAAGATGTTCATCATGTTTCTCCTCAGTTTCAGAATAAACTAGAATGTCATCGATAAAGACAACCACGAATTGATCCAAGTATGGCTGGAACACTCGATTCATCAGATCCATAAATGCCGCAGGTGCGTTCGTCAACCCAAATGGCATAACCAAGAACTCATAGTGACCATACCGAGTTCTGAATGCCGTCTTATGAATATCCACCTCCTTAACCCTCAACTGATGATACCTAGATCGAAGGTCAATCTTGGAAAATACTAAAGCTCCTCTAAGTTAGTCGAATAAATCATCGATTCTCAGCAGTGGGTACTTGTTCTTAATCGTCAGTTTGTTCAACTGCCGATAATCGATGCACATCCATATTGACCCATCTTTCTTCTTAACGAACAACAATGGTGCTTCCCACGAAGACACACTTGGTCAAATGAAGCCTCCATCCAATAACTCTTGAATTTGGGCTTTCAGCTCCACCAACTCCTTCGGTGCCATCCTATAAGGTGCAATGGACAACGGTGCCGTTCCAGGCATCAAGTTGATTCCAAACTCAACCTCTCGGTTCGGGGGCAAACCCGAAAGCTCCTGTGGAAAAACATCTTGAAAATCCTTGACGGTTCTAACTTTATCCACTGTCAGACCCTCAGTTTCTAATTGGCTTACAAATGCCAAATAAGCCTCACATCCCTTTCAAATCCACTTCTCAGCTCTCAATGCCGACACCACATTAGACAGATAATCCCTACGCTCGCCTATCACCAAAACCTCATCATCCTTTATGGTCTTTAACATCATTCGCTTAGCAGCACAATCCAATGTAGCCCTATGCTTAATAAGCCAATCCATTCCCAAAATGAGATCGAATTCTCCGAAAGGTAGCTCCATCAGATCTCCAGAGAAAACTTTTCCTTGAGTTTCTATAGGCACATCTCTATACAGTTTATCTACCCTAACCGAGTGACCCAAAGGACTTAGTACAAATACCCCACTCACGGTCACCTCAGAGCGCACACCTAGCGACCCGGATATAGCACATGCAACATACGAATGGGTAGATCCAACATCTATCAACGCAGTATATTGCATAATAGAAATTAGAAACGTACCAGTTATGACGTTAGGTGCATCACCCTCCTCTCGGCAATGAGCTGCATACACCAACGCCGACTGACGAGCCTCAGCAAATCTAGCACCCCTGCCAGGCGCTCCTCTTCCTTGACCATTTCCATTACCACCTCTGCCTTGCCCACGTCCTCTCGGAAACTGTGGTCCACCCCTCACTGGTTGAGCGACCCTCTGCTCTAAAACATGAACCTGATCTGGTTCCTGGGGACAGTCCTTAACCCTATGCTCCATAGATCCGCATCGGAAACAAGCACCAGAACATTTCCGACACTCGCCCATATGTATCTTTCCACAACTCCTACAACCCTACGGTCTAACAGCATTCATCGGTACTGCTCGAACTGGCTCCATTGCACTTGCTCTCTTAACATTCCTGTTCATACCACCTGAAAGTCTTGAATCTCTCCTAAAATAGTTTTGATCTTTCTCATGATTTTGTCTTTCTGTACGCTTCACTTCCTCAGCTATCTTAGCTTTCTCCACTAAAGCAGCGAAGTTACGCTCCCTCTGCGGAGCAATCAGCACCCTAAGTTCATCTCTCAGACCATTCTCGAAGTGTACGCTACGCTCATACTCTGTAGCGACAATCCTAGAAGCATACCGGCTCAGTGTCAGAAATTCAGACTCATACTCAGCCACTAACTCACTCCCTCGAACCAGGTTCAGGAATTCTTTCCGACGAGCGTCTACGTAACTAGCCCCAACATACTTTCCTTTGAAGGCTGTCTTAAATAGCTCCCAAGTCACACTGTCAGCAGGAGTTCCATCTCTCACCGTGAGCCACCACTGATAAGCCTCATCCCTAAGTAATGATATGGCTCCCTTCAACTTCTGCTCCACAGAGCAGTCCAGATCATCCATAATTCGCACTGTGGCTTCTAACCAATACTCAGCCACATTCGGAGCTACACCAGATACGCCCCTAAATATCTCTGCTCCATTGGCCTAGAGCCGCTCATAAATAGACCCCCGAATTTCGTTTCTCGTACTTGCCCCAACAACCCTTTCCAAAATTCGAAGCATCGCCTGGGATAGAGCATCGTCCCCGGCACCTCGATCATGAGACTCTACCTCCGTTGTCGGTGGTACCGGTGCATCTACTGCCGGTACATGTCCTGAAGACGAAGATTCAGCTTGAGCATTACCTTGGCCACGTCCTCGGCCTCTTCCACAAGCTGCTCGTGTACTCATTTCGTATTATCTGATTAAGAATTTTATGAATCAGTTTAATATTTCAGTGTTTATTACAGATGTCTTATGAATAATAGTAATACAGAGTTTGAGTTTGTTTTCTTTCGTGGTAGCCTAGCTACAGTCTCAGTCTACTTATTAGAGTTTCTATAGTTCCAGTGTTACCCTAACTAAAGTATCATGATAAGGTTTTGTACAACATATAACAGATACTTCAGAAACAATTAGAGAGGCTCAGAAAACTTACAGACTTGGGCCGGAGATTCAGTGTGCCAACTTCTAAAAAAAAAAATTTAGAAAACTGATTTTAATCTTTAAAATCGTCTATTTGTAAAGAGAAAATATTGGAAACATTCTCGAAAATAATTTATAATCAAGTTCCTAAAAAAAACGATTTTCGAAAACCTTTATTCAATGTTTCTTTAAAACTCCCATTTTTAGACCTGTTCCACAACTGAGTTGTTACAACTTGGCTCTGATACCACTAAATGTAACACCCTAGACCCGGCCCAAACATTATGGCCAGATCTAACGTGTCACATGGACTTACGACTTAGTATGCATTCGTTGGTTTAAGTGATTAGGGTGGTCTTTGTAAAAACAGCAATTGAATGAAAAGCCGGTTTATCAATCTTTAGGCTATCCATTTGTCGTGCTTATTGAGTCTTGAAAATGTTCATTAATTTTAAAAACCCGCGTAGCCTAACACTAGCAGTTTCGACATAGTATAAATATAATCAGAAAATAAAAACCATAGCGAAAAGAGAAATTTATATAGCGGCCTTATTACAACTTAAAACTCAAAATTAAATCAGAATATAAAAAAAATAAAAGTAAACCAACTTAGAAAATCCAACATTGCAGATGATGTGGCCACTCCGAATCCCTCACAGCTCCAAGCCCACTATGGTTGGGGATTTCCTGCAGAGATGAAAGTAAAGGGTGAGTTTGGTAAACTCAGTGTGTAACGTAACCCAACCATAGCCCAAAACAGATCAAACCTCAGAGTCAGACTTATCTAGGCCTTGGCCCAGTACAGAAATCAGAATAAAACTCATAGGGCCATAGCAGATATAGAACAAATATATCATGAATGCAGAAATCCCAACCCAGAGCCATCCATAACACCCTCGTACCAGCCTTACACCATGTGGGGAGACTACTCGACCCACCCAACCGCTACACACCACGTAAATTGAGTGCGGCGAGCTCGCGGATATTGTGACGAAGTCACTAGATCTGAATATTGTGGCGAGGCCACCGAATAGATATATATATTTATATATGTGGCGAAGCCACGGATTGCAATGAGGTCGCGGATATTGTGACGAAGTCACCAAAAGCAGATATATGTGGCGAGGCCACGATTGCAAATGAGGCCGCGTAACGCTTCCTCCATCAATATAAACCCATGTCCCATGCAAATGAATAATATGTCATGGCATACGAACACGTAAAGCAGAACATCGTGCTTTTCAGATAAAATAAAATATCCCTAGGGGTAAAATCGTAATTTTGCATGCATAAGGGTATTTCAGTAATTATTACCTATTGCTAGGGTTTCATACTCATTCTAACGTTTACCAAGTAATCAGAAGTACTTACCTCATCTTTTTACCAAAGTGCATTGGCCCGTTTTCGGCCCATTAAGCCCAAAAATACCATTGTGCACGAAAATGCGCACTCTACACTTTAATCATCCAAATGCACCATATTCATTAATAACTGTCTCACGAGCGCTCGTACGCTCGCGAGTTCACAAAATACCAACGTTTTGTTATTTCAGCTTTTACCGATTCAGTCTAAGGGAGGGTGTCATTTACACACTTGGTTGATGACGATTGATGACGATATCTCCCATGCGATAATCCTACGATCGATCACTAACACATTAGACTTACGATATAACGATAACTACCATAAATCCACGTCAATTAACCCAATCATCACACAAGTTAGTCATTTACGCACGAGGGGCAAAATAGTCATTTTACCCTCCAAGGGTAAATCAGTAATTCTACCCTACAAGGGTATTTCGGTAATTCTACCCTATAGGGGTATTTTAGTAATTCTACCACTTATCCACTTGGGCTACGGACCCATTGGGACTACATGGCCCATTTCAGCCCATCGCGGCCCGAAATAGCCGTCCTATTGCTAGAGTAATGAGAAATACACACCTATTAGGAGACTGCAGTTAATCCGCGCTCCCACACTCTTAGCTGACGCCCAACCCAAACGAGCACACCACCAAGCGAAAGGGATCAACCAAGAAGGGTATGCCAACTCTCCTCATGGTCTACTCTATTTAAAGCTAGCTCTCCACCTACTCTTATGTTAGCTTCCCGATGTGGGATCCCTCCATCATCAAAGTTTAAAACCAACACCAACTCTTGCCGTCCCAACATAGCAAAATAATCAACCTTTGCGTGCCAAGGGATTCGAACCAAAGTCCTCACACATGCTAAATCACGCCACCACCACTAGGCCATCAACTCATTTGTGTCATAAGTCCAACACATTAAACTTTAAAGCGCACCTACTTGCTTACAGATTTATTGAAAAGAAAAACCAAAATAAATTGCTAGAGCCAATACTTGAACCTTGGACCCCTTGCTTCCTCTATGGCGTCACTTCCTTGTCCCCTAAGTGGCACTACCTTGCCACTACACCACACTCATTTTTGTGTCATCTTTTACCCCTTTACTCTTAAAAGCCCAAACGCCAATTGCATCACTTGTTCTTAAAATCAAAATTTCGAAGACTACCACGGATTTAACTTAAGTTTGGGCCTTCCAAAGGCCCACTAACCTACTAAAATATATATTTTAACCAACCAGAACACACAAAATTTTTTTAAAAAAATAAACACAGAAACATAAAAAACCCGAAAATTGGGCGTTACATGTGAGCTGTCCCTAGCACCAATTCAATACCGAACTCTATCTCTCTCGGGACGTAATCCGGGTAATTCTTCTAGAAATACGTCTGGATATTCCCATACTATAGGAACAGTCTTAATCTTCAACTCTGTTTCCCTCGTGTTCAACATGAAAGCAAGGTAGGTTTTGTCTCCTTTTCTCATATATTTCTGAGCAACCATTGCCGTAATTATAGCTGGCGACGTGCACAAATTGCCTTAATTAACCAGTAGAATCTTGCCATCTGGGCATTTCAATTTAATATACTTGCTACCACAATTTACAATTACATCATGCAAGGCTAACCAATCCATACCGAGTATTACATCAAACTCATCAAAAGGTAACAACATAAGGTTAGCCGAAAGACATTGACCATGAATCGTCAAAGGACAATTCTTACAAACTTTATCGACCAAAACTAATTTGCCTAGTGGGTTCGACACTCTAACAACAAATTTCGTAGGTTCAATGGGTATGTTCATACTAGACACCAATCTCATGCAAATGTATGAATGCGTCGATCCCGGGTCAATTAAGGCGATAACACCTGTGTTGAAAAGAGAAAAAGTACTCGTAATAACGTCAGGAGCAGAGGCTTCCTCTCGAGAGCATATTGCATACATCCTTCCTAGGGCTCGAGCCTCTAATTTTGAAGTGTCTTTGGCTGCAACTCGACCGCCACTAGCACTTTCGGGGTATCTCAGAGGTCTACCTCGTGCCATGGGAGCACTCAACTTCGGAGTTACTTCCACTTCTTTTTCGATTCATTTTGGGCAGTCTTTGAAAAAGTGGTCAAGAGAACCACATTTGAAACACGCACCGCTCTTTATTCGGTATTTTCCAAAGTGAAATTTGTTGCAACTCTTACACTTTGACTTTTGGTCATCTACACTCCCCATACTAGTCATCATCAGGGAAGAAGACTTCTGATTTCATCGTTTAGAACCTTTCGTTCTACCCGAATATCCTACAGATAAAGTGGAGTGTTCATGTTGGCTACTTGATTTCTTTGTGAAAAATGGGAGCGTCTTACTGCTAGATCTCTTGCTTGTAACTCGAGCCTCTCTCTTTGCTTGCTTTCTTTCATTATTGAGTTCTTCGGCCTTTTTGGCCCGATCAGCTAATACGACGAACTCCCATATTTTAAGAATCCCAATCAATAACTTGATGTCCTCATTTAAACCTTCCTCGAAGCGTTTACACATTTCAGACTCGATTTGAACCCATTCAGTTGCATACTGGCTTAACCTTACAAACTCCCTTTCGTATTCAGCCACAGTCTTATTCCCTTGTTTGAGTTCCAGGAACTCCTTTCGCTTCGAATCTAAAAACCTTTGACTGATATAGTTCTTCCTAAACTCTACTTGAAAGAATTCCCAAGTGATATTTTCCTTTGGCGCCACTGAAGATACGGTCTTCCACCAGTGATACGCAGTGTCCTTCAAGAGAGATACAACACACTTTAAGCACTCCTTAGGTGTGCACGACAACTCATCTAATACCCGCACGGTATTCTCGAGCCAGGACTCGGCTTTCTCAGCATCATCCTCAATTTTAGCTCTAAATTCTTCAGCCTCATACTTTCTAAGCTTATCTACCGAGGCTTTACCAATTCTTATTGGTGCCATACCTGGTGGAAAATCCTCATCAGGTTGGTTAGGGGGCGGGGGCAGTCGTGGTATGTTGGGGCAATTCCTTGGATAGTCCCCAAACCACTCATCCATCATGTTAAAAAAGGCAGCTCGGGCTTCTTCTCGGCCTTTAGACATAACCCTTCTACTACTACTAGATACAACTTGATGTACGAAAGCTAGAGCATGGCCCTCGGCTCCCTCGGACACATCTTGTGCATTATTGGATGACATTTACTATATTCAAAACAATTTAAACAGTTAGGAGATATCACACTACCAAAGTTCGTATAATGGCATGTATAGCGAACCTCAATACTCTTTACTGTAGTCCTAGAACCGACTAAACCATAGCTTTGATACCATTAAATGTAACACCCTCACTGGTACCCGACGCCAGGACAGGGTTGGAGGTGTTACCGGTAATTCACCTTTACAAACTTACTAAATCGGGTCACCAAATCTCGTCCAAATTTAAAACCTTTCAAACATGAGACTTTGTTCCCTATACAGGCCTTCGAGGCCTAAAACACACCTAGGGGCAATACGAGACACAATCAAAAACATTCGATAAACTTTGGGCACTTTAAAAAAATTTTCCTTACTTTGAAGTATGACACGCCCGTGTGATAGGGCCATGTGGTCACACACACCTGTGTGGCTTGGGACACGCCCGTGTCCTCTGCCCATGTGCAACACTGACTTCAACCTCAATATTCTGTTAAAAACACACGGCCAAGACACACACCCGTGTGCTTAGCCCGTGTTCTATACTGACTTAAAAATTTAAGTGCAGGGGACACACGGCTATACCACACACCCATGGGGGTGAGCCGTGTGTCACACACGGCCTAGACACACGCCCGTGTATCTACCCGGTGGACCTTATCAGGCCATTTTCCAAGCCTTTGATCACCCTTCATACTTATAGATTACTTTTACACATAATAAAGCTGCATTATACACTTATATATATAAGACTTTAATTAACCTTATTGCATGTAAACCTCATGTCATTGGTTTCATACATGCTAAGTTAATCCTCATCTTGCATTTAAGTAATTCCACGTCCACTTGACATATTTAAGATTGGCTCGTTTTTGTAACTCATTGCCAATTATAACCAAGCCATCATATGTGAACATAAACATGCATAGATTTGTAGGTCAGTGCCTACTTCGAAATAAGCCAAGTTACCATGGCCATATACAAAAAGATAAGTATAACTTTATATGCCTTCATTTTTGGCAATTCAAATGACACATATAACAAAATACACAAAAGCTCTATACATGCCATTGAATAAAACATAATAGTCTATATACCAAAGCTGGACTAGTTGATAGTGTGTTGATTCTCCAACCGTCCTCCAATCTTTACAAGTCCTCGAGCTCTAAAAATGGGGAAAAAGATAGGGGTAAGCATTTATATGCTTAGTAAGCTCGAATAATTGGAAAGTGAACTTACCAATTATTTAGCATACATCCTTATTAGATAATGAAACCAACAAATATGAAAGTGGTTTCCCTATCCCATGCACTCAATCAATGAGTTACTCATATAACAAAACATCATGTAATACATATATTAGATGAGCTCATCATTCAACATGTCATTTGAACATATATCTCGTGTTAGTCCCGTTGAGTTTCTAGGAAATCTTGATGGATTATCCAATCAAGATCAATTCATACGAATGATCATTTCAGGTATGCACTCCCGCGAACCTCACATCTTACGGCGGGATTACCAATCCAGGCTAAATCCCCCGTAATATAAACCCATAAGGTAATGTCGGGATTATCAGTCCAGGCTAAATCCCTTATAACGACAAACACCCTTAATGAGCTCGGATCTGAATTACCAGTCCAGGCTAAATTCAGACCTTAATCGGATTACCCATCCGGGCTAAATCCATAATGCACACATATTCTTCGGGAGGCTCGATCACTCAAGGAACACCCGTCCGGGCTAGATCCTTTTCATACTTGAGATTATCGGATTACCGGTCTGGGCTAAATCCTTTCTACAACACATGCAGGATCTCAAGTCACATATAATTCATGGTTTATCCATCGAATTCCCTTTTTAACCTCAACCGGGACATTTTTCCAACAAATCATTATCAAAGATTCATTCTATGCATTTTCATGCCATCAACAATGCAATCATCATGCACTCATAAATCATACAATTATGCATATTATGAGTTTACTTTAAGTTATCCGAACTTACCTAATACTCGTTTTGATGTTGTGTTTCAGTTATTTTGAAACCTTTCGATTTCCTCGATCGACCTCCGGAATTTGTTCCTCGAGGTCTATAACAATAAAATTAAACCATTAACACCTTACATTGTACTATATGAGCTTAAATTTCACCCCCGGTCCAAATGACCATTTTGCCCCTAACCTTTCATACTTTTACGATTTAGTCCCTAGGCTCGTATAATGAAACACATGCAATTTCTATCTTACCCAAGCCTAGCCGAACACTTTTCCCTCTTATGGCAGCCACATTTTTCATTATTTTCACATTTCTACTACATATTTATCAACTTTTGCAAAAATGTCCCTTTAGGGGCTTTTCATAAAAATCACCTAGGAAAAGATGTTTAACACACCTTTAACTTTCATATTCTTCCATAAACCATCAAAATACAAGTAACTCATGCATGGTCAAATTTTTAAACATGAACCCTAGCATGAAATATGGGTAGAAATGGACAAAGTAAGCTATCGGGATTTCAAAAATACACAGAACATTAAAAACGGGACTTGGGAGCACTTACTATTGAGCTTGAAAAGCTTGAAAACCCTAGCTATGGAGACTCCTGAATTTTCGGCTGAATGAGGCAGATGAATGGCTAATATTTGCCTTCTTTTTCCCATTTTATTTCATTAAAATACCAAATGACCAAATTGCCCTTAAGCCCTTTCTTTACAATCGAGTTACTGAATTTCGCTCGTAATTTAAAACTTTTCAAACGTGTGCACTTTGTATCTTATACAAGCCTCCGAGGCCTAAAAACACTCCTAAGGGTAGTACGGAACAAAACTGAAATTTGTCCAATAGACTTGGGGCACTTTAGGAAATTTTCCCTTAGTTGAAGTGTAACACGCTCGTGTCCTGTTTCCAGTATGCAACACAGCCAAGGCACACGCCCGTGGGCTTAGCTCGTGTGCTACACTAACTTCAACCTCACCATTCTATTAAATAAACACGACCAAAGCACAGGCCCGTGTGCTTAGCCCGTGCTCTAAGCTGACTTAAAATTTTAGGTGTAGGGGACATACGATTAGAGCACACACCCATAGGAGTAGCCCGTGTGTTACACACGGCCTAGACACACGCCCATGTGTCTACCGATGTGGACCTTGTTAGGCTATTTTCCAAGCCTTAAGTCACCCTCTACTAGCCAATTACACTTATAAATTACTATAGTGCATATTTGGGTCAAATTGTCCATTGCCATTATGAAACTTTGATTAACCTCATTACATGTGAACCTCATGTCATTGGTTTCATACATGCTAAGTTAATTCTTATCTTGCATTTAATGATCTATATGTCTGCTTGACATATTAAGTTTGGCTCGTTATTATAACTAAGCAATCGCATATGAATATAAACATGTATAGATTTGTAGGACATAGCCTACTTCAAAATGAGCCAATTCCCATGGCCATATACAAAAAGTTAAACATATTTTTACATGCCTTCAGTAGGCAAATAAAATGAAATTTATAACAAAATACTCAAAAATCCTATACATGCCATTGGATAAAATGGAAATGTCTTTATACCAAAGCATGTTCAGTTGATAGTGTGTTGACTCTCTAATTGTCTTTCTAATCCTTATGAGTCCTTGAGCTCTGAAAAGCAGGGGAAAGGAGAGGGGTAAGCATTTACATGCTTAGTAAGCCTGTATAAGTGGGAAGTAAACTTACTGATGATTTAGCATACAATCATATTAGGCAATGAAACCAACAAGCATAGGATAGTTTCCCTATCACATGCACTCAACCATCGAGTTAGTTACATATCAATGCACCATGTCATTCATCTTAGATAACCTTATCATTTAACATATCATCTATACATATTCCTTGTTAGTCCTATTGAGTTTCTAGGAAATCTCGATGGATCATCCATTTACCGTCAATTCGTACGAATGATCATTTCAGTATGCACTCTCGCGAACCTTACATCTTACGGCGGGATTACCAGTCCAGGCTAAATCTCACGCAATATAAACTCATAAGGTGATGTCGGGATTACCAATCCAGGCTAAACCTCTTACGCGACAAACACCATTAATGAGCTCGAATCTGAATTACCAGTCTAGGCTAAATTCAGACCCCAATCGGATTACCCATCCGAGCTAAATCCACAATGTACACATATTCTTCGGGAAGCTCGATCATTCAAGGAACGCCAGTCCAGGCTAGATCCTTTTTATACTTGAGATCTTCGGATTACCAGTCTAGGCTAAATCCTTTTCTGCAACACATGCAACATCTTAAGTCTCACGTAAATCGTGGTTTATCCATCAAATTCCCTTTCCAACCTCAACCTAGATATTATCCAATAATTCATTATTAAAGATGCAATTCATGCCTTTTGATGCCATCAACAATGCAATTATCATGCATTCAAAAAACATACAATTATGCATGTGATGGGTTTACTTCGAGTTATTCGAACTTACCTGGTATTTGTTTCGGAGTTGTGTTTCGATTATTCTGAAACCTTGCGTTTACCTCGATCGACCTTCAGAATCTGTTCCTTGGGGTCTATAACAACAAAATTATATCATTAATTCACTACATTATAGTTTTCAAGTTTAATTCCTACCCCCGGTCTAAATGACCGTTTTGCCCTTAACCTTTGACAGTTTTACGATTTAGTCCCTAGGCTCGTATAATGAAACACATGGAATTTCTATCTTACCCAAGCCTAGCCAAAAATTTTTCTCTCTTATGGCAGCCCACATTTTCCATTATTTTCGCATTTCTACCACATATTTAACAACTTTTACAAAAAGGTCCATTTAGGGGTTTTTCATGAAAATCACCTAAGAAAAGATGTTTAACACACCTTCAATTTTCATGTCCCTCCATAATTCACCAAAATACAAGCAAATCATGCGTGGGTAGATTTTTAAACATGAATCCTAGCATGAAATATGGGTAGAAATGGAAAGATCAAGCTACCAGGATTTCAAAAATACAAAGAACATTAAAAACAGGGCTTGGGAGCACTTACTATTGAGCTTGAAATGTTTGAAAACCCTAGCTATGGAGACTCTTCAAATTTCAGCACCCATGGAGAAGAAATGGCTAATTTTTTTGCCTTCTTTTTCCCATTTTATTTCATTAAAATGCCAAATGACGCCCTTAAGTCCTTCCTTTGAAATTTTATCCATGCAAGCCCATTTTTGTCCAAAAACTTAGAAATTGGGAAAATTGCTTTTTAAGACCTTCTAATTTATAATCTAAAGCAATTTCATACAAATTGTTTCTATAATCCAATTTTTTCAATTTATTCAATTTAGTCCCTAATTTCCAATTGGAGACCTTACTCAAGGAATTTCTTCATGAAACTTTAACACATGCATAATCTAGTATTCTAGGTCTCATAATAATCATAAAATAAATATTTTGATGTCAAATTTGTGTTCCCAAAACCACTGTTCTAACTAGGCCCTATTTCGGGATGTTACATTTCTTGAGAATATAGACCAATTTCTCTTCTTGAGTTACATTCAGTGTTGCGAAGGCAATAACTAGGAGAGTATTGTGATCACCTAGAAAGACATATTTAACATTAGGAGGTAGTGGTTTCAATTCCAGAGTAGGAGCTTCTTCAATAGATGGTTTGAAAATTGGGGTTGTTCTGCTGGCTAGATCTAAGGATTCAATTTGCCATCCATACTTGAGTTCAATATTATTAGCTTGAACCATGCTGTCACAATCGTCTAAGGACTCGACAACAGATGTCACTGTAAACTCTTTAGAAAGTACTCTTCTTTGGTGCAGATCGACAGTATGACATTCTTCCTTGTCCTTGCATTGAATAGATTTAAAAACACTGAAGGTGACTTGCTCTTCATTAAGTCACATGGTTAGTTCACCTTTGTAAACATCAATAAGAGTTCGACCGGTGGCTAAAATTTTTCTGTCCCAATATTATGGGAACCTCCTTGTCTGCCTCGTAATTATCGAAAAATGAATTTATCCACACGAACTAAGATATCTTTGATTTGCCCCTCAAGTTGAGCCAAGGATCGATCAACTAGTTGTAATGTCACTGTAGTAGATTTCATGTGACCAATTCCCAACTTTCTGAAAGTAGATAGTGGCATTCGGTTAATGTTAGCTTCCAAGTCACATAAAGCCTTGCCAAAATAATGATTGTCAATTGAACATGGGATGGTAAACCTCCCAGGATCTTTCAATTTAGGGGGCAACTTATTTTTCGAAACAGCACTACCGCCTTCTATAAGTGCAATAGTTTCAATATCAGTGAGTTTCTTCTTTTTGGACAAAAGGTCTTTCATAAATTTCTCATAACTCAGAATTTGCACCATAGCTTCTACTAAAGGAATATTGATTTGCAGTTGCTTCAGTGTGTCTAGGAACTGCTGATACTGCTTGTCATGCTAATTCTTCTTAATTCTTTATGGGAAAGGTAAAGGTAGAGATACATCTGTATACTTCGACACCTTTGATTATGTCGACAGTTTTGAAGGTTGGACATTAGGCATATGAGTGACAATTTGTGGAACTTCTTTATCTAATGCATAGACAGACTCTTCAGATTCAACCTTCTTACCAGTGATCACTCCATCTGTATCTTTAGGTGCTATAGTAGAGTCTATAAATGGTTCGCCAGTTTGTTTACCACTCCTAAGAGTGATAGCCTTACAATATTCTTTCTCCCTCAGACTGGGATTTTCCGTGTCACTAGGTAATGAGTCTGGTGGTCGAGTATTCAGATTTGAAGTTGTCCTAATTGTGCATCCAATGCTCGAGTGGAAGATGAATTCCCTTGTACAATAGCTTCTGTGTGAGTAATACTCTCTTGTATTAACGCCTCAAGAGTTGCTAACAGGTCAGAAGTAGAAGCTTGAGTGTATGGTTGTCGTCGATGTCCTTGAACATGTTGATTCGATATTGAAGATTGTTATGATTGCATCAGATTTTGGTGTGGATATGCCTGGCCTTTTTGTGGATGCATTTGAGTGTGCTGATTGTAGTTCTACTGTTGTTGATTGTAATTCCCTTGTCTTGGATTATAATTTCCATAAGTAGATGTATTATCATATCTTAATGTTGCAGCATTTTGTCCAACATTCTGAGTTCTCCAAAATGGTTGGTTGCATGTGGAGTTGCTGTAAGAGTTACCATAAGAATTATTGCGGATGTTACTAATATAATAAGCATCCTCTACATGTTGTAGACAATCTTCATAGCTATGGTTGTCACTACAAATCTCACAACAAAAAGTAGGAACATTAACTTGCTGAGTGACTTGTATAGGTGCAATGCCACTAGTCCCTTGCATATTTTTAATCATGTTTGTGAGACAACAAACTTGATCACTTAGTGCAGCTATTGCATTCAATTCGATAACTCCTAGAGTATTTTTTTCTTGTGTAGCTCTAGAGATAGGATATTGATAATCATTCTGAGTAATTCTCTCAAGAATCCTCATAGCATCATTATAAGTACAATCTAGTAGAGGTCCATTGGCTGATGTGTCGACAAGATTCATTGTATGTGAATTCAACCCATTATAGAAAATCTCAATTTGTGTTTCTGGTTGAATATCGCGCATGTGACAACATCGAAGTAAAGATTTATAACATTCCCATGTGATGTGAAGATTTTCATCATCCAACTGATGAAAAGCAGTAATATCATTTCATAGACGAGCATTCATTGTTGGTGGGTTAAATCGCAAAATAAACTGTGTTGCTAGTGCATCCCAAGAAGTAATTGATCCAACAAGTAGCCCAAAAAACTAAGTACGGGCTCTTTTCTGTAAGGAATAAGGAAATAATTGCATCTTCAAGGCATCATCAAGAACGCCTTGTTGACTAAAGGAAGCACAAATTAATAAAAAGGATTTAAGATGTTCTCTCGCATCTTCATGTGGCATCCAACATATTGTCCATTAGAATTTAGCATTTGAAACATTACTGGCTTGAGTTCTAAATTCCTAGCTTGCATTGCTGGCCTCACAACTCCCAGTTGTAAATCATCCAAGATAGGTACTACAAAATCTCGTATAGTCCTATTTTGTATGTGAGCATCTCGCGACAACATTGGGTTGTTAACATTTTGCTATTGCATCGGAGGTATGGCTGCATTGTTTCTTGGCAAAGCCATATTCCTTTGTTCACGAAGTCTCCTCCGAATAGTTCTTTCAATTTTTGGATCAAAATTAGCAATAAACTTTGAATTGCTTTGTGTCATACAACTCCTAAAATAAAATGTGAAAATAATGACAAAAAGAAACCAATTTAGTAGCAACTAAATATTATCAAATAAGAATAAACAAAAATAAACATCAAACAAATGCCATCCCTAGCAATGGTGCCAAAAACTTGATCGGTTGTTTAACGTCACAACAATAATGTGCAAGCGTACATTGTCGATGCAAGTATAGTAGACAGATTTGATTTTGTCGGATATCAAACCCACGAGGATGATTGTCTTTTGTCTATTACTTTCAAAGCAATAACTAGATAGAAACGAGATAAATTGTAAGGATAGTTGTCGAAGCAACAACTTGAAAACAATAAAATAAAATATGATAATGATAAATTGGGACCCCCAACATGAATCTTCAGCAAAACACTAAGTGCTCATAAGGTATAAAAAGGATAGGTGATTGTCGAGGCAATAAATTTCAATGTATATCTTACCAAGCGTCACTCCTCTATTTAATCTGAGACTTAAACATGCACATTAGCCCCACCTTCCGATGATGGAAATATGGAACTATTAAGAACAAGTGGACTAAATTCTTCTAATCCTTATTCAACTTTTGTTGTAATGCTTGTTGATTTCGAATCATCCTTTGCACTTTTTCCAAAGGTCATGGATCGCAATAACACTTTCGTGTTAAGAAACATTCAAACCCTAATATTAAACAATAAAAGGAAGATTGAATAAGATAACATTTAACCAAGAATTTATGTGTTCTTCTATATAAACAGAAAACAGAGAGTAATCACCAACATTTAGAAAGAAATAAGAAAGAAAGTGAAGAATACTATTCCTACACAACTCGACTGAATCTCTCTATTCCCTCTTTGTAACATCCCGATTTAGACCCTATTTGGAACGGTGGTTTCGGGACCACAAATTCGAGTCAAAAAAATGTTTAAATTTTTTTCTGTGTTTATTATGTGTGAATTTATATCTGTGAAATTTTTGTGTTTTAATTTTGTCGTTTGAGCGTCGATTTAATAAAAAGGGCTTAATCGCGTAAAATGAAAATTTGATGGTTAATAGTAAAAGGGCCGAATTGTTGTTGTCTTTTTAAATTGATGCATTTATGTTGAAATTAGCCAATACATATATAGGATGGATGGATGTAACCTTATGTTATAATGGTTTTATATTTTAAGTTAAAGGTTGAAAATGTAATACGTATAAAAATATGTATTATAATAAAACATTAAAAATTAAAAGCCATAGTTCATATTCTTATATTCATGACTGAAAAACATAAAGAAAGAAAAGAAAAGAAAGCTTGGGCATTCAACATTATTGAAGCTTTTTTTCAAGGTGAGTTCTAGCTCGGTTTTTTATAACTTTTACGTTTTTGAGATCGTTGCAGTGTAATGTACAAAGCCCATGCTTGAATTTTTTATTTTGATGAATATTTTGAGTTATGCTATTGATGAATATTTGAGCTATGTTATGTTAGTTGATGAAATATGAAAGATATGTTTTGGATTGATATGCTTTGTATTGAAATTTTTGATGATTTTGAGTAATTGGGACTACATTGCAAAAATAATAAATTGAGGGACTAAAATGTAAAATAAATTAAATGTATGGACTTGTATGAATACTAAGAACATTCGGCCTAAGCATGGTGTACTCAAAATTTGCATGTTTTGTGTTTTATGCAATTTGGACTAAATTGTAAAAAGTGTAAAATGTTAGGGTAAAATGGTAATATGCCCATTTATGTGTTTTTGGACTAAATTGAGTGAAAATATGTTTGAATGAGTTTAATTTGAATATGTTTAGATCAAGAACCAAAGAAATCAGATTTGGATCAAGGAAAAACTAAAGTTGTCGATTAGCTGTCCCGTTCCGATTTTCATCGTCCGAGGCAAGTTTATAAGCAAATAGATGTTATTTATTTGATTAAATATGAGTTATATATGCTAAAATATATAATATAAAAATATGTATATGATAGCCGAATTGAATATGCTTGATAGCTATGTGTACGAGTTCGATTCAATCGAGTTACGATGTCCGAAAGCCCCATACGAACCTTAGGAATAGCTAGGATACATATGTCATGACATAGGATTTGATATGTGTTTTCATGTAAGACCACGTCTGGGACGTTGGCATCGATGTATGTGGTTAGGTGTAAGACCATGTTTAGGACATCGACATCGTATTTGATTCGTGTAAGGCCCTGTCTGGGACAGTGGCATCGATATAAGATAGCATGTAAGACCATGTTTGGGATGTTGGCATTGTTCGATATATGTGATTATCCGAGTATCCTATTCAATTTCAAATGGTTCAACGGGCAATGATAGGTTCTGATTGAATGTGTAAAATGAGTAAGGGTGATTAGGTATGTAATAACCTATTCCTTATTTGAAATAAAGTAAGTTGGTTACTTGATTTGTGATGCAAATAAGGTATGTTTATATATGAAATGCATATTCAGCCAAAGGTTTGTATAGTGATATTATAATGGTGATTTATATGCAAACCTATATGAATGATTACATTAGATCTTATGAACATATGTATATGAATTTATGTAAGTTAGATTATATAATTGCACCATGGTTTTGAAATTTAATGATACTTGAATAATAGATACATGTATATTCAGCCAAGGTAAAATTGTATATGGAAGTATATGTTGTATATGAATTTTTGGAGCTCGAAAATAAATGCAATCATGATAGTATAAACTAGTTTGATTAAAATGAGTTGATATTGAGTTATTTATTTGCTTATGACTTATTAAGCTTTAATAGCTTACTGTCTGTTATGTTTGTCTCTGTTTTATAGATTTTGAAGTTTAGTTACGAGCTCCGGGATAGTCAACAAAGTCCATCACACTATCGATTGTTTTTGGTATTTTATAAGTTGAACTTATGGCATGTATAAGCTAGGTTGTATTTGATCAAGTTTGAAGTATGTATATATTGAGCCATGCGAAAATGGCTAATATGTTATGTGAGTATATGAATCTTTAGTCAAGTTTATATGTGTTTTATGCTTGGAAATGGTTAATGATTTTGGATGTATATGTGGTTGATTTGGCTATGGTTTATGCATAGATAAAAGTATAGGTGAATTTGGTTGATATGTTTTGTTAAAGTGTTATTATGTGAATTGGTACTAAAAAAAATATTCGGCTATATTCAAATGTAGTTGGGGTTAGAGGTGTTACATTTGATTGGTATCAGAGCTACAGTTTAGTCGATTTTAGGACTAACGTAGCCTGTTTGAGTCTAGCTATACATGTCATATTATATACTATGATAGTGTGATGACTTCTAACATTTGAAAATGTGTTTTCGAATAGTAAATGGATCCCGACAGAGTTGTAGCTGATGATGTCTAGAGTATAGCGCTTGCTCCCGCGCAAGGGACAGCGTCGGTTGATTCTTGACCGACTTTGAGTAACCAAGAGGGAGAGGTTAAGTAAGCCTTTTATCAAATGATGAACGACTGGTTTACTCAGTATATTTGGATGAATTCGGCTGTACAACAACCTCCACCCCCGATTAATCCTTCTTTGATACCTGCTATGTCTCAAGTGAGTGATCCGTTGAGATTACATAAGCCTCCTATTGATAAAATAAAAAAAACATGGAGCTAAAGAATTCAGAGCTACTGATGATGATGATATTGGGCGAGTTGAATTCTGGCTTGATAATACTATTTGTGTGTTTGAGAGTTATCTTGTACCCCGGATGAATGTTTGAAATGTGCCATATCTTTGCTTCGAGACACCACATATCACTGGTGGAATACACTAGTATCGGTGGTTCCGAAAGAGTGGGTGACCTAGTAGTTCTTTCAGACTGAGTTTCGTAAGAAATATATCAGGCAGAGATTTATCGACCATAAGCCCAAAGAATTTCTCGAGTTAAAATAGGGTCGCATGACTGTGATAGAATATGAATAGAAATTTGTGAGACTCATTCGACATGCCCGAGAGTGTGTTTCGATCGAAGCTATCATGTGTAAAAGATTTGAAGACAGGTTGAACAAAGACATTAAATTGTTAGTTGGCATACTTGAAATAAAAGAGTTCGTAGTACTAGTTGAGCGAGCCTACAAAGTTGAATAGCTCGGGAAAGAGAAAATAAAAGCTGACTTTGAAGGTAGAGATCACGTAAGAGATCATCGAGTAAGTCATTTCAGTCGGCATCAAAGAAGTTTCGAGATGATTTTAGCCATTCTAAGGCTACTTCTGGTTATTCTAGACGGGATCGAGATAGACCACCTGTGAGCTCGAGAGCTACCTCAGTAGCTACTGTGGGTAATGTCAGATCAAATCAAGCTGAGTGTAAATATTGTGGTAAATGACATCCTGGCAGTTGTAGATTGCATGATCGAGCCTATTTTAAAAATGGATCGATGGATCATTTTGTTCTTGAATGCCCTGAGCTAGCTGAACAAAATCCAGTACAGAATACGAGATCGGGTAACACTATAGCTCGAGGTAGACCACTCAGAAATACGGGTAATGTGAGTAGCAGTCAGAGAGGGACTAAAGATACAACAGTTAGATCCGAGGCTCGTGCACCTGCCAAAGCCTATGCTATACGTGCACGCGAGTAGGCTTCATCCTCAGATGTTATTACTGGTACATTCACTCTCTATGATACTAGTGTAATTGCATTGATTGATCCTGGTTTGACTCATTCTTATGTGTGTGACGCTTTAGTATTCAGTAAGACTTTACCTATTGAGTCTACTGAGTTTGTGATTAGAGTATCGAACCCCTTGGGCTGGTGTGTTCTAGTTGACAAAATGTGTAAGAATTGTCCTTTGATGATTCAAGATTCGTGTTTTTCGGCCGATTTGATGTTTTTCCATTTGACGAGCTCGATATAATTTTGGGTATGGATTGGTTGACTTTACACGATGTTGTTGTAAACTGCAAAAGAAAGACTATTGATTTACGGTGCCAGAATGATGAGATTATTTAGATTGAATCTAATGATCTGAATGGTTTACCAGCAGTGATATCTTTGGTGTTAGCTCAGAAGTATGTGAGAAAAGGGTGTGAAGCTTACTTTGCATATGTGCTTGATAGTAAAGTGGCCGAAAGAAAGATTGAATCAGTACCTATTGTGTACGAGTATCCAGATGTGTTTCCTAAAGAATTGCCAGGTTTGCCACCTATTCGGGAGGTAGAGTTTGGTATTGAGTTAGTGCTAGGGACGACTCCGGTATCGATAGCTCTGTACAAAATGGCACATATTGAATTAAAAGAATTGAAAGCTCAATTGCAAGAGTTGACAGATAGAGGTTTCGCGTGATCGAGTTTCTCTTCTTGGGGTGCACCATTTTTATTTATGAAAAAGAAAGACGGAACTATGAGAATGTGTATCGACTATAGACAGCTCAATAAGGTGACTATGAAGAATAAATATCCGTTTCCACGGATTGATGACCTGTTTGATCAACTGAAAGGGCTACAGTTTTTTCAAAGATAGGTTTGAGATCAGACTACTATCAGTTGCGAGTTAAAGACTCTAATGTGCCTAAGACTGCTTTCCGAATGAGGTACGGACATTATGAGTTTTTGGTTATGCCTTTCGAACTTACTAATGGACCTACTATTTTCATTGATTTGATGAATCAGATCTTCAGACAATATTTGGATCAGTTTGTGGTTGTGTTCATAGATGACATTTTGATCTATTCCCATGATGAAACCGAACATGCCGAACATTTGAGACTTGTGTTACAAACTTTACGAGATAAATAGTTGTATGCGAAGTTCAGTAAATGTGAGTTCTGGTTACGCGAAGTCAGTTTTCTAGGCCATGTTGTATCAGCATCGGGTATTCGGGTTGATCCAAGTAAGATTTCTGTTATACTTTTAACAGTCCAGTTTTGACCTTAGTCGGAATAGTGGTTTCAGGATCCGAGTCAAAAAAACATCTTAATATTATTTTCTGTGCCTATTATAAGTGAATTGATGTGTGTGAAAATCGCGTGTGAAAATTTAACTGTTTGTGTGCTTAAATTGTAAAAAAGACCTAATCATGTAAAATGTAAAAGCTGTGTGCTAGATGTTAAAGTGCTTATTTGATTTGGCTTTGTAAAGCAAGGGTCCTTATGTTGTTATTTGTCCGTTGAAAATGTTAATGGACTAAAAAAACCATCCATTAAACGGTTTTATAATTGTTTATAAAAGGGCAAAATGGGAAAATGTTTATTAAAGTCATTATAATAAAAATAAAACATAAAATTTGGCCATAATATGTTCATATTGCCAAAAATAAAAGAAAAAGAAAAGAGAAAAGCTTTGGCTAGGGTTCGGCACTTGCAAGCTTTGATTTAGGTACGTTTTTGTTTCGATTTTTGATAATTTTTACGTTTTTGAGATCGTTGCTTTGTATTTTATAAAACCCATGACTCAATTTCTAATTTTGGTGATGATTTTGAAATGTGCCATTGATGAAACTATGAGTTTTGTGATGTTAATAGATGAATTATGGACGCTTAATGTTGGGTTTAAATGTGTTGTCTTTGAATTTTTGATGAAATTGAGTAATTTGGGCTAAATTGTAAAAAATATTATTTTGAAGGACTAAAATGTGAAAGAAATAAATTGAGTAATTTGTTGGAAAAAAATGGACATGAAATGGGTGAAATAAAATATTTTTAAGTTAGGGGCATTTTGGTTATTAAGTAATTAAAATGAATTAAAAACAAAATTAAACGCCAATTTTTGTCCATCTTCAAGCCCATGGCTGAAACTTGCATGGAGAAGACATAGCTATGGTTTTTCAAGCTTCCAAGCTCGATTGTAAGTCCGTTCTAGCCCCGTTTTAATATTTTTACATTTTTGAAATCCTCGTAACTAGATCTGCCTATTTCTGCCATTTATTTGAGTTAAGATGTAGTTCTAGGGTTTGACCCATGTTAGAAATTTGTACATTTTAATGTTTAATGGTAAATTATGCATGTTTATGGTTGGAGAAACGACTTTACTAAGTAGTTTTCGGTGAAAATGCTAAAAAGGACTAAACTGTAAAAATTATAAAATTTGTCATAAAAGTGTGATTTAGTGGAAATTGTGGGTTGCTATAGTTATGAAAATGATTCGACTAGGCTTAAAGTTAAAAAAATTGAATAAAAATCATTTTACGAGCGTTGGGGTAAAAGTGAATATGACAAAGTTTAGGGGTAAAAATGAAAATTTGTAAAAGTATGATTTTTGAGTCAATTTGAATAATGTGAATAATAAATGAGCTATATTTAAAATGTTATATCAAGAAAACTGAGATTCTGGCCTAAATCGGGAAAGTTCGAGATTATGGACTAAAATGGAATAGTTGGCCGTAATTGCATTTAAGGTAAGTTCATGTGATTAAATAAGCATGATATTCATGTTATTATTGTTACACTTGAAATCTATTTTGCTATGGTTGTATTGATTTATATGTTAATGATATCGTGTATGGGAAAGTGATGTACCCAGAAAGTAATCGATAGCTCAAATGTCGATAACATGTGATGGGATGATTGAATATAATGGAAATTTGATGGAACATGATATTTCTTTGAAACAAGTAAGTTTGTATGTAAATAATATATTGTTTTTACTTATGTTATAATATTTTTTATTATATGAGATGTGGTTGTATATTGAATGATCACTTGATGTAAATTATGAATTGAAGTTGATTATGGATGAATTGGTAAAATGTTGAAAAGTGAGGAATTTCCTAGTTGGACCTTCGGAATAGAAAAGATACGAATGATCTGTTGTGAGAACACATGTGTAGTACTAAGTGTAGGCTACTATGTGTTTAAGATGGTTTTAGGTCACGTGTGTAGTACTAAGTGCAGGCTACTACGTGTACCAGATGGTTAGGTCGCATGTGTAGTACTAAGTGCAGGCTACTAAGCGTACCTGATAGCTCTGATCACATGTGTGGTACTAAGTGCAAGCCACTATGTGTAAGAGATAGTTTTAGTCACATATGTAGTACTAAGTGCAGGCTACTATGTGCACCAAATAGCTTCGGTTACAAGGGTGGTAATATGTGTAGGCCACCGTGTATCTGTTATTATTCCGATGAGTTCAACGGGAAATTGTCTAAGTGAAACTACATGTGATCATGTAATGACTAGAGTTTTAACGCCCCCAAAATCTTGAACTTTCTTTTTTTCGGTTTTGATAAAAAGTGTGCTTAATATTCCTAGTCAAGTGTTATTTATGTGATAATAGGCCTTGGTGAAGTTTTGAGTTCGAACTTTGGGGTGAAGGAAATTATAGTTTAATAATTAAAAGAACCTTGTTGGCAAGTAGTTTGGTTTTTAAATAAATGAAGGAGGAATTGGACACATGGAGCCTTGTGTTGGAGTGCAAGTAGTGTCACATGTAGGGCTTAGAGGTGGCGTCACACGCATGGCAAGGAGGTTTGGGGTTCGAATCCCTCCTTGCTTAAAAGAAGGATTTATTTTTGCTCAATGAATGCTAGTGGTGGCGTTGGATGTGAACTCCGAAGGGAGTGATCAGAGGAGAAATTTAAGGAAGGGATTAAAGAGTGATTAGGGAGAAAAGTTAGGAGATGAGGGGTGTAGAGAAGTGGAGCCAAATTGGGAATTTAGGGATAGGTAAATTCGACTATAGTATATATAGGTGCCAATTTTGGGGATGCTAGGGTAATGCCGAGATTGCTTCTCTTCCTTTAGCCGAATTCCTCATTTTTGTGTTGCCGAAAACATTTTTCTCTCCAAAGATCTAAAAGCTGAAATCTCTTGTTCTTTCTCTTTTATTTTGTGCCGGTTTCTTCTCTTCCTATCACATCCAACTCTTCTCTTTCTTGCTCCTAGTTGCTTCTCTAAAGCCGAATATCTTTTGGCTAAAATCCTGTTGTGTCGCCACTTTTTCTTCAACGTTGGCCGATCGATTCTTGTGTAAGTGCTTTACTTTCTTTTAGTTGGTCTTCCTAGTACCGATTTCTTCTCTCCCTCACCTTTTCTAAATCAATTTTGGTGAGGGATTAGTATCGAATCTCAGAGTTCAGATCTTTGCCGAATCGCTTCTTAGGCGTTTTGGGGTTTTGGGTAAGTGTTCCTCATTTATTGGTTAAGGTTGGCTGAATGGTCATGGATGATTTAAGAGTGACTTAAGATGATTACGAGTCACTTGTTGTTTAGGTTTTAATGATTAAGATGGATGCAGATTTAAGAAATACTCGTGATTAGTGATCAAGGAAGGGCTGTTAAGGCTTGTCGTTCAAGGTAAGGCAAATGTGAGATTTTCGATTTGTGGTGATCGTATTTGATAAGTGTGTGATTAATCGTTGAGTGACATCGTTTGTAGGTTCGTGGCTAAGGAGATCGCGGCACGTCTTAGTACCAGGTGTGTACATACACTACACACACACACAGTAGGCTGGCAAATCCCAAAATGTCGAAAAGCCGAAATGTCGAAAAGCTAGAAGTTTGGCTACAATAGTCTTACGAGTGCGTGAACACTCGTAAGGGGGGAACCGATAGGTTATCAGAGGCTCCATGAGTGATTCCATGGACTTGGGTCGTGTTTTGGCCAACCGGGCCAAAATGGGCTAAATGGGTCGATGGGTTGTAAGGCCCATAATAGGCAAAATTGGTAATTTGATACTAAGTATTGAAAAATCATATGGTAGCATGACTATGAATGTGATTGGGGCCAATGGGCCATATGAATGAGATTGGGCCTAAAGGGGCCAAGTGAATGAGTGTGGACCTGTTAGTGTTTAGTAAGGGGTTGTGGTCTAGTTTTTAGTAACTACTCAATCAGGCATAAAACTTAAATAATTAATTAATTGCGACCGTGGGCGAGTCATAAGGTTAAGGTGTGGCAATGGGTATATGCATGTCTAGGATTGGATTTAGGGAGAGCTTGGTACTTAAGCGGTCTTAATGACTCACCTCCTCTTCTCTAGAATCCTACCTGGTGCATAGTATCTGTTCACTTTAGCCAACGAGGACTTGTTAACAGGCCAAGGTAAGTAATAAATCCATAATAAAAAAATTACCAAAATGCCCCTAAGGGAGAAAAATGACTAAAATACCCCTATGTGTTGAATGTAAGACTTATGGATGCTTCATGCATACCTGCTGCATTCATATGATATACTGTTTAGGTTGCATATGGGTTGGGAATTATGGAACGGAGGAAGTATATGAGGATCGCATGGTTGCTTGACGACCGTGGATCCACCGATGGCTATTAAGCTCAATATTTGATTAGCAGCTTGCTGCAATGAAGGTAGTACCGCAACTGGGCTACCATTGATGTGTATCGGATGGGTAGGTCGATATTTATATCCCCACATTATGTGTACCGGGGGACGGAGCCGGTGTATAGCGATGGGATTATTTGGGTAGGTTGTACAACATTGCATGTATAATATTGTGGTGATTGATGATTGCTTAATACTCTTTGAGGGTTGTACACACTGAGTTTTCAAAAACTCACCCCCTCTTTTATTTTTCTCAGGTGATCCTCAGTAGGTGGTTCAACGGTTGGAGGGACTCCGAGGTGGCCAACTAGCAAGATGACTTGGACTTGTTTTCTTAAGCCTATAATTTCTAGTATTTAAAGTTATTTCAGTCTGGATTGTAATCAGGCCTATTCACTAGATATTATTTCATTGTCACTACTACGTTTGGAAACTAAATACAAACTGAATTTTACTTAATTTTCTCTTGAAGGGTTTCAAGAAAAACAAGGTTTTCGATAAAACACTTCAAGGTGACACGCTGGATCTGGCCATAACGTCGGGGCCGGATTCGGGGTGTTACAAGTGTAATTGAATATGACTATGTGATGAATAAGTGTAGGTATATGTGTGTGAAAATTTATGAGCAATGTGCTCGATAGTTGAGCGAACTTTCGGTAAGATGGAATGGAGTAAGTGAGATTATGTAAGCGTGAAATTTGTAATAAAATAGTTTTGGACAGCAGCAGTTGTGTAACTTTGAAAAATGACCAAAAATGGTGGAAATCGAATTAGAAGTTGAATAACATATGAAATAAAATCTTATTAGTCTATTTTCACATAAAAGAAACAGTGAAAGCAAAAAAAAAAAAAAATTGTATTCTATGATTTTTCAATTTTTGTTAGACAGGGTCAGAATGATTTTGGAATCCCCTATTCTTAATTGGAAAAATCATTAAAAATTTTACAAATATAATTATTAGTTATAATTTATATGTTTATAATCCTTAATGAGTCTATTTTCGAAAGAAACAAATGGAAGCATTATTCAAATCTTGTACGAAGAGATAATTAATTTTTAGTACAGAGGAGTCAGAATTGTTAGACAGCAAAACAGGGGAGAATTTAAAGAAGAAACTGTACTTATTGGCTAATCCAAAAATTCTGAAAATTTAATTATAAGTTGATACGTGAGTCTAGTTTCAGGAAAAATTAACAGATCTTGATTTGGAGTTCCGTAGCTCAAGTTATAGGTAACTGACTGACTATGACTCGAGTAAACAGCTTAACTTGAACATAAGTAAAAGTGCAATTATGATTATTTTACCTTGGAATCATGTTGTAAGAATTGATGGAATCATGTTGATAAATTGTTTATTATTTTCATATGGACTTACTAAGCTATATAGCTTACCACCTCCTTTTCATTTCTTTAGTGTTGTTAGGTTAGCTTGGGGTTGGAGATCGTCGGAGACAACACCACACTATCGAACTATCAATAGGACATATCGATAAGTCTTAAGCATCTTCAAGTGAGTGGCATGTATAGGAGCTTAGTTGTTGATATGTGTTCTTATGATTTAGCCAAATGTATTAGTTTATATTGATTCATTGTATATAGCCATGAGATATGGCTTATAATGTTTTGGCTTGTAAGCCTAATTATCCTTGCCATGTGTTGATGCTTTGTGATATGATTATAATTGTCTGCCATGAATGAATAGGAAATAACATATGTGCACGAGAATTTCCTAGGACCTTCCGGGGTGGTCATGGTTATAGAATAAGTAGAGATTAATTATTGGGTAATATGTTATGGCTGATTGTTAAAAATCTGCTTTAGTGAAGCATGCTAAATCATTAAAATGATGCTATGATATCTGTCTTTAAAGTCTTTAAGTATGTGAAAGATTAAAACAACAAAAAGGCTTGGAAAATAGCTTAAGTGTTGACCACAAGGGCAGAGACACAGCCGTGTGTCTCAGCCGTATGGAGGACACGGCTTTAGTACACAGGCGTCTAACCATAAATTTTTGCTGACGTCATAAACAGAGAGTTACACGGGCGTGTGAGACCACCCGACTTACCCACACAGGCGTGTGACTCTCCAAACATGATATTTTTCTAAGTGTTGTAAAAATGTTCGTGAGTTCTCGGTTTAGTCCCAAACCACTTTTAATGCATGTTTAGAGCCTCGAAGGCTCGTGTATAAGACATTTTGCATGTGATTGAATGATTCTGATATGATTGAAATTTTAGAGCCCAGTTTTACATGCATGTGCATGTTTAAGTCCGATAATGCTCGTATCCTATCCCAGTGTCGAGCACGGGTAAGGGGTGTTACAATATATGCTGAAATGTATAATATAAAAATATGTATATGGTAGCGAAATTGAATATACTTGACAGCTATGTGTATGAGTTCGATTCAATCGAGTTATGACATCCGAAAGCCCCGTACGAACCTTAGGAATAGCTAGGATACATGTGACATACGATCCAATATGTGTTTTCCTGTAAGACAACGTCTGGGACATTGGCATTGATGTATGTGGTTACGTGTAAGACCATGTCTGGGACATCGGCATCGTATTTGATTTGTGTAAGACCCTGTCTAGGACAGTGGCATTGATATGAGATAGCATGTAAGACCACGTCTATGACGTTGGCATTGTTCGATATATGTGATTATCTGAGTATCTTATTCAATTCTGAATGGTTCAACGGGAAATGATAGGTTGTGATTGAATGTGTAAAATGAGTAAGGGTGATCAGGTATGTAATAACCTATTCCTTATTTGAAATAAGGTAAGTTGGTTACTTGATTTATGATGAAAATAAGGTATGTTTATATATGAAATGTATATTCGGCAAAGGTTTGAATAGTGATATTATAATGGTGATTTAAATGCAAACCTATATAAACAATTACATTCAATCTTATGAATATATGTATATGAATTTATATAAATTAGATTATACAATTGTACCATGGTTTTGAAATTTAATGATGCTTGAATAATAGATACATGTATATTCGACCAAGGTAAAATTGTATATGGAAGTATATGTTATATATGAATTTTTGGAGCTCGAAAATAAATGCAATCATGATAGTATAAACTAGTTTGATTAAAATGAGTTGATATTGAGTTATTTATTTGCTTATGACTTACTAAGCTTTAATAGCTTACTGTGTGTTATGTTTGTCTCTATTTTATAGATTTTGAAATTTAGTTATGAGCTCGGGGATCGTTAGCAAAGTCCATCACACTATCGACTGTTTTTGGTATTTTATAAGTTAAACTTGAACTTATGGCATGTATAAGCTAGGTTGTATATGATCAAGTTTGAAGTACGTATATTGTAACATCTCAAAATAGGGCTTAGTCGAAATAGTGGTTTAGAAACCATGAATCTGACGTTGAAATATTTATTTTATGATTATTATGAGGTCTAAAATATGAAAATATGCATCTGTTAAAGTTTCATGAAGAAATTCTATGAGTAAAGTGTCCAATTGGAAAATAAGGACCAAATTGAATAAATTGTAAAACTTGGATTCTAGAAGCAATTTGTATGAAATTGCTTTAGATTATTAATTAGAAGGTCTTAAAGAGAAATTTGCCCAATTTCTAAGTTTTTGGACAAAAATGGGCATGTATGGAAAAATTTTAAAGTTTAGTAAGGGCATTTTGGTCATTTGGTAATAAATGAAATAAAAAGGGAAAATGAAGGCAAAATTCACTCATCTTCTTCCTATAGCTGCCGAAATTTCAAGGGTTCCATAAGCTAGGGTTTTCAATATTTTCATGCTCAATAGTAAGTGCTCCCTAGGCTCCTTTTTAATGTTCTTCGTATTTTTGAAGTCCCGGTAGCCTACTCTCTTCATTTCTACCCATATTTCATGTTAGGGTTCATGTTTAGAAAACTACCCATGAATGAGATGCCTGTATTTTGATGTTTTATGGAGGAGTATAAGAGTTTGAAGGATGGTAAACAACTTTTACTAAGTGGTTATACATGGAAATGGCTTAAAGGACTAGATTGTAAAAGTTACAAAAAGTGGGTAGAAAAATGTGAAATAATGGAAAATGTGGGCTGCCATAAGAGGGTGAAACATTCGTCTAGGCTTGGATAATGTAGAAATTTCATGCATTTCATCATACAAGCCTAGGGACTAAATCGTAAATAATGTGAAAGGTTAGGGGCAAAACGATCATTTTGTCTGGGGGTGAGATTTAGGCTCGAAAAGAATAATGTGAGGTATTGATAATTTATTTTTATTGTTATAGACCCCGAGGAACAAATTTCAAAGGTCGATCGAGGAAAACGAAAGGTTTCGGAATAACTAAAATGCAAAACCGAAACGAGTACCAGATAAGTTCAAATAACTTAAAGTAAACTCTTAATATGCTTAATTCCATGTATTATGAATGTATGATAATTAGTTGTAATGATAGTATGAAAATCTATGAAATGTGTTAATAAAAATGACATGATAATAAATGTCTCGGTTGAAGTCAAAAAGGGAAATTCGATGGATAAACCATGGCTTACATGACTTAGGATCCTACATGTGTTGCAGAAAATGATTTAGCCTAGACGGGTAATCCGTTGATCTCAAATATCAAAAGGATCTAGCCCGCACAAGTGTTCCTGGAGTGATTAAGCATCCCAAAGAATATGGGTGCATTATGGATTTAGCCCGGACGGGTAATCTGACTAGGGTCTGAATTTAGCCTGGACTGGTAATTCAGATCCGAGCTCCTTAAGGGTGTTTCTCGCTACAAGGGATTTAGCCTGGACTTGTAATCCCAACATCACCCAATGAGTTTATATTACGGGGGATTTAGCCTGGACTGGTAATCCCGCCGTAAGATGTGAGGTTCACTGGAGTGCGTACACAAGATGATCGCTCTTATGACTTGACGGTAAATGGATAATCCATCGAGATTTCTGAAAAGATCAACGGGGTTAACATGAGATATGAAATTAAAAATGTTGGATGATGAGCTCATCTAAGACAAATTTCATAAGATATTGTTATGAGACTAACCTGTTGATTGAGTGCATGTGATAGGGAAACTATTTCATGCTTATTGGTTATATTGCCTAATATGGTTGTATGTTAATTAATCGGTAAGTTTACTTTCTAGTTATTCAGGCTTACTAAGCATGTAAATGCTTACCCCTCTCTTTTCCCTGTCTTACAAAGCTCGAGGACTCGTAGAAATTGAAAGATGATTGGAGAGTCAACACACTATCATCTTGTCCAGCTTTGGTATATAGATACTTTTATTTTGTTCAATGGCATGTATAGGGCTTTTATTATTTTATTATATGTGTCATGTGATTTGCCAATATGAAGGCTTGTAAAGGTATACATATTCACTAGTAGATGGCCATGGGAATTGGCTCATTTTGATGTAGGTTATGACCTACAAATTTGTGAATGTTTATGTTCAATTGTTCTAGTGAGGATGAAATATAGTATATCACATTTAGATACATGTAATTTGACCAAATCATAGGGGATGGCTAGGCCATAATTGGCAATGAGTTATAATAATGAGCCAATCTTAAAAGTGTTATAAGATATAGAAATCCTTAATACAAAAGGGATAGCCTAGCATGTGTAAAATCGATGAGACGAGGTTTACATGCAATGAGGTTTATTAAGGTCGTTTAAAAGTATAATTAGGCGCTGCTAAATATTATTAAAACCTATAAGTGTGTATGGATGTTAGAAGGTGACCAATGGCTTGAAAAGTAGCCTAATAAGGTCCACACGGGTAGACACACGGGCACGTGTCTAGGCCGTGTGTGACCCACGGATAGCCCCATGGGCGTGTGGTACGGCCATGTGTCCCCTGTACCTAAAATTTTTAAGTCAGAATGCATGGTAGTAAACACACGGGTAGAGACACGGTCGTGTGTCTCCACCATGTGGTGGACACGGCCTAGTACACGGGCATGTGTCTTGGTCGTGTACCCCTAAATGCATGCTGACGTCATAAAAAGAATGCTCAAGTTTTTGGACACAGGCGACTACATGGGCGTGTTTAGGCTATGTGAAGGACACGGGCCAGGGACACAGGTATGTGCTCGGTTGTGTGAAAACCCCTGTGGATTCGAAGTAGAAAATAAATTCAATTATTTCCACACTGGTAGGGGACACGGGCGTGTCCCAAGGCACACTGGCGTGTGCATTGTCTCCACACAGGCGTGTGATACATTAACGTAGAAATTTTCATAAATTTTCCTTAGGACACCGTTTTTGTCTCGGACCATTCTCAATGTATGTTTAGGGCCTCGTAGGCCCATAATAGGGACACTAAGATGTTGTTTGATTGGTTTTAATTTGAAACAAAATTTCATAGTCTGTATTTTTTGAAAATGTCTGAGTACATGTATTGTAACGCCTCGTACCCTGTTTCGGTGCCATATACGGGTATGGAGTGTTACATTTAGTGGTATCAGAGCTGCAATTTAGTCGATTCTAGGACTACTATAAAGAGTATTGAGTTTCGCTATACATGCCATTATACGAACATTGATAGTGTGACATCTCCCAACTGTTTCATTGTCTTTGAATATAGTAAATGTCTTCCAATCAAACACAAGATGAGTCCGAAGGAGCCGAGAGCGTTGCTTCTAGTAGTAGAAGGCCTACGTTTGAAGGCCGGGAAGAGGCCAGAGTCGCCTTCTTTGACATGATAGATTAGTGGTTTGGAGATTATTTGAGAAATCGTCCCAATATACCACGACCTAGAAACTCTTTACTTAAATATTTTTCGCCGGCTAAAATGGATAAAATGAGGAATGACATTTCTTCTTTTGTGCAGATGGATCTAGAAACTCTTTATGATGCATGGGAGAGATACAAGGATCTATTGAGAAGGTGCCCTCACCATGGGTTACCTCTTTGGCTACAAGTTCAAACTTTTTACAACGGTGTGAACCCCTCAACAAGATAACTGATAGATGCAGCCGCTGGTGGAACTTTAAACAACAAAACGCCTGAAGATGATTATGAATTTATTGAAGAGATGTCACTGAATAACAATCAGTGGCAAGTCATGAGAACTAAGCCGACAAAAGTAGCTTGTGTTTTCAAGCTCGACGCGGTCACTATGCTATCCAACCAGGTAGAACTTTTAAATAAAAATATTGATGGTTTGTATGGTTCTACTCAGGTACATCTTGTAATGAGATGTGATTCAAATGGAGGAGGAGTGCACAACACAGATTATCCATCCTTCAACTCTAGCACCAAGGAGGAACAAGTCCACTATACGGGTAATAATTCTAGACCTCAAAATAACCTATATAGTAACACTTACAATGTAGGTTGGAGGAACCATCCCAACTTCTCTTGGGGTGGTCAAGGCAATCAAAGACCACAACATCCTCCAGGATTTCAACATCCACCTTACCAACAAGAGAAGAAACTGAACCTTGAAGAAATGCTCACAAAATTCATCTCGGTGTCAGAAACTCATTTTCAACATACCGAAACAGCACTTAAGAATCAACAAGCATCGATTCAAGGGCTCGAAAGTCAAATAGGATAGCTTGCTAAGTTGATTTTCGAATGACCACACGGTAACTTGCCAAGTAACACTGAAACTAACCCAAGAGAACAGCTTCATGCCATTACTGTGCACAATAATGAAGGGTTAGTTTCAGATGAACCGAAATTGAGGCAAGACACTGTGGTAAACAATGGTAAGGTTGAGGTATGCCAAAATAAGCAGAATTCGATCGTTAAAGATTATACACCTCGCGTGCCATACCCTAAAGCGACAAGGAAAGACCATATGGATGAACAATTTGGTAAATTTCTTAAATTATTAAAAAAATTACATATTAACTTACCGTTTATTGAAGCTCTTTTACAGATGCCCAACTCAGTGAAATTTTTAAAGGAGCTATTGGCTAATAAACGAAATTTAGATGGTGCGTCGCATGTGGAATTGAATGCAGTTTGCTCAGCCATTCTACAGAATAAGCTACCCAACAAGTTAAAAGATCCAGGGAGTTTTACGATTCCTTACTTAATTGGTAGTTTACATGTTAACAATGCTTTGGCTTATTTAGGGGCAAGTATTAATGTCATGCCCTATAAAATGTTTAAACAGCTAGGTCTTGGGAGATCCAAACAAACTAGGATGAGTATTCAATTAGAAAATAAAACCATTAGATTTCCTAGCGGTATTGTTGAAGATATACTCGTAAAAATAGATAAATTCATATTCCCAATTGATTTAGTTGTTCTAGACATGGAAGAGGACAGTGATGCCCCTTTAATTTTAGGACGCCCTTTTTTAGCAACTGCTAGAACTATCATTGATGTCAGTACAGGTGAACTCACACTCTGTGTAGGAGAAGATATGATCAATCTCCAAGCTTGTGATTCGGTCAAGACAGCAAGTCCTGAAGATGATTCTATAAAACTTGTTAATGAGATTAATCCTGTGGTTTAACCTTCTTTGCAGGAAACTCATCAGAAAGACATAAACGAGTCACGCTCTAGTACCAACAATGGAATCATCCATGACGAACGAGCACTACAGATAGATAAACTAGATGAATGGCGAAATTATGTCAAGGAGGAATCGACGCAACATCATATCAAGCTTAAGGATAGAACCAATCACATCAAGGTCAGTGATCAGGTATTGTTAGATGAAGCAGACCCTCAAGTTGTCACTTCAAAGACCAATACAGACGGAGCAACTCCCTTCACGGTATTGAGTATCTTCCCACACGGTACAGTTGAGGTAACACATACTGAATTCGGAACTTGCAAGTTAAATAAAACTCAACTCAAACCTTATACTAATAAAATTGATAGCAGGAATGAGGAGTTTCAACTCCTCAAACCACCATAACCACCGAAAATATGAGGTGAGTCGAGCTTAGACTATAAGTAAACGCTTCTCAGAAGGCAACCCAAGCACTAACACCACTAACCCATTTATTTTATCTATTTTTCGTGTTTTTATACAAGTACAGTGACCCACACTGGTGTGTGCCTACTTGTATGGAAACAAGGCTGAAATTTCCCAAAATCAACATCCACACGGTCGTGTCTTTTTTGAATTTTAAACAAGTTAGAGAGTTACAGGGGTAAGACACACGGCCGTGTGTTCGGACACACGGGCGTGTGGGAGACCACACGGGCATGGGAGAAGCGAAGGGTATAGCACATGGCCGTGCAACACGGTCGTGTGGACCATACAGAGTGTACATACAGGCGTGTCCCAGGCCGTGTGGCAAATGGTCATTAAACTTTCGTAATACACACGAGCAATCCTCGGGCCACAGGGGCGTGTGACACAACCATGTGGCCCAACACGGGCCTCACACAACTGTGTCCCTTTTTAAAACCCCCTAAACCCTAACTTTTAATTTTGTCTTCTTCCCTAACTCTACCAACCCTAGCCGCCGCAGCCCCTCTTAGCCCCCTCATCTGGCCACTATCGCCCACCACCGGTCGTCCCCTTTCTCCCCTTTCCCCCCTTCTCTTCTCTTTTGTTTTTCCCTTCCCTCTCCCTTTCTTTTCTTTCCTTTATTTTCCTTTCTTTCCCTTTTCTCCTCTTTTCTCCCCCTTCCTCTCTCCCTCCGACCACTGACTGCCGCACCCCATCCACCGCACCTTCCGTCTGACCAGCCACTGCCCCTGTCAGGTTCTTGTTCTTTCCTCATTTTCCCCTATTTTATTCATTATTTATTTATTTCTTATTTGCTTTCTTTGTTATTTATTTATTATTTTATTTCTAACTTATGCATTATGAGGTTCTTTGTTGATGATAATTAGTTCTCCATATTTTTATTCATCCTATTAATAATGCCATTCTCTTTTATTTGTTACAATATAAATATGTTTACCTTCATTTTCATGTTTAGTTACAACCATATTGTTTATCTTACTATTTTGATTTATTTCAGCCTACTATTTTCAATTCTTTGCTTATAGGCTATGAGTCCATTATTTTTTCTATTATTATTAGTCGTTTTGAGCTAGGAACTATTTTGCTATCCTCTTATCATTTTAGTTTTTCATTTTCATACTTGTTAGAGGAATATTGTTCTAGGCATACCGGAACTTTTAATTAAGTACTCCCTTATTTATTGATAGATTATCTTTCTTTTTTAGGTTCATTATGACAAACACACGAGGCAAGAAGACTGTCATTCCCGCTTCGTAAAAGTGGAAGGGTCCTTGCGCAACCTCCTCAAGCACCTCAACTGAAGCTCGTCACCCTCTGATTCTATTTTCATCAGGCCCACAGGACGACTTGTTTCAGCTCGTTTGAGTACGACCATTAGGAGTGGGCGGTTGTATTGATTGGGTCGCCTTGGAGCAGGTCCAACTTGTCCACCTTGTTCCATTCTATCTCGCCATTGCCCCATGGGATCAGTTCTTTGTGATTATCGAGCCTACCTATTCAGAGCTCACCTTGGAGTTTTGCACTACTTTCCATCTACAGCATGTGATGAATACCCATGATGAGGCCAGTACTATCATTTTTAGACTTGGTGGACTCGTAAGACACATGAGTGTACCAGAGTTTGGAGCTACTTTGGGTCTCTACATGGAAAAGTTTATGGCTTCCGAGGATTTTCTACATCTTAACCGTCACATACACTACTAGCCCTCCTATTGTTGAGCAGGCCTTATAGTGAGTATTGTTCCCTATGATGCAAGTCGCTCAAAGGTTACTTCTCTTCCTCCAGCACTATGCTACATCCACTCAATCCTGGCTGACACCTTGATTGGGGGGAGAGAGAGCACCGGTGTCGTTAGCACCATCGATGTTTACTTCTTTTGGAGCATGACGACTAGTAATGTATTTGATTTGGCATACTTTATCGCCCTTGCTTTTTGCCACCAGACAAATCGCCATAGGAGGGGCCCCATCTGGCTCGGCCCCTACGTGACTCGTCTCGCTCGATACTTCGGCCTCTTCGACACTCCAGAGATGTCATCGACACTCACACTAGTCGGCCAGATGTCTCAATAGGGAATTTCTAGTATGATCCATATGAGGATGATAGAGTGACGCCATGGATTTGACCCCCTCAATACAGACTCATTCATTTTGATGACCAGGATGAGCCAGAGGACATTACTGATGATGTCCCTCCCATTCATGAAGACCCACCTCCACCACCATCATGGAGTCAACGCCCCACTGCTGCCACTTTAACATATATATCCGAGCGACTCACTCGCTTTGAGCAGCAGTATTTTAAGCGGTTCAACAGCATCGATGCCACTCTTCGACAGATTTGCCACCACCTCCACATCTCTCCTTCGACACCGTCGACCCACGAGGCATCCGATGATGAGGACCTTTGTAAAATCCCGAAATAGGGCCTAGTTAGAATAGTGGTTTTGGGACCACAAATCCGACATCAAAATATTTATTTTATGATTATTATGAGGTCTAGAAATCCTTCGAGTAAGGTGTCCAATTGGAAATTAGGGACTAAATTGAATAAATTGTAAAACTTGGATTCTAGAAGCAATTTGTATGAAATTGCTTTAGATATTAAATTAGAAGGTCATAGAGAGCAATTTTCCCAATTTCTAAGTTTTTGGACAAAAATGGGCTTGCATGGATGAAATTTCAAAGAAAGGGCTTAAGGGTGTTTTAGTCATTTGGCTATTTAATGAAATAAAATGGGAAAATAAGCCAAAATCAGCCATTCATCTCCCTCATTCAGTCAAAACTCTAGGGTTCTCCATATCTAGGGTTTTCAAGCTTTTCAAGCTCAATAGTAAGTGCTCCCAATCCCTGTTTTTAATGTTCTTTGCATTTTAGAGATCCCGGTAGCTTACTCTCTCCATTTCTACCCATATTTCATGCTACGGTTCATGTTTAAAATTTTACCCATGCATTAGTTACTTGTATTTTGATGATTTATGGAGGAATATGAAAGCTGAAGGTGTGTTAAACATCTTTATGTAAGTGATTTTCATGAAAAACCCTTAAAGGGACCTTTTTGCAAAAATTGATAAATATGCGGTAGAAATGTGATAATAATGGAAAATGTGGGCTGCCATATGAGGGAAAGTGTTCAGCTAGGCTTGGGTAAAATAGAAATTGCATGTGTTTCATTATACGAGCCTAGGGACTAAATTGTAAAAATGTGAAAGGTTAAGGGCAAAATGATTATTTGGACCGAGGGTGAAATTTAGGCTTATAAAGTACAATGTGATATTTTAATGATTTAATTTTATTGTTATAGACATTGAGGAAGAAATTTCAGAGGTCGACCGAGGAAAACGAAAGGTTTTGAAATAACCGAAACACAATACTGAAATGAGTACCAGGTAAGTTCGAATAACTTAAAGTAAACTTATAATATGCATAATTGTATGATGTATGAATGCATGATAATTGCATTGTTGATGGCATGAAAATGCATGGAATGCATCTTTGATAATGATTTGATGGATAATGTCTCAGTTGAGGTTAAAAGGGAAATTCGATGGATAAACCATGATTGACATGTGAATTGAGATCCTATATGTGTTGCAAAAAGGATTTTGCCCGGACGAGTAATCCGTTGATCTCAAATATAGAAAGGATCTAGCCCCGGACGGGTGTTCCTTGAGTGATCAAGCCTCCTGAAGAATATGTTTGCATTATGGATTTAGCCCGGACGGGTAATAAGATTAGGGTTTGAATTTAGCCTGGACTGGTAATTCAGATCTGAGCTCATTAAGGGTGTTTGTCGTTATAAGGGATTTAGCCTGGACTAGTAATCCCGACATCACCTTATGAGTTTATATTACGGGGGATTTAGCCTGGACTGGTAATCTCACCGTAAGATGTAAGGTTTGCGGGAGTGCATACTGAAATGATCATCTGTATGAATTGACGATGATTGGATAATCCATCAAGATTTCCTAAAAACTCAATGAGACTAAAACGAAGTATATGTATAAATGACATATTAAATGATGAGCTCATCTAAGATAAGTTACATGGTGTTTTGTTATGTGATTAACTCATTGATTGAGTGTATGTGATAGGGAAACCATTTTCAAATTGTTGGTTTCATTATCTAATAAGTATGTATGCTAAATAATCGGTAAGTTTACTTTCCAGTTATTTGAGCTTAGTAAGCATATATATGCTTACCCCTCTCTTTTTCCCCATTTTCAGAGCTCGAGGACTTGTAAAGATTGGAAGACGGTTGGAGATTCTACACACTATCAACTAGACCAGCTTTGGTATATAGACTCTTATGTTTTGTTCAATGGCATGTATAGAGCTTTTTGTGTATTTTGTTATATGTGTCATTTGAATTTCCAAAATGAGGGCATGTAAAGTTATACTTATCTTTTTGTATATGGCCTTGGTAACTTGGCTTATTTCGAAGTAGGCACTGACCTACAATTCTATGCATGTTTTTGTTCATATATGATGGCTTGGTTATAATTGGCAATGAGTTATAAAAACGAGTCAATCTTAAATATGTTAGTAGACATGGAATTCCTTAAATGCAAGATGTGAATCAACTTAGCATGTATGAAACCAATGACATGAGGTTTACATGCAATGAGGTTAATTAAAGTCTTATATATATAAGTGTATAATTCAGCCTTATTATGTGTAAAAGTAACCTATGAGTATTGAGGGTGATCAAAGGCTTGGAAAATAGCCTAATAAGGTCCACATGGGTAGGCACACGGGCGTGTGTCTAGACCGTGTGTGACATACGGTTTATCCCCATGGGTGTGTGGTATGGTCGTGTGTCCCCTACACTTGAAATTTTAAGTCAATATAGAATACGGGCTAAGCACACGGGTGTGTGTCTTGGCCGTGTGCTTTTAACAGAATGTTGACGGGCTGAAGTCAATGTTGCACACAGGTGGAGGATACGGACGTGTCCCAAACCACACAAGTGTGTGTGACCATATGGCCCTATCACACGGGCGTGTCACACTTCAAAGTAAAGGAAAATTTTCTAAATTGCCCAAAGTTTATCGAATGTTTCCAGTTGTGTCCCGTAGTGCCCCTAGGTGTGTTTTAGGCCTTGAAGGCCTGTGTGAGGGACAAAGTGTACATGTTTGAAAGGTTTTAAATTTGGGCGAATTTCGATTACCCGATTTAGTAAGTTTGTAAAGGTGAGTTACCAGTAACGCCTCGAAACCTGTCCCAGCGTCAGGTACGGGTGAGGATGTTACATTTAATGGTATCAGAGCTACGATTTAGTCAGTTCTAAGACTACCGTAAAGGGTATTGAGGTTTGTTATACATGCTATTATATGAACGTTGATAGTGTGATATCTCCTAACTATTTAAATTATTTCTGAATATAGTAAATGTCTTCCAATCATGCACAAGATGAGTCTGATCGGAAGGCCAGGAAGAGGCCCAAGCCACCTTCTTTAACATAACGAGGATTGGCACCGGTAAGAATTGGTAAGGCCCCTGTAGATAAGCTTAGAAAGTATAGGGCTGAGGAATTTAGAGCTACGATCGATGATGATGTTGAGAGAGCTGAGTTCTGGCTCGAGAATACTACACGGGTATTAGATGAGTTATCGTGCACACCTGAGGAGATCTCTCTTGAAGGACACTGCGTACCACTGGTCGAAGACCGTATCTTCGGTGGTGCCAAAGGAAAATATCACTTGAGAATTCTTCCAAGTAGAGTTTAGGAAGAAGTATATCAGTCAAAGGTTCTTAGACTCGAAGCGAAAGGACTTCTTGGAACTCAAACAAGGGAATAAGACTGTGGCAGAATATGAAAGGGAGTTTGTAAGGTTAAGCTAGTATGCAACTGAATGGGTTCAAACCGAATCTGAGTTGTGTAAACACTTTGATGAAGGGTTGAATGAGAAAATCAAGTTGTTGATTGGGATCCTTGAAATACGGGAGTTCGCAGCACTGGCTGATCGAGCCAAGAAGGCCAAAGAACTTAATAATGAAAGAAACCAAGCAAAGAGAGAGGCTCGAGTCGCGAGCAACAGATCTGGCGATAGGATGCTCTCATTTTCTAGAAAGAAATCAAGGAGCCAACATGAACACTCCACTTCATCTGTAGGATATTCAGGTAAAACGAGAAGCTCTAACGACAAAATCAGAAGTCTTCCTCCCCAATGATGACTAGTGTGGGGAGTATAGATGACCCAAAGCCGATGTGTAAGAGTTACACAAATTTCACTTCGAGGAGTGTCGAATAAAGAGCGGTGCATGTTTTAGATGTGGTTCTCTTGACCACTTTCTCAGGGACTGCCCAGAACGAATAGAAAAAGAAGTGGAAGTAACCCCGAAGTCGAGTGCTCCCATGTCACAGGGTAGACCTCCGAGATATCCTAGTAGTGCTAGTGGTAGTTGAGTTGCGGCCAAAGATGTTGCAAAATCAGAGGCTCGAGCCCCGACAGAATGTATGCAATACGCGCTCGAAAGGAAGCCTCTACTCCTGACATTATTACGGGTACTTTTTCTCTTTTAAATACATGTGTTATTACCTTAATTGACCTAGGGTCGATGCATTCATACATTTGCATGAGATTGGTGTCTAGTATGATCATACCCGTTGAACCTACGGGATTTGCTATTAGAGTGTCAAACCCATTAGGAAAATTAGTTCTGGTTGATAAAGTCTGTAAGAATTGTCCTTTGACGATTCATGGTCAATGTTTTCCAGCTAACCTTATGTTGTTACATTTTGATGAGTTTGATGTAATACTCGGTATGGATTAGCCTTGCATTATGTAATTGTAAATTATGGTAGAAAGTATATTAATGAAATGCCCAGATGGCAAGATTTTACGGGTTGATTCAAGAGATTTGGGCATGTCGCCAGTTGTAATCACGGCAATGGTTGCTCAGAAATATATAAGAAAAGGGTATGAAGCCTACCTTGCTTTTATGTTGAACACGAGGGAAATGGAATTGAAGATTGAGACTGTACCTATAGTATGTGAATATCCAGACGTATTTCCAAAAGAATTACCCGGATAACCTCCCGAGAGAGATAGAGTTTGGTGTTGAATTGGTGCCAAGGACAACTCCCATCTCTATTGCCCCGTACAGAATGGCGCCAACCGAGCTGAAAGAGTTAAAAGCACAGTTGCAAGAGTTGACGGATAAAGGTTTTTCAAGGCCGAGCTTTTTACCTTGGGGTGCCCCCGTATTGATTGTAAAGAAGAAAGATGGTTCGGTGAGACTATGTATAGATTACCGACAACTGAACAAGGTAACTATCAAGAATAAGTATCCTTTGCCAAGGATCGATGATCTATTCGACTAGTTAAGAGGAGCCATTGTGTTCTCTAAGATAGACTTGAGGTCTGGCTACTATCAGTTACGTGTTACGGAATCAGATGTGCCTAAGACAGCTTTTAGAACAAGATACGACCATTTTGAATTTGTTGTTATGCCATTTGGATTGACGAATGCACTGGTCGTATTCATGGACCTAATGAATAAGATCTTTCAGCCATACTTGGATAAGTTTGTCATTGTGTTCATTGACGACATCTTGATTTATTCTAAAGATGAGACAAAACATGCAAAGCATCTGAGAATTGTGTTGCAGACTTTATGGGATAAACAATTGTATGCTAAGTTTAGCAAGAGTGAATTTTGGCTCCAAAAAGTTGGATTTTTGGGTCATATTGTTTCGGGTGAAGGCATCCAAGTTGATGCAAGTAAAATCTCTACTATTGTTGAATGGAAACCGCCTAAAAATGTGACTGAGGTTAGAAGCTTTTTGGGCTTAACCGGTTACTAGATTTGTGAAAGGATTCTCCATGATAGCAACTCCAATAACGAGGTTGCTACAGAAAGACATTAAGTTTGAATGGACAGAAAGGTGTCAGCAGAGTTTCGAGAAGTTAAAGACATTGCTGACTGAAGCTCCTGTTTTAATATTACCTGAGTCGGGAAAAGAGTTTGTGGTTTACAGTGATGCATTCTTGAACAGACTGGGTTGTGTACTTATGCAAGATGGTAAAGTGATAGCCTATGCCTCACGGCAGTTGAAGCCACATGAGAAGAACTATCCAACACACGATTTAGAGCTCGCCGCCATTGTCTTTGCCTTGAAAATCTGGAGGCATTATTTATATGGTGAGACCTGTCGTATATTCACAGACCATAAGAGTTTGATGTATTTGTTGACTAAAAAAGAATTGAATCTGAGACAGCGGAGATTGTTAGAACTAATTAAAGATTACGATCTGATCATTGACTATCACTCGGGAAAGGCTAATATGGTCGCCGACGCGTTGAGCAGAAAATCTTTGTTTTTATTGAGAGCCATAGATGCTTGATTAGCATTGCTTGATGATGGTTCGGTCTTGGCAGAGCTAGATACTAGGCCGACATTTCTTCAAGAAATCTATGATGCTCAATCTAATGATAGAGACCTGCAGGAAAAAAGGACTCAATGCAAGTTGGGCATTGAATCAGATTTTTGTATTGGTCCTAATGGATGTTTGATGTTCAGGGATAGAGTTTATGTACCCAAAGATGATGAACTTATTTGGAAAATCTTACAAGAAGCACATAGCAGTCATTTGTCTATTCATCCGGAAAGTACTAAGATGTACAATAATTTAAAGAAAATGTACTGGTGGAACGGCATGAAAAGAGACATTTCCAAATTTGTATCGAAGTGCTTAATATGTCAGCAAGTTAAAGATGAACATCAAGTGCCTTCAGGTTTGTTACAACCTGTAATGGTCCCCAAATGGAAGTGGGACAAAGTTACTATAGATTTTGTGACAGGATTGCCATTGACTCTGAAAAAGAAAGAGGCTATATGGGTTATAGTGGATTAGTTGACAAAGTCGGCTCATTTCATTCCGGTAAGAACAGACTACTCTCTTGATAGATTGGACGAATTATACATATTTGAGACTGTGAGATTACACGGGGTACCATTGTCGATTATTTCAGACAGAGATCCGAGGTTCACTTCGACATTTTGGAAGAAGTTGCAGGAAGCCTTGGGTACAAAGTTGAATTTTAGTATGACTCTTCCCCCTCAGACCGATGGTCTGTCTGAGCGGATGATTCAGATTCTTGAGGATATGTTGCGATATTGTATCCTCGAATTTCAGGGTAGTTGGGAAATGTATCTGCCATTGGTAGAATTTTCCTACAACAATAGTTTCCAAACGAGTTTGAAGATGGCACCTTATGAAGCCTTGTATGGCAGAAAGTGTCAAACTCCATTGTATTAGACAGAACTTAAGGAAAGTCAAATTCATGGGGTTGATCTGATCAAGGAAACTGAAGAATAGGTTAAAGTGATACGAGATTGTTTAAAAGCAATGTCAGATAGAAAAAAGTCATATGCTGACCTGAAAAGAAAAGAGATTGAATTTCAAGTTGGAGATAGAGTATTCTTGAAAGTGTCTCCATGGAAAAAGGTGTTGAGATTTGGTCAGAGAGGCAAATTGAGTCTGTGATTTATCAGACCGTACGAGATCATTGAAAGAGTTGGACCATTAGCTTATCATTTGGCATTGCCACCCGAACTGGAAAAGATTCATGACGTGTTTCATGTATTTATGTTAAGGCGATATTGATCAGACCCCTCTCATGTGATTTCACCAGCAGAGATTGAGATTGGACCAGACATGACTTATGGAGAGGAACCGGTCAAGATTTTAGCTCGTGAGGTTAAACAGTTGAGAAATAAAAATATGGCTTTAGTAAAAGTTTTATGGCATCGACATGGTGTAGAAGAGGCTACATGGGAACTAGAAGAAACTATGAGAAACCAATATCCGAACCTGTTTACTGGTAAGACTTTTGAGGACGAAAGTCCCTAAGGGGGGAGAAATGTAACATCCCGAAATAGGGCCTAGTCAAAATAGTGGTTTTGGGACCACAAATCTGACATCAAAATATTTATTTTATGATTATTATGAGGTCTAGAATATGAGAATATGCATGTGTTAAGATTTCATTAAGAAATCCTTTGAGTAAGGAGTCCAATTGGAAATTAGGGACTAAATTGAATAAATTGTAAAACTCGGATTCTAGAAGCAATTTGTATGAAATTGCTTTAGATATTAAATTAGAAGGTCTTAGAGAGTAATTTTCCCAATTTCTAAGTTTTTGGACAAAAATGGGTTTGCATGGATGAAATTTCAAAGAAAGGGTTTAAGGGCATTTTGGTCATTTGGATTTTTAATGAAATAAAATGGGAAAAATAAGCAAAAACCAGCCATTCATCTCCCCCATTCAGTCGAAACTCTAAGGTTCTCCATAGCTAGGGTTTTCAAGCTTTTCAAGCTCAATAATAAGTGCTCCCAAGCCCTGTTTTTAATGTTCTTTGCATTTTAGAAATCCTGGTAGCTTACTCTCTCCATTTCTACCCATATTTCATGCTAGGGTTCATGTTTAAAAATTTACCCATGCATGAGTTACTTTTATTTTTGATAATTTATAGAGGAATATGAAATTTGAAGGTGTGTTAAACATCTTTTCGTAAGTGATTTTCATGAAAAACCCTTAAAAGGACCTTTTTGCAAAAATTGATAAATATGTGGTAGAAATGTGAAAATAATGGAAAATGTGGGCAGCCTTAAGAGGGAAAAGTGTTTGGATAGGCTTGGGTAAGATAGAAATTGCATGTGTTTCATTATACGAGCCTAGAGACTAAATCGTAAAAATGTGAAAGGTTAGGGGAAAAATAGTCATTTGGACGGGGGTGAAATTTAGGCTCATAAAGTACAGTGTGATATGTTAATGATTTAATTTTATTGTTATAGACCCCAAGGAATAAATTTTAGAAGTCGACCGAGGAAAACGAAAGGTTTTGGAATAACCGAAACACAATACCGAAACGAGTACCAAGTAAGTTCGAATAACTTAAAGTAAACTCATAATATGCATAATTGTATGATGTATGAATGCATGATAATTGCATTGTTGTTGGCATGAAAATGCATGGAATGCATCTTTGATAATGATTTGATGGATAATATCTCAGTTGAGGTTAAAAAGGGAATTCGATGGATAAACCATGATTGACATGTCAATCGAGATCCTTCATGTATTGCAAAAAGGATTTAGCCCGGACGGGTTGATACGATCTGCCTCAGAAGAGTCGAGTCGTATTAGTGTGCCCGATCGTAGACAAGAAGTTACGTTAGATTTAATTGAAAGGTCGGATAAAAGGAAGAAGGGCGAGAAAGAAGTTTAAAGAAGATGGAAGAATTAGATTGGGTTTGGAAGTTAGTTTATTGAATTAGTACGAAAAGGAAAGAGGGGTATTGGTTTTTGGTTCGAATTGGAATAGGTAAGAAGAATTGAAAGTTCGAATTTAGGGTCGGAATAGGTATAGATGAATGGATTGGTTCAATTAGGTAAGGGAAATTGAAGAAATGGACGTAATGGTATAAAGGGTAAGAACGAAATGGTATTATGAAATGGTACGAATGGAATGGCCGGTTTAGGTACAATTTGGTAAATAAAGAAATGGGGTTGAACAAAAAGTGCAAACAAGAACCAATACCGATTTGGTATCGACCCGTTGTTTATAGGCTCTTTTAGTTCGGTTTGGGTTTGGTAAAGGAAAAACCTCGACCCACTATCTAACAAGATAGGAACCTCGGTATGTTTGAATGCCACACTACGAGTAGTGATAAGTTCGGTTTCAACAAAGAACAACGGTTGACACAACTAGAACGCTAGGAAGCCAATCGAATCTTTGAACGAAATTTGAGAAAAGTTTTGCCTCACAATTTTGGCAGCATAACATTAACAAAAAGTCCAAAAAAGTTCTAACACATTGAATGTGGCCATACATGCACTTAGCCAAACATGCACCTAGGAGATTCAAAGCTCTTAACCGTCCATGCACCTCCAAAAAGACATGTTGCTTCATGCTCCATATGTCCATTAAGTTTCTACAAGAAAATGTGAACAGAATTAATTCAAGCTAATGTGAACACAATGTAAACATTAAATTCGGCTATGTGAACATAATCAATTTATATAATGACTATGACATATTAATAACAAATATTAATATAAGACAAGTTTAATGCTTAAATAAATATGTGCAAATTTTTATTTAATGCATTAACGACAAAACCGAGTTTAAACTAAAATGAGCTAAGCTTTAGCTCGTGAGCTAAAGTTGAGCTGAGGCTAAACTCCTAAGCTGAAGTTGAGCTAAGGTTTAGCTCGTGAGCTGAAAATGAGCTAGGAGTGAGCTCGATTTAGCTCAAGCAATATGGATTAAGCTCGAATAAGCTGGATTTGAGCTGGATGGAGCTCGTGGAGCTGGAAACGAGCTGGGATCAGCTTACCAACATGTCAATGCTCGGCTTGACAGACTTGTCCGATGAAGTTCGCGGGGCGTGCTCGTATCACGGGTAATCCGTTGATCTCAAATATAGAAAGAATCTAGCCCGGACGGGTGTTCCTTGAGTGATCAAGCCTCCCGAAGAATATGTGTGCATTATGGATTTAGCTTTGGACAGTGTCGATTAGGGTTTGAATTTGCTTTGGATGGTAAATCGATTCCGAGGTCATTAAGGGTGTTTGTCGTTATAAGGGATTTAGCTTGGACTGGTAATCACGACATCACCTTATGTGTAACATCCCGAAATAGGGCCTAGTCAGAATAGTGGTTTCGGGACTACAAATCTGACATCAAAATATTTATTTTATGATTATTATGAGGTCTAGAATATGAGAATATGCATGTGTTTAGATTTCATGAAGAAATTCTTTGAGTAAAGTGTCCAATTGGAAATCAGGGACTAAATTGAATAAATTGCAAAACTTGGATTCTAGAAGGAATTTGTATGAAATTGCTTTAGATTATAAGTTAGAAGGTCTGAGAGAGTAATATGCTCAATTTCTAAGTTTTTGGACAAAAATGGACATTTTTGTAAAAGTTGTTAAATATGTGATAGAAATGTGAAAATAATGGAAAATGTGGGATGCCATAAGAAGGAAAAGCGTTCATCTAGGCTTGGGTAAGATAGAAATTGCATATGTATCATTATAAGAGCCTAGGGACTAAATCGTAAAAATGTAAAAGGTTAGGGGCAATATGGTCATTTGGACCGGGGGTGAAATTTAGGCTCAAAAAGTATAATGTAGAGTGTTAATGATTTAATTTTATTGTTTTAGACCTTGAGAAACAAGTTCCGGAGGTCGACCGATAAAAACGAAAGGTTTCGGAATAACCGAAACACATCACCGAAACAAGTACCAGGTAAGTTCGAATAACTTAAAGTAAACTCATAACATGCATAATTGTATGATTTATGAATACATGATGATTTCATTATTGATGGCATGAAAATGCATGGAATGTATCTTTGATAATAATTTATCGATAAATGTCTCGGTTGAGGTTAGAAAGGGAATTTGATGGATAAACCATGATTTACATAAGGCTTGAGATCCTGCATGTGTTACAGAGAGGATTTAGCCCAGACGGGTAATCCGATGATCTCAAGTATAAAAAGGATCTAGCCCGGACGGGTGTTCCTTGAGTGATCGAGCTTCCCGAAGAATATGTGTGCATTATAGATTTAGCCCGGACGGGTAATCCGATTAGGATCTGAATTTAGCCTAGATTGGTAATTCAGATATGAGCTCATTAAGGGTGTTTGTCGTCTAAGGGATTTAGCTTCGACTAGTAATCCTGCCGTAAGATGTGAGGTTCGCGGGAGTGCATACTTGAAATGATCATTCATAGAATTGACGGTGACTGGATGATCCATCGAGATTTTCTAAAAACTCAACGAGACTAACCCGAGTTATATGTACAAATGACATGTTGAATGATGAGCTAATCTAAGATAAATTGCATGGTGTTTTGTTGTGTGACTAACTCATTGCATGAGTGCCTGTAATAGGGAAATAATTTCCATACTTGTTGGTTTCATTATTTAATAAGGATGTATACTAAATAATCGGTAAGTTTACTCTCCAGCTATTCTAAGCTTACTAAGCATGTAAATGCTTACCCCTCTCTTTTCCCTATCTTACAGAGCTTGAAGACTCATATAGATTGGAAGACGGTTGGAGAATCAACACACTATCAACTAGTTCAGCTTTGGTATATAGACAGTTATGTTTTGTTCAATGGCATGTATAAAACTTGAGTATTTGGTTATATGTGTCATTTGATTTGCCAAGATGAAGGCACGTAAAGTTATACTTATCTTTTTGTATATGACCATGAAAATTGGCTTATTTTGAAGTAGGCTATGACATACAAATCTATGCATGTTTATGTTCACATATGATGGCTTGGTTAAAATTAGCAATGAGTTATAAAAATGAGTCAACCTTAAATATGTCGAGTAGACATAGAAATCCTTAAATAAAAGATGAGAATTAACTTAGCATGTATGAAGCCAATGACATGAGGTTCACATGCAATGAGGTTAATTAAAGTTTCATATTTATAAATGTATAATTTGGCCTAAACATGCACTATAGTAATCTATAAGACTTAAGGCTTGGAAAATAGCCTAATAAAGTCCACATAGGTCGACACACGAGTGTGTGTCTAGGCCGTGTGTGACACACGGCTCACCCCCACGGGTGCGTGGTATAGCCGTGTGTCCCCTGCACTTGAAATTTTATGTCAGTATAGGACACGAGCTAAGCACACGGGCGTGTGCCTTGGCCGTGTGTTTTTAATAGAATGATGAGGTTGGAAGTTAGTGTTGCACACTGGCAGAGGGCACGGATGTGTCCCAAGCCACACGAGCGTGTGTGACCACACGGCCCCACCACACGGGCGTGTCACAGTTCAAAATAAGTGAAAATTTTCTAAGGTACTCAAAGTTTATCGAATGTTTTCAGTTTTGTCCCGTACGGCCCCTAGGTGTATTTTAGGCCTCGAAGGCCTGTGTAAGGGACAAAATGTACATGTTTGAAAGGTTTTAAATTTGGGCAAAATTTGGTGACCTGATTTAGTAAGTTTGTAAAGGTGAATTACCGGTAACGCCTCAAACCCTGTCCCGACGTCGGGTACGGGTGAGGGGTGTTATATTTAGTGGTATCAGAGCTATGGTTTAGTCGGTTCTAAGACTACCATAGAGAACATTGAGGTTCGTTATACATGTCATTATATGAAAGTTTATAGTGTGATATCTCCTAACCATTTAAATTGTTTTTGAATATAGAAAAGGTCTTCCAATCATGCACAAGATGAGTCCGAGGGAGTCGAGAGTCATGCCGGCTTCCGTACAATGAGCTGTATCTAGTAGTAGTAGAAGGGTTATATCTGAAGGTCAGGAAGAAGCCCGAGCCATCTTCTTTAACATGATGGATGAGTGGTTTAGGGATTATTTGAGGAATCACCCCAACATACCACGACTGCCCCCGCCCCCTAACCAACCTGATGAGGATTTGCAACTAGGTACGGCACCAGTAAGAACTGGTAAAGCCCCATAGATAAGCTTAGAAAGTATGGGGCCGAGGAATTTAGAGCTAAAATTGAGGATGACGTTGAGAGGGCTGAGTTTTGGCTCGAGAATACCATACGGGTTTTAGATGACTTATTGTGCACACCTGAGGAATGTTTGAAGTGTGCCGTGTGTCTCTTAAAGGACACTACGTATCACTGGTGGAAGACCGTATCTTCCGTGGTGCCAAAGGAAAATATCACTTGGGGATTTTTCCAAGCGGAGTTTAGGAAGAAATATATCAGTCAAAGGTTCTTAGACTCGAAGCGAAAGGAGTTCCTAAAACTCAAACAAGGGAATAAGACTATGGCAGAATACGAAAGGGAGTTTGTAAGGTTAAGCCAATATGCAATTGAATGGGTTCAAACAGAATCTGAAATGTGTAAACGCCTTGAGGAAGGTTTGAATGAGGAAATCAAGCTGTTGATTGGGATCCTTGAAATACGAGAATTTGCCACATTAGCTGATTAGGCCAAGAAGGTCGAGGAACACAACAATGAAAGAAAACAAGCAAAGAGAGAGGCTCGAGTTGCGAGCAAGAGACTCGGTGGTAGGAGGCTCTCATTTTCTACAAAGAAATCAAGGAGCCAACATGAACGCTCTTCTTCATCTGTAGGATATTCGGGTAGAACAAGAAGCACTAAATGACGAGATCAGAAGTCTTCCTCCCCGATGGTGACTAGTGTAGGGAGTGTAGACGACCAAAAGTCGAAGTGTAAGAGTTGCAACAAATTTCACTTCGGAGAGTGCTGAATAAAGATTAGTGTATATTTTAGATGTGGTTCTCTTGACCACTTTCTCAGGGACTGCCTAGAGCGAATTGAAAAAGATGTGGAAGTAACTTCGAAGTCGAGTGCTCCCATGGCACGAGGTAGACCTCTGAGATACCCTGGAAGTGCTAGTGGTAGTCGATTTGTGACCAAGGACACTGCAAAATCAGAGGCTCGAGCCCTGGCAAGGACGTATGCAATACGCGCTAGAGAGGAAGCCTCTGCTCCTGACGTTATTATGGGTATTTTTTCTCTTTTCAATACATGTGTTATTGCCTTAATTGATCCAGGATCGACACATTCATACATTTGTATGAGATTGGTGTCTAGTATGAACATACCCGTTGAACCTACAGAATTTGTTGTTAAAGTGTCAAACCCATTAGGCAAATCAGTTCTGGTTGATAAAGTCTGTAGGAATTGTCCTTTGATGACTCATGGTCAATGTTTTCTGGCTAACCTTATGTTCCTATCTTTTGACGAGTTTGATGTAATACTTGGTATGGATTGGTTAGCCTTGCATGATGTAATTGTAAATTATGGTTGTAAGTATATTAAATTCAAATGTCTAGATGGTAAGATCCTACAGGTTGATTCAAGAGAGTTGGGCACGTCGCCAGCTGTGATCACGGCAATGGTTGCTCAGAGATATATGAGGAAAGGGTAAGAAGCCTACCTTTTGTTTGTGTTGAATACGAGGAAAACGGAGTTGAAGATTGAGTTTGTACCGATAGTATGTGAATATCCAAACATATTCCTGGAGGAATTACTCAGATTACCTCCTAAGAGAGAAATTGAGTTTGGTATTGAATTGGTGCTAGGAACAGCTCCCATCTCTATTGCCCTGTACAGAATGGCACCAACCAAACTGAGAGAATTAAAAGCACAGTTGCAAGAGTTGACGGATAAAGGTTTTGCGAGACCAAACTTTTCACCTTGGGGTACCTTCGTATTGTTTGTAAAGAAGAAAGATGGTTCAATGAGACTATGTATAGATTACCGACAACTGAACAAGGTAACTATTAAAAATAAGTATCCTTTGCCAAGGATCGATGTTCTATTCAATCAATTGATAGGAGCCACTGTGTTCTCTAAGATAGACTTGAGGTCTGGTTATTATCAGTTACATTTTAAGGAATCGAATGTGCCAAAGACAGCTTTTAGAACCAGATACAGCCATTATGAATTTCTTGAAATGCCATTCGGATTGACGAACGCACTGGCCGTATTCATGGACCTAACGAATAGAATCTTTCGGCCCTGCTTGGATAAGTTTGTCGTTGTATTCATTGATGACATCTTGATTTATTCTAAAGATGAGTCAGAGCATGCGAAGCACCTGGGAACTGTGTTACAGACTTTGCGGGAAAAACAACTATTTGCTAAGTTTAGCAAGAGTGAATTTTTGCTCCAAGAAGTTGGATTTTTGGGTCATATTGTTTCGGGTGAAGGCATCCGAGTTGATCCAAGTAAAATCTCTGCTATTGTCGAATGGAAACCACCTAAAAATGTGACTGAGGTTAGAAGCTTTTTGGGCTTAGCCAGTTACTACCGAAGATTTGTAAAAGGATTTTCCATAATAGCAACTCCAATGACGAGGTTGTTGCAAAAAGACGTTAAGTTTGAATGGACAGAGAAGTATAAGCTGAGTTTCGAGAAGTTAACGACGTTACTGATAGAAGCTCCTATTTTAGTATTACCTGAACCGGGAAAAGAGTTTGTGGTCTACAATGATGCACCCCTGGACAGACTGGGTTGTGTACTTATGCAAGATGGCAAAGTGATAGCCTACGCTTCACGGCAGTTGAAACCACACGAGAAGAACTACCCGACCCATGACTTAGATCTCGCCGCGATTGTCTTCGCCTTGAAAATTTGGAGGCATTATTTATATGGTGAGACTTGTCGTATATTCACAGACCACAAGAGTTTAAAGTATTTGATGACTCAAAAATAGTTTAACTTGAGACAGCGGAGATGGTTAGAACTAATTAAAGATTATGATCTGATCACTGACTATCACCCGGGAAAGGCGAATGTGGTCGCCGACGCGTTAATCAAAAAATCTTTGTTTGCACTGAGATCAATGGATGCTCAGTTAGCTTTACTTAATGATGGATCAGTCTTGGCAGAGCTAGAGGCTAGACTAGCTTTTCTTTAGAAAATTTATGATGCTCAAATTAATGATAGAGACCTGCAAGCAAAAAAGGGCTCAATGTGAGTCAGCCATTGACTCAGATTATCGGATCGGTCTTGATGGATATTTGATGTTCAGAGATAGAATTTGTGTAGCTAAAAATGATGAACTTATTCGAAAAATCTTGCAAGCAGCACATAACAGTCGTTTGTCTATTCATCCGGGGAGTACCAAGATGTACAACGATTTGAATAAAATGTACTAGTGGAACGGCATGAAAAGAGACATTTCTTAATTTGTATCGAGATGTCTGATATGTCAGCAAGTTAAAGCTGAACATCAAGTGCCTTCAGGTTTGTTGCAGCCTGTAATGGTCCCGGAATGGAAGTGAGACAAAGTTACTATGGATTTTGTGACAGGATTGCCAATGACTTTGAAAAAGAAAGATGCTATATGGGTTGTGCTAGATAAGTTGACAAAGTCGGCTCATTTCATTCTGGTACGAACAGACTACTCTCTTGATAGATTGGCCGACTTGTATATATCTGAGATTGTGAGATTACATGGGGTACCACTAACGATTATTTCGGACAAAGACCTAAGGTTCACTTCGAGATTTTGAAAGAAGTTACAAGAAGCCCTGGGCATAAAATTGAGTTTTAGTACAGCTTTTCACCCTCAGACCGATGGTTAGTCTGAGCGGATGATTCATATTCTTGAGGATATGTTACAAAGTTGCATCCTCGAATTTTAGGGTAGTTGGGAAAAGTATCTGCCATTGGTAGAATTTGCTTACAATAATAGTTTTCAAACGAGTTTGAAAATGGTGCTTTTTGAAGCCTTGTATGGCAGAAAGTGACGAACTCCATTGTACTGGATGGAACTCACGGAAAGTCAAATTTATGGAGTTGATCTGATTAAGAAAACTGAAGAAAAGGTTAAAGTAATACGAGACTGTTTAAAAGCAGCATCGGATAGGCAAAAGTCATATGCTGATCTGAAAAGAAAAGAAATTGAATTTCAAGTTGGAGATAGAGTGTTCTTGAAAGTGTCTCCATGGAAAAAAGTGTTGAGATTTGGTTAGAAAGGAAAATTGAGTCCGCGATTTATCAGACCATATGAGATCAATGAAAGAGTTGGACCAGTAGCCTATCGTTTGGCATTGCCACCGGAACTGGAAAGGATTCACGACGTCTTCCATGTATCCATGTTAAGACGATATCAATCAGACCCCTCTCATGTGATTTCACTAGCAGAGATTGAGATTAGACCAGACATGACCTATGGAGAGGAACCAGTCAAAATTTTGGCTCGTGAGGTTAAACAATTGAGAAATAAAAATGTGGCTTTAGTAAAGGTTTTATGGCATTTACATGGTGTGCAAGAGGCTACATGGGAACCAGAAGAAACCATGAGAAACCAATATCCGAACCTGTTTATTGGTAACACTTTTTTGGACGAAAGTCCCTAATGGTGGAGAAATGTAACATCCCGAAATAAGGCCTAGTCAGAATAGTGGTTTCGTGACCACAATTCTGACATTAAAATATTTATTTTATGAATATTATGAGGTCTAGAATATGATAATATGCATGTGTTAAGATTTCATGAAGAAATTCTTTGAGTAAAGTGTCTAATTGGAAATCAGGGACTAAATTGAATAAATTGCAAAACTTGGATTCTAGAAGAAATTTGTATGAAATTGTTTTAGATTATAATTTAGAAGGTCTAAGAGAGAAATTTGCCCAATTTTTCAGTTTTTGGACAAAAATGGGCTTGCATGGATGAAATTTTAAAGAAAGGGCTTTAGGGCATTTTGGTCATTCAGCATTTTAATGAAATAAAATTGGAAAAAGAAGGCAAAAAGTAGCCATTCATCTACCTCATTAAACCAAAAATTGAAGAGTCTCCATAGCTAGGGTTTCCAAGCTTTTTAAGCTCAATAGTAAGTGCTCCCAAGCCCCATTTTTAATGTTCTTTGTATTTTTTAAATCCCGATAGCTTACTCTCTCCATTTCTACCCATATTTCATGCTAGGGTTCATGTTTAAAAATTTACCCATGCATGAGTTGCTTGTATTTTGATGGTTTATGGAGGGATATGAAAGTTGAAGGTGTGTTAAACATCTTTTCCTAGGTGATTTTCTTGAAAAACCCTTGAAGGGACCTTTTTGCAAAAGTTTTAAATATGTGGTAGAAATGTGAAAACAATGGAAAATGTGGGCTGACATAAGAAGGAAAGGAGTTCAGCTAGGCTTGGGTAAGATAGAAATTGCATATGTATCATTATACGAGCCTAAGGACTAAATCGTAAAAATATGGAAGGTTAGGGGCAAAATGGTCATTTGGACCGGGGGTGAAATTTAGGCTCAAAAAGTATAATGTAGAGTGTTAATGATTTAATTTTATTGTATTAGACCCTGAGGAACAAGCTCCGGAGGTCGACCGAGGAAAACGAAAAGTTTCGAAATAACCAAATCACATCTCTGGAACACGTACGGATAACTTAAAGTAAACTCATAACATGCATAATATGATTTATGAATACATGATGATTGTATTATTGATGGCATGAAAATGCATGGAATGCATCCTTGATAATAATTTATTGGTAAATGTCTCGGTTGAGGTTAGAAAGGGAATTCGATGGATAAACTATGATTTACATGAGGCTTGAGATCCTGCATATGTTGCAGAGAGGATTTAGCCTGGATGGGTAATCTGATGATCTCAAGTATAAAAAGGATCTAGCCCTGACGGGTGTTCCTTGAGTGATCGAGCCTCTTGAAGAATATATGTGCATTGTGGATTTAGCCCGAACATGTAATCCGATTAGGATCTGATTTAGGCTGGACTGGTAATTCAGATCTGAGCTCATTAAGGGTGTTTGTGGTATAAGGGATTTAGCCTGGACTGGTAATCCCGACACCACCGTCTGAGTTTATATTACGAGGGATTTAGTGCGGACTGGTAATCCCGCCGCAAGATGTGAGGTTCACTGGAGTGCATACTTGAAATGATCATTCATATGAATTGATGGTGACTGGATGATCCATCGAGATTTCCTAAAAACTCAACGAGACAAACCCGAGGTATATGTACAAATGACATGTTGAATGATGAGCTCATCTAAGATAAATTGCACGGTGTTTTGTTGTGTGACTAACTCATTGCTTGAGTGCCTGTAATAGGGAAATCATTTCCATATGTATTGGTTTCATTATTTAATAATGATGTATACTAAATAATCGGTAAGTTTACTTTCCAATTATTCCGAGCTTACTAAACATGTAAATGCTTACCCTTCTCTTTTCCCTATCTTACAGAGCTTGAGGACTCGTATAGATTGGAAGACGGGTAGAGAATCTACACACTATCAACTAGTTCAGCTTTGGTATATAGACACTTATGCTTTGTTCAATGGCATGTATAAAACTTGAGTATTTGGTTATATGTGTCATTTGATTTCCCAAGATGAAGGCATGTAAAGTTATACTTATCTTTTTGTGTATGGCCATAGAAATTGGCTTATTTTGAAGTAGGCTATGACCTACAAATCTATGCATGTTTATGTTCACATATGATGGTTTGGTTAAAATTGGCAATGAGTTATAAAAACGAGCCAACCTTAAATATGTCGAGTAGACATAGAAATCTTTAAATGCAAGATGAGAATTAACTTAGCATGTATGAAACCAATGACATGAGGTTAATCAAAGTTTCATATTTATAAATGTATAATTTGGCCTAAACATGCACTATAGTAATCTATAAGCGTAGTTGGTTAGTAGAGGGTGACTTAAAGCTTGGAAAATAGCCTAATAAGGTCCACATGGGTAGACACATGGGCGTGTGTCTAGGCTGTGTGTGACACACGGCTCACCCCCATGGGTGTGTGGTATAGTCGTGTGTCCCTTGCGTTTGAAATTTTAAGTCGGTATAGAACACAAGCTAAGCACACGGACGTGTGCCTTAGCCGTGTGTTTTTAATAGAATGATGAGGTTAGAAGTCAGTCTTCCACACGGGCAGAGGGCAAGGATGTGTCCCAAGCTACACGGGCGTGTGTGACCACACGGCCCCACCACACGGGCATGTCACACTTCAAAATAAGTGAAAATTTTCTAAGGTATTCAAAGTTTATCGAATGTTTTCAGTTTTGTCCCGTACTGCCCCTAGGTGTGTTTTAGGCCTCGAAGGCCTGTGTAAGGAACAAAATGTACATGTTTGAAAGGTTTTAAATTTGGGCTAAATTTGGTGACCCGATTTAGTAAGTTTGTAAAGGTGAATTACCGGTAATGCCTAGAACCCTGCCCCGGTGTCGGGTACGGGTGAGGGCTGTTACATTATGAGTTTATATTACGGGGGATTTAGCCTGGACTGGTAATCCCACAGTAAGATGTGAGGTTCGCAGGAGTGCATACTAAAATGATCAGCCGTATGAATTGACAGTGATTGGATAATCCATCGAGATTTCCTAGAAACTCAACGGGACTAAAACGAAGTATATGTATAAATGACATGTTGAATGATGAGCTCATCTAAGATAAGTTACATGGTGTTTTGTTATGTGACTAACTCATTGATTGAGTGCATGTGATAGGTAAACCATTTTCATATTATTGGTTTCATTATCTAATAAGGATGTATGCTAAATAATCGGTAAGCTTACTTTTTAGTTATTCGAGCTTACTAAGCATATATATGCTTACCCCTCTCTTTTTCCCAATTTTCAGAGCTCGAGGACTTGCAAAGATTAGAAGACGGTTGGAGAGTCTACACACTATCAACTAGTCCAGCTTTGGTATATAGACTCTTATGTTTTGTTCAATGGCATGTATAGAGTTTTCATGTATTTTGTCATATATGTCATTTGAATTGCCAAAATGAGGGCATGTAAAGTTATACTTATCTTTTTGTATATGGCCTTGGTAACTTGGCTTATTTCGAAGTAGGCACTGATCTACAATTCTATGCATGTTTATGTTCCTTAAATGCAAGAGTTATAAAAACGAGCCAATCTTAAATATGTCAAGTAGACATGGAATTTCTTAAATGCAAGATGTGAATTAACTTAGCATGTATGAAACCAATGACATGAGGTTTACATGCAATGAGGTTAATTAAAGTCTTATATATATAAGTGTATAATTTGGCCTTATTATGTGTAAAAGTAACCTATGAGTATGGAGGGTGGTCAAAGGCTTTGAAAATAGCTTAATGAGGTCCACATGGGTAGACACACGGGGCGTGTGTCTAGATCGTGTGTGACATATGGTTTATCCCCATGGGTGTGTGGTATGGCTGTGTGTCCCCTACACTTGAAATTTTAAGTCAATATAGAACACAAGCTAAGCACACGAGCGTGTGTCTTGGCTGTGTGCTTTGAACAGAATATTGAGGTTAAAGTCAGTGTTGCACACGGACGGAGGACACGGGCGTTTCCCAAACCACACGGGCGTGTGTGACCACATGGCCCCATCACACGAGCGTGTCACACTTCAAAGTAAGGGAAAATTTTCTAAATTGCTCAAAGTTTATCGAATGTTTTCGGTTGTGACCCGTATTGCCCCTAGGTGTGTTTTAAGCCTCGAAGGCATGTGTAAAGGGCAAAGTGTACATGTTTGAAAGGTTTTAAATTTGGGCGAATTTCGATTGCCCGATTTAGTAAGTTTGTAAAGGTGAGTTACCGGTAACGCCTAGAACCCTGTCCCGGCGTTAGGTACGGGTGAGGGGTGTTACAACCTTTGAGTCCATTTATTTTAATTTTAATTTTAATTTTAATTTTCTTTTATTTATTTTTGAAGACTTGTGTTTTATATTTTGAACTATGTTTATCCTTATAGTTATTATTGAGTAATCTCTTAATTCTCTTCCATAGTTGTGTTTATTTTCTTATTAGGAACTCAGAATCATGTCTTTCATTAGCCTTATCTACACCTCTAGCTTTCACTATTCCAAGGATGTCATCCAAAAATTCAGGGCAGTTTCGCTTCTCTCCCTCTCTTCTAAAATTATACTCTTATTCTTATTATCTATCTTCGTACATTGAGGATAATGTACGTCTTAAGTGTGGGGAGGTTATTTATATGTTTATTAGAAAATCCCTGTATTTTTTTTATCTCGTTCTCAAACAATTGTCTCATATTATTAGAGTGAATTTTGATTGATTTATAATTTTTGTTGATATGTTCTGAATTAAATCATAGGTAATTGTACATTGATAGTTTAACCTTAAGACATTAGAGAATCAAGCATGATAAGTTAACTTTTGAGAATTAAACTTGCTAAGTTGTTTCCCTGAATTGAGGTATTGTCTTGAAGCTTTGAATTTACAGGATTGACATCAAATACCCATAATTTTCGTGAGATTTTGAGCCTTTTAGAGCATATATCCTTCTTGCTCACTGGTTTTATTGGTTATGAGTGTGTCAGCATTGATTTGTTATTCTTGAACTTGCTTCGATTATGCATGTAAAGACCACACCATTGATTTGATATACTGAGATGATAAAGGCACTTAGGTTTTAACCTACTTACCCCATAAAAAGCCTATCCACATAATTGACCCTTAGTGAACCTCCTAAAGCCTTAACCATTACTTCTTGATTTTCCCCTTAATGTTAACCCACAACTTAACCCTTTTTGATTCATTAAAAAATTTCTCCCTTTTCATTGACTCCTTTTTATCGAGATTTGATTTGATTAGTTACCTAGCTATGTTTGTTCATTCCAATTACTGAGTTATTTCTTATTATGTATTTTCCATACTTGTTCTTATTCTTAAAAAAAAAAACCTTACATTTATATTCATGCAATTACATGTTGTTCTAAAGAGCTTGGATAAGTTAAAGTCATTATATTGAGAGAAAAGTTCACTTCATTAGTTTTGGATAGTCCTAATTCTGGCAATTGTTTGTAATGCAGTAATTAGCTCTATTATTCTAAGTGTGGTAACTTGTTAAATTAATCTCGATTCTAACCTTCTTTTTCAGCCTTTATCCACACCTTTAACCCAAGCCCCATTACAACCCTTTAAAGACCTTTAGATTTGTGTATCATCTCATTTATAGTGGTGGAGATTTGATTTTCATGCAAGCTTATGGTAATAACTTTTCATGTTTGACTATTGAGTGCTTAATAATTGAACCCTAAACACTTCGAGTGATTTGAGTGAATCTTTAGTAAGGATATCAACCCTTGTGAATTTGGAATTAAAGTAATTACTTAGATAAAGGGGGACACCTATCATTTTATGATTAAAATGCTTAACTTGGATTGTGTGAAACTATAATGTTCTTTTAGTTAAACTCTCAATGTATGATTACTTGTGGATTACTTCGAAACATTATTGACGAGAATTATAAGTTGAGAAGAATTTATTTTAATTGTGAGTTGAGGAATTTGCTTAAGGACAAGCAAATACTTAAGTGTGGGGATATTTGATAAACCATAATATATAAATATTTTTATCCCATTCTTGACATATTTTTGGATGATTTATCATAAAATTTAGTGAATTTGATGCTCCTAATCCTTTAAATTCATGTTTTATACTTAGGCGAGCATAAGAAGGTGAAAAGAGCAAGAAACGGGCCGAAAATGGACAAAATGGGCTTATATTAGTATTTCACACGACCTAGGTACTTCCACACGGGTAAACCACACGCCCGTGTGTCATGGCCATGTCGACACTAAACCAAGTTAGAATTACACATGGCCTGAGCACTTTCACATGGGCGTGGTAAACGGTCGTGTCCCTGTTAAACCCAAGTCTAATTCTATTCGGAAAAGGTTACTTTGGAGGGTTTGGAAACATTCTAAAGCCTATATAAATACCCTAGAAGAGGATTAAGGGAGACACGTAGAGTAGAAGGCAGAAAACACTCAAGGACAACTATCAGAATTAGCTCGAAAGCAGGATCTACTTCAAGACTGAAGATCTCCATTCAATTTCCTCAAAAGTTCTTTGGGTTTCTTTATGTTTTGTTGTTTTCCCAATTTTGAGATGTTTTCCATTATTATGAACTAAACTCCCTAAATAACTAAGGGAGATGAAACCTAAGACAGATCTTATTATTATTTAAGTTATATGATAAATACTTGTTCTTATTCTTAATTGTGAGTTTTAATTCTTGCTTTAATATTCTAGGATATTAATTTAGGTTTTGATGTGCTTCTTCAGTGAAGCAAAAGTCCCTATTTAAGAGTAGATCTTTCATAATTAAGCGGAGTTGCATGCAATCCTAGAGATAGGACGGCGTAAATCTGCTGGATTAGAGTCAAATCTAATAAGGGAATCCATAGATCGAGTTAATGCGACGATAGGGGTTTTAATTAGAAAGATATTTCAATTAATCAACCTAGACTCAGTTATTTTTAGTCTCGTGAAAGATATTAACATAAATCAGGGATTTCTACGGATTAAGACAAGTGAATAAATTATTTAATTTAGAAAGTAATAAGTGAAGTCTAGGTGGATTCTTCCTTGGGTATTTCTTCTCCATCTGTTTTCCAAAAGTATTTTCAACTTTCATCCCTGTCGTATTCTTAGTTAATTAGATAGTTAATTTTTAGTTTACAAACATCCCTTTAATTCTTAGGCTAGATAATAAAAAGATAGTAATTACTAGTACTTTTACAAGGATACGATATTTCCGGTCTCACCACAACTATACTACTGTTCGATAGGTGCACTTGCCTTAGTCGAATTTTTAGTAAGTTTAACAATCATCACATGAGAAAATGGCTAATATGTTATGTGAGTATATGAATCTTTAGTCAAGTTTACATGTGTTATATGCTTGGAAATGGTTAATGATTTTGGATGTATATGTGGTTGATTCGGCTATGGTTTATGCATAGATAAAAGTATATGTGAATTTGGTTGATATGTTTTGTTAAAGTGTTATTATGTGAATTGGTACTAAAAAAAATATTCGGCTATATTCAAATGTAGTTGGGGTTAGGTGTTTTACACTCTTATCTCCTATGTAGCTATTCTCGTCAAAAGCTAATCTGCATCAATTTTCACGTTGGCTCACCCATGAGAGGCGTAAGCTGTCATAGCCGCAAGCTTGAAGGTAGGATGAAGAAGATGATGGTCAAGAAAAAGCTCTCCCCCTCTATTTTTTTCTTCTTACGTCAACCTTTTATGTCCTCCTCCAACAGTATAGGTGTCATTTTCTCAGAATTATTCTGTCCTTATACGTACAGGTTCGTTATACCAGACTAGATAGTTCATGTATTTTTAGTTCTTATGCAGACAGCTATCAGGTGCTGTGACAATTCTGGATGCAATCTGAAATTAACTTATGTAGTGACATTAATGCAAAACGATAGCAAAATTAAGGATAAAATAGGCTAGGATTCACTGAGTTATAAAATGCAATTTACTAAATTGAAAATACTAAAATATATGCTCTGGATAACTAAATCGGAACAATTTAACCAATAAGTAAGGAGGAAAACCTATGTTCTTTCTAGTGCTATCAGAAACATTCAAGAATGATTATGGTTTTTTCTGAAATAAAGAAATGAAATAATTTGGAAATGAATGTAGGTTTCCAAAACTAGAAATTGAAATAATTCATTTGAAATCCTTTATGGATTGCTTAAAAAATTATTAAAAGAATGAGTTTATGGTTTTAGACTATTTTGAAGCCTGAAAATGAAAATAAATCATTCAGTCATAGTAAAATTATTAAGTTGTGAAACATTTAACATTTTATCAAAATTTTACTAGGGGTTAAATTGTCTGTTGGGGGTAAAATAAGGATGAGAAAATAGTTTTATATATAAATATTAAAGTTTATTTTTGAAATTGAAAAACTGAATCGGGTTGGATGATATTACAAAGTACAGGATCAAAAAGGCTTAGGAAGTACTCGTAATTGGACCCAATGTGAACCTCATGGACATGAAGGGGAAGACAACCCTAGTAAGAATACTAGGGTGTGTCGTCCACCCTAGTACTATTCTAAGTAAGATGTTATTTTTCTATTTGAAATAAACCGCACCAACTCACAAGGGTTCTACCTTCTCTTCCTATAAATAGATGGCACCGGTAGAGTTATTAGCACAACTTTGAGAGATTTTTATGTGCTGAGCAATAGAGAAAATGTAACACCTCTATCCCGTATCTATCACTAGAGTAAAGTTACGAGATATTACCGATCAATTCACAACATAAGGCATACATTTATTAACCGTAAAGCATTCATTATCATAAATCATTCAACACAATCACATTGTCCCTTATAAGGGCCTATGAGACCTTAAACATGCTTTTGAAGTGGTTCGAGACTAAACCAATATCATACAAAAATTTTGGAAACTTAAAAAAAATTTCAACCATAAAGAGGCCACACGCTCGTGTGAACATGTCGTGTGCCTCACACGGTTACAGACACACCTGTGTCTCAGGCTGTGTGAAAACAGGGCATACATACTGACTTGGGTCACATAGTCAACAACATGCCTGTGTGTCTAGCCCATGTGCCCTTCGAAGTGGCCACACACGCCCATATGCCAGGTCGTGCACTAGGCCATGCCAAAACTATAGAGTATACTGACTTATGCAACATGAACAAGTCGTGTGCTAGGTCGTGTGCCAAATAGGGGGTATACTGACTTGTACTACACGGCCAGTCACACGCTTGTGTGCAAGACTGCATAGAGCATACTGACTTCATTTTAATAACAACACCAGGGGACACACAGCTTTGTAACATGGCCATGTGTCACACACGGCTGATACACACGCCCGTGTCTCTGCCCGTGTGGACAAAAATAGGTTATTTGCAAAGCCAACTTGCCACCCTTACTCATGTTCAAATAAGCAACCAAAATAGTACCATTTCATCATACAATTAAGCAGCCAAAATCATCAACCAAATACACAATTCATACCATATCCATTTCAACCAAATTAAATACCAATTACCTATTCAAATACTTATCAACTCAACTTTCAAAAACATACTTCATCAAAGCATTTCTTAAGCATTATACACCATAAATCAATTAACCATTTGCAACTATAAAACCATAACCATATTCATACCAAACATGCCAAAATAAGCCATCATTCATGGCTATATAAATACAACCAAAACATATACATTTACAAGACATTTCTAATAGCTAAACACACATCAATATTAACATCATTTACAAACCAACTCTCATGGCTATAATCACAACCAGAATACCACATCTATCCTATACATACCATATACCATATATACACAACTCAAAAGTACCAAATAGATGTCTGATAGTGTGATGATGTTCCCGATGACTTCCAGAACCGAGCTAGCTTTGATTCACTATAAAACATAGAAAAATAACACGAAAAGCTTTATAGCTTTGTAAGCTCGTATGTAAATAATTTAATTCATCAAATAAATGTAAATCAACCAATTTCACATTAACTACAAACCTTTCTCATGTTTTAAACATGATTAAATACCATCTTATTAAACTCTCTTTATTTAATACTCGAATAGGTTCTATACATACCTGTATTGCCTCGTACTAGCCTCTTTTTCCACCACATCATCTGTTTACCCATTGAACCATTCGAAATAGAAATTTGATACTCAATAGTCTCATTCGATAAGTACCTATACCATGTGTAACACCCCTAACCCGTATCCATCGCCGGAATAGGGCTAGGAGGCATTATTGATCAAATACAACATACAACATACATTTCTCATACATGAATCCATTATCACATAAACATTAATCAAACATAATCATAATGTCCCTTATAAGGCTCTACAAAACCTTAAAACATGCTTGGAAGAGGTTCAGGACTAAATCGATAACTTTTGAAAACTTTAGGAAACTTAGAAAATTTTCTTGCATAAAAGGAATCACACACCCGTGTGAACAGCCCGTGTGCCTCACACGGCCATCAGACACGCCTTTGTCATAGGCCGTGTGAAAATAGGGCATACCTACTGACTCGTACCATACAGCTGGAGGCACGCCCGTGTGCCATGGCCGTGGAAAAACTATAGGGTATACAGACTTGGGTTACACGGCCTACCACACGCCCATGTGCCAACCCGTGTGCAACACACGGCCAGTAAACACATCCGTGTGTCTAAGCCATGTAACTCTTTGACTTGTTTTAACTAGGATTTAGGGGTCACACAGTCGATTCACACGTCTGTGTGCTCAGCCGTGTGGCACGAAAATAGGCTTGATTTAAGCCTTTATTCCCACCTATCATTCATATACCTAAAAGCATTCATTTGACATCATTTTCACATACAATAGGCAACCAAAATGACCATTTCATGCACATATTATGCCATTTAAAATCCATCCATTTCAATACTCAAACCGACAACCAAAATCATGCCAAAACAATATGCCATAACCTTAACTTCTATATGCATTTTCTCATCGTCTTATTAACTATTTCATGTCTCAAAACATATCAATTCATCATCTTAAAACCAATTCACAATATGCCATTTCTTAACCATGATACATCATTGATAATTAACCAAATCAATTAACCATCTAGCCAACACATGAACCATATTAAACTTGCCAAAACATAAGGCATTATATGCATCTTATATCACTTCTCAAACTTATGAATTAAACCAACTTATGTGGCCAAATACACACCAACATGTACAAGACAAATCTCATGGCTAAAATCATAACTCAAAACATATCATCATATCACTAGCCTATACATGCCATATACCATATTTACAAAGCATCAAAAGTACCAACAAGTAGTAGATAGTGTGATGACGATTCCTAATGATCCCTAATGTCTGAGCTAGCTTCGGTAATCTATAAAATAGGGAAAGAACACACAAAGTAAGCTTTAAAGCTTAGGAAGCCATATACAAATAAAACCATCTCATGAATCAACATCATTTCCATCAAATAAGCAATTTATACATAAGCACATATAAGATTACAAGCCTTCCCAAATGTATACACATTCAATTCCATAAGTGAATTCATCAAGTACTTCCCTTTTCAATACTTGTATGAATCTCATACGTATCTGAGTCACTTAACTCGTTCACACATTCTTTCTCGAATTGACTTTGCTCGTTGAACCGTTCCAAATCGTTAAGGATACTCGGAAGTCACATATAGCTCATACAATGCCATATCCCAGATATGGTCTTACATGTTATCACATATCGATGCCACTGTCCCATATAGGGTCTTAAATGAAATTATATAACGATGCCAATGTCCCAGACATAGTCTTACACGTAATCACAATACAATACCAATGTCCCAGACATGGTCTTACATGTAATCACATCTCGGTAATCCTAATGTCATGACATTTGTATCCTATACTATTCCTAAGGTTCGTACAGGACTTTCGGATATCATAACTTCATCGATTCTTACTCGTATTTACTCGTTCAACATTCATAGCAATTCAATGACAAGTAAAGAGTTATAAATCAATTTAAAAACATTTATTTGCATATGAACTTACCTTGTATTCGGGATAAACGGACTAGATCAACTATTTGACAACTTTCGATTTCCCCCGATCTAAATCTGATTTCTTTCTTTCTTGATCTATATGAATTCAAATTTAGCTCACTTAATCACCTATTCGTTCAATTTCATCCAAAAATACCTATTTGGGCATTTTTACACTTTAGCCCCTAAAGTTTCACATTTATTCAATTTAGTCCCTATTTCACAAATACACAAAATTCATGCAATTTGATACCTTCCCAAGCTAGAAAAATTTTCCTAGTGAGCATATCAGTCCATATTTATCATTTATTTACACATTTAGCCACATATTTTCACATTTTCACAAATAAATCCCTATTTGACATTTTTGTCAAAAATCACTTTACAAAACATTAAAATCTATCAACAAATATTCATTTTTCATCATCAAACATTTAAAAACTTAAGCATTCATTAATGGCACTTCACAAAATCATTGAAAACTTCAAAAATTAAGGCATGGGCTAGCTAAAATACAAAGCAACGATCACAAAAACATAGAAATCATCAAAAATCGAGCTCGAAACATACCTCAATCAAGAACAACAAGGGCCGAACCCTAAAATGCTTCCAAAGCTCTATTTTCTTTCTGTTATTCGGTTAGGGATGAAGAAATAAAGATGATATGACTTTTTTTAATTTATTTATCATTAATACATAGTTTACCATTTTACCCTTGGTTTTTAAACCATTTAATCATCAAATGTAAGGCCATTAATGTCCATTCCCACTATCAATGGTTTATTTACAACATAAGGACCTTTGGTTTAATAAACCATAGCAAATTGACACTTTAAACAAGTAGAATGCAACTTTTCCATTTTACGCGATTTAGTCATTTTTCTCAAATTGAGTTATTTAACGAATAAAATTAGCTCACGAAATGTTCACATATATATAGTCACATGCTATAAACACCAAAAATAATATTAAAATAATTTTTTAACCTCAAATTTGTGGTCCCGAAACCACTATTCTGATTTAGCTAAAACTGAGCTGTTACACCATGGCCCATAGCCAAATCAAGGTAACTTATCCGAAGAACTATTTTCATGGCCTGAAGCCAAAACATCCGATATGCATGGCCCGAAGCCAAATTGGTATAACTCGTACCTGAAGTTCTAATATCATGGCCCAAAGCCAAATCATCCGATATGCATGGCCCAAAGCCAAATCGGTATATCATCTTATAACATGTCACAAGTATCCAAATCAATTCCTAAGGTTCAACCGAGATTTCTAGCTTGTCAATTTCGTCTTCGAATAATTCCGTAGAGTCGTATTTACAATTCATACATTAATAAAAATCTCATAATCACAATTTAAGCAATATCAAAGCATTTAACATACATTAATAATGAAGTCGTCACCTACGAACTTACCTCGAGTATGAAAACGGTGGAATGAGTCAAGTACTCGATAATCCTACCTTTCCCCCGATCTAATTTCAGATTCCTCTTTTCTTGATCTAATTATATTCAAAATTAACTTCTTTAATCAACCACTCATTCAAATTAGTCCAAAACATACATTTATGACTATTTGCACTTTAACCCCTAAACTTTTACACCTTTAACAATTTAGTCCCTATTTCACAAATACAAAAAATTCACATATTTTCAATAAACCCAAGCTTGGTCGAACTTCATATAAGTCCCTTGCAGCCTAAAACTTTCATTTATTTCACATTTTAACCACACAATTTTCACATTTCACAAATTAATCCCTATTATGCATTTTCATCAAAATCACTTAACAAAACATGTAAAACTATCATCAAAATTTCATATGTCGACATTAAACATCAAAGAACACATAGATTCAATAATGGAAACTCTCAATATCTTTAATACTTTTGAAATCTAAGGTATGGGCTAGCTAGAATACGAAGCAATGATCTCAAAAACATAAAAATCATCAAAAACTGAGCTCAAAACATACCTAATTGCTTGAATTATTCCTAGCCAAATGAAGAACCCTATTTCCTCATGTTCTTCTTTTAATTTCGATTCAATAAGATCATAATGGATGAAATTTGTGTTTTATTCTACTTATTTTAACATTATTTACAAATTACCATAATTAACTTAAAAATATTTCATAATTACACCAAATGCCATGCCACTATCATCCACTATCATACTAATGGTCTATTTTCCACTTAAGAACCTTAAATTTAAGGTTTTATAGCTATTAAATACCTTTAGCTAATAGAATGGCCCTTTTACATTTTACGCGATTTAGTTCTTTTTCTCATATTGAGCAATTAAATGATAAAATTAGCTCACGAAATTTTCACACATACATGCTATCATGCTGTAAACACCAAAAATAATATTAAAATAATTTTTTGACATCAGATTTGTGGTTCAAATACCACTGTTCTGATTTAGTTAAAATCGGGCTGTTACAACTCTCCTCCCTTAGGGATTTTTGTCCCCAAAAATCTTACCAGTGAATAGGTTCAGATATTGTTTTCTCATAGTATCCTCGGGTTCCCATGTAGCTTCTTCAACCCCGTGTCGATGCCATAATACTTTTACTAATGTGATTTTCTTATTTCTTAACTCTTTGGTCTCACAAGCTAAAATTTGAATCGATTCTTCAGCATATGACATATCAGACTGAATTTCAACCTCGGTCGAGGAAATGACATGTGAAGGGTTGGGTCTGTATCACCAAAGCATCAACACATGAAACACATTATGTATTTTCTCTAACTTAGACGGCAATGCCAACAGATATGCCACTGGCCTAATTCGCTCGATAATATCATACGGTCTGATGAATTGCGGACTCAATTTCCCTTTCCGACCAAATCATAATATCTTTTTCCATGGTGACACTTTCAAAAACACTTTAACCCTGATATGGAACTCAATATCTTTCCGTTTCAAGTCTGCGTACGATTTCTATCGATCCGAAGCCGCTTTCAAACTGTCATGAATTACATTAACTTTTTCTTCAGTCTCTCTGATCAGATCAACCTCGTGAATCTTATTCTCACTAAGCTCAGTCCAGTACAACGGTGTTCTACATTTACGACCGTATAGAGCTTTGTACGGTGCCATCTTTATACTTGATTGGAAGCTATTATTGTAAGTAGATTCAACCAGTGATAGATATTTCTCCTAGCTACCTTCAAACTCAAGAATGCAACAATGCAACATATCCTCAAGTATCTGAATAACTCATTCGGATTGACCATCCATTTGTGGGTGAAACGCGGTGCAGAAACGTAGCTTTGTACCTAAAGCCTCTTGCAATTTCTTTCAAAATCGTGAAGTGAATTTCGAATCTCTATCCGAAAGAATAGATAGGGGAACTCCATGTAATCTCACAATCTCTAAGATATACAACTCAGCCAATTTATCAAGCGAGAAATTTGTACGTACCAAAATGAAATGGGCTGATTTCATCAATCTGTCAACAACAACCTAGATTTCATCTTTCTTTCTTGGAGATAAAGGCAAACCTAATACAAAGTCCATTGTTACTCTATCCCACTTTCACTCGAGAATCAAAATAGGCTGTAATAAACCTAGCGGCACTTGATGCTCAGCTTTGACTTGCTGACAATTCAAACATTTAGAAACAAATTCTGAGATATCTCGTTTCATGCCATGTGACCAATAATGTTGTTTCAAATAAATATACATTTTCATGCTCCCCAGATGTACTGATGAACTACTGTGTGCTTCGTTTAGAATATTCCAAATAAGCTCAAAATTTCTTGGTACGCATATTCTATCACGAAAGATCAAACAATCATCAGGCCCTATTCAAAACTCTGAATCAGAAGTCAACTCTCACTAAGCTTGTTTTGCTTGTAATTCATTATCAAATTTTGAGTTTCACAAATCTGCTGTGAAAATAGTGGTCTCACTTTCAACTCGGCTACTATCGAACCATTGTCAGACAAGTTAACTGTGTGTTCAAAACACATAAAGCAAATAATGACTTTTGACTCAAAGTATCAGTAACTACATTTACTTTCCCCGGATGATAGTCAATCACTAATTCATAGACTTTTAACAATTCTAACCATCTCTGATGTTGCAAATTCAAATCCTTCTGAGTCATAAGATATTTCAAGCTTTTGTGGTCAGTATAAATATGAAATTTCTCACCAAACAAGTAATGATGCCAAATTTTCAAATACGAACACTATCATGGCTAACTCTAGATCATGCATCGAATAATTCTTTTCATGCGGCTTCAATTATCTCGAGGCATAAGCTACAACTTTACCTTCCTGCATCAAAACACAATCCAAGCCATTTAACGATGCATCACTAAAAACTACTAATTCTTTACCCGACTCAGGCTGACCTAACACTAGTGCCTTTGTCAATAATGCTTTCAACTGCCCAAAGCTCTACTGACACTTTTCTAACCACTCAAATGTAACATCTTTTTGAAGCAATCATGTCATCGGAGCCACAATCATCGAGAAGCCTTTCACAAATCGTCTATAATAGCCAACTAGACCCAAAAAACTATGGACTTCAGATACATATCTCGAAGGTTTCCAATCTATAATCGCAGAAATTTTACTCGGGTCAACTCGGATACCTACGGCTAAAACTATATGTCCCAGAAAACCAACCTCTTGTAGTCAAAACTCACATTTGCTAAACTTTGCAAACAACTGTTTATCTCTCAAAGTTTGCAGCACAATTCTCAAATACTCAGCATGCTCAGATTCATTACGAGAGTAAATCAAAATATCATCAATAAACACAACTACAAATTGGTCTAAGTACAGCCTACAAAACCGGTTCATCAAATCCATAAAAATAGTAGGTGCATTTGTTAGTCCGAAAGGCATAACAAGAAATTCGTAGTGTCCGTACCTTATTCTAAATGCAGTCTTTAGAACATTTGATTCTTTAACTCGCAACTGGTAATAACCTGATCTCAAGTTAATTTTTTAAAACATTATTGTCCCTTTTAACTGATGAAACAAATCATCTATTCGTGGCAAAGGGTATTTATTCTTGATCGTCACTTTGTTGAGCTGTCGATAGTCTATACACATTCTCATCGTGTCATCTTTCTTTTTCACAAATAACACTGGTGCACCCTAGGGAGAGAAACTCAGTCTAGCAAAACCTTTATCTATCAACTCTTCCAATTGAGCTTTCAATTCTTTTAACTCTATCGGAGCCATTTTGTACAGAGCTATCGATATCGGTGTTGTTTCCGGTACTAATTCAATACCAAACTCAACCTCTCTGATAGGTGGTAAACCTGGTAACTTTTCGGGAAACACATCTAGATACTCGAGCACAACTGGTACTAATTCAATCTTTGTTTATGTCACTTTCGTAACAAGTACATATGCAAGATAAGCTTCACACCCCTTTCTCACAAATCTCTGAGCTAACATACACAAGATCACAACTGGCAAACTACTTAGATCATCAGATTTAATTCTAATAGTCTCAATATTCTGACATTTCAATTCAATTGTCTTTCGTCTACGATTCACTATAGCCTCACGCATTGTTAGCCAATCCATACCCAAAATCACATCAAATTCATCAAATGACAACAACATCAGATTAGCCAGAAAGTAGAAATCTCGATGCATTAATGGACAGATCTTGCAGACTTTGTCAACCAAAACACATTTGCCTAAGGAGTTCGATACTCTAATCACAAATTCAGTAGACTCTACAAGCAAAGTCTTACGGGATACTAAATTCATACATATATAAAAATGAGTTGATCCTGGATCTATCAATGGAATCACATTAGTATCATAGAGAGTGAAAGTACCGATGATAACATCTAGAGATGACACTTCTTCACGAGTGCAAATAGTGTAGGCTCTAGCAGGTGCTCTAGCCTTCGATCTTACTGTTGAATCCTTTGTTGTCCCTCTACTACCACTTACATTTTTGGTAACTCTAGGTGGTCTACCTCTATTCGGTGTGTTAATTGGTCTCACATTCTGAACTTTACTTTTCTCATCCAGCTCAGGGCAATCTTGTATAAAATGATCTATCGAACCACATTTGTAACAAGCTTTATTATTTTTATTCCTGCATTCTCTGAATTGGAGTCTCCCACACTGCTGACATTCGGGTTTGTTGTCTCACACACTGCCAACACTCGATACTGTTGTAGCTTGAGCTTTAGAATCGGAGTGTTGTTTTCTACGATCTCTATTCTAATATTCATTGGAAACATTTGGGCAAGCATACGAATCTCTAAATTTCTTTAGTGAAGATTAATATGGTTTACTCATTGATCTTTTTCTCAAGCCTCTAGCCTCTGAATCTACTTTTCTCTTTTCTTTGCTAAGATATTCCACTTTACAAGCCCTTCCAACTAGAACAACAAATTCTTTCAACTCTAGAATTCCAACTAGAAGTTTTATATCTTTGTTCAGCCCATCAACAAACCGCTTGCACATTCTTTCTTCAGCATACTTGCTTAATCATACGAATTCTCTTTCATACTCAGTAACAATCATTCTGCCTTGTTTTAACTCTAGAAACTCTTTATGCTTTTGATTAAGGAATCGTTGACTTATATATTTTTTTTGAAATTCCATCTAAAAGAATTCCTAGGTAACCCATTCTATTGGAACCACAGATATCAACATGTTACAGCATTGATAAGCAGTGTCTCTCAGCAAATATACAACACATTTAATACATTCATCAAGATTACAAGACAATTTATCAAATACTTGAATCATACTTTCGAGCCAGAACTCAGCTCTCTCAGCATCATCATCAACAGTAGTCCGAAACTCTTTAGCCTCATGTTTATGAATCTTATCTACTGGTAGCTTGTTCAACCGTATCGGGTCTATAATTTGAGAAACAATAGGGATTTGTTAAGGAATAGGTGGGGTAGAGGTTGTTGAGCAGTCGGATTCGTTCGAACAAACTCCGTGAACCACTCATTCATTATTTGGAAAAAAGGCTTGTTTAGCTTCTCCCTCGTGGCTACTGTTACAGGTCTAGAATTTGATGGCGCTGCCCCTTGAGCGAGAGCAGGCGCATTACTCTCCACATCATCGGCTACAGCTCTTTCGGTATCCATTACTATACTAAAACATAATTTAAGTTGTCAAGAATCGTTACACTATCCTAGAATATATATGGCATGTTTAGCTAGACTCTCACACACACGCTACGTTAGTTCTAGAATTGACTAAACCGTAGCTCTGATACCAATAAAATGTAACAGCCCTAACCCGTATCCATCACCGGTGTAGGGTTACGAGATATTATTGATCAATTCACAACATAAGGTATACATTTATCAACCGTAAAACATTCATTATCATAAATCATTCAACACAATCATGTTGTCCCTTATAAAGGCCTACGAGACCTTAAATATGCTTTTGAATTGGTTCGAGGCTAAATCGATATCATATGAAAATTTTGGAAACTTAGAAAAAATTTCAATCATATAGGGGTCACACGCTCGTATGAACAAGCCGTGTGCCTCACACGGTTACAGACACACCCGTGTCTCAGGCTGTGTGAAAACAGAGCATACATGCTAGCTTGGGTCACACGGCCAACCACACATCCGTGTGTTTAGGCCGTATGCCCTTCGAAGTGGCCACACACGCCCATATGCCAGGCCGTGCCAAAACTGTAGGGTATACTGACTTCTGCAACACAGCCAAGTCACACGCCCAAGTGCTAGGCTGTGTACCAAATAAGGGGTATACTAACTTGTACCACACGACCAGTTACACACTCATGTGTGAGACCGTGTGGAGCATACTGACTTCATTTTAATAACAACACCAGGGTACATAGAGTTGTGTAACATGGCCATGTGTCACACACGGCTAAGACACACGCCCGTGTCTCTGCCCGTGTGGACAAAAATAGGCCATTTGCAAAACCAACTTGCCACCCTTACTCATGTTCAAATAAGCAACCAAAATAGTACCATTTCATCATACAATTAAGCAGCCAAAATCATCAACCAAATACACAATTCATACCATATCCATTTCAACCAAATTAAATACCAATTACCTATTCAAATACTTTTCAACTTAACTTTCAAAAACATACTTCATCAAAGCATTTCTCAAGCATTATACACCATAAATTTGTTAACCATTTGCAACTATAAAACCATAACCATATTCATACCAAACATGCCAAAATATGCCATCACTCATGGCTATATATATACAATCAAAACATGTACATTTACAAGCCATTTCTAATAGCTAAACACACATCAATATTAACATTATTTACAAACCAACCCTCATTGCTATAATCACAACCAAAATACCACATCTATCCTATATATGCCATATACAATATATACACAACTCAAAAGTACCAAATAGATGTCCGATAGTGTGATGATGTTCTCGATGACTTCCGGATCCAAGCTAGCTTTGATTCACTATAAAACATAGAAAAATAACATGAAGTAAGCTTCATAGCTTATAAGCTCGTATGTAAATAATTTAATTCATCGAATAAATGTAAATCAACTAATTTCACATTAACTACAAACTTTTCTCATGTTTTAAACATGATTAAATACCATCTTATTGAACTTTCTCTATTTAATACTCAAATAGGTTCTATACATACTTGTATTGCCTCGTACTAACCTCTTTCTCCACCACATCATTAGTATACCCATTGAACCATTCAGAATAGAAATTGGATACTCAATACTCTCATTCGATAAGTACCTATACCATGGCCTATAGCTAAATCAGGGTAACTTATTCGAAGAACTATTTTCATGGCCCGAAGCCAAAACATCCGATATGCATGGCCCAAAGCCAAATCGGTATATCATTTTATAACATGTCACAAGTATCTAAATCTATTCCTAAGTTTCAACCGAGATTTCTAGCTTGTCAATTCCATCTTCAAATAATTCCATAGAGTCGTATTTACAATTCATACAGTTTTAGCAATATCAAAGCATTTAACATACATTTATAATGAAGTCGTCGCATACGAACTTACCTCGAGTATGAAAACGACGAAATGAGTGAATTACTCAATAATCCTACCTTTCCCCTGATCTAATTCTAGATTCCTCTTTTCTTGATCTAAATATATTCAAAATTAACTTCTTTAATCAACCACTCATTCAAATTAGTCCAAAACATACATTTATGACTATTTTTACTTTAGCGCCTAAACTTTTACACCTTTAACAATTTAGTCCCTATTTCACAACTACACAAAATTCACATATTTTCAATAAACCCAAGCTTGGCTGAACTTCATATAAGTCCCTTGCAGCCCAAAACTTTCATTTACTTCACATTTTAACCACACAATTTTCACATTTCACAAATTAATCCCTATTATGTATTTTCATCAAAATCACTTAACAGAACATGTAAAACTATCATCAAACTTTCATATTTCAACATTAAATATCAAAGAACTCATAGATTCAACAATGGAAACTCTCAAAATATTTAACACTTTCAAAATCTAAGGTACGGGCTAGCTAGAATACGAAGCAACAATCTCAAAAACATAAAAATCATTAAAAATCGAGCTCAAAACATACCTAATTACTTGAATTATTCCTAGCCGAATGAAGAACCCTAGTTCCTCTTATTCTTCTTTTAATTTCGATTCAACAAGATGATAATAGATGAAAATTTTGTTTTATTTTACTTACCATAATTAACCTTAAAAATATTCCATAATTACACCAAATGCCATGCCACTATCATCCACTATCATACTGATGGTCTATTTACCACTTAAGGACCTTAACTTTAAGGTTCTATAGCTAGTAAATACCTTTAGCTAATAGAATGACACTTTTGTATTTTATGTGATTTAGTCCTTTTCTCAAATTGAGCAATTAAACGATAAAATTAGCTCACAAAATTTTCACACATACATGCTATCATGCTGTAAACACCAAAAATAATATTAAAATAATTTTTTGACATCGAATTTGTGGTTCCGAAACTACTGTTCCAATTTAGTTAAAACCGGGCTATTACAAAGTATTTATCTTAACTATTACATATATTTTTCTAGAATAACAATTCTACTGGTTTCTATTAAGAAGGGAGAATTTTTGTTTTCACCCAAAAGGAGAGAAAACTTTTTCTAGTTCTGTGTTTCTAATCAATTGGTTCGAACCCACACTCGAAGCAATTTGTGGTACAAGAATAGTGAAGAAGATCGGTTCGTTGAAAGCCAAGAACAACAAACGTTCACTAAGAAGAAAACATAGGTACAAGTTCGGTAAGGTTTATTTCTATAAATATCACAAACTAGGTCAGTTTTGAAAATCTTAATTTTCCATTATAAAAGAAAATCGTTTTGAAACCAAATTTTTTCCAGCAATTGCAATTCCACCAATAGTGGTAGTCAACAATCCGCATATCTACATCTTTGTTAAGCTGAGTTAGGAAGGTAAAATGGAGGCCTGAGATGGAGTCAAAGAAGGTTAAGTCCCAAAAAAGGGTTACCTAAAAGAGTACAACAACTATTAAGTCATCCGATATGTCCTCAAATGATCAACATAAAAAACGCATGGGCGTTGACCATGCAGTCAAACTACAGAATCTTCTGGGTCCACCAGGGAGTTAACTTTTTATATTCAAAAAATTAGAGTCTTCCGTGACTAACGTTGTACAAAATCTCACTAAGTTCTCTTGAACTTATGGTTGTACAGCCTTGTATGTAAGGTCAAAGGTTGACTCAAGGGCAGTGGAGGGGCCAAGCCAGTCACTGCCATGCTCGCGCGATCGACGCCATGGTTGTATCATCCATATAAAGGGGCACCCCTAAAGGCCATTCCTCAAGGATTAAATTAGTCTGTCTTTACCATTTTTAAATAATTATTCATGTTTAATGAGTAAGAAGGACTGTAGGAACTTGGTACTATATGATATAGAATATAATTGAAATTGAAAATTTGAAACCTGTTGTTATCTATAGATTTGGGTAAGAGTTGATTTTTAGTAATGGATGTATACTTTAGTGTTGACAAAATCTGTAAGTAATAGGTTACAAATTTTGTAAAGCTATTCAGTTCAATTTTGATACTTGATACCCGAACTCGGCGATCAGGTCAGTTATAGGGTGTTACATTGATTCCTTAACATGATAGTATGCAGCAGAACCAAACACGTGGAAGAAATTATAATTTGTAGCAGGCTTTCCACTCCATTTCTCCAATGGTGTTTTTCTTTCAATTGCAATAGATGATAGGTGATTAATGAGATGACATGCCTATTTTATAGCCTCAACCCAAAACTCTTTACCCAATCCAACATTGGATAACATTAATCAAAGTTTCACCAGTAACATTTGATTCATGTGTTCTGCCACCCCATTAAATTATGGTTTAAATTTGACAATGAGGTGTCTAATGATGTCCTTATCTTCACAAATCTTTGCAAATTGATCACTTCTATACTCTCTACCATTTTCTATGCAAAGGTGCTTGATCCTTTTGTCTACTTGAGTTTCCATCATCGTTTTCCACTTAAGTAAAACTCTTAACATTTCATCATTAGTCTTCATTGTATACACCTATGCTTTTTGAAAATAATCATAAAAAAATCTATGTAATAATGTTTTCCTCCCAAAGAGCTTGTTTTAGAGGGGCCCTAGACATCTAAGTTAACACAATCCAAGATGCCTTTAGTATCATGAATTGTAGTACTCATAGAAATCCAATTCACATGTTCTTTCTCCTTTCAATAATCCTTGATTTATAAGTAAGTTCAAGGATTTTTCACTTACATGCCCCAAGTGCTTCTAACTCATAATTTTCAGTTGATGTCGCAATAATTGTCCCATTAATTGTACTACCCAGATAGTAGTATAGATTATTATTCTTGCAAACCCCTTTCATTACCATGCATGCACCAAAAATAATCTTTATCACACCATCTTTAGCTCTCACTTCAAAACCTTTTGATTCCAAGGTTTCCATAGAAATGAGATTCTTCATCAAATCTGGCACATTACACACATCATGTAAATTTATGATTGACTTATCATAATTTATCAATTGAATAGAACTAATCTCATATGTGGTAAAGAAGTATTATCTATTGTATAGACTTTTCCACCTTTTAGTTCCTTAAAATCAAAGAACCACTCCAAGTAAGGACGCATATGATAACTACAGGGTGAATCCAACATCTATACATCAGAATAAATAGTTACAAATGTAACAAGTGAGAGATATGAATCTTTATCATCTCACTCAGTTACATTTTATTCTGCTATAGTTTTCCCTTTATCAGATTTACCCTTATTTTTCAACTTTGAGTAATCTTTCTTCCAGTGTCCTATTTCTCGATAGAAGGCACACTCATCTTTACTCAGTTTCCTCCTTGACTTGGATCTCTCCTTCTGAACTTTACTGTAGTTGTTGAACTACCCCAGACTACCAAAGCTTTTGCATCTCCGGTTGAATTTCTTTGCTTTTCCTTCTTTCTCAATTCATAACTATATGAAGCTACACACACTTCACTGAGAGGAATATTAACCTTCTTGTGAAGTAGAGTATTTTTGAGGTTGATAGTCTTTCAATCTTTCTCTTCCATATTTCTGGTTTCTTTTCATTAATGACAATGTCTAGACCTTGCTGAAAGAGAGCACCTAGAATCTCAATTTATCGCATACCGAAATGACCCGTACCATCAAAAATATCCACTGTCAATCTTGTATTTGTCATTGCCAGTCTTGTCCACATGGATGATGTTGGAGCTCTTAGATTGTTCACCATTTCAACCATAATTTTTCAATATGCCTAAGGAAATCTTTTCTAATGTGGAAGATCGATTTAAACCGCAACCATAGAGCATATTTCAAATAACCTTCGACTCTGATATCACTTGTTGTGCAAATAGGGTAAAAATGAGTAAATTATTGTACTAAAAAACCACACTAGTTTCAGTTCCTAAGAAAGATTGGAGGGGTCACAAACAATCCTACTTAAAACACAACCTCCTAAACAGAATATCCCTATAATGTAATTTCATAGCACAATATATCACTACAATTGTACCCTATAAAATATTGAAAGATAAATAAAATAATAAAGAACACCAAAAATTTAATGAGGTTTAACAAATTATGCTTACGTTTTCGGACACTATCAAATATATTTCACGACAAAAAATACAAGTGAAAATTATAAATAGGAAGAGAGAAAAATTGCCTTATGAAGAAAATGACTAGTTTTGGGATGATTTAAAGGTGGAGAAACCACCTTTATTTATAGTAGTATAAACACTCCATAACCTAGAATTTTTTAGATGTGAGATTGTGTTATTTCAATAACTCTTATATCTATAGTAATACAAAATTTTGAATGTATTGTTGTTTTTTTAAGCATTTTGATCTTTTCAAATCACATCCAAATGCCTAAGCCACCTGCTACCTAACGCTCCCAATTTAATTTAAATTATAGATACCCATACATTTTTTTTCATAAAATAACTTTCATTAAAAAAGAGAAATTCATACAAATTGTAATTGATAACAAATTCTATCCAAAATAGAATATGAAAAAAAGGAGTCAAGGCATGCAAGTTTAAACATGGTTAAGATACAAAAACAAACTATAATAATACCATTATAAAAATGATTATGCTGACCAGAAAGAAAAATCTCCAAAACAAAGTAAAATCGTTAACAAGTTAAAACCTCCCGCACGACAGCATGAGATGCTCATTAAAGAAAATATGAACCAAGTTTAAAATATATAATTATAAAAATAAAGCTAAACTAAATAAAAAGTTTTTGCAATTTATTGTAAGAATATAATATTTTTAAAAATTATTTTAAAAATGATGGTTTTACTTTAACAAATAAGTATTTGCAATGTCATATGACAGGTTAATTATGTTTGTGAAACAATGTCACACTTTATAATTTCTTTTTCTTAAATTGAGTTGAGTTGTTATGTCAGTTTCTTATAAAATTGTCATGGTAGATGACGGTTTCACGTTTCAATTTTATTATTTTTAAAATTTAAATTGTCATTCACATGCATAATAAATCCAATCACTTTTATAAGAGAAAAAAAAAATGGATACCTTAGTAACAATTAGGGCGTCAAGAAATCTGAGTACCATAAAGCCCTCGTGACAAAAGTTTCCTTTCTTAGCAGTACAGTAATGTTCGACCATCAATTATTAATTGCCCGAGCTTCCAGGCCCACCTTGGCTTGAATAATCAAAGCATTTTGAGCTCCACGAACCATTCCAAGGCTACTCCCTCAGCTTTCTCCAACAGGAATTTTCAGGAAAATGGAAAACCAAATCCAGAGAAAACCCAGAATTCTGTGCCTCCATGGATTCAGAACAAGCGCTGAAATTCTCAAGAGACAGGTCCTTCGATGGCCTGCAGCTGTGCTTGATAAGCTGGACCTCGTTTTCCTTGATGCCCCATATCCTGCCCAAGGGAAGTCCGGTGTTGAACGCTTTTTTGATCCTCCTTACTATGAATGGTTCCAAGCTACAGAGGTATACTAGATTTTTCCAAAAAAATTACAGTTCAAGTTCATTTCTTTTTACTCCATCTAAGCCTGTAACTGAATCTTTTCTTTATTCTACTTGTAACAAGGATTTCACTGAGTACACAAATTTTGAAGAATGTCTTGCGTTTATTGAAGATAATATGATAAAGAGTGGTCCATTTGATGGTTTTCTGGGCTTCTCCCAGGTGGGGTGTGTTTGAATCATCTTACGAAACATCTTCAAATGTTCAATTCTTGTGCCCAAAATTGATCTGAATAGGTTTTTTAATCCCCCTTTTACCTGATGAATCTCAGGGAGCCCTTTTATCTGCTGCATTGCCTGGAATGCAGAGAGATGGATTAGCTCTTACCAGGGTTCCAAGAATCAAGTTTCTGATAATAATATCAGGAGCCAAGTTTGGAGGGCCAAAGTTCGCACATCATAAGCTCACTTCCAATGCATATTCATCACCTCTTGAATGCCCTTCTCTCCATATCACAGGTATTTTAAAGCTTTAAATAGCAGTCCATTTAATTATATCTGAAACACAGCAAATATAAACCAATGTTCTGGATTAAATTTCGTTCATATTTCGGTAGAAGCAATCTTCAGGCAATACAAAAAGACTGGACTAAAACATGGATTCAACTTTAATTTGCAGGAGAAACGGACTTCATGAAACAAGAATCAACTTCTCTGCTGGAATATTTTGTGGATCCTTTTGTGATTAATCATCCCAAAGGCCATACAATTCCAGAACTTGGTGCTTGCAAAGAAAATTAATTTTTTTTTCTTCCAGAATTGCTGTTAATAGTTCTAACCTTTTGTTCTTTTCCAATTTTCCAATTATTCCCAGATGAGAAAAGTACTGAGGTGATGCTTGGGTTCATTGAGAGGATTCAGAAGACAATGGCAACAGCTGATGAACAGATCTACTTAAATGCGGAAACCTAACTAGTCTATTTCAAATAAGACGATTTGGGGTGTGATATTAATGCTAGGTATTAATTAAATGAAACTACTATGTATGTTCATGATGAATCAATGTCACATGAGTAGTTAAAAAGAGTCGAAATTATGAATGATGGAAGTATCATCTCAAACTTTTATTTCCCTTTTCTATTCTTTTCATTCTTTTCCAATGCATATAACCGTCCGCTATATAGTTATAAAATCCAAGTTTAGAAAATTGGTGAAAAATGGAAAAATAGGTTCGAATTTCAACTTATTTTTAATATATTTAAAAAATATTACTTTTGAACAAATACATATATATTTTTAATTTAACGTAAGCCAACTCTGGTTTGGGGCTTTCAATTTGGACTGAACTAGATACCTGAAGTATGTTCAGGTAAATGATTCATAAAGAAATTAGAACATATTAAATTAAAGACTAATAAAGCATAGTTTAATTATTCATATAATTAATTTTAAAAATTTATGATACAAACAGATTATCCAAAATGCGTCAGTATATCTAACCTTGTTATTTAAATTATGATTACGTTAGTGTCATGAGTAATTATATATCAATTTAATTAGAAAAATTATAAAAATATTTTTTCATACTAAAAATAAATTATATTATTTAAGAATACTTTAATTTTTTTATTTTAAAAAATAAAAAATTTTAGTGAGATTTAAACTATGTGAATTGTATTGGAAAAACTTTAAATTTACCACTCAATTTTATTTTGAACTTTTCATACATTTTAATTTTATTATACACACTTTATTGCCACAATCAATTGTATATTATTAGTAATATTATTGATTGAGATGGTGTCATAAATTAACTCGATATCATCTTAGGATTGATATTAATACCATGATACATAATTGTATTCGTTTAATATTCTTAATCTAATATATTCGTATGTTTAATTTCGTTTTACTTATAATTTAATTTATTTTTTATTTAATATCGTACATAATTCATGTGTTATTATTATTAATTAGTTTCAAATAATATATTTCATTATTTATTGTATGTTATTTACAAACACAAATTTATATTTTAAATAATTGATTTTAATTTCATAAATCAATCAAAGAAAATAGATAAATTTTTTCTACAGAAAGCATAAGTTGTAACACCCCTAACCCTATCCGTCGCCGAAATAGGATCCTGAGGTATTACTGAACAAAAGCACAACTCTGAACATTCACACAAGTCATATTCATATATGTAAACAAATATCTAATTAATTGTTAATCGTGAAATTATTAACACATAATACATAAAAAAAAAATACAAATCATATAATGAGCATTGTAATGATATTCGAATATTTAATAAACATCAATCATTTTCAGTCATATTTCTATATATGTATAAATTAAATCAAATAAAATCTAACACAAGGCATTTTAGAAATTAACTTATACTGCATTAATAATCCATGAATGGTCAAATAAATTTCAATAAATAAATAAATCTTATACACATTTTAATCATAATGAAATGGAACTATTGCCGAACATCAATAATGATGCTAATCAAGCTTAATTCACATACTAAAAGTATACTTAATCATTTATTTATAGTTAACCATTTTATAACACAGTAGCGACTTGAATTGCGCTCATTTTACATGCCAAAATGTATGTAAACAACTAGTCTTTTACCACCAATTTGGATATTTAAACATTACATATATTGGACATACCTTCTATATAAGTCCAAACCAAAGTCAATTATATGCATAACCATGAGCATTATAATCAACCGTATTCATTGTCTCATTTTAACAAAGCATATCAACCAACTTCACACATATTTATATATATAAATACCATAGCTGAATCAACTAATATGCTTAGGAACATGTATATTTATTTGTACCATGACAGATATATCAAATACTTAGATATATAAATGCAAAACCAAATCATCAATCAATTTATTCAATACATAAATCTAGCATCACACCGAATATACTTGTCAATCAAATTTAACTATTACTATCATCATAAGTCATATCCGAATCATTTTAACTAAGAGTCACACATCCACATGATTCATACCATATGTGTATCATGTCCGACTCTTTCAAACCACATCTAAATCATCAAGCAACTTCAATCACATATCACATATACCTCTGTCTATGAATAACTTTAGCTGAACCATTTGCATGCACATCCTACGTCGTCAACCATTTTTAAAACATATAGTACCTAACACAAATATTATACATTCATAGCACATAACCTCAAGACTAAAATGGACATAAACCATACTTAGCATAACCAAATTCAAACATAAAAGATTAGCCATTTTCGCTTGGCTTAGATTACACACAACTAAAACCCAACACTTCAAAACGTAATCCAGCCTATACATGCCATAGATCCGAATATTCAGTTTATAAATACCGAAGACAGTCGATAGTCTGATAAGCTTCTCTGACGATTTCCCGAGTTCTTAGCTTGAGTCCAAAATTTATAAAAACAGAGATAACAAGAACACACACACAGAGTAAGCTTTCATAGCTTAGTAAGTCATAAACAAATAAATGACTAATTGACATAATCAAATCATTTATGCTAAACCAAATTATACTATCTTAGTTACTTTAAATCTTAAGCTTAAAATTTCATGTATTTTATATGTAATTTCACATATAGATTATTTATGGCCGAATGAGTATTTATACATCTCAACAAACTATCATCAAATTTTCTAGCCAAAATCTCTTTATCGTAACTTGTATACATATACATCTATATACATAAATTTATAAGTCAAAGGATAATAATCACATACTTATTTATATTATATGCCGAATATACATACATATATATGAGCAAAATATCCTTTTCATACATAAAGGTTACCTTGACCGAATGCTCAAATAGTTAAATGAACAAATTATCATTAAATTTTAAAAGCCAAAATCTCATTATATAACCAAATATGCCTCCACTCATATATACGAGCTCATAAACCAAGATACAACTTCACATACATACTCTTATTATATGGCCTAATATACAAGATCATATATACACATATTCAAGAATCATTTTAACAATACTCATATTTCTTGTTCATAAGGCCAAATACACTTCCTTTGTTCACATACATTTTTCATTTACATCACACACAATTTGTAACAAATATCAATTAACTTTCTTACCTTATTTCAAGTAGATAATAAGCTAACTCGTACCTGGTCAATCAGCTCGTTTTACATATTCATTCATAACTTGTCGTTGCCCGATGAACCATTCGGAATTGGATAGGACACTTGGATAATCACACATATCGTACAATGCCAACGTCCTAGATGTGGTCTTACATGTATCCTCATATCGATGCCACTGTCCTAGACAGGGTCTTACTCATAAACACATATCGATGCCAATGTCCCAGACGTGGTCTTACACGTAATCACATATCGAGGCCAACGTCCCAAACATGGTCTTACACGTAATCTCATATTGATATTACATATACATCCATGTATCAACTTTAACTTGGCCAAAATACACATACACATATATTTTCATTAACAAAGTTATCATTCACTTCCAAGGTCACAATATCATCATATAGTCAAATATATATATACTCATGATTCACACTTTAATAACACATACATATATCATTTAGCCGAATATATATTTGCAATTAATATACATATAATCAACACTTTAACATGTATAGCTCATGTCATCACTTCAAATACCAAAACTTATTCATTAATTTATCATCAAACATAAATTATTTTTCATTACTCAATGCCAATTCGTAATTTAATACTAATTATTACAATTATTTATAGATCACCTATATTAAAATTTAACGACATCTATTTACTTGTAGACTTACCTCGGACGATGTAAAACGAAACGGGACAGCTAGTCGACAACTTTTGTTTTCCCCCGATCCAAATCTAACTTCTTTGGTTCTTGATCTAATCATATTCAAATTAAGCTCATTCAAACATATTTTCATTCAATTTAGTCCAAAAACACATAAATGGGAAAATTACCATTTTACCCCTAACATTTTCACTTTTTACAATTTAGTCCCTATTGCACAAAACACAAAATATGCAAAATTTCCCTATACCCATGTTTGGTTGAATCTTACCCATTACCATACAAGTCCATATATTTCATTTATTTCACATTTTAGTCCCTCAAATTATTATTTTTTACAATTTAGTCCTAATTACTCAAAATCATCAAAAACTCCAATACAAATCATGTTAATCTAAAACATATGTTTCATATTTCATCATCAAACAACAAAAATTACAAGCTCTCAACAATGGAATAACTCAAAATATTCACCAAAATAAAAAATTCAAGTATGGGTTTACTAGTACTCAAAGCAACGATCTCAAAAACGTAAAAATTATCAAAAATTGAGTAAAAACAAACCTTAAATCATGCTTGGGAGGTGGACGAACCTTGAAACCTTGATATTTTCTTTCTTATTTTCATATTCGGTCATGTAAAAATAATGTCCACTTTGATTTTTAATTATATGTTTATATTATATACATTTTATTACCTAATTTACTTATTTAACCTTGGTATTTTAATATAAAACATTTATAATGGTTGTCCACAACCATCCACCATTATAAATTATGGTCTAATTTCAACATAAAACCTCCATATTAAAAGAACAACAACTATTCAGCCCTTTCACACTTTACCTCTCAATTTTCCTTTTATGCGATTAAGTCCTTTTATTTAATTGGATACTCAAACGACAAAATTAAATCACAAAAATTTCACACATACTAATTCACACAAAATAAACACAGAAAATAATTTTTAAATATTTTTCTAACTCAGATTTGTGGTCCCGAGACCACCATTTCGACTAGGGTCTATATCGAGCTATTACATAAGTCCCCCAATGCCGGCCACACATGTGGCAAGTTTGAAGGTTTCAAACTTGCTATTTTATGGTCAGGGCAAATCTAGAAAGGCATAAATAGTGGAGGGGTTTGAATTCAAAATGAAAGAGTCTTCAAGAGCTATTTTGCAAGCCAAATAATTAGCCAAACTGTAATATCCCGAATTAGGGCCTAATCGGAATAGTGGTTTCGTGACCACAAATTCGAGATAGAAATAATTATTTTATAATTATTTTTAGGTTTATGATATGATTGCATGATTGTGTGAAAATTTCATTACGAAATTCTATGCATAAAGTGCTTAATTTGAAATTAGGGACTAAATCGAATAAGTTGCAAAACTTGCATTCTAGAAGTTTCTAGTATGAAATTGTTTTGAAATATTAATTAGGAGGTCTTAAATAGAAATTTTACCAATTTCTAAGTTTATGGACAAAAATTAGACATGGATGGAATTTTTGGAAAGTTTAGTAGTAAGGGCATTTTGGTCATTTAGGGGTAAAATGAATTAAAATACAAAATTAAAAGCCAATTTTGCTCATCTTCAACCCCATGGCCGAATATAGCAAGGAGAAACCATGGCTAGGTTTTTTCAAGCTTTCAAGCTCGATTGTAAGTCCATTCAAGCCCCGTTTTTCAAGTTCTTTACGTTTTTGGAGTCCCGGTAGCTCAATTTAGCTTATGCTAGCAATAATTTAACCTAGGGTTTATATTTGGAAAAATAACCATAGGTGAAATTTGTGTATTTTGGTGTTTTATGATAGAATATGAGGTTTTAAATTATGTTAGACAACTTGTGCTACTCGGTTTTAAGTGAAAACGAGCAAAAAGGGCTTAATCGGTAAAAATACCTAATAGTCATAAGTACATGTTAGAGTGAGAATTTGATGTTTCCATAGAAGGGAAAAATGATCAGCATGTCATAAAACATAAGAAAATAGGCTGAAGTTTAATTTACGAGCTTTGGGGCAAAAGTGTAAATATGCCAAAGTTTAGGGGAAAAATTGTAATTTTTCCAAAATATGATTTTGGGTCAATTTGAATAATGTGAGTTCTAATTATACTATATTTTAAATGATAGAGCAAGGAAAACTGAAATTCGGGCTAAAATGGGGAAAATACCAAGTTGTGGACGAAATGGTAAAAGTAGCCATTTTCGCATACGAGGTAAGTTCATATGTAAATGTTGGTAACATAGTTATTATTTTAAATGTTTTTATGTTATTTAAATGATATGATAATTATTATGAAATATTATACTCGTGATAATTGTTTGATAATATGTCAAATTATGTGATATACTTGGAAAATGTGAAATACTACGGAGTATCGGTATCGATATTCCGTAAAAGATGGTTGAGACACATGATTGGGAAAAAGGTCCCGTTGAACCTTAGGAATGGATTAGGATACAAGTGACATGTCACTAGGATGGTTGAGCATCCGAACTCGTTGAGTTGAGTCCGAGTTCACTTATGGATTGAGTTGAGTCCGAGTTCGTGAGATGTAACTAGGCATCCGAGCTCGTTGAGTTGAGTCCGAGTTCACTTATGGATGCGAACGCCCGAGCTCGTTGAGTTGAGTCCGAGTTCGCTTATGGGCGGGTTACATAGTAGCTTGGCTACATACGTGGCACTTATGTGCAAACTTTCCATGTATCCGAATTATATTCCGATGTGTTCAACGGGTAAAGTTCTACTCAAATGGAGGAATACTCAAGATGAAAGGGACGTATTGGCAAGTGTTGTGAAATGGATACTTTGAACAGGTATGTACTTAACCCTCAGGTTGAAAAATCGATATAACAACAATATGGTAAGATGATAAATGAAAATATGATATGAATGTCTTGGTGATGATTATGCAAATGATGCTTTATGTTTGCTTATATGGTTATGTTACTTGCTATTTGCATGTGAACTTACTAAGCATTTATGCTTACTCTCTCCTTTTCATTCCTTGTAGTGTTAACAAGCCAGCTCAGAAATCGGGAACGGTTGGAGGCACGCTCACACTATCCGTATACCATGTTGGCATAATGGCTTGTATATTTTGAGTATGGCATGTATAGCATTATAATCATTTTGTATATATGGTCTTATGATATGGTTATTGAGTAGTATAAAAATGTTTGGTAATGATTAGCCATTGGAATGGCTAATTATGATCATATTTGGTGTTATGTATGTCAAATTGCTAGTTAATCCATGGAAACCATGAAATAGGTAAAATTTACCATAAAATAGATTCAGACAGCAATAGTGACGTGAATTTGAAAAATCATTAAAAATAGTAGAGATATAATTAGATAATGAATAAAATATGGAATTGAAGAATTATGAGTCTATTTTCATATGGAAGAAACGAAACAGGTATATAAGTTATATTTTATGAGATATTTAAATTTTTGTGAAACAGGGCCAAAGCGATTTCTGGATCCCCTGTTCTGACTTTGGAAATTCACCATAAATTGTATAAAAATAATTAGAAGCCATAGTTTATATTTACAGATTTCTAGTTTTAAGAGAAACAAACTTCATAGTCATTGAAATTCTGTACAGAGAGATATCTTATTCGTAATACACAGAGGTCAGAGCAGTCGAACCCTGAAACAGGGGAGACTTTAACTAATAAACTGTACTAATTGGCCTAGCCAAAAATTCTAGAAAAAAATTTAGAAATAGATATATGAGTCTAGTTTCAGGGAAAATTTACGGAATTGGATTTTGAGTTTCAGAACTCGAGATATGAATTTTTAAGCGACTGTGACGCAGTTAGCCAGCTTGTCTGGAATTTCTAAAATTAAATTGTTTGAGCTGTTTAAGTAATGAATTAAGTCTGTTAACACCTCGTGTTCGACTCCGGCAACGGTCTCGGGTACGGGGCATTACATTTGGTGGTATCAGAGCAGGTTAGTCGGTTCTCGGGCTAACCTAGCATGTGTAGATGTTTAGCTATACATGCTACTGATCTGTGATAGTGTGATGTCTTCCGACGCGTATGAGTACCGTCTTATTTAGACAGGGTACTCTCCAACTGAGCTGCGCCAACCATGTTCAACGTTATGTGAAGGTATTTGAGTAAAATTATGATTATGATAAGTATCGGTTCAGAAAAATATGAATAAAGGTTTATGATACATATGTGATAAATATTCATATTTGCTTAATGCTCATATGATGTAGTGTATATGGCTTACTTGATAAGATGAACGGAATAAATAGAAAGTAGTAGAGGTATGAATAAAAGTCATAATATTATGATACGAATGAAAATGTCCTTGTTTTGATTTGGACGTCGAATGTTGATGAATGCTAATGATATATAATTTTTATGAGATAAAGGATTATAATGAAATGAACTTCTCTATGTTAAATTGTTGGGTGAATTATATGATTGTAATGATATGTACATGATGATGATGCACGAAATGAAAGTTATGATTGTGGTGCAAATATCTATGTTTGTTTGGCCTTATATGATGTCATGAGCATGACTTAATTTAATTAAATGAATGGATAAGTAAAGCTATCTAGAAAACATAGAATGTATGCATAAGCATATTGTCTAAATGGGACAATAGGAAAATTTGTGTAAGCCAACATGAATGTTGCATTGCCTAAATGAATGACATGATTTTGATGATGTTGCTATGATGATGGAAGTTGTGTCATATGTGTATGTATAAGAAAGTCGAGTCAGAGGTCCTACAACCCCCTCCCCCTTACCGAAATGGTACTTATAATGGAATTTCATGAGATTTGTATTGAATAAGTTTCTGGTTGAGAACCCAAAGAGTTCAGTGATAGAATAATTATAAGTATGATCAGAGATTGAAAATGAGCTGATAAGTAAAGTCGAGCGATAAAGTATCAGATTGACGTAAAGATTATTGGAATTATGCCTTTGTTCCATTAGAAAAGGAATTCTCCTTGGTAAATCGAATTACTCAGTGCGTGGTCGAGAAAAGTGTAAATCAAAATTTATTCAGAACTTGCCTTCTTTAGTGAATGGTTTAATATGAAATTTGTGACGGCAGAACTAGTTGGGGAAATGATATTTGAAATGTGAACTATCTCGAGTGTGATAGTTATGACTTGGATGATTTAGCGAGTCTCTTTTGAGATGTTCTATGTGTTTACCCGTTCTCGAAATATTTCTATGGCTATTGATCTTACGAAGAAATTCTTGTTATATGGGAATGTCTTTTAATCTGGTGTTGGATGAAAGCATTGGTAGTCCGACTGGTTTATAATTTATATTGCTCTATTTCATCGGGTATTCTATTTCATTTAAATCGATAAGAATTGATGAGAGAATACATATGATATTATGATTACATTTCTTCTACTTGATGCTTCATCTGATATATATGTATGGGAAGATATATTGTTCTTGTTATATTTGATTCTAGTGGGATTAAATGATGTTTTCTTTTGGACTTTCTTTCTTTGAAGAATTATCGGGGTATTCTGTATTTTCTCTATGAGTTTGGTTTTCGATTCTCCGGCTTGGTTTTCGATTCTCCAGCATAGTATCATATCTTGAGTTTCTTTATTCTGGATTTCTTTATTCTGGATTTCTCTATCTTGGATTTCTTTATTCGGTTTTCTTGTTATCTTTGTTCCATAATTTGTCAATTATGACTCGTGTTCGAAGTGCGTTCTTCAGCTCGTGATAATCATGTCAAATATGACTATACTTCTAATTTGATCTTGGTAATGTGGTGATTTTAGTATTGGGGTTTTTTTTTCTTCTAATTTCTGTGTAAGGATTTGACATCAGAAAAGGCATAAGTGATAAAAGCGCGAGTTTCAGTCGGTATGGTGAATTATCTATTTGAAAGATTTCATGCGACAATTATTTCAGGATTATTGTAACGCCCCGTACTCGAGATCATTTCCGGAGTTGAACACGAGGTGTTACCAGACTTAATTCATTACTTAAACAGCTCAAACAATTTAATTTTAGAAATTCCAGACAAGCTGGCTAACTGCATCACAGTTTCTTAAAAATTCATATCTTGAGTTCAGGAACTCAAAATCCAATTCTGTAAATTTTTCCTGAAACTATACTCATATATCTATCTACTAATTTTTTTCTAGAATTTTTGGTTGCGCCAATTAGTACAGTTTATTAGTTAAAGTCTCCCCTGTTTCAGGGTTCAACTGCTCTGACCTCTATGTATTACAAATCATTTATCTCTCTGTACATAATTTCAATGACTATGAAATTTGTTTCTCTTAAAACTAGACTCAGTAATAAATCTATACATATAAATTATGACTTCTAATTATTTTTATAAAATTTATGGTGAATTTCCAAAGTCAGAAAAGGGGATCCAGAAATCGCTCTAGTCCTGTTTCACAAAAATTTAAACATCTCATAAAATATAACCCATATACCTGTTTTGTTTCTTCCATATAAAAATAGACTCATAATTATTCAATTCCATATTTTATTCATCATCTAATTATATCTCTACTATTTTTAATGATTTTTCAAATTTACGTCACTACTGCTGTCTGAATCTATTTTATGGTAAATTTTACCTATTTCATGGTTTCCATGGATTAACTAGCAATTTGACATACATAACACCAAATATGATCATAATTAGCCATTCCAATAGCTAATCATTACCAAGTATTTTTATACCACTCAATAACCATATCATAAGACTATATATACAAAATGATTATAATGCTATACATGCCATACTCAAAATATACAAGCCATTATGCCAAGATGGTATACGAATAGTGTGAGCGTGCCTCCGACGCGTTCGATTTCCGAGCTGGCTTGGCTTGTCAACACTACAAGGAATGAAAAGGAGGAGTAAGCATAAATGCTTAGTAAGTTCACATGCAAATAGCAAGTAACATAACCATATAAACAAACATAAAACATCATTTGCATAATCATCACCAAGACATTCATATCATATTTTCATTTATCATCTTACCATATTGTTGTTATATCGATTTTTCAACCCGAGGGTTAAGTACATACCTGTTCAAAGTATCCATTTCACAACACTTACCAATACGTCCCTTTCATCTTGAGTATTCCTCCATTTGAGTAGAACTTTACCCGTTGAACACATCGAAATATAATTCGGATACATGGAAAGTTTGCACATAAGTGCCATATATGTAGCCAAGCAACTATGTAACCCGCCCATAAGCGAACTCGGACTCAACTCAACGAGCTCAGGCGTTCGCATCCATAAGTGAACTCGGACTCAACTCAACGACCTCGGATGCCTAGTTACATTTCACGAACTCAGACTCAACTCAACGAGTTCGGACATTCGCATCCATAAGTGAACTCAGACTCAACTCAACGAGTTTGGATGCTCAACCATCACATGTCACTTGTATCCTAATCTATTCCTAAGGTTCAAACAGGATTTTCCTCGAACACATATCCTTGCCTTAGTCTTAGTAGTAGAATGCCGGAACCAATATACTCAGTAACAATTATGTTTAACAAGTAATTCACATAATTTGCATTTTATTTGAAATTAACCACAAAGCATATATTTCATGATAAAAATCAGCATATGACATAATTGACATCAATGACTTAAAAATAACAATTATGCTACATTATTTACACATGAACTTACCTTGGTACCAAAATACAAAGATTTTGCAATTTAGTCCACAATCTTTTCTTTTCCTCGATTGGGGTCGTTTTCACGTCTTTCTTGATCTAAAATAACACATTTAGCTTATTTAATACTCACATTATCAAATTAATCCTTAATTCAAATTTTGGCAAAATTACAATTTTACCCCTAAACTTTTGCATATTTACATTTTTGCCCCTAGGCTCGGGATTAAACTTTATTCCTTATTCTTATGTTTTACAACATGATGATCACTTTTCCCTTCTATGGAAACATCAAATTCTCACTCTAACATGTACTTGTGACTATTAGGTATTTTTACTGATTAAGCCCTTTTACTCGTTTTTGCTTAAAATCGAGTAGTGCAAGTTGTCTAACATAATTTAAAACCTCATATTATATCATAAAACATCAAAATACACAAATTTCACCTATGAGTATTTTTCAAAATATAAACCCTAGGTTAAATTATTGCTAACATAAGCTAAATCAAGCTACCAGGACTCCAAAAACGTAATGAACTTGAAAAACGGGGCTAGAATGGACTTACAATCGAGCTTGGAAGCTTGAAAAACCCTAGCCATGGTTTCTCCTTGCTATATTCGGCCATGGGGTTGAAGATGAGCAAAATTGGCTTTTAATTTTGTATTTTAATTCATTTTACCCCTAAATGACCAAAATGCCCTTACTACTAAACTTTCCAAAAATTCCATCCATGTCCAATTTTTGTCCATAAACTTAGAAATTGGTAAAATTTCTATTTAAGGCCTCCTAATTATATTTCAAAACAATTTCATAGTCGAAACTTCTAGAATGCAAGTTTTGCAAATTATTCGATTTAGTCCCTAATTTCAATTTAAGCACTTTATGCATAAAATTTCTTCACGAAAATTTCACACAATCATGCAATCATATCATAAACATCAAAATAATTATAAAATAATTATTTCTATCTCAGATTTTGTGGTTACGAAACCACTATTCCGATTAGGCCCTAATTCGGGATATTACAATTATTTTTCCCAAGTCTGATAATAGAATTTCATTTTGTCCGGATAAAAGAGTAAATAGTCTGAACGAGAAGTGTATATTTATTAGGAAAAGTTTGATATTAGTTAAAGTCACTACGAATGATAAGGTTTTCATTTTGTAAAAGCTGAAAAGTTTATTAGATGTTCACAAAGTTCGGATAGATGAGAATATTGGTAACCGAAGCGTCTGAACTAGACTAGTCTACATTGAGTAAAGACTTCCTGACTTTCAGTAATGTACTGTTGTATGAATTGTGATGTGTTTCAAGATAGTGAGGTAATGTGATAGTTTAGAGCATTCGATGTTACATAAAATCGGAGTTGTTAAAAGGGGTTAAAGCCGAGCATTGGGATCTATCAAAATTATCCTTGTCAGTGTTGATATTGGGATGGAAATGAGAAGGATTATTCTTGAGGCCATATCAGAATTATTTCCATGGCAGAAAGAGGAAAATGTGATGTATCCTATTGTTAAATGTCTGGCGAGATCTATAAATCATATCTGTATCGAATGAATTCTTACTCATCAGATTCATGGAAATTTAGGTCTCTTTGATTGTTGGATTTCTTGGAATTCCGGTCTCCATTAATCAAGTTAAGATTCGGGTTTTATGTCATGATATCATGGGAAAGCGAGAAGGGTTGAAAATTTAAGAAACAGTTGAGAGTTGAGAGACCGTAAGCTTTGAGATCATATGAGAAATTAAAGAGATTTATTGGAGAGGTACAGTTTAAGTGAAAGTTCTTGACATAGAATATGAGATTAAAAGTGAAGACCACTTTTTCAGTAAGACTTTTCGGGGGACGAAAATCCCTAAAGGGGGGGAGAGTTGTAATATCCCGAATTAGGGCTAATCGGAATAGTGGTTTCGTGACCACAAATCCGAGATAGAAATAATTATTTTATAATTATTTTTAGGTTTATGATATGATTGCATGATTGTGTGAAAATTTTGTTGTGAAATTCTATGCATAAAGTGCTTAATTTGAAATTAGGGACTAAATCGAATAAGTTGCAAAACTTGCATTCTAGAAGTTTCTAGTATGAAATTGTTTTGAAATATTAATTAGGAGGTCTTAAATAGCAATTTTACCAATTTCTAAGTTTATGGTCAAAAATTGGACATGGATGGAATTTTTGGAAAGTTTAGTAGTAAGGGCATTTTGGTCATTTAGGGGTAAAATGAATTAAAATACAAAATTAAAAGCCAATTTTGCTCATCTTCAACCCCATGGCCGAATATAGCAAGGAGAAACCATGGCTAGGGTTTTTCAAGCTTCCAAGCTCGATTGTAAGTCCATTCTAGCCCCGTTTTTTAAGTTCTTTACGTTTTTAGAGTCCCGGTAGCTCGATTTAGCTTATGCTAGCAATAATTTAACCTAGGGTTTATATTTGGAAAAATACCCATAGGTGAAATTTGTGTATTTTGGTGTTTTATGATAAGATATGAGGTTTTAAATTATGTTAGACAACTTGTGCTACTCGGTTTTAAGTGAAAACGAGCAAAAAGGGCTTAATCGATAAAAATACCTAATAGTCATAAGTACATGTTAGAGTGAGAATTTGATGTTTCCATAGAAGGGAAAAATGATCATCATGTCATAAAACATAAGAAAATAGGCTGAAGTTTAATTTACGAGCTTTGGGGCAAAAGTGTAAGTATGCCAAAGTTTAGGGGAAAAATTGTAATTTTTCCAAAATATGATTTTGGGTCAATTTGAATAATGTGAGTTCTAATTATACTATATTTTAAATGATAGAGCAAGGAAAACTAAAATTCGGGCTAAAATGGGGAAAATACCAAGTTGTGGACGAAATGGTAAAAGTAGCCATTTTCGCATACGAGGTAAGTTCATATGTAAATGTTGGTAACATAGTTATTATTTTAAATGTTTTTATGTTATTTAAATGATATGATAATTATTATGAAATATTATACTCGTGATAATTGTTTGATAATATGTCAAATTATGTGATATACTTGGAAAATGTGAAACACTACCGAGTATCGGTATCGATATTCCGTAAAAGATGGTTGAGACACATGATTGGGAAAAAGGTCCCGTTGAACCTTAGGAATGGATTAGGATACAAGTGACATGTCACTAGGATGGTTGAGCATCCGAACTCGTTGAGTTGAGTCCGAGTTCACTTATGGATGCGATTGTCCGAACTCGTTGAGTTAAGTCCGAGTTCGTGAGATGTAACTAGGCATCCGAGCTCGTTGAGTTGAGTCCGAGTTCACTTATGGATGCAAACACCCGAGCTCGTTGAGTTGAGTCCGAGTTCGCTTATGGGCGGGTTACATAGTAGCTTGGCTACATACGTGGCACTTATGTGCAAACTTTCCATGTACCCGAATTATATTCCGATGTGTTCAACGGGTAAAGTTCTACTCAAATGGAGGAATACTCAAGATGAAAGGGACGTATTGGTAAGTGTTGTGAAATGGATACTTTGAACAGGTATGTACTTAACCCTCGGGTTGAAAAATCGATATAACAATAATATGGTAAGATGATAAATGAAAATATGATATGAATGTCTTGGTGATGATTATGCAAATGATGTTTTATGTTTGCTTATATGGTTATGTTACTTGCTATTTGCATGTGAACTTACTAAGCATTTATGCTTACTCCCTCTTTTTCATTCCTTGTAGTGTTAACAAGCCAGCTCGGAAATCGGGAACGGTTGGAGGCACGCTCACACTATCCGTATACCATGTTGGCATAATGGCTTGTATATTTTGAGTATGGCATGTATAGCATTATAATCATTTTGTATATATGGTCTTATGATATGGTTATTGAGTAGTATAAAAATGTTTGGTAATGATTAGCATTGGAATGGCTAATTATGATCATATTTGGTGTTATGTATGTCAAATTGCTAGTTAATCCATGAAAACCATGAAATAGGTAAAATTTACCATAAAATAGATTCAGACAGTAGTAGTGATGTGAATTTGAAAAATCATTAAAAATAGTAGAGATATAATTAGATAATGAATAAAATATGGAATTGAAGAATTATGAGTCTATTTTCATATGGAAGAAACGAAACAGGTATATAAGTTATATTTTATGAGATATTTAAATTTTTGTGAAACAGGGCCAGAGCAATTTCTGGATCCCCTGTTCTGACTTTGGAAATTCACCATAAATTGTATAAAAATAATTATAAGTCTTAATTTATATGTACAGATTTCTTATTGAGTCTAGTTTTAAGAGAAACAAACTTCATAGTCATTGAAATTCTGTACAGAGAGATATCTGATTCGAAATACAAAGAGGTCAGAGTAGTTGAACCCTGAAACAGGGGAGACTTTAACTAATAAACTGTACTAATTGGCCTAGACAAAAATTCTATAAAAAATTTTAGTAAATATATACATGAGTCTAGTTTCAAGAAAAATTTACGAAATTGGATTTTGAGTTTCAGAACTCGAGATATGAATTTTTAAGCGACTGTGACGCAGTTAGCCAGCTTGTCTGGAATTTCTAAAATTAAATTGTTTGAGCTGTTTAAGTAATGAATTAAGTCTGTTAACACCTCGTGTTCGACTCCGGCAATGGTCTCGGGTACGGGGCATTACACAAACAAGCTAATTGGGTCGGCATGTGGGACAGTTTTGGGCTGCCCAGTGCTCAGTGGGATCGGCTTTCTCGGTTCAGCTCAACTAGGCATCTTTTCATAATTAATTAATAATAATTTATTTAACCCCAAAGTAAATTGGATTAAAATTAAAATTAATTATATTATGAATTGATATTCATAATTTGGACCATCTTAGGCTGAAAAATTAATTTGCCTTGATGCTTCAAAATCGCTTCTCGATTTTGCGCTTCTAGTAGTGTCTACGAAGTCAATTTTCGCCTTTTGTGCAATTCTATTGAAAATTATCAAAATTAATCAAAATTTAATATAAAATTAATTAAAATTTAACATGTTAAAAATTTAAGTGCAATTTAATTATTTTATAATTATTATATATTTTTCGACAAGAATTTTACCGAAATTATATGAAGTTGAGTTAAAAAGGGCATGAAAAAGTGTGTATATTTTCGTGTTTCCATGTACCCATATTTTACCATGTGATGATATTGCTAAGTTATGTGTTTAATCACTACCTTGTGGCTATGGTTAATGTTATGTTTATGTCTTATGTGTATGCAGATGAAATGGTAAGTGTCCAATAAGACGTAAGACATGTTTATATGAAACTCAATGGAATGGTGATACATGGACAAACATGATATGTTGTGATGGATGATAAATCCAATTGAATCATACTCAAGTAAAATGGTTATCCATGTCAAATTCATATGTATCATGTTTAAATGAACTAATATGTGTTGTTGATGAGCTAGGGCTTATGCCAAGCTTGTGGATATGATTGATGTTTATGATTATGCTTGTACTATGCATACAAAACGGGTAAGAAAAGGAAATAAAACGGTAAGTATGTAATTGGGATGTATTATGATTTATTATATGTGAGCAAATTTCTTATGCTATGGATAAATACACTGAATCGAGAGTTAATAATGTTTTTTAGGCGTATGATAAGCATTGGGGATGAAATGGAAAGTAAGTAAATAGAAATATGTATAATCTTATAAAAGGGATTGATCATATATGTTATGTCTCATGAAATCTTATCATGTTATGAATGGTCAATAAATATGCGACATTAATAAACTTACTCATTTATGAGTTGACGATCATATCGATTTATGAATCTTATAGCATTGGCATAGATTTATGTTTATTCTATAAATATTAACATTGAAATGGAATATCATGCTTAAAGGTTATACGAGCTTACTAAACATACATTGCTTACATAGTTATTTTCCTTTACCTTGTAGATTATCGAAAGCTTGATCGGGTTGGAAGCTAGTCGGAGATCCATCACACTATCCATCGATTTTATCGGTAGATTTTGATGTTTTGGTAGTGGTTATAATGGCATTTATAGGTGGAATATGTCTATTGTTTAGTTGATGATAATGGCATGTAATGTTACTATGAACTTGTGAAACTTATGTTACTTTGACGCTTAATGGTTGGTGTGTATGTGATTAAATTGATGCATGGTTTTTATGATCAAAGTGGCAAGAGTTGGCATGATTGCAAAGTGATCATTTAGGGCATGTTTTGATATGAAATTTAGTCAAGTATGTTTGGTTGAATTATGACCATTAGGACATAATTTGGTATATATATATGTTGGTTGTTGGAACTATTTGGAAATGGCTAGAATGGTGACATTTAAATGGTTTTGATGCATGTGAGAAGTGGTCCCAATGGTAAAGTCATTTTGATATGTTTGATATAGAAACAAGTTAATTGATAAGTGGTGAAATATACATATATATAAGTATGTTATTGTTAATGATATCTTAGCATTTTGGTGCTTTCATAGTTGATGTTAGAATGGTCAAATTGATGTATGTTTTGGTGACCATTTTGGTATGTTTGTATATGATTCTGACATGTGGTCATGGTGGTAAGTTTGGTAAGGAAATTAGATGAGAAATGTATGGTTGGTTAATGGCTAAAATTATGCAAATGTTCAAACATGTTTAGTGTAACTCCCCTAACCCATATTCGTCGTCGGAACAAGGTTTCAGAGCATTACCGGAACTTTCAGAACATTTTTCAAACAAATTATGTAAATGTAATATCCCGAATTAGAGCCTAATCGGAATAATGGTTTCATGACCACAAATCCGAGATAGAAATAATTATTTTATAATTATTTTGAGGTTTATAATATGATTGTATGATTGTGTGAAAATTTCGTGACGAAATTCTATGCATAAAGTGCTTAAGTTGAAATTAGGGACTAAATCGAATAATTTGCAAAACTTGCATTCTAGAAGTTTTTAGTATGAAATTAATTTGGAATATTAATGAGGAGGTTTTAAATAGCAATTTGACCAATTTCTAAAATTTTGGACAAAAATGGGCTTGTACATGAAAATTTTCAAAGAAAGGTATTAAGGGTATTTTGGTCATTTGGTAATTAAAAGATTAAAAAAAGGAAAAAGATGGCAAAATATGTCCATCTTCTTCATTAGGACGAAAATTAAAGGGTTCTCCATAGCTAGGATTTTTTTCAAGCTTCCAAGCACCATAGTAAGTGATTCCTAGCCCCGTTTTTAATGTTATTTACATTTTTGGAGTCCCGGTAACTTGATTTAGCTTATGCTAGCAATAATTCAACCTAGGGTTCATATTTGGAAAAATACCCATAGGTGAAATTTGTGTATTTTGGTGTTTTATGATAGAACATGAGGTTTTAAATTATGTTAGACAACTTGTGCTACTCGGTTTTAAGTGAAAACGAGAAAAAGGGCTTAATCGGTAAAAATACCTAATGTTCATAAATACATGATAGAGTGTGAATTTGATGTTTCTATAGAAGGAAAAAAATGATCAGCATGTCATAAAACATAAGAAAATGGGATGAAGTTTAATTCCCGAGCCTAGGGGTAAAAGTGTAATTTTGTAAAAATTTAGGGGCAAAATGGTAATTTTTCCAAAGTTCGTATTTGGGGCTGTTTTGATGAATGTATGTATTAAATAAGATTAATTTGGCATTATAGATCAAGAGAAACGAGATTCAAGTCGTGATCGAGGGAAAAACAAAGTTTACGAGGAATAGGCTTGATTGTTAATATTTTGTATCGAGGTAAGTTCATGTGTAAATGTAGTAACATAATTGTCATTTTAATTAATTTAATGTTATTTATGTGATATGATGATTAATATCATGAAATATTATGCTTTATGGTTATTATTGAATAATATGTAAATTATGAATTGCTACCGAGTATCGATTTTGATATTCCGTGGACGAAGGCAAAGATGTGTAATAGAGGAAAAAGCCCGTTTGAACCTTGGGAATAGATTAGAATACAAGTGACATGTCACTAGGATGGTTGAGCATTCGAACTCGTTGAGTTGAGTCGGAGTTCACTTATGGATGCAAATGTCCGAACTCGTTGAGTTGAGTCCGAGTTCGTGAGATGTAACTAGGCATCCGAGCTCGTTGAGTTGAGTCCGAGTTCACTTATGGATGCGAATGCCCGAGCTCGTTGAGTTGAGTCCGAGTTCGCTTATGGGCGGGTTACATGGTAGCTTGGCTACATATGTGGCACTTATGTGCAAACTTTCCGTGTATTCAAATTATATTCCGATATGTTCAACAGGTGAATCTTAAGAGAATAAGGAGAATGCCTAAAACGAAGGTGACATGTTGGTAAGTGTGGTAAATGAGAAAATTTGACAGGTATGTACTTAAATCTTCGGGTTGAGAACTTGGTATGATGAAATCGTAGCATGATATTAAATGCAAATGTAACATGAATGTCTTGGTGTTGTTTATGCAAATGATGTTTTTATGTGGAATTGCATGATTATGTTACTTACTATTTGCATGTGAACTTACTAAGCATTTATGCTTACTCCTTCCTTTTTCCTTCATTGTAGTTTTGACAAACTTGCTTGAGAATCGGGATAGGTCGAAGACTCGTTCACACTATCCGAAGGCCTAAATTGGTAAAATGGCTTGTGTATCTTGAATGTGGCATGTATGGCAAAACACTCACTTTGTGTGAATGATCTTATGATATGATTATGCTTTGGCAAGAAAAGAGTTTTGTGAATGATTAGCCATTGGAATGGCCAATCTAAATCATATTTGATATCACGTATGTTTAAAGTGATATTTAGTCCATGAAAATTTATAGTAAAGTAAAATTTGCTATAAAACAGAATATTGCTGCAGCAATGACGTGAATTTCAAAAATCACTAAAAATAGTAGAAATGGACTTAAATGATGAATAAGTTATAGAATCGAAGCTTAATGAGTCTATTTTCATATGGATGGAACAAAATAGGTATATGAATGATATTCTATGAGATGTTTACATTTTTGTGAAACAGGGCCAGAGTGATTTCTGAATCTCCTGTTCTGACTTTGGGAATTCACCATAAATTGTATAAAAATAATTAGAAGTCATGCTTTATATGTACAGGTTCCTTATAAAGTCTAGTTTTAATATAAATAAACAGAATAGTAATTGAAACTCTGTACAGGGAGATATCTAATTCGTAATACACAGAGGTCAGAGTAGTCTTACCCTGAAACAGGGGAGATTTAACTAATAAACTGTACTAATTGGCCCTACCAAAAATTCTAGAAAAAAATTAGTAAATAGATATATGAGTCTAGTTTTAGGAAAAATTTATGGAATTAGATTTTGAATTTCGGAGCTCGAGATATGAATTTTTAAGTAACTGTAATTCAGTTACCCAACTTGTCTGGAAATTTTAAAAATAAATTGTTTAAGCTGTTTAATTGATGAAATTAAGTTTAGTAACACCTCGTGCTCGACTCCGGCGACGGTCTCGGGTACGAGGCGTTACATTTGGTGGTATCAGAGTAGGTTTAGTCGGTTCTCGGACTAACGTGTTGTATGTTCGGGTTTTGCTATACATGCCATGCCAAATATATATATTGTGATAGTGTTACGACTTCTGACCTTTTAAATGATTTTTATTATAGTAAATGGATCCCGATCCAGCTGTGGCTGATGATGTAGAAAGTAATGCACCGGCTCCGCTGAAGGGGCGGTGCCAACCGAAAAATCCACCTCCTATCTGTTGGTCAAGGAGGAGGAGAGGGGCTCGAGAAGCCTTTCTCCGGTGATGAGTGCTCGTATATCTCGAGTTCGTTTGTACGAACCCGAATGCACAACCTCCCCCACCTCCCCCGATTCCTCAACCTGTACCCCTGATGCCTCAAGGTATGGATCTGATGAAATTTCACAGAACTCCAGTTGACAGAATCCGTAAGCAAAGGGCCGAAGAATTCAGGGCAAATGTTGATGATGATGCTGAGAAAGCAGAGTTTTGGCTTGAGAATTCTATTCGGGTATTTGATGAATTGTCTTGTACACCTGAGGAATGCTTGAAATGTGCTATATCATTGTTGAGGGATGCAGCTCATCATTGGTGGAAGACATTAATTTTAGTAGTTCTGAAAGAGAAAGTGACTTAGGAAATTCTAGACTTATTGGACTCGAGTGCCAAAGATGTGGTAGAATTCATTTTGGTCGATGTAGAATTAATGATAGATCTTGTTACCGGTGTGGTTCTCCAGATCATTTCATTAAAAATTGTCTGGAGATGAATGAGAAAGAAAAATTTCAGAGTGTAAAAGCTAGTGGTGCAAACTCGAGGGGAAGATATTCGAGAAAAGCTGAAAATGAAGCAAGCAGCAAGAATGTAGTCAGAGATTCAGCAGTTAAACCTGAAGCAAGAGCTCCAGCTAGAACTTATGCCATAAAGGCACGTGAAGATGCTTCATCACCCGACGTAATTACTGGTATATTTTCTTTTTATGATGTTAATGTTACTGCTTTGATTGATCCTGGTTCTACTCATTCATATGTGTGCATGAAATTGGTGTCTAGTATGAATATGCCTGCTGAGTACACAGAATTTATGATTAGAGTGTCGAATCCATTAGGAAAATGTGTGATAGTTGATAAAGTATGCAAGAAATGTCCTTTAATGATTCAGGGTCATTACTTTTTGGCCGACTTGATGTTGTTGCCGTTTGATGAATTTGATGTTATTTTGGGTATGGATTGGTTGACATTGCATGATGCTATAGTAAATTGCAAAGAAAAGGTTATAGAATTAAAGTGTGAAAGTGGTGAAATTCTACGGGTTGAACCAGGCAAATTAGAGGCACTATCTAGTGTGATTTCTTCGATGTCGGCTCAGAGATATTTGAAGAAGGGTTATGAAGCTTATTTGGCGTATGTACTAAATACAAAAGAAATTGAAAAGAAAATTTAATCAATGCCGATTCTGTGTGAGTTCGCGGATGTATTTCCAGAAGAGTTGTCGGGTTTGCCTCCAGTCAGGGAAGTAGAATTTGGTATTGAGTTGATACCGGGAACAGCTCCGATCTCGATTGCTCCGTATAGAATGGCACCAGCAGAGTTGAAAGAATTAAAGTCGCAGTTGCAAGAGTTGACTGACAAAGGCTTTGTGAGACCAATTTTTTCACCTTGGGGTGATCCCGTTTTATTTGTGAAAAAGAAGGATGGTTCTATGAGATTTTGTGTTGACTATCGGTAATAAAACAAGGTGACAATCAAGAACAAGTATCCATTGCCGAGAATTGATGATTTGTTTGATCAGCTAAAAGGAGAAACATGGTTTTTAAAGATTGACTTGAGATCTGGGTACTACCAGCTGCGAGTAAAAGAGTCGGATGTGCCTAAAACTGCTTTTAGATTAAGGTACGGTCATTATGAATTTTTGGTCATGCCATTCGGATTAACAAATGCTCCTGCTGTGTTTATGGATTTGATGAATCGTATATTTCAGCTGTACTTGGACAAATTTGTTGTGGTGTTTATTGATGATATCTTAATTTATTCAAAAGATGAGACAGAGCATGCTGAGCATTTGAGGATAGTTTTGCAAACTTTAAGAGATAAGCAGTTATATGCCAAGTTTAGTAAAAGCGAATTTTGGCTTCGGGAAGTTGAATTTTTGGGTCACATTGTTTCAGGTGATGGTGTACGGGTTGATCCTAGTAAAATTTCGGCCATTGTTGATTGGAAACCACCGAAAAATGTAACTGAGGTTAGAAGTTTCTTGGGGCTAGCTGGGTATTATCGGCGGTTTGTAAATGGATTTTCTATAATTGCTGCTCCTATGACTAGATTACTCAGAAAGGATGTTAAGTTTGAGTGGACGGAAAAATGTCAATGAGTTTTGAAGAATTGAAAAAGTTATTAATCAAGCACCAGTGTTGGTACAACCCGAATCAGGGTAAAGAATTTGTGGTGTATAGTGATGCTTTCGAAATGGCTTAGGATGTGTACTTATGCAAGAAGGAAAAGTGGTGGCTTATGCTTCGAGGCAGTTAAAATCTCACGAAAGAAATTATCCGACTCATGATTTGGAATTGGCTGCTATAGTATTTGCTTTGAAGATTTGGCGACATTATCTGTATGGTGAAAAATGCCGAGTATATACCGACCACAAAAGTCTTAAGTACTTGATGTCACAAAAAGACTTGAATTTGAGACAGCGAAGATGGTTGGAGTTATTGAAAGATTACGAGCTTGTTATTGATTACCATCCAGGAAAAGCGAATGTGGTTGCCGATGCTTTGAGCAGAAAGTTGCTATTTGCTTTGAGAGCTATGAATACTCAGTTAAAGGTATCAGATGATGGTTCGATTTTAGCAGAGTTAAGAGCAAGATCGATATTTTTACAAGAAATTTGTGAAGCTTAGAAAAATGATCAAGATTTACAAGCCAAAAGAAAACAATGTGAGGTTGATACAAGGTCAGATTTTAGGATCGGTTCTAATGGTTGCTTGATGTTTAAAAACCAGATTTGTGTACCAAAAAATGATGAGTTGATTCAAAAGATTTTGCATGAAGCACATAATGGTTGTTTGGCGATTCATCCGGGCAGTACGAAAATGTATATGATTTGAAGAAAATGTATTGGTGGAACGAAAAGAAAAGAGATATCTCCGAGTTTGTATCAAAGTGCTTAGTTTGTCAACAAGTGAAAGTTGAACACTAAGGACCTTCGGGTCTACTTCAGCCTATCATGGTTCCTAAATGGAAATGGGATCGAATTACTATGGATTTTGTATCAGGGTTGCCGTTAACTCTGGGGAAGAAAGATGCCATCTGGGTAATAGTTGACAGACTGACTAAATCAGCTCATTTTATTTCGGTACGTACGGATTATTCTCTTAATAAGTTGGCTGAATTGTATATCAGTGAGATTGTTAGACTTCACGGAATACCTTTGTCAATCATTTCGGATAGAGATCCGAGATTTACTTCGTGGTTTTGGCAAAAATTACAAGAGGCATTAGGTACAAAGTTAAATTTCAGCACTGCCTTTCATCCACAAACTGATGGACAGTCAGAGAGAGTGATTCAGATTCTTGAAGACATGCTCAGATGTTGTGTATTGGAATTTCAAGGTAGTTGGGAAAGATACTTACCGTTGGTAGAATTTGCTTATAATAATAGTTATCAGAAGAGTTTAAAGATGGCACCATATGAAACATTGTATGGTCGTAAATGTCGGACGCCATTGTATTGGACTGAACTCAAGGAAAATCAGATTTATGGAGTTGATCTAATAAAAAAAAATCGAAGAAAAAGTGAAAGTGATTCGAGATTGTTTGAAAGCTGTTTCGGATAGACAGAAATCTTATACAGATTTGAAACGAAAGGAAATCGAGTTTCAAGTTGGTGATAAGGTATTTTTAAAAGTGTCTCCATGGAAGAAAGTTCTTAGATTTGGACGGAAGGGCAAGTTGAGTCTGCGTTTTATTGGGCCGTATGAAATAATTGAAAGAGTTGGACCAGTAGCTTATCGGTTAGCATTGCCATCCGAATTACAGAAGATGCATGATGTGTTCCACATATCTATGCTACGTCGGTATCGTTCGGATCCCTCACATATAATTTCACTAACAGAAATCGAGCTACGACCGGATATGACTTACGAAGAAGAACCGATTAAGATTTTAGCTCGAGAGGTCAAGCAACTAAGAAATAAAAGTGTCGCTCTCGTGAAAGTATTGTGGCAAAAGCACGAGGTAGAGGAGACTACATGAAAACCTGAGGAAACTATGAGAAATCAATACCCACACCTGTTTACCGGTAAGATTTTCGAGGACGAAAATCCTTAAAGGGGGGAGAGCTGTAATATCCCGAAGTAGGGCCTAATCAGAATAGCGGTTTCGTGACCATAAATCCGAGATAGAAATAATTATTTTATAATTATTTTGAGGTGTATAATATGATTGCATGATTGTGTGAAAATTTCGTGACGAAATTCTATGCATAAAGTGCTTAAGTTGAAATTAGGGACTGAATCGAATAATTTGCAAAACATGCATTCTAGAAGTTTTTAGTATAAAATTAATTTGGAATATTAATGAGGAGGTCTTAAATAGCAATTTGACCAATTTCTAAAATTTTGGACAAAAATGGGCTTGTACATGAAAATTTTCAAAGAAAGGTATTAAGGGTATTTTGGTGATTTGGTAATTAAAAGATTAAAAAAAGGAAAAAGATGACAAAATATGTCCATCTTCTTCATAAGGACGAAAATTAAAGGGTTCTCAATATCTAGGGTTTGTTTCAAGCTTCCAAGCTCCATAGTAAGTGATTTCAAGCCCCGTTTTTAATGTCCTTTACGTTTTTGGAGTCCCGGTAACTTGATTTAGCTTATTCTAGCAATAATTCAACCTAGGGTTCATATTTGGAAAAATACCCATAGGTGAAATTTGTGTATTTTGGTGTTTTATGATAGAATATGAGGTTTTAAATTATGCTAGACAACTTGTGCTACTCGGTTTTAAGTGAAAACGAGAAAAAAAGGGCTTAATCGGTAAAAATATCTAATAGTCATAAGTACATGTTAGAGTGTGAAATTGATGCTGTCATAGAAGGTAAAAATCATCAGCATGTCATAAAACATAAGAAAATGGGATGAAGTTTAATTACCGAGCCTAAGGGCAAAAGTGTAATTTTGTAAAAATTTAGGGGCAAAATGGTAATTTTTCCAAAGTTCGTATTTGGGGCTGTTTTGATGAATGTATGTATTAAATAAGATTAATTTGGCATTATAGATCAAGAGAAATGAGATTCAAGTCGTGATCGAGGGAAAAACAAAGTTTACGAGGAATAGGCTTGATTGCTAATATTTTGTATCGAGGTAAGTTCATGTGTAAATGTAGTAACATAATTGTCATTTTAAGTAATTTAATGTTATTTATGTGATATGATGATTAATATCATGAAATATTATACTTTATGGTTATTATTGAATTATATGTAAATTAAGATTTGCTACCGAGTATCGGTTTCGATGTTCCGTGGAAGACGACAAAGATGTGTAATCGAGGAAAAAGCCCGTTTGAACCTTGGGAATAGATTAGAATACAAGTGACATGTCACTAGGATGGTTGAGCATCCGAACTCGTTGAGTTGAGTCGGAGTTCACTTATGGATACAATTATCCGAACTCGTTGAGTTGAGTCCGAGTTCGTGAGATGTAACTAGGCATCCGAGCTCGTTGAATTGAGTCCGAGTTCACTTATGGATGCGAACGCCCAAGCTCGTTGAGTTGAGTTCGAGTTCGCTTATGGGCGGGTTACATGGTAGCTTGGCTACATATGTGGCACTTATGTGCAAACTTTCCGTGTATTCGAATTATATTCCGATGTGTTCAACGGGTGAATCTTAAGAGAATAAAGAGAATGCCTAAAACGAAGGTGACATGTTGGTAAGTGTGGTAAATGAGAAAATTTGACAGGTATGTGCTTAAATCTTCGGGTTGTGAACTTGGTATGATGAAATCGTAGCATGATATTAAATGCAAATGTAACATGAATGTCTTGGTGTTGTTTATGCCAATGATGTTTTTATGTGGAATTGCATGATTATGTTACTTACTATTTGCATGTGAACTTACTAAGCATTTATGCTTACTCCTTCCTTTTTCCTTCATTGTAGTTTTGACAAACTGGCTTGAGAATCGGGATAGGTCGAAGACTCGTTCACACTATCCGAAGGCCTAAATTGGTAAAATGGCTTGTGTATCTTGAATGTGGCATGTATGGCAAAATACTCACTTTGTGTAAATGATCTTATAATATGATTATGCTTTGGCAAGAAAAGAGTTTTGTGAATGATTAGCCATTGGAATGGCCAATCTAAATCACATTTGATATAACGTATGTTTAAAATGATATTTAGTGTAATGCCCCGTACCCTATACCGTCGCCGGAGTCGAGCACGAGGTGTTACTAAACTTAATTTCATCAATTAAACAGCTTAAACAATTTATTTTTAAAATTTCCAGACAAGCTGGCTAACTAAATCACGGTCACTTAAAAATTCATATCTTGAGTTCCGAAACTCAAAATCTAATTCTGTAAATTTTTTATGAAACTAGACTCGTCTATCTATTTACTAATTTTTTTCTATAATTTTTGGCTAGGCCAATTAGTAAAGTTTATTAGTTAAAGTCTCCCCTGTTTCAGGGCTCGACTGCTCTGACCTCTGTGCATTACGAATCAGATATCTCTCTGTACAGAATTTAAATGACTATGAAGTTTATTTCTATTAAAACTAGACTCAATAAGAAATCTGTACATATAAAGCATGTCTTCTAATTATTTTTATAAAATTTATGGTGAATTTCGAAATTTAGAACAAGGGATCCAGAAATCACTCTGGCCCTGTTTCACAAAAATTCAAATGTCTCATAAATTATAAGTCATATACCTGTTTTGTTCAATCCATATGAAAATAGACTCATTAAGCTTCAATTTCATAACTTACTCATCATTTAATTCTATTTCTACTATTTTTAGTGAATTTTTAAATTTACATCACTGCTGCTGTCAGATTCTGTTTTATGGCAAATTTCACTTTACTAAGGATTTTCATGGACTAAATATCATTTTAAACATACATAACATCAAATATGACTTAGATTGGCCATTCCAATGGCTAATCATTTACAACCCTTTTATTGCCAAACCATAGCCATATCATAAGATCATTTACACAAAGTGAGTATTTTGCCATACATGCCACATTCAAAATATACAAGCCATTTTACAGATTTAGGCCTTCAGATAGTGTGAACGAGTCTTCGACCTATCCCAATTCTCAAGCCGGTTTGTCAAAACTACAATGAAGGAAAAGGAAGGAGTAAGCATAAATGCTTAGTAAGTTCACATGCAAATAGTAAGTAACATAATCATGCAATTCCACATAAAAACATCATTTGCATAAACAACACCAAGACATTCATGTTACATTTGCATTTAATATCATGCTACGATTTCATCATACCAAGTTCTCAACCCGAAGATTTAAGCACATACCTATCAAATTTTCTCATTTACCACACTTACCAACATGTCACCTTCGTTTTAGGCATTCTCCTTATTCTCTTAAGATTCACCCGTTGAACACATCGGAATATAATTCGAATACACGGAAAGTTTGCACATAAGTGCCACATATGTAGCCAAGCTACCATGTAACCCGCCCATAAGCGAACTCGGACTCAACTCAACGAGCTCAGGCGTTCGCATCCATAAGTGAACTCGGACTCAACTCAACGAGCTCGGATGCCTAGTTACATCTCACGAACTCGGACTCAACTCAACGAGTTCGGATGCTCAACCATCCTAGTGACATGTCACTTGTATTCTAATCTATTCCCAAGGTTCAAACGGGCTTTTTCCTCGATTACACATCTTTGCCGTCTTCCACAGAACATCGAAACCGATACTCGGTAGCAAATCATAATTTACATATAATTCAATAATAACCATAAAGTATAATATTTCATGATATTAATCATCATATCACATAAATAACATTAAATTACTTAAAATTACAATTATGTTACTACATTTACACATGAACTTACCTCGATACAAAATATTAGCAATCAAGCCTATTCCTCGTAAACTTTGTTTTTCCCTCGATCACGACTTGAATCTCATTTCTCTTGATCTATAATGCCAAATTAATCTTATTTAATACATACATTCATCAAAACAACCCCAAATACGAACTTTGGAAAAATTACCATTTTGCCCCTAAATTTTTACAAAATTACACTTTTGCCCCCAGGCTCGGGAATTAAACTTCATCCCATTTTCTTATGTTTTATGACATTTTGATCATTTTTCCCTTCTATGACAGCATCAATTTCACACTCTAACATGTACTTATGACTATTAGATATTTTTACCGATTAAGCCCTTTTTCTCGTTTTCACTTAAAACCGAGTAGCACAAGTTGTCTAGCATAATTTAAAACCTCATATTCTATCATAAAACACCAAAATACACAAATTTCACCTATGGGTATTTTTCCAAATATGAACCTTAGGTTGAATTATTGCTAGAATAAGCTAAATCAAGTTACTGGGACTCCAAAAACGTAAAGAACATTAAAAACGGGGCTTGAAATCACTTACTATGGAGCTTGGAAGCTTGAAACAAACCCTAGCTATTGAGAACCCTTTAATTTTCATCCTAATGAAGAAGATGGACATATTTTGCCATCTTTTTCCTTTTTTTAATCTTTTAATTACCAAAAGACCAAAATACCCTTAATACCTTTCTTTGAAAATTTTCATGTACAAGCCCATTTTTGTCCAAAATTTTAGAAATTGGTCAAATTGCTATTTAAGACCTCCTCATTAATATTCCAAATTAATTTCATACTAAAAACTTCTAGAATGCAAGTTTTGCAAATTATTCGATTTAGTCCCTAATTTCAACTTAAGCACTTTATGCATAGAATTTTGTCACGAAATTTTCACACAATCATGCAATCATATTATAAACCTCAAAATAATTATAAAATAATTATTTTTATCTCAGATTTTTGGTCACGAAACCACTATTCTGATTAGGCCCTAATTCGGGATATTACATTTAGTCTATGAAAATTATAGTAAAGTAAAATTTGCTATAAAATAGAATATTGCTGCAGCAATGACATGAATTTGAAAAATCACTAAAAATAGTATAAATGGACTTAAATGATGAGTAAGTTATAGAATAGAAGCTTAATGAGTCTATTTTCATATGGATGGAACAAAATAGGTATATGAATGATATTCTCTGAGATGTTTAAATTTTTGTGAAACAGGGCTAGAGCGATTTCTGGATCCCCTGTTCTAATTTTGGAAATTCACCATAAATTGTATAAAAATAATTAGAAGTCATTATTTATATGTACAGGTTCCTTATAGAGTCTAGTTTTAATAGAAATAAACGGCATAGTCATTGAAACTCTGTACAGGGAGATATCTGATTCGTAATACACAGAGGTTAGAGCAGTCTTACCCTGAAATAGGGGAGACTTTAACTAATAAACTGTACTAATTGGCCCGACCAAAAATTCTAAAAAAGAAATTAATAAATAGATATATGAGTCTAGTTTCAGGGAAAATTTACGGAATTGGATTTTAAGTTTTGGAACTCGAGATATGAATTTTTAAGTGACTGTGAATTAGTTAGCCAGCTTGTCTGAAAATTTTAAAAATAAATTATTTAGGCTGTTTAATTGATGAAATTAAGTTTAGTAACACCTCGTGCTCGACTCCGACGACGGCCTCGGGTATGGGGCGTTACAGTAAATTACTAGTCATTAGCCAAAAACATTCAAAACGTCCCTTTATTGCACCCTCGAGGTCCAATACGAGCATTAGAATCGAGTCGGGACTTAATCGGAACCTCTAAGAATTTTTCGCGACATTTCAAAAATTTTCCAAAGTTTTAGGGCTCACACGTCCGTGTTGTTTAGGGACACACTCGTGTGGTCAGGCCGTGTACTACACAAGTCCGTGTCCCTAACCCATGTAACTCTCTGACTTTTAATGTAATACTCCTAACCCGTAACCGTCTCCGGAATGGGGTTTCGAGGTATTCCGGATGAGTCGCTAAATTTAAGACACTCACGTATATACATTTGTAATATATAATATTCGCACAACTAAAACATAAATCTGTTAAGCATTAATCACATGATATAAATCATGATACAAGGTCAATGAAAACTCAAAGTTATATGTATTAAAATTTTAAGTACATGCAAAATTACACTAAACATATTTCATATATAATACCAAGCATTTACATTACAGCTTTGATTATCACATATTATACGTTAAATTAATTGGCCAATGCACAAATAAAATACTCAAGTACATTCGAAATATAATGTTAAATATTACATATTATATAACTTATAAGCATGCATATGTGGAACATTTTTAATCATTACCAATTGGACAAATATGTTCATGTACTATATTAATAATAAGTAATCCAATAGTAATTTTTGTTTAATCATTTCAAACATCAAAGACATTTTAAAGCACCTAACCCTTATACTCAATAACGAAACCAAACCATGTACCTAACTGTTTCAAATCATCACCTTAGGCACATATCATAACTAAGGTACACCCATTTCACATATCAAGCTACCTTGAATAGAAATACATACACATCACCAATAATGTATTTACCTATTCGTTTGCCTAGGGTATCTTCAATGCATCATATCTGTACAATTTAGTCATACACATACCGCATATTTACAAATCGAAGTTCCTTTTACACATTGTCCATTATAATCATCTCATATATATATAACATAGTTCCCCAAACAATCTAAGCATCATGGCCGTATACTCACCAACCTAGACATTATTTTTTAATTCAACTCATACAACAAACGGTTTATCAAATATAATTCATTAGTAAGCCATGCTAAGCAACCTTGCATAACACATAAAGCCTATAACAAAATCAATCCAATTCACACTAGGACATAGCCGAACATTCCCTGGTACCAACGCATATAACAACATTTTAAAAAATGTAACAACCGTTTATATATGTATGTTTATACTTATGTAAAAGTTATGATCGAATTAACCATAGGTTTTGCCCAATATATCAATTATTTTAACCCACAAAACACACATAATCTTAGCTAAAGTTAGATTCACACACCACAAAATAACCCTAATGAGCTCATACCATGATCATGCATGACCGAATTCAAATAGAGAGAAATAGCCTCAACCAAAACACAACCAACCAACTTAAGAATTTAGCCATTTTCGCATGGCTTAAGTATACATTCATTTCCAAAATAACTAACTCCAAAACCAGCCTATACATGCCATAACTTGAGTTCAATTTGAAGGTACCAAAATAGTAGATAGTGTGATGAGCTTGGCTGACGATCCCCGAACTTGTTTCTTGACTTCAAAATCTATAAAACAAGGCAAACATACACAAGGAGTAAGCTCTCAAAGCTTAGTAAGTCATAGGCAAATCAACAAGTCATTGACTATTCAACTTAACTAAATTAAACTAGAATTATTGTATCAATTCACATTTAATTCTAGACACAAATACATTTATGTTACTTATATATAACCGTATATTATCACTTTATATGAATTGCTTGTATGATCAAATTTTGCAAATTATTATCTAACCATCAAGACCGAATAACCACTAGGTTTTCAGTTCACATGCTCGTAATTTCATAAACTCATAAATCATAATATAGTCTCAAGTACATATTTTAATCACATAACTGAACACACATAATTACACATACACAAAATTTACACTTATTTAATAATGTGCAATAGGCCATATACACTTACCTTATTTTTGTTAATTATCAAACTAACTCATACCTGGTCATTTAGCTCGTATCATACAATCCGTACATGATTACCTTTTCCTGATGAACCATTTGGAATTGGATAGGACACTCAGATAATCACATAAATCGTACATTGCCAACGTCCCAGACGTGGTCTTACATATTGCCACATATCGATGCCACTGTCCCAGACAGGGTCTTACTCGAAACACGTATCGAAATCACAAATCGATGCCATAGTCTTACTCGCACACACATATCGAAATCCTATGTCATGATATATGTATCCTAGCTATTCCTAAGGTTCATATGGGGCTTTCGGACGTCGTATCTCTATCGAAACGAATGCTCGAACATAGTTATCAAGCTTATACACATTTGGAATTTACATGTATAAATTCATACAATATGAACCAGGATATATATTTAACATTTAACTAAATCTAGGCATGTCTATTTGCTTATAAACTTACCTCGGACGTCGTAAAAGGGGACGGGGCTGCTAGTCAACAACTTTCGTTTTTCCCCAGTCTAAATCCGATTTCTTTGGTTCTTGATCTAAACATATTCAAATTAAGCTCAGTCAAACATATTTTCATTCAATTTAATCCAAAAACAAATAAATAGGAAAATTACCATTTTACCCTTGGCATTTACATTTTTTTACAATTTAGTCCCTATTGCACAAAATACAAAATACACCAAATTTCTCCATACCCAAGCTAGGCCGAATATTACCCATGTCAATACAAGCCCACATATTTTATCAATTTCACATTTTAGTCCATCAAATTATTATTTTTGCAATTAAGTCTTAATTACTCAAAATCATCAAAAACTCCAATATAAAATATGTTAATCTAAAATATATCTTTCATTTTTCATCATCAAACAACAAAAATCACAAGCTATCAACAATGGCACAAATCAAAATATTCATCAGAATCAAAAATCAAAGCTTGGGTTTTGAAGATTACTAAGCAATGATCTCAAAAACGTAGAAATGATCAAAAACCGACAAGAAAACGAACCTTGATTGAGCTCTAAATAGGCCGAACCCTAGCTTATTCTTTCTTTTTTCTTTTTGTTTATATTCAACAATGAAGAACAACTAAAAAAAATATGTAAACTTTATTTTACGCTTTATATTATATATTTTATAATAATTGAATTACTTTTATAATCTTATTAATTTAATATAAAGATCACATAATATAAGTCTTACCCGTCCCACTAATATAATTATGGGTTATTTACAACATAAATCCTTCATCTTTAAATTCCACTAACAATTCTGCCCTTTATATATTAAACTACCAAAATTTCAATTTATGCGATTAAGTCCTTTTATTAAATCGGACACCTAAACGACAAAATTAAATCACAAAAATTTCACAGATATAAATTCACACAAAATAAACATAGAAAATGATTTTAAAATATTTTTTTCTAACTCAAATTCGTGGTCCTGAAACCACCATTCTGATTAGGGTCTAAATCGGGCTGTTACAACTCTCCCCCTTTAGGGATTTTTGTCCCTGAAAATCTTATCAGTGAATAGGTTCGGATAACGTTCCTTTATTGTATCCTCTGGCTCCCATGTTTCTTCCTTAACTCCATGCTTATGCCACAATACTTTAACTAATAGAATCTTCTTATTCCGTAACTCTTTAATCTCACAAGTTAAAATACGAATCGATTCTTCTTCGTAGGTTATATCAGGCTGAATTTCAATCTCAAACGGGCTGATCACATGGGAAGGATTAGATCGATATCTCTGAAGCATCGAAACGTGTAATACATTGCGGATCTTTTCTAACTCAGGTGGCGAGAATAGTCTGTAAGCAACTGGCCCGATACGCTCAATAACCTTATACGGCCCAATAAACCTCAGACTTAATTTTCCTTTACGACCGAATCTGAGTATTTTCTTCCACGGTGAGACTTTCAAGAAGACTTTGTCTCCAATCTGAAACTCTATATCTTTACGTTTCAAGTCTGCATAAGATTTCTGACGATCTGATGCTGCTTTTAAACTTTCACGGATCACTTCCACTTTCTGTTCAGTTTCTCTGATCAAGTCAACCCCGTGTATCTTATTTTCACTGAGCTCAGTCCAATAAAATGGTGTACGAAATTTACGACCATACAAAGCCTCATAAGTTGCCATTTTGATACTCAATTGATAGCTGTTATTATATGCAAATTCAATCAGAGGTAGATATCGTTCCCACATACCTTTGAACTCGAGAATGTAACATCTCAACATATCCTCAAGTATCTGAATGATTCGTTCAGACTGGCCATCTGATTGCGGATGGAAAGCAGTACTGAAATGTAATTTTGTACCCAGGGCATCTTGCAATTTCTTCCAAAACCGTGATGTAAACCTTAGATTTCTATCCAAAACAATAGATATAGGCACACCATGAAGTCTCACAATTTTAGAAACATACAATTCAGCCAGCGTATCAAGTGAGTAATCTATACGTATCGGGATAAAATGAGCCGATTTAGTCAATCTATCAACAACAACCCAGATTGCATCTTTCTTGCTCAGTGTCAACGGTAAACCAAATACAAAATCCATTGTAACTCTATCCCATTTCCACTCAGGTATCATGATAGGCTGAAGTAATCCTGAAGGTACCTGATGCTCGGCTTTTACTTGTTGACAACTAAACATCTTGCAACAAAGTCAGAGATGTCTCGTTTCATGCCAGGCCACCAATAGAGTTGCTTCAGATCATTATACATCTTTGTACTATCTGGGTGAACAAGTAACCAACTACTATGAGCTTCATTCAAAATCATCTGAATCATCCTGAATTCCTCGGAACCCAAATTCGGTCTCTGAACCTCAAATAGTCATCAGTATCAACTCTGAACTCTGAATCAGCATCTGTCTCACACTGAGCTCATTTCACAATCAATTCATTATCAACCTTCTGGGCATGACATATTTTTTTTATCAAACAACGGTCTAACTTTCAATTCAGCCACTATCAAACCATCATTAGACATGGCTAAATACGTATTCATTGCATGCAAAACAAACAATGACTTCTAGCTTAAAGCATCAGTAACAACGTTAGCCTTTCCCAGGTGATAGTCAATCACAAGCTCGTAATCTTTTAACAATTCTAACCATCGACGTTGTCTCAAATTTAGATCTTTCTGAGTCATTAAGTATTTCAAGCTTTTGTGATCAGAATAAACATGACATTTTTCACTGAACAAATAGTGGCGCCATATCTTTAATGCAAACACAATAGCTGCCAATTCTAAGTCATATGTCGAGTAGTTTCTTTCATGTGGCTTTAGCTGTCTCGAGGCATAAGCTATCACTCTACCTTCCTACATCAGAACACAGCCCAAACCATTTAATGATGCATCACTATAAATAACAAATTCTTTACCCGATTCTGGCTGAACTAATACTAGAGCTTCGGTCAAAAGGGCTTTCAACTGATTAAAGATCTGCTGCCACTTTTCTGACCACTCGAACTTAACAGCTTTCTGCAATAGCTTTGTCATCAGGGCTGTAATCATAGAGAAACCTTTTATGAACCTTCTATAATAACCAGCAAGTCCCAGGAAGCTTCGGACTTTAAAAACATTCTTCGGAGGTTTCCAATCCAGTATAGCTGAAATTTTGCTCGGATCGATTCGAATACCTGATGCTGATACCACATGGCCCAGAAAACTGACTTCATTTAACCAGAACTCACATTTACTAAATTTCGCATACAACTACTTATCTCGCAATGTCTGCAACACAAGTTTCAAATGTTTGGCATGTTCAACTTTATCTCGAGGGTAGATCAGAATGTCATCTATAAACACAACTACAAGCTGGTCCAAATACGGTCTGAAGATCCGATTCATCAAATCCATGAAAACAGCAGGTGCATTAGTGAGTCCGAAAGCCATAACCAGAAACTCATAATGTCTGTATCTCATTCTGAAAGCAGTTTTTGGCACATTTGAATCTTTAACTCGCAACTGATAGTAGCCTGATCTTAAATCTATCTTCGAAAATACTGCGGCCCCTTTCAGTTGATCAAACAGATCATCAATTCGTGGCAATGGATACTTGTTCTTTATAGTCACTTTATTAAGTTGTCTGTAATCAATGCACATTCTCATATTTCCACCTTTCTTTTTCACAAACAACATAGGTGCACCCCACGGAGAAAAACTCGGTCGCGCGAAACCTCTATCTGTCAATTCTTGCAACTGAGCTTTCAATTCTTTTAATATTGTAGGTGTCATTCTGTACGGAGCTATGGATATCAGAGTCGTCCCAGACATTAAATCAATACCAAACTCTACTTCCCGAATACGTGGCAAACTCAGTAATTTTTCTGGAAACACATTCGGATACTCACATACCATTGGTACTGATTCAATATTTCTTTCAGCCTCTTTACTGTCGAGCACATAGGCAAAATAAGCTTCATACCCTTTTGTCACATATTTCTAAGCTATAATCGAAGAAATCACTGCTGGTAAACCATATAAATCACTAGATTCAATCCGAATGACTTCATCATTTTGACTCCATAGATAAATTGTCTTTCTTTTGCAGTTCACAACAGCATCATGTAAAGTCAGCCAATCCATACCCAGAATTATGTCGAACTCATCAAATGGCAATAACATCAAATCAGCTAGAAAGCACAGATCTCGAGCCATCAAGGGACAATTCTTACACACTTTATCAACCATAACATAACGGCCCAAGGGATTTGACACTCTAATCACAAACTCAGTAGACTCAACAGGCAGAGTCTTGCTGAATACTAATGTCTCACATACATATGAATGAGTAGAACTAGGATCAATCAATGCAATTACATTAGTATCATAAAGAGTGAATGTACCAGTAATAACATTTGGGGATGAAGCCTCCTCTCGTGCACGTATAGCATAGGCCCTGGCAGGTGCACAAGCCTCAAATCTGACTGTCGTATCTTTAGTCCCTCTCTGACTACCACTCGCATTACCAGGATTTTTAAGTGGTCTACCTCAAGCTACAGTGTTACCCGAACTTGTATTCTGCACTGAATTTTCTTCAGCTAACATTGAGTAGTCTCAAATATAATGATCTATTGATCCATATTTAAAACAGGCCCGCTCGTGCAATCTGCAATTTCTGGGATGTCGTTTACCACAGTGCTTACACTCAGGTTGATTTAATCTGACATTACCCACACTCGCTATTGAGGTAGCTCTCGAGCTCACTAGTGGTCTATTCTGATCCCGTTTGGAGTAACCTAAAGTGTCTTTAGAACGGCTAAAATCATCATGAAACTTCTTTGATGCCGACTGGAATGACTTACCAGATGTTCTTTTGTGTGCATCTCTAGCTTCAAAGTCAGCTTTTCTTTTCCTTTTCCCCAGCTCTTCAGCTTTGTAGGCTCGCTCAACACGTACCACAAACTCTTTTATCTCAAGTATGCCAACTAACAGTTTGATATCTTCATTCAGCCCATCTTCAAATCTTTTACACATTATGGCCTCAGTAGAAACACACTCTCAGGCATACCGATTGAGTCTCATGAATTTTCGCTCGTATTCTATCACTGTCATCCGACCCTATTTCAGCTTCAGAAATTCTTTACGCTTCTAATCAATAAATCTCTGACTGATATATTTCTTACGGAACTCAGTCTGAAAGAATTCCCAGGTCACCTGCTCTCCCAGAACTACTGATACTAGGGTATTCCACATGTGGTATGTTGTGTCTCGAAGTAGGGATATAACACATTTTAAACATTTATCAGGAGTACAGGACAACTCATCAAACACACGGATGATATTATCAAGCCAGAACTCAGCCCACTCAGTGTCATCTTCAGTAGTGGCTTTAAACTCTTCAGCCCCACATTTTCTAATTTTATCGACAGGTGGTCTATTCAATCGCAACAGATCATTTACTTGAGGTATATCAGGCATCGAAGATGGATTAATCGGGGGTGGAGGTTATTGTGCAGCCAGGTTAGTCCGAATATATTGAGTGAAACAATCATTCATCATTTGATAGAAGGCTTGTTTAGCCTCACTTTCTGGATTACTCGTGGTCGGTCGAGAATCAGCCTGATTGTCCCTTGCGCGGGTGCAGGCGCTACACTCTCGACATCATCAGCTACAGCTCTGTAGGGATCCATTTACTATATAAAAACACATTTCAAATGTCAAAAGTCATCACACTATCACTGTATATAATTATGGCATGTATAGCTAGACTCACACACGCTACATTAGTCCTACAACCGACTAAACCGTAGCTCTGACACCAATAAAATGTAACATCCTTAACCCGTAACCATCGTTGAAATGGGGTTTCGAGGTATTCCGGATGAGTCGCTAAATTTAAGACACTCACGTATATACATTTGTAATATATAATATTCGCTCAACTAAAACATAAATATGTTAAGCATTAATCACATGATTTAAATCATGATACAAGGTCAATGAAAACTCAAAGTTATATGTATTAAAATTTTAAGTACATGCAAAATTACACCAAACATATTTCAAATATAATACCAAGCATTTACATTACAACCTTGATTATCCCATATTATACGTTAAATTAATTGGCCAATGCACAAATAAAATACTCAAGTACATTCGAAATATATGGTTAAATATTACATATTATATAACTTATAAGCATGCATACGTGGAACATTTTTAATCATTACCAATTGGACAAATATGTTCATGTACTATATTAATAATAAGTAATCCACTAATAAATTTTTTAATCATTTCAAACATCAAAGACATTTTAAAGCACCTAACCCTTATACTCAATAATGAAACCAAACCATGTACCTAACTGTTTCAAATCATCACCTTAGGCACATATCATAACTAAGGTACACCCATTTCACATATCAAGCTACCTTGAATAGAAATACATACACATCACCAATAATGTATTTACCTATTCGGTCGCCTAGGGTATCTTCAATGCATCATATCTGTACAATTTAGTCATACACATACCGCATATTTAACAAATCGAAGTTACTTTTACGCATTGTCCATTATAATCATCTCATATATATATACAATAGTTCCCAAAACAATCTAAGCATCATGGCCGAATACTCACCAACCTAGACATTATTTTTTAATTCAACTCATACAACAAACAGTTTATCAAATATAATTCATTAGTAAGCCATGCTAAGCAACCATGCATAACACATAAAGCCTGTAACAAAATCAATCCAATTCACTCTAGGATATGTCCGAACATTCCCTGGTACCAATGCATAGAACAACATTTTAACAAATGTAACAACCGCTTATATATATATGTTATACTTATGCAAAAGTTATGATCGAATTAACCGTAGGTGCTCCCCAATTTATCAATTATGTCAACGCACAAATCACACATAATCTTAGCTAAATTTAGATTCACTCACCACACATTAACCCTAATGAGCTCATACCATGATCATGCATTACCGAATTCAAATAGAGAGAAATAGCCTCAACCAAAACATATCCAACCAACTTAAGAATTTAGCCATTTTTTCATGGCTTAAGTATACATTCATTTCCAAAATAACTAACTCCAAAACCAGCCTATACATGCCATAACTTGAGTTTAATTTGAAGGTACCAAAATAGTGGATAGTGTGATGAGCTTGCCTAGTGATCCCCGAACTTGTAGCTTGACTTCAAAATCTATAAAACAAGGCAAATATACACAAGGAGTAAGCTCTCAAAGCTTAGTAAGTCATAAGGAAATCAACAAGTCATTGACTATTCAACTTAACTAAATTAAACTAGAATTATTGTATCAATTCACATTTAATTCTAGACACGAATACATCTATGTTACTTATATATGACCGTATACACTTGTATACAATTGTATTATCACTTTATACTAATTGCTTGTATGATCAAAATTTGCAAATTATTATCTAACTATCAAAGACCGAATAACCACTAGGTTCTCAGTTCACATGCTCGTAATTTCATAAACTCATAAATCATAATATAGTCTCAAGTACATATTTTAATCACATAACCGAACACACATAATTACACATACATAAAATGTACACTTATTCAATAATGTGCAATAGGCCATATACACTTACCTTATTTTTGTTAATTATCAAACTAACTCATACCTGGTCATTTAGCTCGTATCATACAATCCGTACACGATTACGTTAGCCCGATGAACCATTCGAAATTGGATAGGACACTCAGATAATCACATAAATAATACATTGCTAACGTCCTAGACGTGGTCTTACATGTAGCCACATATCGATGCCACTGTCCTAGACAGGGTCTTACTGGAAACACATATCGGGATCACAAATCGATGCCATGGTCTTACTCGCACACACACATATCGGAATCCTATGTCATGACATATGTATCCTAGCTATTCCTAATGTAACACCCTGATTTTGGGCCTAGAAGTAATGGGCTTTGATTTTTGGATCTGTTAGAAGTCGGCTTGACTAAAAGAAAGGTGTTTAAATATTTTATAATTGTGTGTTTAGTTTAAATGTTAAATATTTAGGAAGGGTTGGTAGTGTGGAAAAAGTCCTGGGTTCGATCTAGGGCTTTAGTAAAATTTTGCATTTTTTTTCTAAAGAACCCTGAGCATTAGGTGGAAGGCTTATTAATAAGGCTTGGTAAAATTTGACACAAGGAAACGCTTGGCCTAGTGGAAAAAGTCGTGGGTAGTAAGTAAGAGGTCCAGGGTTCAAGTCCTGGCCTTGGGGAAAAGTTTTTTATTTGCATATAAGATTAGTAGAGAAGCTAGCGTTTAGGCTTTATAAATATGTTAGGTGGAAATTCGAGACAAAGGACGCGCTTGGCCTAGTGGCATGATGGCGTTAGGAGTAAGGAGAGGTGCTGGGTTCAAGTCGCAGCATGAGCAAAAGTTGTGGGTTTTTTTTAGACAACCTGGAGGTCGACAAAAAGACTTTATAATTAATTGGGGAGGAGAAATGACACAAAAGAGCTTGTGGCTTGGTGGCAAGGGACGTATAGCACAGCCAAGAGATCGAATCTGAATGGTAGCAAATATTTTTAGGATAATCAGGTTGTAGGTTAATAGGCCTTAAAGATAGTTAGGGATGGAGTATGGAACAAGAGTGCCTGCGGTGCAGTGGCGAGAAGCATGCTATGGTTATGAGAGGGAGTAGGTTCGAATCCCAGGCCTGACAATGTTTAAATTTTTATTCTTTAAGAAAACTGAGGCTTAGGCATATAAGCCTTATAATTAATTGTGACCGAATAGTAGCATAAGGAAGGATGCGGTGCAGTGGCCAGCAGTGTGCTAGGAAGATGGAGGGTTGGAGTTCGAGTAGTGGTGCGCGTAAAAGGAAGAATTTAATTTTGCTACTCAAGTGCTGTACGGTGGAAGCAATTTGAATGCAATTCAAATTGGAATTTTTGGCTAAAATCAAGGGGATTAGAATGAGGATTAAGCATAGATATGATGGTGATAAAATTAGAGAATTTGAAGGGAAATTATCTTGACGAGTTTAAGTCGATTGAGGAGTGTAGGTGTATTTTATTTATTTATTTATTTACTTATTTTTTTAGTATAAAAATGTATGTCGTATGGGCGAGTAAGGGCATTTGTTGTTTTTGTGTGCTTCAGTTGCATATGACCTCATCTTTTCTTTAAGCCAAACTCTTGATCTTTTCTTCCCTATTTTAATCGAATCAACCTCTTCTCTCTTCAACTTAGCCGACTATTTTTTTCGCATTTAAAAGCCGATTCTTACACTTTGGGGGCTTGATTTCTTGTTGGCTAGCGATCTCGCAATCGGTAAGTGAATTAGATCTTCTTCAGCTTTTGTTAAATATTTCTAAGTTCTTTCGTTTCTACACTCTTAAAATTCAATTTTTCGTTATTCTTTCCAAAACTTTTGTTAACCTATGGTTTCTCCGTTTATCTCTCATTTTTCCTCTTATTCAAGAGTGTGATCGCTGATGGAAAAAGGGGGTTCTAGTAGAGAGGTTGGGATAGAGGCTCCCAAGTTTAAGCGACATAAGGTGTCAGCCGTTAGGGACTTTCCGCTTGGATGCAGAAGGGGGACTACGTCAGATTTCGAGTTACATAGGCAGATCAGAATCGATCAATCTAGTTAAGGCAAGTATAGGTGGTTCTTCGGTAAGTAGTGGATTTATTTTGAATTAATGGAATGTGACTAATGGAGTATAATGTTGAATATAGGTTCGGGCGATTATGAATACCTAGTACTCCAGGTGATAAGGTGTGTACTTCTAACATATGATAACTTGATATAAAGCCGAATGTGTGTACATACACTGCACACACACAATAAATCGGCAAAAGCCGAAATGCCAAAAAGTCGAAAAGCTGAAATGCCGAAAAGTCGAAAGTTTGGCTACGGTAGTCTTGCGAGTGTGCGAACACTTGTGAGAAGGAAACTGATAGGTTGTCTGAGGCCCCATGGGTGATTCCATGGACTTGGGCTGTGAATTGGCCAACCGGGCCAAAATAGGCTTAATAGGCCTGACGGGCTGTTGGGCCCATAATAGGCAAAAATTGATAATTGATGCTATGTGATAGAAATTCATATATGAGCATGTGTATTATGTGATTTGGGCCTAATAGGCCATATAAATGTGATTTGGGCCTAATGGGCCATATACAGGTGATTTGGGCCTAATGGGCCATATGAACATGATTGGGCCTAGTGGACCATATACAAGTATGCGAATTTGACTAGGCTTTGTAAGGGGTTTTGGGCCTAGTATATGATGACTACATAAAACTTAATTAATTTACTGTGACCGTGGACAATTCAAAGGGTTAAGGGTGTGGCAACGGGTATATGCATGTCTAGGATTGGATCTTGGGAGAGCTTGGTACTTAAGCAGTCTTAATGACCTCACCTCCTCTTCTCTGGAATCCTACCTGGTGCATAGTATTCGTTCATCTTAGCTCACTGGATTTGTTAACGGGCCAAGGTAAGTGAAAATCGTAAAGAAAGGGAAAATTATCGAAATGCCCCTAAGGGCAAAAATGACCAAAATACCCCTAGGTGTTGAAGGTAAGTTTTATGGATGTGACATGCATACATATGATATTCTGCTTAGGTTGCATATGGGTTGGGAATTTTGGAACGGAGGAAGTATATGAGGAACGCATGGTCGCTTGATGACCGTGGATCCACCGAAAGCTTTTTAAGCCCATTATATGATTAGCAGCTTGCTGCAATAAAGGTAGTTCCGCAACCGAGCTATCATTGAAGTGTATCATTTGGGTGGGTCGATATTTATCCCCACATGAAGTGTACCGTGGGATGGAGCTGAAGTGTAGCGGATGGATTATTGGGGTGGGTTGCATTGCATTGCATTGTATTGCATGTATGATATTGTTGTGATATTATTGCGATGTGGGCTTCGACCCAACTGAGGCTAATATGGGCTAAGGCCCAAAGACCACCGTTATTGAATTGGGCTCTGGCCCAAAATAACTAATGATTTCTTTATACTCATTGAGGGTTGTACACAATGGGTTTTCAAAACTCACCCCCCTCCTTCTAAACTTTTTAGGTGATCCTCAGTAGGCGGTTCGACGGATGGAGGGACTCGGAGGTGGCCAATTAGCATAAAAGTTTAAACTTAGACTTAGACTTGTTTGTTTTTAAAAAGCATTTTGTTTCTAATTTATTAAGTGATTTTAGACTGGAATGTAATAAGGCCTTCCCTTTTTGTTATTATTTGGTTTATCATTTTTAGGCGTTTTAATTACGAAAAGTTGAATATGGATTTTTCTAAAGCATAGTTTCTTCTAAATACTACGTTTCCGCAACTAAATTTTTAAATGACGAGTTTTCATAAAATCATATGTTTTAAATAAAGCTTCCGCAACTAGAAAGAGATTTTACAAAGTAATTAAGGTTTTTCATTTTAAGGAAGTGTTTCCAATGAAAACAAGGTTTTCGCTAAAACACTTTAATGTGACGCGCCAGATTTGGCTATAACGTCCAGGTCGGGTTTGGGGTGTTACACCAAAGGATCATACAGGGCTTCCGAACATCGTATCTCTATCGAAACGAATGCTCGAACATAGTTATCAAGCTTATACACATTCGATATTTACATGTATAAATTTGTACAATATGTACCAACATATATATTTAACATTTAACTACATTTATGTATGTCTGTTTGCTTATAAACTTACCTCGGATGTCGTAAAATGGGACGGGGCTGCTAGTCAACAACTTTCGTTTTTCCCCGTTCCATATCTGATTTCTTTGGTTCTTGATTTAAACATATTCAAATTAAGCTCATTCAAACATATTTTCATTCAATTTAATCCAAAAACACATAAATAGGCAAATTACCATTTTACCCCTAACATTCCCATTTTTTTACAATTTAGTCCCTATTGCACAAAATACAAAATATGGAAAATTTATCCATACCCAAGCTAGGCCAAATATTACCCATGTCAATACAAGCCCACATATTTTATCAATTTCACATTTTAGTCCCTCAAATTATTATTTTTGTAATTAATTCCTAATTACTCAAAATCATCAAAAACTCCAATACAAAATATGTTAATCTAAAACATATCTTTCATTTTTCATCATCAAACAACAAAAATCACAAGCTATCAATAATGGCACAAATCAAAAAATTCATCAAAATCAAAAATCATAGCTTGGGTTTTGAAGATTACTAAGCAATGATCTAAAAAACGTAGAAATTATCAAAAACAGACAAGAAAGTGAACCTTGATTGAGCTCTAAATAGGCCGAACCCTAGCTTATTCTTTCTTCTTTTCTTTTTGTTTTATATTCGGCAATGAAGAACAACTAAAACAAATATGTAAACTTTATTTTATGTTTTATATTATATATGTTATAATAATTGAATTACTTTTATAACCTTATTAATTTAATATAAAAATCACATAATATAAGTCTTAACCGTCCCACTAATATAATTATGGGTTATTTACAACATAAATCCTTCACCTTTAAAAACCACTAACAATTCAACCCTTTATATATTCAACTACCAAATTTTCAATTTACGGGATGAAGTCCTTTTATTAAATCGGACACCTAAACGACAAAATTAAATCACAAAAATTTCATAGATATAAATTCACACAAAATAAATATAGAAAATGATTTTAAAATATTTATTTGACTCAGATTCGTGGTCTCGAAACCAAAATTTCGATTAGGGTCTAAATCAGGCTATTACATTTAAGGCATGAAGGAATTGAAGTCACACGGCCAAGTCACACGCCCGTGTGCTAGGCTATGTGGAAAATTTAATTTTTGAAATTTAGGTGCAGTTTTTACACCCCAAGACACACGACTGTGTTTTAGGCCGTGTGGCACACACGGCTGAGACACACGCCCGTTTCTTTGCCCGTGTGCCTAATTTTGAGCATTCTGTTTCTCAAAATTTAGGTGCAGGGGACACACAGTCAAGACACACGCCCGTGTATCTACCCATGTGGATAAAATGAAGCCATTTCTAGCTTCATTTCTCACTGTAACACCCTGAATTTGGGCCTAGAAGTATTAGGCCTTGAGTATGGGTCCGTAAGGAGGTTGTATATAAGTATTTAATTATGCAAGGAAATGACACAATTAAATGTCTACTTTGGTGGTTAATGGACCTGAGAAGTGTTTGAGAAATCTTGGGTTCAAACTTGGGCTTTAGCAAAAATTTTGGTATTAAGTGAATAAAACCCTGGATGCTTGGATGATGGTCCTTTAAATTATTGTGTTAAATAAATGACATAAGGAAACATGTGGTCCAGTGTTTGTGGCATCATTAAGGTTGTAAGGGAGCCTAGGTTCAAGTCTTGGCTCTTACAATTCATTTTGGTTTTTCTCTTAAGTGAATCTGGACGCTGGCACATATGTCTTAAAGTTAGTTATGGACGTTTTTATCACAGAAAGAGCCTGTGGTGGAGTGGCAAGGTGGCGTGTAGTGCAACTATGAGATCTGAGGTTCAAGTTTTGGGATGCACAGTGGAGTATTTATTTTTCTATTTGAGTTGTGTAGGCAGTGGAGTTGGACTGGAACTCTATGGCTGAAGTGGTCATAAGAATGAGGAATTTTTCTAATGGTTGAAAGTAGTCCCACATCGGGAAGCTAACATGAGAATTGGTGAGAAGCTGGCTTTAAATAGAGCGAACCAGATGTGTTAGTGAGGAAGACTCAATGCAGGATGTTCTAAGGTTGGTGATCGTGGACTTCGGCGCGTTCTCATAAACAGGTGTGTATTCGTGCCGTTCTTTGTTGGAAATCTGCAAAAGTCGAAAAGTCAAAACTTCGGCATTTGAGGCCTCACGAGCATGTGATCCCTCGTGTGGTAAATCGAGCCCATAAACCATGGACGATAGATTATAGAGGCCGCCACGAGCGTTCTCGTGTACTAGGCCTCGATGGGCCTCGATAGGCCAAATGTACCCAATGAGCCCCATAGGCCCGCTTGTGTAAATCTAACTGTTAGGTGGGACGTAGTTGGGCTTGTCATGTCGTGTGCATGGCAGAGGCCGTTAAGGGCTTTGTTAGGCCGAAATGGGTTGTGTGGGCCCAATGGGCTCGTGTGCCCCACACAGATTAAATCCACGGTAAGTGATAAATATTGGACTTGGCTATGTAGGTCACATAACCGTAACTAAATTTTGGATAAATGAGCCACACGAGCGTGTGGGCCTACTTGGGCTGAGTAATAGGCCTTAGGCCCATTTGCACCGTTATGTCTGTTTAGGTTATTTAAGTCGCTCGAGGCGACAGTGGGCTTTCTGTTGGGTCGTAAATACCCTCGATTTGTAAAATTACCGAAATACCCTCAGTTTGTAAAATTACTGAAATACCCCTGATTTGTAAAATTCCTGAAACACCCTTAATTTGTAAAATTACTGAAATACCCCCAGTTTATAAAATTAAAGAAATACCCTCAATTTTTAAAATTATTAAAATACCCCTGTAGTGTAAAATTATCGAAATACCCTCGATTTGTAAAATTATCAAAATACCCCCAGTTTGTAAAATTATCGAAATACCCCTGTAAGGTAAAATGAATGTTTTGCCCTTGTGGGTAAATGACTGACTTGGACTATGAATTTTATTGATTTGACTGTGATTGTATGATTGTGATTTAACTGACTTGACGGTGGTTGTACGACTGATATGCTTTTAATATATGTTTAAATGATTGTTACTGAGCATGGCCATTTTGTATACACGTGTGATGATTGAGCATGACATACATGACATATTGCATGGGGTTGAGACATTGATACGGAGGAAGTTCTGATAGAATTGCACGGGTTGCATGAGACGACTGTGGACCAATGGATGGCTCAGTGACACTTGATCTGATTGTAGCTTTGTGCCAACCTAAAAATGGCTCTGTGCCATCTTGACTATGGCTTTGTGCCAAACATATTTATTCGTGGCTATGTGCTTAACATACTTATTGATGACTCTGTGTCGATCATATTTACCCAAGGCTGTGTGCCGATTATATTACCGTCACTGATGGCTATGTGCCAAACATAATACAATTACCGATGGCTTTGTGCCAATTATAATATCGCTACTGAAGGCTTAAAGCCGTATATATACTAGTAGCTTTGCTGCGATTTCGGTTAGTGCTGTAACTGGTGCTAACATTGTAAGTGTAGGGATGGCATGGGTGAGTTTTTCCCTACAAGTAGTGCAGGGTTGGACGGAGGCAAGTGCGAGGTTGGATGGTATAGCATGCATCCATGCATTCACACATTCTATTTTGTTAGTGGTTTGGGCTAGGCCCAATTGATTCTGTTATAGGATTTGACCCAAATGTTATTGTAATAGGCTTTGGCCCACGTATGCTCTGAATTGGATCTGCACTTTTACATTAATGTGCTCTAGCCGATCTGTTTCTATTTCGTATATCGATCGTATTACTTTGGTAAGGGGATTACACACTGATTTTTCGTAAACTCACCCCGTTTATTAACTGTGCAGGTAATCCCCAGCGTTAGGTGGTTCAGTGCTGCGAGGGACTCGAAGATGGCCACATACTGCTTATGTTTTCAAATTTGTTTATTTACTATTGCGTATTTCTTTTTAATTGGGTTGTAATAAGGCCTTTCCTGATTCTGGTTTTTATGTTACTTTGAGATTTTATTTACTACGTTTTTTATAATGGTTAGAAATAGATCGCGGTTTTCCAAAACAACAACTATTTTCAAAACACTATGTTTTCGCAACTTAACTTTTAAACATCATGTTTTTTGTAAATCGGTTACTTTTAGAATTAGCTTTCGCAAAGTAAAAAGAATTTTTGGAAATAAAATTTAGAAGTTTTCAATGTACTACATTTTAAATAAGAAGGGTTTCTAACGAAAACATGGTTTTCAAAAAACACTTCAATGTGACACGCCAGATTCGAGTCTAACTTCTGGGCCGGGTTTGGGGTGTTACACTCACCCAAAATTTCACCCAAGACCTGCACTTAAAACACACAACCAATACCAACCATTTCAAGCAATCAATTTAGCAAACTTCATCATTCAACAAGACATATCATTACAAACAAATGTGTTTATAAACTTACCTTGGATTAACTTAGGCATTAGCATCATTTGATTTCATATACATAACATATCTCATATAAATATATCATCATAACTTAATCATACCAAAACAAGCCATTACTAGCCATTCCAATGGCTAGGTTACAAAACATCAATTTCAAACCACTATTGGTCAAGTTGTCCTATACATGCCATTATACCAAAATGATTTTACTAAGTATTCCCAAAATGATTAGTTGATAGTGTAACGATGCTCCAGTGATCTCCAACCTTCGCGAGCTTTCGAGCACTATAAAACAGGGGAAAAATAAATGGAGTAAGCATTACATGATTAGTAAGTTCGTATAATGGAAACTAAACTTACCAATCCCGTTTATTAAATCTAAGCATACAATAACAAGTTTTCCATCCATTTGGCTAAATTACCTAAACACAAGCATTCAATCAAACATGTTAGTCACAAAGTTTACATATACATAAAAAAGAATAGATGAGCTCATCATGCAATACTCTTTCAAGATATTATCATTTCATCTCATAATTCTCATGCCATGTCTAGAGTTATAAGTCTGTTGAATCATTGAAATTTTGATGGATGCTTAAGTAGTACACTCAAGGTGTATGATTCCATAATATGTCAATTCTTATTCAATGGTAGGCACTTAATCAAGGAACACACTCTTGAGCCACATATCGTATAACTGGATTACCAGTCCAGCCTAAATCCTTTATATAACGTATGCTCAAAGAGTTCAATTAGGGTTACCAGTCCAGGCTAAACCCTAATTGTAACATATACTCAAGAGGTATTATATCAAGATTACCTGTCTGGGCTAAATCCTTTCTATAACAAGGTCGATAGGATTACTCGTCTGAGATAAATCTCATCCGCAACAAATGCAGGACCTTATTCGTTTCGGGAAAGTACATACATTCATCAGAATTCAATATTCAATCGGGGCTTAACCCCTTTTTCACCATATCAAGCATGTATTAATTCTCACATTATAGAATTCAAGTAATGTACATCAATATAAGTCACGTTCCGTACATTGCAGCGTTCAATTAAACATATTACCTCCCCGATTAAGTTACACGAACTTACCTTGACACTTGTTAGCGTTAGAAATCTACTAATCCTAAACCTTTTCTTTTCCTTGATCTAACCTCAAATTAGTGTTCTCCTGATCTATATAGATGAATTTAACCATCAATTTCACACATTTCATACTTAAACGGACTAAATTTACGTCCTAAGCAAAATTACCATTTTGCCTCTAACTTTTCCATAAATTTAGATTTCGTCCCTAGGCTCTGAAATTGAAACTTGTGCAATTTCCTCCCTATTCCAAGCCTAACCAAAATCCCATTACAAATTTTACAGCACTTGTATTCATAAAAATTCAAAATTTTTCTTCAATTTCACTAGTTTACATTTTAGTCCCTAAATCATGTTTCCATAAAAAATCACTTTGAAAAAGTTGTTTATCTATCAACAAACTTTCATTTTCTACCACAAATTTCTAATTTTTAGCATATACATCCTTGACCCATTTTCCATACTTTGATAACTTTTCAAATTAATCCCTCAAATAGAGAGATTAAGCTATTCTAGTTTTAAAAATATCAAATTTACTAAAAACGGGACAAGAAAACTTACCCAATTAAGACTTGAAAGTTTCCCCTCTCTCTCTTAGGGTTTCCATAGAATTTTAGGTTGAAAATGACAAAAATAAGATGATATTTTCTTTTCATCTTTTAATTAATTAAGTATTTTTCAATTTCCAATTTAGTCATTGCCCTTTTTCTTTATTTTCATGTATGAGTCATAAAAAAAAATCTACATACTTCTTTAATGGTCTAATTACCATATAAGGAACTCTAGATTTGAATTCCATAGATATTTAATCCTTCTAGCTATTAGAATTCAACTTTCACATTTTATGCGATTTAGTCCTTCTCGTAATTAAACACTTAATCGATAAAATTTCCGTATCAACATTTTCATAGGACATGCCTATTATAATACGGGCCATATAATGAAATAAAATAAACCTTATTTTTGGATCAAATTTGTGTTCCCGAAACCACTATTCTAATTTCACTGAAAAATGGGTTGTTACATTTGGTATTTGTGATTAAGGTGCCTTTGGGCATATTGGTTGCATGGATAGATACCATATTAATTTAGCTCCATTATTGTAACAACCTATTTTTAGTGAAATCGAAATAGTGGTTTCGGGACCACAAATTCGAGTTAAAAAAATTATTTTAATGTCATTACATGGTATGCATTATGATAGAAAGGATGTATGAAAATTCTGATAAGAAAATTTTACTGATTATGTGCTTAATTATTGAAAGGACCAAATTGCATAAAATGCAAAAGTTGAATTCTAGTAGCTAGAGGATCAAATAGCTACGAAATTCAAAATAAGAGGTCCTTATATGGTAATTAGACCATTAAATAAAAATTAGTAGATATTTTTGGTGATTAAACCATGGAAAATTAGAAAAAAAAGGATGAAATTGGAAAGTTGAAAAATTAAAGATGATAAATAAAATAAATATCAAATAACATCATTTTAAATCATCTTCTTCCCCAAAATTTCTATGGAAACCCTAGGAAAGAGAAAAAAAGCTTTCTTGGCTTAATTAGGTAAGTATCATTGTCTCGTTTTTACTAATTTTTATATATTTTAGATCGTAATAGTTTAATCTATATATTTTAGGGATTAATTTGTAAAGATATCAAAGTATTAAATTTTTTCCATAGATGAATATGCTGAAAATTTGAAATTTATGGTAGAAAATGAAAGGTTGTCGATAGATAAACAACTTTTATAAAAGGAAATTTGATGAAATTATGATTTAGGGACTAAATCGTAAAGATTTAAAAGTTACAATTTTTTTTTGAATTTTGTGAAATACAAGTGCTGTAAATGTTATATGAAAATTCTGATTAGCCTTGGAATAAGGATTAAATTGCATGAATTTCATTTTTCGAGCCTAGGGACGAAATTGTCTTTTATGAAAAGTATAGGGACAAAATGGTAATTTTGCCTAGGATGTAAATTGAATCCAATTGAATAAGAAATATAATTAATTGATGATGAAATTCATTTATATAGATCTAGAAAGACCAAATACGGAATTAGATCGAGGAAAACAAAAAGTAACGGATTAGTAGACTTTTATACACGAACAAGTGTCGAGGTAAGTTCGTGTAACTTAATTATGTATATTAATATGTTTGAAATTAAATGATGTTTTTGGGTGAATTATATAAATGTTTAATGTATGAAATTAATCATATGTCCGATATTACTTGATAAATGATAAGTTCCGTGAATCATGAATTTCGATGGATACATAATTTCACATATTGTCAGCGGTCCTACATATGTTACGGACATAATATAGCTCAGATAACCAATCCTGTTATAAGCCTCTCGAGCATTCTGTTATATAGTTCCTACGAGCATCCTGGCTGGTAGTGATTTTGCATGTGTTGTACACTACTGCAACTCTTTGTAAGCGTCCTATTACATGATTCGATCAGTTGTGATCTAGCATATAATGTGGACACAAACGTGGCTCTACGTGAGCGTCCTGATTTAGGCTCTTATGAGCTTCCTAACATGGCTCGCTTGTACTCCTTGTTATGCTATCTGGAGTTCCCTCATAATAACTCTTCGGAGTTACCTGTAAAGCTCTATGAGCTCCCTAATTAAAACTCTTATGAGTTTCCTGCTTAGCTCAAATAAGTGTCCTGTTACATGGCTCATCTGAGCATCCTGATATGTAGCTCGATGTGAGCTCCCTAATTATGTGCCCTAATAGGTACCCCTGATTATGTGTTGACGGTTTACATTTTTGTACACCTTGTGTGTACTACCTGAGTATCCATCATTATTTCAATAATTCAATGAATAAAACTCCTAACATGAGAAATTATGAGATTAAAAGAATTATGTCTTTAATGCTTCTGAAATTGCTGAAAGTGTGAAACATGATGAGCTCATCCATGTTTATTTGATGTACATGTGAATTATGTAACTAACTTACTTAATTGAATGTATGTGATTCGGCAAATTGCCAATTTGTTGGGAAGCATGTTATTGTTATGCATATTTAGTTAAATATGATTGGTAAGTTTAATTCCTATTATACGAACTTATTAAGTATTAAATGCTTACTAGGTTTTCTTTTCTCTATTTTATAGTGCTCAGAAGCTTGCAAAGTTTGGAGATCGATCTAAGTATCATCACACTATCCACCAACTCGTTTTGGTATAAATAGTAAACTTACTTTGGTATAATGACATCTATAGGTTAACTTGGCCAATTGTTGGCTTGTAAATGGATGTTTGTAATCTAGCCATTGATATGAATAGTGATGGTTTGATTTGGTATATTTATAAGGTTATATCATGGTAATTACATATGTGTTTAGTATGGTTTGATTGAGTTTTGTTAAACATGAATGTCTATAAAGGGTAAGATTATAAACATGAATGCATGTGATGATATATCAAGTTAGATGTTAAAGTTGGCTTGGTTATATTGTTTGAATTGGTTGGTTTATGATTGCAAGTATTGGTGTAGGTTGTTGGCAAATTTGGGTGAGAAATAAAGCTAGGAAATGACTTTATTTTGTCCACACGGGTAGAGACACGAGCGTGTGTCTTGGCCGTGTGTGACACATGGCCTGGTACATTGGCATGTGATTTGGCCATGTGTCCCCTGCATATTAAAATTTAGAAATAGAATGCTCAAAATTAGGCACACGGGTAGAGACACGGGCGTGTGTCTCAACCGTGTGTGACACATGGCTTAGAACACGGGTGTGTGTCTTGGTTGAGTGAATCTCGCACCTGATTTTTGAAAATTAAAAGTAACTACATGGCCTAGCACACGGGCGTGTGGCTAGCCGTGTGGCACAAGTAAGAGAGTTAGACGAGTAAGGACACAGGCTGGGACACGGCCGTGTGTCTCATATCAAATGCCCACATGGCCTGAGTCATGGGCATGTCACTTGGCCATGTGAGCCACACGGCCTACACACACAGGCGTGTAACCCTTGTATATAAGAAAATTTTGAAATTTTATGAAAATTTTTTTGTGATCTCGATTGAGTCCCAACTCGATTCTAATATGTAATTTGAGTCTCGAGGACCTCTATAAGGGACATTATGATTTAATGTCATTGATTTTCAAATATGAATAGTTAATGATATAAATTAATTGTAATTGAATTATAAACTCTGGTAATGCTCCGTAACCCTATTTCGACAACGGATACGGGTTAGAGGTGTTACATTTATTGGTATCAGAGCTATATTTTAGCCGATTCTCAGACTAACGTAGCAAGTACGAGTTTAGCTATACATGCCATTATATAAATTGTGATAGTGTGATATCTCCTGACCATTTTAAACAGGTTTTAATATAGTAATGTCATCCAACCAAGCTAGAGCTGAATTCCAGGAAGCTGAAAGCATTGCTCAAGCTTCTATACAAAGAGCTGCATCTAATAGTAGTAGAAGGCCCGTATCTGAGGGCCGAGGTGAGGCGGCAAAAGAAGCCTTCTTTCAAATGATGAATGAGTGGTTCACTGAGTACTTGAGAACAAATCCTGTTGAACAACAACCTCTCCCTCTTACTCCTCAACCAGTTCCTGACATGTTACAAGGGGCTAAACCTGTTAGAACTGGTAAACCATCGGTAGATAAAATCCATAAGTATGGGCAGAAGAATTTAGGGCTACTACCGATGATGATCCAAAAAGAGTTGAGTTTTGGTTGGAAAATACCATCAGGGTTTTAGATGAATTATCATGTACACAAACCAAATATTTAAAATGTGTAGTATCTTTACTGAAAGATTTAGCTTAACACTGGTGGAATACTTTTATTTTTGTTGTACCAAGGGAAAATGTTACGTGGGAATTCTTCCAGACAAAATTTAGAAAGAAGTTTATTAGTCAGAGATTTCTGGTTCAGAAAAAGAAAGAATTTTTAGAGCTTAAATAGGGGAACATGACTGTATCTGAATACAAGCGGGAATTTGTTCGATTAAGCAAGTATGCCAGAGAATGGGTCCCGACCGAGGCTGATATGTGCTAACATTTTGAGGAAGGATTAAATGAAGATATCAAGTTATTGATTGAAATTCTTGAACTAAGGGAATTTGTGGGATTGGCTGATCGAGAATATAAACCTAAGGAATTAAGTAAAGAAAATAAGCAAGCAGAGAGAGGCCCGAATTTCTGGTAAAAGATTTATGGGTATTTCATAATCATCTGCTTCAAAGAAAAAAAAAGTACCATGATCGTTTTAATGCATCTATGGGATATACCGAAAAAGAGCGAGGGTCTCAACGCTCTAACTCGAGATCTTCGTCTCCATCTGTAACCAGTGTTAGAAGTGTTGGTAACCCCAAACCGAAGTGCAAACATTGTAATAAATTTCATTTTGGGGAATGTCGTATGAGAAGTGGAGCCTATTATAAATGTGGTTCTCTTGACCATTTTCTCAAAGACTGTTCGGAAAGAGTTGAAAAAGATACTTATCAGACTTCGAAGCCGAGTAATCCCGCTTCGAGACGTAGACCACCATGACATCCTAAAAATCTGAAGCATGAGTGTAACACCACTCGCCTATATCTGACGCTGGGATAGGGTTCGAGGCATTACCGATAATTCACCTTTACAAACTTACTCAATCGGGTTACTGAATCTCGCTCGTGATTTAACACTTTTCAAACGTGTGCTCTTTGTCTCTTATACAGGCCCACGAGGCCTAAAAACACTCCTAGGGGTAGTACGGAACAAAATCGAAATTGTTCGATAGACTTGGGGCACTTTAGGAATTTTCCCCTCAGTTGAAGTGTAACACGCCTGTGGGGCTTAGAACACGCCCATGTCCTTTTTCCAGTATGCAACACGGCCAAGGCACACGCCCGTGGGCTTAGCCTGTGTGCTACACTGACTTCAACCTCACCATTCTGTTAAATATACATGACCAAGGCACACGCCTGTGTGCTTAGTCCGTGCTCTATGCTGACTTAAAATTTCATATACAAGGGACACACGGTCATAGCACACACCCGTGGAGTAGCCCGTGTGTCACACACGGCCTAGACACACGCCCGTGTGTCTACCCATGTGGACCTTGTTATGCTATTTTCCAACCCTTAAGTCATCCTATACTAGTCAATTACACTTATAGATTACTATAGTGCATATTTGGGCCAAATTATATATGAAACTTTGATTAACCTCATTGCATGTGAACCTCATGTCATTGGTTTCATACATGCTAAGTTAATTCTTATCTTGCATTTAATGATTTATATGTCTGCTTGACATATTAAGATTGACTTGTAATTATAACTCATTGCCAATTATGATGTATGCACGCCCGGGGCTCCCACAAATGCGAACCAAGATTCAATCGAGCTACCTAAAGGACCCATAACTCGAGCTCTTGCCAAACATTTCCTAGAAGCTGTTCTAGCTTCTAATGCAAAACCTTGGTTTGAAACAAGGGCCAATACTCTTAAAATCAGCTCGAAGCAACTATCCAAAGAACCCGTGCATTGTTGGCAAGCTGATCCTAGCTCATTTCCAGCTCCTCGAGCTCCATCCAGCTCAACTCAGCTCATTTGAGCTCGTTTCAGCTCGTTTGAGCTCAACCGAGCTTACTTTTAGCTCGTTCTTTATTTCAATAAATTAATCTAAGTTTTAGTTTTATACTAATTAGCTTGCTACAGCTCAATAATGAATTTCCTAGCTCAAATAAGTTCATTAAATGTTTTCACTTAGTTTGAGCTAATCGAACTTAATGCTACTAGCTAGTCTTTAATTAATGTGTTTAGTTTAGTTTAATATGATATTTATGATGTCTAGTTCATGCTCTTAACATGTTCAGCTGAATAAACATTGGGATTTAATGAGTTCATGTTTCTTGTAGGTTCAGCCGAATTTATTGAGTACATTAAATAAGATTCATGCACGGCCAAGTACATGAATTATGAGAGTTCATGCATGAACGAATTTATGCATGGTGGGCTGGCTATTGGTGATCCCTATGCAACCTTTTGGCCAAGGGTTAAGTTCCACAAAGTGACCGAATACATGAAGGAGCCATTAATGCAAGTACATGCATGGCTTAATACATTGTATGGAAGGATGCATACACAACTAGTGTTCGATGGATGACATTTGAAGGAATTCATGTATTGGGGACGTTCATGCAAGTGGGGGCTATTTTATGTACATGTATTTGAGGATTCATAGACCGTAATTAAGAAAGAACATGCATTGGGACGTTTCATGCATGTATCATGCATATCCAAGATGTCCATTCAAGTACTCAAGGTACATTCAAGCCTCATTCGGCCAAGGGAGATGTAGGAGTATTAAAGGGCTGCACATTCATGAACTATGGCTTTTCTTCAAGGCTAAGTATGCATGAATGCATTAGGTGAAGCAACATGATGGTTCGGCCAATTCATGCACCATCTCCAAGCATGAACCAAATTTTAATGCTTTTGTGTGAACATGTTAAATACAAATGTGAACAGAATTTAAGTTAGTGTGAACATCATAGATGCCGAATATCAATAGGAATCTTAGGCTTATAAATAGTTTGCTCATTTCATGTAAAAAGGACTTTTGCCAAATTTGTTAATGAACATTGTTCTTGTGAGGTTGCTTCCTCTCATATCTCGTACAAGTTTCGAAAGACTTATCTAGCTTGTGCTAGTGGCGTCAATCGTCCTTGTTTGAACTTATCACCAATCTTGGTGTGGTGTTCACCTATCCATCTATCCATATTTTCACCTTAACAATATAGAAATCGGGGTGACACTTTTTAGTGTTGAATCATTCTTGACGTTGAGTTCGTTTTCCATTCCCAATTCAAATTTCTTTCTTGTTAACCAAACTGAGCCTTCTATCCTTCATCCATCTTTGCTACCCATAGCCGAACCTATTGCTAATTTTATATTTGATCCTTGAGAAACCTGCTCAAGGTATGGTTTCTGGAATTTCTATTACATCTTTGTCCAATTTGATTGATGAAGAAAACAATAACGATGAAGAAATAACTGTTTTGGTTGATGGACAAAAGATTCTTGGTATGCGTGACATTATTGAGTTTGATGAGTATTTGCAATTTTTGAGTTGTTGCAAGAATTCCTGTCGAAGTCACTATGCTTTGCGAATACAATTTGAGGTGCCCAAGCGAATCACGAACATTATGTTCTTAAACCTATTGTTCGTTAAATTTTTGAGTTGTAATGAAACATGTCTATTTGATAGTGAAAATGAGATATTGCCACTGTCTTGTTGTGAATGTCTTAGTGTAAGATGACTTGTTTCAATGACTATTTGAATAAGTTTGTGCTTTATATTGATTCTAAATTGATTGCAAGTTCTAAGACGTTTTTGCAGCAAGGCATGATGCAACAATTAAACATATTTATACAAGATCGAACAAGTAGGCATCCCTGTTTCAAAATCAACCGGTGACTCGACTTGAGGACAAGTCGCTTTGAAGACGAGGGGAATAATGTAAGCACGCCCAGGGCATCCTCGAATGTAAATCAAGAATCAATCGAGCTTCCAAAAGGCCCCATGACTCGAGCTTGAACCAAGCAAATTCAAGACGCTTTATTAGCCTTGGTGTTGCGCATTTGGGATGACAACAAGGTCCATGACGTTGGAGGAGCTAAGGACAACTCCTTGAAGACTCAATGCATTCTTTTGCAATCCGATCTCAGCTCCTCTCCAGCTCCCTATGCGCCATTCAGCTCCAATCAGCTCACTTGAGCTCGTTTTAGCTCGTTTCAGCTTGCATTTAGCTCGTTTCAACTTATTTCTTTTTCATTTCAATAAACTAAGTTTCAACTTTGTTTTTAACTAAGTTTGCTACAGCTCATGCCGAATCCTCTAGCTCAACTTAGCTCACTAAGTGTTTTTGACTATTTGAGCTAGCCGATTTTAATAGTTGACTTATAATTAATATGTCTAAATTTAGTTAGTGTCATTAAGTTATTTAGTTAATATTCTTAATTATGATTATATGAATAATTATTTTATTTAATTATGTTATTTAATTATGTAGGTTAGCCGAATGTGGAGGTTCATTCAAGACAAGGTACATGAATGAGAATGTCCATTGAACGAGAAGATATATGCATGGTTCAGTTCAATGTTTGGAAGCCTTACATTCATGTACATGGAGGGTTAATGAATATTGACAGATACATCTTCCTTGGACGGTACAGATGCATGCATGGAGGACAATTAATGCAAGTGCATGTACGGCTAGGTTCAAGCCTCCTTCCAAGTTCCATGTACAGCCGATACATGTGGGAGGACGCCTGGAGTTTTCTAAGCACCTATTCGGCCAAGAGGCACCTCTTGGAAGTTTCATGCACACCTTGGCCGAACCTAGACAACCAGTTGAGCTCCCAAAGGTGCACATTCATTCAAGTGATTAAAGCTCATACATGAAACTGTCCAAACACATTCCCATCAGCTAAATCAAGACTAGTTAATTAATGTTTTCATTCTAGAACATTCTAGCTAGTTCATGACCGAATTTGCTTAGTCTTTAAGCTAGCTAGTTTCTCCATTCGGTTACTACATGATAGCTTATAAATAGTTTGCTCATTTCATTGTAAAAGGACTTTTGCCAATTTGTTAATGAACATTGTTCTTGTGAGGTTGCTTCCTTTCATATCTCGTACAAGTTTCGAAAGACTTATCTAGTTTGTGCTAGTGGCGTCAATCGACCTTGTTTGAACTTATCACCATTCTTGGTGTGGCGTTCACCTATCCTACTATCCCATCTATCCACCATAACAATATAGGAACCGGGGTGACACTTTTTAGTGTTGAATCATTCCTGACGTTAAGTTCGTTTTCCATCCCCATCCTTTGAGTTTCTTTCTTGTTATCACCAAACCAAGCCAATTATCGAACATCCACCTTTACTACCCCTAGCAGAACCTATTACTAAACTTACCCTTCTTTTAAACCTTCCTCTTATTCTATTCTATTCATTACTTCTATTACTAAAATTCGAGGCACGAACGACTCTCTCGACTACGATCGGGCAACTATGTGAATTCGACTCAACCACCTGAGCCGAATCACATCAAATTATAACTAAGCCACCATATATGAATATAAACATGCATAGATTTGTAGGGCATAGCCTACTTCAAAATGAGCCAATTCCCATGGCCATATACAAAAAAAAGATAAACATACTTTGACATGCCTTCACTAGGAAAATCAAATGACATATATAACAAAATACTCAAAAATCCTATACATGCCATTGGACAAAATAGAAATGTCTTTATACCAAAGCTTGTCTAGTTGATAGTGTGTTGACTCTTCAATTGTCTTCCAATCCTTATGAGTCATTGAGCTCTGAAAAATAGGGAAAAGAGAGGGTTAAGCATTTACATGCTTAGTAAGCCCGTATAACTGGAAAGTAAACTTACCAATTATTTAGCATACAACCATATTAGGAAATGAAACCAACAAGCATAGGGTAGTTTCCCTATCACATGCACTAAACCATTGAGTTAGTTACATATCAATGCACCATGTAATTCATCTTAGATGAGCTCATCATTTAACATATCATCTATACATATTCCTTGTGATAGTCCCGTTGAGTTTCTAGGAAATCTCAATGGATCATCCATTTACCATCAATTCGTACGAATGATTGTTTCTGTATGCACTCCCGCGAACCTCACATCTTATGGCAGGATTACCAGTCCGGGCTAAATCCCCCGTAATATAAACTCATAAGGAGATGTCGGGATTACTAGTCCAGGCTAAATCCCTTATAACGACAAACACCCTTAATGAGCTCGGATCTGAATTACCAGTCCAGGCTAAATTCAGACCCTAATCGGATTACCCGTCTGGGCTAAATCCACAATGCACACATATTCTTCGGGAGGATCGATCACTCAAGGAACACTATTCCAGGCTAGATCCTTTTTATTCTTGAGATCTTCGGATTACCAGTCCAGGCTAAATCCTTTTTTGCAACACATGCAGGATCTCAAGTCTCATGTAAATCATGGTTTATCCATCGAATTCCCTTTCCAACCTCAACCGAGACATTATCCAACAATTCATTATTAAAGATACAATTCATGCCATCAACAATGAAATTATCACGCATTCACAAAACATACAATTATGCATGTTATAGGCTTACTTCGAGTTATCCGAACTTACCTGATATTCGTTTCGAAGCTGTGTTTCGGTTATTCCGAAACCTTGTGTTTACGTCGATCAAACTATGGAATTTATTCCTCGAGGTCTATAACAACAAAATTATATCATTAATTCACTACATTACACTTTTCAAGTTTAATTTCTACCCCCGGTCCAAATGACCGTTTTGCCCCTAACCTTTGACATTTTTACTATTTAGTCCTTAAGCTCGTATAATGAAACACATGGAATTTCTATCTTACCCAAGCCTGACCAAACATTTTTCTCTCTTATGGCAGCCCACATTTTCCATTATTTTCTCATTTCTACCACACATTTAACAACTTTTGCAAAAAGGTCCCTTTAGGGGTTTTTCATGAAAATCACTTAGGAAAAGATGTTTATCACACATTCAACTTTCATACCCCTCCATAATCCACCAAAATACAAGCAAATCATGCATGGAAAAATTTTTAAACATGAACCCTAGCATGAAATATGGGTAGAAATGGAAAGATCAAGCTACCGGGATTTCAAAAATACAAAGAACATTAAAAACGGGGCTTGGGAGCACTTACTAATGAGCTTGGAAAGCTTGGAAACCCTAGCTATGGAGACTCTTCAAATTTCGGAAGCCATGGAGAAGAAATGGCTAATTTTGGCTTATTTTTCCCATTTTTTTCATTAAAAAGCCAAATGACCAAAATGCCCTTAAGTCCTTTCTTTGAAATTTCATCCATGCAAGCACATTTTTGTCCAAAAATTTAGAAATTGAGAAAATTGATCTTTAAGACCTTCTAATTTATAATCTAAAGCAATTTCATAAAAATTGCTTCTAGAATCCCAGTTTTGCAATTTATTCAATTTAGTCCCTAATTTCCAATTGGACACCTTACTCAAGGAATGAAACTTTAACACATGCATATTCTCATATTCTAGACCTCATAATAATGATAAAATAAATATTTTGATGTCAGATTTGTGGTCCCGAAACCACTATTCTAACTAGGCTCTATTTTGAGATGTTACATTTCTCCCCCCTTAGGGACTTTCATCCCCGAAAGTCTTACCAGTAAATAGGTTCGGATATTGGTTTCTCATGGTTTCTTCTGGTTCCCATGTAGCCTCTTCTACACCATGTCGATGCCATAGAACCTTTACTAAAGTCACACTTTTATTTCTCAACTGTTTAACCTCTCGGGCCAAAATCTTGACTGGTTCCTCTCCGTGAATCACATGAGAGGGGTCTGATCGATATCGTCTTTGCATGGATACATGGAACACGTCGTGAATCTTTTCCAATTTGGGTGGCAATGCCAAGCGATAGGCTAATGGTCCAATCCTTTTAGTGATCTCATAAGGTCTGATAAATCGCGGGCTCAATTTACCTTTCTGACCAAATCTCAACACCTTTTTCCATGGAGACAACTTTAGGAATACTCTGTCCCCAACTTGGAATTCAATCTATTTTCTTTTCAAATTAGCATAAGACTTTTGCCTATCCGATGCCGCTTTTAAACAATCTCGTATTATTTTAACTTTTTCTTCAGTGTCCCTAATCAGATCCACTCCATGAATTTGATTTTCTTTAAGTTCTATCCAGTATAATAGAGTTCGGCACTTCCTGCCATACAAGGCTTCATAAGGTGACATTTTCAAACTTGTTTGGAAACTATTGTTGTAGGCAAATTCTACCAATGGCAGGTATTTTTCCTAACTACCCTGAAATTCGAGGATGCAACATCGCAACATATCTTCAAGAATTTGAATCGTCCGCTCAGACTGACCATCGGTCTGAGGGTGAAAAGTTGTACTAAAACTCAACTTCGTCCCTAAGGCTTCCTGTAGCTTTTTCCAAAATCTCGAAGAGAACCTTGGGTCTCTGTCTAAAATAATCGATAATAGTACTCCGTGCAATCTTACTATCTCAAAAACATATAAGTCGGCCAGTCTATCAAGGGAATAATCTGTCCTTACCAGAATAAAATGAGCTGACTTGGTCAACTTATCCACTACGACCCGTATGGCATTTTTCTTTTTCGGAGTCAAAGGCAATCCTGTCACGAAGTCCATGGTAACTCTGTCCCACTTCCATTCGGGAACCATCACAGGTTGTAACAAACCTGAAGGCACTTGATGTTCAGCTTTAACTTGTTGACATACCAGGCATCTTGACACAAACTCAAAAATATCTCTTTTCATATCGTTCCAGTAATATATTTTCTTCAAATTGTTTTACATTTTGGTACTTTCCGGATGAATAGACAAACGGCTACTATATGCTTCTTGTAATATTTTCCAGATAAGTTCATCGTCTTTAGTTACGCATACTCTCTCTCTGAGCATCAAACACCCATCAGGATTAATCCAGAAATTTGATTCAGTCCGTGACTCACATTGAGCCCTTTTTGCTTGCAAGTCACCATCATTACACTGAGCATCATGAATTTTCTACAGAAATGTTGGCCTAGCCTCTAGCTCTGCCAAGACGAAACCATCATCAAGCAATGTCAAATGGGTATCCATGGCTTTCAAAGCAAATAAATATTTTCTACTCAGAGCATCGACGACCACATTCGCCTTTCCTGGATGGTAGTCAATGATCAGATTATAATCCTTAATTAATTCTAACCATCTCCTTTTTCTCAAATTTAATTCTTTTTTAGTCATCTAGTACTTCAGACTCTTGTGGTCCGTAAAGATACGACACATTTCACCATATAAATAATGCCTCCAAATCTTCAAGGCAAAAAAAATCGCTGCAAGCTCTAGGTTATGGGTCGGACAATTCTTCTCGTGAGGATTCAATTGCTTTGAAGTATATGCTATCACCTTGCCATCTTGCATAAGCACACAACCTAATCCATTTAAGGATGCATCACTGTAGACCACGAATTCCTTTCCCGGTTCAGGTAACACTAAAATAGGAGCTTCAGTCAGCAATGTCTTTAATTTCTCAAAACTTTACTGACACTTTTCCGTCCATTCAAACTTAACATCCTTCTGTAGCAACCTCGTCATCAGAGTCGCTATCATAGAAAAGCTTTTACAAACCTTTGATAGTAACTGGCTAAGCCAAAAAAGCTTTTAACCTTGGTTACATTTTTAGGCGATTTCCAATCAACAATAGTAGAGATTTTACTTGGACTAACTTGGATGCTTTCACCCGAAACAATATGACCCAAAAATCCAACTTCTTGGAGCCAAAATTCACTCTTGCTAAACTTAGCATACAACTGTTTTTCTCGCAAAGTCTGCAATACAATTCTCAGGTGATTCGCATGTTCTGTCTCATTTTTGGAATAAATCAAGATGTCGTCAATGAACACAACAACAAACTTATCCAAATATGGCCGAAAGATCCTATTCATTAGATCCATAAAACGGTCAGTGTATTCGTCAGCCTAAACGACATAACAAGGAATTCGTAATGATCATACCTCATCCTGAAAGCTGTCTTTGCCACATCCGATTCCTTGACACGCAATTGATAGTAGCCAGACCTCAAGTCTATCTTAGAGAACACAGTGGATCCTCTCAACTGATCGAATAAATCATCAATCCTTGGTAAAGGATACTTATTTTTTATGGTTACCTTATTCAGTTGCTGATAATCAATACATAATCTCATTGAACCATCTTTCTTCTTTACAAACAACACAGGGGCACCCAAGATGAAAAACTTGGCCGAGCAAAACCTTTATCCGTCAACTCTTGCAACTGTGCTTTTAATTCTCTTAGTTCAGTTGGTGCCATTCTGTACGGGGCGATAGAAATAGGAGTTGTTCCTGGCATCAATTTCGTACCAAACTCAATTTCTCTCTCAGGAGGTAATCCTGGTAATTCCTCTAGGAATACATCTGAATACTCACATACTATCGGCATAGACTCGATCTTCAACTCTGTTTCCTTAGTGTTCAGTACAAATGCAAGATAAGCTTCATACCCTTTTCTCATGTACCTCTAGGCAACCATTGTCATGATTACATTCGGCGGTGAACCCAATTCTCTTGATTCGACCCGTAAACTCTCACCATCTAGACATTTTAACTTAATATACTTACTACCACAATTCACAGTTACATCATGAAGGACTAACCAATCCATACCAAGTATTACATCAAATTCATCAAATGGTAGCAACATAAGGTTAGCCAGAAAATAATGACCTTGAATCATCAAAGGACAATTCTTACAGACTTTATCAACTAGAACAAATTTGCCTAATGTGTTCGACACTTAACTAACAAATTCTGTAGGTTCAACGGGTATATTCATACTAGACACCAATCTTATGCAAACATAAGAATGCATCGACCCCGGGTCAATTAAAGCAATAATACTCGTATTAGAAAGGGAAAAGTACCCGTAATAACATCAGGAGCAGAGGCTTCCTCTCGAGTGCGTATTGCATACGTTCTTGCCGAGGCTCTAGCCTCTGGCCTTGTAGTATCTTTAGCTGTGACTTGACTGGCACTAGCACTAGCACTTCTTGGGTATCTTGGAGGTCTACCTCGTGCCATAGGAGCACTTGACTTCGGGGTTACATTCACTTCTTTTTCAAATCACTCTGGGCAGTCCCTGAGAAAGTGGTCAAGAGAGCCACATCTGAAACACGCATCGCTTTTTACTCGGCACTCTCCAAAGTGAAATTTGTTGTAGCTCTTACACTTCGGCTTTTGATCATCTACACTCCCCACACTAGTTATCATCGAGGAGGAAGACTTTTGACTTCAGTGTCTAGGACCCTTCGCTCTACCCGAATATCCTACTGATGAAGTGGAGCGTTCATGCTAGCTCCTAGCTTTTTTCGTGGAGAATGAGAGTGTTTTACCGCTGGTCCTTTTGCTCGCAACTCGAGCCTCTCTCTTTGCTTGCTTTCTTTCGTTATTAAGCTCCTTGGCTTTCTTGGCCCGATCAGGGAATGCGGCGAACTCCCGTATTTCAAGAATTTCGATCAACAATTTGATGTCCTCATTCACACCCTCCTCGAAGTGTTTACAGATTTTTGATTCAGTTTGGACCCATTCAGTTGCGTACTGACTTAGCCGTACGAACTCTCTCTCATATTCCGCTAGAGTCTTGTTCCCTTGTTTGAGTTCCAGGAACTCCTTTCACTTCGAGTCTAAAAACCGTTGGCTAATGAATTTCTTCCTAAACTCTGTTTGGAAGAAATTCCAGGTAATATTTTCCTTCGATGCTACGAAGGATACGGTCTTCCACCAGTGGTATGCAGTATCCTTCAAGAGGGACACAACACACTTCAAGCACTCCTCCGGTGCGCATGACAATTCATCTAACACCCGTATAGTATTTTTAAGCCAGAACTCCGCTCTTTCAGCGTCATCATCGACTTTCACTTTGAATTCCTCAACCCCATACTTTCTAAGCTTGTCTACAAGAGCCTTACCGATTCTTACCAGTGCCATACCTCGTGGCACATCCTCATCAGATTGGTTAGGGGCCGGGGGCGGTCGTGGTATGTTGGGGCGATTTCTTAGATAATCCCTGATAAACACACTAATTTACATAATTCTTGTGTTTAATTCGGTTTATTTCTGAATTAATCCCTGCTTAATTGGTGTTTTTTATGATTTAATTTTGTCAGGGATGCAATTGGTCAAAAACGAGCAAAAAGGGACCAAATTGAAAGACAAATCGTTGAGTTGGGGCCAAATCATAAAGATGGGAAGGCCAAGGATTTAACATCAATTTTGACTTTGTAAAAATCTAAAAGTAGAAGATATTATTTTATTTAGTTTTATTATTTATTTATTTATTTATTTTTATTTTATTAATTTAGAATAGGCTATTTTAGTAACCCAATGTATATAAATAGGGGCTTTTAGTTTCCTAAGAAGATCATCCTTTAATTTGTATTCCTTCTTCTACTTGGAATAGAATTACTCTCTCTCTCTTGTATTTCCTTTTTCAATTTGGAGTTGGAATATCATTTCTTTTCTCTTCAATTTGACGTTGCATTTTGTAGCTTTGTATCCAATTTTTGTTTCTTTTCCACAATTGGGTCAATTACTTTCCAAGTCCCCTTTCCTTTCCAAAATTCCATCATCTTTCACACAAAGCCAAAACACAATCCACAACCTTCAAGCATGATTAAATTCATGCCACACTAAACCCCTTTTCAGCTTTAAGCCGGTATTAACCCCGTCGAAAACCCGTGAGTTACGAACCCGAGCTGATTAACTCCTAATTTTTTATATTTATTATTTCTCCGAATTAAGAGTATGACTTCGTCAACTCACAAAGTCAAGGCCACACTAAGTCAAAAAAGACGTCGTTTGAGTTAGTGTGACTAGACGTACAGTTGGAATTCCGAAAGGATCGATTGTCTAATTGGTCTTCCGTCAACACATTGGCGTGCCAAGTGGGGATTGCTGTTTGGTTTCTTTGGTTCCATCAAGGGAAGTAGTAACCGGATTTAAATGTCACAAACGTTTGAGGGAATTGGTTCGAGCTAGGCTCTTCTAGAACACAAAGCTGCCAAAGTTCTAAATCACGAACGTTTCGTAGGTTGTTCGATCGATAAGAGTTAGTTACAGGATGTTCCATAACTAAATTACACAAGGAATAGTTGGTGTCCGAGGCGTCCTTGGTAGCTATAACTAGCTTATTGGAAAAGAGGAGTTCACCTAATTTCGAGGATCAGGTCAAAGACGAAAAAACCCGTGCTTAAGGCTGAGCTAAGTTTAATTGATTTTTCTTCAGATTACTTTGTTGTTTTTTTTTATTTCCTCTTTTACATTTTACTTTTTTTTTTAATTTCAGGTTTCATATTTTATTCCCCCTCAAACATCGCGGGCACGACAACTGCCCAAACTTAAATTTGGTCGAGAGATAAACAATTTTCAGTAAACCCAGTCTTTGTGGGATCGACCCTACTCCCTATACTGCTTTAAATTGCAAATTTGGTGTAGGTTTATATTGGTGGAATTGATAGCCATCAGTTTTGGCGCCGTTGCAGGGGACTGGCAACACTTATAATTGTTTAAATTGTCGTCATCACCAGATCTTCATCTAGAGATCTCGAATACGACCCAGAGATCGAGAAATTGGTGCGAGCACGACGAAAAGAGACAGAAGCTCTTAAACGTGCAAGTAAAGCAGGAGTTGAGCTAGGACAAGGGATCCTAGAATCCGACGTTGAAAAGTTGAGCGAAGTAATTCGTACAGAGGCAATTCGACGTGGGAAACGAGTCGAAGAGGTTAAACCTGAGACTGAACCACTCTTTGAAACAAAAGGCAACCTCGGTGAACTAGAAAGGATGGCAAACCGAACAATTCATCAACTAGCCGCTACTCCCAACAAGCAAACACCATTATGCATCAACTATCCAATCGGAGGAACCCCTTTTGAATTGAAGTCGGGCTTGATTAACCTTTTGCTCACTTTTCGAGGCTTGAAGAACGAAAATCCACATACTCACTTGAGGGAATTCCACACGGTCTGCTCAAGCATGAAACCCCAGGGAGTACCTGAAGATGAAATCAAACTTCAGGCCTTTAGTTGATACAGCAAAAGAATGGTTATTTTACTTACCCCCCGATTCTATCACAACATGGGATGACTTATCTCATGTATTTCTTTACAGATTCTTCCCAGCGTCATGAGCAGCTGAGCTTAGGAGAGACATAGTGGGAATTCGCCAAATGAAGAGTGAATCGCTCTACGACTATTGGGAGCGGTATAAAAAATTGTGTGCAATTTTTCCTCAACATGGGTTGACCGAACAATCACTTCTCCAATATTTCTACGAGGGTTTCCTCTCTATGGAAATGAAGATGATTGACGCTGCTAGTGGAGGGGTTCTTGTCAATATGACCCCTCAAAGGGTAAGAGAACTAATATCCACCATGGCGGCAAATTCTCAACAATATCGGCCGAATTTGGAACCGACAAGATGGGTTAATAGGGTAAACGTTTCATCTTTAGAAGATAAATTGGATAAGCTTACGAATGTTGTTTAATCTTAGCTTATAGAAAACAAGAGTCTGACCCAACTATGTGGAATTTGTACTATGTTTGAACACCAGAAGAATTTGTGCCCAATCCTTAACGACAATTCAACGGCACATGTTGATGCTGTCGGAGGTTTTTCGGGACCTCCGCAAAGACGCTATGATCCTTTCTCCAACACCTACAATCCTGGGTGGAAGGATCATCCCAACCTGAATTATGGAGCTAATCCCTGATATAATCCATCATATCAGCCGAGACCTTTGCAACCACTACAACAATAACACAAGCCGAGCACATCTCTAGAAGCTATTATGGAAAGACTTCCCGCCGATGCTGCAAAATATCAACAGAGGACAGACGCTTCAATACAAGAGTTAACTAATCAATTTAGTAAACTCTCGATGGCAGTTAATCGCTTGGAGTCTCAAGGTAAATTACCTTCCCAGACAAAGTCGAACCTTTGGCAGAATGCCAGTGCAATAACTCTTCGTAGCGGAAAGGTTCTGGAAACAGTTCTAGCCAAAAGTCATGGGCAAGACAAGGAATGAGAAAAGTAGATCTCTAATCCAATAGCAAGGCCAGAATCAGAAATTCAAAGACCAGTTGTGATGCCACCTCCTTTTCCAGGGAGGCTTGCAAGGGATAAGAAAAAGAATGAGGAAAAAGAAATCTTCGAGACATTTAGGAAGGTGGAGGTAAATATCCCTTTACTTGACGCTATCAAACAAATCCCTCGTTATGCAAAATTCCTCAAGGAATTATGTACTAGCAAGAGGAGGCTCATAGGTAACGAAAGAGTAAATGTAGGAGAAAATGTCTCCGCAGTACTACAAAAGAAAGCTCCGCCCAAATACAAGGACCAAGGTATGTTTGCTATTTCCTGTGAGATAGGTAATGTAGGCATTAAGAAAGCCATGTGTGATTTAGGGGCTTCCATTAATGTTATGCTTTATTCTATTTATAAGCTGATTAACACAGGTCCTTTAAAAGAGACAGGAGTAATAATCCAGTTGGCAGACAGGTCAGTCATCTATCCCGAAGGGCTGCTTGAAGATATCCTAGTTAAAGTTAACGAATTAGTTTTCCCTGCAGATTTCTACATCATAAATATAGAAGATGATAATTCAAATAATTCGTCTGACATTTCGCTTGGAAGGTCGTTCCTAAGTACTATAAGCGCAAAAATAGATGTTCGAAACAGGACGTTGACCATAGAGTTTGATAGCAAAATCGTGAAATTCAATGTCTACAAGGCCATGAGTCATCCTAGCTCACTATTAAATATTTCTAGCATTGATATTTTAGATTGTTTAACTCAATCTTATTCCGAATATCATGACTTTGATGAGTTGGAAACTGTCCTTTCTAGAAACATTAACATGGATACTTTAATCATCTCGAGGAATTAGCAGTCATTGAAGATCCACTGCAAGAAATTGTCAATCACTTGGAAACGCAACCTTCATTGACAAACCGAGGTAACCAATTTGAACTATTACCTTTCCAAACTAAAATGTTGCCTTTGGTTTTGCAGCCACCGACCTTGGAGCTTAAAGCATTACCGGACCACCTTAAGTACGTCTTTTTGGGAGAGAAAAACACCTTACCGGTGATAGTGTCAAACAAGTTAACCAAAGACGAGGAGGAAAGTCTAATTCGAGTTCTGAGAGATTATAAAGAAGCTATTGGTTGGACGATAGTCGACATAAAAGGGCTAAGTCCATCCACTTGCATGCACAAAATTTCCATCGAAGACAACACGAAACCAAAGAGAGATGCTCAAAGGCGCCTCAATCCACACATGATGGAGGTAGTAAAGAAGGAGGTCCAGAAATTGTTAGATGCTGGAATGATATACCCGATTTCCAACAGTGATTTGGTTAGCCCGGTTCATGTCGTGCCCAAGAAAACTGGTGTGACAGTGGTGAAAAACTCGTTAGGTGAGCTGGTCCCTACACAAGTCCAGAATGGATGGAGGGTTTGCATCGATTACAGAAAGTTGAATGTAGCTACCCAGAAAGACCATTTTCCACTCCCCTTCATCGATCAAATACTCAAGTGATTAGCCGGTAAGTCCCATTATTGTTGTCTCGATGGGTACTCAGGATTTTTCCAGATTCCAGTGGCTCTGGAGGATCAAGACAAAATGACTTTCACATGTCCCTTTGTAACATTTGCATATAGACAGATGCCGTTTGGACTCTGCAATGCTCCAGCCACCTTCCAAAGATGCATGGTGAGCATATTCTCCGATTACGTCGAGAAAATCATCGAAGTCTTTATGGATGACTTCACAGTATACGGTAACTCTTTTAACGAATGTCTCAATAATCTTGCTAAGATGTTACAAAGATGCCTAGAATTTAATCTTGTTTTAAATTATGTGAAATGCCATTTCATGGTTGACAAAGGATTAATTTTGGGTCATATAGTTTCCTCGAAAGGAATCGAGGTCGATAAGGCAAAAACAAATATTATTAACTCGTTACCTTACCCCTCATCAGTGAAGAAAGTTTGTTCGTTTCTTGGCCATGCAGGATTTTACAGGTGATTCATGAAAAATTTCTCAAAAATCGCGCAACCACTTTGCAGTCTGTTACAAAAGGATAAAGAATTTGAATTTGACCAAACTTGTAAAGACGCATTTGATGTGCTGAAACAGAAATTGGTCTCTGCTCCCATAGTGCAGCCACCAAATTGGAACTTCCCGTTCGAAATCATGTGTGATGCGAGGGACCAAAGTGTGGGAGCTGTTCTTTGCCAAAGAATAGGGAAAGAGTCTCATGTTATCTACTATGCTTCGAAGACTTTGGATGTTGCCCAAAGTAATTACACAACCACCGAGAAAGAATTATTAGCTGTTGTGTTTGCTTTAGATAAATTTAGATCTTACATATTGGGAACTAAGGTAATTATCTTTTCTGATCATGCAACTTTGAAATATTTAATAAGGAAGAAGGAGGCAAAACCCCGACTGATCAGGTGGATTCTACTCCTACAAGAGTTCGATTTTGAAATTCGGGATAAAAAGGGATGCAAAAACCTAGTAGCTGACCATCTGAGTCGATTACCGATTCTAATAGATGACACACCATTGAAGGACAACTTCCCAGATGAAAACCTATTTTCAGCAAATGCAGTTCATCCATGGTATGTAGACATAGTAAATTACCTTGTCATAGGTACTTTTCTTTCAGATTTACCAAGGTCTAAAAAAGATAAGATAAAAAAGGATGCGCGATATTACATTTGGGACGATCCTTACCTTTGGAAGCATTGCTCGGATCAGGTAATACGACGGTGTGTAGCAGAAATAGAGGTACAGTCTATCTTAAGTTTTTGTCATTCTTATGCATGCGGAGGGCACTTTGGACCTAAACGCACCGCACACAAAATTCTCGAATGTGGATTATTTTGGCCAAACATATTTTGTGATGCCTTTTTATTCTGCAAAACTTGTGAAAAATGCCAAAGAGTTGGCAACCTTAGTCATCGAAATGAGATGCCTCTTACTCCTATTCATATTTGTGAAATTTTAGATGTGTGGGGCATCAACTTTATGGGTCCCTTCGTTTCTTCTTTCGATAATTTTTATATACTCTTAGCTGTTGATTATGTCTCTAAATGGATAGAGGCGAAGGCCACTCGTAATGATAATGCTAAAACCGTAGTTGACTTTCTTAAAAGTTTTATTTTTTCCAAGTATGGCACTCCACGAGCGTTAATCAGTGACAGAGGAACTCATTTTTGCAATAAGCTAGTAAGTGCACTTATGGAGAAATATGGAGTGACTCAACAAATTGCCACTGCTTACCATCCACAAACAAATGGGAAAGCCGAAGTGTCAAATTGAGAGGTCAAGTCTATTCTGGAAAAGACGGTTAAACCTAACAGGAAGGATTGGAGTTTGAGACTGAATAACGCACTTTGGGCTTATAGGATAGCTTACAAGGGACCAATAGGCATGTCACCTTACCGACTCATTTTCGGTAAACCGTGCCATCTTCCGGTCAAGTTAGAGCACAAGGCTTTTTAGGCAGTTAAACAGTGTAATATGGAAATGGAGTCTGGAGGAAAATCTCAAAAATTAGACATCCTGGAACTCGAGGAAATGAGAAATGATGCATATGAAAATGCTCGAGTTTATAAGAAAAGACGAAGGCGTTCCATGACAAGTTCATCACTAGGAAGCAGTTTTCAATAGGACAAAAAGTTCTCCTATACGACTCCACCTTAAAAATCTTCGCTGGTAAGCTTTGATCCAAATGGATAGGACCGTTTATTATTACTAATTTATTTTCAAATGGTGAAGTGGAAATTCAAAGCAAAGAAACACGAAAGTGCTTTAAGGTGAACGGTCAACGACTAAAACCCTTTTTCGAGAATTTTCAAACACACACAGTTGAGGAGATTGTTCTCAATGAGCCCAAAATATGAATAACAGGTCGTCGAGCTAATGACGTTAAACAAAAGCGCTTTTTGGGAGGCAACACAAATTTCTTTTTATTTATTTAATTTTTAGTTCAAGTAGAATTTAGGGTATAAATAAATAAATTTTTATTCATTTTGATGTTTTTAGGAACGTAAGGAGGATACGAATTTTCTTGGATAATGATGATGGCGTGGGCACGACTTGCTAATTTGGTGACAGTGAAAAAAAAAACCAAATTTCCTAACCTTCATGAAATCCCAAAACACCATAATCCACTAAATTCCTACCCAAACCCATTTACCCACATATACCCAAAACCCAAAAACCAAACTACCCACCAAAGCCCAAACCCAACACCCAACCATTAAAATTCCTAACCAACCCAATTAACTTACCTACCCAAATAACCCACCATAAACAATACCCAAATAAACCTAATACCCAAGATTGGCCCAATCACCAAACCCAAATATCTCACCCAACCTCAAATAAACCAAATAAAATTAATAACAAAAATACAAATTTAAACACCCAAAATTCCTAATTTCCAAAATTCTTCTCATCTTCTTCATATTCTCCTAAACAACACCTAACCCTAAACAATCCCCAAGCCGCCGACTGACACCGTCACCCCCACGCCGTCATCAGAACCACCATCGCCGGGCTCACATAATCGCGACCGCCACGCCACCCTGCGCCACTGTCGGCGAAACCTTCCCCATGACCCACCTCTATTTTCTTTTCCCTTTTTCATCTTACCCACGCTGTCCGACGCCTTGCCTACTACCGAACCACGGCCGAACAACATCTCGCGCCCACGTCGCACCATCGTCGCCGAACGAAATGCCCACCGCCGTGCACCACCACTCATGTTCTCTCTAACTTTTCTTTCTTTTTCTTTGAACCACCCAAACTCCCACCTCTCATCTTAACCGACGCCAACACCGACGCCCCCGTCACCATTCAAAAAGGCGGCAAAAATCTCACCAAACGTCGCCGCCACCGTACTCGCCGTCGTCGCTGCCACCACTGCCTTGCGCTGCCGCTACCCGTCACCCTTGAAACCATCTAAAACAACTATTTTTGACGCTACGACTGAGACCATGGTTCGAACTCGGAACCAAACGAGTGACAACCTCCCGGTTTCACTCAATCAGATTCGGCACCGATTCTCCGCTCCTCCTGTCGTCGATATCGACGATGATGAACCTTCTCCACCGCCTCCTAGACGAATAGCCCCACCAACGAGAGCACGACGCCAACAACGTTCGACTTCGGTCGAACCAGAACTTTCGGACAGTAGCTTTGATAGTCCCGAGAGGTCGACCCTTAACCCTCAGTCTAATTTACCTTTATTGACATATCATGCAGGTAACCCGAACGAGGATCAAACATCTCGCGACCACATTGAGGCTCATTCTACCACGATTGAACGTGTCGATCAACGCCAAACACGATCGTCCACCACTCGAAATCATCGACAACAAACACGTGAACCAACGACACCGCCGGACAACAGTACTAACACTGCTAAAAATTCAAGTCCACCACCCTCGCCCAATGAATATGTTCGACAACACGAAACAGTCAGCGTAATAGATGAGGTCGTGCCAACACCATTCCCACCGAAGGTCGATTACGAGGATTTTTTGATTTTTCAACCCTAAAGCATCGCACACGATATGACGACATTCGACAACGCCCACTCCCGGTCTATAAGCAAATCGATTTCTCCACTCTAAATATGTTAAATATTCATGATGCTGTAACTACTTATTTTGATGCTATTGTTTGGAGCTCTTTTGCAAACATATTATGTGATGCATATTATGAGTTGATTTATGAGTCTTACACCACATTTAGCTTCAATATTAATGCATTACAGACAGTTGAAACACAAAGCATTGTCTGCTTTCGTCTGCTTGGAAAGGACTTTTGAATGTCGATTTTCGATTTTAATGTTGCAATGGGTTTTGTTGACCTTGACAGTATTCAGTTTGATTCCTATCATGCTGCTCTGTTAGACATTCCTAGTGACTTTAATGCTCAAGATGCCTATCGTGTTTTAACCCATTCTACTCAACTTTATAATCCAAAAACCACTAAAGACTTATTGGTACATGAACCTGATTTGAGATATAATCATCGATTTTTGGCATTTAGTTTTTTAGGACGAAATGATTCATCCTCTATTTTAACAAGAACCGAATTATTTTTCTTATGGTGTATGCATTCTGATTATAAAGTAAATTTAGGATATTGGTTTGCACGAAATTTTCATGCTGTTTTGCATTGTAATCGTCCTCTAATACTTGGGTTGTATATTACGAACTTAACCTCTGTACTTTTTCCCTCTGAAATCAATTTCTCGTCCTTGACATATGCATATCATATGGACAGCCTAGATAAATATTGTTTGGATTCTATGGGTTTGCTTGCCGGCACCCCTACTGCATGTTATTTTGTTCCTCCAGGTACACGGACTGCTCGTGGGAATATGGTTTTTCGCCAACACCCACATTTTGCTACTCGAAAACATGAGGAACAAATTCCAACTATGGAGGCCCGTTTAAGCCGAATCGAGGCTCGACTTGGAACAATGGAAACCCAAGTTTCTATAATCCTCGACATCTTGTAAAATCATTACCCCCAACACCAAGCACGTCATTAACATATATGGGGAGTACTCTTTACTTTTTCTTTTTATTTGGGCTGCTGACTTTTCTTTCATATAATATATGCTTGAGGACAAGCATTGATTAAGTAGGGGGGATGGATGGTAAACATGCATGATTTTTGCTCTTTTGCATGTGTTAAATCTTACATTAAGTTCATTCGACAATTTATTTAAACATTGAGCCTTTAATCTCATACTCAGTTAACTTGGACAATTGGGCAAAGTTTGAATTAAAATGTTCAAGTATATAGGTTAGTCAACATTTGTGTCTTAAAATTGATATATGTAGCTAGATTTTTTCATAAATTGATTGTTTGGAAAATTATATTTGCTTGTGCATTAATAAATAAGTAAGTAAATTAAGGTTCAAGTTATGAGTGAAGTTTCGAAAATGTGACCGGATTGAGTAACTGGGGTAAGGTGCTTCGGTTGTCATCTTATCTCGCGTAAAAAGGTTCGAGTGACAAGTTGATAACTTATAAACATTCCGCTAACTGAGCTTTCAAAAAAAAAAGGGAATAATAAATAAATAAATTTAAGACGGTTTGAACTGAGTAACCGGGATAGGGTGCTTGGGTTGTCATCCTAGTTCGCGTAAAAAGGTTTGACCACGTCAATAATTTTATTTCTCTAATGCATAGTTAATTAAATAATGCCTTTCAATTTATTGGATTCAAACTCAATTTAGTGAAATTATTTAGCCCACATCTTTTAATGCTATGACACTTGATGTTCGAACTTTGTATCTTGAGCATTTATTTATTTTTTCCTAAGTTGTTTACATTGATTATGTATGCGAAAAAAAAAGGCTCGATTTTTAATGAATGGTAGAATAAATTTGATGTTTGAAAGAACAACATGCTTGAGGGCAAGCATGAGCCAAGTAGGGGAGAGTTTATAAACACACTAATTTACATAATTCTTGTGTTTAATTTGGTTTATTTCTGAATTAATCCCTGCTTAATTGGTTTTTTTATGATTTAATTTTGTCAGGGATGCAATTGGTCAAAAACGAGCAAAAAGGGACCAAATTGAAAGATAAATCGTAGAGTTGGGGCCAAATCATAAAGATGGGAGGGCCAAGGATTTAACATCAATTTTGACTTTGTAAAAATCTAAAAATAGAAGATACTATTTTATTTAGTTTTATTATTTATTTATTTTTATTTTTATTTTATTAATTTAGAATAGACTATTTTTAGTAACCCTATGTATATAAATAGGGGCTTTTAGTTTCCTAGGAAGATCATCCTTTAATTTGTATTCCTTCTTCTACTTGGAATAGAATTACTCTCTCTCTTGTATTTCCTTTTTCAAATTGGAGTTGGAATATCATTTCTTTTCTCTTCAATTTGACGTTGCATTTTGTAGCTTTGTCTCCAATTTTTGTTTCTTTTCCACAATTGGGTCAATTTCTCTCCAAGTCCCCTTTCCTTTCCAAAATTCCATCATCCTTCACACAAAGCCAAAACACAATCCATAACCTTCAAGCATGATTAAATTCATGCCACACTAAACCCCTTTTCAGCTTTAAGCCGGTATTAACCCCGTCGAAAACCCGTGAGTTATGAACCCGAGTTGATTAACTCCCAATTTTTTATATTTATTATTTCTCCGGATTAAGAGTATGACCTCGTCAACTCACAAAGTCAAGGCAACACTAAGTCAAAAAAGATGTCGTTTGAGTTAGTGTGGCTAGACGTACAGTTGGTAGCTATAACTAGCTTATTGGAAAAGAGGAGTTCACTTAATTTTGAGGATCGGGTCAAAGACGGAAAAACCCGTGCTTAAGACTGAGCTAAGTTTAATTATTTTTCTTCAGATTACTTTGTTATTTTTTTTATTTCCTCTTTTACTTTTTACATTTTTTTTGAAAGCTCAGTTAGCGGAATGTTTATAAGTTATCGACTTGTCACTCGAACCATTTTACGCGAGATAAGATGACAACCCAAGCACCTTACCCCGGTTACTCAATCCGGTCACATTTTCGAAACTTCACTCATAACTTGAACCTTAATTTACTCATATTTTATTTCAGGTTTTTACGTTTTTTTTATTTTAGGTTTCATATTTTATTCCCCCTCAAACATCGCGGCCACGACAACTGCCCAAACTTAAATCTAGTCGAGAGATAAACAATTTTCAGTAAACCCAGTCTCTGTGGGATCGACCCTACTCCCTATACTGTTTTAAATTGAAAATTAGGTGTAGGTTTATATTGGTGGAATCGACAATCATCAATCCCCAAACCATTCATCCATCATATCAAAGAAGGTGGCTCAGGCCTCTTCCCGACCTTCAGACATAAGTGTCCTACTACTACTAGAGACAACTCATTGTACAGAAGCTGGAGCATGGCTCTCGGCTCCCTCGGACTAATCTTGTGCTCGATTGGAAGACATTTATGATTTCCAAAACAATTTAAACAATTTAGGAGATGTCACACTATCAAGATTCGAAATATGGCATGTATAGCAAACTTTAACATCCTCTACGGTAGTCCTAGAACTGACTAAACTGTAGCTATGATGCCACTAAATGTCCCTCGCCCGTATCCGACGCCGGGATAGGGTTCGAGGCATTACTGGTAATTCACCTTTACAGACTTACTCAATCGGGTTACTGAATTTCGCTCGTGATTTAACACTTTTCAAACGTGTGCTCTTTGTCACTTATACAGGCCTCCAAGGCCTAAAAACACTCCTAGTGGTAGTACGGAACAAAACCGAAATTGTTCGATAGACTTGGGGCACTTTAGGAATTTTCCCCTTAGTTGAAGTGTAACACGCCCATGGGGCTTAGAACACGCCCGTGTCCTTTTTCCAGTATGCAACACGGCCAAGGCACACGCCCGAGGGCTTAGCCGGTGTGCTACACTGACTTCAACCTCACCATTTTGTTAAATATACACGGCCAGGGCACATACCCGTGTGCTTAGCCCGTGCTGTATGCTGACTTAAAATTTCAGATGCAGGGGACACACGGTCATAGCACACACCCATAGGAGTAGCTCGTGTGTCACAGATGGCCTAGACACATGCCTGTGTGTCTACCCATGTGGACCTTGTTAGGCTATTTTCCAAGCCTTAAGTCACCCTCTACTAGTCAATTACACTTATAGATTACTATAGTGCATATTTAGGCCAAATTATCCATTAGTAAATATGAAACTTTGATTAACCTCATTGCATGTGAACCTCATGTCATTGGTTTCATACATGCTAAATTAATTCTTATCTTGCATTTAATGATTTATATGTCTGCTTGACATATTAAAATTGGCTTGTAATTATAACTCATTGCCAATTATAACTAAGCCACTACATATGAATATAAACATGCATAGATTTATAGGGCATAGCCTACTTCAAAATGAGCCAATTCCCACGGCCATATACAAAAAAAAGATAAACATACTTTTACATGCCTTCACTAGGCAAATCAATTGACATATATAAGAAAATACTCAAAAATCCTATACATGCCATTGGACAAAATAGAAATGTCTTTATACCAAAGCTTGTCAAGTTGATAGTGTGTTGACTCTCCAATTGTCTTCCAATCCTTATGAGTCCTTAAGCTCTGAAAAGTAGGGAAAAGAGAGGGGTAAGCATTTATATGCTTAGTAAGTCCGTATAACTTGAAAGTAAACCTACAATTTATTTAGCATACAACCATATTAGGCAATGAAACCAACAAGCATAGGATAGTTTCCCTATCACATGCACTCAACCATCGAGTTAGTTACATATCAATGCACCATTTAATTTATCTTAGATGAGCTCATCATTTAAAATATCATCTATACATTTTCCTTGTGATAGTCCCGTTGAGTTTTTAGGAAATCTCGATAGATCATCCATTTACCATCAATTCGTACGAATGATCGTTTTAGTATCCACTCCCGCGAACCTCACATCTTACGGCGGGATTACCAGTCCAGGCTAAATCCCCCATAATATAAACTCATAAGGAGATGTTAGGACTACCAGTCCAGGCTAAATCCCTTATAACGACAAACACCCTTAATGAGCTTGGATCTGAATTACCAGTCCACGCTAAATTCAGACCCTAATCGGATTACCCGTCAAGGCTAAATCCACAATGCACACATATTCTTTAGAAGGCTCGATCACTCAAGGAACACTAGTCCAGGCTAGATCCTTTTTATACTTGAGATCTTCAGATTACCAGTCCAGGCTAAATCCTTTTCTGCAACACATGCAGGACCTCAAGTGTCATGTAAATCATGGTTTATCCATCGAATTCCCTTTCCAACCTCAACCGAGACATTATCCAACAATTCATTATTAAAGATGCAATTCATGCATTTTCATGCCATCAAAAATGAAATTATCATGCATTCAAAAAACATACAATTATGCATGTTATAGGCTTACTTCGAGTTATCCGAACTTACCTGGTATTCGTTTCGGAGCTGTGTTTTGGTTATTCCGAAACCTTGCATTTTCCTAGATTGACCTCCGAAATTTGTTCCTCGGGGTCTATAACAATAAAATTATATCATTAATTCACTACATTACATTTTTCAAGTTTAATTTCTACCCTCAGTCCAAATGACCGTTTTGCCCTTAACCTTTGACATTTTTACTATTTAGCCCTTAAGCTAGTATAATGAAACACATGGAATTTCTATCTTACCCAAGCCTGACGAACATTTTTCTCTCTTATGGAAGCCCACATTTTCCATTATTTTCTTATTTCTACCACATAGTTACAACTTTTGCAAAAAGGTCCCTTTAGGGGTTTTTCATGAAAATCACTTAGGAAAAGATGTTTATCATACCTTCAACTTTCATACCCCTCCATAATCCACCAAAATACAAGCAACTTATGCATGGGTAAATTTTTAAACATGAACCTTAGCATGAAATATGGGTAGAAATGGAAAGATCAAGCTACCGGGATTTCAAAAATACAAAGAATATTAAAAATGGGGTTTGAGAGCACTTACTATTGAGCTTGGAAAGCTTGGAAACCCTAGCTATGGAGACTCTTCAAATTTCGGCAGCCATGGAGAAGAAATGACTGATTTTGGCTTATTTTTCCCATTTTATTTCATTAAAAAGCCAAATGACCAAAATGCCCTTAAGTCCTTTCTTTGAAATTTCATTCATGCAAGCCCATTTTTGTCCAAAAACATAAAAATTGGGAAAATTGCTCTTTAAGACTTTCTAATTTATAATCTAAAGCAATTTCATACAAATTGCGTCTAGAATCCAAGTTTTGCAATTTATTTAATTTAGTCCCTGATTTCCAATTAGACACCTTACTCAAGGAATTTCTTCATGAAACTTTAACACATGCATATTCTCATATTCTAGACCTCATAATAATCATAAAATAAATATCGAAACTACTATTCCGACTAGGCCCTATTTCGAGATGTTACAATGAGCACCGACAAGGACATATGCTATTCGTGCTAGAGAGGATGCTTTGCACCAGACGTCATTACTGGTACATTTTCTCTACTTGATACTGATATTACTACTTTGATTGATCCTGATTCAACACATTCATACATATGCACAAATTTAGTGTCTGTTAAAAATTTACCTTTTAAATTAACTGAATTTGTGGTTAAAGTTTCAAACCCTCTGGGCCAGTATGTTATGGTGGATAAAGTTTCTAAAAACTGTGCGTTGATGGTAAAGGGTTATTATTTCTTGGCTAATTTGATGTTGTTTCCATTTGATGAATTTGATGTGATTTTAGGAATAGACTAGCTAACCCAACGTGATGTAGTGGTGAATTGTAAATAGAAATACATTGTGTTAAAGTGTCAGAATGATTTGTTACTTCACATTGAATCTAATAAACTGAATGGGTTATCTACTGTGATTTCAGCAATATTAGCACAAAAATATGTCAGAAAGGGGTATGATGCTTATCTTGCATATGTATTGGATACTAAAGTATCTGAGTCGAAGATTCAGTCAGTATTAGTTGTTTGTGAATTTCCTAATGTATTTTTGGAGGAATTACCTGGTTTGCCACTGGTTAGAGAAGTGGAGCTCTCTATAGATCTTGTTCCGGCGACAACACTGATATCCATAGCACCCTACAAAATGGCTCCTATTGAATTGAAAGAGTTAAAAGTACAGTTGCAAGAATTGATTGACAGAGGCTTTGCTAGACCCAGCTTCTCACATTGGGGTGCACCGATTCTATTTGTAAAGAAGAAAGATGGATCATTGAGGTTGTGTATTGATTATAGGCAACTCAACAAAGTCGCAATAAAGAATAAGTATCCACTGCCTCATATTGATGACTTGTTTGATCAACTGAAAGGTGTCACTGTATTTTCAAAAATTGATCTTCGTTCCATTTACTATTAGCTATGAGTAAAAGAATTAGATGTTCCAAAGACAACTTTTAGAACCAAGTATGGACACTATGAGTTTCTTGTAATGCCATTCGGTTTAACAAATGCACCTACAGTATTCGTGGATTTAGTGAACAAAATTTTTAGACCGTATCCAGACAGGTTTGTGGTGGTATTTATTGATGACATCTTGGTATATTCTCGAGATGAAAATGAACATGCTAATCATCTGAGAATTGTGTTGCAAACTCTGCATAAGAAACAATTATATGCCAAATTCAGTAAATGTGAATTTTGGCTTTGGGAAGTTAGTTTCCTTGGGCATATAGTGTCTGCAGAAGGTATCAGGGTAGATCCGAATAAAATATCAGCAATTGTTAACTAGAAACCACCAAAAAATGTGTCTAAAGTCAGAACTTTCTGGGACTAGTTGGATATTATCGGAGGTTTGTAAGAAGTTTCTCAATGATAGCCTCTCCAATGATCCTTTTTTTATAGAAGGATGTGAAATTAAGTGGTCTGATAAATGCCAACAGAGTTTTGACAGATTAAAAGCTTTATTGACTGATGCACCTGTGTTAGTTCAACTTGAATTGGGTAAAGAATTTGTAATTTACAGTGATGCATCATTGAATGGTTTAGGCTGTGTGTTGATGCAATAAGATAAAGTAATAGCCTATGCTTCTAGACAGCTAAAACCACATGAAAGAAATTACTTGATACATGATTTGGAGTTAACAACTATTGTATTTGCTTTGAAAATCTAGCGGCATTACTTGTTTGGTGAAAAATGCCACATATTCACCGATCATAAAAGTTTGAAGTATTTGATGTCGCAAAAAGATTTGAATCTGAGACAGCGAAGATGGCTTGAATTGTTAAAAGATTATAATTTGGTTATTGATTACCATCCGAGAAAAGCCAATGTGGTTGCTGATGCTCTAAGCAAAAAATCTCTATTTTTTTTACGAGCAATGAATACTCGTTTATCATTATCTGAAGATGGTTCAATCATAGCTGAATTAAAAGCTAGATCAATATTCTTTTAGCAAATCTATGAGGCTCATAAAGATGATAGTGAGTTACAAGTAAAATAAATATTGTGTGAATCGACTTTTGATTCAGAATTTCAAATTGGGTCCGATGGTTGCGTGTTATTTAGAGGCAAAATATATGCGTACTAAAGAACTCAGAACTGGTACAGAAGATTCCACATGAAGCTCATAATGGTACCATGTCTATTCATCCTGGTAGTAACAAAATGTACAATGATTTGAAAAAAATGTACTGGTGGCCGGGAATGAAACAGGATATTTCTAAATTTGTATCTAAATGCTTGATATGTCAGTAAGTAAAAGTTGAACATCAGGTGCCTTCGGGATTATTATAGCCAGTTACGATACTGGAATGGAAATGGGAAAGAATTACCATGGATTTTGTATTACGATTACTCTTGTCTCTGCAGATAGAAGATGTCATTTGGTTAATCAGTGACCGGTTAACAAACTCTGCACACTTTATTTCGATACGTATGGATTTTTCCTTAGATAGATTGGCTAAATTATATGTTTCTGAGATTGTTAGATTGCATGGAGTGCCTGTCTCCATTATTTCAGACAGAGATTCTTAATTTACGTCCCGATTCTTGAGTAAATTACAAGAAGCTTTGGGTACACGGTTACATGTCAGCACTGCATTCCATATTCAGTCTGATGGACAACCCAAACGTGTTATACAGATTTTGGAAGATATGCTTCGATATTGTATTCTGGAATTCAAAGGTAACTAGGAAAAATATCTTCCTTTTGTTGAATTTACTTACAATAATAGTTACCAATTTAGTATTAAAATGGCACCATATGAGGCTCTGTATGGTCATAAATGTATAACTCCATTGTATTAGACAAAGCTCAGAGAGAAAAGATACATGGAGTTGACTTAGTTCGTGAAACTGAAAAAAAAGTGAAAGTAATTCAAGATAGTTTAAAAGGAGCCTCTGATCGTCAAAAGTCTTATGCCGATCTTAAATAAAAAGTGATAGAATTTCAGGTCGATGATAAGGTATTCTTGAAAGTATCACCTTGGAAGAAAGTTCTCCGGTTTGGCTGAAAAAGAAAATTGAGTCCACGATTTATTGAGCCATATGAGATTATTGAAAGAATTAGACTTGTTGCATATTGGTTGGCATTACCACAAGAACTTTACTGAATTCATAATGTCTTGTACATGTCTATGTTGCCATAGTATCGATTAGATCCTTCATATGTTATTTTTTCGACAGAAGTTGAGATTTAGACTGACATGACTTTCAGTGAGGAACCTATCAAAATTTCGAAATGTGAGACAAAAGAGTTAAGAAATAAAAAGGTAGCTTTGGTAAAACTTCTCTGGCAATGACGAGTATAGAAGAGACTACCTAGGAACCGGAGAATACCATGAGAAAACAATACCTAAACCTCTTTATTGGTAAGATTATTGAAGACGAAAATGCTTTAAGGGGAGAGAGTTATAATAGCCCATTTTTAGTGAAATCAGAATAATGGTTTCGGGACCATAAATTTGAGTTTAAAAAATTTATTTTAATGTCATTGCATGGTCCGTATTATGATAGAAATGATGTATGAAAATTCTGATAAGAAAATTTTACTAATTATGTGTTTAATTATGGAAAGGACCAAATTGCATAAAATGCAAAAGTGGAATTCTAATAGCTAGAAGGATCAAATAGCTATGGAATTGAAAATAAGAGGTCCTTATATGGTGATTAGACCATTAAATAAAAGTTAGTAGATATTTTTGGTGATTCATCCATGGAAAATTAGAAAAAGAAAAGGATGAAATTGGAAATTTGAAAAATTAAAGATGATAAATAAAATAAATATCAAATAACATCATTTTATATCATCTTCTTCCCCAAAATTTCTATCGAAACCCTAGGAAAGAGAAAGCAAGCTTTCTTGGCTTAATTAGGTAAGTATCATTGTCCCGTTTTTAATAATTTTTATATTATCTAAATCGAAATAGTTTAATCTATCTATTTTAGGGATTAATTTATAAAGATATCAAAGTATTGAAATTTTTCCATGGATGAATATGCTGAAATTTGAAGTTTATGGTAGAAAATGAAAGATTGTTGATAGATAAACAACTTTTGTAAAGTGAATTATGATGAAATTATGATTTAGGGACTAAATGATAAAGATGTAAAAGTTATGGAAAAATTCTGAATTTTTTGAAATACAAGTGTTGTAAATGTTATATGAAAATTTCAGTTAGGCATGGAATAAGGATTAAATTGCATGAATTTCATTTTCCGAGCCTAGGGACGAAATTGTCATTTATGAAAAGTATAGGGGCAAAATGGTAATTTTTCCTAGGATGTAAATTGAATCCAATTGAATATGAAATATAATGAATTGATGATTAAATTCATTTATATAGATTCAGAAAGACCAAATACGAAATTGGATCGAGGAAAACAAAACGTAACGGATTAGTAGACTTTTATACACGAACAAGTGTCGAGGTAAGTTCGTGTAACTTAATTATGCATATTAATATGCTTGAAATTAAATGATGTTTTTGGGTGAATTATATAAATGTTTAATGTATGAAATTAATTGTAACGCCCCGAATTCGGGCCTAGAAGTATTAGGTCTTGAGCATGGGAACAATTAGGATGCGGTACATAAATATTTAATTGTGCAAGAAAGTAACACTAAAACATGCTTGCTACAGTGGTTAAAACATGATTGCTACAGTGGTTAAGTGTCCTGAGAAGTGTTGGAGAAGTCCTGAGTTCAAGCCTTGGCTTCCACAAAAAAAAATTATTTTTTAAGGATGAAACCCCTATCTTTGGTCAGTAGGGTTATAAGTAAAATTTGTTAAAAACATGACAGAATGGACCTGGTGGTCTAGTGGATAGTGGCATGTGGAGTGTGCAAAGGGTCTGAGGTTCGAATCCCTGCTTGTGCAAATGGAGATTATTTTTACTGATGGCCATGGGAGGAAATTGTGTTTGACCAAAACACCATAAGTTTGAATGAGTTTGAATGTGGTTGTTGTTAGCTGAATTTGGGGAGTAAAAAGGGGGATTTTCGGTTGTTGAGGTTTGTGAACTAGAGGGATTGTAGAAGGGAATCTCTTTAGTGCCGAATGGGTTGCTAGTTTTGTTGTGCATTCTGCGGTTTTGTTGCTTTTTCCTTTTCTTTGTGACCAAATACTACGTTAGACCATTTGGGCACCTTTGGGGTCTGCCTATTTCGATTTTGCTCTCCACAACAGTGCTTTACGGATCGACTATCTCCTCTCCCTCTCCTTCATTACTTTCGGGTTTTTGGTTCTTGATTCTTTGACCGATTGCTTCCCTCTTCTTCCCTTCCCAATAAGTTTTTCCTTGGCCGAATCTCTGCACCCCACTCCCTTACTCAAGGTTTAGCCGAATACATCTCTTCCCCTCCTTCGACTCTTTCTGGTGTTAACAGATTTCCTTTCTTTTCATTGTGCTATTGTGACCGAATACCCTTTTCATCTCTCTCTCAACTATATCCCCTTTTCACCTTGCACCTTGGCCGAATATTTAGTCTCCCTCAATCAATTCTCTCTTGACTGAATTCATCTCTTCATCCATTGTTGTCTCGAATAGAGGTGCAATTGTTACATCTGGAGCCTCGGTTCGAGTTGGTGCTTCTGGGGGGTAGGCTGAATACTACTATGTTCTATTCTTAGTCTTCGCTCTCAGTAAGTTGCTACTCTCATGGTTGATTATTTGCTCGTATAGTCTTAGTTAACAAATGGCTATTGGGATGCAGGTAGTAACTAAGGATTCCACGTGATCACTTACAGCGATTTTAGTTTGTGATCGATCGGGACAAGTGATAGGTAATCTTTTGTATAAGTGTTTGATTAGAGTTTGTTTCGACTTGAGTGTTAGTCTATTAACCAAAACTTGTGATTGAATATAGGTTGAAGTACTTGGGAACTATTCGTAGGCGTTTGAAAATAGGTGTGTAATCACACTACTTAAATTGTAATCAGGCAAAAGCCAAAAAATTTGGCTAGTATCGCTACATGAGTGTGCGCTCGCTCGTGTGATGAACCGGATGCACAAAACATGGGCGTTCAATTGTAGATGCCACTATGAGCAATTTCATGGGCTTAGGTCGGGTTGGGCTACGTTGGGCTGAAATGGGTCGTGTGGGCCCCACGGGCTCGTGGGCCCTACACGGGTAAACCACACGAATGTGTGGAGATTATTTGGCTAGGCTATGTAATCCACATAGCCAAGGCCATATCTGGGCTTCGTAGGCCACATGGGTAGGTGGGCCCACATGGGCCCGTATTATTGGCCTTGGGCCCATTTTCACTGTTTGTATGTTAGGGTTGTACGGGTCGCCCGAGATGACTATGGACCTTCTATTGAGTCGGTAAGTGTACCTGGACCCTTAATCAATAAAATGACCATTTTGCCCTTAGGTAGTAAAATAACCATTTTGCCCATATGTAGTAAAATGACCATTTTGCCCTTATGTGGTAAAATGACTGTTTTGCCTTATGTGGTAAAATGATTGTTCTTCCCTTATGTGGTACAATGATTGTTTTTCTCTTATATGGTAAGATGACTGCTTTGCCCCTATGTGATGTATGTTTATATTTTAGCATGTTGTTTAAACTGTAATGGATGCATGTAGGATTTTATGATAAGACATGACATGATTGTATGATGCATTGCATGCTATTTAAACTGTAATGGATGCATGTATGATTTTATGATAAGACATGACATGATTGTATGATACATTGCATGGGTATGGGTTTATATATGATTGGAGGAAGTGTACAATACTGGCAGCTCTGCTGCAAATCACTGATGGCTCTAAGCCTATTATACTGGCATTTCTGTTGCAAATACTGTTTAATGTCGCAACCGGTGCTATTTTGGAGTGTAGGGATGGGTGGGTTGATTTTATCCCCACATGGAGTGTAGGGCAAGACGGAGTGGAGTGTAGAGGTTGGTTGGGTAGGACTTGCATCTTTGTTTAAGCCCATTATCTTGATTCGACATCGCATTACACCGATTACTCTACCGCTACACCGATATCTTTGTTACATTATATTGGGCTAAGGCCTTAATCAAATCAATCGCATCGATTCGGGCTTAGGCGGACTATTTTTGTTTACTATATGATTGACTGCTTGTTTACTAAGGGATTACACACTGAGTTTTTGTAAACTCACCCATCTGTTAATTGCGCAAGTAATCTTTAGGCGGATCGGTGCAATGAGGACTCGAAGGTGGCCACACAACCGCTCGTGCTTTCATATTTGGTTTCTAATTTATAAGTGATTTAATTTTTAGGGTATTTTACTGTAATAAGGCCTCTGTAAATTTTATTCCTTAATTTGGGCTTTTATTATTTTGATTTATATCTGCTAGCAGTAGGATGCGAGTTCTCAAAAGAAACAATGTTTTTACAAAATGAACGTAAGTACGCAACTGTTTTAAAAAGCTTTCGCTATAAAATGATATTTGGAAATAAACAACGTTTTTAAACATATAATCAGGACATCTTAATATGAATAACTTTTTGGCAAACAACTCACATTTTGAACCTAAACGAATGTTTATAAGATCGCATAAAAAGTTTAAATAGAGAACGGGTTTTTCAACAATATCTCATTTATACGAAAAACACTTCAATGTGACATCGCCAGATTCTGTCATAACGGCCAGGCTGGGTTTGGGGTGTTACATTAATCATATGATCGATATTACTTTATAAATGATAAGTTCCATTGAATCATGAATTTTGATGGATACATAATTTCGCATATTGATAGTGGTCCTGCATATGTTACGGACAGAATATAGCTCAGAGGAGCAATCCTGTTATAAGCCTCTCGAGCATCTTGTTATATAGTTCCTGTGAGTATCCTGATCGGTAGTGATTTTGCATGTGTTGCGCACTATCGCATCTCTTTGTGAGCATCCTGTTACATGATTCGATCGGTTGTGATCTAACATATAATACGGACACAAACACAACTCTACGTGAGTGTCTTGATATAGGCTCTTATGAGCTTCCTGACATGGCTCACTTGAACTCCCTATTATGCTATCCAGAGCTCCCTAATAATAACTCTTCGGAGTTACCTGTAAAGCTCTATGAGCTCCCTGATTAAAACTCTTATGAGTTTCCTATTTAGCTTGGATAACTGTCCTGTTACATGGTCTAACACTTTTTACTCGTATTCGACGCTGGAATAGGGTACGGGGCATTACCGGGCTTAAATTCAAACGAACATTTAAAATTGAGACATGAATTTCCACTAGAATTTAAAACTTTTCAAAATCATTTGTATCGACCCTTAGATGAGCCTACGAGGCCTAAAACATACATTGGGAGGGGTTCAGGACTGAACCGAGAACTTTGGAAACTCTCCAAACACAAAGAAAATTTTTCATAAAAAGAAGGGTCACGCCCGTGTGGTTTGAGACACGCTCGTGTGGGTAAGTCGTGTGGTCACACACGCCCGTGTCCCTAACCAGTGTAACTCTTTTTTTATAACGTCATCAACAAATTAGGGTCATACGGCCAAGGCACACTCCCGTGTGCTAGGCCGTGTGGGCGATTTAATATTCATAATTTTTCATAAAATAGGTGCAGACTGCACACACCCTAGGCACACGCCCATGTCCCTGGGCTGTGTCTTTCACACGGCTGAGACACACGGCCGTGTCTTTGCTCATGTGGCCAATTCGAAGCTAAAATTCAAAAATGCAAGGGACATGTGGCCGAATCACACACCCAATAGGCAAGTTGTGTGTCACACACGACCTAGACACACGCTCGTGTGTCTACCCGTATGGATAGACCTAAGGTTATTTACCATGCCATTTTGCCACCCTTACCTGCACCAACCTACACAACATCAAACAACATCAATCCAAGCATATATAAACAACCAATTCAGCCACAACCAAGACATCCACACATCCACACATCAATTACCTTCTATTTTCTATCACATACAACATTTCATACTTATTATCTCAAACCATGCAATAACCACATCCATGAAAGGCAGCATCATATATGTATACTTAACCAATATTAGCCAATACCATATGGTCATTTACAAAATGAATCAATCACCATTACAAGCCAACACATTTGGCCAAATCAATAATGACACATATCACAAAAAGACCAAGTCCCCTATACATGTCATAACTCAAAATAGTGGAATCATAAGTACTCAAAATGATAATTTGATAGTGTGAGTGGATCTCTGATAGTCTTTGATCCTCGAGCTGGCTTGATGACACTATAAGAAATGAAAAAGGAGGTGGGTAAGCTTTAAGCTTAGTAAGTTAGCATGTAAATAATAGTCAAATTTAAGCATACAATAACATACACATAACATATTGTAAATTAGCACAAAATCATCAAGTGAATAGACATATCTTATGCATTTGCATCCTTACCAATAATGCATCTTAAATCGAAATCATTTCTCATGAGTTTTGTGTACGTACCTGTACCACTTCATAACATAATCATAACCTTTCACATCTTTGACATAAACTTTAAATCACCCATTGAACCATTGGGAATACTAAAGGATACTTGAGAATAACATACATATAGAATCATACCAATGCCATATCCCAGATATGGTCTTACATGGGATCTCAATCGATGCCAATAGCCCAGCAATTATCTTAAACGATTCTCATATTGATGCCATGTCTCTGACATGGTCTTACATGAAATCTCATAACGATACAATATCCCAGATATGGTCTTACACGTAAACTCATAACCCTAATGTCATGACATTTGTATCCTAACTATTCCTATTGTTCAACCGAGAATTTTACCGTATCGAATCTTTGCCGAACGAATCCATAATGATAATTGTACAAGTCATGCAATAACAAAATATTAAATACATAATATAAGTTGCATTATTTAGACACAAACTTACCTTGGTACAAAATATGGCGAACTAATTCGATTTAGTCCACAACTTTGTTCTTTCCCCGGTCTAGGTCTAGACTCCATCTTTCTTGATCCATAATAGCAAATTTAGCTTGTTTAATTACCATATTGCTCAAATCAGTCCAAAAACAATACTTTGGCAAAATTATAGTTTTGCCCCTAAACTTTCACATATTTATAAATTAGTCCTTAGGCTTGTAAAATGAAATGTAATCATTTTCTTTGTTACCCAAGCCTATTCGAACTGATATCATGCTTATTCTAGCCCATATTTTTCATCAAATCACATTTCTACCACCTATTTTTACAACTTTTACAAATAAGCCCTTTTTAGGTGTTTTCATAAAAAATCACTTAGTAAAAGATGTTTATCACATATCAAAACTTTCATAATCTAACATGAAACATCAAAATACATGCATGTCACACATGGGTCAAACCCTATACATCAACCCTAGCTCAAATAAATGGTAGAAATGGCTAGATCGGTTGATAACAACTTTAAAAATGTAAAGAACATTAAAAACGGGGCTAGAATGCACTTACAATTAAGCTTGAAAGTTGAAGAAACCCTAGCTATGGTGACCTTAGGAATTTTGACTATGGCATGGAGAAGATGAGCAAATTTTGACTTAATTTTCCCTTTTTATTCTTTTACTAACCAAATGACCAAAATGCCCTTTTTCTTCATAAAAATAAAAATTGGTCAAATTGCCATTTAAGGACCTCTAATTAATAACCCATATCTATTTCATGCTTAAAGCTTCTAGAATCACATATTTTGCAACTTTTGCAATTTAGTCCTAAAAATTAAATTGGACACTCTATCAACAAAATTTCTTAACGAAACTTTCATACAATCATAAAAACATATCATAGACCTCAACACATTCATAAAATAATTATTTCTACTTCGAATTTGTGGTCTCAAATCCACTATTCTGACTAGTCCCAAAATTAGGATATTATAGATGGCTCATCACAGCATCTTGATACGTGGCTCGAGAGTGTGCTCCCTGATTATCTGCCTTAATGGGTACCCTTGATTATGAGTTGACGGTTTACAATTTTGTACACCTTGTGTGTACTACCTGAGTATCCATCGTTATTTCAATAGTTTAACAGATAAAACTCCTGACATGAGAAATTATAAGATTAAAAGAGTTATGTCTTTAATGCTTCTAAAATAGCTGAAAGTGTGAAACATGATGAGCTCATCCATGTTTATTTGATGTACATGTGAATTATGTGACTAACTTGCTTAATTTAGTGTATGTGATTAGGCAAATTGCCAATTTTTTGGGAAGCATGTTATTGTTATGCATATTTAGTTGAATATGATTGGTAAGTTTAATTCCTATTATACGAACTTACTAAGCATCAAATGCTTACTAGGTTTTCTTTTCTTTGTTTTATAGTACTCAGAAGCTAGCAAAGGTTGGAGATCGGTCTGAGTATCATCACACTATCCACCAACTCATTTTGGTATGAATAGTAAACTTGCTTTGGTATAATGGCATGTATAGGTTATCTTGGCCGATTGTTGGCTTGTAAATGGATGTTTGTAATCTAGCCATTGGAATGGATAGTGATGGTTTGATTTGGTATATTTATAAGTTTATATCATGGTAATTACATATGCGTTTAGTATGGTTGGATTGAGTTATGTTAAACATGATTGTCTATAAAGGGTAAGATTATAAACATGAATGCATATGATGATATATCAAGTTAGATGTTAGAGTTGGCCTAGTTATATTGTTTGAATTGGTTGGTATATGTTTGCAAGTTTTGGTGTAGGTTGTTGGCAAATTTGGGTGACAAATAAAGCTAAGAAATGACTTTATTTTGTCCACACGGGTAGACACATGGGCGTGTGTCTTGACCGTGTGTGACACACGGCCTGGTACATTGGCATGTGGTTTGGCCGTGTGTCCCCTACATCTTAAAGTTTAGAAATAGAATGCTCAAAATTAAGTACACAGGCAGAGACACGGGTGTGTGTCTTGGCCATGTGAATCCTACACCTGATTTTCAAAAATTAAAATTAACCACACGGCCTAACACATGAGTGTGTGGCTGGCTATGTGGCACAAGTCAAAGAGTTACAAAGGTTAAGGACACAGGCTAAGACACGGTCATGTGTCTCACATCGAATGCCCACACGGCCTGAGGCATGGGCATGTCACTTGGTCGTGTGAGCCACATGGCCTACTCACACGGGTATGTGACCTTTATATATAAGAAAATTTTGAAATTTTGCGAATAATTTTATGAGATCCTGGTTTAGTCCCGACTCGAATCTAATATGGAATTTGGGTCTCGAGGACCCATATAAGGGACATTATGATTGAATGTTATTGATTTTTGAATATGAATAGTAAATGACTTAAATTGTAACAACCCTTAACCTGTATCCGTCGCCGGAATAGAGTTACGGAGCATTACAGGAACTTTCTGAATATTTTTAGATGATTCACATAAATTACTCCCCATTAACTGAGATTATTGATATCATCCCTTAAATGGACCCTCGAGGCCCAAAACGAGCATTAGAATCAAGTCGGGACTTAATCGAAAACTCTAAGAATCTTTCGCAACATTTCAAAAATTTTCCAAGGTGCAGGGCTCACACGCCCGTGTGGTCCAAGGGACACGCCCGTGTGACCCTGGGACACTCCCATGCTACAGGCCGTGTTCGACCCTGTGTAACTCTCTGACTTATGTACATGGCCATGCCACACGCCCGTGTGCTAGGTCGTGTGGTTAATGAAATTCTTTTGAAATTAAGTGCAGGTTTCACACAGCCAAGACACACGCCTGTGTTTTAGGCCATGTAGCACACACGGCTAAGACACACACCCGTGTCTCTACTCGTATGCTCAATTTTGAGCATTCTGTTTTCTCAAATTTAAGTTGCAGTGGACACACAGCCTAACCACACGCCCATGTACTAGGCCGTGTGCCACACACGGTCTAGACATACGCCCATATGTCTACTCGTGTAGACAAAATGAAGCCATTTCTAGCTTTATTTCTCACCCAAAATTTCACCAATAACTGCACTTAAAACTCACATCCAATACCAGCCGATTCAAGCATTCAAATTAAACAAATTCTATCATTCAAAAAAGCATACATGTTTATAATCTTACCTTGATATATTCCATATGTTAGGCATAATTTGAACAACCATTTACATACATATAGCTACCATAGTAAGACAATACAAGTATATCAAAACAACCATTATTTGCCATTCCAATGGCTAGATTACAAACCACATGTTTAAGTCATCTATGGCCAAGTTATCCTATACATGCCATTATACCAAAATTATTTTACTATGTATACCCAAAATAAGCTAGTGGACAGTGTGATGATGCTTCAATGATCTCCAACCTTCACGAGCTTCCGAGCACTATAAAAAAGAGGAAAATAAAATAGAGTAAGCATTACCTGCTTAGTAAGTTCGTATAACGAAAAACTAAACTTACCAATCCCATTTATTAAATCTAAACATACAATATCATGTTTCCATCCATTTGGCATAATTGTCTAAACACATACATTCAATCAAACATGTTAGTCACAAAATCTTCATATCAATCAAGTAAACATAGATGAGCTCTTCATACTATTTTCCTTCAAGACATCATTTATTTCATTCCATAATTCTCTTATCCTGCTAAGAGGTTTTGTGTCTGTTGAATCATTGAAATTCTGATGGATGCTCAAGTGGTGCACTCGAGGTGCACGATTCAATAACCCATCAATTCTTTTTCAAGAGTACCCATTAGGGCACCTAATCAAGGAACACACTCTTAAGTCACATATCTTATAACAAGATTACCAGTCCAGGCTAAATTCTTTATATAACGTACGCTCGAAAGAGTTTAATTAGGATTACCAGGCTAAGCTAAATCCTAATTGTAACATATACTCGAGAGGTATTACATCAGGATTACCCGTCCTGGCTAAATCCTTTCCATAATGAGGTCAATAGGATTATTCGTCTGAGCTAAATCTTGTCAGCAATAAATGCAGGACCTCATTCATTTCGGGAAAGCACATATGTTCATTGGAATTCAATATTCAATTGGGACATAACCCTTTTTCACCATTTTCAAGCATATATTAATTTCTCATATTGTAACATCCAAGTAAATCACATAAATGATAATCACATTTCATACAATCACAACATTAATTTAACATAATTACATGCTCGATTAAGTTACAAGAACTTACCTCGACACTTGTTCGCATAAGTAATCTGTTAATCTGAAACGTTTTCTTTTCCTCGATCTAACCTCGAATGTGAGTTGTCTGGATCTATATAAATAGCTTTAATCATCAATTTCTCATATTTCATACTCATTTGGAATCAATTTACGTCCTAGGAAAATTTACCATTTTGCCCCTAACTTTTCTATAAATTCCAATTTCGTCCTTAGGCTCGGAAAATAAAATTTGTGCAATTTACTCCCTATTCCAAGCTTAACCAAAATCCCATCACAAAATTTACAGCACATGTATTCATAAAAATTTAGAATTTTTCATCAAATTTTAGAACTTTACATTTTAGTCCCTAAATCATGTTTTCATCAAAAATAACTTTGTAAAAGTTGTTTATCTATCAACATCCTTTCATTTTCTACCATAAATTTCTAATTTTCAGCATATTCATCCATGACCCAATTTTTATACTTTGATAGCTTTTCAAATTGATCCCCCAAATAGATATATTAAGCTATCCCGGTTTCAAAAATATCAAAATTACTAAAAACGGGACAAGAAAACTTACCCAATTAAGCCATGAAAGTTTCTTCTCTCTCTCCTAGGGTTTCCATGTATTCTAGGTTGAAGATGACATAAAAATAAGATGATATTTTTTATCATCTTTTAATTAATTAAATATTTTTTAAATTCCAATTTAGTCCTTACCCTTTTTCTAAATTTCCATGGATGAGTCACCAAAAATCTACATACTTTTCTTTAATGGTCTAATTATCATATAAGGACCTCTAGTTTTGAATTCCATAGCTATTTAATCCTTATAGCTACTAGAATTCGACTTTCGCATTTTATGTGATTTAGTCCTTCCAGTAATTAAGCACATAATCAATAAATTTTTCTTATCAGAATTTTCACATGACATTTCTAACATATTATAGACCATGTAATAAAATAAAAATAAATTTTATTTTCGGATCAAATTTGTGGTCCTGAAACCATTATTTCGATTTCATTGAAAAATGGGTTGTTCCATAAATGAATTGTAATTGAATTGTAAACTCCGGTAATGCTCCGTAACCTTGTTTCGGCAACAGATACGGGTTAGGGATGTTACAATTATACAAGTTTTAGGTACATTTTTGAATGCTTGAAATAGGTACTGGTATGTGTGAGCATGTTTAGGGTGAAGGAAATGCCTTGGAAATGGCCTATTTCATGTCCACACAGCCTAAGACACAGGCGTGTGTCTCGGCCATGTGTCCCCTATAGGTTTTTAAAGGTTGCATTTCGAGAGTTACACGGCTTGGCTGTAACACCCCAAACCTGGCCCAGACGTTATGGCTGAATCTGGTGTGTCACATTGAAGTGTTTTAGCGAAAACCGTGTTTTCATTGAAAACCCTTCTTAAAATAAAAGAAACCTTAATTAACTTAAAAAAAAAAAAGCACACCCTTTCAGTTACAAAAACCTTGTTGAAACATTTGATTTAAGAAAACTTATCATTTAAAAATTTAATTGCGGAAACATAGAAAACATACTATAATTTAGAAAACCCATGTTCAACTTCTTGTAATTACATTGAAAATAATAATAGTTCAAGTAATAATAACACAATGAACACCTTATTACAATCTGGTCTGAAACATATTTAAAAAGAAGTAAAAACTTAAATGCTTGAAAAAAAAACCCAAGTCTAAATCATCTTGCTAGCTGGCCACCCAGAGTCCTTCCAAACATCGAACCTTCTACTGAGCATCACCTGAAAATAAAATAAAAGAGGGGTGAGTTTTCGCAACTCAGTGTGTACAACCCTCGACAAAAACAAGCATTCAAAAAAAAATCATTCATCAATCATGCAATGCAATCCCATCCAAATTATCCATCCGCTACACACCGGCTCTGTCCCCCGTCACACCATGTGGGGATATAAATATCGACCCACCCAACCCACACACCATGGTAGCCCGATTCCGGAACTACCTTCATTTACATATTGGGCTATAAAAGCCGCCGGTGGATCCACGATTGTCAAGCAACCTTGCGATCCTTATATACTTCTTCCGTTCCATAATTCCCAACCCATATGCAACCTAAGCAAAATATCATTTGTATGCATGTCGCATCCACAAAACTTACATTCAACACCTAGGGGTATTTTGGTCATTTTCGCCCTTAAGGGCATTTCGGTAATTTTCCCTTAATTATGGTTTTCAGTTATCTTGGCCCGTTAACAAGTCCCGTGAGCTAAGATGAATGAATCCCATGCACTAGGTAGGATTCTAGAGAAGAGGAGGTGGGTCATTAAGACCGCTTAAGTACCAAGCTCTACCTATATCCAATCCTAGACATACATATACCCGTCGCCACACCTTAACCTTTGACTTGTCCACGGTCGCAATATATTAATTAAGTCTTATGTGGATATCATATACTAGGCCCAAAACCCCTTACAAAGCCCAAACAATTTCACATACCTATATCTAGCCCATTAAGCCCAATCATATTCATATGGCCCATTAGGCCCAAATCACATTTATATGGCCTGTTAGGCCCAATCACATTCATATTCATGCTCACATACAAACTTTCTATCACATAGCATCAATTATCAATTTTTGCCTATTATGGGCCCAACAGCCCATTGGGCCGATTTAGCCCATTCTGGCCCATTTGGCCAGATCACAACCCAAGTCCACGGAATTGCCCGTGGGCCTCAGGCAACATACCGGTTCCCCCCTTACGAGTTTTTGCGCACTCGTAAGACTACCGTAACCAAACTTTTGGCTTTTCGGTATTTCGGCTCTTCGACTTTTTAGCTTTTCGGCTTTTGCCGAATCATTGTGTGTGTGTAGTGTACGTACACACCTAGTAAGCAAGCGTGATGCGATCTCCTTAGCCCAAACCTACAATCGATATCACTCTTCAATTAATCGTATGCTTAATACTTATTTACTCAAAAATCGAAACCTCACATTAATCTTACCTTGAGCCAAATCCTTAATCACTTTTTCCTTGATCACGTATCTCCTAGATATGCATAAACTTAACTATTAAAACCTGAATAATAGGTGACTCGTATCCAACACAAGTCTCCTTACTATAACTATGACCATTCGGCCACCTTAGCCAATGGGAGAAGATTACTTACCAAAACTGCAACACCTTAAGGAACAATTCGGCAGAGAGCTAAAAACCAAGATTCGATACTAATTCCCTACCAAAGTTGATTAGAAAGAGTGAGGGACAATAATCGATACTAAACAAAGAAAAACTGATTGAGAGGAACACTTACACTAGATTCAGTCAAAAAGTATTTGGCCCTTAGAAGATTCGATTTTTCGGCTTTTCAAACTAAGTATGGTGAATAAGGTTTATTTGGTACAGATTAAAGAAGAAGAGTACTAGAAGAAATCAGCAAAGAAGATTGTGTAGAGGATAATAGAAATCGGCAGAAAGAAAAGAAAGTAAAATAGAGGGTTTTCGACTTTTTGGATCTTGAAGAGAAAAGGGTTTCTGGCACAAAGTGAAGGGAAATTCGTCATTAACTTCTCAACCCTCCCATTCGGCACCTATTTATAGCCCTATAGCCGAATTCTTCAAGCCTAAGTTCCCAATTCAGCTCCACTTACTCCTCACTTCTTATCTCCTCGTTTTTCTCCCTGATAACCCCTTGATCTTTTCCTAAATTGTCTCTTCTGAGCACTCCCCTTGGAGTCCATCTTCACGCCACTTCCAACCTTCTAGAAGGCCAAAATTAAACTTCTAAAAATACTAAGCAAGGATTCGAACCTTGGACCCCCTTGCTAGCTACTAACGCCACCTCACTACACCTTATGTGGCGTTACTGAGCCACTCTACCACAGGCTCTTTTTGTGCCCCATTGTTTCTTCATTTATTCAGAAGCCCACCTACTTGTCAACCCTGATTCTTTTAATAATTAAATTATAATTTCTTCTACCCTTTAATTCAAACTCAACCTTAGCTAAGACCTACTAAAATTATTGCTTGGATAAGAATATTAAACACAATTTTCATCAAAATCAAAAATAAAGAAAATTCTGGATTTCGGGATTTTTAGATTTCAGGATTTCGGGATTTTTGGGGCGTTACAACTTTACCCACTAAAAGAAATTTCGTCCTCGAAATTTACTTGATCCAAACAGTTGAGGATATTGACGTCGCATCGCTTAAGTTACACCACTACACTTTTACTGCGTACTATATTTCTAATTTCAAAATAGATAGATCTCACACTATGGATAAAGTACGTACTAGTATTTGCTTCTGGAGCATCTTTGTCTTCTCGGCGACGAGTAGCATAAAACAAAGCTGGCTGCCTCGCTTCAGCATGGCCTGCATTTTCACCTAGTACTCCAAGTCCACGTCCATTACCGTCACCACCCCTGGCCTGCTCTCAGCCCCTTGGCGGCAGCTGACCACCCCTTGGTCGCTGAGCACCAGCTTGGCCCACTACTGGCTCTCGACCTAGCATTCGGGGGTAATCTTTGATCCTATGCTCCATAGACCCACAAGCTAAACAAGCTCCTATCCTCTTCCAACTCTCGCCTCTATGGCTTCTCCCACAATCAGCACAAGGTGGCACCCCTGGATTAACAGTAGGGGGCTTACTCTAATTAGCCCATCAACTCTAGCCCTAGCCCTAGGCCTCTGATCGACACCAGGAGTCTCAGCCTCCCTCTTATTCATACCCCTTTCTTTCTCCCGATTTAGGCGCTCAGTGCGCTTTACCTCATTCGCTATCTTTGCTTTCTCCACCAATTCTGAGAAAACTTGTTCCCTTTGTGGAGCTATCAGCACCCTAAGACTATCTCTAAGTCCATCCTCAAACCTAACGCAACGCTCACACTCCGTTGCCACCATTACCCTTGCATACCTACTAAGGCGTAGAAACTCCGCCTCATACTCCGCCACCGATTTATTGCCTTGGGACAAGTTCAGGAACTCCTTTCTCCTAGCATCCACATAACTTGCACCCACATACTTCCCTTGGAATGCAGCTTTGGAAAACTCTCAGGTGACCTGCTCCGGTTGGGTGCCCTCTTTCACTGTCAGCCACCACTGGTAGGCTTCCTCCCTAAGCAATGACACCGCCCCTTTCAACTTTTGCTCAGGTGAGCAGTCCAAATCCTTCATTATCCTTTCAATGGACTCCAACCAATATTCCGCCACATTAGAAGCCATGCCAGCCACACTCTTAAAGATCTCAGCCCCGTTCAATCGAAGTCGTTCTGGAATAGACCCCCGATTTTCGTTGCCATATTGGGCCCAACGACCCTTTCCAGAATCCTCAGCATTGCCTACGACAATGCATCTTCTCCCACGACCAGATCATACTGTCTATTCCCAGCCACAGGTGAGGCTGGAGCCTCTTCTACTCCAACATCGGGCATATGGCCCAATGTCGACAATTCAGCCCTAACACTTTCGCGGCCTCGGCCACGGCCTCTTGCACCTCTTCTAGCACTGATCGTTGATTTGTGTATTATCTGAATTAGAAATTTTATGAAGTTTTTGTTAGTTTAATAATTACACTGATGTTTTATGAAAATATTGAAAGAGAAGATCGTTTTCTAAAATCCTCTACAGTTTCCAGATCCTACGGGCTTTAGTTCCATTCTAACCATCATCTACAGTAGCCCTCTAACTATCTATTGCATAACAATTTAAACAAACTTAAATAAAGTACTTACTTGGTTCGATGTCAGAGACTCGATGTGCCGCTCAACAAGATTTCTCTTTTTCCAAAGCATCGCGATCCAAAATATTTTTTAAAAAAATCCAAATAATAGGTAGAAAAGAAACCAAATAATAATAAGGCCCAATTCACAGACCGAGTTTTGTAACCTAGGCTTTGATACCACTAAATGTAACACCCCAAACCCGGCCCAGACGTTATGGCTGAATCTGGTGTGTCACATTAAAGTGTTTTAGCGAAAATCGTGTTTTCATTGAAAACCCTTCTTAAAATAAAAGAAACATTAATTAACTTTTAAAAAAAAGCACACCCTTTTAGTTACAAAAACCTTGTTGAAACATTTGATTTAAGAAAACTTATCATTTAAAAATTTAATTGCGGAAACGTAGAAAACATACTATAATTTAGAAAACCCATGTTCAACTTCTTGTAATTATATTGAAAATAATAATAATTCAAGTAATAATAACACAATGAAAACCTTATTATAATCTGGTCTGGAACATATTTAAAAAGAAGTAAAAACTTAAATGCTTGAAAAAAAACCCAAGTCTAAATCATCTTGCTAGCTGGCCACCCAGAATCCTTTCAAACATCGAACCTTCTACTGAGCATCACCTGAAAATAAAATAAAAGAGGGGGTGAGTTTTCGCAAATCAGTGTGTACAACCCTCGACAAAAACAAGCATTCAAAAAAAACATCATTCATCAATCATGCAATGCAATCCCATCCAAATTATCCATCCTCTACACACCGGCTCCGTCCCCCGTCACACCATGTGGGGATATAAATATCGACCCACCCAACCCACACACCATGGTAGCCCGGTTGCGGAACTACCTTCATTTACATGTTGGACTTTAAAAGCCGCCGGTGGATCCACGATTGTCAAGCAACCATGCGATCCACATATACTTCCTCCGTTCCATAATTCCCAACCCATATGCAACCTAAGCAGAATATCATTTGTATGCATGTCACATCCACAAAACTTACATTCAACACCTAGGGGTATTTTGGTCATTTTTTCCCTTAGGGGCATTTCGGTAATTTTCCTTTAATTACGGTTTTCACTTATCTTGGCCCGTTAACAAGTCCCGTGAGCTAAGATGAACGAATACTATGCACCAGGTAGGATTCCAGAGAAGAAGAGGTGGGTCATTAAGACCGCTTAATTACCAAGCTCTCCCTAGATCCAATCCTTGACATGCATATACTTATTGCCACACCTTAACCCTTTGACTTGTCCACGGTCGCAATATATTAGTTATGTAATATCCCGAATTAAGGCCTAATCGGAATAGTGGTTTCGTGACCACAAATCCGAGATAGAAATAATTATTTTATAATTATTTTGAGGTTTATGATATGATTGCATAATTGTGTGAAGATTTCGTGAAGAAATTTTTGGCATAACGAGTTTAATTTAAAGTTAGGGATTAAATCGAATAAGTTGCAAAACTTGCATTCGAGAAGTTTTTAGTATGAAATTGCTTTGAAATATTAATTAGAAGGTCTTAAATGGTACTTTGACCAATTTTAAGTTCATGGAAAAAATTAGGACATGGAAGGAATTTTTGAAAGTTTAGTAAGGAGGGGCATTTTGGTCATTTGGATATTAAATGAAATAAAAAGGGAAAAATAACACAAAATTGGTTATCATCTTCCTTAGTTGCTGCCGAATGCTCCCTCTCTCCATAGCTAGGGTTTCTTCAACTTTCAAGCTTCATAGTAAGTGATTCCAAGCCCCGTTTTTAATGATTTTTACGTTTTTGAAATCCCGGTAACTCGGTATAGCTTATGTAGTAATATTTTGAGTTAGAGTTCATATTTGGAAAAATACCCATAGGTGAAATTTGTGAATTTTGATGTTTTATGATAGAATATGAGGTTTTAAATTAAGTTAGACAACTTGTGTTTCTTGGTTTTGAGTGAAAACAAGTAAAAGGACTTAATACCTAATAGTCATAAGTACATGTTAGAGTGAGAATTTGATGTTGCCATAAAAGGGAAAAGTGATCAGCATGTTATAAAACATAAGAATAAGGAATTAAGTTTAATCCCGAGATTAGGGGCAAAAGTGTAAATATGCAAAAGTTTAGGGGTAAAATTGTAATTTTGCTAAAATTTGAATTAAAGACTAATTTGATAATGTGAGTATTAAATAAGCTAAATGTGTTAATTTAGATCAAGAAAGATGTGGAATCTTCCCCAATCGAGGAAAAGAAAAGATTGTGGACTAAATTGCAAAATCTTTATATTTTGGTACAAGGTAAGTTCATGTGTAAATAAAGTAGCATAATTGTTATTTTTAAGTTATTGATGTTAATTTTATGATATGCTAATTTTTATCATGAAATATATGCTTTGTGGTTATTTTCGAATAAAATGCAAATTATGTGTATTATTTGTTAAATATAAAGTGCTACCGAGTATTGGTTTCAGTATTTTACGGAAGATGGAAAGGATATGTGTCCAAGGAAATTCCCGTTTGAACCTTAGGAATAGATTAGGATACAAGTGACATGTCACTAGGATGGTTGAGCATCCGAACTCGTTGAGTTGAGTCCGAGTTCGTGAGATGTAACTAGGCATCCGAACTCGTTGAGTTCAGTCCGAGTTCACTTATGGATGCGAACGCCCGAGCTCATTGAGTTGAGTCCGAGTTCACTTAGGGGCGGGTTACATGATTTCTTGATTACATATGTGGCACTTATGTGCAAATTATCCATGTATCCGAGTTATATTCTGATGTGTTCAACGGGTAAAAATTTCTAGTGAATGGAAGAACACTTAAAATGCAAGTGACGTTTTGGTAAGTGTTGTGAAATGGACACTTTGGACAGGTATGTACTTAACTCTCGAGTTGAAAATAGATACAACAACGATAAGGTGGTAAGATGATGAATGATGATTAGAAATGTGATATATGTTTTGGTGATACCATGCTAAGGTTGTTTGGTATAATTGTATTGTTATGTTACTTGTTATTTGCATATGAACTTACTAAGCATTTAAGCTTACTCCCTCCTTTTTATTCACTGTAGTTTTTAAGAAGCCGGCTCAGGAATCGGGACAGGTCGAAGGTTCGATCACACTATCCGAAGGACTTTTATTTTGGTAAATGGCTTGTAAAACTTAAGTATGGCATGTATAGCAATATACTTACTTTGTGTAAATAATTTTGTGATATGGCGGTGATTTGGTTGAGAAAATGTTTGATAATGATAAGTCATAGAAATGACTAATTTAGATCATGTTTGATGTCATGGAAGGTTAATAGGTTATCTAGTTCATAAAAACTCATGAAAAGATGAAATTTGCCTTAAACAGAACATTGCAGCAACACTGACGTGAGTTTAAAAATTTACTAAAAATCATAGAAGTCGAATTTGGTGATGGATTAAATATGAAATTGAAGCCTAATATGTCTAGTTTCACATAAAACAAACGAAACAGGTAAAAGAATTATATGTTAGAAGATATTTGAATTTTAGTGAAACAAGGGCAGAGCGATTTCTGGATCCCCTGTTCCAAATTTAGAAATTCACCATAAATTGTAAAAAAATAATTAGGTGGATTATTTTATATTCTTGGAATCCTTATTGAGTCTAGTTTCAGGATAAATAAACGGTATAGTCATATAAATTTTTTACAGAGATAAATATGGTTCGTAGTAAACAGAGGTCAGTCCAGTCAAGTCCTGAAATAGGGGTAAATTTAACTAATAAACTGTACTAATTGGCCCAACCAAAAATTCTAGAAAAAAATTAGTGAATAGATATATGAGTCTAGATTTAGGGAAAATTTACGTATCTTGATTTTGAGTTTCGTAACTCGAGATATGATTTTTCTCGTAACTGTGACGCAGGTAGCCAGAAAGCTGTGAATGTAGGAACAAATGATTCGAAGTTCTTAATTTGATAAATTATGTTCGGTAACACCTCAAGCTCGACTCCGACGATGGTCTCAGGTGTGGGGATGTTACATTTAATGGTATCAGAGCAGGCTTAGTCGGTTCTCGGACTACGTGTTGTATGTATGGATTTTGCTATACATGCCATATGTATAAATTGTGATAGTGTGACGACTTCTGACCTTTTTAAATGATTTTTTATATAGTAAATGGATCCCGATCTAGTTGTGGCAGATGAAGTAGAGAATAATGCGCCAGCTCCGGCTGAACGGGTAGCGCCGACTAAAAATCCACCTCCTACTGTTGGTCAGGGAGGAGGAGAAAGGGATCGGGAAGCCTTTCTCCAAATGATGAGTGCATGGTACACTGAGTTCGTTCGTACAAACCCGAATGTACGACCTCCCCCACCTCTCCAAATTCCTCAACCTATACCCCCGATGCCTCAGGGTGTGGATATGATAAAATTTCACAGAACTCCAGTTGACAGAATTCGTAAACAAGGGGCCGAAGAATTTAGGGCAAATATTGATGATGATGCTGAGAAAGCAGAGTTCTGGCTTGAAAATTCTATCCGGGTATTTGATGAATTATCTTGTACACCTGAAGAATGTTTGAAATGTACTATATCTTTGTTGAGGATTCAGCCTATAATTGGTGGAAGACTTTGATTTTGGTGGTACCGAAAAGAGAGGGTAACACGGGAATTCTTTCAAGAAGAGTTAGGAAGAAATATATTAGTGAAAGATTTATTGATCAGAAACGTAAAGAGTTTCTTGAGCTGAAGCAAGGTAATATGACAATCATAGAATATGAAAGAGAGTTTGTTCGATTGAGTAAGTATGCCAGAGAATATGTTCCTACAGAGGCCAAGATGTGCCGACGATTTGAAGACGGGCTCAACGAAGACATCAAAGTATTTGTTGGGATCCTTGAACTAAAAGAAATGGTGGTACTTGTCAATCGAGCTTGCAAGGCTGAAGAACTACTTAAGGAAAAGAAAAAGGTAGAATCTGAGACACGAAATTGGAAGAAAAGACCAATGGGTAATGCACCCTCACAGCAACCCGGAAAGTCAAGAAATATGAATCCTCGTTCCCAAGTTTCAGCTGGGCAATCATATGGGAATTCTAAGAAGAAAAATGTGGGTCCTAAGTCCCAGACTACTTCGGCAGCCAGTGTAGGGAACTCGAGATTTGTTAAACCCGAGTCCCAGCGGTGTGGTAGAAATCATTTTGGTCCGTGCAGAGCAAATGAATGTTTTCAATGTGGTTGTCTGGATCATTTTATTAGAGACTGCCCAGAGAGAGCTGAGAAAGAAAAATTTCAGTATACAAAAGCAAGTGGTGCGAATTCGAGGAGAAGGTATCCAAGAAAAGCTGGGAGTGAAGCAAGCAGTAAGAATGTAGCCAGAGATGCAGCAGTTAGACCTAAAGGAAGGGCTCCGGCTAGTACTTATGCTATTAAAGTGCATGAAGATGCTTCCTCACCCGATGTGATTACCGGTATATTTTCTCTTTATGATGTTAATGTTATTGCTTTGATTGATCTCGGTTCTACTCATTCATATGTGTGTATGAAACTGGTGTCTAGTATGAATATACCTGTTGAGAACACAGAATTTATGATTAGAGTGTCGAATCCGTTAGGCAAATGTGTGATAGTTGATAAAGTATGCAAGAAATGTCCTTTAATAATTCGGGGTCATTACTTTCCGGCCGACTTGATGTTGTTGCCGTTTGATGAGTTTGATGTTATTTTGGGTATGGATTGGTTGACATTGCATGATGCTATAATAAATTGCAAAGAAAAGGTTATAGAATTAAAGTGTGTAAATGGTGAAACTCTGCGGGTTGAATCAGATAAATCAGAGCCATTGTCTAGTGTGATTTCTTCAATGTCGGCTCAAAGATATTTGAGAAAGGGTTATGAAGCTTATTTGACGTATGTAATTAATACAAAAGAAGTTGAAAAGAAAGTTGAATTAGTGCCGGTTGTGTATGAATTTACGGACGTATTTCCAGAAGAATTGTCGGGTTTGCCTCCAGTCAGGGAAGTAGAATTTGGTATTGATTTGATACCGGGAACAAATCCGATCTCGATTACTCCATATAGAATGGCACCAACAGATTTAGAAGAGTTAAAGTTGCAGTTGCAAGAGTTGACTGATAAAGGCTTTGTGAGACCGAGTTTGTATCAAAGTGTTTAATTTGTCAATAGGTGAAAGCTGAACACCAAGTGCCTTCGGGATTACTTTAGCCTATTATGGTTCCTGAATGGAAATGAGATCGGATTACTATGGATTTTGTTTTAGGGTTGCCATTGACTCCAGGAAAGAAAGATGCCATCTGGGTAATAGTTGACAGATTAACTAAGTCGGCTCATTTTATCCCGGTACATATGGATTATTCTCTTAACAAGTTGGTTGAACTGTATGTTAGAGAAATTGTTAGACTACACGAAATACCATTGTCGATTATTTCGGATAGAGATCTGAGGTTTACCTCGCGGTTTTGGCAAAAGTTGCAAGACGCGTTAGGTACGAAGATAAATTTCAGTACTACTTTTCATCCACAAACTGATGGGCAATCAGAGAGAGTAATTCAAATTCTTGAAGATATGCTTAGATGTTGTGTATTGGAATTTCAAGGAAGTTGGGAAAGATATTTACCGTTGGTAGAATTTGCTTACAATAATAGTTATCAGACGAGCTTGAAAATGGCACCTTATGAAGCATTGTATGGTCGTAAGTGTCGAACGCCTTTGTATTGGACTGAACTCAAGGAAAATTTGACCTATGGAAGTGATCTAATAAAAGAAACCGAAGAAAAAGTGAAGGTAATTCGAGATTGTTTGAAAGCTGCTTCAGATAGACAGAAATCTTATGCAGATTTAAAACGAAAAGACATTGAATTTCAAGTTGGTGATAAAGTATTTTTAAAAGTGTCTCCGTGGAAGAAAGTTCTTAGATTTGGATGGAAGGGCAAATTAAGTCCGCGTTTTATCGGGCCGTATGAAATAATTGAAAGAGTTGGACCAGTAGCCTATCGGTTAGCATTGCCATCTCAATTGAAGAAGATTCATAGTGTATTCCATGTGTCTATGTTACGTCGGTATCGTTCGGATCCTTCACATGTGGTTTCACCGACAGAAATTGAACTACAACCAGACATAACCTATGAAGAAGGACCGATTAAGATTTTATCTCGAGAGGTCAAACAACTAAGGAACAAAAGTATTGCACTTGTGAAAGTGTTGTGGCAAAAGCATGGAGTAGAAGAAGCTACATGGGAACCCGAAGAAACTATGAAGAATCAATACCCACATCTATTTACCGGTAAGATTTTCGAGGACGAAAATCTTTAAAGGGGGGAGAGTTGTAATATCCCGAATTAAGGCCTAATCAGAATAGTGGTTTCGTGACCACAAATCCGAGATAGAAATAATTATTTTATAATTATTTTGAGGTTTATGATATGATTGCATAATTGTGTGAAGATTTCGTGAAGAAATTTTTGGCATAACGAGTTTAATTTAAAGGTAGGGATTAAATCGAATAAGTTGCAAAACTTGCATTCTAGATGTTTTTAGTATGAAATTGCTTTGAAATATTAATTAGGAGGTCTTAAATGGTACTTTGACCAATTTTAAGTTCATGGACAAAATTAGGACATGGAAGGAATTTTTGAAAGTTTAGTAAGGAGGGGCATTTTGGTCATTTGGATATTAAATGAAATAAAAAGGGAAAAATAACACAAAATTGGTTATCATCTTCCTTAGTTGCTGCCGAATGCTCTCTCTCTCCATAGCTAGGGTTTCTTCAACTTTCAAGCTTCATAGTAAGTGATTCTAAGCCCCGTTTTTAATGATTTTTACGTTTTTGAAATCCCGGTAACTCGGTATAGCTTATGTAGTAATATTTTGAGTTAGAGTTCATATTTGGAAAAATACCCATAGGTGAAATTTGTGAATTTTGATGTTTTATGATAGAATATGAGGTTTTAAATTAAGTTAGACAACTTGTGTTTCTTGGTTTTGAGTGAAAACAAGTAAAATGACTTAATACCTAATAGTCATAAGTACATGTTAGAGTGAGAATTTGATGTTGCCATAGAAGGGAACAGTGATCAGCATGTTATAAAACATAAGAATAAGGAATTAAGTTTAATCCCGAGATTAGGGGCAAAAGTGTAAATATGCAAAAGTTTAGGGGTAAAATTGTAATTTTGCTAAAATCTGAATTAAAGACTAATTTGATAATGTGGGTATTAAATAAGCTAAATGTGTTATTTTAGATCAAGAAAGATGTGAAATCTTCCCCAATCGAGGAAAAGAAAAGATTGTGGACTAAATTGCAAAATCTTTATATTTTGGTACCAAGGTAAGTTCATGTGTAAATAATGTAGCATAATTGTTATTTTTAAGTTATTGATGTTAATTTTATGATATGCTGATTTTTATCATGAAATATATGCTTTGTGGTTATTTTCGAATAAAATGCAAATTATGTGTATTATTTGTTAAATATAAAGTGCTACCGAGTATTGGTTTCAGTATTTTACGGAAGATGGAAAGGATATGTGTCCAAGGAAAATCCCGTTTGAACCTTAGGAATAGATTAGGATACAAGTGACATGTCACTAGGATGGTTGAGCATCCGAACTCGTAGAGTTGAGTCCGAGTTCACTTATGGATGCGAATGTCCGAACTCGATGAGTTGAGTCCGAGTTCGTGAGATGTAACTAGGCATCTGAACTCGTTGAGTTGAGTCTGAGTTCACTTATAGATGCGAACGCCCGAGCTCATTGAGTTGAGTCCAATTCACTTAGGGGCGGGTTACATGATTTCTTGATTACATATGTGGCACTTATGTGCAAATTATCCATGTATCCGAGTTATATTCCGATGTGTTCAACGGGTAAAAATTTCTAGTGAAATGGAAGAACACTTAAAATGCAAGTGACGTTTTGGTAAGTGTTGTGAAATGGACACTTTGGATAGGTATGTACTTAACTCTCGAGTTGAAAATAGATACAACAACGATAAGGTGGTAAGATGATGAATGATGATTAGAAATGTGATATATGTTTTGGTGATACCATGCTAAGGTTGTTTGGTATAATTGTATTGTTATGTTACATGTTATTTGCATATGAACTTACTAAGAATTTACGCTTACTCCCCCTTTTTTATTCATTGTAGTTTTGAACAAGCCGGCTCGGGAATTGGGACAGGTCGAAGGTTCGATCACTCTATCCGAAGGACTTTTATTTTGGTAAATGGCTTGTAAAACTTAAGTATGGCATGTATAGCAATATACCTACTTTGTGTAAATAATTTTGTGATATGGCGGTGATTTGGTTGAGAAAATGGTTGATAATGATAAGTCATAGAAATGGCTAATTTAGATCATGTTTGATGTCATGGAACGTTAATAGGTTATCTAGTTCATAAAAACTCATGAAAAGATGAAATTTGCCTTAAACAGAACATTGCAGCAACACTGACGTGAGTTTAAAAATTTACTAAAAATCATAGAAGTCGAATTTGTTGATGGATTAAATATGAAATTGAAGCCTAATATGTCTAGTTTCACATAAAACAAACGAAACAGGTAAAAGAATTATATGTTAGAAGATATTTGAATTTTAGTGAAACAAGGGCAGAGCGATTTCTGGATCCCCTGTTCCAAATTTAGAAATTCACCATAAATTGTAAAAAAAATAATTAGGTGGATTATTTTATATTCTTGGAATCCTTATTGAGTCTAGTTTCAGGATAAACAAACGGCATACTCATATAAATTTTTTACAGAGAGAAATATGGTTCGTAGTAAACAGAGGTCAGTCCAGTCAAGTCCTGAAATAGGGGTAAATTTAACTAATAAACTGTACTAATTGGCCCAACCAAAAATTCTAGAAAAAAATTAGTTAATAGATATATGAGTCTAGATTTAGGGAAAATTTACGGATCTTGATTTTGAGTTTCGTAACTCAAGATATGATTTTTCTTGTAACTGTGATGCAGGTAGCTAGAAAGCTGTGAATGTAGAAACAAATGATTCGAAGTTCTTAATTTGATAAATTATGTTCGGTAACACCTCAAGCTCGAATCCGGCGATGGTCTCGGGCATGGGGGCATTACATTTAGTGGTATCAGAGCAGGTTTAGTTGGTTCTCGGACTACGTGTTTTATGTTTGGATTTTGCTATACATGCCATATGTATAAATTGTCATAGTGTGATGACTTCTGACTTTTTTAAATGATTTTTTTATATAGTAAATGGATCCCGATCCAGCTGTGGCAGACGAAGTAGAGAGTAATGCGCCAGTTCCGGCTGAAGGGGTAGCGCCGACTGAAAATCCACCTCCTATTGTTTGTGAGGGAGGAGGAGAAAGGGATCGGGAAGCCTTTCTCCAAATGATGAGTGCATGGTACACTGAGTTCGTTCATACGAACCCGAATGTACGACCTCCCCCACCTCCCCCAATTCCTCAACCTATACCCCCGATGCCTCAGGGTGTGGATATGATAAAATTTCACAGAACTCCAGTTGACAGAATTCGTAAACAAGGGGCCGAAGAATTTAGGGCAAATATTGATGATGATGATGAGAAAGCGAGTTCGGCTTGAAAATTCTATCAGGGTATTTGATGAATTATCTTGTACACCTGAAGAATGTTTGAAATGTGCTATATCTTTGTTGAGGGATTCAGCCTATAATTGGTGGAAGACTTTGATTTCGGTGGTACCGAAAGAGAGGGTAACCTGAGAATTCTTTCAAGAAGAGTTTCGGAAGAAATATATTAGTGAAAGATTTATTGATCAGAAACGTAAAGAGTTTCTTGAGCTGAAGCAAGGTAATATGAAAATCACAGAATATGAAAGAGAGTTTGTTCGATTGAGTAAGTATCCCATAGAATATGTTCTTACAGAGGCCAAGATGTGCCGACGATTTGAAGACGGGCTCAACGAAGACATCAAGGTATTTGTTGGGATCCTTGAACTAAAAGAAATGGTGGTTCTTGTCAATCAAGCTTGCAAGGCTGAAGAACTACTTAAGGAAAAGAAAAAGGTAGAATTTGAGACACGAAATTAGAAGAAAAGACCAATGAGTAATGCACCCTCACAGCAACTCGAAAAGTCAAGAAATATGAATCCTCGTTCCCAAGTTTCAGCTGGGCAATCATATGGGAATTCTAAGAAGAAAAATGTGGGTCCTAAGTCCCAGACTACTTCGGCAGCCAGTGTAGGGAACTCGAGATTTGTTAAACCCGAGTGCTAGCGGTGTGGTAGAAATCATTTTGGTCCGTGTAGAGCAAATGAATATTTTCGATGTGGTTCTCCGGATCATTTTATTAGAGACTGCCCAGAGAGAGTTGAGAAAGAAAAATTTCAGTATACAAAAGCAAGTGGTGCAGATTCGAGGAGAAGGTATCCAAGAAAAGCTGGGAGTGAAGCAAGCGCGAAGAATGTAGCAGAGATGCAGTGATTAGACTGAAGGAAGGGCTCGGCTAGAACTTATGCTATTATTAAAGCGCGTGAAGATGCTTCCTCACCCGATGTGATTACCGGTATATTTTCTCTTTATGATGTTAATGTTATTGCTTTGATTGATCCGGTTCTACTCTTTCATATGTGTGTATGGCGGTGTCTAGTATGAATATATACTGTTGAGAACACGAATTTATGATTAGAGTGTCGAATCCGTTAGGCAAATGTGTGATAGTTGATAAAGTATGCAAGAAATGTCCTTTAATGATTCGGGGTCATTACTTTTCGGCCAACTTGATGTTGTTGCCGTTTGATGAGTTTGATGTTATTTTGGGTATGGATTGGTTGACATTGCATGATGCTATAATAAATTGCAAAGAAAAGGTTATAGAATTAAAGTGTGTAAATGGTGAAACTCTGCGGGTTGAATCAGATAAATCAGAGCCATTGTCTAGTGTGATTTCTTCAATGTCGGCTCAAAGATATTTGAGAAAGGGTTATGAAGCTTATTTGGCGTATGTAATTAATACAAAAGAAGTTGAAAAGAAAGTTGAATCAGTGCCGGTTGTGTGTGAATTTCCGGATGTATTTCCAGAAGAATTGCTGGGTTTGCCTCCAGTCAGGGAAGTAGAATTTGGTATTGATTTGATACGGGGAACAACTCCGATCTCGATTGCTCCCTATAGAATGGCACCAACAGAGTTAAAAGAGTTAAAGTCGCAGTTGTAAGAGTTGACTGATAAAGGCTTTGTGAGACCGAGTTTGTATCAAAGTGTTTAATTTGTCAACAGGTGAAAGCTGAACACCAAGTGCCTTCAGGATTACTTCAGCCTATTATGGTTCCTGAATGGAAATGGGATCGGATTACTATGAATTTTGTTTTAGGGTTGCCATTGACTCCAGGAAAGAAAGATGCCATCTGGGTAATAGTTGACAGATTAACTAAGTCGGCTCATTTTATCCCGGTACGTATGGATTATTCTCTTAACAAGTTGGCTGAACTGTATGTTAGAGAAATTGTTAGACTACATGGAATACCATTGTCGATTATTTCGGATAGAGATCCGAGGTTTACCTCGCGGTTTTGGCAAAAGTTGAAAGACACGTTAGGTACGAAGTTACATTTCAGTACTGCTTTTCATCCACAAACTGATGGGCAATCAGAGAGAGTAATTCAAATTCTTAAAGATATGCTTAGATGTTGTGTATTAGAATTTCAAGGAAGTTGGGAAAGATATTTACCGTTGGTAGAATTTGCTTACAATAATAGTTATCAGACGAGCTTGAAAATGGCACCTTATGAAGCATTGTATGGTCGTAAGTGTCGAACGCCTTTGTATTGGACTGAACTCAAGGAAAATTTGACCTATGGAAGTGATCTAATAAAAGAAACCGAAGAAAAAGTGAAGGTAATTCGAGATTGTTTGAAAGCTGCTTCAGATAGACAGAAATCTTATGTAGATTTAAAACGAAAAGACATTGAATATCAAGTTGGTGATAAAGTATTTTTAAAAGTGTCTCCGTGGAAGAAAGTTCTTAGATTTGGACGGAAGGGCAAATTAAGTCCGCGTTTTATCGGGCCGTATGAAATAATTGAAAGAGTTGGACCAGTAGCCTATCGGTTAGCATTGCCATCTCAATTGAAGAAGATTCATAGTGTATTCCATGTGTCTATGTTACGTCGGTATCGTTCGGATCCTTCACATGTGGTTTCACCGACAGAAATTGAACTACAACCAGACATAACCTATGAAGAAGAACCGATTAAGATTTTATCTCAAGAGGTCAAACAACTAAGGAACAAAAGTATTGCACTTGTGAAAGTGTTGTGGCAAAAGCATGGAGTAGAAGAAGCTACATGGGAACCCGAAGAAACTATGAAGAATCAATACCCACATCTATTTACCGGTAAGATTTTCGAGGACGAAAATCTTTAAAGGGGGGAGAGTTGTAATATCCCGAATTAAGGCCTAATCAGAATAGTGGTTTCGTGACCACAAATTTGAGATAGAAATAATTATTTTATAATTATTTTGAGGTTTATGATATGATTGCATAATTGTGTGAAGATTTCGTGAAGAAATTTTTGGCATAACGAGTTTAATTTAAAGTTAGGGATTAAATCGAATAAGTTGCAAAACTTGCATTCTAGAAATTTTTAGTATGAAATTGCTTTGAAATATTAATTAGGAGGTCTTAAATGGTACTTTGACCAATTTTAAGTTCATGGACAAAATTAGGACATGGAAGGAATTTTTGAAAGTTTAGTAAGGAGGGGCATTTTGGTCATTTGGATATTAAATGAAATAAAAAGGGAAAAATAACACAAAATTGGTTATCATCTTCCTTAGTTGCTGCCGAATGCTCCCTCTCTCAATAGCTAGGGTTTCTTCAACTTTCAAGCTTCATAGTAAGTGATTCCAAGCCCCGTTTTTAATGATTTTTACGTTTTTGAAATCCCGGTAACTCGGTGTAGCTTATGTAGTAATATTTTGAGTTAGAGTTCATATTTGGAAAAATACCCATAGGTGAAATTTGTGAATTTTGATGTTTTATGATAGAATATGAGGTTTTAAATTAAGTTAGACAACTTGTGCTTCTTGGTTTTGAGTGAAAACGAGTAAAAGGACTTAATACCTAATAGTCATAAGTACATGTTAGAGTGAGAATTTGATGTTGCCATAGAAGGGAAAAGTGATCAGCATGTTATAAAACATAAGAATAACGAATTAAGTTTAATCCCGAGATTAGGGGCAAAAGTGTAAATATGCAAAAGTTTAGGGGTAAAATTGTAATTTTGCTAAAATTTGAATTAAGGACTAATTTGATAATGTGAGTACTAAATAAGCTAAATGTGTTATTTTAGATCAAGAAAGACGTGGAATCTTCCCCAATCGAGGAAAAGAAAAGATTGTGGACTAAATTGCAAAATCTTTATATTTTGGTACATGGTAAGTTCATGTGTAAATAATGTAGCATAATTGTTATTTTTAAGTTATTGATGTTAATTTTATGATATGCTGATTTTTATCATGAAATATATGCTTTGTGGTTATTTTCGAATAAAATGCAAATTATGTGTATTATTTGTTAAATATAAAGTGCTACCGAGTATTGGTTTCAGTATTTTACGGAAGATGGCAAGGATATGTGTCCAAGGAAAATCCCGTTTGAACCTTAGGAATAGATTAGGATACAAGTGACATGTCACTAGGATGGTTGAGCATCCGAACTCGTTGAGTTGAGTCCGAGTTCACTTATGGATGCGAATGTCTGAACTCGTTGAGTTGAGTCCGAGTTCGTGAGATGTAACTAGGCATCCGAACCCGTTGAGTTGAGTCCAAGTTCACTTATGGATGCGAACGCCCAAGCTCGTTGAATTGAGCCCAAGTTCACTTAGGGGCGGGTTACATGATTTCTTGATTACATATGTGGCACTTATGTGCAAATTATCCATGTATCCGAGTTATAATCTGATGTGTTCAACGGGTAAAAATTTCTAGTGAAATGGAAGAACACTTAAAATGCAAGTGACGTTTTGGTAAGTGTTGTGAAATGGACACTTTGGATAGGTATGTACTTAACTCTCGAGCTGAAAATAGATACAACAACGATAAGGTGGTAAGATGATGAATGATGATTAGAAATGTGATATATGTTTTGGTGATACCATGCTAAGGTTGTTTGGTATAATTGTATTGTTATATTACTTGTTATTTGCATATGAACTTACTAAGCATTTATGCTTACTCCTTCCTTTTTATTCACTGTAGTTTTGAACAAGCCGGCTCGGGAATCGGGACAGATCGAAGGTTCGATCACACGATCCGAAGGACTTTTATTTTGGTAAATGGCTTGTAAAACTTAAGTATGACATGTATAGCAATATACCTACTTTGTGTAAATAATTTTGTGATATGGTGGTGATTTGGTTGAGAAAATGCTTGATAATGATAAGTTATAGAAATGGCTAATTTAGATCATGTTTGATGTCATGGAAGGTTAATAGGTTATCTAGTTCATAAAAACTCATGAAAAGATGAAATTTGCCTTAAACAGAACATTGCAGCAACACTGACGTGAGTTTAAAAATTTACTAAAAATCATAGAAATCGAATTTGGTGATGGATTAAATATGAAATTGAAGCCTAATATGTCTAGTTTCACATAAAAGAAACAAAACAGGTAAAGAAATTATATGTTAGAAGATATTTGAATTTTAGTGAAATAAGGCCAGAGTGATTTCTGGATCCCCTGTTCCAACTTTAGAAATTCACCATAAATTGTAAAAAAATAATTAGGTGAAGTATTTTATATTCATGGAATCCTTATTGAGTCTAGTTTTAGGATAAACAAAAGGCATAGTCATATAAATTTTTCACAGATAGAAATATGGTTCGTGGTAAACAGAGGTCAGTCCAGTCAAGTCCTGAAACAGGGGTAACTTTAACTGATAAACTGTACTAATTGGCCCAACTAAAAATTCTATAAAAAAAATAGTGAATAGATATATGAGTCTATATTTAGGGAAAATTTACAGATCTTGATTTCGAGTTTCGTAACTCGTGATATGATTTTTCTTGTAAATGTGATGCAGGTAGCTAGAAAGCTGTGAATGTAGAAACAAATGATTCGAAGTTCTTAATTTGATCAATTATGTTTGGTAACACCTCAAGCTCGACTCTGGCGACGGTCTCGGGCGTGGGGGCGTTACAAGTTATGTCTTATGTGGATATCATATACTAGGCCCAAAACCCCTTACAAAGCCCAAATAATTTCACATACCTGTATCTGGCCCATTAAGCCCAATCATATTCATATGGCCCATTAGGCCCAAATCACCTGTATATGGCCCATTAGGCCCAAATCACATTTATATGGCCCGTTAGGCCCAGTCACATTCATATTAATGCTCACATACAATCTTTTTATCACATAGCATCAATTAATAATTTTTGCCTATTATGTGCCCAACAGCCCATCGGACCCATTTAGCCCATTCCGGCCCATTTGGCCAGATCACAACCCAAGTCCACAAAATCGCCCGTGGGCCTCAGGAAACCTATCGGTTTCCCCCTATGAGTTTTGACGCACTCGCAAGACTACCGTAGCCAAACTTTCAGCTTTTTGGCATTTCGGCTTTTCAGCTTTTTAGCTTTTCGGCTTTTCCCGAATCATTGTGTGTGTGCAGTGTATGTTCACACCTGGTAAGCAAGCGTGATGCGATCTCCATAGCCCAAACCTACAATCGATATCACCCTTCAATTAATCGCATGCTTAATACTTATTTACTCAAAAACCGAAACCTCACCTTAACTTTACCTTGAGCCCAATCCTTAATCACTTTTTCCTTGATCACGTATTTCCTAGATCTGCGCAAATCTTAACAATTAATACCCGAATAATAGGTTACTCGTATCCAACACAAGTCTCCTTACCATAACTAGGACCATTCAGCCACCTTAGCCAATGGGAGAAGATTACTTACCAAAATCGCAACACCTTAAGAAGCAATTCGGCAGAGAGCTAAAAACCAAGATTCGATACTAATTCCCTACCAAAGTTGATTAGAAAGAGTAAGGTACAATAATCGATACTAAACAAAGAAAAACCAATTGGAAGAGCAACACTTACACTAGATTCAGTCAAAGAGTATTCAGCCCCTAGAAGATTCAATTTTTCGGCTTTTCAAACTAAGTATGGTGAATAAGGTTTATTTGGTACAAATTAAAGAAGAAGATTAGTAGAAGAAATCGGCAAAGAAGATTGTGTAGAGGAGAATAGAAATCGACAGAAAGAAAAGAATGTAAAATAGAGGGTTTTCAGCATTTTGGATCTTGAAAAGAAAAAGGTTTATGGCACAAAGTGAAGGGAAATTCGTCATTAACTTCTCAACCCTCCCATTCGGAACCTATTTATAGCCCTATAGCCGAATTCTTCAAGCCCAAGTTCCCAATTCAGCTCCACTTACTCCTCACTTCTCATCTCCTCGTTTTTCTCCCTGATAACCCCTTGATCTTTTCCTAAATTTTCTCTTTTGAGCACTCCCCTTGGAGTCCATCTTCACACCATTTCCAACCTTCTAGAAGGCCAAAATTAAACTTCTAAAAATACTAAGCTAGGATTCAAACCTCGAACCCCCTTGCTAGCTACTAATGCTACCTCACTACACCTTATGTGGCGTCACTTAACCACTCCACCACAGGCTCCTTTTGTGTCCAATTGTTTCTTCATTTATTCAAAAGCCCACCTACTTGTCAGCCCTGATTCTTTTAATAATTAAATTATAATTTTTTCTACCCCTTAATTCGAACTTAACCTTATCTAAGACCTAATAAAATTATCGCTTGGATAAGAATATTAAGCACAATTTTCATCAAAATAAAAAATAAAGAAAATTCAAGATTTTGGGATTTTTGGGGCGTTACATTGGCACATGCGCTTGTGGCTTGGCCATGTGAACCAAGTTAGAGAGTTACACGGGTATAGATACGGGTTGAGACACGACTGTGTGTCCCTACTTCGAATGCCCATGCCTGTGACACGGGAGAGTGTCTCAGTCATGTTACCCTTGTAGTATGAATTTTCCTATCTTTTTCCATGAAGTTCTAAATATTTTCAAGTTAGTCCCGAATCATTTCTAAATTGTTTCTAAGGCCTCGAGGGCTCAAAAAAGGGACGTTATGCATGTGTTTGAATAGAATATGATGTGTTTTATAAATGATTGTAATCGAATGTTTTAAGTTAAAAGTTTATGGTAATTCTCCGTAACTCTATTCCGGCGACGGATACGGGTTAGGGGTGTTACAGGCTCAAGCACATTCAAAACATGCAATTAAAAATTAAAAATGAATGAAAGAAAATAAAGTAATATAATAGAAAAATATAAAAATTTTCCTAAGTCACCCCACACTTTATTCAACACATTGTCCCGAATGTGCAATTAAAAATATTAAGGAATGAGGTTACTCGATTAGTGTGATACATGCAATACAATTGGTGAGTGGAACTACGGAAATGTGCAAGTATACATAATTGCAACAACTAATAAAGTGACAAGTAAATGTCGAGTTATCGTACCCACAGGGACTGTGAAAAGAATTATTTATGAATGCTATTTAAAATACTTTGGTGAAGAAAAATATTTTGCTTGAAGAGGGTGATTAAAAATTAAGATTTTAAACTAAGTAAAATAAATAAATAAATCTAAATGCACGATTTCAAAATACGATTTTAATCAAGATGACATAATTATGTTAGATCAATTACATTTCTTAACTTAGAATTATTAAACTCATGTTTATATTGTTACTAATAAATTCACGACAACTCGGTAATTTGCTAAGTTGTGAACATACTCACCTACAAAAATCCATTCATCTCTTGACTATATCCCTATGTCAATTCAACTGATTGAACAAATCTTTAATAGGCAAATATGTTATTGCACATACATACTTATTAAATCGAAATAATCTCTTATACATATCCCTATGTCAATTCAAACAATTAATTAAATTTAATAAGCACATAAAAACTATGTGAGGTAACAAGGTATCCCTACCTTGAAATAGTTTAATCGCAATAATTTTGCAAGTTATGCAAGGCAATTGAATTGTCAGATATCGTTGCTAATTTAACCCTCAGCTACCTTAGATGATTAAACATGCACTGATTAAGTACTGTGTCCATTAATTACAATTTCAATCCATTTAAATAATTAATTCATTAGCTATCTCACAATTATAATGCAAGAGTAACTTAGTCATGATTTTACTTAACCAAGCATCTTACTGTAACACCCTTAACCTGTATCCGTCGCCAAAATAGGGTCACAAGGTATTACCGATCAATCACAACATTAAACATACATTTCACGTTCAAAGATCATTCATTATCAAATAACATTCATCCACAAACAAAATGTCCCTTATATAGGTCTACAAGACCTAAAACATGCTTTTAAGAAGGTTTAGGACTAAACTAGTTACACATAAAAATTTCTAAACTTTAAGAATTTTCTAAGTAACAGACGTCACTCGCTCGTGTGAATAGGCCGTGTACCTCACATGGCTTCAAACACTCTCGTTTGTCTAAGCCGTGTGAAAATAGGGCATACATACTGACTTGCACCACACGGTCGAGGACACACCCGTGTGCCAGGCTATGCGAAAACTGGAGGGGTTACTAACTTGTGCCATACAACCTAACACACGCTCGTGTGCCTGGCTCGTGTACGAGACTGATTTGGTTCGAAATAAAACATCGAAGGACATGGTCGAGACACACGCTCGTGTGCTCAACTGTGTGGACGGATATAGGCCATTCGTAAGGCCAATTCACCACCCATAAGGGTCAACCCTACACAAGTACAAAATATACCATTTTTATACATAATAGGCAGCCTAAACATTATCAAATCAGGCATCAAACATTAACAACAAATGCCTCAAACATGTCATACCAATTCAACCATTTCATCTATTCATACACAACCTTTTGCCTAACCACAAACATACCAAATCAATATGATTTATTACTCAACCAAACAATCATCATTTAAACTAATTTAACAAGGCATGTAAATCAATGTCTTTTAGACCTAAAAGACTCCATTCCATTTTCATCATCTCAATTGCAACCTAACATCTCAATACCAATAAATAAACACATAAATACCATTATTCATCAATTGTGAATATCATTTTGGACACTTCCACTAATGCATCAATAACTTTACTAAAGCATACCATATAACCACAGTCACATACCAATTATAAGGCTATCTACATATGAAACCTTACATTATAAACCAATAGCCAAAATCACTTATACACTTAATAAACCAACTAGCCTATACATGCCACATAACCAAAACTCAAAGCATTCAATTACCGAAGCGATAACCGGATAGTGTGATGAAATCTCTGACGACTTCCAACTCGAGCAAGTCTTCGCAACTCTATAAACATAGGAAAAATACACAAAGTAAGCTATAAAGCTTAGAAAGCTCGTATCGCTCATAAATTCATATAAGCAATTAAACATATTATAAGCAATTACACATAGTATAACATAATTCATATGCTTTCACCATTCAATCATATAATCATTTACAAAGCTTACCTTAGCTTTCACAAGTTTAATCAATTCAATTCTCATATAACATTCAATTCATACCTCTATATAACTAAATGAGCACATTTTGGAATATAACTTATTTGAACACATATCTTTCTCATTTCATATACATGATATGATATGAACTCACCAATTTACTTTCAGTTGATTCTCACATAGGTTCTGTACGTACCTGTCTTGCTTAACTTAATCGTATTTTCATTCTCAACTTAACAATGCCTGTTGAACCATTTGAAATCAATAAGGATACTCGAATAGCTCGAAAAACTCGTACAATGCCAATGTCCCATACGTGGTCTTACATGTAACACCCCTAACCCGTATCCATCGCCAGACTAGGGTTAAAGATGTTACTAGACAATCGGAAACATTTTACAAGCAATTCACATGCATTATCCACAATCATAATCAAACATGATCATAGTGTTCCTTAAAAAGGTCATTGAGACCTTAATCATGCTTTAGAAAGGGGTCAGGACTAAACCGAGCTCATACAAAATTTTTCGAAAATTAAACATTTTTCAAAGTTGTACAGGCCACATGCCTGTGTGAACAGGCCGCGTGCCTCACACAGCTTTAGACAAACCCGTGTGTCTAGGCCGTGTCAAAACAGGGCATACATACTGACTTGTCCACATGGCCACAAGACACACCCGTGTGTTAGGCCTCGTGAAAATTAGGGAGGCCATTGCCTTGGGTCACACGGCTAGTCACACGCTCGTGTGTCTAGCCCATGGTCGAAACTGACTTGGCCACATGGCCTAGCACACGCCCGTGTGTGTGACCGTGTGGTTTGCCTAGGCTCATTTCAAAATGGCCCTCGAGCAACACGGCTAAGACACACGCCCGTGTCCTTACCCGTGTGAGCAAAAATAGGCCATTTGCAAGGCCAAATTGCCACCCATAAAGGGTCCTCCCTACAAGCATCAAAACCACATCATTTTATACCAAATCTCAACCATTTCACAAACAAAATATACATCATTTATACCAACTCATTAACAACATATTTCATGCTTGAAACACATACCAAATCATATTATTCCATAAGCCAAATACATACCAAATCATGTGCCAAAAACATAGGTTTCATAAACTCTAATCATACAATCAAATCTCATGCCAAAGCCTTACCAAATTCTATAATAAGCACATATCAAAACTTACCAAATTGACCAATTCTTTTGGCCATTCATGAACATATCATATTGTAACACATAACTTATAACCATAATTCATCCATATCCACAACCAAAAACCAAGCCATATCACATGGCTAAATATATATACATATCACAAAACATAATCTAAGTACCTCTAGCCTATACATGCCATACTTCAATATATACATTTTCAAAAGGTACCAAAATATAGTTCGATAGTGTGGTGACGATCTTTAACGATCCCCAAGCTCCCGATAGCTACAATATCTATAAAACAATGCAAACACACACAAAGTAAGCTTTCAAAAGCTTAGTAAGCCATATACAAATAAACTTAACAATATAAACATATAAGCATCGCAATATACATATAATCTTTATCCACATGCTATCACAAAACATATAGCTCAAATACAATTCACATATTCTTCATTCATTTGCACATAATGCATATTTTCTTATACTTTTGTCACATATACTCACTTGATCCTAAAGATACATAATCTTACCTTTCAATGTCAAATATGATATACAACTTAAAATGTACTTGAATCGGAGACACATTTCATATTATCATTCATTTCTCGGTGTGCCTGTTGAACCATTTGAAATCATAAGGATACGCGGATAGCTCGAAAAGCTCGTACAATGCCAACGTCCCAGACGTGGTCTTACATGTAATCAAATATCGATGCCACTGTCTCAGACAAGGTCTTACACAAAATCAAATACGATGCCAACGTCCCAGACTTGGTCTTACACATAAATCATAAATCGATGCCAACGTTCCAAACGTGGTCTTACACGATAACACATATCGGATCTTATGTCATGACATATGTATTCTAACTGTTCCTAAGGTTCGTACGGGGCTTTTCAAATGTCAAAACTTTGTCTATACTTTCTCGGATATCTCATATTCGGCTCTCATATTATCATTCATCACAATACAATGACATATATACATGAATAAATCAATTCAAACACATTTATTTGTATATCGACTTACCTCGTACGAATTCGAATAAACTGAATCGCTACTCGAGGACTTTCGACTTTTCTTGATCTAATTTCATTTTCTTTAGTTCTTGATGGGCACTTTACAAACTAGCCCTCACATTTTTACATTTTGACACTTTAGTCCCTATTTCACAAAATCATGAAATACACATAATTTCTTTATACACTTGTCTAGCTGAATTTTCATATACCTCATACAAGCCCACTATTCTGACTAAGGTCTAAACCAGACTGTTACAATTCTCCCCCTTAGGGATTTTCGTCCTCGAAAATCTTACCATCGAATAGGTTTGGATATTGCTATATCATAGCTTCTTCAGGCTCCCATGTATCCTTTTCAACACCGTGACAATTCCATATTACTTTTACTAATAGAATTTTCTTATTTCTCAATTCTTTAATCTCACGAGCTAAGATATAGATCGGTTCTTCATCGTAGGTCATATCAAACTTAATCTCAATCTCAGATAGAGAAATTACATGCGAAGGATCAGATCTATATCATCGAAGCATCGATACGTGAAACACATTGTGAATCTTTTCTAGATCAGGTGGCAACAACAATCTATATGCAGCCAACCCGATACGCTCAGTAATCTTGTACGACCCAATAAACCTCGGACTCAATTTGCCTTTTCTACCAAATCGAAGTACTTTCTTCCTTGGGGATACTTTCAAAAACACTTTGTCATCGATCTCAAATTCAATATCTTTTCTTCTCAAATTCACATATGATTTTTGACGATCGAAAGCTGCTTTTAAACTATTTCAAATCACTTTTACTTTTTGTTCAGTCTCTTTTATCAAATCAACCTCATAAATCTTATTCTCGCTAAGCTCAGTCCAATATAGAGGTGTACGACATTTGCAACCATATAAGGCTTCCTATGGTGCCATTTTAATACTCGATCGAAAACTATTATTGTAAGCGAATTCAATCAAAGGCAAATACTATTCCCACGTACCTTTAAACTCAAGAATGCAACATCTCAATCTATCTTCAAGTATCTGAATAATCCGCTCGGATTGACCATTCGTTTGCGAGTGAAAAGTAGTACTAAAATGCAATTTCGTACCTATAGCATATTGCAATTTCTTCCAAAATCATAATATGAATCTCGAATCTCTGTCTGACACAGTAGATAATGGCACACCGTGCAATTTCACAATATCGAAAATGTATAACTCAGCTAACTCATCAAGTGAGTAATCGGATCATACCGGAATAATATGAGATAATTTCGTCAATCGGTCTACCACAACCCAGAGAGCATCTTTCTTTCTCGGAGATAGGGGCAAACCCAAAACAAAGTCCATCGTCACTCTATCCTATTTCCATTCCGGAATCATAATTGGTTGTAACAAACTAGAAGGCACTTGATGTTCAGTTTTAACTTGCTGACAAATGAAGCATTTCATAAAAAATTCGGAGATATCACGCTTCATATCAGGCCACCAATAAAGCTGTTTCAAGTCATTATACATTTTCTTACTACCCGGATGTACAAATAAATGACTATTGTAAGTTTCGTTCAAAATCATCTAAATCAATTCTGGATTTCTTAAAACACAAATTTGATCTCAAAATCTCTGACAATCATCTTTATCAACTCTGAAATCTGAATCAGAATTTAAATCACTCTGAGCTCATTTTGCTATTATCTCATTATCAACTTTCTGAACATCAATAATCTATTGAATGAATAACGATCTTGCTTTTAATTCGGCTAAAACCAAACCATCATTGGATAGAACCAAATGAGCATTCATCGGACACAATGTAAACAGTGATTTTCGACTTAAAGCATCAACAACAACATTTGCTTTTCCTGGATGATAATCAATAACAAGCTCGTAGTCTTTCAGTAACTCTAGCCAGCTTCTTTGTCGCAGATTCAAATCTTTCTGTGTCATTAGATATTTCAAACTCTTATGATCAGAATTTACATGACATTTCTCACCGAACAGATAGCGGTGCCATATTTTCAAAGCAAACACAATCGCAGCTAACTCAAGGTCGTGCGTTGGATAGTTCTTTTTGTGTGGCTTTAACTGTCTCGAAGCATAAGCAATGACTTTTCCTTCCTACATCAAAACACATTCCAGACCGTTCAACGAAACATCACTATAGATAAAAAATTCTTTACCCGTTTCGGGTTGTACTGACACTGGAGCTTCAGTCAACAAAGTTTTCAACTGATCAAATCTTTTCTGACACTTTTCGGACCATTCAAACTTCACATCTTTTTGAAGCAGTTTCATTAACGGAGTTGCAATCATAGAAAAGCCTTTTACAAATCTTCGGTAATAACCAGCAACTCCCAGAAAACTGAGGACTTCAAAAACATTTATCGGAGGCTTCCAATCCAGAATAGACGAAATTTTGCTCGGATCAACTCAAATACTTGATGCTGATACAATATGGCCCAGAAAACTGACTTCTCGTAACTAGAATTCACATTTCCTAAACTTCGTATATAATTTCTTATCATGCAAAGTCTGTAGCACTATTCTCAGATGTTCGGCATGCTCGGATTCATCACGCGAATAAATCAATATGTCATCAATGAATATGACAACAAATCAATCTAAATAAGATCTAAAAATTCTATTCATCAAATCCATAAAGATAGCAGGTGCATTCATTAATTCGAAAGGCATAACTAAAAACTCATAGTGGTCGTACCTTATTCTGAATGCAGTTTTTGAAATGTCTAAATCTTTTACTTGCAACTGATAATACCACGATCTCAGATCTATCTTTGAAAACACGGTAGCTCCCTTCAACTGATCAAACAAATCATCAATTCGAGGTAGAGGATACTTGTTCTTGATAGTCACTTTGTTCAACTAATGATAATCTATACACATTCTCATCGTACCGTCTTTCTTTTGTACAAACAGAACTGGTGCACCCCAAGGTGAGAAACTCGGTGTAGCAAACCCTCTATCGGTCAACTCTTGCAATTGAGACTTTAATTCTTTTAGTTCGGTTAGAGCCATTCTATACGAAGCTATAAATATCGGAGTAGTCCCAGGCACTAATTCAATGCCAAATTCAACTTCTCGAATTGGAGGTAATCCCGGAAGTTCTTTAGGAAACACAGCAGGGAATTCACAAACAACAGGCACTGATTCATTTTTTTTTTGACACTTTTGAATCAATCACATAGGCAAAGTAAGCTTCACAACCTTTTCTCACAATAATCAAAGCTTTCATCGAAGATATCACAGTAGGCAATCCATTTAAATCAATGGACTCAATTCGAACTATTTAGTCATTCATACATCTCAAATCAATAGTTTTCCATTTGCAATTCACAACAGCGTCATGCAAAGTTAACCAACCCATACCCATAATTATATCAAACTCATCAAAAGGTAATAACATCAGATCGGCTGGAAAAAAAATGTCTCGAAACATTAATGGGCATTTCTTGCAGACTTTATCTACCTAGGGGGTTTGATAATTTTATTATGAATTCAGTAGACTCTACAAGTAAAGTCTTACTGGATGCTAAATTCATCCATATATACGAATGTGTTGATCCAAGATCTATCAAAGCAATCACAGAAGTATCATATAGTGTGAAAATACCCATAATCACATCTGGAGACGAAACTCCCTCACGAGCTCGAATGGCATAGGCTCTGGCAGGTGCACGAGCCTCGGATCTAATAGTAGTGTCTTTTGTTCCCCTCTGACTGCCACTCACATTTCCCGTATTTCTGGGTGGTCTACCACGAGATGCATTGCCACTTGGCCTTGGATTTTGCACAATTTCTTGCTCGACAGATTCGGGCCAATCACGGATGAAATGGTTTAATGATCCACATTTGAAACAAGCCCGATCATACAATCTACTTTGCACCCAGGGTGATCAGATCAAACATTTTCAACACTGCAACAGATGTAGCTGGAGCTTTGAAGCTCGAATGTGATCTAGAACGATCTCCACTCGAATATCCCACATTAGCGTTTGAACGGCTATAATCATCTCAGAATTTCTTTAACATAGACTGAAATGGCTTGCTCGATGATCTCTTTCGCACTTTTCTAGCTTCTGAATCAGCTTTTCTTTTCTCTTTTTCGAGTTTTTTTGGCTTTACATGCTCGTTCAACAAGAACAACAAATTTTTTGATCTCAAGAATCCCGACTAACAAATGAATATCTTCATTCAAGTCGTCTTCAAATCTTTTGTACATTATTGCCTCAGTAGATACACATTCTCTAGCATACTGACTCAGTCTCACAAATTCTTGCTCGTATTCTGTAACAGACATATGGCCTTGTTTCAATTCAAGAAACTCTTTATGTTTCTGGTCAATAAATCTCTTACTGATGTATTTATTTCAGAATTCAGCTTGAAAGAAATCCCAGGTCACTCGCTCTCTCGGAAACACTGATATCAAAGTCTTCAACCAGTGGTATGCTGTATCTCTCAGAAGTGAAATGACACATTTTATGCATTCATCTGGAATCAGAGACAATTCTCAAATATTCTTATCGTATTCTCTAACCAGAACTCGACTCTTTCAGCATCATCATTTGTTGTAGCTCGAAACTTTTCGACCCCATATTTTCTAAACTTATCAGCGGAAGGCTTAATCAATTGAGTCAGATTATCTTATGACATAACAGGGACTTGCAGAGGATTAGCTGGGGTTGGGGGTTGCTGTACAGCCAAATTAGTTCTAATGTACTGACTGAACTAATCATTCATCATTTGATAGAAGGCTTGTCTAGCCTCTCCATCATGGCTACTCGTAGCAGGTCTAGAATCGGATGGTGTTGTCCCTTGCGCGGGAGCAGACACATTACTTTTGACATCGTCAACTACGGCTCGTTCAGGATTCATTTGCTATATAAAAACACATTTTTATTGTCAAGATTCATCACACTATCGCAGTTCATAAATATGGCATGTATAGCTAGACTCACACACGCTACGTTAGTCCTAGAATCGACTAAATCGTAGCTCTAATACCAACCAAATGTAACACCCCTAACCCGTATCCATCCCCAGACTAGGGTTAAAGATGTTATCGGACAATCAGAAACATTTTACAAACAATTCACATACATTATCCACAATCGTAATCACACATGATCATAATGTCCCTTAAATAGGTCATTGAGACCTTAATCATGCTTTAGAAAGGGGTCGAGACTAAACCGAGCTCATACAAAATTTTTTGAAAATTAAACATTTTTCAAAGTTGTACAAGCCACACGCCCGTGTGAATAGGCTGTGTGCCTCACATGGCTTTAGACACGCCCGTGTGTCTAGGCCATGTCAAAACAGGGCATACATACTAACTTGTCCACACGGCCACAAGACATGCCCGTCTGCTAGGCCGTGTGAAAATTAGGGAGGTTGCTGACTTGAGTCACACGGCCAGTCACATGCCCGTGTGTCTAACCTGTGGTCAAAACTGACTTGGCCACACGGCCTAGCATACGCCCGTGTGTGGAACCATGTCGTCTACCTAGGCTTATTTTGAAATGGCCCTCGAGCAACACGGCTGAGACACACGCCCGTGTCCCTGCTCGTGTGGGCAAAAATAGGTCATTTGCAAGGCCAAATTGCCACCCATAAAGGGTCCTCCCTACAAGCATCAAAACCACATCATTTTATACCAAATCTCAACCATTTCACAAACAAAATATACATCATTTATACCAATTCATTAACAACATATTTCATGCTTGAAACACATACCAAATCATATTATTTCCTAAGCCAAATACATACCAAATCATGTGCCAAAATCATGCCAAAAACATAGGTTTCATAAACTCTAATCATACAATCAAAACTCATGCCAAAACTTTACCAAATTCTATAATAAGAACATATCAAAACTTACCAAATTGACCAATTCTTTTGGCCATTCATGAACATATCATATTGTAACACATAACTTATAACCATAATTCATCCATATCTATAACCAAAAACCAAGCCATATCACATGGCTAAATATATATACATATCACAAAACATAATCTAAGTACCTCTAGCCTATACATGCCATACTTCAATATATACATTTTCAAAAGGTACCAAAATATAGTTTGATAGTGTGGTGATGATCCTCAAAGATCCCTGAGCTCCCGATAGATACAATATCTATAAAACAATGCAAACACACACAAAGTAAGCTTTCAAAAGCTTAGTAAGCCATATACAAATAAACTTAACAATATAAACATATAAGCATTGCAATATACATATAATCTTTATCCACATGCTATCACAAAACATATAGCTCAAATACATTTCACATATTCTTCATTCATTTGCACATAATGCATATTTTCTTATACTTTTGTCACATATACTCACTTGATCCTAAAGATACATAAACTTACCTTTCAACATAAAATATGATATACAACTTAAAATGTACCTGAATCGGAGACACATTTCATATTATCATTCATTTCTCGGTATGCCCATTGAACCATTTGGAATCATAAGGATACGCGGATAGCTCGAAAAGCTCGTACAATGCCAACGTCCCAGACGTGGTCTTACATGTAATCAAATATCGATGCCACTATCCCAGACAGGGTCTTACATGAAATTAAATACGATGCCAACGTCCTAGACGTGGTCTTACACGATAACACATATCGGATCCTATGTCATGACATATGTATCCTAACTATTCCTAAGGTTCGTACGGGGCTTTTCAAACGTTGAAACTTTGTCGATACTTTCTTGGATATCTCATATTCAGCTCTCTTATTATCATTCATCACAATACAATGATATATGTAAATGAATAAATCAATTTAAACACATTTATTTGTATATCGACTTACCTCATACGAATTCAAATAAACAGAATCGGCTACTCGACGGCTTTCGACTTTCCCCGATCTAATTCAATTTTCTTTGGTTCTTGATCTATATCAATTCAAATTTAACTTATTCACTTTCACATTCATTCAAATCAATCCAAAAACACATACTTAGGGCACTTTACAAACTAGCCCTCACATTTTCACATTTTGACACTTTAGTCCCTATTTCACAAAATCACAAAATACACATAATTTTTTTATACACTTGTCTACCTAAATTTTCATATAGATCATACAAGCCCACATATTTCATTTATTTCATATTTTAGTCCCTTAATTTATAAATTTCTCAATTTAATCCAAATTACTCAAATTCAACAAAAATTCAAAGACAAAATATACTAACCCAACACATATCTTTAATTTATCAACAACTAACTTCACAAAAAATATAATTTCATCAATGGTATAACTAAAAATCGTCAACAAAATTAGAAATTGAGACATGGGCTTATTAAAACACAAAGCAACGATCACAAAAACGTTGTAATTATTGAAAACGGAACAAAACTCATACCTTAATCAAAATCACAAGTGTCGAACCCTAGCTATTCTTTTTCCTTTTCTTTTTCTTTGTATTTTCGATTATAGATGAACACATGATCCATTTTCATGCCTTTGTTTTATTATAAATCATTTAATTAACAATTTACCTTATTAACCTTATTATAAACATATGTTAAACACATAATAAATTATCATTAATGTCCATTCAAACTTCCAATGGTCAAATATCAACATAAAGACCTTTCATTTACAAAAACATATCAAATAGGCACTTCTACAATTAGAAAGCCACTTTTACATTTTACACGATTAGGTCCTTTTATCAAATTAAGCACACAAATGATCAAATTTTCATACGAAACTTTCACACATGTAAATTCACATATCATAAGCACGAAAAATAATATTAAAATATTTTTTTGACTCAGATTTGTGGTCCCAAAACCACTATTCTGACTAGGGTCTAAGTCGAACTGTTACATTACATGTAATCAAATATCGATGCCACTGTCCCAGGCAGGGTCTTACACAAAATCATATATGATGCTGATGTCCCAGACATGGTCTTACACGTAAATTTCAAATCGATGCCAACGTCCCAAACGTGGTCTTATACGAAATCACACATCGGAATCCTATGTCATGACATATGTATCCAAACTATTTCTATGGTTTGTACGGGACTTTTTCGGACATTGTAACTTTGTCGATCTTGGCTCGTATTCATAATAATTCAGCATTTATTTCAATTCCATAATAAATAAGCATTTATAACGCAATTAAAGAACATTATTTAACATACAAACTTACCTCGTCTGCTGAAACGACGAATTATGTCGACTAATCTGATACTTTGATTTTTCCCCGTTCTAGATCCGAATTCTACTTTTCTTGATCTAGATATATTCAAAATTAACTTATTTAATCCATACTTTTATTCAATTTCATTCAAAACACACAAATGGACATTTTTACACATTAGCCCCTAAAATTTCACATTTTTTCAATTTAGTCCTTATTCCAAAACAACCAAAAATTCACATAATTTATTTATACCCAAGCTTAGCCGAATTTCATGTGAGTCACTAGCAGCCCATATTTCACATCTATTTCATATTTCAACCTCTCAATTTGCAAAATTCATAATTTAGTCCCTAAATAGCATTTTCACCAAAAATCACTTAACAAAAAGTGATAATTTATCAACAAATATTCATTTTTCATCATCAAACATTCAAGAGCTCAACTATTCATCAATGGAATCTTATAAAATCATCAAAAATCGAGCTCGTATCCTTACCTAATTGAGCTTAACAATGGTCGAACCCTAGTTGAGCTTCAACCTTTCTTTTTCTTTTGTTTTTCGGTAAGAAGATGAGCAAAATAAGCTTAAAATTGATTTTTTTAATTAACTAACCTTTAATTCACTAATTACCATTTTGTCCTTTAGTTAAAACATTATTAATTCAACAAAATATGCACATAACCGTTCACTTACCATATAGAAGGGATAATTACAACATAAATCCCCCAACTACTTATCTCTTAGCCATTTAATGCATTTAAACTATAGAACTCATATTTTCCACTTTACGCGATTTAGTCATTTTTACCGAATTAAGCATTTAAACGGTAAAATTAATTTACGAAACTTTCACATAATAATTTCATCATGCTGTAAACCTTAGTAAAATAATAAAATAAATTTTTTGACTTCAAATTTATGGTCTCGAAACCACTATTCTGACTAGACCTAAAATCAGACTGCTACACTTACCGAGGCCTATAACAATATAAACACAATTTTAACAATTTTAGCAAACAAAATGCAATCAACCTAACACATATTAAATTCAAGCTAAATTGATTAAATTAACCATTCCAGCAACATAAAATTCATAGATATGTTCATCATAACAATAACAAAAATTAAAGAGACAGGGAACAAGAATCAAATCCGGTGTTTTTCCGTGGTTTGACTCGTTTGCTCCATTCCTTCTTCGTTGTCCTCATCGACCAATGCTGATATGAACACTTAATTGATGCTCCAAATGGCTGATGAATACCCCTTTTCCAAGAGGATAAATCGGCAAGAGAGCAAGAGAATTTGGAATGGAAAAAAAAGAGAAAGTGGAGAGAAGAGAGAAAAGATGTGAATGCTTGAGGTGTGTTTCTAATGATCAGCTTAAGGGGATTTTTATAGCTGAAGAGGGCTGCTAAAAATAGCTAAAATTATCAGCCAAAGAGCCCTCCCTTTTTCGGCCACACATGTGGCAAGTTTGATGATTTCAAACTTACTAAATTAAGCTTGGGGCAAATCTAGAAAGCCACCATTTGTGGAGGGGTTTGAATGCTATTTGAATAAGTCTTCAAGGGCCTCTTGCAAGATAAATAATCAGCCAATAAGCTGATTTGGGTCAGCACATGGGGCAGTTTTGGGCTGTCCATTACTTGGTTGATTCGGTTCACTCGGATCGACTCAACTGGACCACCTTTCATAATTTATTAATAATAATTTATTAACCCAAATTAAATTGGATATAAATTAAAATTAATTATATTATGAATTAATACACATAATTTTGGACTGTCTTAGGCTGAAAATTAATTCGCCCTGATACTTCAAATTGCTTCTCAGTTTTGTGCTTCTAGTAGTGTCTGCCGAGCCATTTTTCGCCCTTTGTGTAAATCTGTCAAATATAACCAAAATTCATCAAAATTAATTATAAAATTAATTAAAATTCAACATGTTCATATTTTAAGTACACTTTAACTATTTTATAAAAATTAATTATTTTTTGACAGAAATTTTATCAAAACTGCATGAATTTAAGTTAAAAAGGGCATGAAAAAGTGTGTATATTTTTGTGTTTCCACACCCCCAAACTTAATTCATTGCTCGTCCTGAGTAATGCACAAATTTGAAAAGAATTTCTTGAAAACCCCTTTGAAAAACTCCTTCAGAACAACATTCTTCCCAGAATTATGAATCTAATATACTTATGCTCAAAAACAAGAAATTTGATAGTTATGCTACTTAAGTATACATATCATTCAAATTAATCTCAACAACTATTATGATAGCAAAATTAGACTAAATGCTCCCTTAACAAAGACATGTTAACCCTTACCAATTTGATTTTATTTCCTTATTCAAGATTAAGCTGCAATCAGTAAAATTAACTTATGCCTTCATATGTTGAACATAACAATTTCTCTCCACTAATGTAGTTAGCATAGAAAACTAGAATCAATAGGTCTTTAAAAAGGTTGTAACGTGGCTAGGCTAGGGGTAGGTAAAAGATAGATAAATTTAGGCTTAAAACCTTAGACCCAACTTTAATTGGGCCTTTGGAATAATTTCCCTCAATACACCAACTTACTTTACTTTCACATGCTCTTTTGTACATCTATTTTCTTTCAAGTACATGTGCTCTTTTTTTTTTCTTTTGCACGAGCATTTTACTATATGTACTACCATTTTTAGAGCATTTGATACTTCTTTCAACTCCCCTAAACTTATTTTTAAAGAATACTTTGAATAGTATTGAGTCTAGTGTTTGGGACAATTTTAAGATAGTTAAGAGAGAAGTGATGGCTATATTTGCAAGGGTTCAAATAAAATTAGGCCATATAGTCTCAAAGTTTGGTTTCAAAGGATAACAATTTCATCATGGTTGGCTTGAAAGGCTCAAACGGTCCAAACAACAGTTGCCTAAATCATTTTCAATGCTCCATGCTTCCTAGGATTTTGCCTCAAGAAACTACTAAATCAATTCTAAGGACTCAAACTTTCATGCATGCCTAACTTTCCTAAGGAACTAAAATTTTATGGTATGATTTGCATGCATTATTAAAAATACATTTATGTCATTATTAAGCTAACATAACAATTATTGAAATAATTGAACTTTATTTATACTGAAGTTTAGCATACTTAACAACATTTCAAATTATTGAACAAAATATAACCTAATCATAACTGAAAGAAAAATTTATTGAGAGTGGAAATAATTTTAATTTTCGGCCCCCTACTTAAGATGAACAATGTCCTCATTTTTAAAAGTGAATAGACACATCAGGTAGGATTCTAGAAAAGAGGAGGTGAGTCAATTTGACTGCTTAAGTATCAAGCTCTCTCTAAATCCAATCCTAAACATGTATATATCTATTGCCACACTTTATACTTTGTGACTTGTTCATTTTTATTCATGATTTCCATCTCTTGCTTTATTATTCGAAATTAAAAAAAAATCCTAATAAAACTTAATCCTAAAATAACCTAAGAACATAAATAAAATAAAGTCGAGATCCCCCTTTTATATATTTGTAAATCCTTCCGAATTCGACTCATCTTTTGCTCCATCATCTTTGTTTTTGCATGAATCGCTCCGCTCCCTCTTCAGTAGTGGACTCCATGATTCAAATATGAAATCTGGAAACTCAGGCACAAAAATAAATGGGTCATTGTATATTTTTGAAAAAGCACTTCTCATTGAGTCATCCCTTATTTTTTAATATCTCTAATCAGCTTGTTGCTGCCACTGCATATGTTGCATTATGTCCATCAACTTTGATAGCTCATCTTGAAGATTTGGGTGAGGTGGTTGAGCTCTAAATTGAAGTTTCAACATCAGGTTCAGCTTCTGGTTCCATTGGTTCCACCTTATCAAGGATATTAGCTGATTGCACTAGTTCGATCTCTGTGGGATCTTCTTCTTCTTCTTCGAGATCCTTACTTTCTTCAACTCGTTGTTGTAAAACCAAGTCTCCAGCTATTCGGTAGAGGTTCCAATCTATGATTGTGCCCTGGCTATAACTTGTCTTCTTTACATTTGCAAGAATTTTAGCTTTCAAGCACAGAATTGTTATTGTAAAAGGAAAGTAAGCTAGGCCAGAATGTCTAACGGCACAATTCTGCATTTCTCTGAGGATGATTTTTCCCACATCAATGGTCTTTCCACTTAAATTCGAGTATAATAAGATGATTTGCTCCAATGAAATCGTAGTTCCATATGAACTAGGCATAAGGCTGAATCGGATGAAATAGAACCATACCTTCGCAAGTGGTGTCAAATATTCTCTTCTACAAGTGTGGATTCCTTGGTTTGACACAGTTCACTTAGAACCTGGAACTGTAAGTTCCTCGAGTAGTTCTTGCAAATTTTCAGGCTTGATATGGCTCATTAAGGAAGAATATTCATCATTTTTGAAATCAGGTAATTCAAAGAACTCATTAATAGCATTTGAGGTTATTGGTACCTTGATTCTGTAGACAGAAACTTCCTTCAATTTGCTTGATGTTAAATTCGCATCAAATTCACGAACTAGCTCCTCATCCACACTAGGTCTTTTCTCACAAAATAACTACCAATTGAGAGTTTCAGCAACTTGACAAATAAGCGCCATAAAATCAATATAATTGCTCTCTTTCAATGTCAAGCCTTTCTTTGGCTTCTTCACAGTGGAATTTGCTTTGTGATTCATCAATTTGGGCAGAGGCACGAGTTCTTTTACGAGGCATGATTAACCTGAACATAAGATGGAAAACAATTTCTCAAAAATTTAATTAATATAAAATATTAATAATTCAATAAATTGAAAAATTAAATGATTAAATAAAATTTAAAATTTAAGAGAAAAAAAATTGTCTTACCACTTTATAAAAATTAAGAACTTCTAAAAAAAATTAGAAAACAAAAGAGGTCGACTTAAGATAGGTTTGAAGATTATCGGCTAAGGATTGGGTGTTGATGTGAGTAATAGGGCTGATGTGCCGCACAGATGTTGAGCAGCAAGTGGACAAGTCGAGCAAGATCAAGGAGTGGCACAACCTGTAATACCCCTACCCATATTCATTATCGGAATAGGGTAAGAAGTATTACCAAAGTTTACAAATTAAAAGTTTTTTTTAACTCAATATATCCCCTTTTATAGATATCTAACCTTCCCTGTAAATTTTAAACCGAGACCAATCCACATCAATCAAACCAATTCAACATATTTTCAAAATAAATTCATGCATATATATAAGATAACGCCATCACATACCCAAAACCAGGTTTGTTAACCATACCAATGGCTAACTCTACATTCATTTCATAAAATCATTTACTTTATTAGCTTATACATGCCGTTGATTTCCAAAATAAAGTTTCTTTATATACCGAAATCCTGAGGTTGATAGTGTGATGTATCTCCGACCAAATCCGATCTCCGAGCTTTTAACACTACAAAACAGGGGAAAATGAAACAGGATAAGCACTTTGTGCTTAGTAAGCTCATGTAACAAGAATTATACTTACCTAATATTTTCAATACAATACAATAAACATTGATATATCCATTCAATGCATTATTACCCTAATATGCACAAACTCAACATTCAAGTTAGTACAATAATTTGCATGTACCAATAATATATACCATGATTGATGAGCTCATCAATACCATGATTTCCGTTTCCTTGTTATTTTTCCATATTTATCCCGTTGAATTTCTCGGAATTTCGATGGATTTTCAGAGGTACACTTTTAGTGTACAATTTTGGGTCCGTCAATTCATATTCATGTGCGCACATTTCCATTTCAAAGAGCACACTCCCGTGAACCTCATCCTTACAATGGGATTACAGTCCAAAGCTAAATCTCAGTAATATAAACTCATAGAGTATTGTCGGGATTACCGGTCCAGGCTAAATCCTCGCAACGACAATTACTCTAATGAGCTTGGATCCAATTACCAGTCCAAAGCTAAATTCAGACCTAATTCAGATTACGTCCGGGCTAAATGCATTTTTCACATATTCTTCAGGAGGGCTATATCAGGATAGGATCACTGTCCGGGCTAGATCCTTTTTACCGTCAATTCCTTTTTCAGAGATCCATCGAATTTTCCTTTCATTCAACCGAGATTTCTTCCCATTTTTATCAAATATATCAATGTTTTATCAATTTTCATACAATGAACATTCCTTTATTCCAATCATATTCACATCAATAACATACATTTCAAGCATTTAAGAATATAATTCAAGTTACATGAACTTACCTTGATACTTGTTTGTGCACAAAAATCTACTAATCCTGAACTTTTTCCTTTCCTCGATCTAGCTTCGTATTTGAATCTTCTGGATCTAAATAAATAAATTTAATTATCAATTTAATACATTTCATGTTCATATACAACATTCTCTCTATAATTCAACTATTATTTATAGTTCATTCAAAGCTGTCCACTTAAGTCATATCCACTAAATTATTTATAACTCAAACTACGAAACTCCAAATTAAGTTCCGTTAATTTTTCCTAAAACTAGACTCATATATCTTCTTACCATAAAATTTTCAGAATTTTTGGTTTATCCAATCAGTACAGTTTATTCTTTAAATTTACCCCTGTTCTGCTGTCTAACAGTTCTTACCCTTCTTCACTAAAAATTAATTATCTCTTCATACAGAATTCAAATGATATTCTCGTTTATTTATATTAAAAATAGACTCATTAAGGATTCTAATCATATAAATTTAAGCTCCTAATTATTTTTATTTATTTTTTTATGATTTTTCAAAGTCAGAATAGGGGAACCCGAATTCATTCTGACCTTGTCTTACAAAATTCATTATATCTCAAAATTTACAAATCCATTGCTTACAATATTTCTTCTATGAGAAACTAGACTCAATAAGCTTTAATTCCATATATTGTTCATCTTCTAATTCGATTTATACAATTTATGGTGATTTTTCAAAGTTAGTCTACTGCTGCTGTCCAAATTGTTTTAGTGCAAACTGTTTATTACCAATTTTCCCCTAAGCTTTTAATAAATGAGAATTTCGTCCCTACTCAATTAGTCTCTCAATTGAGCTTATTTTTCTCAATTAACACTTTATTATATCACCTTAAACTAGTTTACAACCTTTAGGAATCAGAGTTTCAGAATTAGACTTTAATTCCAAACATTTTCACAATTAGGTCCTAAAAATCAATTTTCCATTGAAATTACCTAATAAAATCATCTCATAAATAAATTAAAACTTTAATTTCATTATATTTCATCATAAACTTACAGAACTCAATCATGGTGACTTTCAATTTCATCCATGAAATCAAAAACTAATGAATTTAATAGTAGGACCTAGTTGTAAAAGTCTTAGAAACACAAAAATTACAAGAAAAAGGCAAGGATTAACTCACTTGGTGCAAAAATTATGAAATATCAGCTTAGAGAACCCTCCTATGGCATTTTTAGCTGCTGGAATTGAAGAGAAATGAAGAGAAATCTAGATATTTCCTATTTAGTCCTAGCTTTATTTAGTTAATTTTGCAATATTCCAATTTTACCCTTAATTTATCAAATTCCCTACTGATTTAATGCCCCTGCCGTCCAACCCAAATAAATTTGGGTCTAATTTCCTTTTAAATCCTTTCTCATTAGACTCTTAAGCTATTTAATCATTCTAGCAACTTTTACACTTATTACAATTTAGTCCTTTTCATTTAATTGACTACCCAAATATTAAAATTTCCTAACGAAATTTTAATACCACATTACTAACATTTCATAAATATTTATAAAATTATTTTCGACTCGGTTTTACGAGATAAAGGTCTCGATACCTTGTTTTTACCCAATTTCTTCAATAATTTCTTTTTCTAACTAACCACTAAATCGGTAAAATTTTTCTATCAATATTTTCATACGATTTTCCTATCATATCAAATTTCATGCAAAAATATTGAAATAAATTTCTCTTAAATCGGATTTGTGGTTACGAAACCACTGTTCCGATAATTTTGAATTTAGGCCATTACACAACCTGGTGTGGGCAGCTGCTCGGCAGCAGGCAACAACATGGGCGTGTGCAAGTTGGAGCGAGGAGTAGGTGCGACGCCAAGGAGCAGGGACAAAGAGCGGCTGCTGGTGAACCTTTGTGCGCGGGCTGCTGGGTGCGTACGAAAGCAAAGGTGTGTGTGGGGTGAGCTACTAGCCGAATGGCTGTCGGGCGGTGTTGTGGCTGAGAAGTTGGAGGCTTGCAGCTAGGGAGTTGGGGGCTACGACACTAGGTGGTTTGGTGGGATGGAAGTTTGAATGAAGAAAGATGGAGAAGATTGGTGATATTTATAGTGAAGGAAATAAGAGTTAAAGTAGAATTCTTAGAAAAATTTAACAATTAAAAATTCTAAGTTCTAATTCTACTCAAAGTAAATAACAATTAATATTTAATATAATGCATATTAAATTATTATTTGCTATTAATTTATTACGATAAAAACTTATTAAATAAAATATGATTAAATTAAAACTAATCCTAACTCTATATAAAGTTGATAATAATTAATATTATTATAATGGATATAATTAGATATTAATAATTATCATCTTTTTTTATTGAACTAAAAACATTTATTCTAGATGCCTTTTGAAAATATTTACAAAAAGAGGCATCTAATTTTAATATTTACAGAAAGAGCAACCAAAATTTAAAAATAGTTCAATTAAGTCCCTAGACTTAATGAAATTTTGAAATTGAGTTGCAATTTTAAAACTTGGATCAAAATTGACCCTTTTTATTTGAAAATTAAAAAAAAATTATTTTGCCATTTAGGGAATAATTTCATGGAAAATTATGTCAAAATTAATTCACAGGAAAGATTGGAGGGGTCACAAGCGATTCCGCTTAAGTTTCAATCTCCTAGACAAAATTTATTTAAACATACTAATCTCAAAAATACATCCTAAATCATTTATTTAAAAATAAAACAATAAAATTTAATCATTTGATAAAATGAACGATATTTGATACCGTTCAATTTTATCTCCCCAGTAATGTTTCAATCGTTGAGCATTAACTCAAAAATTACCTCCCTTATCTTGACGTTCAAAAACTCCGTATGGATAGACTCGATGAATCATAAATGGACCGGACCAACGTGATTTTTAACTTACCTGGAAGGAACTTTAATCTGGAATTAAATAACAAGACTTGCTGACCTACTTCAAATTCACGAACTCGAATATGCTTGTCATGCCATTTCTTAAGTCTCTCTTTGAGTAATTTGGCATTATCGTATGAGAAGATTTGGAATTCTTCTAACTTGTTAAGTTGAAGCATTCGTTTCTCTTTAGCAAATTTAAGATCCAAGTTGAGTTGTTAGAGAGCCCAGTAAGCTTTGTGCTATAACTCCAAAGGCAGATGATAGGCTTTCCCAAAGACCAACCTATAGAGTGACATCCCTAAAGGTGTCTTGTATGCTGACTTGTAAGCCGATAAAGCATCATCCAGTCTTTTGGACCAATCTCATCGATTTGGTCAAACTACCTTCTCAAGTATGCCTTTGATCTATTTTTTGCCAGTTCAGCTTGCCCATTCGTCTACGGATGGTAAGCTGTGGTAACCTTGTGCCTCACTCCATGTTTGTGAAGTAACCATTTCATCCACTTGTTCACAAAATGGGACCCTTCACCACTAATGATGGCTCATGTGGTTCTAAACCTTGTGAACACATGCTTTTGCAAAAACTTCATCACAACCATAGATCGTTTGTCGGATATGCTTCAGCCTCAATCCACTTAGACACGAAGTCTACAGCTACCAAGATGTACTTGTGACCAAAAGACAGAGGGAAAGGACCGAGAAATTCAATACCCCAAACATCAAACAATTTTACCTCAATGATGTTTGTTCGAGGTATCTCATTTCTATTGGTGACATTTCTAATCCTTTGACATCGATCACAACTCTTTACGTAAGCATATGTGTCTTTAAATGGTGTTTGCCAAAAGAATCTGGCTTGCAATACTTTGGCCGCAGTGCGTGTACCTCCGAAGTGTCCCCCACCCAGAGTTGAGTGACAGTGGTATAGAATCTTATGTACTTCATCTTCTGCCATGCACCTCCTAATCATTTGATCTGCACATTTTTTAAACAAGTATGGTTCTTCCCAAAAATAGTACTTCAGATCGTGGAGAAACTTTTTCCTTTGATGATATGTCTTATCAATCAGCATCAAACAAGCTAAATAGTTAGTAGTATCAGCAAACCAAATATGTTGATACTCGTACCCAAGTCACATAGTACCTTACCACAATATGTTTCTCCAATATTGCAAGGTATGGTAAAACATCTAGGATCCTTCAATTTTTGGGGTAGTTTTTCTTGAAGATATGCACTGCATTCCTTCGTTAGGGCTATTGTCTCAAATTCTCCAAGCCTTCATTTTTTAGACCGGATATCCTTCATGAATTTGATGTATTTTGACATTTGTTCAAGTGCTTCAACCAACGAGATGTTGATATGAAGTTGCTTGAGTACGTCTAGGAACTTCTTGAATTGAATTTCCTACTTCTGCTTCTGAAGTCTTTGAGGGTTGGGTGGTGGAGGTTTCTTTACTAGAACTAGTTGATTCGTCTTCTATGGTGATTCTACATCTAACAAAGTTGTTAGTTGATCAGAATTAGCTGGTTCTGAAGTTACCTTATCAAATTTTACAGATTCTGGTTTTGGAGAAACCGAAATTTCAATACTCAGTTGAACGTCCTCTGAGTCTTGAGCATCAGCTGGCTCCTTTTGAACTTCAACGGTGTTAGGCTCTAATTTCTTTCCGCTTCTTAATGTCAATGCTTTACAATGCTCCTTCCTTAGATTCCTTAGATTCTCTGTATCACTAGGCAGAGTACCTTGTGGTCGGTTTTTAAGTTCAGTTGCAAGCTAGCCCATTTGGCTTTCCAGGTTTTTTCAATGTAGCTGCTTGGCTTTGAATTAAGGCATCATTCTTGGCCATGTATGCCTTTAAAAAATTTTCTAAGCCATTGGATGGTTCAGCCAGGGTTGGTTTCTAAACTTGTTGGGGAAAACTAGGTGACTGGGTCGATCTAGGTAGGCCATATATGTTACTGGGTCCTGCCCCTTGGTTACTCTAGGAGAAATTTGGGTGGTTTCGCCATGATGGGTTATAGAAATTGGATTGCAGTCCTTGCCTTCCTCGATTTTGGTTCTGGTTACCCATGTAATATAAGGATTCTGGGATCGATGGACATTCTTCAAACAAATGTCCTTCCCCACAATAGACACAAGCTATATTTTCAAATTGATTTGGTAGTTGTGCTGCAAAAATAATAGACCCACTAGTAGGAAGATTTTTTAACATTGAGAATATTGATGATACCTGAGATGCGAGTGAAGGAAGATCGTCTACTTCATGTATTCCAGCAACTCGTCTTCTTGACGCTGCTCAATTAGTTGGCCATTGATAATTGTTGCTGGTAATCCTCTCAATGATTTCATAAGCCCCATTATAAGACTTAGAAAGGAGAGCACCATTAGCAGAAGTGTCCACTACCATCCTTGTGTAGGCATTGAGACCATTATAAAATGTCTCAAGTTGGATGTAATATGGGATTCCGTGATGAGGGTACTTTCGTAATAATTCTTTGTACCTTTCCCATGCCTCATACAAGGACTCATCATCCATTTGTTGGAAGGCAGTGATCTCATTTCTCAACTTAGCATTCTTGATAAGCAGGAAATCCTTCATAAGGAATCTTTCTACTAACTTTTGCCATGTGGAAATTGAATTTGGTTGCAATGAGTTCAACCAGGCTCGAGCTCTGTCTGATAGTGAATATGGGAACAGATGCAATCGTAATGCATCTTCGGGAACTCCAGCTAACTTGAAAGAATCGCTCACCTCCATAAACAATCTTAAGTGTAGGTGAGGATCTTTGGTAAGCATTCTACTGAATTGGCCCATTATCTGAAGCATCTGGAACATGATTGGCTTCAGCTCGATCTGTTGTGCCTCAATTTCGAGTCTCCTAGTACCTGGATTAAGATCATGAAATACTGGCATGGCATACTGTCTTAAAGCTTTATCCCTAGCATCAGCAATAAGGATAGGATTTTGAGCAGAGTTTACTCCGTTTCCCTGATTCAGATTTTCGAAGTTCATCTCTTCGGTCCTTCTCTTACTTGCTTGTCTTCTTCGCTGTCAAAAAGTTCATTCAATCTTAGGGTCTATAGGGAGTAAATCAATAATTCGATCAATACTCATAAACACTTGAGATAACCACAGAAAAATAAACCAAAATGCAAAACTAACAAATTCACAAATAATGACTTTTTAAAACAGTCCTCGGCAACGATGCCAAAGACTTGGAATGACGAAAATGTGCAAGTGTACACAATCACAACAAGTAATAAAGTGACAAGTAAATATTGAGTTATCGTACCCACAGGAACTGTGAAAATAATTATTTATGAATGTTATTTAAAACACTTTGGTGAAGAAAAATATTTTGTTTGAAGAGGGTGATTAAAAACTAAGATTTTAAACTAAGTAAACTAAATAAATAAATCTCAAGTGTACGATTTAAAAATATGATTTTAATCAAGATGACATAATTGTGTTAGATCAATTACATTTCTTAACTTAGAATTATTAAATTCATGTTTATATTGTTACGAATAAATTCACGACAACTCAGTAGTTTGCTAACTTATGAACATACTCACTTACAAAAATCCATTCATCTCTTGACTATATCGCTATGTCAATTCAACCGATTGAACAAATATTTAATAGGCAAATATGTTATTGCACATACATAATTATTGAATCAAAATAATCTCTTGTACATATCCCTATGTCAATTCAAACAATTAATTAAATCTAATAAGCACATGAAAGAATATGTGAGGTAACAAGGTATCCCTACCTTGAAACAGTTTAATCACAATAATCTTGCAAGTTATGCAAGGCAATTGTATCATCAGATACCATTACAAATTTAGCCCTCAGCTACCTTAGATGATTAAACATGCACTGATTAAGTATTGTGTCCATTGATTACAATTTCAATCCGTTTAAATAATTAATTCATTAGCTACCTCACAATTGTAATGCAAGAGTAACTTAGTCATGATTTTACTTAACTAAGCATCTTACCGAGGCCTATAACAACATCAATACAATTTTAACAATTTTAGCAAATGAAATGCAATCAACCTAACATGAATTAAATTCAAGCTAAATTGATTAAATTAACCATTCCAAAAACATAAATATTCATATATATGTTCATCATAACAACAACAAAAATTAAAGAGACAGAGAACAAAAATCAAATCCAGTGTTTTTTAGTGGCTTAACTCGTTTGCTCCATTCTTCCTTCTCTGCTGTCCTTGTTGACCAAGGCTGCTATGAACACTTAATTGCTTCTCCAAATGGCTGATGAATGCCCCTTTGAGGAGAATTCGGCAAGAGAGCTAGATCATTTGGAATGGAAAAAAGAAGAGAAAGTGGAGAGAAGAGAATAAAGATGTGAATGCTTGAGGTGTGTTTCTAATGATCAGCTGAAGGGGGTTTTGATAGCTGAAGAGGGCTGCTAAAAATAGCTAAAATTAGCAGTCAAAGAGCCCTCCCTTGGCCGGCCACACATGTGGCAAGTTTGACGATTTCAAACTTGCTAAATTAAGCTTGGGGCAAATTTAGAAAGCAACCATTTGTGGAGGGGTTTGAGTGCTATTTGAACAAGTCTTCAAGGGCCTCTTTGCAAGCTAAATAATCAGCCAATAAGCTAATTTAGGTCAGCACATGGGGCAATTTTGGGTTGTCCATTACTTAGTCGGTTCGGTTCACTTGGTTTGGCTCAACTGGATATAAATTAATTAATTTATTAACCCAAATTAAATTGGATATTAATTAAAATTAATTACATTATGAATTAATACACATAATTTTGGACTATCTTAGGCTAAAAATTAATTCGCCTTGATACTTCAAATTGCTTCTCGGTTGCAACAGCCCCAGTTTAGACCCTAGTCAGAATAGTGGTTTCGGGACTACAAATCTGAATCAGAAAAATATTTTTAATATTCTTTTCCATGTTTACAGCATGATATATAATATGTGTTCGTATAAAAATTTGATAGTTTGTGTGCTTAATTTAGAAAAAGGACCTAATCGCAGAAATGCAAAAGTTGCATTCTATTGTTAAAAGTGCTTAAGTGTTATGGCTTTTATAATCAAAGGTCCTTATGATGATATTAGACCATTTGAATGATGGATGGACATAAATGGGCTTGTATTAAGTGATTTTTATATGGTTTAATAAATTTAAATTAGTAAATGGCTTATTAATGTTATATTAATTAAAATAAAAAAATGGTGATCATTTTGTTCATCTTTGCACCAAAAATACAAAGAAAAAGAAATGATAGAAGTTCATTTAGGGTTCAACTATGGTTGAGCTTGATTAAGGTATGTAATTTGTTCTATTTTCAATAATTTTTACGTTTTTGAGATTGTTGCTTAGTAATCTATCAAGTCCATGTCTCAATTTCTAAATTTAATGATAAATTTGAGTTATGCCATTGATGAAATTGTATGCTTTGTGATGGGAGTTGATGGGAAAGATATGTGTTGGGTTAATATGTTTTGTATTTGAATTTTTGATGAATTTGAGTATTTTGGACTAATTTGTGAAAATGAGAAATTGAGGGGCTAAAATGTGAAATAAATGAAATATGTGGGATTATATGAGCTAAGGGAAAATTAGATCTAGCATGTGTAATATGAAATTATGTGTATTTGTGATTTTATGAATTAGGGACTAAAGTGTTAAAATGTGAAAATGTGAGGACTAATTTGTAAAATGCCCTAAATATATGTATATGGATTGAATTGAATGATTTGTTGAATAAAGATTTAAATTTGAATTTATATAGATCAAGAACCAAAGAAAACAGAATTAGATCGAGGGAAGTCAAAAGTCATTGACTAGCCGATTTCATCCGTTTGAATAAGTACGAGGCAAGTTGATATACAAATAAATGTGTTAAATTGAATTATTACTACTTATATGTTAATGAATAGTGATGAATGGCTATTTGAGTTAAATATGAGAAGTCTGAGAAAGTTCCGATAATGTGACAACGTCCGAAAAGTCCTGTACGAACCATAGGAATAGTTAGGATACATATGTCATGACATAGGATTCTGATGTGTGATTTCATGTAAGATCACATCTGAGAAGTTGGCATCGATTTGAGATTTATGTGTAAGACCATGTCTTGGACATTGGCATCATATTTGATATCGTATAAGACCCTGTCTGGGATAGTGGCATCGATATTTGGTTACATGTAAGACCACGTCTGGGACGTTGGCATTGTATGAGCTTTTCGAGCTATCCGCGTATCCTATTTGATTCTGTATGATTCAACGGGCATCCTGAGCAATGAATAACTATGTAAATGTATATCCGATTTAGGTACGTATGACCTGTATATGGAATTTGGCAATGAAAGGTGAGTATGAATATGATCTTTTGATATGTGAGCTGCATGGAAATCTGATGTATTTATTAGTAAGTGATTATGAACAATTGAGCTAAATGAGAAATATGAACTTGCTATTGTGTTATGCCATGTTTCATATGAATAAATTGGTTTATAATTGTGATATGTGATAAGTTTATTTGTATATAGCTTACTAAGCTTTTGAAAGCTTACTTTGTGTGTGTTTGCATTGTTTTATAGATATCGAAGCTACTGGAAGCTTGAGGATCATTGAGGATCATCACCACGCTATCGAATTTTATTTTTGGTACCTTTTGAAAATGTATATAACAAAGTATGGCATGTATAGGCTAGGATTAATGTAGTATGTTTTGAGATGGATATATCATACTATGAGATATGGCTTGATTATGATTAAACTCATGGTTGATTTTAGTTTATAATCTATGATGCAAAAATGGTCTTTTGGTAAGTTAGTTGTGCGGTTGAAATGGTTGTGTTTAAATGGCATGATATGTGTATGTTTTGGTGAATTTGGCTGCCTATAAGTCTATTGAAATGATGCTATTTTGGTTGCTTTATGTGCTTGAGATTAGGGTGGCAAATTGGCTTTGAAAATAGTCTATTTTTGTATACATGGGTAGAGACATGGGTATGTGTCTTAGCCGTGTGCGACACACGGTATGTTACACGGCCGTGTGTCCCCTAGGGTAGTCCTACAATTTAAAGTCAGTCTTATGCACGGCCTAGACACACGGGCATGTCTGGTAGCCTGGTGAGGCACACAGCCTTGGCACATGGGCGTGTGTGGCCATTTCGAAGGGTACACAGGCTAGACACACGGGCGTGCGGTTAGCCATATGACCCAAGTAAGTTTCGACCATAGCCAAGGCACATGGGCATGTCTCTTCCAAGGATTGATGACTTGTTTGACCAACTGAAGGGAGCGACGTGGTTTTGTAAGATAAACTTGAGGTCTGGATACTACCAATTACAAGTGAAAGAATCTGAGGTGCCTAAAACTGCCTTTAGAACAAGGTATGGCCACTACGAGTTTCTTGTATGCCATTTGGATTAATGAATGCTCCTGTAGTATTTATGGACTTAATGAACCACATTTTCTGACCATATTTGGATAAGTTCATCATCGTTTTTATCGATGACATATTAATTTATTCGCATGATAAGAGCGAGCACTCGGAGCATTTAAGAACAGTTCTACAAACCATGAGAGACAAGTAGTTGTATGCCAAGTTCACCAAGAGCAAATTTTGGCTACGAGAGGTCGGATTCTTAGGCCACATTATTTCAGGAGATGGTATATGAGTTGATCCCAGTAAGATTTCTGCTATTGTTGAATGGAAGCCGCCGAAGAATGTAACCGAGGTTAGAAGCTTTTTGGGCTTAGCCGGCTACTACCACCGCTTTGTAAAAGGATTTTCGATGATTGCAACTCCTTTGACGAGGTTGCTACAAAAAGACGTTAAGTTTGAATGGTCAGAGAAGTGTCAGCAGAGTTTCGAGAGATTGAAGACATTGCTGACCGAAGCTCCAGTACTAGTACAACCTTAGCCTGGAATGGGATTTGTGGTTTATAGTGATGCGTCCTTGAATGGATTGGGCTGCGTACTGATGCAAGAAGGTAAAGTGATAGCCTATGCTTCGAGGAAATTGAAACCACACGAGAGAAATTATCCAACACATGACTTGGAGCTAGCAGCCATTGTATTTGCCCTAAAAATTTGGAGACACCATTTGTATGGTGAGACATGCCACATATTCACTGATCACAAGAGTTTGAAGTACTTGATGACTTAGAAGGAATTGAATTTGAGACAGCGGAGATGGTTAAGATTGATTAAAGATTATGAATTGGTCATTGACTACCACCTGTGAAAGGAGAATGTGGTCGCAGATGCACTAAGCAAAAAATCCTTGTTTACTTTGAGAGCCTTGAACACGTAGTTGGCCTTATTAGACGATGGTTCAGTTTTGGCAGAGTTAAGAGCCAGACCAACGTTTCTACAAGAAATATGTGTAGCTCAGATCAATGATAGTGATTTACAAGCCAAGAGAACTCAATACGAGTCAGGACCGAATTAGATTTTTGTATTAGTCCCGACGGTTACTTGATTTTCACAGATAGGATCTGTGTACCAAGAGACGATGAGCTTATTCAAAAAATTTTGCAAGAGGCACATGATAGTCGTTTGTCTATTCATCTGGGAACTACCAAGATGTACAATGATTTGAAGAAAATGTACTGGTGGAATGGCATGAAAAGGGACATCTCCGAATTTGTATCGAAATGCTTGATATGTCAGCAAGTGAAGGCTAAACACCAAGTACCTTCAGGTTTGTTATAGCCTGTGATGGTCCCCGAGTGGAAGTGGGATAGAATTACTATGGATTTCATGACGAGATTACTGTTAACCCTGAAAAAGAAAGATGTTTGGGTTGTGGTTGATAGGCTAACAAAGTCAGCTCACTTTATTCCAATACGAACTAACTATGACTTGACAAGTTGGCTGACTTGTATGTATCTGAGATTGTGATATTACACGGGGTACCGTGATCGATTATTTTAGATAGGGACCCAAGATTCACTTCGAGATTTTGAAAAAAGCTGCAAGAAGCCTTGGGTACAAAGTTGAGTTTTAGTACGACATTCCACCCATAGACTGATGGTTAGTCTTAATGGACGATTCAGACTCTCAAGGACATGTTACGATGTTGCGTCCTAGAATTTTAGGGTAGTTGGGAAAAATACATACCTTTGGTGGAGTTTGCCTACAACAATAATTTCCAGACGAGTTTAAAGATGGCACCTTATGAGGCATTGTATGGCTAGAAGTGCCGGACTCTATTGTATTGGACAGAACTCAAAGAACACCAGATTCACAGAGTTGATTTGATCAAGGAAACTGAGGAAAAGGTAAAAATGATATGAGATTGCTTAAGAGCGGCATCGGATAGGAACAAGTCATATGCTGATTTGAAAAGAATAGAGACCAAGTTTCAAGTTGGAGATAAAGTGCTCTTGAAAGTGTCTCCATGGAAAAAGGTATTGAGATTTGGCCGAAAATCACCTAAATTGGAAAAGATTCATGATGTATTCCATGTATCTATACTACGACAATATCGATCAGACCCCTCCCATGTGATTTCACATATGAAAGTTGAAATTAGATTGGACATGACTTATGGTGAGGAACCGGTCAAGATTTTAGCTCGAGAAGTCAAACAGTTGAGGAATAAGAATATAGCCTTGGTGAAAATTTTATGGCATCGACATGGAGTGGAAGAGGCTACATGGGAACCCGAAGAAACCATGAGAAGCCAATATCTGAACCTGTTTACTGGTAAGACTTTCGAGGACGAAAGTCCCTAAGGGGGGAGAATTGTAACAACCTGAAATAGGGCCTAGTCGAAATAGTGGTTTTAGGACCACAAGTCTGACATTAAAATAATTATTTCATGATCATTATGAGGTCTAGGATATGAAAATAAGCATGTGTTAAAGTTTCATGAAGAAATTCTATGCATAAAATGTCTAGTTGCATTTTAGGGGCCGAATTGAATAAAGTGCAAAACTTACATTCTAGAAGCTTTAAGCATGAAATTGCATTAGATTATGAATTAGAGGGTCTTAATTAGCAAATTGACCAATTTCTAAAATTTTGGACAAAAATGGACATGCATAAGAAAAATTAGAAAGAGAAACCCTAAGGGCATTTTGGTCATTAGGTAATTAAAAGAATAAAAAGGGAAAATCAAACCAAAAATGTGTCCATCTTCTTCCTTGGCTACCGGAAATCACACAACACCATAGCTAGGGTTTTGTTCAACATTTACAAGCTCAATAGTAAGTGTTCCTTAGCCCCATTCTTAATGTTCTTTGTATTTTTAAAGTCCTGCTAACATGGTCTACCCATTTCTAGCTATATTTTGAGCTAGGGTTCAAGTATAAAAATTGACCCATGCATGACATGCTTGTATTTTGATGATTAATGAAGGAATATGAATGTTTGATGCATGATGAACATATTTTATTGGGTGATTTTTAGTAAAAGCACCTAAACAAGGGACTTGTTTGTAAAAGTGTAAAAGTGAGTAGTAATAATGTGAAATAAAAGAAAATATGGGCTGATATGATCATAGTAAAGGTTTGACTAAGCTTGGGTAATCAAGAAAATGCATACATTTCATTTTACGAGTCTAAGGGCTAAATCGTAAATATGTGAAAGATTAGGGGTCAAAATGTAAATTTGAAAAAGTATGATTTATGGAACCATTTGAATAACGTGAATAATAAATAAGTTAAATTTGTCAATATAGATCAAGAAAAATGTGAATCGGGACTTGATCGAGGAAAGAATAAAGTATACGATGACTAGGCTCGATTATCATCGTTTTGTACCGAGGTAAGTACATATGCAGATAATGTGGTATTGTAGTATGTTTTAATGCTTTAATAAATTATGATAATTGTTTTATTGTAATTATGAGTTTTATGCTTATTGATTTCTATGAAAGCTTGAATGTTATTATGGTCATTATTCTCGACGTTATGAGCAAGTATGACGAAGATGCTATATGCAAGTGAGGAAAATCCCGTTTGAACCTTAGGAATAGTTTAGGATACAAGTGACATGTCACTAGGAACTAAGAAGTCTGAACTCATTGACTGGTTTGAGTTCATGAGATATGTGGCATCCGAGCTCGTTGAGAGGTCTGAGTTTATTATCGATGTGAGCATCTGAGCTCGTTGAGTGGTTTAAAGTTCATAATGGATGCATTTCATGTAACATCCAATCTCGTTGAGAGGTCCGAGTTTATTATGGATGTGTTACATGTTATGTGGTAGTCTTGGCTACGTTTGTATATGTGGCACTTATGTGCAAGTTTTTCGCGTATCCAATAGTATTCTAAGTGTTCAACGGGTAATGTAATGATTGTAATGAAGTCCCGAGGAGGGCATATGAAATAGGTATGGTTATTGATACTCTACTATGCGTACAGGTACGCATGCTAAACCTATGACTAATGCTTTGATAAAGATCGATTTAAGATGAGCAAGTATGCATGTACATATGATGAGTAAGCAAAGAGGTTTGAATGAAGAATAATCTTTATGTATATGTTATTATGTTTTTGCATGTTAATTGTTTACCACTATAGCATATTATTTTCATGTGGACTCACTAAGCTTTAATGCTTACTCCTCTCTCTTTTCCATCCTTTATAGTTCCACCAAGATAGCTCGGGGGTTAGAAGCTGTCGGAGTATTCGATCACACTATCAAAAGACTTTTGGGTATAGTGAAATTATTATTTTGAGTATGACATGTATAGGAACTTGGTCATTTTGTGATATGTGTCATGCTATTTTGCCAAATTGTGAAGGCCTATGATGATGGTGATTCTTTTTGTAATGGCCATGTAATATGGCTCATATTTGATCATTTGGGTTGTAATTATTTACCCATGCATGCATGTGTTAGTGTTTTGATGGTAGGATACGTTATTTCTCGGTGAGTGCATGGTAATGATTTGATATGTTGTTGATTGATGAATGTATGGTAAAGGGTGGATTAAGTGCTAGAGGTTAAAGGATGACCTAATGACTTAAAATGACTATGTGTATGAAAACACAATTTGAAGTTATGGTAATAAGTTTAATAATGCATGAAACTGGCATGGAATGCCTCTAAATGGTGTAATAAATGGTGTGCAATAATATAACATTATGAAGATGTGAGAGTGCTAAGGTGTGGAGTATTTGAGTGCATAAATATGTCATGTTGCATGTTATCAAGTTTGTTTGAATGTATGAGTGATTGAGGGTGACCATTGGCTTGGAAGATAGCCTCCAAAAAGGTCCACATGGGTAGACACACGAGCATGTGTCTAGGCCGTGTGTGACACATGGTCTGCCCCATGGGTGTGTTGAATGGCCGTGTGTCTCTTGCACCGAAAATTTCTAAGTCAGTATGCATGGTAGTAAACACACGGGCAAAGACACGGCCGTGTGTCTCAACCATGTGAAGGACACGACCTATCACATGGGCGTGTGCCTTGGCCATGTGCCTCTAAATGAATAATGATGTCATAGACAAAATGTCTAGGTTTTTTGACATGGGCAATGATGGGGGTGTGTCTAGGCAGTGTGAGGGACACAGGCGTGTGCTCGGCCGTGTGAAAACCCCTATAGGTTTGAAATGAAAAATAAATTCTAGAAATTCCACACGGGTATGGGACACGGGCGTGTCCCAAAGCACACGGGCGTGTGCATTGCCTTCACACGGACGTGTGAGGCTTAAACCTAGAAATTTTCTTAAGCTCTCGGTTTAGTCCTAGATTACTTTTAATGTATATTTTGGGCCTCATAGGTCCATGATAAGGACAATATGAATTTGTTTGATTGGTTTTAATTTGGAGTGAAATTTTATGACCCGTATTTTCTAGAGATGCCCTGTTTATGTACGGTAATGCCTCGTACATTGTCCCGGTCTCGGGTACAGGTAAGGGATGTTACAGTGAGTCTAGCTATACATGCCATATTTATAAACTGCGATAGTGTGATGAATTCTAATAGTTAAAAATGTGGTTTTATATGTAAATGGATCCCGATCGAGCTGTAGATGACAATATTGAAAGTAATATACCCTTTCCCACTCAAGGGGCAGTGCAATGTGATTCTAGACTTGTTTCGAGTAGCCACGGGGGAGAGGATAATCAAGCCTTTTACCAAATGATAAATGACTGATTCACTCAGTATATGGGAACTAATTCGGCTGCTCCACAACCTTCACACCGTCTAATCCTCCACAAGTCCTTGTCATGCCACAAGTTAATCCGATTCAATTGAATAAGCCTCTGGTTGATAAATTAGAAAATATGGGGCTGAAGAGTTTTGTGCTACTACAGATGATGATACTGATAGAACGGAGTTTTGGCTCGAGAATACGATTTAGGTATTCAATGAATTATCTTGTACTCCGAAAGAATCTGTTAAATGCATTGTTTCACTTCAGAGGGATACCACGTATCAGTGGTGGAAAACTTTGATATCAGTGGTTCCGAGAGAAAGAATCACCTAGGATTTCTTCCAAATTGAATTCTGAAAGAAATACATCAGTGAAAGATTCATAAATCAGAAACGCAAAGAGTTTCTTGAACTGAAACAGAGTTGTATGTCTGTTACGAAATACGAGTAAGAATTTGTGAGATTAAGCAAGTATGCACGAGAATGTGTCTCGACCGAAGCAATAATGTGTAAAAGGTTTGAAGTTGGCTTAAATGAAGATATTTGCTTATAAGTTGGGATTTTAGAAATAAAAGAGATGGTGGTGCTTGTTGAAGGAGTGTGTAATGCTTAAGAATTGAGTAAAGAGAAAAGAAAAGCCGATTCAGAAGCTAGAGAGGTGCAAAAAAGATCATCGAATAAGTCATTTCAGTCAGCATCAAAGAAATTCTGAGACGATTATAGCCGTTTAAAGGATAATGTGGGACATTCGAGTAGAGATCGTACTAGATCACATTCGAGCTTCAAGCTCCAGCTACTTCTGTTGCAAGTGTTGGAAATGTCCAATTCGATTGACCCGATTGTAGACACTGTGGTAAAAGACATCCGGGAAGTTGTAGATTGAATGACAGAGGTTGCTTTAGATGTGGATCCTTAGATCACTTTATTCGTGAATGTCCTAAGTCTGTAGAGTAAGAGATTGTGCAAAATCCGAGGCCGGGTGGTAATATAGCTCGAGGTAGATCGCTCAGAAACACGAGTAATATGAGCGACACACAGAGAATGACTAAAGACACCGCTATTAGATCTGAGGCTCGAGCACCTACCAGAGCTTATGCTATTCGCGCTTGCGAAGAAGCTTTGTCTCCAAATGTTATTACTGTTACTTTCACTCTCTATAATACTAGTATTGTTTCATTGATTGATCCTGGATCAACTCATTCTTATGTATGTGAGACTTTAGTATACAATAAGACTTTGCCTGTAGAGTCTACTGAATTTGTGATTAGAGTATCAAACCCCTTAGGCAGATGTGTTCTGGTCGATAAAGTATGCAAGAACTGTTTGTTGATGATTTGAGATAACTGCTTTCCGACAGATTTAATGTTGTTACCATTTGACGAATTTGATATAATTTTGGGTATGGATTGGTTAACACTGCATGATGCGATAGTGGACTGTAAACAAAAGATGATTGATCTGAGATGTTAGAATAATGAGATAATTCGGATTGAGTCTAATGATTTGAGTGGTTTGCTGGCAGTGATTTCTTCGATGTTAGCTCAGAAATATGTGAGAAAGGGGTGTGAAGCTTATTTTTCTTATGTGCTCGACACTAAAGTGATCGAAAAGAAAATTGAATCAGTGCCTGTTATTTGTGAGTTTCCTGACGTGTTTCCTGAAGAATTACTGGGATTACCTCCGATACGAGAAGTTGAGTTTGGTATTGAGTTAGTGCTGGGAACTACTCCGATATCAATAGCTCTATATAGAATGGCTCTGACTGAGTTAAAAGAATTAAAGTCTCAGTTGCAAGGGTTGACCGATAGATTATTCACAAGATCGAGTTTCTCACCTTGGGGTGCTCCTGTTCTGTTTGTGAAAAAGAAAGATGGCACGATGAGAATGTGCATTGATTATCATCAATTAAACAAAGTGACTATCAAGAACAAATATCCTCTGCCCAAAATTGGCGATTTTTTTATCAGTTGAAAGGAGCTACTGTGTTTTCAAAGATAGATTTGAGATCGGGTTACTATCAGTTACGAGTTAAAGTTCTAATGTGCCAAAGACTACTTTTCGAACGAGGTACGGACATTATGAGTTTTTAGCTTGCCTTTCGGACTAACAAATGACCTACTTCTTTTATAGACCGAATGAATCGAATCTTTATACAATATTTGGATCGATTTGTAGTTGTATTTATAGACGACATCTTGATATATTCTCATAATGAATCCGAGCATGCCGAACATCTGATAATAGTGCTACAGACTTTGCGTGATTTTAATAGCTCGATTTAGACCCTATTCGAAATAGTGGTTTTGGGACCACAAATCTGAGTTGGAAAATTTTTTAATATTATTTTCTGTGTTTTTAAGGTGTGAATTTATGTGTGTGAAAATTTCGTTTGAAAATTTTACCGTTTGGATGTCTGATTTAATAAAAGGGCTTAATAGCGTAAAATGAAAAAGTTGTAGTTAAATGTGACAGTGCTTAATTGAATTTGTCTTTATAATATGATGCATTTATAATGCAATTAGACCATTGTTAAAAAGGATGGACGGTTTTGGTATTAATTATCATGGTTTTATATTAAATTTAAAACGGTAATTTTTTTATATGTTAATAACGTATTATAATAATAAAACATAAAACAAAGTTGCATGCATTCATCTTCATTTGAAAATCCCAAAATACCAAAATAAAAGAAAAAGAAAAAGAAAGCCACATTCGGCCATTAGCAAGCTTGATTCAAGGTGAGTTTTAGCTCGATTTTTGATAATTTTTATGTTTTTTAGATCGTTGCTATGTTATCTATCAAGCCATTTTCTCAATTTTGAATTTGATGATGATTTTGTATTTTGCAATTGTTGAAAGCTTGTGATTTTTGTTGTTTGATGCTGGAAAATAAAAGATATGTGATAGATTAACATGTTTTATATTTAAATTTTTGATGAATTTGAGTAATTAGGGCTAATTTGTAAAAATAATAAATTGAGGGACTAAAATGTGAAATAAATGAAATGTGTGGACTTGTATAAGGAAGATGAATATTCGGCCTAAGCATGGTATATTGAAATTTTGCATATTTTGTGTTTTGTGCAATAGGGATTAATTTGTGAAAAGTGTGAAATGTCAGGGGAAAAATGGTAATTTGCCCATTTATATGTTTTCAGACTAAATTGAATGAATTTGTGTTTGAATAATTTTAATTTGAATATGTTTAGATCAAGAACCAAAGAAATCAAATTTGGATTGGAGGAAAACAAAAGTTATTGAATAGTTGTTTTGTTTCGATCGTCATTGTTCGAGGCAAGTTTATAAGCAAATAGATGTTGTAAATTTTAAATAAATATGAGTTATATATGATGAAATGAATTATGTGAAAGTACATATGTGGTAGCCGAATGTGTCTATGCTTGGGAGTTATGTTTACGAACTCGATTCGATCGAGATACGACATCCGAAAGCCCCATACGAACCTTAGGAATACCTAGGATACATATGTCATAACATAGGATATGATATGTGTTCTCGTGTAAAACCATGTCTGGGATGTTGGCATCGATATGTGATTAAGTGTAAGACCATGTCTGGGACATCGGCATCATATTTGATTCATGTAAGACCGTGTCTGAGATAGTGGCATCGATATGTGATTACATGTAAGACCACGTCTGTGACGTTGGCATTATACGATATGTGTGTGAAAGTAAGACCACATTTAATACGTTGGCATCAATATGTGATTCCGATATGTGTGTGCCAGTAAGACCACGTTTAATTTGTTGGCATCGATACGTGATTCTGATATATGTGTGTGCGAGTAAGACCACGTTTAATACGTTGGCATCGATATGTGATTCCGATATATGTGTGCGAGTAAGACCACGTTTAAAATGTTGGTACCGATATGTGATTCTGATATATGTTTACGAGTAATACCCTATCTAGGATAGTGGCATCGATATGTGATTACATGTAAGACCACGTCTGGGACGTTGGTATTGTACAAGCTTTCCGACTATTCGAGTATCCTTTTTAATTTCTGAATGGTTCATCAGGCAATGTTAAGTAAAAACCGAATATGAAATCGAATTAAAAGGTTCAGGTATGAGTTAGATAATGTATTGAAAATAAGGTAAGTTTTGGTATTTGAAGTGATGATATGAATTATACATGTTAAAATGTTGGTTATATGTATATTGAATGCAAATCTATATTCGGCCAAATGATATATGTATGTGATATTAAAGTATGAGTCATGAATATACATAAATGAATGTATATAGATATTCGGCTATATGATGATATTGTAACCTTGGAAGTAAATGATAGCTTCATTAATGAATATATATGTATTTTGATCAAGTTAAAGTTGATACATGGATGTATATGTTGTAAATGAATTTGCAAGTTTGAAATAAATGTAATTATGGTAGCATAGATTGGTTTAGTCATGTTGAGCTATTAATGTTAATGAATGTTTTATTTGCTTATGACTTGCTATGCTGTGAAAGCTTACTGTGTGTATGCTGTGAAAGCTTACTGTGTGTATGCTTACTTTTTGTTTTATAGATTTTTGAAGCTAGTTACGGGCACGGGGATCGTCAGAGAAGTCTATCACACTATCAACTATTTCAGTATTTTTATAAAGTTGAACTTAAACCTATGGCATGTATAGGCTAGCTTATGTTTATGTTTGTTTTGGGAAATGTAAATATGAGCCATGTGAAAATGGCTTGTTTATTATGTTAAGTTTGGTTTCTATACTTTTGATTATATGATGGATATATTTTGTTTTGATGATCCAATCATGGCAGATAAATGATGTGTGCTTGGTATGGTTTATTAATGTTTGAGATTGATTATGGTTGATTATGGTTGAAGTTTATTTTGGTAAATTGCTAAAAGATTTATGTGGATAATATGTGTGATAAGCTTGGAAATAATTCATATATCATTATTAATATTAGGGTATTATGTTCGGTTATAAGAGACAAGAAATAAATGTGCTTCTTGGATGGTTGGATAAATGTTTTAAGTGTAGTTATAATTATTATGTTCAGTTATTTATTTAGATTTGACTATAACGATATGAAGGTATTTGCTAAGTGGGTTGGATTGTCTATGTACAAATTTGGGTAGGTAATGTTTTAGTAATGATGTTCTAAGGTGGCTAATATGTTATATAAGTATATGAAATTTTAGTCAAGTTTATATATGTTGTATGCATTGAAAATGGTTGGTGATTTTGGATGTGGTTTGGTTGATTCGGCTAAAGTATATATATGTATTATGTTTGCTTGTTTTATTAAGGTTAGGTATGTGTTTCGATCACAAGGTAAATTTGTATGCTATTTGAGTTAGGTTATTTCATATGTTTGTTGAATGATACGTATATCATATGTATGTGAGGTGTTGGATATGTACATGGTGATATGGTTAAATTATTTCGACAAAGTGATATTATAAGTGAAGAATTTGTAACCGCTTTTATATGGATATTAGTTGTGATTAGTAATGTTGTATAAGGCTTTGTTGTATTTTTGGAAATGAAGGCAAAATGTATACAAGTAGTTAAATTTATTTGTTTGGTTAGTTTGGATTTATGATTTAAATGAAAGTTATCAATGGTCATTAAGGTTCATAAATAAGTACTTTGGTTGATGTGTACTGAATTGTATATGATGAAAAATATAATAATATTATTCGGCAAATGATAGTGAAAATGAAAAGGAGTATATACTTGGAAAATGGTTGTATTTGATTTGGTTAATGGTTTTATTGATGTATTTATTTATGCACATATTTAGGATAGTGAACGAATAAATATATTATGTCCTTGTGTATTGATATATGTTTATATTGAAAATAGATGTATAGTTGAAAGTGATGTCATGATAATTTCGACAAAATTTAGATAAATTGAGAAGTATTTATATATTTGCTTATGTTATGGTTGTAAATGTTTGGATTAGATTTTGATTTCATGGTTTATTTGTTAGCCAAATTGATGATAAGGAAACGGTAATGTTCTGACATGCTTTAAACTTGGTTAATTAACCATTTAGGTCATAAACTAACTTAATCATAGAATGAAAATGCATATTGTGCCAATTATGATATGGTCAAAATGATATGTGTTTTGATTTGTTTGATTTATATGATTCATGTATGAAATAATGGAATGAAATAATTATATTAGCTTGGATATGTGCACATGCTTATTTGGTAAAATGATATAATTGATATTTTTGCTTATGAATTATACGACTACATATATGTTGGTTATATAATATGAAATGATTTGGAAAGAGATTATGTAAGCTATAAGGTTTTAAAATTGAATGGCTTGAGTGATTTGATGGGAATAATATATTAAGTATGAAATGAAATGCATGTAAATTTCAAGATGTGTTTTGTCAGGTAACCCCATTTTGGCGACGGATACGGGTTAGGGTGTTACATTTGATTGGTATCAGAGCTACGATTTAGTCAGTTCTAAGACTAACGTAGCTTGTGTGAGTCTAGCTATACATGCCATAATTATAAATTGCGATAGTGTGATGATTCCTGACAATTAAAAATGTGTTTTCTTATAGTAAATGAATCCTGATCGAGCCGTAACAGATGACGTAAAAAGTAATACGCCCGCTCCTGCTCAGGGGGCAGTGCCGACTGATTCTAGGTTGATTTCAAGTAGTATAGAGGAAGAGGCTGAGCAAGCCTTCTTCTAGATAATGAATGAGTGGTTCATGGAGTTCGTTCGAACGAATCTGGCTACTCAACAATCTCCACACTCTCAAGTTCCTGTAACTTCCCAAGTTATACGAAAAGAAAAGAAAAGCTTCTTTTGAAGCCAGAGATTCCTGTAAGAGATCATCGGGTAAGACATTTCAGTTAGCATCGAAGAAATTCAAGGATGATTTTAGCCGATCAAAGAATACTGTAGGTTTTTCTAGACATGATCGAGACAGACCACATGTGAGTTCACGAGCCATTTCGATTGCTAGTGTTGGTAATGTTTGGCCGAATCGACCTGAGTGTAGGCATTGTGGTAAATGACATCCTAGAAACTGTAGATTTCTTGATCGCTCCTATTTTAAATGTGGGTCGATGGATCATTTCATTCGTGAGTGCCCTATGTTAGCAGAGCAAAATATCATACAGAGTGCGAGACCGAGTAATGTGTCAGTTCGAGGCAGATCACCTAGACATACGGGTGATGTGAGTAGCAGTCAGAGAGGAACTAAAGACACAACAGTTCGATCAAAGGCTCGTGCACCTGCCAGAGCTATACTATTCGCACTCATGAGGAGGCTTCATCCCTAGATGTTATTACTGGTATATTCACTCTCTATAATACTAGTGTAATTGCATTAATTGATCCTGGTTCGACTCATTCTTATGTATGTGAGAACTTAGTATCCAATAAGACTTTACCTATAGAGTCTGCTGAGTTTGTAATTAGAGCATCGAATCCCTTAGGCTAGTGTGTTCTGGTTGACAAAATGTGTAAGAATAGAATTGTCCATTGATGGTTCGAGATTCATGTTTTCCAACTGATTTGATGTTGTTGCCATTCGACGAGTTTGATATAATTCTGGGTATGGATTGGTTGACTTTGCACGATGTGGTAGTAAACTACAAATGAAAGACTATTGATTTGAGATACCAAAATGATAAGATTAATCAGATTGAGTCTAATGATCTGAATGGTTTACCGGCAGTGATATCTTCGGCGTTAGCTCAGAAATATGTAAGAAAGAGCTGTGAAGCTTACTTTGCTTATGTGCTTGATTCTAAAGTGATTAAAAAGAAAATCGAATCAGTACCAGTTGTGTGTGAGTATTAGGATGTGTCACCTAATGAATTACCGGGTTTGCCACCTGTAACACCCCTAACCCGTATCCATTGTCGGAATAGGTTACGAGGTATTACCAGATGAGACACAGCTTTCAGGCAATCGCAATCATACTCATGCATACAACTCAAATACCAAGCATTTGTAACCATTTAAACAAGATATGTCCAATACAAAGTTATAAGCAAATAATATCAAACATATCATTTTGACACAAAGCATATGTGCATATCAAAGTCATTACAATCATTCACATCAAGTAAAACAAATATGAATTATAAAAATATCTCATGTCTTAAATATATAACAAATTAACATTCATCTTTGACGTCAATATATAAACATATAAATATATATAATCATAACTTACCCAAAATTTCTTAAATAAAATAATAATATCCAAATATGATATAACATGCCACTAAAATTTAAACTATATAACACCATAATGTTTTAGCATTTATCTGCATATAAGCATGCATTCAACCAACTCATACTCAAAACATAACATAAGTAGTTCATTTGATCTTTTCAATGTTTTAGCCGAATACTTGAATGTTTAGTATTGAGTTTAACCAAAGTCAAATTTTAAAACTTAACTCATTTCATAAACAAGACAAAAGAAAAACATTTCAAAAATCAAATCCAAAAGCCAAACATAATATACTCTTCTCATTCATAAGTCACAAATAAACCTATATGCATCACAACTTGACCAAACATATTATTAAAGTTTAATTACATAATATATTAAAGTTTAATTAAATAATATATATACTTGCACTAGGTTTCAAAGCCACATTTAACCATTGTATTCAAGCTAAATAATTGACCAAAACAATCTTGGATCATTTTTTTTATAACTAATACCTTGCATAGCTGAAACACATTATTTAAACCAAATACACATCCAATCATTTCATCAAATGGTAATTTGTTTATACAAACATGTGCCGAAACACAAACCATAATATATTCAAACAAATCTTGCATATCATGTTAAAAACATATTAAAACATATTTATAATAAGTTTGGATATAGCTTAACAATCTTAGATTCCAAATCACTTATAACACATTGACTAGATACAATAACCTAATGCACATATATTTTCATCTATGCATATCATAGCCAAACCAACCACACATTCGACTAAAATCATTAATCATTTCCAAAACATATAACACCCATCTCACACACCATTCATTTATAGCACATAACATTATAACCAAAACGATTTCAAACCACAATAAAAAATAACCGCATTATCAAAACCGAACTCATTAGACATTATAACTAAACACACATTAAACCAAGACTAAGCATAATTAGCAAGCCATTTTCGCATGGCTTTAAGTACATATCCAAATTCAACATTTAAGAAGTATGTTCCAGCCTATACATGCCATAGTTCAATATCAACTATATAAATACCGAAACAGTGGATAGTGTGACGAACTTTGCTGACGATCCCCGAGCTCGTAACCTGATCCAAAATCTATAAAACGAAAACACACGTATACATAGAGTAAGTTTTTATAGCTTAGTAAGTCATAAGCAAATAAACAATCCAAAATATATAATCAATTCATTTAAACTAACCAAATTATATTAAACTCATCATTTCTTAATCTCAAACTACAAAATTACATATATAATACATTTCATATTCTAGTTTCCACCTTGCCCGAATGTTCAAGTGATTAAAATTACCGAATAATATTCAACTTTCATAATCAATATGTCATTAAATAACCAGACATACATATGCTCAAGAATCATAATATAACATCATGTACATTTACTACTTATTTGGCCAAATATACACATTATAATCACACATGCCTTTCATTTGTATCAAATGCAATTTGTATCAAATAATCAATTTACTCACTTACCTTAATTCAAATAAGTAACTACGTAACTCATACCTTGTCATTTAGCTTGATTTAGACATTCGATCACACTTATCATTGCCGATGAACCATTCGGAATTGGATAGGACACTCGGATAATCACACATATCGTACAATGCCAATGTCCCAGACGTGGTCTTACATGTGATTACATATCGATGCTACTGTCCTAGACAAGGTCTTACTCGCACACATATATCAGAGTCACATATCGATGCCAACGTATAAACGTGGTCTTACTCGCACACATATATCGGAGTATTCCTAGACGTGGTCATGACAGATGTATCCTAACTATTCCTAAGGTTCATACGGGGCTTTCAGACGTCGTAACTCGGTCGGAACAAATTCAGAAATATGGTAGCCAAGCTTATTCATAATTGGTTATAACATACATATATTAATTTATTTCATTACAACATATACATTTAACATTTATATAAAATTGAATACGTCTATTTTCTTATAAACTTACCTCGGACGATAAAAAATCAAAACGGACCAACTAGTCGACAACTTTAGTTTTCCCCCGATCTAATTCTGATTTTCTCTTTTCTTGATCTAAATTAATATAAATTAAACTTATTAAATCAAATATTCAATCAAATTCATCCAAAAACACACAAATGGGAAAATTAAACTTTTACCCCTGATATTTCACATTTTTCACAATTTAGTCCCTATTGCATAAAGCACAAAATATGAAAAATCTCACAACAACATAGCTAGGCTGATTCTTCCTTATATTCATAATAGTCCATATATTTCATTTATTTCACATTTTAGTCCCTCAATTTATTATTTCTACAATTTAGTCCTAATTACTCAAAATCATCAAAAACTCCAATACAAAACATGTTAATCTAAAACATATATTTCATATTTCATCATCAAACAACAAAAATCACAAGCTCTAATCAATGGCATAACTCAAAATATTCATCAAAATAAAAAATTTTAGCATGGGTCAGATAGTACTCGAAGCAACGATCTCAAAAACGTAAAAATTATCAAAAAGCTAAACCAAACTAACCTTGAATTAAGCTTGAAAAATGGCCGAATATCACAAAGATTTTTTTTTCCTTTTTCTTTTATTTAGTTTCGGTGATGAGAGACTATAATGAATATAAATTTACTTTATGTTTTATTATAATATATGTTAACATATAACTTAATTACTTATTTATCCTTTATAATAAAAATATCAAACAATTATAAACATGGGCACTACCGTCTATCACAAATGTTTATGGTTTATTTACAACATAAATACTCCAATTTAAAAAACCACTAATAATTTAGCCCTTATGCTTGAAACTATCAAGTTTTCAATTTATGCAAATTAAGTCCTTTTATTAAATTAAGCACACAAACGATCAAATTTTCATACGAAAATTTCACACATGCAAATTCACATATAATAAACACGAAAAATAATATTTAAATATTTTTCTGACTCAGATTTTTGGTCCCGAAACTACCGTTCTGACTAGGGTCTAAATCGGGCTGTTACACCAATCCGAAAGGTAGAGTTTGATATTGAGTTAGTGCCTGGGACGACTCCGATATCGATAGTTTTGTATAGAATGGCACCGATTGAATTAAAAGAATTGAAAACTCTGTTGACCGAAGCTCCAATGTTAGTTCAACCAGAATCGGGTAAAGAATTTGTTATCTATAGTGATGCATCTTTGAATGGTTTGGGTTGTGTTATGATGCAGGAAGGCAAAGTCATAGCTTATGCCTCGAGACAGTCAAAACCTCATGAAAAGAACTATTCGACACATGATCTAGAATTGGCAGCTATTATGTTTACATTGAAAATATGGCGTCACTATCTGTTCGGTGAGAAATGTCACGTTTATTCTGATCACAAAAGCTTGAAACAAATGAAGACTCAGAGATTGACTGCCATCTGAGAAAGGAAAATGTTGTTGCGGATGCTTTAAGTCAAAAATCTTTGTTTGCTCTATGTGCAATGAACACGCTTATGGCTATGTATGATGATGGTTCGATAATAGCTGAGTTAAAAGCAAGACCTTCATTTATTCAACAGATTTACAAAGCTCAGGAAGTCGATAATAATTTGTTAGCAAAGTGGGCTCAATGTGATTTGAATGCTGATTCAGAATTCCAATTTGATACTGAGAGTTGTTTGAGATTCAAAAATAGAATATGTGTTTTGAGAAATTCAAACTTGATTCAGATGATTTTGAATGAAGCTCATAGCAGTTGGATTATCTGTTCACTCGGGTAGTATGAAAATGTATAATGATCTGAAACAACATTATTGGTGGTCTGGGATGAAATGAGATATTTTTGACTTCGTTTCGAAATGGTTGATCTGTCAGCAAGATAAACTTGAACATCAGGTCCCACCCAGTTTGTTATAATCTACTATGATTTCTGAGTGGAAATAGAATAGTGTGACAATGGATTTTGTATTGGGTTTACCTTTGTCACCGATCAAGAAAGATACTGTAAGAGAATGTTATCCAAACCTATTCGCTGGTAAGATTTTCGGGGACAAAAATCCTTGAGGGGAGAGTTGTAGCAGCCAGATTTAAACACTATTCGGAACAGTGGTTTCGGGACCACAAATTTGAGTTGAAATTTTTTTTAATACTATGTTTTTGTGTTTTTAAGGTGTGAATTTATGTGTGAAAATTTCGTTTGACAATTTTAATGTTTGGATGTCCGATTTAACAAAAGGGTTTAATCGCGTAAAATGAAAAAGTTAGTTAAATGTGAGAGTGCTTAATTGAATTTGTCGTTATAATATGATGCATTTATAATGCAATTAGACCATATTTAAAAAGGATGGGCGATTTTGGTATTAATTTTAAAAGGGTAATTTCTTTTATATGTTAATAATGCATTATAATAATAAAACATAAAACAAAGTTGCATGCATTCATCTTTATTTTAAAAGCCAAAAATACCAAAAGAAAAGAAAAAGAAAAAGAAAGCCGCATTCGGCCATTAGCAAGCTTGATTCAAGGTGAGTTTTAGCTCGATTTTTGATAATTTTTAAGTTTTTGAGATCATTGCTATGTTATCTATCAAGCCCATGTCTCAATTTTTGAATTTGATGATGATTTTGTATTTTGCCACTGTTGAAAGCTTATGATTTTTATTGTTTGATGCTGGAAAATAAAAGATATGTGATAGATTAACATGTTTTGTATTTGAATTTTTGATGAATTTGAGTAATTAGGGCTAATTTCTAAAAATAATAAATTGAGGGACTAAAATGTAAAATAAATGAAATGTGTGGACTTGTATAAGAAAGATGAATATTCGGCCTAAGCATGGTATACTGAAATTTTGCATATTTTGTGTTTTGTGCAATAGGGACTAATTTGTTAAAAGTGTGAAATGTAAGGGGTAAAATGGTAATTTGCCCATTTACGTGTTTTCGGACTAAATTGAATGAATTTGTGTTTGAATAAGTTTAATTTGAATATGTTTAGATCAAGAACCAAAGAAATCAAATTTGGATCGGGGGAAAACCAAAGTTATTGAATAGTTGTTCTGTTCGATCGTCATTTTTCGAGGTAAGTTTATAAGCAAATAGATGTTGTAAATTTTAAATAAATATGAGTTATATATGCCGAAATGAATTATGTGAAAGTACATATGTGGTAGCTGAATGTGTATAAGCTTGGGAGTTATGTTTACAAACTCGATTCGACTGAGATACGACATTCGAAAGCCCCATATGAACCTTAGGAATAGGTAGGATACATATGTCAAAACATAGGATTTTCGATATGTGTTCTTGTGTAAGACCACATCTGGGACGTTGGCATCGATATGTGATTATGTGTAAGACCATGTTTGGGACATCAGCATCGTATCTGATTCGTGTAAGACCCTGTTTGGGACAGTGGCATCAATATGTGATTACATGTAAGATCACGTCTGGGACATTGGCATTGTACGATACGTGTGTGTGAGTAAGACCACGTTTAATACGTTGGCATCGATATGTGAGTTCGATATGTGTGTGCGAGTAAGACCATGTTTAATACGTTGGCATCGATATGTGATTCCGATATATGTGTGTACGAGTAAGACCACGTTTAATACGTTGGCATCGATACGTGATTATGATATATGGGTGCGAGTAAGACCACGTTTAGTACGTTGGCATCGATATGTGATTTCGATATGTGTTTACGAGTAATACCCTACCTGGGACAGTGGCATCGGTATGTGATTACATGTAAGACCACATCTGGGACGTTGGCATTGTACGAGCTTTCCAAATATCTGAGTATCCTTTTTAATTTTCGAATGGTTCATCGGGCAATGTTAAGTAAAGACCGAATGTGAAATTGAATTAAGAGGCTCAGGTATGAGTTAGCTAATGTATTGAAAATTAGGTAAGTTTTGGTATTGGAAGTGATGATATGAATTATACATGTTAAAATGTTGGTTATATGTATATTGAATGCAAATCTATATTCGGTCAAATGATATATGTATGTGATATTAAAGTGTGAATCATGAATATACATAAATGAATGTATATATATTCGGCTATATGATGATATTGTGACCTTGGAAGTAAATGATAACTTTGTTAATGAATATATATGTATTTTGATCAAGTTAAAGTTGATACATGGATGTATATGTTGTAAATGAATTTGCAAGTTTGAATTAAATGTGATTATGGTAGCATGAATTGGTTTTGTCATGTTGAGCTATTAATGTTAATGAATGTTTTATTTGCTAATGACTTGCTAAGCTGTGAAAGCTTACTGTGTATATGTTTACTTTCTCTTTTATAGATTTTTAAAGCTAGTTACGAGCTCGGGGATCGTCAGAGAAGTCCATCACACTATCAACTATTTCAATATTTTTATAAAGTTGAACTTAAAACATATGGCATGTATAGGCTAGCTTATGTTTATGTTTGTTTTGGAAAATGAATATGAGCCATGCAAAAATGGCTTGTTTATTATGTTAAGTCTGGTTTCTATGCTTTTGATTATATGATGTGTAACACCCCTTACCTGTGTCTGACACCAGGATAAGATACGAGGCATTACCGAACTTAAACATGTACATACATGTAAAACCAGGCCATAAAATTTCAATCATATAAACTCATTCGATCATATGCAAAATAGCCCATACACGAGCCTTCGAGGCTTTAAACATGTATTAAAAGCGATTTTGGATTAAATCGAGAACTCACGAACATTTTTACAAAACTTAGAAAATTTTCATGTTTGGAGAGTCACACGCCCGTGTCCCTCACACGGTTGAGACACACGGTCATGTCTCATCTCGTGTAGTTAACTCTTAGGCTATTTTCCAAGCCTTTTTGTCACCCTTACAGGCACACACATATACATGGATCCAATGGCATTCAACATCCTCAATTATGACACAAACATATCATTTACCTATCAACATACATATGTTACACATTCTCACATTAAAACAAGACTAGTCATTCCATAGTTATCTTTGTGCCATTTTAATTCTAACTTATCATTAAGCATATATATTCTAGCCAAGTTATGTCTTTATAGCGTATCCACATTTCACATGCATAAAACAATATGCTTGACTAAGGCATTCTACACCAATTCCATATTCAATTTAACATTATTACTATTTCTCACATTATACCATTGTACCATGGTTACCAAACTATCCATCAAATGTCCATGTTCAAGGCATTATCATTTTATTTCCATATTACACATTTAATTCATAGTCATGACCACCTCAATTGGTCATAAAACATGCATTCAACACACATGACATATTACCAACCATGCATGGCAAACAACCATATTCACATCACAATTATCAGACATAACATGAATAGCTAGATTTACAAACCATAATCAATAGCTTAATATAGGCCAATACATTTGGCCAAATTATAATAACACATGTTATAAAACTAGGTCCCTATACATGCCACTCACTTGATAATTCTAACATATGCAACAATATTCCAAAGGTATTGACTTGACAGTGTGATGCTGCCTCCGACGATCTCCAACCCTGAGCCAACCTGACAACACTAAAAGAAATGGAAAGGAGGGAGTAAGCTTTACGCTTAGTAAGCTCTCATGAAAAATAATAAGCAATGTATTAACGTGTTATGTTTCAATTTCTCTCTATTTATTCAAAGTTCAGTTAAGTTATTTTCTCGAGTCACAGTTACTAAATTATTTATATCCAGAGATACAGGACTCCAAATTGAGAACCGCTAATTTTCCCTAAAACTAGACTCACATATCTTCTTACCATAAAATTTTCAGAATTTTTGGTCTAGTCAATAAGTACAGTTTATTCTTTAGAGTGACCCTGTTTCGTTGTCTAACAGTTTTGACCCCTCTGCACTAAAAATTAATTATCTCTTCGTACAATATTTTGATAATATTAATGTTTGTTTCGAAAATAGACTCATTAAGGATTTTAAGCATATAATTTATAACCCATAATTATTTTTGTATAATTTTTAATGATTTTCTCAAATCAGAACAGGGGATTTCAAAATCATTCTGACTCTGTCTCACAAAAATTCAAATATCACAGAATAAAAAATTCTTTTGCTTTCACCATTTCTTTTATGTCAAAATAGACTAAATAAGCTTTTATTTCATATCTTATTCAAATTCTAATTCAATTTCACCATTTTTGGTGATTTTCAAAGTCACACAACTGTTGCTATCCAAAACTGTTTTGTTACAAATTTCACTCTTACATAATCTCACTTACTCCATTCCATCTTTCCAAATGTTTGCTCAACTATCGAGCACATTGCTCATAAATTTTCACACACATGTACCTGCACTTATTCATCACATAGTCATATTCAATTACACTATTCATTACATGATCACATGTATTTTCACTTAGTCAATTTCCCGTTGAACTCATCGGAATAATAACATATACTCGGTGGCTAGCACAGATTACCACCCTTGTAACCGAAGCTATTTGGTGCACATAGTAGCCTACACTTAGTACTACATCTATGACCAAAACCATCTCTTACACATAGTGGCCTGCACTTAGTACCACACATGTGATCGAAGCTATCAGGTAAGCATAGTAGCCTGCACTTAGTACTACATACATGACCTAAAACCATCTTAGACACATAGTAGCCTGCACATAGTACTACACATATGTTCTCACAACGGATCATTCGTATCTTTTCTATTCTGAAGGTTCAACCGAGAAATTCCTCACTTTTCAACATTTTACCAATTCATCCATAATCAACTTCAATTCATAATTTATATCAAGTGATCATTCAATATACAACCACATCTCATAAAATAACAAAATATTATAACATAAGTAAAAACAATATGTTATTTACATACAAACTTACTCGTTTCAATGAAACATCATATTCCATCAAACTTCCAATATGTTAAATCATACACTTTATGCCATAATAATAGAGAATTACAATTCAAGCATGATATTGCATTATTATTATCATAAGAACTTACATCGACACCCAAAATAGCAAAAAGGAACCTAATCGTCAATTTTCAATTTTTCACCCGATCTAGGTCCAATCTTTGTTTTCCTTGATCTATAATATCACATTTAGTCTAATTATTAGTCACATTATTTAATGTGATCCAAAAATCATATTTTGAAAATTTTACAATTTTTCCCCTAAACTTTCACATATTTGCAATTTAGTCCCTAGGCTCATAAAATTAAATGTGTTCAATTTCTTGATTACCCAAGCCTATCCGAACCATATTCAAGCTTATGGCAGCCCAAATCTCTCATTAAAATAGAATTTTAGTTACCTATTTTACACCTTTTTTAATTTAGTCATTTTTAGGCTTTTTAATGAAAAATCACTTAGTAAAAGGTGTTAAACACACTCCAATCTTTCATATTCTACCATTAAACATCAAAATACTAGCATTTCATGCATGTTTAAATTTTTAAATATAAACCTTAGCTCAAAATAATGGTAGAAATGAATAGATCATGTTACTGGGACTTCAAAAATGCATAGAATGTTACAAACGAGGCTCGGGATCACTTACTATTGAGCTGGAAGCTTGGAAACTCTAGCCATGGCTCCCCTCTTGATTAACATGGCCATGGGAGGAAGATGGACACTAATTTGGCTTTTATTTTGTCTTTTAGTTCATTTTACCACTAAATGACCAAAATGCCCTTTTTACTATTCTTTCAAAATTTTCCCATCCAAGGCCACTTTTGTCCAAATAGTTAGAACTTGGTCAAATTAATCTTTAAGGACCCCTAATTAATAATCTAATTCAATTTCATGCAAATTGCTTCTAGAACACAAGTTTTACAAATTATTCGATTTAGTCCTTAAAGTCTAATTAAGCACTTTTCACATGAAATTTCCTCATGAAATTTTCACACAAGCATAGAGACATATCATAGACCTTATAATAAGCATAAAATAATTATTACCATCTCAGATTTGTGGTCTAAAAACCACTATTTTGACTAGGCCCTAATTCAGGATGTTACATGATGGATATATTTTGTTTTGATGATTCGATCATGGCATATAAATGATATGTGCTTGGTATGGTTTATTAATGTTTGAGATTGATTATGGTTGATTATGGTTGAAGTTTATTTTGGTAAATTGCTAAAAGATTTATATGGATAATATGTGTGATAAGCTTGGAAATAATTTATATATCATTGTTAATATTTGGTCATTATGTTTGGTTATAAAAGATAAGAAATAAATGTGCTTCTTGGATGGTTGGATAAATGTTTTAAGCATAGTTATAATGATTATGTTCAGTTATTTATTTAAGTTGATTAGATTTGACTATAATTATATGAAAGTATTTGCTAAGTGGGTTGGATTGTCTATGTGCAAATTTGGGCAGGTAATGTTTTAGCAATGTTGTTCTAAGGTGGCTAATATGTTATGTAAGTATTTGACGTTTTAGTCAAGTTTATGTGTGTTGCATGCATTGAAAATGGTTGGCGATCGGCTAAAGTATATATATATGTATTATGTTTAGCTTGTTTTATTAAGGTTAGGTATGAGTTTCGATCATAAGGTAAATTTGTATGCTAGTTGAGTTAGGTTATTTCATATGCTAATTGAATGATACGCATATTATATGTATGTGAGGTGTTGGATATGTAAATGGTGATATGGTTAAATTATTTCGACAAAGTGATATTATAAGTTAAGAATTTGTAACCACTTTTATCATGGATATTAGTTGTGATTAGTAATGTGCTATAAGGCTTTATTGTATGTTTAGAAATGAAGGCTGAATGTATACAAGTAGTTATGTAACGCCCCGATTTTTGGGCTTAAGAGTAATGGGCCTTGAGTCTAGGTTCGGGTAGAAAATAACCCGAACAATTTAGATGTTTTAATTATTATTTAGAATGTAATTAAATAAATTACAAAGGGTTATGGTGTGGGAAAAAGGCCCAAGAGTAAATTTAATTCGAGGCAATTCCTTAATTTTTAATTTTGGAGAAAGAGAGTTCTGGCGATATGGGCTTTTAAAATTGAGGTGGTAAATTATGATACAAATAAGGCCTTGGTAAAGTGGCAAGGTGGGGCCACTAAGTTCCTAAAAAATGGCGCCTGGGAAGGAATTAAAGGTCCAGGGTTCAAGTTGTAAGGTAGGCAGACTGTTACTTTTTAATTTTAGGCATGTGCCGGGCATGTGATCACTTAAGTGAATTTCGGCAAGGGCCTTAAGGAGGTTGGGCCGATTGTTTTAGTTGATATTAGGGTTAGGTTCTTTTCTTTCTCTGTCTTGGAAAATTAGGGTTAGCCAGCTGAATGCTTTCACTATCATTCATCCCTTCTGAGTTCTCATAAAAGCCGAAAATTCAAATTCCTTCTCCTTGGTGCCGAGTTCTTCTTCCTCTCTTTTTCCTCCATTTTGTTTCTTCCTTTTTGCTTTTTCTTCTAGCTGAAACATTCTGACCACCTTAATCACCTCCTCTATCGATTCCATCCTCCACAAAACCTTTATAGCCGATCGCCATAAAAGCCGAAATCCCGAAAACTCACTTCTTGTGCCGATTTCTCCAAGCCAAAATCCTTTAGTTATTTTTGTCCCTTTTGATTAACTTTCATCTTCTCTAAACCCTTAGTATCTGTCGGCAACATTACTTCAAAGTTATAGCCTCAAATCGTCATCTTCTACATCACTTAAAAAGCCGAAGTACCATAAATTTAAGGACTTATAGCCAAAACTTCAGATCTCCTGGATGTGAGTTCTACTATTGTTTAGAGGATAGATCTGCATCAGATCTGCGTAGAAATCAAAGACGAATAGGTGGTAAGTGCTCATCACCTCAGATCTAGTCTTATTTTACAATTTAGAAAAAGCCGAAGACCCTAAAATCTAGAGAGGCTGTTGATTTGGGTATAAGGCTTTAAGGATCTTTAACCGACGATTTCTTTTGGTTTTTAGTGTCTTCTAGAGGTTGGATCGAAGGCTTGGATCTTTGGAACAACTAGACTTAGATCTAGTCATCGGTTTTCGGCAAAAAGGTAAGATTCTAAAGGCTTTAGGGGCATGGTTCGAATATGGTAGGTGAATATTGGGATTGGTTATTTTGGTTTGCAATCTAAGAATTGTAGTAATAAATTGTAGGACATCGTAAGGGATCTCAGTGGCAGTCGTTACAAAATAAGTGTGTAACAACCCTCGTAGTAGCTTATGCTAATATTCGCAGAAAAGCCGAAATGCCAAAATTCCGGCATTTCGAGAACTTTAGATTTTGCATGTGGTTTTAGATGCGATAAAAATGATATGATCGGTGTTTGGATCGATGGAACATGTAAGAGCGCAATTCTGTGCATGACGATAAGTTGGGCCTCAATGGGCTGAAATTGGGCCCAAAGGGCTTTCGGGCCCATTTAGGTAAAATTGCTAGAAAATGGAATTTGGAAAGATTGCATGTTAACGCGGTTAGTACTGTTGTAAAATTTGGATTATGTAAGCTTAATGGGCTAAACTGGCATTTGTAGGACCTATTAGGGGTTTTGGCCCAAATGCCCTAATTTGATAAAGTGTGTTAAAATCACTGTTGAAACACTTGAGAATATTGATAATTGATTGATGACATGGAAAACCCTGATATTTGGTAAAATTATGAAATTACCCTTATAATATGAAAAATGTCTATTTTGCCCCTAGGTAAAAATGACCATTATACCCCTAGGGTTTAAATATGAATTTGATGCATGAGATTTTGATATACATGATATGACATGATATGCACATGATATGTTATGAGATGCACATGATATACTCATTATATGCATGGGTTGGGTTTGATATAAATGGAGGAAGTGCAAAAAGGGCTTTGCCCCAGTTTACCGAAAAGGGCTTTGCCCTAGTTTATCAAAAAAGGGCTTTGCCTCAGTTATTAAAGAGGCTAGGCCTCCAGTTATATGATAAAGTGTTTGTCTTTGCCCCAGTGGAGAGTTTGGTTGGGTGGATTGAGTTATTCCCCACATGGAGAGCTTGGTTGGTACGAGTGGAGAGTAGTGGATGGTGGGTTGAATAGTCTCCCCAAATGGGCTTGCATACATCCATTAATATTACATGTGGCATTGAAATGGCCCAATGGGCCATACCGATTACAGTAAAGGCTTCGGCCTAGTATGCTGGTATTAGTTTGGGCTCTAAAACGGGCTTATTGCACACTGAGTTTCCAAACTCACCCCCTTTCCTTATCTTTGCAGGTGAGACTTGATGTAGAGACTTGGAGCCAGAGGGGATTCAAAGTGGCCATGTGGACTGTTTAAAATAAGTTTTTATGCCTTCACTTTTATTCTAGATTACTTCCTTTATGTTTTCAGGTTTTAAGTTGTAATAAGCCCGCTTTAATTATTTTTAATTGCTTTAGTATGATTATTAGCTTAGGCATGATATGGATTCAAAGGTTTTGGATTGAATAGCTCTAGGGTGCATTTTTAAAAGAAATTATCTAATTTCAAAATATCGTGAAACAAGACAAAGCTTCCGCAACGAAAAGGTTTTAAAAAAAATTAACAATTGCTTTCAATGGCTTAAACGAAATGGTTTTTCCTGAACAATCATTCAGTTAAAGTATGGAAATGGTTGTGTGCATGTCTAGGAGTGGATCCATGGAGAGCTTGGTACTTAAGCAGTCTAATTGACTCACCTCCTCTTTTCCGGCATCCTACTTGATGCACAGCTTCCATTCACTTTAATCTATAACAAAAATACTCTTTAAACACTAAGAAAAATGTTACTTAAAACATGACTTTTACAGTAACGCTTCAATGTGACACGCTGAATTCAGGCCTAACTTCTAGGCTGAGTTTGCGGTGTTACATTTAGTGGTATCAGAGCCAAGTTACAACAACTCGGCTGTGGGTTTCTAAACGGGTTTAAAATAAAAAATTTCAAAATAAGAGTATTTTAAATCAATTTTTTTTTAAAGAATTTCTATTCTTTGTGACCAAATACATGTTTTTGTTTTAAATGGTTTGAAGAAAGAAGTGGCACAGTGAATCCCCGGCACCAAGTCTGTAAGTACTTTCTCCTTAAATCTGTCATCTTGTACTAAAACCTTCATCAGAGATAGGATTGAGACTTTACTATGATAATCTTTGTAGCTAGGTTGATACTAAAACCATAGAGACTGAGGCAATAGGAACTAAAAACCCAAAAAGATTGAGACTGTAGCTAGGCTATGATTCTGTAAAGAACAAAAACTCTAAAATACTATCTCTGCATAAGACATATGAATGAATAGTAAAATTTTGAGATCTTTGTAGTTATTTGATATATGTCTTGGTAATGTAGAGTATTGATATGGATTTCGAGGGTAAGCAAAGTCCACTTAACTTCGGGTAGCGGTAACTCGAGCTTGGGGTGAGGCAATCGACCGAGTTAGTAAGGAAAGTGGTAGAAGAAGTATTGGAGACCAATGTTAAGGAAATTAGGGAAACGCTTCAAGCAGGGTGCTTGGAGTGTAAGAAGAGGAAGGATTCTAGTTCTCAAAAGACTAAGCCTCGTTCTGCGAAACATGTTAAGACACAACCAAACTTTCCAACCTGCAAGAACTGCAACGGGCGTCATCCAGGTGAATGCCATAGGAAGACAGGAGCATGCTTTAGATGTGGGTCCAAGGAGCATCGAGCTCGGGATTGCCAAGCTTATTCTATTTAAGTGTATGTTACGAATTGTATGCATGCTTGATAAATGTTTCTTTACTTTGGTAATTAGATGTTCTGGGTCGTATTAAGAATTATATTTTTTTTTAAATTTTAAATTAAATTAGAGAGTGCAAATGGAAGCACTGATGGTTTGACTTAAGTAATACGGTTAGTTGGTAGTTTGAAATTTTGAGGACGAAATTTCTTTAAGGGGAGTAGAGTTGTAACGCCCCGATTTTTGGGCCTAGGAGTAATGGGCCTTGAGTCTAGGTTCGGGTAGAAGACGGCCCGAACAATTTGGATGTTTTAATTATTATTTAGTATGTAATTAAATAAATTACGAAGGGTTATGGTGTGGGAAAAAGGCCCAAGAGTAAATTTAATTCGAGGCAATTCCTGAATTTTTAATTTTGGAGAAAGAGGGTTTTGGCGATATGGGATTTTAAAATTGAGGTGGTAAATTATGATACAAATAAGGCCTTGGTAAAGTGGCAAGGTGGCGCCACTAAGTTCCTAAAAAAATGGCGCCTGGGAAGGAATTAAAGGTCAAGGGTTCAAGTTGCAAGGTAGGCATATTGTTACTTTTTAATTTTAGGCATGTGCCGGGCCAGTGATCACTTAAGTGAATTTCGGAAAGGGCCTTAAGGAGGTTGGGCCAATTGTTTTAGTTGATATTAGGGTTAGGTTCTTTTCTTTTTCTGTCTTGGAGAATTAGGGTTAGCCACCTGAAAGCTTTCACTGTCATTCATCCCTTCTGAATTCTCATAAAAGCCGAAAACGCAAATTCCTTCTCCTTGGTGCCGAGTTCTTCTTCCTCTCTTTTTCCTCTTCTTTCTTCCTTTTTGCTTTTTCTTCTAGCTGAAACGTTCTAACCACCTTACTCACCTTCTCTATCGATTCCATCCTCCACAAAACCTTCATAGCCGATCGCCATAAAAGCCGAAATCCCGAAAACTCACTTCTTGTGCCGATTTCTCCAAGCCAAAATCCTTCAGTTATTTTTGTTCCTTTTGATTAAGTTTCATCTTCTCTAAACCCTTAGTATCTGTCGGCAACATTACTTCAAAGTTATATCCTCAAATCGTCATCTTCTTCATCACTTAAAAAGCCGAAGTACCATAGATTTAGGGACTTATAGCCGAAACTTCAGATCTCTTAGATGCGAGTTCTACTATCATTTAGAGGATAGATCTGCATCAGATCTGCGTAGAAATAAAAAAGGAATAGGTGGTAAGTGCTCATCACCTCAGATCTAGTCTTATTTTACAATTTAGAAAAAGTCAAAGTCCCTAAAATCTAGGGTGGCTGTCGATTTGGGCATAGGGCTTTAAGGATTTTTAACCGACGATTTCTTTTGGTGTTTAGTGTCTTCTAGAGGTTGGATCGAAGTCTTGGATCTTTGGAACAACTAGACTTAGATCTAGTCATCGGTTTTCGGCAAAAAGGTAAGATTCTAAAGGCTTTAGGGGCATGGTTCGAATATGGTAGGTGAATATTGGGATTGGTTATTGTGGTTTGCAATCTAAGAATTGTGGTAATCAATTGTAGGACATCGTAAGGGATCTCAGTGGCAGTCGTCACAAAACAGGTGTGTAACAACCCTCGTAGTAGCTTAGGCTAATATTCACAGAAAAGCCGAAATGCCAAAATTCCGGCACTTCGAGAACCTGAGATTTTGCATGTGGTTTTAGATGTGATAAAAATGATATGATCGGTGTTTGGATCGATGGAACAGGTAAGAGCGCAATTCTATGCACGACGGTAAGTTGGGCCTCAATGGGCTGAAATTGGGCCCAAAGGGCTTTCGGGCCCATTTGGGTAAAATTGCTAGAAAATGGAATTTGGAAAGATTGCATGTTAACGCGGTTAGTACTGTTGTAAAATTTGGATTATGTGGGCTTAATGGGCTAAATCGGCATTCGTAGGACCCATTAGGGGTTTTGGCCCAAAAGCCCTAATTTGATAAAGTGCGTTAAAATCACTGTTGAAACACTTGAGAATATTGATAATTGATTGATGAACATGGAAAACCCTGATATTTGGTAAAATTACGAAATTACCCTTATAATATGAAAAATGTCTATTTTGCCCCTAGGTAAAAATGACCATTATACCCCTAGGGTTTAAATATGAATATGATGCATGAGATTTTGATATACATGATATGACATGATATGCACGTGATATGTTATGAGATTCACATGATATACTCATTATATGCATGGGTTGGGTTTGATATAAATGGAGGAAGTGCAAAAAGGGCTTTGCCCCAGTTTACTGAAAAGGGCTTTGCCCCAATTTATCAAAAAAGGGCTTTGCCCCAGTTATTAAATAGGCTAGGCCTCCAGTTATATGATAAGCAAACTGGCCGCCAAGTGGAGAGTTTGGTTGGGTGGGTTGAGTTATTCCCCACATGGAGAGCTTGGTTGGTACGGGTGGAGAGTAGCGGATGGTGGGTTGAGTAGTCTCCCCAAGTGGGCTTGCATACATCCATTAATATTACTTGTGGCATTGAAATAGGACTTTGGGCCATACCGATTACAATAAAGGCTTGGCCCGAGAACTGCAGATTAAACGAAAAGGCTTCGCCCAAAGATATCTTTGGTATTAGTTTGGGCTCTGAAAGGGGCTTGTTGCACATTGAGTTTCCAAACTCACCCCCCCTTTCCTTATCTTTGCAAGTGAGACTTGATGTAGAGACTTGGAGCCGGAGGGGATTCAAAGTGGCCTTGTGGACTGTTTAAAATAAGTTTTTATTCCTTCACTTTTATTCTAGATTACTTCCTTTATGTTTTCGGGTTTTAAGTTGTAATAAGGTCGCTTTAATTATTTTTAACTGCTTCAGTATGATTATTACCTTAGGCATGATATGGATTTAAAGGTTTTGGATTGAATAGCTCTAGGGCGCGTTTTTAAAAGAAATTATCTGATTTCAAAATATCGTGAAACAAGACAAAGCTTTATAAAACGTTTTTAAAAAAAAATTAACAAGTGCTTTCAATGGCTTAAACGAAATGGTTTTTCTGAACAATCATTCGGTTAAAGTGTGGCAATGGTTGTGTGCATGTCTAGGAGTGGATCCATGGAGAGCTTGGTACTTAGCGATCTAATTGACTCACTTCCTCTTTTAGGCATACTACCGGTGGTGCTGACTTCCATTCACTTTAATCTATAACAAAAATACTCTTTAAACACTAAGAAAAATGTTAGTTAAAACATGACTTTTACAGTAACGCTTCAATGTGACACGCCGAATTCGGCCCTACCTTCTAGGCCGGGTTTAGGGTGTTACAAGTTAAATTTATTTGTTTGGTTATTTTTGGATATATGATTTAAGTGAAAGTTATCAACGGTCATTAAGGTCCATAAATAAGTACTTTGGTTGATGTGTACTGAATTGTATCTGATGAAAAATATAATAATATTATTCAGCTAATGATAGTGAAAATGAAAAGGAGTATATACTTGGAAAATGGTTGTAGTTGATTTGGTTAATGGTTCTATTGATGAATTTATTTATGCGCATATTTAGGATAGTGAACGAATAAATATATTATGTCCTTGTATATTGATATATGTTTATATTGAAACTAGATGTATAGTTGAAAGTGATGTCATGATAATTTCGGCAAAATTTAGATAAATTGAGAAGTATTTATATATGTGCTTATTGTATGGTTGTAAATGTTTGAATTAGATTTTGATTTCATGGTTTATTTGTTACCAAATTGATGATAGGGAAACGGTAATGTTCAGACATGCTTTAAACTTGGTTAATTAACCATTTAGGTCATAAACCAACTTAATCACAGAATGAAAATGCATATTGTGCTGATTATGATATGGTCAAAATGATATGTGTTTTGATTTGTTTGATTTATATGATTCATGCATGAAATAATGGAATGAAATAATTATATTAGCTTCGATATGCGCACATGCTTATGTGGTAAAATGATATAATTGATATTTTTGCTTATGAATTATGTGACTACATATATGTTCATTACATAATATGAAATGATTTGTAAAGAGATTATGTTAGCTATAAGGTTTCAAAATTGAATGGCTTGAGTGAGTTGATGGGAATAATATATTAAGTATGAAATGAAATGCATGTAAATTTCAGGTTGTGTTTTGTCAGGTAATACCTCATAACCCCATTCCGGTAACAGATACAGGTTAGGGGTGTTACAGTGATAAGTAGTTGTATACGAAGTTTAACAAATGTGAATTCTAGTTACGAGAAGTCGGCTTTTTGGGACATGTTGTGTCAGCATCTGGTATCCTAGTTGATCCGAGCAAGATTTCAACTATTTTAGATTGGAAGCCTCCGAGAAATATTTCTGAATTCTACAATTTTGTGGGACTTGATGGCTATTACCGATGGTTCGTAAAAGGCTTTTCTATGATCGCGACTCCGTTGACGAAATTGCTTCAGAAAGATGTGATATTTGAATGGTCTGAAAAGTGTAAGAAAAGTTTTGATCAGTTGAAAGCCTCATTGACTGAAGCTCCAGTGTTAGTACTGTAACACCCTGAATTTGGGCCTAGAAGTTTTAGGCCTTGAGCATGGGAGCAGTTGGAGGCAGGTTATAATATTTTGTTGTGCATGTAAATTTCGTTAAAGAAGGCTTGTTTTAGTGGTTAAGTATGCTGAGAAGTGTTGGAGAAGTCCTGGGTTCAAACCTGGACTCTAGTAGAAATTTTGGTTTAAGGTGAATCGAACCCTGGGTGTAGTAGGTAGGCCTTAAGAATATTGTTGGAGAAATTGCGCCACAAAAAGCCTTGTGGTCTAGTGGCAAAGTAGTGCCACATAAGAGGCAGGAAGGTGGCGTCATAGAGTTGGTAAGGAGGTCCAGGGTTCGAAACTCATGGCAATCAAAGAGCATTTATTTTGCTAACAGGGGGTGGCAAGAGTTGGTGTTGAATTTAAACTCTGATGATGGAGGGATCCCACATCAGAAAGCTAACATAAGAGTAGATGGAGAGCTGGCTTTAAATAGAGTAAACCATGAGGAGAGTTGGCATACCTTTCTTGGCTGATCCCTTTCGCTTTATGGCGTGCTCGTTTGGGTTAGGCGTCGACTAAGAGTGCTCGGAGCACAGATTAACTCCAGTCTCCTATCAGGTGTGTATTTCTCACTACTCTAGCTGTAGGATGGCTACTTCGAGCCGCGATGGGCCGAAAGGGGCCATGTGGGCCCAAGGGGCCTACGGGCCCAATTGGATAAGTTGTTTGATTGTGTAGTAAATATTGGACTAGGCTAGGTAAATCTCATATCTGTGGCTAGATTTGGGCTAGAAGGGCCACACGAGTGTATGGGCCCATTTGGGCCGAGAATAGGCTTTAGGCCCATTCGTACTGTTATCCCTGTTTAGAATACTTTAGTTTACTGAAATACCCTTGTAAGGTAGAATTACCGAAATACCCTTGTGGGGTAAAATTACCATTTTGCCCCTAAGGTGTTAAATGATTATTTTACCCTTGTGGGCAACTGACTGACTTGGACTGTGTGGTTGACGGATTTGATTGTGAATATATATGTTGGTGATATGAATGACTTGACTGTGATTGTTTGATTCAAATATGGGCATGACATTCTGCATACATGACATGTTGCATGGGTTGGGTTATATTGATGAAGGAAGCGTTCTGGTGGCTATGCCACAAATATCTGTTATGGTGGCTTTGCCACAATATCTGTATCTGGTGACTCTGTCACAATATCTGTTCTGGCGGCCATGCTGCAAATTCTGTAGTGTGTAGCGGATCGGTGGGTCGAGTTGTCTCCCCACATGGTCTAAGGTTGGTACGGGGGTGTATACGGATGGATATGGGTTGGGATTGCATTCACATTCTGATTCTGATTCTGCCACCTGATTCTGATTTTGATTCTCATTTTGATTCTAGTTCTGATAATGTTTCTTATTCTGTAATGGGCTAAGGCCCATTTAGTACTGTCTGTTATAATGGGCTAAGGCCCAATTGATACTGAAACTGTAAGTAGGGCTAGGGTTAGACTTTTAATTCTTTTATATGACTGACTGTTCCTTTTACATAGTAGGGGATTTCACACTGAGTTTGCATAAACTCACCCCGTTTATTAAGCTTTCAGGTAATTTCCAGCCTTAGACGGATCGGAGCTGCGAGGGGCTCGGACGAAGCCACACACATTGTTTATGTTATAGTTTTGATTATTACTTTTAAATGTTTTTATGGGGGTTGTAGTAAAGCCGTTGTAATTTTCTGGATTTTAAATTTTGAATTTTATTTATTGTTCTTATAATTGCTAGTATTAGAACACGGTTTTCTAAAGCAACTACTGTTGTTCAAAACATCACGTATCCGCAATTGTTTTTAAATTAAGCTTCCGTAACTGCCAAGATTTTTACAAAGTTGTTAAGAATGTTATTCAGCTGAGGTTTTCTAACAAGGTTTAAAAAGGGTATAAGTTTTTAATTATTAAGAAGGGTTTTTAATGGAAACATGATTTTTGAAAAACACTTCAATGTGACACGCCAGATTCGAGCCAAACTTCTAGGCCGAGTTTGGGGTGTTACAAGTACAGCTAGAATCGGGTAAATATTTTGTCATTTACAATGATGCTTAGGTTGTGTTCTGATGCAAGAAGGCAAAGTTATAACCTATGCTTCGAGATAGTTAAAGCCACATGAAAAGAATTATCCGATGCATGACCTTGGATTAGTTGCAATTGTGTTCGCTTTGAAGATTTGGCGTTACTATCTATTTGGTGAGAAATGTCACGTGTTTTCAGATCATAAAAGCCTGAAATATCTTACGACTCAGAAAGATTTGAATATGCGACAGAGAAGATGGCTAGAACTGTTAAAAGACTGTGAGCTTGTTATTGATTAACGTCCGGGAAAAGCAAATGTTGTTGTTGATGCTTTGAGTCGAAAATCATTGTTTGCATTATGTGCGATGTAACAGTTTAGTTTAGACCCTAGTCAGAATGGTGGTTTCAGGACCACAAATTCGAGTTAGAAAAATATTTAAATATTATTTTTTGTGCTTATTATATGTGAATTAGTATATGTGTAGATTTCGTACAAAAATTTGATTGTTTGTGTGCTCAATTTGTTATAAAGGGCCTAATTGCGTAAAATGTAAAAGTGGCCTTCTATTTGTTAAAGTGTTTATTTGTTATGTCTTTTTAATTGTGAGGTCTTTATTATGTTATTAGACCATTGATATATTAAATGGACATTGTTGGACAATCGTTATAAGCTTAAAGGTTTATTATAGTAAGGTTAAATTAGTAAAATGGTTATTATAATGTTTATAATAAAACATAATAAAAATTAAAGCTTTATTTTCACTTGTCTTGCCAAAATTACACAAAGAAAAAGAAAGAATAAGAACTCTAGGGTTTGGCTATTAATTTCCTTGATTAAGGTATGAGTTTTGTTCCGTTTTTGATAATTTCTACGTTTCTGTAATCGTTGCTTTGTATACTATCAAGCCCATGTCTCAATTTCTAATTTTGTTGATAATTTTGAGTTGAGTCATTGATTAAACTATGAGTTTTATGAAGTTTGATGTTAGCAAATGAAAGATATGTTTTGGGTTAACATGTTTTGTCTTTGAATTTTTGATTAATTTTAATAAAATGGACTAATTGTGAAATTTGTAAATTGAAGGACTAAAATGTGAAATTAATGAAATATGTGGACTTATATGAGCACTAGGAATGTTCAGTCAAATATAAGTATAAAATTTTTTTGTGTATTTTGTGATTTTGTGAAATTTGGACTAAATTTTCAAAATGTGAAAATATGAGGGCTAATTTGTAAAATGCCCTAAATGTGTGTTTGTAGATTGGTTTGAATGATTTGGTGAATAAAAGAGTTAAATTTGAATTTATATAGATCAAGAACAAAAGAAAACAAAATTAGATCAGGTAAAGTTGAAAGTCGTCTAGTAGCCGATCTTATTTATTCGAATCAGTACGAAGTAAGTCGATATACAAATAAATGTGTTTAAATTGATTTATTCATGTATATATGACATTGTATTGTGATGAATGATAATATGAAAGCTGAATATAAGATATCTGAGAAAGTATCGACAAAGTTCCGACATCTGAAAGTCCCGTACGAACCTCAGGAATAGTATAGGATACATATGTGACAACCCGAATTAGGGCCTAATCGGAATAGTGGTTTCGTGACCACAAATCCGAGATAGAAATAATTGTTTTATAATTATTTTGGGGTTTATGATATGATTGCATGATTGTGTGAAAATTTCGTGATGAAATTCTATGCCTAAAGTGCTTAAATTGAAAATAGGGATTAAATAGAATAAGTTGCAAAATTTACATTTTAGAAGTTTTTAGTATGAAATTGCTTTAAAACATAAATTAGGAGGTCTTAAATAGCAATTTGACCAATTTTAAGTTCATGGACAAAATTAGGACATGGAAGGAATTTTTGAAAGTTTAGTAAGGAGGGGCATTTTGGTCATTTTTATATTAAATGAAATAAAATGGGAAAAATAACACAAAATTTGTTATCATCTTCATTAGTTGCTGCCGAAAATTGCTCTCCTCCATAGCTAGGGTTTCTTCAACTTTGAAGCTCCATAGTAAGTGATTTCAAGCCCCGTTTTTAATGTTCTTTACGTTTTTGGATTCCCGGTAGCTCGATTAAGCTTATGCTAACAATAATTCAACCTAGGGTTCATATTTGGAAAAATACCCATAGGTGAAATTTGTGTATTTTGATGTTTTATGATAGAATATGAGATTTTAAATTATATTAGACAACTTGTGCTACTCGGTTTTAAGTGAAAACGAGTAAAACGGCATAATCGGTAAAAATACCTATTGTTCACAACTATGTGTTAGAGTGAGAATTTGATGTGGTCATAGAAGATAAAAATGTTCAGCATGTCATAAAACATAAGAATAAGGGCTGAAATTAAATTTCCGAGCCTAAGGGCAAAATTGTAATTTTGTAAAAGTTAGGGGGCAAAAATGTAATTTTTCCATAATGTGATCTTTGGATTGAAATAAATAGTATGAGTGCTAAATGAGCTAAATGTTTTGTTATAGATCAAGAAAGGCGTGGAATTGACCTCGAACGAGGGAAGGAAAAAGTTTTGGACTAAATCGCAAAGTTTCCACATTTTGCACCAAGGTAAGTTTGTATGTAAATATTATATTATTTTCATTTATATTCCTATATATTTCAGCCTATTATATGAATATACTAGCTGATGTTAAAATATAAATTGACTATTGGAAGAATAGATATAAATAATAGAGAGGGATCCCGATTGAACATTCGGAGAGATCGAATAAAATAGAGGGAGCGTAGCTAGGTCACATGTATGATGCTGAGTGCACATCATGTGTACAAGAAAGCTACGAAATACAATGTAGTAGCTAGGTCACATGTGTGATACGGGATGTATCCCATGTAGACAAGAGAGCTACGTAAGAGATAAATGTAGCTAGGTCACATGTGTGATACGGGATGTATCCCATGTAGACAAGAGAGCTACGTAATAGATAAATGTAGCTAGGTCACATGCGTGATTCCAATTGAAGGACACCATGTAGACAAGAAAGCTACGAGACAAATCGGCTAGGTCGCATGAGTGGTATTAAGTGTTCACTATGTGTACAAGAGAGCCGAACTAAATGAAGTATGATGGTGGGGCTGTGTGCTAAAACCATTAAATATCGAGGATTGATCCGAATTGTTCAACGGGATGGTTTTGTGGTGACACTGTGGTTATGGACCTATACTTGTGATGAATTAATTGTGGTGAAAATGATTTGTGGCATATCTATATATGTAAGATAAAATGAGGTTAGCATAAAGAATGTGTGAAAGAGTGAAATTAGCATTAAAACTGTTTTGGACGGTAGCAGTGACGTGATTTTGAAAAATCACCAAAAATAAGAGGAACATAATTAGAGGTTTAATGAGATGTGAAATTAAAGTTTAATGAGTCTACTTTCATATAAAAGAATCAGAACAAGCAAAGGAATTTTATATTTTGAGATATTTACAATTGTGTGTGACTTGCTCAGGATGACTGTGTGATCCCCTGTTTCAACTTTGAAAAATCATTAAAAATTGTACAAATAAAATTAAGAAATATAGTTTACATGCCTAAATTCCTCATTAAGTCTAGTTTTAAATGAAACAAATTTCAGGGTTATCTGAATTGTGTACTGAGAGAAATTCAATTCGTAGTGAACAGTGGTCAGACTAGTTGAGCTGTGTAACAGGGGAAGCTTTAACTAATAAACTGTACTAATCGGCTGAACCAAAAATTCTAGAAAAAAATTAGAAAAAATATTTATGAGTCTAGATTCAGGAAAATTTTACAGATTTGAATTTCGAGTTTTTCAACTCGAGTTATGATTTATTTAGTGAACATGACGCAGGGGGGACAGCTTGATCAAATTGGGATAAACAATAAAAGTTAAAAAAAATATTATATAATTGAGTTATGTTGTAAACATGTTAGATTTCTTATTTGTTATTTATATACTTACTTACTAAGCTATATGCTTATCTTCTTTCTTTTTCTTGTCTTATAGAGTTACTAAGCCGGATCGGGAATTGAAGATCGTTTGGAGACCCATCCACACTATCAATACTTTTTGGTACATTGTAAACACTATTTTGAAATATGGCATGTATAGCAGACTTGGTTATTTTGTTACGTGTCATAAATGTCTAGGTTTAAATTACTACTTATAGTATCAAGCTAATCATTTTGTATGAAACCTTTGGAATTAGTTTGTATTGTTAATAGCAGATGTTATAATGATCAAATTGCACGCTATATTTTTGTTGGGTTTTATTTAATAGTATTTACTATGATTTGTTAATACCTCGTACCCTGTTCCGGCTACGGATACGGGTAAGGGGTGTTACAACATATGTCATGACATAGGATCCGATATGTGTTATCGTGTAAGACCACAACTGGGATGTTGGCATCGACTTATGATTTACATGTAAGACCACGTCTGGGACATTGGCATCATATTTGGTTTTGTGTAAGACCCTGTCTGGGACAGTGGCATCGATATTTGATTACATGTAAGACCACGTCTAGGACATTGGCATTGTACGAGCTTTTCGAGATATCCGCGTATTCTTATGATTACAAATGGTTCAACAGGCATTTTGAGAAAATGAATTATGATGTGAACACGTATTCGGTTCAGGTACGTTTGGAATGAGTATCATATTTGATGTAAAAAGGTAAGTATATGTACTTTAGTGATCAATCGATGATATGTGATAAAAGCATAAGAAAATATGCTATATGTGCTAAAGGATTTAGAATATATGAAATGTATATGAACATTGAGGTTTGTGATAATATTTGGCTATGAATTATATGCAAATTGATGATAATTATATGATTTAAATGATAAGTTTATTTGTATATGGCTTACTAAGCTTTTGAAAGCTTACTTTGGGTGTGTTTGCATTGTTTTATAGATATCATAGCTATTGAAAGCTCGGGGATTGTCGAGGACCGTCACCACACTATCGAACTCTATTTCGGTACCTTTTAAAAATGTATATATTGAAGTATGGCATGTATAGGCTAGAAGTAGTTGATTATGTGTTATGAAGTGTATATATATCATGCCATGTGATATGGCTAGTTTGTGGTTGAACTTATGGTTTGATTTTGGTATATGATATGTGATGCAAATTATGATTATGTGATGTGTTTATAAATGACCAAATGAAATGGTCAAAATTGGTAAGTTTTGGTATGTGCAAATTTGAGATATTGGTAAGTTTATAACATGTGTTTAAATAATGTAAAATGAGGTTATGAAACAAAAGTTTAGATATGATTTGGTCTAATGTTTTGGTATAATTTGGTATGACTATTAAGTATGAAATTGGTTGATAATGTTATGGTATGAATGATGTAAGTTTTGGTATTGAAATTGGCTGAAATTATAGTACAAATGTGCTTGGTTTGATGCTTGTAGGGAGGACCCTTTATGGGTGGCAATTTAGCCTTGAAAATGGCTTATTTTTGCCCACACGGGTAGGGACATAGGTGTGTGTCTCAGTCGTGTTGCTCGAAGGCCATTTCGAAATGAGCCTGAGCAGACTACACGGTCGCACACATGAGCGTGTTCTAGGCCATGTGGCCAAGTCAGTTTCAACCATGGGTTAGACACACTGGCGTGTGACTGGCCGTGTGACCTAAGTCAGTAGCCTCCCTAATGTTCACATGGCCTAGCACATAGGTGTGTCTTGTGGTCGTGTGGACAAGTCAGTATGTATGCCCTATTTTGACACGGTCTAGACACACAGACGTGTCTAAAGCCGTGTGAGGCACACGACCTGTTCACATGGGCGTGTGACTTGTACAATTTTGAAAAATGTTTAATTTTTGAAAAGTTTTGTATGAGCTCGGTTTAGTCCCAACCCCTTTTTAAAGCTTGATTAAGGTCTCGATAACCTATATAAGGGACTTTATAATGATGTTTGACTATGTTGTGGATAATGTTATTGAACTGTTTGTAAAATGTTCTGATATGTCCGGTAATGCATTTAACCCTAGTCTGGAGACAGATATGAGTTAGGGGTGTTACATGCGATGAATATTCATTTAGTTATGTCTGATGATAGCTCGATATTGGCCGAATTGAAAGCGAGATCGTTATTTATTTAGCAGATTTGCGAAGCTCAGAAGGTTGATAATGAGATTATAGCAAAACGAGCTCATTGTGATTTGAATTCTGATTCTGAATATCGAATTGATAATGATGATTGTCTGAGATTTTGAGATCGGATTTGTGTTCCAAGAGTTGATTCAGATGATTTTTAACGAAGCTCACAACAGTCTTTTATCTATTCATCCGGGCAGTACGAAATTGTATAATGATTTGAAACAACTATACTAGTGGCTTAGAATGAAAAGAGATATTTCTGACTTTGTTTTGAAATGTTTGATCTTTCAGCAAATTAAAGCTGAACATCAGGTGCCATCTAACGGCCCAAATTTCAGTGATATCAGAATAGTGATATAAGATCACTAAATCTGACATGTGAGTTTAGATATTAGTAAGTAAAAGTTAAATGTTGTTTTAGAAATAATTTTGAATCAATGAAATTATGAATTAAAGAAAATTTATAGATTAAATGAGATAAAAATGAGGTATCGAGACCTCAAATTTATAAACCGGTCCATAAATATTTCTAAAAATATTTATGGAGTGTTAATAAGTTAGTATTAAAGTTTCGTTAAGAAATTTTACCATTTTGATAGTTAATTGAAGAAAAAGGACTGAATTGAATAAAGTACAAAACTATAAAATATGATTAAATAGCTTAAGAGATTATAATAGAAGGAGTTAAAATGTAAATAGACCCAAATTAGATGGGTTGACAGCATGAGTGTGCAGGAAAAATAAAAATCAAGTGTGAACAAGGGGCAAAATTGGAAATAAGGTAAAAATTTAATTGTAAAATATGATATGTTAGGTAAATCTAGATTTTTCTTCATTTTTCTTCATCCTCTCCAGCAAAAACACCATTGAAGGGTTCTTTTAAGCTTGTCTCTCATATTTTTACTACATGTAAGCTCAATTCTTGATTATTTCTTGTAATTTTTGTGCTTTTGAGACTTTTACAACTAGGTCCACTTGTTTAATTCATTAGTTTTTGATTTCATGGGTAATTTTGAAAGTTTCCATGAATAAGTGCTGAAAGTTTATGATGATTTATTATGGAATTGAGGTTTTAATTTTATTATATGATGATTTTATGAAGAGATTTTTATAGAAATCAATTTTTAGGATCTAATTGTGAAAGTTGTTGGAATTAGGGTTTTGTGATGAAATTTTTAGAGTTAAAGGCTTTGAAGTAGTTTATAATGTCTTGATAAAGTGTTTTTTGAGAGGATTTAACTCAATCGATGAATAAATTGAGCAGGGACTAAATTGTAAAAAAACTAAAAAGTTTGGGGTAAAAGTGTAATTTTGAAAATTAAAGGGCATAAATTGTGAAATAGGAAAGAATTGAATTAGATGCTAATGAGGGAATGATTTTATAATTATAGATCAAGAAAACAAAGTGAATCATTGAAAGGAAAAATTACAAGAATAGTCCCTGAATTTCTACGACTTTTGCAAATTAGCCCAGGTAAGTTCATATGGTAAAGTTCAATGTTTTATTATGAAAATTTTATGATTTCTAAGGTATCTTATTGTAGATGAATACTATCAAATTGTATTAACTACTAAATAATGTGTAACTAAAAGTACAAATTAGTTGGAACAATGGTTTTGAGTGCTTTTATTTTATGATCATGATGAATTGACGGAAAAGATGTGATATGTGCTTCCGTATAAGACCATAGCTGGGCAATGGCATCGGTGTGATGTGATAATGTGATTCCGTATAAGACCATATCTGGGATATGACATCGGTATGATATGTTATCCGTGTAAGACCATGGCGGGGCTATGGCTTCGGTGTGTGATATGTGACAATGTACAAGTCCATAGTTTACTATAGCAATGGGATAATGAAGCACTCAATTCCATTATTGTTCCCTAATTTGACAATGGAAGTAAATGAGAAATGGGTGCAAAGGAGTTAAATTATTAAATAGCAACATGGAAATTATCCAAATGAGTTTATTAATGAAATTGTGATTTAAAGGATGAATTAGTTAAACTAATAGATATATCATTGTGAACAATGTTCGGTAAGATTTATGTTTTTATGCCTATGAGCTTACTAAGCTTTCATAAGCTTACTTGTGTATGTTATTTGTTTTGTAAATTGACTTATATACATACGATGGATCGGATCTACATTAAGGATTACACTATCCACACTTATTCTGGTAGATTTTGTGAAACAACTTTTTGATTTATATGACATGTATAGGGATTGATTGGATAATGTAATAGTAGGAACAATTAAGTTTGCAAAGTAAGTTGAATGTGATGTTTTGTGTTTGAGAATGAAATATACATGTTTTGGCTTGAAATAATTGATTGGTTGGATTCTATTAGTGTATAATTGTGTTTAAGTGCAGGAAATGGTAAAAGGGTGAGAAAAGTGGCCTAAAACGGCATATTTTTGTCCACACGGGTAGATACACGGGCGAGTGTCTAGTCGTGTGTGACACACGATAAGCCCACGGGCGTGTGATATGACCGTGTGTCTCCTGCATCCTTAAATAAGAAGTCAAGATAGTACACGGGCCAAAGACACAGCCGTGTGTATTGGCCGTGTGAAGGACACAGGTTTCAAGCATGGCCGTGTGTCAAAATCATATGAAAATGGCTTAAAAATGGTGAAAATCAGTTTACCACATGGCCTAGCCACATGGGCATGTGCTCAGGCCGTGTGCCCCTCTGATACTTAAGAAATTGCAAGTCTGAATTCCACACGGGTTGGCCACACAGGCATGGGATCCCCACGGGCTGTCCACACAGCCATGTCCTAGACCACACGGGCGTGTGCCCTTATCTTCAAGGTAAAATTTCCAAAGTTGTCGGTTTAGTTTTGAACCATTTCGAAAGCAAGTATTGGGTCCCGTAGGCCCATTTTAGGGACTTTATCATAAAATTTGCAAAGTTTTAATCTAGAATGCAAATTTTTTACTTTGTTTTTATACGAATGCTAGTGTATAAGTTTAGTAATGCCTTGTAACCCTGTTCTGGTAAAGGATATGGGTTAGGGGTATTACATGCCATAAGGTTTGTTACAATCGATTATGATTCTAGAATGGAAATGGGATAAAATAATGATGGATTTTGTTTCGGGTTTACCCCTATCTCTGAGAAAGCAAGATGCAATTTGGGTTATAGTTAATAGATTGACGAAATCAGCTCATTTCATTCCGGTTTGAACAGATTACTCGCTTGATAAATTAGCTGAATTATACATTTCCAAAATTGTGAGATTGCACAGGGTGCCACTGTCTATTGTGTCAGATAAAGATCCAAGATTCACTTCGAGGTTTTAGAAGAAACTGCAAGATGCTTTAGGTACGAAATTGTATTTCAGTACTGCTTTTCACTCGCAGACGGATGGTCAATCTGAGTGGGTTATTCAGATACTCGAGGATATGTTGAGATGTTGCATTCTTGAGTTTGAAGATACGTGGGAACAGTATTTGCCATTAATTGAATTTGCTTATAATAATAGTTTTCAATCGAGCATTAAAATGGCACCTTTCGAAGCATTGTATGGTCAGAAATGTTGAACACCTTTGTATTAGACTGAGCTCAGTGAGAATAAGATTCACAGGGTTGATTTGATAAAAGAGACTGAACAAAAAGTAAAAACAATCTGAGATAGTCTGAAAGCAACTTCCGATCGTTAGAAATCATATATAGATTTGAAACGAAAAGATATTGAATTTGAGATCGGTGACAAAGTGTTTTTGAAAGTATCTCCATAGAAGAAAGTACTTCAATTCGGTAGAAAAGGTAAATTAAGTCCGAGGTTCATTAGGCCATATGAAATCATAAAGCGTGTTGGGCTAGTTGTGTATAGATTGCTATTACCACCTGAGCTAGAAAAGATCCACAATGTATTTCATGTATCGGTGCTTCGACGATACAGATCTGACCCATCGCATGTGATTACTTGGTCCGAAATAGAAATTCAGTCTGATATGACTTATGAAGAAGAACCGATCTGTATCTTAGATAACGAGGTTAAAGAACTGCGAAATAAGAAAATTACGTTAGTAAAAATAATGTGGCATCAACATGGTGTTTAAGAGGCTACGTGGGGCCCCGAAGATGCTATGAGACAACAATATCCGAATCTATTCAACGGTAAGATTTTCGAGGACGAAAATCCATAAGGGGGAGAGTTATAATGGCCTGGCTTAGACCCTAGCTGGAATAGTGGTTCTGGGACCACAAATCTGAATCAGAAAAGTATTTTTAATATTATTTTTCATGTTCACAGCATGATATATAATATGTGTGAAAGTTTCATATAAAAATTTGATATTTTGTGTGCTTAATTTAGAAAAAGGACCTAATCGCAGAAAATGCAAAAGTTGCATTCTATTGTTAAAAGTGCTTAAGTGTTATGGCTTTTATAATCAAAGGTCCTTATGATGATATTAGGCTATTTGAATGATGGATGGACATAAATGGACTTGTACTAAGTGATTTTTATATGGTTTAATAAAGGTTAAATTAGTAAATGGCTTATTAATGTTATATTAAATAAAATAAAACAAAATGATGATCATTTTGTTCATCATTGCATCAAAAATACAAAGAAAAAGAAAAGATAAAAGTTCATTTAGGGTTCAGCTATGGTTGAGCTTTATTAAGGTATTTATTTTGTTTGGTTTTCGATAATTTTTACGTTTTTGAGATTGTTGTTTAGTAATCTATCAAGCCCATGTCTCAATTTCTGAATTTGATGATGAATTTGAGTTATGCCATTGATGAAATTGCAAGCTTTGTGATGTTAGTTGATGGAAAATGAAAGATATGTGTTGGGTTAATATGTTTTGCATTTGAATTTGTGATGAATTTGAGTATTTTGGACTAATTTGTGAAAATGTGAATTTGAGGGGTTAAAATGTGAAATAAATTAAAATATGTAGGCTTATATGAACTAAGGGAAAATTCGGTCTAGCATGTGTAATATGAAATTATGTGTATTTTGTGATTTTATGAATTAGGGACTAAAGTATTAAAATGTGAAAATGTGAGGGCTAATTTGTAAAATGCCCTAAATATATGTATATGGATTAAATTGAATGATTTGTTGAATAAAAGAGTTAACTTTGAATTTATATAGATCAAGAACCAAAGAAAATGGAATTAGATCGGGGAAAGTCGGAAGTCGTTGATTAGCCGATTTCATCCATTTGAATAAGTATGAAGTAAGTCGATATACAAATAAATGTGTTTGAATTTAATTATTACTGCTTATATGTTAATGAATTGTGATGAATAGCTATTTGAGTTAAATATGAGAAATCCGAGAAAGTTCCGATAATGTGACAATGTCTGAAAAGTCCCATACGAACCATAGGAATAGTTAGGATACATATGTCATGACATAGGATCCGATATGTGTTATCATGTAAGACTACGTCTGGGATGTTGGCATCGACTTATGATTTACATGTAAGACCATGTTAGGGAAGTTGGCATCATATTTAATTTCGTGTCAGACCCTGTCTGGGACAATGGCATCGATATTTGATTACATGTATGACCAGGTCTGGGACGTTGGCATTGTACAAGCTTTCTGAGCTATCTGCGTATCCTATTTTATTTCGTACGGTTCAATGGGCATCCCGAGAAATGAATAACTATGTGAATGTATATCTGATCTAGGTACATATGAACTATATATAGAATTTGGCAATGAAATGTGAGTATGAATATGATCTTTGATATGTGAGCTACATGGAAATGTGATGTATTTATAGGTAAGTGATTATGAACAATTGAGCTAAATGAGAAATATGAATTTGCTATTATGCTATGCCATGATTCATAGAATAAATTGGTTTATAATTGTAATATGTGATAAGTTTATTTGTATATGGCTTACTAAGCTTTTGAAAGCTTACTTTGTGTGTGTTTGCATTGTTTTTTAGATATCGAAGCTACTAAAAGCTCGAGAATCATTGAGGATCATCACCACACTATCGAATTTTATTTTTGGTACCTTTTGAAAATGTATATAACAAAGTATGGCATGTATAGGCTAGGATTAACGTGGTATGTTTTGAGATGGATATATCATGCTGTGAGATATGGCTTGATTATGGTTGAACTCATGATTTGATTTTAGTTTATAATCTATGATACAAAAATGGTATTTTTCGTAAGTTAGTTGTGCGGTTGAAATGGTTGTGTTTAGATGGCATGATATGTGTATGTTTTGGTGAATTTGGCTGCCTATAAGTGTATTGAAATGATGCTATTTTGGTTGCTTTGTGTGCTTGAGATTAGGGTGGCAAATTGGCTTTGTAAATAGTCTATTTTTGTCCACACGAGCATGTGTCTCAGCCATGTGCAACACACGGTTATGTTACACGACCGTGTGTCCCCTGAGGTAGTCCTACAATTTAAAGTCAGTCTTGAGCACAGCTTAGACACACAGGCATGTCTGGTGGCCGTGTGAAGCACACAGCCTTGGAACATGGGCATGTGTGGATTTCGAAGGGTACACGGTCTAGACACACGGGTGTGTGGTTAGCCGTGTGACCCAAGTCAGTTTTAACCATGGCCAAGGCACACGGGAATGTCTCCGGTCGTGTGGTACAAGTCAGTATGTATGCCCTATTTAGCCACGCTTAGACAGACGGGTGTGTCTAATGCCGTGTGAGGTACATGGCCTGATCACACGGGCATGTGACCTCAGTAACTCTGAAAACTTGTTAAGTTTTTGAGAAATTTTGTACGTGCTCAGTTTAGTCCCGACCCCTTCCTAAAGCATGTTTAAGGTCTCGATGACCCAAGAAAGGGACTTTGAAATGATGTTTTACTATGATGCTATGATGTGTGGATGATATTTTTGAATTGATTATTAAATGTTACGATATGTTAGGCAATGCCTCATAACCCTAGTCTGGCAACGGATACGAGTTAGGGGTGTTACATCAATTTTGTGCTTTTAGCAGTGTCTGTTGAGCCATTTTTCGCCTTTGTGCAAATTTGTCAAAAATAACCAAAATTCATCAAAATTAATTATAAAATTAATTAAAATTCAACATGTTCATATTTTAAGTACACTTTAATTATTTTATAAAAATTAATTATTTTCCGACAGGAATTTTATAGAAACTGCATGAATTTAAGTTAAAAAGGGCATGAAAAAATGTGTATTTTTGTGTTTCCAATGAGACTACTACTCCTTTTTGTTTTGACTCGTAATTGTAGTGCCGTAAAAAAGATAGGATTCTTAGAAAGAAAAACTAAACACAAACAATATATATAAAAAAATCCTAATTAATCTAATTAAAAAATAAAGATTATCCATAATTAAAATAAGTATTAAAAATATAGACTCGAATAAAAATTAAAAATGTTTAAAATTAGTCAGAATCAGGTTCTAACTCCTCCATCATTGGTGCTTTGCCCCTCTCACACCCTGCCGATGCTTTAGTAGCTCACCTTCTTGAAGTTTAAGCTGACGGTGATAGCTCAGTTTGTGAATCACCATGCCCTTTGTTCAGTGGTCTAGTCCAAATACTCGCTTATAATCTAGTGGCACAATTAGGGTCTCCTTTTCCTCTTACTCATCATCATCATCATAATCTTCGTTGGTGCCCTCCTCGCCTGATAATGGGAATCACTTGAACATGTGAATCAGAATGTTGTCCATATCTTGCATCCTTCATGTCTGCCACTCCGAGATGGGCATGCCCGTGAGACCCATCATTTTTGACATGTGAGCTTTACTCTTTCTCTTAATCGGCCCTTAGGGACCGCTCTTATGTTTCATTCATTGTTCCTCCTCCCTATTTTGCTTCCACTAGAGCTCAATAAACTGACCATACAGGCTGTCACCAATCACGATCCTTGTCAGTCGTGTGAAAGGTTCAACGAGAGACACGGGCATCAACATAAAGTTGTGATCAAATGCGGAAGTACATACTTTTCTTATGACTTCTTCATATTCATTTTAACATTTCTTCATAAATCAGTGGCTGAAACAGATCTGATCCTACTGTAAAATAGAATTAAACATAGTCGTATTATATGTGGTAACATCAAAAGCATTATGGGTAGGTGTCAGGCGGGTGCAATTGGATTGAATCCAAATCTTGGCCATCGAAAACATGATGGTCATGGGAATTTCAGGGGCACCTCAGTATTGGTATGGCGAGTCCACTCACCACGCCCATTGTCAAACAATCTATTATACCCTTCATATCAAAATTCTCAAATGTGAATAAATCTATAGTTTCTAAATGGTTATAGGTATAAAACAAGGCATCATAATATTTGAAAAATTAGCGAGGTGCAATTGGCACCTCCTTGTCCTGAATGGTAATGCGAGTGATCATCTCACCCTCAGTGCTTGTGATTCTCCCTATCCTTTGAGGAGGCATAAAAATATGGGATTGTAACAAATCTCAGATGTCATCACAAGTGAACATGGTGGGATCGAACCCACGTTCCTGAATAAAAGAACGACCACTCATTTAGAGAAAGAACCTCTTGACTTCCCGGTTATGGAAGTGATTGGCATCAATATTGCTTGATGCTTGAGTGGTACATTGTTTTCATGGTGCCATTTTTTTCAAATTAAAGGAAATTAACACTGAACCCGAATGATAAAATTGATGAAAATAAAGTTAGACACAAAACCTCGGGTAGTTGCCAATGAAATTCATTTTTCAACCAGTGTGGAATATAATTTGAAATAGAAGATGAGAACTAGAAAACTATGAACAAAAGAGAGGAAGAGAACTTAGTTATGAAAATTGGAGGTAGGGGATGTGAAAATTCGAAGCTAGATTTTGAGGAAAAGGTTCAACAGCTAGAGGAGGGTGCTTACAACCCCTAATTTGGTTCGAAGTGCTCGTGTCATGCCATAGCCTATGCATGGCGTAACACAACGTTGATTCTAATCCTTCAGGATATGTCGAAGTCTTCTAGTTGTCCATTTTTTGTCCCTAATTAGCTACTATTTGGTCTATTATGTCCAAAACCTGATTTCTCCTAATTCTAACATCAAATTAAAAATCTAAATCCTAAAATCTAACAAACAATAAAAACAACAAAAAATAAAATATAAAATCAAACAAAATTTAAAAGCGAAGTCCTTTTTAGAGTCGGGATGATCCTTATCACCCCCGAAACTTCCAACTGGTCCTCAACATTTTAATCCATCGTTTGATCCATTGTCGATAAATTTGAACCAGAATCTTTAGTTGATTCCAATGATATTACCTTATCTTCAACCAAGACGACATCCACATCATGAGCCACTTTATGTCGAATATGAGCCAACCTCAAATTGTCTTCCTGCGTATTATTGGCTCAAGCTTCCTCCCCTCCATATCGTGAGAAAGTTTGGTTGTTCAAGTTTATCATTGTCGAACGAGCATGAGATAAGCTCGTTGATTTCTTTGGCTGACACCTCCTCAGTGATGGCCAAAAAGTGTATCAGACTCGTCTACGTTTTCATTAAGAATTAGTTGTAGCTTAAACTTACTTGTTAATTCTATTTCTACTGCTACATCTACATCTATGTTAATTGGATCAGAAATGTCTTTGGCTGTATTCAATGCATTTCTATCTTTGGATCCAAACTCTTGTTGAGTTTCACGAACTAATTCTAGATGGTTGTCGATAGTACATTGATCCTTCGGATTAGAATTGCAGATAGCATGTACGACCTCTTCCAATGGAGTACTTGCTTGGGATCTTTTATGGAAGAATTTCTCTAATTGATCCAACTGTTGTTGGATTCTTTTTTATTTAGCTTTGAGTTCTAGCTCGTGGCTTTTTTGTTCGGACGTATCCTCATACGAATCACAAGGAGTTTCAATTAGATATCCGAATGTTCCCAAATTTTGTTTTGATATCTCTTCCAATAGAATCTCTACTTTTGTTTGCTTTTGGCATGATTCCACTAATTGGTCCACCCGCTTTTAAATTTCTTCAAATTCAAGATCACGGTGAAATGTCTTATATAAATCCAAATTATGTGGGATTTTAGATGAATAATCGTAGTCTCTATTCCTACAATCATAACTCCACTGATTTGGTGAAACTTCTTGTGTCATACGTGGCCTTTGTTTGCTCTAATTTTTCTCAAGCAACTGCCCATATACATTATCATCCATTACTAAATCCAATTATTGTTAGAGTATGCCCAATGACCAATCATGAGATGATAGTAATCACATACTCGTTTTACCTTGTTTGTTAATATAATGCATTGCCATTGTTATTTTAGTTTCTTTTTCTATGTGTATAAATAAACTTGTTAATAATAAAGTCCTAAGAATAATATGATTATTCTTAAAAAGGTCCTTAATCAAGTATTATTGTGGGCTTGGACAACGATAATGCATTGAGGCCAATGTGTAGCTGATTGATTACAAAGTGTTGTCATTGATATAGGGATGTCAAAATCAACACATGAGTATGTGTTAGAGAACAACATACTGGATTGAGTTGCCTTGAGTATTTTTCTTTAATTATTATTTAATAGTTACAAATATTACTCATAGTGGTAACTATGTATATGATCCTCAGACTTGAGATCATCAATGTCCCAACATCATGAGTTGTATATTTTTATAAAGTGAAACATATATCATAATTGGTTGTGCTATAAAGACTGATGTTGGATATACTACAATCCATGTAGTGAGATATGGTTGATTAAGATAGGATTTATCCCTCCTACATAATGGGGGTAATATCTTAGGCCTCTTGATGGAGTGAGACTAGAAATGTAACGCCCCCTTACCCGAGACCGTCGCCGGAGTCGAGTATGAGGAGTTACTAGACTTAATTTAACATTTTAAAAACTTTGGATCATTTGTTTCTACATTCACAACTTTCTAGCTACTTCATCACAGTTACAAGAAAAATCATATCTCGAGTTACGAAACTCAAAATCAAGATCCGTAAATTTTCCCTGAATCTAGACTCATATACCTAATTACTAATTTTTTTATAGAATTTTTGGTTGGGCCAATTAGTACAGTTTATTAGTTAAAGTTACCCCTGTTTTAGGACTTGACTGGACTGACCTCTGTTTACTACGAACCATATTGATCTCTGTTAAAAATTCATATGACTATAATGTTTGTTTATTATGAAACTAGACTCAATTAGGATTCCAAGGATATATAATACACCACCTAACTATTTTTTTACTATTTATGGTGAGTTTCTAAAGTTGGAACAGGGGATCCAGAAATCGCTCTGGCCCTGTTTCACTAAAATTCAAATATCTTATAACATATAATTATTTTACCTATTTAGTTTATTTTATGTGAAACTAGACATATTAAGCTTCAATTTCATATTTAATTAATCACCAAATTCGATTTCTACGATTTTTAGTGAATTTTCAAACTCACATCAGTGTTGCTGCAATGTTCTGTTTAAGGCAAATTTTCATCTTTTCATGAGTTTTTATGAACTAGATAACCTATTAACCTTCCATGACATCAAACATAATTTAAACTAACCATTTCCATAACTTATCATTATCAAGCATTTTCTCAACCATCCCATCACCATATCATAGGATCATTTACACAAAATAGGTATATTGCTATACATGCCATACTTAAATTTACAAGCCATTTACCAAAAAGTCCTCCAGATAGTGTGATCGAGCCTTTGACCTATCCCGATTCCTGAGCTGGCTTATCCAAAACTGCAATGAATAAGAAGGAGGGAGTAAGCATAAATGCTTAGTAAGTTCATATGTAAATAACAAGTAACATAGCAATTAAACCATACAATATTAGCATGGTATCACCAAAACATAAATCACATCTCTAATCATCATTCATCATCTTACTACCTTATCGTTGTTGTATCAATACTCAACCCGAGGGTTAAGTACATACCTGTTCAAAGTATCCATTTCACAATACTTACCAGTACGTCCCTTTCATCTCGAGTATTCCTTCATTTGAGTAGAACTTTACCCGTTGAACACATCGGAATATAATTCGGATACATGGGAAGTTTGCACATAAGTGCCACATATGTAGCCAAGCTACCATGTAACCCGCCCATAAGCGAACTCGGACTCAACTCAATGAGCTCGGGCGTTCGCATCCGTAGGTGAACTCGGACTCAACTCAACGAGCTCGGATGCCTAGTTACATCTCACGAACTCGGACTCAACTCAACGAGTTCGGATGCTCAACCATCCTAGTGACATGTCACTTGTGTCCTAATCTATTCCTAAGGTTCAAACGGGATTTTCCTCGAACACATATCCTTGCCGTCTTCCGTAGAATACCGAAACCAATACTCGGTAAAAATTTATATTTAACAAGTAGCTCACATAATTTACATTTTATTCGAAATTAACCACAAAGCATATATTTCATGATAAAAATTAGCATATCATATAATTAACATCAATGGCTTAAAAATAACAATTATGCTACATTATTTACACATGAACTGACCTTGGTACCAAAATATAAAGATTTTGCAATTTAGTCCACAATCTTTTCTTTTCCTCGATTGGGGTCGATTCCACGTCTTTCTTGATCTAAAATAACACATTTAGCTTATTTAATACTCACATTATCAAATTAATTCTTAATTCAAATTTTGGAAAAATTACAATTTTACCCCTAAACTTTTGCATATTTACACTTTTGCCCCTAGGCTCAGGATTAAACTTTATTCCTTATTCTTATGTTTTATAACATGCTGATCACTTTTCTCTTCTATGGCAACATCAAATTCTCACTCTAACATATACTTATGACTATTAGGTATTTTCTGAGATTAAGCCTTTTTACTCGCTTTTTGCTTAAAATCGAGTAGTACAAGTTGTCTAACATAATTTAAAACCTCATATTCTATCATAAAACACCAAAATACACAAATTTCACCTATGGGTATTTTTCCAAATATAAACCCTAGGTTAAATTATTGCTAGCATAAGCTTTATCGAGTTACCGGGATCTCAAAAACGTAAAAATCATTAAAAACGGGGCTTAGAATCACTTACTATGAAGCTTGAAAGTTGAAGAAACCCTAGCTATGGTGAGAGCAAAATTCGGCAGCAACCCGATGGAGAAGATGACCATTTTGTGTTATTTTTCCCATTTTATTTCATTTAATATCCAAATGACCAAAATGCCCCTCCTTACTAAACTTTCAAAAATTCCTTCCATGTCCTAATTTTGCCCATGAACTTAAAATTGGTCAAATTTTTATTTAAGACCTCCTAATTAATATTTCAAAGCAATTTCATACTAAAAACTTCTAGAATGCAAGTTTTGCAATTTATTCGATTTAGTCCCTAACTTCAAAATTAAGCATTTTATGCATAGAATTTCTTCACAAGATTTTCACACAATCATGAAATCATATAATAAACCTCAAAATAATTATAAAATAATTATTTCTATCTCAGATTTGTGGTCACAAAACCACTATTCTGATTAGGCCTTAATTCGGGATATTACAAGAAATGCATGGTCATGCTCGAATAAGTTGATATGAGATATCACACTTATTTGTTTATTGTTGTCTACTCAAAATATCAAGAAATATGAGATTGGACTATACAAGTGTGACTATACCATGACTTGTGTCCAGTCTAGATATAAAGGATAAAAGGATATAACACATGAAAAATTTATCATAGAAAGGTTATGTTGAATCATGACTTCTTGTAACTTTGGTAGCAATGATGCATTTCTAAATGCCACTCATGGCTTGTAATGTTAGAAACATTCCAGTGTTACTACCAACATTACAAGAGCCTATAAGGTTACACCATATAGTTGAAGAGAACAGAATCCAAATACATTTGGTATTGTATTTAGTTGTCACATGAACTAAATTAATTGTTGAATTAATTTAATTTGATAGTTAAATATTAAAAACATTATATGTATAAACTTGTTTTACACAAATAGAGAACATAGATAAATTTAATGTATGAATTTAATTCATACAAAATATTAATTATATATTTTACCGAAATTATTAATACAGATAGTTATAATAATTTTGGACAAAAAAGGACATGGAAAGTAATATTTTGAAAGAATATAATCTTTTTCTTGACTTTCCAGTTGTTTCTCTAATAATAAATGAATAATCTCGTTTTTATTTTTTGATATATGATATTAAATTAAATAAAAGGAAAGTAATCCCTTAGTGTGTAACAACCCGTTTTTAGTTAAATCAGAACAGTGGTTTCAGAACCACAAATTTGAGGTTGATATATTTATTTTATTATTATTTTAATGTCTATGATAGTATGATTGTGTAAAAATTTCATTAAGAAATTTTATCGTTTGAGTGCTAAATTTGTTAAAAAGGACTAAATCGCGTAAAGTGTAAAACTTGAGTTCTATTAGCTAATGGTGTCTAATAGCTATGGAACCTTAAAGTAGAGGTCCTTATGTGGCAATTAGCCCATTAATGAGTTATTGGATGATAATGGCTTGTTATTTGGTGTAATTAATAAGTGTTTTAAAGGTTAATTTAGGAAATTAACAAATAAAGGTTAATTAAATAAAACTAAAACAAATTTTTCATCTTTATTTCCTATCTCCACCGAATGTAGAAGAAAACCTAGCCATTTTTGAGCTTGAAGTTTCGGCCATCTTCATCCTTGTCAAATTGATATGATTTCTATGTTTTTGAAGTCATTGTAGCTTAATCTAGCTAGCCCAAGGACTAATTTGCAAAATTGTTAAAGGTTTAGGGTTTTACCATTTATGAAAATGTGTGTATTTTGAATTTTGATGTGATTGCTGTTAGATAAACAACATTTTTTAAGTGATTTTTTGTAAAAATTGTCAATTAGGGATTAAATTGAGAAATGTGATAATTTATATGGTAAATTTGTGAAATAATGAAAAATATGGATTGCAATGTTAATAAGGGAAATTCGGCTAGCATGGGTAGGGACCTAATTGCATGAATTTTTATTTTTATGAGCTAAAGACTAATTTGTAAAGATGTTGAAATTCTGGGGGAAAAGTGTAATTTTACCATAATATGATTTTTAGACTAAATTGAATAGAATGATAATTGAATAAGTTGAATTTGTTATTATATAGATCAAGAAAAACGAAGTTCGAATCTAGATCGGGGGAAAAACAAAGTTTTGGACTAGTCGATCCATTTCGTCATTTTTGTAAATCGAAGCAAGTTCGTATTTTAATAAGCATTAATATAGCTGTGTTTTAAATGCTTTATATTTGTATTATTAATGAGTATGACCTTACAAAAATGTTCGACAAAGATTCAACAATCTGAAATCACGGTTGAACCTTAGGAATAGATTAGGATACGAATGACATGTCATTAGATGTTATGTGTTTTGGGTGCTGGTCTGTACATCCTACCAGTGGCTGAGTTATCTGGCTTGTGTTGCGAATTCTCGATAGCTTGTGTGAGCAGCATCGTGCAGCTACGTCATGACCGTCAGCTTGTGTGAGCAGACCCGTTGATAGCTCGAGAGTGAGTATTATATGAGATATGAGATTGAGATAGCTTCGGCTATGTATTGGCACTTAGGGTGCGATATTTTCTAAGTATCCGATATTATTCCAATTGGTTCAACGGGTATATTAAGGATATGGATGAGTATAAGATTGATATGAGTTAGTACAGGTATGCACATGAACCATACAAGTATTGAATCGAAGAAACTTGTGAATTTCATATCTAACATTGTGAATGAATATAGGATAGGTTTGTGGATCAATATGAGCTATGTTATCATATGTTAATTGCTTAAATTATGTATATATAAGTGTCAAGCCGTGTGGAAAATTTAATTTTCAAAAATTAGGTGCAGGATTCACACAGCCAAGACACACACCCGTGTGCTAGGCCGTGTGTCACACACGCTTGAGACACATGCCCGTGTTTCTACCTGTGTGAACAATTTGAAGCGTTCTGTTTCTAAATTTTTAGGATGCAGGGGACACATGACGAAACCACATGCTCGTGTGTCTATCCGTGTGGACCAAAATAGGCCATTATCAAGGCCACTTTTCTTACCCAACTTGTCATCCATTTACATCAACATATATGCACCTATACCAACCAATTCAAGATATTTAATCCAAACCAAATCATCACATGTACTCATACTTTCAACCTTACCTATTTGTATAATCAATCAAATTTACCAAAATTTAAATTCAACCGTATCAAACAATATATATACTGAACATGATTAGGCCTTATACAATTACATCATAATATGCTTAACACTAGCCATTCCAATGACAAGTTACAACATCATTTGACATGTTTTAGCCTATACATGCCATTATACCAAAAGTTAGCTTATTTCATATACCGAGAAGTTCGAGAGATAGTATGATGTGGCTCCAACCAAGTTCCAACCTTCACGAGCTTTCGAGTACTATAAAATAGAGGGAAAAAAACAAAGTAAGCATTTAATTCTTAGTAAGTTCACATAACGGAAATTAACTTACCACTCATGTCCATTTAAAATAAACATATAAATAACATGCATCCAATGCAAATTGGCTAATTGCCTAAACACATATACTCATCAAACAAGTTTGTCATGAATTCAAAGTACTTTTCAAGTAACAAAGATGAGCTCATCGTATAAACATTTCAATATATTTTCAGGTAGATACAATTATTGATTTATTCAGACCTTAACTTAATCTATATCGAAAATTTGCCTGTTGAACCTTATGAAATATCGATGGATATCGAGTAGTACACATGGAGTGTACGAATCTATAATTTGTCAATTCATTCAGGAGTGTTCATGAGAACAGTTAAACATGAAGCACTCTCTCGAGCCATATCATGGGAAGCTCAAGTGAGCCATGTAACGAGAAGCTTATCCAGGCTATATAACAGGAAGCTCATAGGAGCCATAATCGGGAAACTCATGTATGCTAATAACGGGTAGCTCCGAAGAGCCATTTATCGAGGAAATCCAGATAACGATATATTAGGAAGTTCAAGTGAGCCATATCAGAAAGTTCCGGAGAGCCATTAATCAAGAAGCTCATGAAGAGACATATATCGGGATGCTCATAAGAGCTAAAGTGTGTCCACAACACATGTAGGATTACAACCTCTCAAGATGCTTTGAAGAGCTATAATGGGAAGCTTGCAAGAACTATATAACGAGAAGCTCGAGAGGGCTAATAATAGGATGCTCTTTAGAGCTGTGATGTGTCTGCAACATATGTAGGACTACAACCAATTCGGGAAACTTGCATCCATTGATTTTCATTTGTTCAGATGGGACTAAACATTTAACGGGCATTTTGGATATATAATTTTTTTCATATATAAAATAAATTCATAATTCACATATACGATATTCAATTCAAACATGAAAATATATATCAATTCGATTACACGAACTTACCTCAACACTAGGTCGTGTATGAAAATCTACTAATTCGACACTTTTTCTTTCCTTTGATCTAACTCCTTATTTAGTCTTTCTGGATCTATATAAATGAATTTAATCAACTTATCACATTTCACATTCAAATCAACCCAATTCACATCTTAGGCAAAAGTACCATTTTGCCTCTATACTTTTCATTAATTCCAATTTCATCCCTGGGCTCGGAAAATGAAATTCATGAAATTTAATCCTTATTCCAAGCCTAATCGATTTTTACATATAATATTTACAGTACATATATTTCATAAAAAATCAGAAATTTTCCATGAATTTTACATCTTTACAATTTAGTCTTTAAATCACAATTTCATGAATATTCACTTTACAAAAGTTGTTTATCTATCAACTACCTTTCAATTTCTACCATAAATTTCAATATTTCAGCATATACATTCATGGAAAATTTTTAATACCTTGATAACTTTTCAAATTGATCTTGAAAATGTAATAAATACTAAAAACGGGACATGGTTACTTACCCAATTAAGCTTGCTTGAAGTTCTTTCTCTTAGCTAGGGTTTCCATAAAAGTAATTTGGGGAAGATGATGAAATAAGATGATATTAGGCTATTATCATCTTTATTTATTCCAAATTCCAATTTAGTCCTTTTCTTTTTCTAATTTTCCAAGGATGAATCATCATAAACATCTACTAACTTCTCTTAATGGTCTAATTACCGTATAAGGACCTCAATTTTTGAATTCCATAGCTATTTGATACTTATAACTACTAGATCTCAACTTTTTCATTTTATGCAATTTGGTCCTTTCTATAATTAAACATGTAATCGGTAAAATTTTCTTATCAAAATTTTCATGTAACATTCCTATCGTAATGCAGACCATGCAATAATATTAAAATAAATTTTCTTTTTGACTCAGATTTGTGGTCCCGAAACCATTGTTCCGATTTCATTGAAAACGAGCTGTTATAGGGATATTACACAAACCCTATCGTTCTCCCCTATTTAAGCTTCAGAAATTCCTTCTTCATTTGTTCAATGAAGAGCCTATTGATGAACTTCTTCCGAATTTTCCTCAGGAAAAATTCCCAGTTCACCTATTCTCTGGGGATCATGTTGGTCATGGTAGTCCACCATTGGTACGCTTCATCTTCTAACAAAGAAATAGCGCACCTTAGACTCTCAGCTGGGGAGAATTGTAGCTCTTCTATTAACCAAAAAACTCAAGAGATCCAGTTCTTTGCCTCCCCAGGATCATCCTTCTCACTTTCTCTAAATTCCTTCGCACCACGCTTATGAACAACCTTCATTGGGTCCCCATGCAAAACTGTTACAAAATGAACTGGAGGTGCAGGATTTACTGGTGATGCAATTGTTACTATTCTACGGTCTCTTCTAGTCTTACTATTTCATCACATTGTCAATACAAAGAGGATGGCGCAGGACCCATTTACCTATCGAACAACCACCCCATGATGTGGCCGATCATCTTCATGAGAGTTTCTCTAGCTTAGGCTCTGAAAGCTCACCGACTTATTGTGGGCCCTTGCTACTAGCTTGTGGAGGAGCATTGCTCTCGATCTCTTCCCCCTCAACATTCCTAGAGTTTACTGACATGTTCTTGTCTTTGCTACAAAACATAAACTTAAATTAGCAACACTAATGGGGATTATGTCAGACTTATGTAATATGCATCGTGGAGTTTCTAATTAACGTTATTTTTCGAGAATCAGCTAAACCAAAGCTTTGATACTAATAAAACTGTAACACACTATATTCGATCCATTCGTCAAATCCGGGTAAAGTGTCACAAAGTAAAACTAACTGGACCAATGAAACCATTCGAAATCCAATCATTTTAGTTTGGCGGATATTCTGTGAAGTAGGATGATAACCCAAAATATCAAATAATATATATTAATTTTTATTTTTTAAAAGCAATTTAAAACATTATTACACTTATTATAAATAAGCTCTGAGTATGCAGCATTTAGTGAAAGCTTTATAAACATTCGCTGGTTTGGACAAAACCACAATCGAGTTATCACTCATGCAGAAGTTTAAAATTCATATCTAATTAGCTAACATCATGATAAACAGTTTGGCGTAAATTTTAGCAAGACTGCTCATGAAAATTAAAAATTAAAAATCATCCTTTTAAAAAAAATTAAGTTCAAACTAGTGGAAACTAACATACATCTTATTCCTCAGTGATTTCATGATACGTCCAACCTAAAAGCCTGAAAATGGGAAGAAAAGAAACTAAGTTCATAATAACTTAGTGTGTTCCAAGGAAACATAACCTTGTAATGGGGATCAACAAACACTACTAGATTAAGACTTAGACCGACAAAATAGCACGCCACTTCTGGCAGATACAATTTCCATTTTTGAAGTATCCACTAGCGGACACTTCCGTAAGGAGACACAACCCAGTGACAGACACTACCTGCTATTAGAGACCCGTATATGACGAACACAAGGCACATTGCTTTATCATACGCCACCTTTGTGAACTACCCCATTATGACTATTTCACGTACTTTTTACACTTCATGCAATATCCATAATTGTCTAACATAATATACTGATTTTATTTGTATACTCCATTTCTTGTGCTAGCTTCTAATCCTAGTTCCAAAATACCAGTAATCCTACATCTTCATACCGCTCCATAGAGCCAGTAGACCAGTCATAACCTCTGTACCTCCATCATTCCTCCTGTGATTTGAATACATTAGTATTCCCCCGCAAGTTTGAGTATTCACCAGTCACGGTTTGCACCAAAATGTCATACTAGAGGCAAAACATAATATACTGGTTCTTCTTTCATCATCATACACATCCACTCTCTGATACCTCCTTACACCATTCTAGATACAAAGCTTCTGTACCAAGGAAAGAGCATTTGTAACAGCTCATTTTTAGTAAAATCGGAACAATGGTTTTGAGACCAGAAATCCGGATCGAAAATAAAAATTATTTTTATATTTTTGCATGATTTGCATTTAGATAGGAATATCATGTGAAAATTCTGATGAGAAAATTTTATCGATTTAGTGCTTAATTACGGGAAGGACCAAATCGTATAAAATGCAAAAATTGAATTCTAGTAGCTATAAGGATCAAGTAGCTATGGAATTCAAAACTTGAGTTCCTCATATGGTAGTTAGACCATTAATCAAAAGTTAGTAGATATTTTTGATGATTCATCCATGGAAAAATTAGAAAAGGCTAAGGACTAATTTGGAAAGTGATAAAATTAAATATGATAATTAAATTAAATAGACATATCATCTTATTTTATATCATCTTCCCCAAAATTTGCATGGAAACACTAGGAGAAAGAGAAGACACTAATCAAGCTTAATTGGGTAGGTTTTCTTGTCTTGTTTTTTGTAATTTTTATATTTTTAAAACCGGGATAGTTTACTCTATCTATTTGCGGAATTAATTTGAAAGTTATCAAAGTATAGAAATTATGCCATGGATGAATACACTGAAAGTTTAAAATTTATGGTGGAAAATGAAAGGTTGTTGATAGATAAACATCTTTTACAAAGTGATTTTTCATGAAAACATGATTTAGGGACTAATTTGAAAGTTGTGAAAATTGAAGAAAAATTTTGAAATTTATGGAATACATGTGCTGTAAATTGTATATTAAAATTTTGGTTAGGCTTGGAATAGGGAGTAAATTGCATGAATTTCATTTTTCGAGCCTAGGGACGAAATTGGAATTTATGAAAAGTTTAAGGGCAAAATGGTAATTTTTCCTAAGATGTAAATTGAGTTTAATTGAATATGAAATGTGATAAATTGATGATTAAATTCATTTATATAGATCTAGATAACTCAAATTCAAAGTTAGATCGAGGAAATGAGAGTTTCAGATTAGTAGATATATTTACGCGAACAAGTGTCAAGGTAAGTTCGTGTAACTTAATTGAGCATGTAAATATGTTGATTTGAATGTTGTATTTGTACAGAATGTGATTTATATTTATGTGAATTAATTAAATGTTATAATATAAGAATTGAATACATGCTTGATATTGTTTGAAAAGGGTTAAGTTCTGTTTGAATATTGGATTTCGATGGACAAATGTGATTTCCCCTATTGAATCAAATCTTGCATTTGTTGCTAACAAGATTTAGCTCGGACAAGTAATCCTATTGACCTTATTACAGAAAGAATTTAGCCTAGACTGGTAATCTTGATATAAGCCCTCTTGAACATATGTTATAGATAGGATTTAGCTCGGACACGTAATCCTAATTAAGCTCTTATGAGCATATGTTGGAAATAGGATTTAGCTTGGACAAGTAATCTTGTTGTATAATATGTGGCTTGAGAGTGTGATTTCTAATTAAGTGTCATAATGGGTACTCTTGAATATGAATTGACGGGTTATTGAATTGTACACCTTGAGTGTACTATTTGAGTATCCATAGGAATTTCAATGATTTAATGGACAAAAAACTTGACATGATATGAGAATTATGAGATGAAATGAATAATGTCTTGAAAGAATATAGCATGATAAGCTCATCTATGTTTACTTGATGTATATGAGAATTTTGTGACTAACATGTTTGATTGAGTGCATGTGTTTAGGCAATTTCGCCAAGTTGATGGAAACATGTTAATATATGCTAAATTTTAAAAAAAGAGATTGGTAAGTTTAATTCTAATTATATGAACATACTAAGCATAATATGCTTACTAGTTTTTCTTTTCTCTATTTTATACTACTGAAGCTCGCGAAGGTTGGTGAACGGTTGGAGCATCATCACACTATCCACAAGCTTGTATAGGTAACTTGGCCATTATTGGCTTACAAATGTTGTGTAACAGCCCGGTTTAGACCCTAGTCAGAATAGTAGTTTTGGGACCACAAATTCGAGTCAAAAAAGTATTTTTAATATTATTTTTCGTGTTTACAGCATGATATATGATATGTGTGAAATTTTCGTATAAAAATTTGATAGTTTGTGTGCTTTTTTTACAAAAAAGACCTAATCGCAGAAAATGCAAAAGTTGCATTCTATTGTTAAAAGTGCTTGAGTGTTATGGTTGTTATAATCAAAGGTCCTTGTGATGATATTAGACCATTTGAATGATGGATGGACATAAATGGGCTTGTATTAAGTGATTTTTATATGGTTTGATAAATGTTAAATTAGTAAATGGCTTATTAATGTTATATTAATTCAAATAAAACAAAATGGTAATAATTTTTTTTCATATTTGCACCAAAAATACAAAGAAAGAGAAAAGATAAAAGTTCATTTAGGGTTCGACTATAGTTGAGCTTGATTAAGGTATGTATTTTGTTCAGTTTTCGATAATTTTTACGTTTTTGAGATTGTTGCTTAGTAATCTATCAAGCCTATGTCTCAATTTATTAATTTGATGATGAATTTGAGTTATGCCACTGATGAAATTGTAAGCTTTGTGATGTTAGTTGATGGAAAATGAAAGATATGTGTTGGGTTAATATGTTTTGTATTTGAATTTTTGATGAATTTGAGTATTTTGGAATAATTTGTGAAAATCAAAAATTGAGGGGCTAAAATGTAAAATAAATGAAATATGTGGCCTTATATAAGCTAAGGGAAAATTTGGTCTAGAATGTGTAATATGAAATTATGTGTATTTTGTGATCTTATGAATTAGAGAATAAATTGTTAAAATGTGAAAATGTTAGGGCTAATTTGTAAAATGTCCTAAATACATGTATATGGATTGAATTGAATGATTTGTTGAATGAAAGAGTTAAATTTGAATGTGTATAGATCAAGAACCAAAGAAAACAGAATTAGATTGGGGAAAGTCGAAAGTAGTTAAATAGCTGTTCGTTTTCGTTCTTTCTCGTACGAGGTAAGTCGATATACAAATAATTGTGTTTGAATTGAATTATTATTGCTTATATGCTATTGAATAGTGATGACTAGCTATTTGAGTTGAATATGAGAAATCCAAGAAAGTTCTGATAATGTGACGACGTCTGAAAAGTCCCGTACGAACCATAGGAATAGTTAGGATACATATGTCATGACATAGGATTTCGATGTGTGATTTTGTGTAAGACCACGTTTGGGACGTTGGCATCAATTTGAGATTTACGTGTAAGACCATTTCTGGGACATCGACATCGTATTTGATTTCGTGTAAGACCCTGTCTGGGACAGTGGCATCTATAATTGATTACATGTAAGACCACGTCTAGGACGTAGGCATTGTACGAGCTTTCTGAGATATCCGTGTATCCTATTTGTTTCCGTACGGTTCAATGGGCATTTCAAGAAACGAATAACTATGTGAATGTGTATCCAATTCAAGTATGTTTGAAATGTATATCATTTTTGAAAATGAAAGGTAAGTTTATGTACGTTTGTAGACATATGATATATTTATGAATTATTATCATAAGAATGAGATGTGTTATATGTAAGTGAATTATGATCAAACAAGCTATATGAGACATACAGATATGTGAGTATTTTTCCATGAGCTACATGAATGAATTGGTTTAAAATTGTGTTATATGATAAGTTTATTTGTATATGGCTTACTAAGCTTTTGAGAGCTTACTTTGCGTGTTTTTCAATTGTTTTATAGATTATCAAAGCTACCGGAAGCTCGAGGATCGAGGACCATCACCACACTATCGAACTCTATTTTCGGTACCTTTTGAAAATGTGAATATTGAAGTATGGCATGTATAAGCTAGAAGTATGTGAATATGATTTTTGAAGTGTATATCATGCCATGTGATATGGCTAGATTAAAGTTGGTATTTGGTTTGGATTTTGGTATATAAGTTGTGTTAAGAAATGGTATGTTTTGAACTGCATAATTGGCCTAGTGAGAAATGGTCAATTTGATAAGTTAGTTATTTGAATTAGTTATGGAAATGGTATGATTTTTATATGAAAAGTGAGTGTGAAAAATTAGGATAATGACATGTATGAATGAATGAGTTTGGTATGTGATTTTGGTATGTTTTGGTTTGGATAATAAGAATGAAATTGATTGGTGACATTGTGGATTGAATTATGCATGCTTGAATATGGTTTTGGTTGCTATTTGGTCATGAATTATGCTTTGATTTTGGATTTGTAGGGATGACCATTAAGGGTGGAAAATTGGCTTTGCGAATGGTCTATTTTTGTCCACACGGGCAGAGACACGAGCATGTGTCTCAGACGTGTGCGACATACAGTTATGTTACATGGCCGTGTGTCCCTTGGGGTAATCCTACAATTTAAAGTCAGTCTCGAGCATGGCCTAGACACACGGGTGTGTCTGGTGGCCGTGTGAGGCACATAGCCTTCGGACATGGGCGTGTGTGGCCATTTCAAAGAGTACACGGGCTAGACACATGGGTGTGTGGTTAGCCATGTGACCCAAGTTAGTTTCGACCACGGGCAAGGCATACAGGCATGTCTTCGACTGTGTGGTACAAGCCAGTATGTATGCCCTGTTTTCACACGGCCTATGTCAGAGGCGTGTTTGATAATCGTGTGAGTCACACGGCCTGTTCACACGGGCGTGTGACTTGTGATTGCATACTTTTTCTAAGTGTCCAAAAGCTTTTATATGTGATCGGTTAGTCCCGAACCACTCTTAATCATGTTTTAAGGTTTCGTGTAACCTTGTAAGGGACAATGTGAATGTTTGTGAATAGTTTATGATAATGAATGCATAAAAATATGTAAATGACGTGTAATATCTAGTAATGCCTCGTAACCCTATTCTGACGATGGATACGGGTTAGGGGTGTTACATATGATTGGTATCAGAGCTATAGTTTAGTCGATTCTAGGACTAACATATCGTATGTGAGTCTAGCTATACATGCCATATTTATAAACTGTTATAGTGTGATGAATCTTGATAGTTAAAAATGTGTTTTTATATAGTAAATGGATCCCGAACGAGCAGTAGCTGACGATGTTAAGAGTAATGCACCTGCTGCCACTCAAGGGCCAATGCAATCTGATTCTAGACTTATTTCGAGTAGCCATGAGGGAGAGGCTAAGCAAGCATTTTACCAAATGATGAATGATTGGTTCACTCAGTACATGAGAACTAATCCGGCTGCTCCACAACCTTCACCCTCGCCTAATCCTTCACAAGTCCTTGTCATGCCACAAGTTAATTTGATTCAGTTAAATAAGCCTCCGGTTGATAAAATTAGAAAATATGGGGCTGAAGAGTTTCATGCTACTGCAGATGATGATGCTGAGAGAGCTGAGTTTTGGCTCAAGAATACGATTCAGGTATTCGATGAATTATCTTGTACTTTGGAAGAATGTGTTAAATGTGTTGTTTCATTTCTGAGGGATACCGCGTATCAGTGGTTGAAAACTTTGATATCAGTGGTTTTGAGAGAACGAATCACCTCAGATTTCTTCCAAATTAAATTCTAAAAGAAATACATCAGTGAAAGATTCATTGATCAGAAACGCAAAGAGTTTTTTGAGTTGAAATAGGGCAGTATGTCTATTACTAAATACTTGCGAGAATTCATGAGAATGAGCCAGTATGCACGAGAATGTGTCCCAACTGAAGTAATAATGTGTAAAAGGTTTGAAGATGGCTTAAATGAAGACATCCGTTTGTTAGTCGAAATTCTGGAAAAAAAAAGATATGGTGGTGTTTGTTGAAAAAGCGTGTAAAGTTGAAGAATTGAGGAAAGAGAAAAGAAAAGCCAATTCAGAAGCTAGAGAGGTGCAAAAAAGATCATCGAATAAGTCATTTCAGTCAACATGAAAGAAATTTTGAGATGATTATAGTCGTTCAAAGGCTAATGTGGGACATTAGAGTAGAGATCGTACTAGATCACATTCGAGCTTCAGAGCTCCAGCTACTTCTGTTGCAAGTGTTGAAAATGCCCAATCCGATCGAACCGAGTGTAGACACTATGGTAAAAGACATCCAGGAAGTTGTAGATTGAATGATGGAGCTTACTTCAGATGTGGACCTTAGATCACTTTATCCGTGAATGTCCTGAGTCTGTAGAACAAGAGATTGTGCAAAACCCAAGGTCGAGTGGCAATATAGCTCGAGGTAGACCACTCAGAAACACAAGTAATTTGAGTGGCACGCAGAGAATGACTAAAGACACTGCTGTTAGATCTGAGGCTCGAGCACCTGCCAGAGCTTATGCTATTCGAGCTCACGATGAAGTTTCGTCTCTAGATGTTATTACTGGTACTTTCACTCTCTATGATACTAGTGTTGTTGCATTGATTGATCTTGGATCAACTCATTCTTATGTATGTGAGACTTTAGTATACAGTAAGACTTTGCTTGTAGAGTCTACTGAATTTGTGATTAGAGTATCGAACCCCTTAGGTAGATGTGTTTTGGTTGATAAAGTATGCAAGAACTGTCCGTTAATGATTTGAGATAATTGCTTTCCGGCTGATTTGATGTTGTTACCATTTGACGAATTTGATATAATTCTGGGTATGGATTGGTTAACACTGCATGATACGATAGTGAACTGTAAGCAAAAGACGATTGACCTGAGATGTTAGAATAATAAGATAATTCAGATTGAGTCTAATGATTTGAATGGTTTGCCGGTAGTGATTTCTTCAATGTTAGCTCAGAAATATGTGAGAAAGGGGTATGAAGCTTATTTTGCTATGTGCTCGACACTAAAGTGATCGAAAAGAAAATTGAATCAGTACCTGTTGTTTGTGAGTTTCCTGACGTGTTTCCTTAAGAATTACTGGGATTACCTCTAATACGAGAAGTTGAGTTTGGTATTGAGTTAGTTCCAGGAACTAATCTGATATCAATAGCTCCATATAGAATGGCTCCAGCCGAGTTAAAAGAATTAAAGCCTTAGTTGCAAGATTTGATCGATAGAGGATTCGCAAGACCAAGTTTCTCACCTTGGGGTGCTCCTGTTCTGTTTGTGAAAAAAGAAAGATGGCACGATGAGAATGTGTATTGATTATTGTCAGTTAAATTAAGTGAATATCAAGAACAAATATCCTCTACCTCGAATTGACGATTTGTTTGATCAGTTGACAAAGATGGATTTGAGATCGGGTTACTATCAATTATGAGTTAAAGACTCTGATGAGCCAAAGACAGCTTTTCGAATGAGGTACGAACATTATAAGTTTTTAGTTATGCCTCTTGGACTAACAAATGCACCTACTATTTTTATGGACCTAATGAATCAGATCTTTAGACAATATTTTGATCAATTTGTAGTTATGTTTATAGATGACATCTTGATATATTCTCGTAATGAATCTGAGCATGCCGAACATCTGAGAATAGTGCTAAGCAGTTGTATGCGAAGTTTAGCAAATGTGAATTCTGGCTACAAGAAGTCAATTTTCTGGGACATGTTGTGTAATAACCCGATTTAGGGCCTAGTCGGAACAGTGATCTCGGGACCACAAATTTGAAGATAGAAAAATTATTTTTATTATTTTTATGAGGTTATGGTACTATTATATTAGTGCATGAAAAATTTGGTTAGTTAATTTTAATGTTTTTAAGCTTGATTGCGATAAAGGACTAAATCGCATAAAAGGCAAAAGTTGCATTTTAGTACCCAAATGTGTTAAATAGCTAGAGAATCAAAATTTGGAGTATTTAAAGGAAAATTAGACCCTTTTTAGAGTGCTTGGCCGGCCATGGGAGACAAATTGGTCAAAAAGTCCAAGTTTGGTTGGGTTTGGTGGCTAATTTGACTAAAATGGGAATAAAATAAGAAAAAGATGATATCACCTTCTCATTTTCTTCTCCATCACCGAAAATATCAGCCAAAATAGAGGTTTGAAAGCTCAAAAATCTGCAGCAACTTAAAGCACTCATAAGTGATTTTAATGAGTTTTTTTCAAGATTTTTATATTTTTGAAACCCTTGAAGCATGAGCTTTCCAATGAGGGTGATATCTTACAAAATGGTCAAGAGTTTAGGATTTTTCCATGGATATATTTGTGATATATGCTGAGTTTTTATGGAAGAATATGAGTCTTATTTGTGTTATAAACAACTTTTGTGAAATGTGTTAGCATGAAAACACCTAAAAGGACTATTTTGCATAAGTTGCAAAATAGGTGGTTAATGTGTGAAATAGTGAGAATTTGGAATTGCCATAGTAGGAAAAAGAGTTTAGCTAGGCTTGAAATACGAAGAAATTCGATAAAAATCAATTTTCGGGCATAGGAGTAAAATGGTCATTTTACCATGGCCTAGGGGCAAAATGGTCATTTTACCAAAGTTGTGAATTTATGAATGCCTAATTGTGTTTAGTGACTAAATGGATGTATATTGTTATTATAGATCAAGATTTTCAAAAACTGAGCCTAGATTGGGGCAAAGCCAAGCAATCCGAATAAGCTGGCTAGTCAAGTACTTTTTGTAAACCGAGGTAAGTTGTATGTAAATAATAAAACTACACTGTTAATACTTGTATTCATATTGTCATTAAATTGATATTACATCATTGAATTGATATTGTACTAGTTGTTAAGTTATAAATTGAGAATGCCTTGTAATATTGAGATAGTAGAAATATTCCGTTTAAACCTCAAGATATGAACTGGATATTTGTGCCAAGACATTGGTTGATTTGTGCGCCAGTGTAAGACATGTCTTGGACATGCTTCGGCCATATTATGAGAGCCAGTGCAAGACCATGTCTGGGACATGGCATCGGCATAGAGATGAGCACTAGAGTAAGACATATCTGGGACATGCATCCGCCTCGATAGAGATAGCCAGTGTAAGACATGTCTGGGACACGCATCGGCTAGGAGTTGTGTTAGTGTAAGACATGTCTGGGACATGCATCAACACACATATATGAGAGCCAATGTAAGACCATGTCTGGGACATGGCATCGGCAATATATCCCATGTTGAAGGTTCATGGAATATCCAGTAGTATTCCAACAGTTCAATGGTGAAAGTTATAGTTCAATTTTGATAAAGAAAGGATGATCATGTTGTGAGTGTTACAGGTACCTATATGATAAGCATGAGTAACGAACTTAATTTAGAAAATGAGACTCGAGTAGATGATAATGATTAAGTTATGTTTACCTTTGAGCTATAAGCATGATGGTAAATGGTGAGATTGTTGTATAGTTATTTATATGCAACTTACTAAGCTTTATGCTTACTCCCTTTCCTTTCCTTTTTCTTTCAGTGTCACCAAGCTAGCTTAAGAATCCCATAAAGTCAGAGATATCAATCACACTATCAGCTGCAATACTCGGTATAGCTTGATTTATACTTTTGAAGGAGAAATGTATAGGGCTAGACTAGGATGTTAGATTAAGAGAATTATTTATGTATTTTGGCTCAAGTCAAAAGCCCTTCATTTTGTATCAAGCCTAGAATTATGGCTATTATTTACTTGATGAATATATACAATGTTCTTTCTATGTATGAATTGGTGTCCATTATGATGAAATTTGTATATTGAAATGATCTTGTATAGGTTGTGCAAAATAGGTGACAAGATAGCCTACTTTGTCCATACGGGTAAGACACACGGGCATGTGCCTAGGCCGTGTGTGACACACGGCTCATGCCCATGGGTGTGTGTTGTGACTGTACGTCCCCTGCACTTAAAACTTTAAAATCATTTTAGTACACGGGCAAGCCACACAGGCGAGTGCCCAGGCCATGCCATAAAATCAGTATGCATGCTAGTAGTACACGGGCAAGAAACACGGACGTTTGTCTCGACCGTGTGAAGGACACGGTTATAGGCAGGGGTGTGTGCTTGGGCCATGTGGTTTTGGCAGAATGCCCAGGTTTTCAGACACGGGTTCGGGATATGGGCGTGTCCCTAGCACACGGCCGTGTGTTCTATATCCACACAGGCGTATGGAGTCTTGATGCATGAAACTTTTCTATGTTTTTCATGCGTTCTCGGTTGGGTTCTGAACCACCCTAGATGTATGATTTGGGCCTCGTAAGTCTGTATATGAGATAGATTGTATGTGAAAAGAGAAGTTTTTAAATTGTTTGAATTTTTTATGTCCCGGTTTTGTATAGTTGGTTGAGTCAAGAAAGGTAACACCTTGAACTCTGTCCCAGCATCGAATACGGGCAAGGGGTGTTACATGTTGTGTCAGCATCTAGTATCCGAGTTAATCTGAGCAAGATTTCAGCTATTTTGGATTGGAAGCCTCTGAGAAATATTTCTGAAGTCCGTAATTTTTTTAGACTTGCTGGTTATTACCAACGGTTCGTAAAAGGCTTTTCTATGATCGTGACTCCGTTGACGAAATTTCTTTAGAAAGATGTGAAATTTGAATGGTCTGAAAAGTGTCAGAAAAGCTTTCATTAGTTAAAAGCCCTATTAACTAAAGCTCCGGTGTTAGTACAACTAGAATCAGGTAAAGAATTTGTGATTTATAGTGATGCATCGTTGAACGGCTTAGGTTGTGTTTTGATGCATAAAGGCAAAGCTATAGCCTATGCTTCGAGACAGTTAAAGCCTCATGAAAAGAATTATCTAACATACGACCTTGAATTAGCTGCTATTGTATTTGCTTTAAAAATCTAGCAACACTATCTATTTAGTGAGAAATGTCATGTATATTCTGATCATAAAAGTTTGAAATATATGATGACTCAGAAAGATTTGAACCTGCGACAGGGAAGATGGCTAGAATTACTAAAAGACTACGAGCTTGTTATTGATTATCATATGGGAAAAGCAAATGTTGTTGCTGATGCATTGAGTCAAAAATCATTGTTTGCATTGTGTGCAATGAATACTCATTTAGTTCTGTTTGATGATGGTTCAGTATTAGCCGAATTGAAAGCGATACCGTTATTTATTCAGTAGATTTGTAAAGCTCAGAAGGTTGATAATGAGATTATAGCAAAACGAGCTCAGAGTGATTTGGATTCTAATTCTGAATATAGAATTGATAATGCTGATTGTCTGAGATTCCGAGATCGTATTTGTGTTCTTAGAAATCCAGAGTTGATTTAGATGATTTTGAACGAAGCGCGCACAATAGTCTTTTATCTGTTCATTTGGGAAGTACGAAAATGTATAATGATTTGAAAAAGTATTGCTGGTGGCCCGAAATGAAAAGAGATATCTCTGACTTTGTTTTAAAATGTTTGATCTATCATGTAATTCCCCAAAAATCCTGAACTTTCTTTTTTTTTCGGTTGTGATAAAAAGTGTGCTTAATACTCCTAGTCAAGTGTTATTTATGTGATAATAGGCCTTGGTTAAGTTTTGAGTTCGAACTTTGGGGTGAAGGAAATTATAGTTTAATAATTAAAAGATCCTTGATGGTAAGGAGGTTGGTTTTTAAATGAATGAAGGAGGAATTAGACACAAGGAGCCTTGTGTTGGAGTGGCAAGTAGCGTCCCTTGTGGGGCTTAGAGGTGGCGTCACATGCAGGGCAAGGAGGTTTGGGGTTCGAATCCCTCCTTGCTCAAAAGAAGGATTTATTTTTACTCAATGAATGGCCAGTGGTGGCGTTGGATGTAAACTCTGAAGGGACTGATTAGAGGAGAAATTTAAGGAAAGGATTAAGGAGTTATCAGGGAGAAAAGTTAGGAGATGAGGGGGTAGATAAGTGAAGCTGAATTGGGAATTTAGGGATAGGAAATTCGACTATAGTCTATATATAGGTGCCGATTGTGGGGATTCTAAGTTAATGTCGAATTCTTCCTCTCTATGTTACCGAAAACACTTTTCTATCCAAAGATCTAAAAGACAAAATCCCTTATTCTTTCTCTTTTATTTTGTGCCGATTTTCCATTCTTTCTCTACTCAAATTCTCTTTTAATTCACCTTTGGTTTTAAACGATTCCTACTTCTTCTTCTTTATGCCGAATAACCCCTTTCACCATACAAATCTCAAAAGCTGAATACCCTTTTTGTTGAAGGCCCTCTGTGTCGCCACTACACTCTCTACTTCTGCCGATTCTTGTGTTAGTGCTTGCTCTTTCAGTCAGTTTTCCTAGTACCAATTTCTTCTCTCCCTTACCTTTTCTAAATCGATTTTGGTAGGGGATTAGTATCGAATCTCGGCGTTCAAATCTCTGCCAAATCGCTCCTTAGGCGTTTTGGGGATTTTGGGTAAGTGTCCATCTTTTATTGATTAAGGTTGGCTGAAAGGTCATGGATGATTTAAGAGTGACTTAAGATGACTGCGAGTCATTTGTTGTTTAGTTCTTAATGATTAAGATGGATGCATATTTAAGAAATATTCGTGATTAGTGATCAAGGAAGGGTTGTTAAGGCTTGTCGTTCAAGGTAAGGCAAAGGTGAGATTTTCAGTTTGTAGTGATCGTATTTGATAAGTGTGTGATTAATCATTGAGTGACATCATTTTTAAGTTCGCGGCTAAGGAGATCGCAGCACGTTCTAGTACCAGGTGTGTACATACACTGCACACACATAGTAGATCGGCAAATCCCGAAATGTCGAAAAGCCGAAATACCAAAAAGTTAAAATGCCAAAAAGCCAAAAATTTGGCTACAATAGTCTTGCGAGTGCGCGAACACTTGTAAGGGGGAAACCGATATGTTATCAGAGGCCCCATGAGCGATCTCATGGTCTTGGGTTGTGTTTTGGCCAACCGGGCCAGAATGGGCTAAATGGCCTCGATGGGTTGTAGGGCCCATAATAGACAAAAGTTGGCAATTTGATACTAAGTGATGAAAAAACATATGATTACATGAATATGAATGCGATTGGGCCTGATGGGCCATATGAATGAGATTGGGCTAGTGGGCCATATGTAGGTATGTAGACTTGTTTGGGCGTTGTAAGGGGTTTTGGGCCTAGTATCTGATAACTGCTTAAACAGACATAAAACTTAATTAATTAATTAATTAATTGTGACTGTGGACAAGTCATATAGTTAAGGTGTGGCAATGGGTATATGCATGTCTAGGATTGGATCTAGGGAGAGCTTGGTACTTAAGCCGTCTTAATGACTCACCTCCTCTTCTCTGGAATCCTACCTGGTGCATAGTACCTGTTCACTTTGGCCAACTAGGACTTGTTAACGGGCTAAGGTAAGTAATAAATCCATAATAGAGAGAAATTATCGAAATGCCCCTAAGGGCAAGAAATGACTAAAATACCCCTATGTGTTGAATGTAAGACTTATGGATGTTACATGTGTACCTATTGCATTCATATGATATTCGGTCTAAGTTGCATATGGGTTGGGAATTATGGAATGGAGGAAGTATATGAGGATCACATGGTTGCTTGACAATCGTGGATCCATCGACGACTATTAAGCCCAATATGTGATTAGCAGTTTGCTGCAATGAAGGTAGTACTGCAACTGGGCTACCATTGATGTGTATCGGATGGGTGGGTCGATATTTATATCCCCACATGATGTGTACCGGGGGACGGAGTTGGTGTATAGCGGTTGGATTATTGGGGCGGGTTGCATGGCATTGCATATATGATATTATGGTGATTAATGATTGCTTAATGCTTTTTGAGGGTTGTACACAATGAGTTTGCGAAAACTTACCCCCTCTTTTATTTTATTTCTCCTCAGATGATCCTCAGTAGGTGGTTCGATGGTTGGAGGGACTCCGGGGTGGCCAACTAGCAAGATGACTTGGACTTTTTTTTTTAGCATATCATTTCTAGTATTTTAAGTTATTTTAGTTTGGATTGTAATAAGGCCTATTCGATGGATATCTTTTTCAACCTAGGATTATTATTATTTTTATGCTTTATACTTGCTAGAAGTAGAACATGGTTTTCCTAAACCATAATTGTTTTTAGTACTACGTTTCCGCAACTTAATTTAAAAATGACAAGTTTTCATAGATCATTTGTTTTAACTAAAGCTTAAGCAACTGGAAGTTGCATAATATTCTCTTTTGAAGGGTTTTCAATGAAAACAAGGTTTTCGATAAAACACTTCAATGTGACATGCTGGATCCAGCCATAACGTCCGGGCCAAGTTTGGGGTGTTACATGTCAGCAAGTTAAAGCTGAACATCAGGTGCCATCCGATTTGTTACAACTGATTATGTTTCCGGAGTGGAAATGGGATAAAATAACGATGGATTTTGTTTTGGGTTTACCCCTATCTCTGAGAAAGAATGATGCAATTTGGGTTATAATTGATAGACTCACGAAATCAGCTCATTTCATTCTGATTTAAATAGATTACTCGCTTGATAAATTAGTTGAGTTATACATTTCCGATATTGTGAGATTGCATGGGTGCCATTATCTATTGTGTTAGATAGAGATCTGAGATTCACTTCGCGATTTTGGAAGAAACTGTAAGAGGCTTTAGGTACGAAATTGCATTTCAGTACTACTTTTCACCCACAAACGGATGGTCAATCCGAGCGGATTATTTAGATTCTTGAGGATATGTTAAGATGTTGCATTCTTGAGTTTGAAGATACGTGGGAACAGTATTTTCCATTGATTGAATTTGCTTATAATAATAGTTTTCAATCAAGCATTAAAATGGCACCGTACGAAGCCTTATATGGTAGAAAATGTCGTACACCTTTGTATTGGACTGAGCTTAGTGAGAATAAGATTCACGGGGTTGATTTGATTAAAGAGATTGAACAGAAAGTAAAAACAATCTGAGATAGTCTGAAAGCAGCTTCTGATCATCAGAAATCATAAGAAGATTTGAAATAAAAAGATATTGAATTTGAGATCGGTGACAAAGTGTTTCTAAAAGTATCTCCATGGAAGAAAGTACTTCAGTTCTGTAGAAAAGGTAAATTAAGTTCGAGGTTCATTAGACCTTATGAAATCATAGAGCGTGTTGGGCCAGTTGTGTATAGATTGCTATTGCCACCTGAGCTAGAAAAGATCCACAATGTATTTCATGTATCGATGCTTCGACGATACAGATCCGACCCATCGCATGTAACTACTCCGTCCAAAATAGAAATTTAGTCTGATATGACTTATGAAGTAGAACTAATCCGTATCTTAGATCGCGAGGTTAAAGAACTGCGAAATAAGAAAATTCTGCTAGTAAAAGTAATGTAGCATCGACACTGTGTTGAAGAGACTACGTGGGAGTCCAAAGATGCTATGAGATAGCAATATCTGAATCCGTTCAATGGTAAGATTTTCGAGGACGAAAATCCCTAAGGGGGAGAGTTGTAACAGTTCGGTTTAGACCCTAGTAGGAATAATGGTTTTCGTACCACAAATCTGAGTCAGAAAAATATTTTTAATATTATTTTTCGTGTTTATAGCATGGTATATGATATGTGTGAAAGTTTCGTATAAAAATTTGATAGTTTGTGTGCTTAATTTAGAAAAAGGACCAAATAGCAGAAAATGCAAAAGTTCCATTCTATTGTTAAAAGTGCTTAATTGTTATGGCTTTTATAATAAAAGGTCCTTATGATGATATTAGCCATTTGAATGATGGACGGACATAAATGGGCTTTTATTAAGTGATTTTTATATGGTTTAATAAAGGTTAAATTAGTAAATGGCTTATTAATGTTATATTAATTAAAATAAACAAAATGGTGATCATTTTGCTCATCTTTGCACCGAAAATACAAAGAAAAAGATAAGATAAAAGTTCATTTAGTTTCAGCTATGGTTAAGCTGGATTAAGGTACATATTTTGTTCGATTTTCGTTAAGTTTTACGTTTTTCAGATTGCTGCTTAGTAATCTATCAAGCCCATGTCTCAATTTTTGAATTTGAGTTATGCCATTGATGAAATTGTAAGTTGTGATGTTAGTTGATGGAAAATGAAAGATATGTGTTGGGTTAATATGTTTTGTATTTGAATTTTTGATGAATTTGAGTATTTTGGACTAATTTTTGAAAATGTGAAATTGAAGGGCTAAAATGTGAAATAAATGAAATATGTGGGCTTATATGAGCTAAGAGAAAATTCGGTCTAGCATGTGTAATATGAAATAATGTGTATTTTGTGATCTTATGAACTAGGGAATAAAGTGTTAAAATGTGAAAATGTGAGGGCTAATTTGTAAAATATCCTAAATATATGTATATGGATAGAATTGAATAATTTGTTGAATTAAAGAGTTAAATTTGAATGTGTATAGATCAAGAACCAAAGAAAAGAGAATTAGATCAGAGAAAGTCGAATGTAGTTGAATAGCCATTCGTTTTCGTTCATTCCTGTATGAAGTAAGTCGATATACAAATAAATGTGTTTGAATTGAATTATTATTGCTTATATGCTATTGAATAGTGATGAATGGCTATTTAAGTTGAATATGAGAAATCCGAGAAAGTTCTGATAATGTGACGACGTCCGAAAAGTCCCGTACGAACCATAGGAATAGTTAGGATACATATGTCATGACATAGGATTCTGATGTGTGATTTCGTGTAAGTCCACGTCTGGGACGTTGGCATTGATTTGAGATTTATGTGTAAGACCATTCTGGGACATCAGCATCGTATTTGATTTCATGTAAGACCTTATCTAGGACAGTGGCATCGATATTTGATTACATGTAAGACCACGTCTGGGACGTTGGCATTGTACGAGCTTTTCGAGATATCTGCGTATCCTATTTGATTCTGTACGGTTCAACAGGAATTCCAAGAAACGAATGACTATGTGAATGTGTATCCAATTAAGGTACGTTTGAAATGTATATCATTTTTTAGAATGAAAGGTAAGTATATGTACATTTGTGGACATATGATATATGTATGAATTATTATTATGAGAATTAGATGTGTTATACGTAAGTGAATTATGATCAAATGAGATATATGAGACATATGGATATGTGATCGTATTTTTCCATGAGGTACATGAATGATGTAACATCCCTTACCCATATCCATCGCTTGGATGAGTACAGAGCATTACTGGGCTAAAATATTAACATACATACAGAACCAAGTCATAAAATTTCTTTTGAACACAAAACTGTACATACACATGCACATCGTCCCTAATACGGGCCTACAAAGCCCAAAGCATACATCAGGGGTGATTCGGGATTAAACCGTGAAATTTAGGAAATTTTTCATAAAACAGGGTCACATGCCCGTGTGGACACAAGGACATGCCCGTCTGCCCTTGACACACCCGTGTCCCCAGGCCACGTAACTCTCTGTTTATGACGTCAGCATAAATTTAAAATCACACAGCCAAGTCACATGCTCATGTGGTAGGCCGTGTGGAAAATTTAATTTTCACATTTAAGGTGCAGACTTCACATGGTCTGGGCACACGCCCATGTCCTAAGGCTGTGTCCTCCACACGGCTGAGACACACAGCCATGTCTCTGCTCGTGTGTTTACTACCATGCATACTGACTTGTAAAACTAGGGTGCAAGGGACACACGGCCAGACTACATGCCCATGGGGCTAACCATGTTCACAAACGGCCTAGACACATGCTCGTGTGTCTACCCATATGGACAACTTTGAGGCTATTTTTCCAAGCCCTCTTGTCACCCTTAACAACCCCAACACACATTCACATGCCAGTGGTGGTTGTCATTGTAACAACTCGATTTAGACCCTAATCAAAACGGTGGTTTTGGGACCACGAATCTGAGTCTAAAAAATATTTAAAAATTATTTTTTGTGTTTATTTTGTGTAAATTTATAACTGTGAAATTTTCGTGATTTAATTTTGTCGTTTGAGTGTCCGATTTAATAAAATGACTTAATCGCGTAAATTGAAAATTTGGTAGTTTAATTTATAAAGGGCTGATTTGTTATTGGCTTTATAAGTGGAAGCTTTCCAATGGTAAATAACGCATTGATTTATTATATGGACGGCAATAGGCTTGCAAAATAAGGTTTTGACATAAGTTCATTAAGGGTAAATTAGTAAACAAATAATAAAACTTAATATATTATAAAATATATCATAAAACATTAGTGCTCATATTTTCTTTCCACCATAGCTGAAACTAAAACAAAGAAAAGAGAAAATAAAAACCTAGTTCGGCCATTCTCAAGCTCAATCAAGGTACTTGCTTAGCTCGATTTTTGATAATTTCTACGTTTTTGAGATCGTTTCTTCGAGTACTACAAAACCCATTCTTAAATTTTTGATTTGGTGAATATTTTGAGTTATGCCATTGTTGAGAGCTTGTGATTTTTTTTGTTTGATGATGAAATATGAAAGATATGTTTTAGATTAACATGTTTTATATTTGAGTTTTTGATGATTTTGAGTAATTAGGACTAAATTGCAAAAATAATAATTTGAGGGACTAAAATGTGAAATAAATGAAATATATGGACTTGTATGAACACTAGGAGTATTCGGCCAAACATGGGTACCTCGAAATTTTGTATATTTTGTGTTTTGTGCAATAGGGACTAAATTGTAAAAATTGTAAATGTCACGGGTAAAATGGTAATTTGCCCATTTATGTTTTTTGGACTAAATTGAATGAAAATATTTTTGAGTGAGCTTAACTTGAATATGTTTAGATCAAGAACCAAAGAAATCAGATTTGGATTGGGGGAAAATGAAAGTTGTCGACTAGCTACCCTGTTCCGTTTTATAATGTCCGAGGTAAGTTTATAGCCAAATAGATGTCTAAATTTTAATTAAATGCAAAGTATATATGTTGAAATGAAATATATGAATTAATATGTGCTAATGCTGAATGTGTATAAGTAGGGTAACTATGTTCATGCAATCGTTTCGACTGAGTTACGACGTCTGCTAGCCCCGTATGAACCTTAGGAATAGTTAGGATACATATGTAATGACATAGGATTCTGATATATGTGTGCGAGTAAGACCATGGCATCGATTTGTGATTCCTATATATGTGTGCGAGTAAGACCCTTTCTGAGATAGTGGCATCGATATGTGATTACATGTAAGACCACGTCTGGGACGTTGGCATTGTACGATATGTGTGATTATCCGAGTGTCCTATCCAATTCGAATGGTTCATCGGGCATCGGTATGTTGTGATCAAATGTGCAAAAGTGAGCTAAAATGAATAGGTATGAATTGGTTTATTACATATTTGAAATAAAGTGAGTAAGTTACTTAATATTTGTTGCAAAACATGCTTTAAGTAAAGTAAGAATATATGTGAATGTGAAAAAGGTATTCGGCCTTGTAAATAAATAATATGAACATTATTGAAATTATTTTTGAATATATGCAATTGGTGGTATATTCGGCCATGAATATAAATATATATATGATTGTTATACTTTGACTTAAGAGTATATGCATATAAGTATATCTGTATTTGGTAAGATAAAGATGTTTTGGATTGGTCCTTGAATGATAGTTTGTTAATGTATCTTTATATATAAAAGTGCTCATTCGGTCATTACTATGCTTATGCATAAGAAGTTGTATTTCGATTCATGAGTATAAGTATATGTGTTCACATAATGGTATTTAGCTATGAAAGCTTACTCTGTGTGTGTTCATGTTTACCTCTGTTTTATAGATTTTGGATTCAAGTTTCGAGCTCAGGAATCGTCAAAGAAGCTTATCACACTATCGATTGTTTTCGGTATTTTATAAGCTGAATTTTAAAACCTATGGCATGTATAGGCTAGATTTTATTTTGAAATATTGGATTTTGGTTTTGTATAATTTAAGCCATGCGAAAATGGCCTCACTTCAATGTTTTACTACGGTTTTGTTTGATTATGGCTTAAGTTCATTTGGTTATTATGCTATGTGTCCTGAATGAATGCTAATTGTGATATCTATTTTGTGCATTGAAGTTGGTTGGTAATTTTGGAGGTGTAACACCCCTTACCCGTATCCGTCGCTGGAACAGGGTACGAGGTATTAACAATTTATAGTAAATACTATTAAATAAAACTCAACAAAAATATAGCGTGCAATTTGATCATTATAACATATGCTATTAACAATACAAACTAATTTCAAAGGCTTCATACAAAATGATTAGTTTGATACTATAAGTAGTAATTTAAACCTAGACATTTATGACACGTAACAAAATAACTAAGTCTGCTATACATGCCATATTTCAAAATAGTGTTTACAAAGTACCAAAAAGTATTAATAGTGTGGATGGGTCTCCGACGATCTTCAATTCCCGATCTGGCTTAGTAACTCTATAAGACAAGAAAAAGAAAAGAAGATAAGCATATAGCTTAGTAAGTAAGTATATAAATAACAAATAAGAAATCTAACATGTTTACAACATAACTCAATTATATCATATTTTTAAATTTTATTGTTTACTCCAATTTGATCAAGCTGTCCCTCCTGCGTCATGATCACTAAATAAATCATAACTCGAGTTTCGAAACTCGAAATTCAAATCCGTAAAATTTCCCTGAATCTAGACTCATCAAAATTCTCACTATTTTTTTTTAGAATTTTTGGTTCAGCCAATTAGTACAGTTTATTAGTTAAAGTTTCCCCTATTACACAGCTCAACTGATCTGACCTCTGTTCACTACAAATTGAATTTATCTCAGTACACAATTCAAATAACCATGAAACATGTTTCATTTAAAACTAGACTCAATAAGGAATTTAGGAATGTAAACTATATTTCTTAATTTGTTTTGTACAATTTTTAATAATTTTTCAAAGTTGGAACAGGGGATCACATAGTCATCCTGAGCAAGTCACACACAATTGTAAATATCTCAAAATATAGAATTCCTTTGCTTGCTCTGTTTCTTTTATATGAAAATAGACTCATTAAGCTTTAATTTCATATCTCATTAAATCTCTAATTAAATTCCTTCTATTTTTGGTGAATTTTCAAAATCACGTCACTCTTTCACTCTTTCACACATTCTTTATACTAATCTCATTTTAACTTACACACACACACACACATATATATATATATATATATCACAAATCATTTTCACCACATTTCATATATCACAAGTGTAGGTCCATGACTACAATGTCATCACAAAACCATCCCGTTGAACAATTCAGATTAATCCTCAATACTTGATGGTTTCAGCACACAGCCCCACCATCATATTTCGTTTAGTTCGGCTCTCTTGTACACATGGTGAACACTTAGTACCACTCATGCGACCTAGCCGATTTGTCTCGTAGCTCTCTTGTCTGCATGGGATACATCCCGTATCACACATGTGACCTAGCTACTACATAGTATCTCGTAGCTTTCTTGTACACATGATGTGCACTCGGCACCATACATGTGACCTAGCTACACTCCCTCTATTTTATTCGATCTTTCCGAATGTTCAACCGGGATCTCTCTTTCTATTACTTATTTTCATTCTTCCAATAGTCGATTTATACTTCAATATCAGCTAATATATATATATAATAGGGTGAAATATAAGAATGTAAATGAAATTAATGTATTATTTACATACAAACTTACCTCGGTGCAAAATATGGGAATTTTGCAATTTAGTCCAAAACTTTCTCCTTCCCCCGTTCGAGGTCGATTCCACGTCTTTCTTGATCTATAACAACATATTTAGCTCATTTAACACTCGAACTATTTATTTTAATCCAAAAATCACATTATACAAAAATTACAATTTTGCCCCAAGGCTCGGAAATTTAATTTCAGCCCTTATTCTTATGTTTAATGACCTACTGATCAATTTTATCTTCTATGGAAACATCAAATTCTCACTCTAACACATAGTTATGAACAATAGGTATTTTTATCGATTATGCCGTTTTGCTCGTTTTCGTTAAAAATCGCTTAGAAAAGATCATTCCCCTAACTTCAAACATTCATATTCTACCATCAAACAACAAAATACATGCCTATCATTCATGGGTAAATTTTTAAACATAAACCCTAACTCAAAATAATAGTAGAAATAAGTAAACCGAGCTACGAGGATTTCAAAAATGTGAAGAACATTAAAAACGGGGCTTGAAATCACTTACTATGAAGCTTGAAAGTTGAAGAAACCCTAGCTATGGAGGAGAGAAATTTTCGGCAGCAACTAATGAAGACGATAACCAATTTTGTGTTATTTTTCCCATTTTATTTCATTTAATATACAAATGACCAAAATGCCCCTACTACTAAACTTTCCAAAAATTCCTTCCATGTATTAATTTTGTCCATGAACTTAAAATTGGTCAAATTGCTATTTAAGACCTCCTAATTAATATTTCAATGCAATTTCATACTAAAAACTTCTAGAATGCAAATTTTGCAACTTATTCGATTTAGTCCCTACTTTCAATTTAAGCACTTTAGGCATAGAATTTCTTCACGAAATTTTCACACAATCATGCAATCATATCATAATCATCAAAATAATTATAAAATAATTATTTCTATCTCGGATTTGTGGTCACGAAACCACTATTCTGATTAGGCTCTAATTCGGGTTGTCACAATTCTCCCCCTTTAAAGATTTTCGTCCCCGAAAATCTTACCGATAAAGAGGTTCGCATCTTGTTTCCTCATAGCTTCTCTCAGTTCCCATGTAGCCTCTTCTATCCCATGTCTGTGCCACAATACTTTCACTAAGGTTATACTTTTATTTCTTAACTGTTTAATTTCTCGAGCCAAAATCTTTATTGGTTCCTCCTCATAGGTCATATCCGATCGAATCTCAATTTCTATTGGAGAAATCACATGTGAAGGATCAGAACGATAACGTCGCAAAATTGATACATGAAACACGTTATGAATTCTTTCTAACTCTGTCGGTAAGGCCAACCGATATGCCACTGGTCCAATCCTCTCAGTAATCTCATACGGCCCAATAAAACGCGGACTCAACTTGCCTTTTCGGCTAAATCTCAGAATTTTTTTCCATGGTGACACCTTCAAGAACACTTTATCACCCACTTGAAATTCAATCTCTTTTCTTTTTAAATCTGTATATGACTTTTGTCGATCTGAAGCAGCTTTCAAGCAATCCTGAATTACTTTTATTTTCTCTTCGGTTTCTTTAACTAGATCAACTCCGTGAATCTGTTTCTCACTAAGTTCGGTCTAATATAAAGGAGTCTGACACTTACGACCATACAAGGCTTCGTATGGTGCCATTTGTATACTTGACTGATAACTGTTATTGTAGGAAAATTCAATCAAAGATAGATATTTCTCCCAACTACCTCCAAATTCTAAAACACAGCATCTAAACATATCCTCGAGTACCTGGATTACTCTTTCCGACTGACCATCTGTTTGTGGATGAAACGCGGTACTAAAGTTCAATTTTGTACCCAAAGCTTCTTGTAACTTTTTCCAAAATCTCGAGGTAAATCTCGGATCTCTTTCTGATATTATTGACATAGGTACTCCGTGCAACCTCACAATTTCAGCAATATATAATTCGGCTAATTTATCAAGTGAGTAATCGGTACGTACTGGTATAAAGTGGGCTGACTTTGTTAATCTATCAACCACTACCCAGACAGCATCCTTCTTTTCATACCTGGCCACCAATACCGGTTGAAGTAATCCTGAAGGCACTTGATGTTCAGCTTTTACTTGTTGACAGATCAAACACTTGGTTACAAATTCAGAAATGTCCCTTTTCATACCTGGCCACCAATACAACTTCTTTAAATCATTATACATTTTTGTGCTACCAGGGTGAACTGATAAACAGTCACTGTGCACTTCATGTAATATTTTATGAATTAATTCATCGTTTTTCGGTACACATATCCTGTCTCGAAACATCAAACAGTCGTCTGTTCCAACTCGAAAATCTGAGCCGTAACCTGATTCGCATTGAGTTCTCTTGGTTCGCAACTCACTATCGTTCTTTTGAGCATCACAAATCAACTGGAGAAATAACGGTTTAGCCTTCATCTCTGCTAAGATTGACCCATCATCAGACAATGCTAACCCCGTATTCATGGCTCTCAAAGTAAAAAGAAATTTCTGCTCAAGGCGCCAAGAACTACATTTGCTTTTCCGGATGATAATCAATCACTAGATCATAATCCTTTAATAATTCAAGCCATCTTCATTTGTCGCAGATTCAAATCCTTTTGATTCATCAAATACTTCAAACTTTTGTGATCGGTGAAAATTCGGCATTTTTCACCATACAAATAATGTCGCCAAATTTTCAAGGCAAAGACAATAGCAGCCAATTCCAAATCATGTGTAGGATAGTTCTTCTCATGCGGTTTTAACTGTCTCGAAGCATAAGCTACCACTTTACCCTTTTGCATCAACACACATCCAAGGCCTGTCAATGATGCATCACTATAAATTACGAACTCCTTTCTGGCTCTAACTGTACTAAAATTGGTGCTTCAGTCAATCGTGCTTTCAACTTTTCAAAACTCTGCTGACATTTATCAGTCCATTCAAAATTAACATTCTTTTGCAACAACTTAGTCATAGGAGAGGCAATCATCGAAAATCCCTTAACAAAACGTCTATAATATCCGACCAAGCCTAAAAAACTTCTAACCTCGGATACATTCTTTGGCGGTTTCCAATCAACGATCGCAGAAATCTTACTTGGATCCACCCAAATACCATCACCTGAGACTATATGTCCCAAAAATCTGACTTCCCGGAGCCAGAACTCACTTTTACTAAACTTAGCAAACAGTTTCTTTTCTCTCAAGATCTGCAATATGGTTCTCAAGTGTTTGGCATGTTCAGACTCATCCCGAGAATAAATTAGAATGTCATCTATAAACACTACTACAAACTTATCCAAATATGGCCGAAAGATCCGATTCATTAAGTCCATAAATATAGCTGGAGCATTTGTTAAGCCGAAAGGCATCACAAGAAACTCATAATGTCCATGCCTTGTCCTAAAGGCGGTTTTCGGCACATCCGACTCCTTAACTCTCAACTGGTAGTAACCAGAGCTCAAATCGATCTTTGAAAACACTGTGGCCCCCTTTAATTGATCGAATAAATCATCAATCCTGGGCAATGGGTACTTGTTCTTTATAGTCACCTTATTAAGCTGACGGTAATCAATGCAAAGTCTCATTGAACCATCCTTCTTCTTTACGAACAATACAGAGCACCCTGGGAGAGAAACTCGGTCTCACAAATCCCTTATCTGTTAACTCTCGCAATCGAGCCTTCAATTCTTTTAATTTCATCGGAGCCATTCTATATGGAGCAATCGAGATCGGTGCAGTACCCGACAACAAATCAATGGCAAACTCTATCTCTCTGCTCGGAGGCAACCCAGGCAATTCCTCTGGAAATACATCTGGGAACTCATAGACTATTGGTACTGATTCAAACTTTAGTTGAGGCAATTCAGTATTCATTACATAAGCTAGATAAGCTTCACACCCTTTCCTCATGTATTTCTGTGCAGACGTGTACGAAATCACCATAGGCAATTTATTTGATTCATCTGTTTCAACCCACAGAATTTCTCCATTTTCACATTTCAACTCTAGTGTTTTTTGTTTACAATCTACCTTGACACCATACAATGTCAACCAGTCCATTCCCAAGATAACATCAAACTCATCAAATGGTAACAGCATCAAATTAGCCGGAAAACAGTGACCTTGAATCATTAATGGGTAATTCTTGCAAACCTTGTCAACTAGCACATATTGGCCTAAGGGGTTCGACACTTTAATCGTAAACTCAGTAAACTCAACAGGCAACTTCTTATTAGATACTAAATTCATGCAAATATAAGAATGAGTGGACCCGGGATCAATCAATGCAATAACAATAGTATCATAAAGAGAGAATGTACCAGTAATGACATCGGGAGATGATGTATCTTCTCGAGCACGTATAGCATAAGCTCTAGCAGGTGTTTTAGCTTCTAATCTTGCCACTGAATCTTTCATCATAGTTTTACTACTAGTCCCACCTCCAGTATTTCTCGGTGGTCTACCTCTACTAGCGGTGGTATTCTGCCTAGCACTCTGAAATCTTTCTTCTTTAACTTTCTCCGGACAGTCTCTAATAAAATGCTCGCGAGAACCGCACCTGAAACAAGCTCGCTCGATTCCCCAACACTCACCATAATGTTGCTTGCCACATTGCTGACACTCGGGTTTTCTAGGTCGCACATTACCCACACTTGCCACCGAAGTAGCTTGAGCTTTAGACCCCGAATATGCTCTACCACGATCTCTGTGTGAATCCCCAGTTGAAACCTGCACTTCGAGGGTTTGTCTCTTTGGACCTCTTTGATTGAGATTGAAATGGCTTGCTTATCGGCCTTTTTCTGACATCTCGAGCCTCAATAGCAGCTTTTCTTCTTTCTTTGTTCAATTCTTCGGCTTTAAGAGCTCGATCAACCAATACTACAAATTCTTTCAACTCCAAAATTCCTACAAGCACTTTAATGTCCTCATTTAGCCCATCTTCAAACCTTCTGCACATAATGGCCTCGGTGGACACACATTCTTGGGCATACTTGCTGAGTCTCATAAATTCGCGTTCATATTCTGCCACAGACATCTTGCCCTGCTTCAATTCAAGGAACTCCTTCCGTTTTTGGTCAATAAATCACTGACTTATGTATTTCTTTCTAAATTCTTCCTGGAAGAAATCCCAAGTAACTCTTTCTTTTGGCACCACTGCTACCAAAGTCTTCCACCAGTGGTAGGCCGAATCTCTCAAAAGTGATACAGCACACTTTAAGCACTCCTCGGGTGTACATGAGAGCTCATCAAATACACGGGTAGAAGTTTCAAGCCAGAATTCCGCTTTCTCAGGAACATCATCGATCTTTGCTCTAAACTCTTCGGCCCCCTGTTTTCGAATCTTGATAACCGGAGGCTTGTTCATTTTTACCAAATCTATGCCTTGAGCAGCTATAGGAATCGTCTGAGGTATAGGAGGGGGTGGAGGAGGTTGAGCATTTGGATTTGCTCGAATAAATTCAGTATACCAATGTCTCAGGTCTACTTTCCACAGGCGCGGTCCCTTGTGCGGGAGCCGGCGCATTACTAGCAGCATCATCAGCTGCAGTTCCTTCAGGATCCATTACTATATTAAAACAAAACACAGTTTAGAATAATCAGGAGTCACCATACTATCACAATATTTTTATGGCATGTATAACTAGACTTTTACATACACTTTACTAGTCCGAGAATCGACTAAACCATAGCTCTGATACCACTAAATGTAACACCCCTTACCCGTATCTGTCGCCGAAACAGGGTACGAGGTATTAACAATTTATAGTAAATACCATTAAATAAAACCCAACAAAAATATAGCGTGCAATTTGATCATTATAACATATGCTATTAACAATACAAACTAATTTCAAAGGCTTCATACAAAATGATTAGTTTAATACTATAAGTAGTAATTTAAACCTAGACATTTATGACACGTAACAAAATAACTAAGTCTGCTATACATGCCATACTTTAAAATAGTGTTTACAAAGTACCAAAAAGTATTGATACTGTGGATGGGTCTCTAACGATCTTCAATTCCCGATCTGGCTTAGTAACTCTATAAGACAAGAAAAAGAAAAGAAGATAAGCATATAGCTTAATAAGTAAGTATATAAATAACAAATAAGGAATCTAACATGTTTACAACATAACTCAATTATATCATATTTTTAAATTTTATTGTTTACTCCAATTTGATCAAGCTGTCCCTCCTGCGTCATGATCACTAATTAAATCATAACTCGAGTTTCGAAACTCGAAATTCAAATCCGTAAAATTTCCCTGAATCTAGACTCATCAAACTTCTCACTAATTCTTTTTTAGAATTTTTGGTTCAGCCAATTAGTACAGTTTATTAGTTAAAGTTTCCCCTGTTACACAGCTCAACTGATCTGACCTCTGTTCACTACGATTGAATTTCTCTCAGTACACAATTAAAATAACCATGAAACCTGTTTCATTTAAAACTAGACTCAATAAGGAATTTATGCATGTAAAATATATTTTTAATTTGTTTTGTACAATTTTTAATAATTTTTCAAAGTTGGAACAGGGGATAACATAGTCATCCTGAGCAAGTCACAGACAATTGTAAATATCTCAAAATATAGAATTCCTTTGCTTGCTCTGTTTCTTTTATATGAAAATAGACTCATTAAGCTTTAATTTCATATCTCATTAAATCTCTAACTAAATTCCTTATATTTTTGGTGAATTTTCAAAATCACATCACTGCTACTGTCCAAAACAGTTTTAATATTAATTTCACTCTTTCACACATTCTTTATACTAATCTCATTTTAACTTACACACAGAGATATATATATATATATATATCACAAATCATTTTCACCACATTTCATATATCACAAGTGTAGGTCCATGACTACAATGTCATCACAAAACCATCTCGTTGAACAATTCGGATTAATCCTCAATACTTGATGGTTTCAGCACACAGCCCCACTATCATATTTCATTTAGTTCGGCTCTCTTGTACACATGGTGAACACTTAGTACTACTCATGCGACCTAGCCGATTTGTCTCGTAGCTCTCTTGTCTGCATGGGATACATCCCGTATCACACATGTGACCTAGCTACTACATAGTATCTCGTAGCTTTCTTGTACACATGATGTGCACTCGGCACCATACATGTGACCTAGCTACACTCCCTCTATTTTATTCGATCTTTCCGAATGTTCAACCGGGATCTCTCTTTCTATTACTTATTTCCATTCTTCCAATAGTCGATTTATACTTCAATATCAGCTAATATATATATAATAGGCTGAAATATAAGAATGTAAATGAAATTAATGTATTATTTACATACAAACTTACCTCGGTACAAAATATGGGAATTTTGCAATTTAGTCCAAAACTTTCTCCTTCCCCTGTTCGAGGTTGATTCCACGTCTTTCTTGATCTATAACAACATATTTAGCTCATTTAACACTCGAACTATTTATTTTAATCCAAAAATCACATTATACAAATATTACAATTTTGCCCCAAGGCTCGGAAATTTAATTTCAGCCCTTATTCTTATGTTTAATGACCTACTGATCAATTTTATCTTCTATGGAAACATCAAATTCTCACTCTAACACATAGTTATGAACAATAGGTATTTTTATCGATTATGTCGTTTTGCTCGTTTTCGTTAAAAATCGCTTAGAAAAGATCGTTCCCCTAACTTCAAACATTCATATTCTACCATCAAACAACAAAATACATGCCTATCATTCATGGGTAAATTTTTAAACATAAACCCTAACTCAAAATAATGGTAGAAATAAGTAAACCGAGCTACGAGGATTTCAAAAATGTGAAGAACATTAAAAACAGGGCTTGAAATCACTTACTATGAAGCTTGAAAGTTGAAGAAACCCTAGCTATGGAGGAGAGAAATTTTCGGCAGCAACTAATGAAGATGATAACCAATTTTGTGTTATTTTTCCCATTTTATTTCATTTAATATACAAATGACCAAAATGCCCCTACTACTAAACTTTCCAAAAATTCCTTCCATGTCCTAATTTTGTCCATGAACTTAAAATTGGTCAAATTGCTATTTAAGACCTCCTAATTAATATTTCAATGCAATTTCATACTAAAAACTTCTAGAATGCAAATTTTGCAACTTATTCGATTTAGTCCCTACTTTCAATTTAAGCACTTTAGGCATAGAATTTCTTCACGAAATTTTCACACAATCATGCAATCATATCATAATCATCAAAATAATTATAAAATAATTATTTCTATCTCGGATTTGTGGTCACGAAACCACTATTCCGATTAGGCTCTAATTCGGGTTGTCACAGGAGGTGTGCATTTGGTTGATTTCGTTATGACATATGAATAGATAAAACTATAAGTAAATTTGGTTGTTAATTTGGTTAAAGTGTTATTCATGATTTGGTATTAAATGATGATAGGTTATATTCGTATATAGCAAAATTTTATTTTGAAATGTTTATTACATGGTAGATAAGATTTGTGTATGAGATATATGTTTATTTTTGGTTATGGATTTATTCTTGAGAAGTATAAATTGTATCATGAATTGATTTAGAAGCCAGTATAATGTACTTCTCTACTCGGTTATTTGGTGAAAATATATGAAAGGGTTATGGTCAACTTGGTGATTCGGTACCTGTATATATATACTTTTGCACAAGATGAAATGGTATGACATATTTATTAACTCAAAGTATATATATACAAGGACATAAGGTGGTGTTTCGGTTTTGGAGTAAATGATGTTTGTGTTTGAGTTATAATATGTAATGTATTAATTAGTGAAATGTATATCAAGTATATGTGGTACATTGGAGTATGCTTATGTTATAAAATAATGATAGGTATGACTATATGGATTTGATAATTATTTGAAAATCAGTTAATATGCACTAGTAGATCTTGGTTGCCGAATAGATATGAAATGAATATGATTATGTATAGTTCTCAAATGGCACATTATTTGAACATTTTGGATAATTTATTTGAGTGGTTTAATTAGTTATGTTGATGACATATTTTGGCATATGCTAAGTGGATTATATAATTATTTATTCATGTTATATAAATGTAGTAATAAGACAAATGAATGTTATTATGGAATGTTTCATTTATTTGAAAGGAAATAATGTATGTTTGATTGTATAAAGTATGCACATAACATTTGTTTGATAATTAAAATATTTTATATTTGAATTATTCAAATGTCATCAAAGTTAAAGTATACATTTTTGATAAGTATGTGAAATGAAATGTATAAAAAAAATTACTAGATGATTAACCTTGTAAAGAAAGTCTGTTCTGAATTGTTTTATGATCGGTAATGCCTCGTAACCCCATTCTAGCTACAGATACGGGTTAGGGGTGTTACAGTCATGGCATAAAAGGGTTACTTAGACATCCATAGCTTTAACTCGTGCATGATAAATTCATATCAAGTATACCTAATTGGGACTCCTTGACTTGTTAAGTTCATTCAATACATTTCTTTACCTTTATTAATATAGTGACCATGCCAATTGACATCATTTATCCGTTAAGTATAAATTCCACATTTTATCAACCATTTGGCACACACCACAAAAGTAATAACACATCTCATGCATGTAACAATATTTAGGGATTTCAACCCAATAATCAATATGAGCCATATTTCATGGCCATATACAAAATGGAATAATATACCAAAATGAGCCATCACTTTGGCTAAAAAATATAACACATATAACAAAATACTAAGTCCCCTATACATGCCATACTTAAATGTAGTAAACTAATTATACCCCAAAAGATTTGTCGATAGTGCGACTCGAGCTCCAACGTCTACGATCCCCGAGCTAGCTTGATGATGCTATAAGAAAGAGGAAAAGAGAGAGGGGTAAGCATATAGCTTAGTAAGTCGAGTGCAAATAATAAACAACATAAGTCATGAAATTCATGGATTAAACATGCTATCAATTTCCAACACATCATCATATTACACATATTGAACACATTGAAAATTGATAATAAATGCCTTTGAACATCATGCTTATCTTACTCTTTCATAACCATACCAAATTTCCAAACATGAATTGAGTCCAATATTCATGAAGTTTACGTACATACCTGTACCATACATACTTACTCATTCTACCCCACTTCTTAACCAGAATCTTGAACGGCCCATTAAATCACCCAGAATACTAAAGGATGTTTGGAATCATCCTGCACCACATAGAATTCGAAATCCATGTCTCAGACATGGTCTTACATGGGTCTACATATTGATGCCATATCCCAGATATGGTCTTATACGAAATCTCACATCGGTGTCGGTTCTGTAACGCCCCGAATTTCGGCCTAGAAGTATTGGGCCTTGAGTATGGGTCCGTAAGAAAGTTGTATATAAGTATTTAATTGTGCAAGGAAATGACACAATTAAATGTCTACTCCGGTGGTTAATGGCCCTAAAAAGTGTTGGAGAAATCTTGGGTTCAAACCTAGGCTTTAGCAAAAATTTTGGTTTTAAGTGAATAAAACCTTGGGTGCTTGGATGAAGGCCTTTTAAATTATTGTGTTAAGTAAATGACACAAGGAAGCTTATAGTCTAGTGGTTGTGGCGTCATTAAGGTTGCAAGGGAGCCTAGGTTCAAGTCTTGGCTCTTGCAATTTATTTTGGTTTTTCTTTTAAAGGAACCCAAACTTTGGCCTATAGACCTTATAATTAATTAAGGATAAAATATGATACAGAAAGAGCCTATGGTGGAGTGGCAAGGTGGCATGTTGTGCAACTGTGAGGTATGAGGTTCAAGTCTTGGGATGCGTAGTGGAGTATTTATTTTGCTATTTGAGCTGTGTAGGAGGTGGAGTTGGACTGGAACTCTGTGGTTGAAATGGTCGTAAGAATGAGTAATTTTTCCTAATGGTTGAAAGTAATCCCACATCAGGACGCTGACATGAGAATTGGCGAGAAGCTAGCTTTAAATAGAGCGAACAAGATGAGTTGGTGATCACTGGTTTTAGGAGGGATTACTTCATGCCTGCTTAACCAAGGTTGGTGATCGTGGACTTTGACGTGTTCTCATAAACAGGTGTGTAGTCACGCCCTTCTTTGTTGGAAGTCGGCAAAAGCTGAAACTTCAGCATTTGAGGCCTACGAGCGTGCGATCGATCGTGTGGTAAATCGAGCCCACAAATGATAGGCGATAGACTTTAGAGGCCGCCACGAGCGTTCTCGTGTGCTAGGGCTGTTCTGGGCCTCGATGGGCCCCGTGGGCCCGCTGGTGTAAATCTAACTGTTAGGTGGGAAGTAGTTGGGCTTGTCATGTTGTGTGCATGGCATAGGCCGTTGAAGGCTTCGTTGGGCCGAAATGGGCCGTGTGGGCCCAATAGGCTTGTGAGCCCCACACAGATTAAATCCACGATAAGTGATTAATATTGGACTGGGCTACGTAGGTTACATAGCCGTAACTAAATTGGGTTAAATAGGTCACACAAGCGTGTGGGCCTACTTGGGCTGAGTAATGGGCCTTAGGCCCATTTGCACCGTTATGTCTGTTTAGGTTATTTAAGTCATTCGAGGCGACGGTGGACTTTCTGTTAGGTCGTAAATACCCTCGATTTGTAAAATTACTGAAATACCCCTAGTTTGTAAAATTACCGAAATACCCCCAGTTTGTAAAATTATCAAAATACCCTCGATTTGTAAAATTATCGAAATATCCCTATAGTGTAAAATTACTAAAATACCCCCAATTTGTAAAATTACTAAAATACCCTCGATTTGTAAAATTATTGAAATACCCCTGTAGTGTAAAGTTAATGAAATACTCTCGGTTTGTAAAATTACTAAAATGCCCTCGATTTGTAAAATTATCGGATTACCCTTGAAGTGTAAAATGACCAAAATACCCCTAAAGGGTAAAATGACTATTTTGCCCCTCAAGGGTAAATGACTGATTTGTTTGTGATTTGTATGACTGCTTTTGTGCATGACATTCTGCATACATGACATACTACTTGAGATTGGGATATTGTTATGGAGGAAGAAACCGTATTGGTGGTTGTGCCACATTCTGATATTAGCGACTTTCTTTGTGATTCTAGTTAGTCTTTGCAACATTGCTAACTAACTCGTAAGTGTAGGGATGGCGTGGGTTATTTATTCCCCACAGGTAGTGCAGGGTTGGACGGAGGCAAGTGCAGGGTTGGATGGGTTATCATGCATTATTCATATGGGTTGGAAATTGAAATGGGCTAGGCCCAACTGATATTGGTTTTGATATGGGCTAGGCCCAACTGATATTGATTCTAAGATGGGCTAGGCCCAATTAATACTGTGATGGGTTGAGACCCAAATGTTAATGAATCGGGCTTTGTCCCACATATATTATGAATTGGATTGTTTTGTTACTGAATAGAGCTCAAACCTAGATTGGTTCCAAATTCTATTTTTGATTGACTGTTTGGATGCCAGGGGATTACACACTGAGTTTTTGTAAACTCACCCTATTTTTAATTGTGCAAGTAATCCCCAACGTTAGGTGGTTCGGTGCTGCGAGGGACTCGGAGATGGCCACACACTACTTATGTTTTCAAATTTGTTTATTTACTGTTGTGTATTTCTTTTTAATTTGGTTGTAATAAGGCCTCTCTTAATTCTGGTTTTTATTTTACTTTGGGATTTATTTACTATGATTAATTATGGTTAGAAATAGATCGCGGTTTTCCAAACAACAACTATTTTCAAAACACTACGTTTTCGCAACTTAACTTTTAACATCACGTTTTTGTAAATTGGTTACTTTTAGAATTAGCTTTCGCAAAGTAAAAAGGAATTTTTGGAAATAAAATTAATAATTTTTCAATGTACTACGTTTTAAATAAGAAGGGTTTCTAATGAAAACAAAGTTTTTGAAAAACACTTCAATGTGACACGCCAGATTCGAGTCTAACTTCTGGGTCGAGTTTGGGGTGTTACATTTAGTGGCATCAGAGCTAAGTTGCAAAACTCAGCTTTGGAATGGGTTTTAAAATTGGATTTCTAAAAGAATTATTTCAAAAAGGTTCGAAAAGATTTAAAGTATTTGAAATGTTTTTCTAAATATTTTCTGGAAAGTGTGGTTACCGAGTCTCTGGCGTCGAATCCATAAGTTTTTTGTTAGACTGTACTTAAAGTTAAATTTTGTATTTATTCAATGTATGTTTTGGAAATAAGATTTTTTTAAAGTTAGCAATAGTACTGTGATGGATTCCAAAGGCAAACAAGGTCACGAGGAGCTGCCCGTTGCCCCGGAACATGAGATTGTCCAGGAGACAGAGGTCAAGGTAGGTCTGCCAACTTTGGGTAGCGATAACCCGGAGCTTGGTACGGAGGCACTGACGCAGTTGGTAAGGGAAGTGTTGGAAGAAGTGTTCGAGGCAAGAGTTAAAGCGTATGGTGAAACACTTCAGGCAAGGCACTTGGCACTTGGAGTGCACTAGAAAGAGGGATCACAGTCCTCTAAAGTAGGAGCCCCGTTCTGTGAAATGCGTTAAGACGCGTCCGAACTTTCTGACTTGCAAGGGTTGCAAAAGGCGCTATCCAAGCAAATCCTGGAGGAAGTTAGGAGCGTGTCTCAGATGCGGGTTTAAGGAGCATCGGGTTCGGGATTGCACAGTTCTTTTTAGGTCAAGTGTGTTTTTTTTTTGGATGTGATGTTTGAATATAGAAATTGTATGCATGTGTGGTAAATATCTGTTTGCTTCTGTGGTTAGATGCTTGGTTGGGTGTGAGAGGTTTTGAGATAAAATTAAAGGTGTATTAATGGAGTTTGGAACTAGAGTGCGCAGCGGGAGCGTAGTGGTGTAGGTTGAGCTAAGCGCTTGTTCAGATAGTTGGAAATTTTGAGGACGAAATTTTTTTAAGGGGGTAGAATTGTAACGCACTGAATTTGGGCCTAGAAGTATTGGGCCTTGAGTATGGGTCCGTAAGGAGGTTGTAAATAAGTATTTAATTGTGCAAGGAAATGACACAATTAAATGTCTACTTTGGTGGTTAATGGTCATGAAAAGTGTTGGAGAAATCTTGGGTTCAAACCTGGGCTTTAGCAAAAATTTTGGTTTTAAGTGAATAAAACCTTGGGTGCTTGGATAAAGGCCTTTTAAATTATTATGTTAAGTAAATGACACAAGGAAGCTTGTGGTCTAGTGGTTGTGGCATCATTAAGGTTGCAAGGGAGCCTAGGTTCAAGTCTTGGTTCTTGCAATTTATTTTGGTTTTTCTTTTAAAGGAACTTGGACTTTGGCTTATAGACCTTAGAATTAATTGAGGATAAAATATGACACAGAAAGAGCCTATGGTGGAGTAGCAAGGTGGCATGTTAGGCTTAGGCTGCGCAGTGGAGTCTGAGGTTCAAGTCTTAGGCTGCGTAGTAGAGTATTTATTTTGCTATTTGAGCTGTGTAGGAGGTGGAGTTGGACTGGAATTCTGTGGTAGAAGTAGTCATAAGAATGAGGAATTTTTCCTAATGGTTGAAAGTAATCCCACATCGGGAAGCTAACATGAGAATTGGCGAAAAACTGGCTTTAAATAGAGCGAACAAGATGAGTTGGTGATCACTGGTTTTAGGAGGGATTACTTCATGCCAGCTTAACCAAGGTTGGTGATCGTGGACTTCGACGCGTTCTCATAAATAGGTGTGTATTCACGCCCTTCTTTGTTGGAAATCGGCAAAAGCAAATAAGCCAAAACTTCAACATTTGAGGCCTCACGAGCATTCGATCGCTCGTGTGGTAAACCGAGCCCCCAAACCATGGGCGATAGATTGTAGAGGCCGCCACGAGCGTTCTCGTGTGCTGGGACTGTTGTGGGCGCCGATGGGCTCCGTGGGTCCACTAGTGTAAATCTAACTGTTAGGTGGGAAGTAGTTCAACTTGTCATGTCGTGTGCATGGCATAGGCCGTTAAGGGCTTCGTTGGGCCAAAATAGGCCGTGTGGGCCCAATGGGCTCGTGGGCCCCACACAGATTAAATCCATGATAAGTGATAAATATTGGACTCGGCTATGTAGGTCACATAGCCGTAACTAAATTGGGTTAAATGGGCCACACGAACGTGTGGGCCTACTAGGCTGAGTAATGGGCCTTAGGCCCATTTACACGGTTATGTCTATTTAGGTTATTTAAGTCGCTCGAGGCGATGGTGGACTTTCTGTTGGGTCTTAAATACCCTCAATTTGTAAAATTAGCAAAATACCCCCGGTTTATAAAATTATCGAAATACTCTCAATTTGTAAAATTACCACAATACCCTCGATTTGTAAAATTACTAAAATACCCCTATAATGTAAAATTATCGAAATACCCTCAGTTTGTAAAATTACTAAAATACCCTCAATTTGTAAAATTATCGAAATACCCCTGTAGTGTAAAATTACCGATATTCCCCTAATTTTTAAAATTATCGAAATGCCTCTAGTTTGTAAAATTATCGGATTACTCTTGTAATGTAAAATGACCAAAATACCCCTAAAGGGTAAAATGACTATTTTACCCCTCGAGGGTAAATGACTATTTTGTCCCTCGAGGGTAAATGACTGATTTGTCTGTGATTTGTATGACTGCTTTTGTCCAAAATGCCCTTCCATTAAAACTTTGATATTTTATCCCTCTTATGTCCATTTTTGTCCATAATGACATATAATGGTCTAATTGCCAAATAAGGACTTCAAATTTCAAATCTCATCACAATTAAGCCCTTAAATCAACTAGAACACATGTTTTTCACTTATTGGAATTTAGACCTAATAACTCAATTAGACACCTTATCGGTAAAATTTCTCGTCGATATTTTCACACAGGAATGCATAAATATCATGGACCTCATAACATTCATAAAATAATTATTTTTATCTCAAATTTGTGGTTTCAAAATCACTGTTCCGACTAGGCCCTAATTTAGGATGTTACAATTCTCCCCCTTAGGAATTTTCGTCCCCAAAAATCTTATCGGTAAACAAGTGCGGGTTTTGATTTCTTATGGCCTCCTCAAGCTCCTATGTAGCCTCATCTATCCCATGCCTATGCCATAACACTTTTACTAAGGCGATATTCTTGTTTCTCAACTGCTTGACTTCCCGACCCAAAATCTTGACCGGCTCCTCACCATAAGTCATGTCCAGTTGAATCTCAACTTCTGCCGGTGATATCATATGTGAGGGGTCCGATTTATAACGGCTCCACATAGACACATGGAATACATCATGGATCTTTTCCAATTCTGGCAGTAAAGCCAACCGATAAGCTATCGATCCTATCCTTTCGGTGATCTCGTAGGGTCTTATGAAACGAGGACTTAACTTGCCCTTCAGTTGCAAGAGTTGACAGATAGAGGCTTCACGCGATTGAGTTTCTCTCCTTAGGGTGCACCAGTTTTATTTGTGAAAAAGAAAGACAGAACTATGAGAATTTGTATTGACTATAGACAGCTCAATAAGGTGACTATAAAGAATAAATATCTATTTCCACGGATTGACGACCTGTTTGATCAGTTGAAAGGGGCTACAGTGTTTTCAAAGATAGATTTGAGATCTAGCTACTATCAGTTGTGAGTTAAAGACTCCAATGTGCCAAAGATTGCTTTCTGAATGAGGTACGGGCACTATGAGTTTTTGGTTATGCCTTTCGAACTTACTAATGCACCTGCTGTTTTCATGGATTTGATGAATCAGATCTTTAGACAATATCTAGATCGATTTGTGGTTGTTTCCATGGATGAGATATTGATCTATTCCCGTGATAAAACCAAGCATGCCGAACATCTGAGACTTGTGTTACAGATTTTCTGAGATAAATAGTTGTATGCGAAGTTCAGCAAATGTGAGTTTTGGTTATGTGAAGTCAGTTTTCTGGGACATGTTGTATCAGTATCAGGTATTCGAGTTGATCCGAGTAAAATTTCAGCTATACTTGATTGGAAACCTCCGAGAAATGTTTCTAATGTCTGAAGTTTTCTAGGACTTGCTGGTTACTATAGACGATTCGTGAAAGGTTTCTCTATGATTGCAACCCTGATGTCGAAGCTGTTATAGAAAGATGTTAAGTTCGAGTGGTCAGAAAAGTGCCAGAAAAGTTTTGATCAGTTGAAAGCCCTTTTGACCAAAGCTCCAATGCTAGTCCAGCCAGAATCGGGTAAATAATTTGTTATCTATAGTGATGCATCTTTGAATGGTTTGGGTTGTGTGTTAATGTAGGAAGGCAAAGTCATAGCTTATGCCTCGAGACAGTTAAAGTCGCATGAAAAGAACTATCCAACACACGACCTAGAATTGGCAGCTATTATTTTTGCATTGAAGATATGGCGTCACTATCTGTTCTGTGAGAAATGTCATGTTTATTCTGATCACAAGAGCCTGAAATATTTGATGACTTAGAAAGATCTGAATCTGAGACAACGTTGATGGTTAGAGTTGTTAAAAGGCTACGAGCTTGTGATTGACTATCATCCACGAAAGGCTAATGCTGTTGCTGATGCTCTAAGTCGAAAATCACTATTTACTTTGCGTGTAGTTTATACGCATATGGCTATGTCTGAGGATGGTTCGATAATAGCTGAATTAAAAGCAAGATCGTTATTTATTCAATAGATTTGTGGTGCTCAGAAAGTTGATGATGATTTTTTAGTAAAGTGGGCTCATTGTAACTTGAATATTGATTCAGAGTTTCGAGTTGATGATGAGGGTTGTTTGAGGTTTAGAAATAGAAGATGTGTTTCGAGAAATTCAAACTTGATTCAAATGATTCTGAACTGTAACACCTCAAACCCAGCCTAGATGTTATGGCCGAATCTGCCTATGTCACATTGAAGTGTTTTTCGCAAAGTGTGATATTGAAAGAAAACCCTTTTTGGGATAATTATCTATATTACTTATTTCCAGTGAGGACTTCAGAACATGTCATTTACCATGTTTAAAACGGTTTTGATTTCTATAACATTGTCTTTTGTGGAAGCTTTGAAAATGCGTTGCGTAAACGTGCTATTTTTTAAAACAGTTATCTTTTTGAAAACCTGCGTCCTAAAGCTAGCAGATATAATCAAAACAATTCGAAATCGCAAAATTTAAGAAAAATAAACTTTAAGAGGCCTTATTACAAATCCAAAACCCAAATTAATTAACTTAAGTATAAAATCGAGACAGTAATTAAAACCAGACGTGTGGCCCCAATCAAGTCCCTCACAGCACCGACCCATCTAAGGATTACATGCATAGGAAAGCAGAGGGGTGAGTTCATGAAAATCCAGTGTGTAATCCCTTTTTAATAACACACAATTAGTAGGCAATACAGTTTGGGCTTAAGCCCAATTCAGTGATAGTCTAGTATTAGTGTGGGCCTTAGCCCCGTACAATAACAGTATTAGTATGATCCTTAGCCCAATATAGTAACAATATCAGAAATGCAATAGAGATCCTACCCATCCATCCTCTACACTCTATTCTGTCCAGCCCTACACTCCATGTGGGGATAAAATCGACCCACCCATCCTTACACTCCAAATATAGCACCGGTTGCGACACTATTCAGTAATTACAGTAGAGCTGCCAGTACAGTACACTTCCTCAAATATATATATATCAAACCCACCCCCATGCAACATGTCATGTAATATTTATATACGTGTATGCAAAATGTCATGCTCAAATACAGTCAAATATAGCATAAGGGTATATTAGTCATTTTACCTCTAGGGGTATAACAGTCATTTCATCAGTATAGGACCCATCAACAGGTCCATAGTCGTCCTGGGCAACCTGTGCAACCCTTAACAGTCAAACAGTGAAAATGAGCCCAAGCCCAAAATACGGCCCCTGTGGGCCCACATGCCGTGTGGCCCAATAAGCCCAAAAATGGCCTTGGTCGTACGAATTGCACAACCTGGCCTGATAATCCCACACGTTAGGGTGATTTATCCGTGTGGGCTCCACAGGCCAATTTCGACCCAACGTGGCCCAAAACGGCCTAAGCCTATGAAATTGCTCATGGTGGCCTCTACTGTCAAACGTCTATGTTTATGCGTTCGAATCACCATACAAGCGAGCACACACTCATATAGAGTCTATGGACATGTTTTTCGGCTTTTGCCGATTAATAGTTTTTGTAATGCGATTACACACCTTAAACGAAGATGCGCGAGTAGCCCACGAACCCAAAGCCTACATTCACACAAGGCATTCCATTAGCCGATTAACAACAAGGTAAATCATACTCCTCTTTAATACCTACTCCCAAAAAATTAGATACTTGCCTTGAATGAACAGAAGTGGTTTAACCCACTTAAACTGCTGAGTAAGATTGGTCAGCCAATACTCCTAACAAATCGACAGTAAACAGGAGGTGTTAGCAACAGGATTAACACAGCATAGACGGGAAGTAAAAGAAAACCGTAAGATTAGAACCAAGTAGGAACCTACCAACGCAGAATCACTTCGAAGAGAAGAGCAGTCGGCCAACCCTCACCACAAATGCCGCAAGCACACCGAGTGATAGGGACAATAGTGGTACAATCATATCCCTAACAGCCTCCGACAAGGAAGAGGAGATTTACAAGAAGATCATAATTGGGAAGGGAAACAAGACGAGAAAACCAAGAGCACTTACCAGTTTGTTTGTGAATCCTCAATAACCCGAATAAAGACTAAGATAAAAGAATAGAGGGTGGAGCAGTATTCGGCCAAGATACTAGACAAGTAGAGGTGATGCTAAAAATGATCTAAAAGAGAATAGAGAGAAGCAACCAATAACTATAGGGTCGAAAGAACAATTGAGGGAAAAAGCAAATGATTGGTTTTGGCAATACGAGAGGGACGATTGAAGAAAACCGAAGGAACAGAGATGAGGATGAGAAAGGGTATTCGGCTCAGGTTAGGAGAGGTAAAAGAAAATATCCAAGTGATCAATTTTGACCTCAACCAAAAACACAAAGAAGAAACCAAAAAGTAAATCAACTAAATGGAGAGCAAAACAACCACACAAATTTGACACTTGAGAAAAAAAAAAGTCCTATGACTAATTTTGCCACAATGATTTCCCCCACACGGCACCCCTAACACACTCCTCACTAGACTCCTCAAATTTCTCCAACTAAGCACTATCCACATCCCTTCAAAATTCCTAACTTTTCTCCCTAAAACACTCCAAGAATTCGGCTACCCACACAGCATTCTCCTCAACACTCTCAACCGCCCATGAGCATCAGAATCCTACTGACTAACAACTTCTTACACGACACAGTAGCAAAAGACACCTTTTTGTACACAGTAGGACTTGAACTCAAGTCCCCTAGCATAAGTAACACTCCATTATCCCTTGAACCAGTAAGCTTTTTATGACACATCCTAACCACATTTATTTAAGAATCCTATTGTCAAGAGGCAAGGGTTTATTCAAGCAAAACAAAATCTTGTACAAGCCACAACTTGAACTCAAGACTTCTCCAACACTTCTCAGGACACTTAACCACTAAAGCAGACATGTATTTATGCACACAACATACAAAAATAACTACTTAGATTTTTAGGGCATTACATGAACGAAGCTCACAGCAGTCGATTATCTGTTCACCCAGGTAGTACGAAGATGTATAATAATCTAAAATAGCTTTACTGGTGGCATGGTATGAAACGAGACATTTCTGACTATGGCGAGTATTCGTCAGGTTGTTGAAACTCTCAATTAGGAGTTGTTTTATGAGTAGTGACCTAGCGTGGATGAGGAGTTAATGCGAGAGTTCTATGTGAATTTAACCTCAAGTGAGTTGACGAAAGTTCCAGTTCACGAAATCAAGGTACCAATAACTTCAAATGCTATTAATGAGTTCTTTGAATTGCCTGATTTCGAAAACGACGAATATTCTTCCTTGATGAGCAATATAGAGCCTAAAAATTTGTAAGAAATTTTCAAGGAACTTACAGTTCCAGATTCTAAGTGGACTGTGTCAAAGCAAGGAATCCACACTTGTCGAAGAGAATATTTGACACCACTCGCAAAGGTATGGTTCTATTTCATTCATTTCAGCCTTATGCCTATCTCACATGGGACTACAATCTCATTAGAGCGAGTGGTCTTATTATACTCAATTTTAACTGGAAAGACAATCGATGTGGGAAAAATCATCCTACGAGAAATGCAAAATTGTGCCCATTTTAGTCCCTCAATTTACAAATTTTTACAATTTAGCCCATTTTACTCAAAATCATCAAAAATCCAAAGACAAAACATATAAACCCAACATCAAACTTTCATATTTCATCATATAACAACATAAAGCTCATGAATTCATCCATGGCACATTTCAAATTCATCATCAAAAAAAAAATTAAGACATGGGCTTGATAATATACGAAGCAACGATTACAAAAACGTAGAAATTATCAAAAACGGATCAAAAACCATACCTCAATCACCAAAATAAGAAGCCAAACCCTAGCTTGTATTTTCTTTTCTTTTCCTTTTGTATTTTCGATAATGTCATGAACAAATTGCTAATTTCATGCTTTTTATTTTATTAATATGGCTTTAATTACCAAATACCAAATTTGCCCTTAATAATAAACATTTATAACATTAATATAAAAGGCCATAATTGTCCACTCAAGCTTACAGTGGTCAAATATCAACATAAGGACCTTTCATTTACAAAGACATGTCAAATAAGCACTTTAAAAAATAGAAGGTCACTTTTACATTTTACGCGATTAAGTCCTTTTTTAAAATTAAGCACCCAAACATTCAAATTTTTATACGAAACTTTCACACATACTAATTCACATATCATAAGCACGAAAAATAATATTTAATTCTTTTTTACTCAGATATGTGATCCCGAAACCACTATTCTAACTAGGGTCTAAATCAGACTATTACAATTCTCCCCCCTTAGGCATTTTCGTCCTCGAAAATCTTACCATTGAACAGATTCGGATATTGCTGTCTCATAGCATCTTCGGGCTCCCAAGTGGCCTCTTCAATACCAAGTCGATGCCACATCACTTTCATTAACAGAATTTTCTTATTTCGCAGCTCTTTAACCTCTCGATCTAAGATACGGATCCACTTTTCTTCATAAGTCATATCAAACTAAATTTCAATCTCAAACGAAGGAATCACATGCGAAGGATCAGATCTGTATTGTCGAAGCATCGATACGTGAAACACATCATGAATCTTTTCTAACTCTGGTGGCAACATCACTCTATATGCTACCGGCCTAATACACTCAGTAATTACATATGGCCCAATGAACTTCAGACTCAATTTGCCTTTTTTATCGAACCGAAGCACTTTCTTCCACGGAGATACTTTCAAAAACACTTTGTCGCTGACTTTAAATTCAATGTCTTTTCTTTTCAAGTCTGCATAAGATTTCTGGCGATCGGAAGCTGCTTTCAAACTATCTCGGATCACTTTCACTTTCTGTTCAGTTTCTTTTATCAAATCAATTCGTGAATCTTATTTTCACTGAGTTCAATCCAATACAAATGTGTACGGCATTTGCGACCATATAAAGCTTCGTATGGTGCTATTTTAATGCTCGATTGAAAACTATTATTATAAGCAAATTCAATCAAAGGTAAATATTGTTCCCACGTACCTTTAAACTCAAGAATGCAACATCTCAACATATCCTCGAGTATCTGAATAATCTGCTCGAATTGACCATCCATTTGTGGATGAAAAGTAGTACTAAAATGCAATTTTGTACCCAGAGCATCTTGCAATTTCTTCCAGAATCACGATGTAAATCTCGGATCTCTGTCTAACACAATGGATACTAGCACACCATGCAATCTCACAATATCAGAAATGTATAACTCAGCTAATTTATCAAGCGAATAATCAGATTGTAACGAAATAAAATGAGCTAATTTTGTCAAACGATCAACTACAACCCAGATAGCATCTTTCTTTTTCGAAGACAGGGGTAAACTCAAAACAAAATCCATCGTCACTCTATCCCATTTCCATTCTAGAATCATAATTGGTTGTAACAAACTAGATGGCACCTAATGTTCAGCTTTAACTTGCTGACAGATCAAACATTTAGAAATAAATTCAGAGATATCTCTTTTCATTCCAGACCACCAATAATACTATTTCAAATTATTGTACATTTTCGTACTACCCGGGTGAACAGATAATCGACTGTTGTGAGCTTCATTCAAAATCAACTGAATTAACTCTGGATTTCTCAGAACAGAAAGTCTATCTCAAAATCTCAAACAATTATATTTATCAACTTTGAATTCTGAATCAGACTCTAAATCACACTGAGCTTGTTTTGCCAAAATTTCATTATAACAATCTTCTGAGCTTCGATAATCTATTGTAAGAACAAAGGTCTTGCTTTCAATTCAGCTAAAATTGAACCATCATTGAACAAAACTAAATGAGCATTCATTGCATGCAAAGCAAATAATGATTTTCGACTCAAAGCATCAGTAACAACATTTGCTTTTCTCAAATGATAATCAATCACAAGTTCGTAGTCTTTTAGCAGTTCTAACCATCTTCTCTGTCGCAGATTCAGATCTTTCTGAGTAATCAAATATTCCAAACTCTTATGATCAGAGTATACATGACATTTCTCACCAAATAGATAGTGGCGCCAGATTTTCAAAGTAAACACAATCGCAGCTAACTCCAAGTCATGCGTCGAATAGTTCTTTCCATACGGCTTTAATTGCCTTGAAGCATAAGCAATAAATTTGCCTTCTTCCATCAAAACACATCCCAGTTCGATCAATAAAGCATCATTGTAAATTACAAATTCCTTACTCGATTCGGGTTGTACCAATACCGGAGCTTCAGTCACCAAAGTTTTCAACAGATCAAAATTGTTTTGACATTTTTTAGACCACTCAAACTTCACATCTTTCTGAAGCAGTTTGGTTAACGGAGTTGCAATCATAGAAAAGCCTGTTACAAACCGTCTATAGTAACCGGCAAGTCCCAGAAAACTATAGACTTCAGAGACATTTCTCGAAGGCTTCCAATCTAAAATAGCTAAAATTTTATACGGATCAACTCGGATACCTGATGCTGACACAATATGGCCTAGAAAACCAACTTCGCGCAACCAAAACTCACATCTGCCAAACTTTGCATACAATTTCTTATCACGCAAAGTCTGTAGTACTATTCTCAGATGCTCGGCATGTTCGGTTTCATCTCGTGAATAAATCAATATGTCATCAATAAATACGACAACAAATCGATCTAAAAACTGTCTGAAAATTCTATTCATCAAATCCATAAAGATAGTAGGTGCATTAGTTAATCCGAATGGCATAACTAAGAATTCATAGTGGCCATACCTCATTCTGAAAGCAGTTTTCAGAATGTCTGAGTCTTTCGCTCGCAACTGATAATAGCTTGATCTCAAATCTATCTTTGAAAAATAGTAGCTCCTTTCAACTGATCAAACAAATCATCAATACGGGGCAGAGGATACTTATTCTTGATAGTCACTTTGTTCAACTGACGATAATTTATGCACATTCTCATCGTACTGTCTTTCTTTTTCACAAACAGAATAGGAGCACCCCAAGGTGAGAAACTCGGTCTAGCAAATCCTCTATCAATTAATTCTTGCAACTGAGACTTTAATTATTTTAATTCGGTCGGAGCCATTCTATACGGAGCTATCAAAATTGGAGTAGTACCAGGTACCAATTCAATGCAAAATTCAACTTCTCTAACTAGAGGTAATCCCGGAAGTTCTTCAGGAAACTCATCAGGAAATTCACATAAAACAAGCACTGATTCAACTTTCTTTTTTGACACTTTCGAATCAATTACATAAGTAAAGTAGGCTTCACAACCCTTTCTTATAATATTCAAAGCTTTCATCGAAGTTATCACAGCAGGTAATCCATTCAAATCACTAGATTCAATTCTAACTATTTCATCATTCTTGCATCTTAAATCAACAGTTTTCCGTTAACAATTCATAATAGCATCGTGTAAAATTAACCAATCCATACCCAAGATTATATCAAATTCATCAAAAGGTAATAACATCAGATCGCCCGAAAAACAAATGTCTCGAAACATTAACGAACAATTCTTGCAAACTTTATCAACCAAAACAGATGTGCCTAGGGGGTTCGAAACTTTAATTATGAATTCAGTAGACTCTACAGGAAAAGTTTTAATCTTCACTAAATTTATACACACATACGAATGTGTTGATCCAAGATCTATCAAAGCAATTACAAAAGTATTATAAAGAGTAAATGTACCCATAATCACATTTGGAGAAGAAGCTTCCTCACGAGCTCGGATAGCATAGGCTCTGGCAGGTGCATGAGCCTCAGATCTAACAGCTGTATCTTTTGTCCCTCTATGACTGCCACTCACATTTCTCGTATTTTTAAAAGGTCTACCACGAGAAACATTTCCACTTGGCCTCGAATTTTGCACAATCTCTTGCTCAACAGACTCGGGACAATCTAGAATAAAGTGATCCAAAGATACACATTTGAAACAAGCTCGATCATTCAATCTACAACTCCCCATATGTCTTTTACTAGAATCCTTACATTCTGGTTGATTAGATCGAGTATTACCAACACTTGCAACAGAAGAAGCTGGAGCTCTAATGTTCGAAAGCGATTGTAAAAACCCTATTTTGCTCGACCCATTAGTAACCCAAGATAAAATACAAAATATAAATAAATAAAACTAAACCAAATAAAAGCCCAGCAGTCCATTACAAGCCCATTACAAATCCTAAACTAAGTCTAACCCAATTAACCCAAGTAGCCCAAGATACTCATGGCCCAAATGGCCCAAAACTTAAACAAACTTCCGCCAACTAGGAACCCTAGCAGCAAGGAGCGCCGCAACCCTAGCCCCTGTACGCCTCCATACGCCACCCTCGCGCCTCCACGTCGCCTTTCGTACCTGCAAGAGAAGACAAAAAAAAACAGCACAGCAAATAGCGACAAAGGAAAAAACAATAGCTAGGAATTTCTTTGTATTTTTTCTTTTGATTTCGGCTATAAAAAGCCATACCAGGTTGTAATTTGGGGGTTACGCAATATAGACACCCACTACGCATACGAAACGGAAAAATAGAAAAAGCAAAGATTTCAAGGTGATTCGTAGATTATTTCTTTGTTCTTGTTCTTTTTTTTACTTTATTTTGAATCCATTCAACGAATCCAAAGAAAGAGGGTTTATTTACCTTTTCTGGTGACGATTTGGTCGACGGATCCTCGTGGATCTGGTTAGAACCGCGATGGGTGGAGGCGCGTTTGGCGTCGGTGGAGCCCACGAGTCAACTAAGAGAGAAGTGAGGGGCATACCTTCGCTAGTTGGCCAAAAAAGTCCCTATTCCCCTCACCGAGATCGGAGTTGTGGAAGGGATTTGAAATCGGCAGTGTAATCAAATCGGCCGAATGGCCCATTTTGTGAAATGGCCAAGTGATCTGATTTTTTAAGTTTTCTTTTCTTTATAAACAATGTAAAACGACGTCGTTTAAGGACTAATTTAGTGTCCTTAAAATGACGCCGTATGGCATGACCCGATGATCCATTTTCGGCCCGATTCGGTTACCCAGGAAGATCCGCGCATTCAGCTTAAATGGAATATTTGCGCGTTGGCCCTTCCCCTTTTGCGCTAACATTCGATTGGGCCCTGATCACATTTTTTTTTAAATTTATCCCTAAAGTTCATATACAAATGCAATTTAATCCGTGCCTAAACACAGTGTTTTGGGATCTGATATATTGCCAGTTTTGGTCCCCGCACGTTTGCGCGTATTGTGCTTTAGTCCTCCCTTTAATTTCAGTAGTGCATTTTATTTATTAAATATCCTTTTAGTTTAATTTTATTTTAATTGAGTCCATTTGATTTATATAGTTTATTATTTTTTAAATCGACTTAATATTTATTTTTTTATATGTATATACATACCTTTTTTGAATTATCATGATAATATTACCCCCTTTATATATTAAGTCTCTATTTTAAAGTTTTTTTTATCATATTGTTTTAAAAATTTTGTATATTACTTCATTTAAATATTCATATATAATATTATGCATATATAGTCCATGGCCAAACTAGTTTTTATTCTATATTATTAATTCCATGATTACTTTTACACACATAATTCCTTTTAAACCTATTTATATATATTTGTGTATGTGTTTTTAGCCCATTATGCATATAATTCATATCTCAAGAATATATCATGTTATATATATATTTTTTAGGACCCTTCATATTTTACATATTATTTAAATTATCTTTCACTATATGTACATATTTAAGTTCTAGCCATTTTACATCTTTTAAATTGTTTCATTATTGACCTAAGGCTTTCATACATTATTTTAAATATGTTATTTATTTTATACGGTCGTCGATTACTTCATGGAAAGGGTGAAATTCATTTCATATAATGTTACTAAGTCGATCGTAATCAAATTCAAAAAAAAAGATTAGGTGCCGATGAAGATCGTCAGAAAGATTCAATGTCAGAAGTTTGGAATCTGTTCAAGGATCAGACGCCATATCATAACGTGGCAAAAAATCGTGAAAGATAATCTAGGCTTGTAAAGATTGGCATAAAGAAGTTACCATTTACCCTCTATACTTATCGAACGCCGGCCAGAACCTTCGCCGGGGCAATACATTGCTTGTTTGCTTAATGGGATAGAAACAGTTTCGAAAATGAGATTTCTTTTGGCCATGTTTGTCAAAATTGAAGTTGGATCAGGCAGAATAGATCCAATCCCGATGTGATCAGTTGAATTTCAAGAAAAGAGATTGAAAGCCATCTGTCATGGCCCAATGTACCAGAAATGAATGACGCAAGCCTACGTCAGGAAGGTTCATCCTAAAGAATTCCACAAGGAGGACCTGGAGTGGAAAAAAATCCTTTTTATACAAAAAGACTTCAGAGGAAAGTGAAAAGCCAAGGCGAAAACACGCAAAGGATGCTTTGAGACCTTCAAAAAAAAAAGGGAAAGAGAGAAAGAAGAAGAAGAAAAAGAAAAGAAAAGAAAAGAAAAGGAGAGGCCAAGGCGAAAACCCGCAAATGGCGCCTTGAGACCAAAGGGGATTTGAGTTGAAAACCCAGAAAGGACGACTCAAATTTGGATCAAAGTGGGGCACGCAGTAGTCTTTCTATGCCTGAAACAATGAAGAAGTATGCTACATCTTGGGGCATCGACAAAGTACTCTGGATCCCCTAAATACATATTGAACTCAAAATGGACCTCAAGAAGTTTGTACAGAGAAGCTCAGGCACCTAGTTTTCATCTTACCCACACTGAATTTACTATCTTTGATTACTTTATTCATTTCAAAATATGCTCCAAATAAACTTCCTTCTTATTGCATTGCTATCTCTGATTAACTTATTCATGTTGAGTTAATTGTCTTCTTATTGCATTTTCAATCTTTGATTAACTTATTTGTTTCGAGCTGTGCTCTTACCCAATTTCCTTCTTGTCCATTGTTTTGATCTTTTCGAGCATTTTGCATTGAAATAACGATTAATGGACCAATGATACTTTCATAAAAGAAGTTTTGTATATTACTCAGGAGGCTTTTAAATAGTACAAGAACCTAAAACAGGACTGTTGTTTAGAACTCACCAAACCTAAGGGATGGAAATGTTTGAGAAAAGGGAGTCTAAATTGTGGCTATCTCTTCGAATTTTCTATTAAATGTATCGATTAACGAAGAGGCAAGATATTTCGTCGGTGATACAACCTCGACAAATGATGAGCAATGTCAACCCAAGTGTAAGAGGGGATCATTCTCAGGAAAAGAAAAATGATATTCTGCATTCACGCAAATATCAGACATGCACACAGGGTCATTACACCCGAAGAACGATTTAACAAATCAAATTGATCCTAGACCCTGAGTTGCAGTGGGTTGGATAAGCAAAAACTCCATAAAGTTTCAGTAGGGCAAGCTTGCTGAGCAAATTGAGATTGTTTCTTTGGGTTTTCTGTCAAGAATACCAGCTAAACAAGATGGCCACGTAATACGTCAGTGATAATGTCCTGATGAACAAGCAATGATACCTGGATCATTTTCATCTCCGCATTCATATATCGTTCATAACACATCTAGTTAGGAGCATTTGATTCATTTCGATCATAGCATTCTAATCATTTGACATAAACATCACATCTAGTTAGGAACAATTGATTCATGTTGATCATAGCATCCTAATTATTTGGCATAAGCATAGGCTGAAGGTTGTAGATCTTGTCTCCCTGAAGTTGCACTAGGGCAAATCAAAGACGACGAATCTTGGCTTCCTGAAGTTGCAGTGAAGCAGATTTAAACCACCATCCTAGCTCTCTAAAGTTGTAGTGGAGTAGGCTGAAGATTTTAGATCTTGTCTCCCTGAAGTTGCACTAGGGCAAATCAAAGACGACGAATCTTGGCTTCCTGAAGTTACAGCGAAGTAGATTTAAACCACCATCCTAGCTCTCTAAAGTTGTAATGGAGTAGGCTGAAGATTGTAGATCTTGTCTCCCTGAAGTTGCAGTGGGGCAAATTGAAGATGGCGAATCTTGGCTTCCTGAAGTTGCAGCGAAGCAGATTTAAGCCACTATCCTAGCTCCCTAAAGTTGTAGTGGAGTAGGCTGAAGATTGTAGATCTTGTCTCCTTGAAGTTGCAGTAAGAGCAAGTCGAAGACGACGAATCTTGGCTTCTTGAAGTTGTAACGAAGCAGATTTAAGCCACCATCCTAGTTCCCTAAAGTTGTAGTGAAGTAGGCTGAAGATTGTAGATCTTGTCTCCCTAAAGTTGTAGTGGAGCAAATTGAAGACGACGAATCTTGGCTTCTTGAAGTTGCAGTGAAGCAGATTTAAGCAAGCCTTAACTCCCTAAGTGGTAGGGTAATAGGCTGAAGATTGCAGATCTTATCCCCTTGAAGCTGCAATAAGAACAGATCAAGCTAATTGTAGAAGAATAGATTAAAGCTGTAATCCCTATCTCTCTGAAGTTGCAAAGTTACAAGGCTAGTCTCTCTAGAGTTACAGTGGATTAGATTGGAGCGACAATTCCTATACCCCTGAAGATTGCAGTGGGACTACTTGAAGAAGAAGAGCGTCAAGAAGTCATGATTCAGCGAGACCGGGCAAAATTGGTCCTCTTTGAAGTCTTTGCTCTATTCTCGTTACACGACAATAAACAAAGAGGGGCAGCTGTAAGGACCCTATTTTGCCCGACCCATTAGTAACCCAAGATAAAATACAAAATATAAATAAATAAAACTAAACCAAATAAAAGCCCAGCAGTCCATTACAGGCCCATTACAAATCCTAAACTAAGTCTCACCCAATTAACCCAAGTAGCCTAAGATACCCGTGGCCCAAATGGCCCAAAACTTAAACAAATTTTTGCCAACTAGGAACCCTAGCAGCAAGGAGTGCAGCAACCCTAGCCCCTGTACGCCTCCGTACGCCACCCTCGCGCCTCCACGTCGCCTTTCGTACCTGCAAGAGAAGACAAAAAAAATAGCACAGCAAATAGCAACAAAGGGAAAAACAATAGCAAGGAATTTCTTTGTATTTTTTCTTTTGATTTCGGCTATAAAAAGCCATACCAGGTTGTAATTTGGGGGTTACGCAATATAGACACCCACTACGCATACGAAACGGAAAAATAGAAAAAGTAAAGATTTCAAGGTGATTCGTAGATTATTTCTTTGTTCTTGTTCTTTTTTTTTACTTTATTTTGAATCCATTCAACGAATCCAAAGAAAGAGGGTTTATTTACCTTTTCTGGTGACGATTTGGTCAACGGATCCTCGTAGATCTGGTTAGAACCACGACAGGTGAAGGCGCGTTTGGTGTCGATGAAGCCCACGAGTCAACTAAAAGAGAAGTGAGGGGCATACCTTCGCTAGTCGGCCATCAAAGTCCCTATTCCCCTCACCGAGATCGGAGTTGTGGAAGGGTTTGAAATCGACAGTGTATTCAAATCGGCCGAATGGCCTCTTTTGTGAAATAGCCAAGTGATCTGATTTTTTAGGGTTTCTTTTCTTTATAAACAATGTAAAACGATGTCGTTTAAGGACTAATTTAGTGTCCTTAAAATGACGCCATATGGCATGAACCAATGATCCATATTACCCCCCTTTTTATATAAAGTCTCTATTTTAAAGTTTTTTTATCATATTATTTTAAAAATTTTGTATATTACTTCATTTAAATATTCATATATAATATTATGCATATATAGTCCATGGCCAAACTAGTTTTTATTCTATATTATTAATTCCATGATTACTTTTACAGGCATAATTCCTTTTAAACCTATTTATATATATTTGTGTATGTGTTTTTAGCCCATTATGCATATAATTCACATCTCAAGAATATATCATGTTATATATATATTTTTTTAGGACCCTTCATATTTTACATATTATTTAAATTATCTTTCACTATATGTACATATTTAAGTTCTAGCCATTTTTCCATATTAATTTAAAATTTGTCGTGCCCTTTACTTTTAAATTGTTTCATTATTGACCTAAGGCTTTCATACATTATTTTAAATATGTTATTTATTTTATACGGTTACACATATGTATATATGTTTTCTGTTAAATCTATTCATGTATATAATGTACTCCTTTTGAGGTCCTATTTCAATGCATGTTTTTTATCCTTTAAACATTCATCTAGTATTATTTATATATAAATTTGCTTATTTCAAACACTTCCAAATATTTTTTTATATAGTAAATTATTTGTATTTTATGTATACTATCTATCTAGATTAACATATTGATATATATATTATTTTGTATATTACTCATTTCTTTATTTGTCTAATGTTCATTTTAAAAAAAAATTAATCTATATGTTACTATGTTATATACGATTTTATGTGGTTCTTATTTTGTGATTTATTTTAAGATCAAATTATTTTAAAGATTTTGTTTTAAATTCTACTTATTCATTCGTAAGTGTTTTAACATTATTTCCACACTTATATATATACATCCAAATATCTTACATATCATCCATTTTAAATTGTTGTATATCGATTGATTCTTAGAACTACTCTCTCACATCAATTGTTTCAATTTTATGCATAATTATTCAGATTCTATTTATTTATTTATTTATTTTTATATATTTTGCCTTACGCTTATTTTCTATTATAGATTATAAATATGTTGTTCATATCCCTTAAAATTTACATAAATGTTAGAATAGTGTACGATTATTTGTTTTGTTGGTCGCATTGTAAATTCATTACTCTTATATTGCTCATATCCGATTGTCTATGCCTTGCAACCTCATAATCTGTGAATGCTTTGGCAATATGTTTTGACAAGATAATATGTCGTTATTTTCATGCATATTTCTACTATGAGTGGCTATTTAAATGTTTTAGCTCAATCAATTACCTTTTAATCATCAATTCTTTCTATTTTAAAACTACAATGAAAGGGACTCCCCCAAAACAAGGCAATACTCAATGTTTGGCAATTCGGGAATCGTGCCCTATCATGTTGGGTTGCAATTTCTTGTTTGTTCAAAACAATCCAATATTCCTTTGAAATTTCACTCATGTCTTTAAAAATTCTTTAAAACGAAGGTGATACTCGATGTTTGGCAATTCGGGAATCGTGCCCTATCGTGCTGGGTTGCGATTTCTCATTTGTTCAAAATAATCGAATATTCATTCAGAATTTCACTCATGTTCTTTAAATTCTAAAATAAGGCAAGGTCCAATGTCTAGAAATTCGAGGAATCGTGCCCTACTGTGCTGGGTTTCAATTTTTTCGTTGGACTAAATAATTGGGCATTCTTTTATGGTTTTTCAACACATAAACTTTTGGAAGTTGAAATTTATCATGTTTTCGAGGGCATAAAGGATCATGTCCTACCACGCTGGATGTGATGCTATATTCCTCTTAAGCAAGAGAATTTTGATGACCAACTCGGGTTATTCAAATGTTATTAAAAGGAACCACATTTCAAAAACATTTTTAAATCTCAGACATAAGGACAATATCTAATCGATTTGGTACCAATTTTTGGGAGTAATGAGGGTGCTAACTCTTCCTCATACGTAACCGACTCCCGAACCCGTTTTCTCATATTTACGTAGGCCAAAATCATTGTTTTAGTAAAAAAAATATTATTAATATAGACAAATTCTTAGGTGATCCGATCACACCTAAACAAAAAGGATTGGTGGCGACTCCATTTCCGTTTTTCAAAAAGTCGATTCCCCGCTTTTCATAAAATTTAAAATATTGAAAAAATGGTTTCGACAGCGATCTAGCACGATCCCTACTCGAATGCCCCACATTAGCCCTTGAACAACTAAAATCATCTCTAAACTTCTTTGACGCTGACTGGAATATTTTGCTTATGTATTTCTTTCTCACTTCTCTAGCTTCAGAATCAACTTTTCTTTTCTCTTTTCCAAGACCTTCAGCCTTTCAGGCTCGTTGAACAAGCATAAAAAATTCTTTGATCTCTAGAATCCCAACTAATAAACGGATATCCTCGTTCAAACCATCTTCAAATCTTTTGCATATTATTGCTTCCGTAGATACACATTCACGAGCATACTGACTGAGTCTTACAAATTCATGCTCGTATCCTGTGACAGACATACGGCAATGTTTATGCTTGAGAAACTCTTTATGTTTTTGGTCGATAAATCTCTGACTGATGTATTTCTTTTGAAATTCGACTTGGAAGAAATCCCAGGTGACTCGCTCACTCGGAACTACCGATATCAAAGTTTTCCACCAATGGTACGCTGTATCCCTCAGAAGTGAAACTACATATTTTATAAATTCTTCAAAATTCAAAGACAATTCATCAAACACTCTTATCGTGTTCTCTAACTAGAACTCGGCCCTTTCAGCATCATTATTTGTTGTAGCTCGGAACTCTTCGGCCCCATACTTTCTAATCTTATCAACTGGTAGCTTACTTAACTGAATTGAATTCACTATGGTATAGCAGGAGTTTGCGGAGAATTGACCGGGGGTGGAGGTTGTTGAACAGCCAGATTGGTTCTAATATATTGGCTAAACCAATCATTCATCATATGATAGAAGGCTTGTTTAGCCTCACCATCACGGCTACTCGTAGCAGGTCTAAAATCAGATGACACCGTCCCTTGCAGGGGTGAAGGGGCATTACTCTCAACATCGTCAGCTACTACTCATTCGGGATCCATATGCTATGTAGAAACACATTTTAATTGTCAAGATTCATCACACTATCATAGTTCATAAATATGGCATATAGAGCTAGACACATATATGCTATGGTAGTCCTAGTATCGACTAAACCATAGCTCTGATACCAACCAAATGTAACACCCCTAACCCGTATCCGTCGCCGGATTAGGGTTAAAGGCATTATCGGACAAAACGGAACATTAATATATAGTTCATAATTATCATAACATCAGAGATCAAACATCAATAATAAGTCCCTTATATAGGTCATCGAGACCTAAAGCATACATGAGAAAGTGGTCGAAACTAAATGGAGCTCATACAAAAATTTTTGGAACTTAAACAATTTTCAAAGTTGAACAGGTCACACGCTTGTGTGAACAGGCCATGTGCCTTACACTTATACACACTCGTGTGTCTAAGCCATGTCCAAATAGGGCATACATATTGACTTATTCACACTACCACAAGACATGCCCGTGTGTCTTGACCATGGTCGACACTAAATTGGGTCACACAGTTAGTCAGACGTCCGTGTGTCTTGGTCGTGGTCGAGACTGACTTATAATTATAGGGTACCCCAGGGGACACATGACCATGCAACATAGCCGTGTGTCGCACACAGTTGAGATACACGCCCGTGTCTCTGCCCGTGTGAACAAAAATAGGCCATTTGAATAGCCAATTTTCCACCCTATTTAGGTCAAACCTACAAGCACCGTCCCAAGTATATCTCAATCAATTCATTCCAAAAATTAAACTAAAATCATACTTAAACATTTTATCAATACATCATTCAATCAATTGCTCAATACCCAAAATTTCTCAACATTGACCTTTTTTTTGGCCAACCAAAACCTACCACAATTTCATATCAGCATCACATTTCGTATACCATTTTCAAACTATAAGTTCAAACACAAACAAGCCATATTACATGACTAATTATATACATCACAAAACATATTCAAAGTACTTCTAGCCTATACATGCCATACTAAAAAATTTACACTTCCAAAATGTACCAAAATGAAGTTCGATAGTGCGGTGATGATTCACAATGATCCCTGAGCTTCCATTAGCTACAATATATGTAAAATAGTTAAAAGGCACACAGAGTAAGCTTATAAAAGCTTAGTAAGCCATATACAAATAAAATTAACACTTTAAACATTAAGTCATCATCAAATCACATATAATTCAAGTCATAAACTATCACAACTTCTATGTTCATATATATATAATTTTACATGCTTTTACCATATATCATCTTTTGTTCATTAAAGAACATATACTTACCTTTCAATATTTAATAATATGCTTATATCAAACGTACCTGACTTGGATTTATGTTCACATACTGATTACTTTTCTCAGAATGCTCGTTTGAATCTTTCGGAAACATAAGGATACGCGGATAGCTCAGAGAACATATACAAAGCCAACGTCCCAAACAGGGTCTTACACGAAAATAAATACGATGCCAACATCCCAAACGTGGTCTTACACGTAAAGCATAAGTCGATGCCAACGTCCCAGATGTGGTCTTACACGAAAGCATATATCAGATCCTATGTCATGAAATATGTATCCTAACTACTCCTAAGGTTCGTACGGGGCTTTTTGGACGTCGTAAGTTTGTCGATACTTTCTCAAATGTCTCGAAATCATGGCTTAAATCCATTCATCATATTTCAATAACATATAAGCATAATTAAATCAATTTAAGTGAATTTATTTGTATATAGACTTACCTCATACAGATTTGGATAGACGGAATCGACTACTCGACAACTATCAACTTTCCTCAATCTAATTCTGTTTTCTTTAGTTCTTGATCTATATAAATTCAAATTTAATTCTTTTATTCACCAAATCATTCAAATCAATCCATAAACACACATTTAGGTCATTTTACAAACTAGCCCTCACATTTTAACACTTTAGTCCCTAATTCACAAAATTACAAAATACACATAATTTGCATATACTCATGCATATCTGAATTCTCCTAATACTCATACAAGTCCACAAATTTCATTTATTTCACATTTTAGTCCCTCAATTTACAAATTTTCATAATTTAGCCCATTTTACTCAAAATCATCCAAAATCCAAAGACAAAATATATAAACCCAATATCAAACTTTCATATTTCATCATATAACAACACAAAGCTCATGAATTCATCCATGGAAAATTTCAAATTCATCATCAAAATCAAAATTTGAGACATGGGCTTGATAATATACGAAGCAACGATTACAAAAATGTAGAAATTATCAAAAACGGATCAAAAACCATACCTTAATCACCAAAATAAGTAGCCGAACCCTAGCTTGTATTTTCTTTTCTTTTCCTTTTGTATTTTCAACAATGGCATGAACAAATAGCTAATTTCATGCTTTTTATTTTATTAATATGGCTTTAATTACCAAATACCAAATTTGCCCTTAATAATAAACATTTATAACATTAATATAAAAGGCCATAATTGTCCACTTAAGCTTACAATGGTCAAATATAAACATAAGGACCTTTCATTTACAAAGACATGTCAAATAAGCACTTTAACAAATAGAAGGTCACTTTTACATTTTACGCGATTAAGTCCTTTTTCAAAATTAAGCACCCAAACATTCAAATTTTCATACGAAACTTTCACACATACTAATTCACATATCATAAGCACGGAAAATAATATTTAAAAATTTTTTTACTCGGATATGTGGTTCTAAAATCACTATTCCGACTAGGGTCTAAACTGGACTGTTACATATCTCTTTAATTTTTGTTGTTGTTATGATGAACATATCTATGAATATTTATGTTGTTGGAATGGTTAATTTAATCAATTTAGCTTGAATATAATTTGTGTTAGTTTGATTGTATTTCGTCTTCTTAAATTGTTAAAATTGTGTTTATGTTGTTATAGGCCTCGGTAAGATGCTTGATTAAGTAAAATCATGACTAAGTTATTCTAGCAATACAATTGTGAGGTAACTAATGAATTAATTATTTAAATGGATTGAAAGTGTAATTAATTGACATAGTACTTAATCAGTGCATGTTTAGTCATCTAAGGTAGCTGAGGGTTAAATTAGCAACGGTATCTGACGATACAATTGCCTTGCATAACTTGCAAGATTACTGTGATTAAACTATTTCAAGGTAAGGAAACTTTGTTACCTCACATAGTCTTTTATGTACTTATTAAATCGAGTTAATTGTTTGAATTGACATACGGATATGTTTAAGAGATTATTTCAATTTAATAAGTATGTATGTGCTATAACATATTTACTACTAAGATTTGTTTAATCGATTAAATTGACATAGAGATATGTCCAAGAGATGAATGGATTTTGGTAAATGAGTATGTTCATAAGTTAGCAAATTACCGAGTTACCATGAATTTATTCGTAATAATATAAACATGAGTTTAATAATTCTAAGATAAGAAATGTAATTAATCTAACACAATTATGTCATCTTAATTAAAATCGTATCTTAAAATCGTGCATTTGAGATTTATTTATTAAGCTACTTAGATTAAAATCTTAGTTTTTAATCACCCTTTTCAAAAAAAAAAAATTTTTTCACCAAAGTGTTTTAAACAGCATTTATAAATAATTCTTTTCACAGTCCCTGTGGGTACGATAACTCGACATTTACTTGTCACTTTATTACTTGTTGCGATTGTGTACACTTGCACATTTCCATTGTTCCACCTGCATATAATGCAGACACAAATGCAGTTCATCATTAGCCTCCTGTTAAGCTCGCTTGAACTCTCTGTTACCTTATCCGAAGCTCCATGATATTATCTCTTTGGAGATATCGGAAAGGCTCTGTGAGTTTCCTGAGTAAAAACTCTTATGAGTTTCCTGATTAGCTCAGATAAGTGTCTTGTTACATGATTACACGGCTCGTTTGAGCATCTTGACATGTGGCTCGAGAGTATGTTCCCTAAATAAGAATTGACGGTTTATAGATATGTACACCTTGAGTGTACTATTTAAGTATTCATCGATATTTCAGTAATTCAACGGATAAAACTCTTGACAAGAAAAAGCGATGAGATAAATAAAATTATATTTTTGAATAATTCTGAGTAATCTGATGAATTGTTTTATGATAAACTCAAATATGCTTATTTGATATACATGAGACTTATGTAACTAACTTGTTTGATTGAGTATATGTGTTTAGGCAATTTGCCAAGTTGATGGAAAAACATGTTATTGTATGTTTAATTTTAATAAATGAGATTGGTAAGTTTAATTCCTGTTATACGAATTTACTAAGCATATAATGCTTACTAGATTTTATTTTCTCTATTTTATAGTGCTCAAAAACTCGCGAAGGTTGGAGATCGGTTGGAGCATCATCATACTATCCACTAATTTGTTTTGGTATAAATAGATAACTTATTTTGGTATAATGGCATGTATAGGTAACTTGGTCATTGTTGGCATATAAATGTGGTTTGTAAACTAGCCATTGGAATGGCTAGTAATGATTTGTTTTGGTATATTTATAAGGATATATTATGACAAAAACCTATGTGATAAGTATATTAAATATGGTTGTTCAAGTTATGTTTAATATATATGTTAAACATGGGTAAGAATATAAACATAAATGTATTTGATAAATTATCATATTATATGTTTAAATTGACTTGGATTTAATTCTTGAATTGGTTGTTATATACTTGTAAATTTTGGTGTAGGTTATTGGAAAATTTGGTGAGAAATAAAGCTAGGAAATGGCTTTATTTTGTCCATACGGGTAGGCATACAGGCGTGTGTCATGACCATGTGTGACACACGGCCTGACACATGGTCGTGTGGTTTGGCCGTGTTTCGCCTGCACTTTTAATTTGAGAAATAGAATGCTCAAAATTGAGCACACGGGCAGAAAGAGGGGCGTGTGTCTCAGTCGTGTGTGCTATACGGCCTAGAACACGGGTGTGTGTCTTGGTCGTGTAAAACCTGCACTTAATTTTGAAAATTTTAATTAAGCACACAGCCTAGCACATGGGCTTGTGGCTGGCCGTGTGGCACAAGTCAGAGGGATACATGGTTTTGAACACGGCCTGCAGCACGGGCATATCCTAGGGTCACACGAGTGTATTCCCTGGACCACACAGGCGTGTGTGCCTTGTATCTAGGAAAAAATTTAGAAATTTTGTGAAAAATTCTCTAAGTTTTCAATTTATTCCCAACCCAATTCTAATACCCATATTGGGCCTTCAAGGTCCATTTATGGGACATTATGAATAATCTTGGGAAATGAATAATAAATGACATGAATTATCTGAAAATATTCTAAAAACTTTAATAATGCTCTGTAACTCTGTTCCAGCGACAGATGCGGGTTAGGGGTGCTACATTTATTGGTATCAGAGCTACTATTAAGTCGAGTCTCATATTGAACGTAGCAAGTATGAGTTTAGGTATACATGCCATTATATAATTGGTGATAGTGTAATATCTCCTGACCATTTTAAATGTATTTTTCATATAGTAATGTCATCCAGCCAAGCTAGAGCTGAACCTGAGGAAGTTAAGAGCAATTCTTTAGCTTCAGTTCAAAGAGTTGGATCTAGTAGTGGAAGGCCAGTATCTGAGGTCCGAAGTGAGGAGGCAAAACAATACTTCTTTCAAATGATGAATGAATGGTTCACTCAGTATATAAGAAAAAATCCTCCTGTACAACAACCTCCCCCACCTGCTCTTCAACTAGTTCCTGAGATGCCACAAGGTGCTGAACCTATTAGAACTGGTAAGCCTCCGATAGATAAAATCTGTAAGTATGGGGCAGAAGAATTTAGAGCTACTGCAGATGATGATCCAGAAATGGATGATTTTTATTTGGAAAATACCATCTGGGTTTTAGATGAATTATCTTGGACACCAGCTGAATGTTTCAAATGTGCAGTATCTTTACTGAAAGATATAGCTTATCATTGGTGGAATACTATAACTTCTGTGGTATCAAGAGAAAATATTTCATGAGAATTTCTCTAGACTGAATTCAAAAAGAAATATGTTAGTTAGAGATTTCTAAATCAAAAAAAGAAAGAATTTTTAGAACTCAAACATCTAAGTATGAGTGAGACTTTGTTCGATTGAGTAAGTATTCTAGAGAGTGGGTTCCAACCGAGGTTGATATGTGCAAAAGTTTTTAAAAGGGCTTAAATGAAGACATTAAGTTGTTGATTGGAATTCTTGAATTGAGGGAATTTGTGGTGTTAGCCGATCGAGCACATAAAGTTGAAAAATTAAGTAAATGAAAGAAACAAGCTAATAGAGAAGCTCGAGTTTCTGGTAAAAGAATAATGAGCAAGTCACAACCATCTGCTTCTAAGAAATCAAAGAAGTATTATGATTTTTTTACAACATCTGTGAGATATTCTAAAAAAGATCGAGGCTCTCAACGCTCTAATCCAAGATCCTCGTCTCCATCTATAACTAGCGTTGGTAGTGTCGGTAATCCTAAACCGAAATGTAAATTTTGTAACAATTTTCATTTTTGGGTAATATCGTTTGAGAAGTGGAGCTTGTTATCAATGTGGATCTCTTGATCATTTTCTCAAGGATTGCCCGGAAAGAATTGGAAAAAAATATTGATCAAACTTAAAAGCCAAGTAATCCCACTTCAAGAGGCAGACTACCCCGTCATCCCGACAATGTCAGTGGTAGCCGAGGTACTACAAGGGATACAACAGTTAAATCTGAGGCACGAGCACTGGCAAGGACATATGCTATTCGTTCTAGAGAAGATGCCACTGCACCAGACGTCATTACTGGACATTTTCTCTACTTGATACTAATATTACTGCTTTGATTGATCCTGGTTCCACACATTCATACATATGTACAAATTTAGTGTTTGTTAAAAATTTACCTGTTGAATTCACTGAATTTGTGGTTAAAGTTTCAAACCCTCTGGGCTAGTATGTTATGGTGGATAAAGTCTATAAAAACTGTCCGTTGATGGTAAAGGGTTATTGCTTTTTGGCTGATTTGATGTTATTGCCCTTTGATAAATTTGATGTGATTTTGGGAATGGACTGGTTAACCCAACATGATACAGTGGTGAATTGTAAACAGACATATATTGTATTGAAATGTCAGAGTGGTGAGTTACTCCATGTTGAATCTGATAAATTAGATGGGTTATCTAATGTGATTTCAGCAATATCAGCATAGAAATATGTCAAAAAAGGTTATGATGTTTATCTTACATATGTGTTGGACACTAAATTATCTGAGTCAAAGATTCAGTCAATACTGGTTGTATGTGAATTTCTTGATGTATTTTCGGAAGAATTACCTGGTTTACCACCGATTAGAGAAGTAGAATTCTCTATAGATCTTGTTCCGGGGACAACACCCATATCTATAGCACCTTACAGAATGGCTCCTATCGAATTAAAAGAGTTGAAAGCATAGTTACAAGAGTTGATTGATAGAGGTTTTGCTTGACCCAGTTTCTCACCTTGGGGTGCATCAGTTCTGTTTGTAAAGAAGAAAGATGGATCTTTGAGGTTGTACATTGATTATAAACAGCTTAACAAAGTTACAATAGAGAACAAGTATCCACTACCTCGTATTGATGATTTATTTGACCAGTTGAAAGGTGCCACTGTATTTTCAAAAATTAACCTCCGTTCTGGCTATTATCAACTGCAAGTAAAGGAATCAGATGTTCTAAAGACAACTTTTAGAGTCAGGTATGGACACTATGAGTTTCTTGTGATACCATTTGGTTTAACAAATGCACCTGCAGTGTTTATGGATCTGATGAATAGAATTTTCAAACCATATTTAGACAGGTTTGTGGCGGTATTTATAGATGATATTTTGGTTTACTCCCAAGATGAAAATGAAGATGCAAATCATTTGAGAACTGTGCTGCAAACACTGCATGAAAAACAATTATATGCCAAATTCAGTAAATGTGAATTTTGGCTACGGGAAGTTGGTTTCCTTGGACATATTGCATCTGCTGAAGGTATCAAGGCGGATCCGAATAGAATTTTAGCTATTGTTAATTGGAAGCCACCGAAAAATGTGCTTGAAGTTAGAAGTTTTCTAGGACTTGCTGGATATTATCAAAGGTTTGTAAAAGGTTTTTCAATGATAGCTTCTCCAATTACTCATTTGTTGCAGAAAGATGTGAAATTCGAGTGGTCTGATAAATGTTAGTAGAGTTTTGATAGGTTCAAAGCCTTATTAACAGAAACACCTGTATTAGTTTAGCCTGAATTGGGTAAGAATTTGTAATTTACAGTGATGCATCGTTAAATGGTTTAGGCTGTGTTTTGATGCAGTGAAAGTAATAGCCTATGCTTCAAGACAGCTAAAACCACATGAAATAAATTACCCGATACATGATCTTGAATTGGTAGCAATTGTGTTTGTATTGAAAATATGGCGACATTATCTGTTTGGTAAAAAATGTCATATATTCACTGATCATAAAATTTTAAAGTATTTGATGTCATAGAAAGATTTAAATTTGAGACAGCACAGGTGGCTTAAGTTATTGAAAGATTACAATTTGGTTATTGACTATCATCCGGGAAAAGCCAATATGGTTGCAGATGCTCTGAGTAGAAATCCTTGTTTGCTTTGCGAGCAATGAATGTCCGATTGTCGTTATCTTATGATGGTTCAATCATAGCTATGTTAAAAGCCAGACCAACATTTTTGCAATACATTTCTAAAGCTTAGAAAAATGATAGTATGTTACAAACAAAACGAATACAGTATGAATTGACTCCTGATTTAGAATTTTTTATCGGGTATGATGATTGTTTATTATTCAAAGGCAGAATATGTGTACCAAAGAATTCAGAAGTAGTACAGAAGATTTTGAATGAAGCTCATAATGGTACTATGTCTGTTCATCTGGGATGTAACAAAATGTACAATGACTTGAAAAAGATGTAGTGGTGGCCCGGTATGAAACGGGATATTTCTGAATATGTATATAAATGTTTAATATGTCAGTAAGTAAAAACTAAACATTAGTTGCCTTTCAGGATTATTACAGCCAGTTACAATACCATAATGGAAATGGAAAGAATTACTATGGATACTGTATCGGGATTACCCCTGTCTCCAAAGAAGAAATATGCCATTTGGGTAATTGTTGATCGATTGACAAAGTCTGCACACTTTATTCCGGTACGTATGGATTTTTCCTTAGATAGATTGGCTAAATTATATGTCTCTGAGACTGTCAGATTGCATGGAGTACCTGTCTCTGTTATTTCAGATAGAGATCCTCGATTTACATCTCGATTTTAGAGCAAATTGCAAGAAGCTCTGGGTACACAGTTGCATTTCAGCACTACATTCTATCCTCATACAGATGGTCAATTTGAACGTGTGATATAGATTTTGGAAGATATGCTTCGGTGTTGTATTTTGGAATTTGAAGGTAACTGGGAAAAATATCTACCTTTAGTTGAATTTTCTTACAATAATAGTTATCAGTCCTGTATCAAAATGGCACCGTATGAAGCTCTGTATGGTCGCAAATGTAGAACTCCATTGTATTGGACAGAACTTAGTGAGAAAAAGTTACACGAAGTTGACTTAGTCCGTCAAATTGAGGAAAAGGTGAAAGTAATTCAGGACAGTTTGAAAGCAGCCTCTAATCGTCAAAAGTCCTATGTTGATCTTAAACAAAGGAAATAGAATTTCAGGTCGGTGACAAGGTAGTCTTGAAAGTATCACCTTGGAAGAAAGTTTTTCGCTTTGGTCGTAAAGGAAAATTGAGTCCACGATTTATTGGGCCATATGAAATCACAGAAAGAATTGGACCTATTGCATATCGGTTAGCCTTACCACCAGAACTTGATCGGATTCATAATATTTTTTCATGTGTCTAAGTTACGACGGTATCGATCGGATCCTTCACATGTTATTTCTTCATCAGAGGTAGAGATTCAGCCTGATATGACATATAGTTAAGAACCGATTAAAATCTTGGCCTGTGAAATAATGGAATTAAGAAACAAAAAGATGCTTTAGTAAAGGTTCTCTGGCAAAGACATGGAATTGAAGAAGCTACTTGGGAACTAGAGGATACCATGAGAAAGCAATACCTGAATCTTTTGACTGGTAAGATTTTCGAGGACGTGTAATGACCCAAAATTCACAGGCACTGAAAAAGTGAGTTATAGGGCCTCCTTCTTAGTAACCCGAGTTCGTAAATAATTATTAGGAATATTTGTGAGTCTAGTAGTGTGTTTAATTAGGCTTTAATTAAGTGAAATTATCTTAATTTAGAGTAATTAGTGAAAAGGGTTAAACTGAATAAGGGGTAAAAGTTGAATTAAAGATTAAAAGAAAATATAAAGGATCGAAATGGAAATTATGCCATAAGTAAAAGGATAGGCGGCAAAGATTAAACAAAAATCTAAGATTTTTTTGGAATATAATTATGTAAATAAATTATTTTAGTTATAAAATTATATTAATTAATTTAAGATAATTATATCATAAGATTTTTATATGTTAAATAGAGTATGATTATGACAAGTGTAAGGTGATAAAAATATACATATGTAATGATAATATTTATACAATTGTAATATTTTATTTAAATTTGTAGATATTTATTATTTATTATTATTAAAATTAAGAGATATTTATTAATTAAATAATTATAAAATAAGATTTTTATGTGATAATTAAATAAAATTATAACAAATGTAGGGTGATGATATTGGACAAATGTAAAACATGTGTGTGTACAATTGTTATATATATAATTGCTATTAAATAGATATTTATTAATTAAATATAAATTAAATTAAATAAAGTAAAAAGAAACAAAGCATAAAATAAATAGAAACAAAACAAAAGAAAAAGGAAAGAAAGCAGAGAAGCATTCGAAAGCTAGAAGAAGAAAGAAGAAAAGAAAAATTAAAGGAAAAACTAGGGTTTGAAAGCATAAAATTTTAATTGGTAAGTCAATTAAGTCTTTTCTTCTTAATTTTGATGTTTTAGAAGCTTTAGAATAAAGTTCTGTTGAAATTAAGTTGATGTTTTGGAAGTTTTTAGGTTTTTGAACATAGTTCATGTTGAGCAAAATAATTAATTAGAGATTTAATTGAATGAATTTTAAGTTAGAATTGATTAAAGGATTAAATTGTAAATTAGGCTATAAGTTATATGTTGTAGGGATTAAATTGAAAGAAGTTTTAAATTAGGGTTTTATTATGAACATTAGATAATTAAGTAGAATATGGAAGGAAATTGAATAGAAATAAAGTATGAATTAAGTTAGAAAAGTAAATGAGTTAATTAGGATTAAATTGAAATTAGGGTATAAATTGAATAGAAATTCAATTATTATTGTAAAATTAGTGTTGTAATTAATAGAATAATTATTTAATTTTCGTAGCTAATAAAGAATTCAAGGTATCAGCACAAAAAGGAAAGGAGAAGGTCGTCGAGGAGTTACTGCGAAATTCGGGTTTGTATTACTATAATTCAAATTATTTATTTATTCATTAAATGTTCAATTAATTTATGTATATGGTAAGTAAATTATAAGGTAAGTATTAGTATTGAATTGTATGATATTAAATTGAATTGTGATTATATGTGAATAATTGAAATGCATATTGAATTGAGAAGGTGTATTGAATTATGAATATGTGAATTGAAAATTGATTGAAAAGTGGAAAATGATTTGTAACGCCCAATTTTTGGGTTTTCTATGTTTCTGTGTTTTTTAAAATTTGGGTGTGTTCTGGTTGGTTAAAATATATATTTTAGTAGGTTAGTGGGCCTTTGGAAGGCCCAAACTTAAGTTAAATCCGTGGTAGTCTTCGGAATTTTGATTTTAAGAACAAGTGATGCAATTGGCGTTTGGGCTTTTAAGAGTAAAGGGGTAAAAGATGACACAAAAAGGAGTGTGGTGTAGTGGCAAGGTAGCGCCACTTATGGGACAAGGAAGTGACGCCATAGAGAAAGCAAGGGGTCCAAGGTTCAAGTCTTGGCTCTTGCAATTTATTTTGGTTTTTCTTTTCAATAAATCTGGAAGCAAGTAGGTGCGCTTTAAAGTTTAATGTGTTGGACTTATGACACAAATGAGTTGATGGCCTAGTGGTGGTGGCGTGATTTGGCATGTGAGAGGACTTTGGTTCGAATCCCTTGGCACGCAAAGGTTGATTATTTTGCTATGTTGGGACGGCAAGAGTTAGTGTTGGTTTTAAACTCTGATGTTGGAGGGATCCCACATCGGGAAGCTAACATAAGAGTAGATGAAGAGCTGGCTTTAAATAGAGCAGACCATGAGGATAGTTGGCATACCCTTCTGGGCTGATCCCTTTCGCTTGGTGGCATGCTCGTTTGGGTTGGGCGTCAGCTAAGAGTGTGGGAGCGCGGATTAACTGCAGTCTCCTAACAGGTGTGTATTTCTCATTACTCTAGCAGTAGGACGGCTATTTCGGGCTGAAATGGGCCATGTAGTCCCAATGGGTCCGTAGGCCCAAGTGGATAAGTTATAGAATTACTAAAATACCCCTGTAGGGTAGGACTACTGATTTACCCCTGGAGGGTAAAATGACTATTTTGCCCCTCGTGCATAAATGACTAACTTGTGTGATGATTGGGTTAGTTGACGTGGATTTATGGTAGTTATCATTAATTCGTAAGTCTAATGTGTTAGTGATCGATCGTAGGATTATCGCGTGGGGGATATCGTCATCAATCGTCATCAACCAGGTGTGTAAACGACACCCTTCCTTAGACTGAATCGGTAAAAGCTGAAATACCGAAACGTTGGTATTTTGTGAACTCACGAGCGTGCGAGCGCTCATGAGACAGTTGTTAATGAATATGGTGCATTTGGATGATTAGAGTGCAGAGTGTGCATTTTTGTGCACAACGGTATATTTGGGCTTAATGGGCCGAAAATGGACCAATGGGCCAACAGGCCCACTTTGGTAAAAAGACGAGGGAAGTACTTCTGATTATTTGGTAAACTTTAGAATGAGCATGAAACCCTAGCAATAGGTAATAATTACTGAAATACCCTTATACATGAAAATTACAATTTTCCCCCTAGGGATATTTTATTTTATCTAAAAAGCATGATGTTTTGTTTCTGTGTACGTATGCCATGACATATTATTCTGTTGCATGGGACATGGGTTTATATTGGTGGAGGAAACGTTCTAGCAGCCTCGCTACAATCTGGTGGCCTCGCCACATATATATCTGTTCTGGTGACTTCGTCACAATATCTGGAAACCTCGCTGCAATCTGGTGGCCTCGCTACATATATATCTGTTCTGGTGGCCTCGCCACAATACCTGTATCTGGTGACTTCGTCACAATATTTGGCAACCTCGCTGCAATTTCTGTGGTGTGTAGCGGTTGGGTGGGTCGAGCAGTCTCCCCACATGGTGTAAGGCTAGTACGGGGGTGTTATGGATGGCTCTGGGTTGGGATTTTTGCATTCATGATATATTTGTTCTGTATCTGCTATGGGCCTATGAGTTTCATTCTGATTTCTGTACTGGGCCAAGGCCTAGATAAGTCTGACTCTGAGGTTTGATCTATTTTGGGCTATGGTTGGGTTATGTTACACAATCGAGTTTACTGGACTCACCCTTTATTTTCATCTCTGCAGAAATCCCCAACCATAGTGGGCTTGGAGCCGTGAGGGATTCGGAGTGGCCACATCATCATCGCAAAGTTGGTTTTTCTAAGTTAGTTTATTTTTTTATTATTTTTATATTCGATTTAATTTTGGGTTTTAAGTTGTAATAAGGCCGCTATATAAATTTCTCTTTCCGCTATGGTTTTTATCTTCTGATTATATTTATACTATGTCGAAACTCCTAGTGTTAGGCTGGGCGGGTTTTCAAAATTAATGAACGTTTTCAAGACTCAACAAGCACGAAAAATGGATAGCCTCAAGATTGATAAACTAACTTTTTCATTCAATTGCTGTTTTTACAAAGACCACCCTAATCACTTAAACCAACGAATGCATACTAAGTCGTAAGTCCATGTCACACGTCAGATATGGCCATAACGTCTGGGCCTGGCCTGAGGTGTTACATGATTGAATTAAAAATGTGAGAAATTGTGACTGAATTAGATTTATATGTGATCTGGAAACCCTATTAACTAGTCAGGCTGAGTCAAATATAATTGGCATGCCATAGGATTTGGAAGAGTACGTGATTTATTGGCTTTGCCGACCAGGCACTTTATGTGTCGTATATCAGGCACTTTATGTGTCGAATTTTAGGCACCTCGTGTGTCATTTTAGGCACTTATGTGTCGTATATTGATCAGGTACTATGTACCGTTTTAGGCACAATGTGTCGTACTGGTGTGCTTGAGTTGGAATTCGTGTATCCGTCAAAGTCTGGGTTTGTTAATAGGGTGAACAACTGAAATGAGAAATTTAAAATAATTTGATTGATTATATTATTGAAAATATTGAAAGAAATGAGAAATTTGAATTATGTATTGAAATTGAGTTTGAAAATGAAAGGCATGAACTTAATGTTCACGAAGTGATTGAAATTGTACATGTGATATGTGATGAAAATTGAAGAATAGCTAAAAATTGTATTGTTATTGTTAATTAATGAAAGTTTAAGAATGAATTGATATTTGAGAAATTGGATAGTTACATGCATGGTAATTATAATTTTTTATTGCTTTTATAATTTGAATTATGGTAATACCACTGAGTAAGGAATACTCAGCATACGGTTGTTTTCATACGCAGGTTGATAGGAGTCCAGTATCCCAGTCCAGCATCTGAACGATCCCGACTCTAGCATCAAGATTTTGGTGATGTTTTCTTCCTTTAAGTGATAGTGGCATGTACATAGGGATTATAATAGTTATTTTGGCATGTTATTGTAAAGAAAGGTATTTGGTGTTTTGATAAATAAATTAGTGAAATAGTAAAAATTGTTTATAGCATTGGTATTGTATTGAAATGGTTTGAATTGTTTTATAAGCTAATTAGAAATGATAATAGGGTTTCATTAATTGAGTTGTTAAGTCAATATGTCAAGTATGATTTAAGTATATTTGAGCATATAATTGTATTGGTTGAAATACTTGAATTGGTTTGGTTCCTATTTGAAATTTGCAGGGAAGGTTAAATATTTATAAAAGGGTTATATTGAATTTTTATTTTTTTTAAAAAATGAAGTCAATTAAAAAAAATATATGAACTTATGATTATATTATAATATGTTTGTTATTTATTTAAGAATTATTTGTAAATTGTTCGATATGTCCGGTAATACTTCGTAACCCTGTTCCAATGACGGTTTAGGGTTAAGGGGTGTTACATTTTGTTGGTACCAGAGCTGTCAAGTTTAGCTAATTCTCGGACTAAATTGGGCTTGGAAGTGAGTCTAGAAGTACATGCCACTGTTGATTCAAAATTGAGTCGGGATTTTGGATGCTGACCTATTCGTTTGTTTCTATTTTATAGATTAAAGATGTCAGATGAAAGAATAAACAACACTGATCAAGAAATGCATACTGGAGATGAGGAGTCGTATGGATTAGATGAAACGGAGTCAATTACACCTAGTATAAATCCAATAAGAAATCCACCACCTATAGTTGATAGAAGAAATGATAGAGATGATTCTGATATATTAAGAGCGATAGTTGATGCTTTACAAAGAGTAGCGGGAACTATTCCTGCTATGACCCCGACACCTATTCAAAGACAGGCCCCGGTAAAAGATTTGAGGAAATATGGTGCCACAGAATTTATGGGTCTAAAATGAGTCGATCCATCAATTGTTGAAAATTGGATGGAATCTACTAAGAGAATTTTACAGCAATTAGAATGTACCCCCCGGGAGTGCTTCATTTGTGTCGTTTCTCTACTACAAGGGGAAGCCTATCTTTGGTGGGAATCAGGGGTTCGACATCTACCGGAAGATCAGATAAAGTGGGATCTATTTCAGAAGGAATTCCAAAAGAAATATGTTGGGAAGATGTATATCAAAGATAAGAAACAAGAATTTTTAATGCTGCAACAGGGTGACATGTCAGTTATAGATTCTGAGAGGGAATTCTTGAGACTCAGCAGATATTCCTCCGAGTTTATTCCAACTAAAGTAGATAGTTGTAAAAGATTCTTATGGGGATTGCAAGATGAAATCAAAGTATAGTTAGTATCTCACCGTATCACTGAGTTTGTGGATTTGATTAAGCGAGCCAAAATGGTAGAGCGAGTGTTGGGCCTCGATAAAAAGACTAAAAGTGTTAGACTAACTGGGAAATGTGCAGGAACTACCAACTTAAATCTGCAGCCAAAAAGATTAAAGGAATCTCAAGGTGGATGGAGATCCAGTTTTAGATCGGACAGAGGTGGTAGAAGCTTGGGAAAACAGACGACGGTATCTACTAGTAGTGTAAGAGGTCTACCCCGGGATGCGAAAATTCCAGAATGCAGATATTGCGGGAAGAAACATTTAGGTGAATGTCAAAAAGTAACTGGACGCTACTTTCGTTGCGGGTCAATAGAGCACTTTGTTAAAGATTGTCCGAAGAATAAAAATGTTACTCCTGCCACATCACAAAGATTAGTGTCTACACTTCGAGGTAGAGGTCTGGGCAGAAGTAGTTCAGTATCAAGAGGAGAAGGTGTTTGAAGGAGCAGTGACATTGTTAGTCAGCAGTCTAAGGCCAGTTTCCAAGCAGAGCCTATGTGTTCGAACTCGTGAAGAAGGTGATGCCCACGACTTAGTAATAGCACAGTAAAATTTGGACAGTTTGTGAGTTTCCTAATGTATTTCCCTATAACACCCTTAACCCGTATCCGTCGCTAGACTAGGGTCAAGAGGCAATACCGAATAAAAAGCACAAATCCGAACATTTACTATTCACTCAAGTCAAAATCATTTATAATTAAAAATATATATATCACAATTCAAAACATACATTGATTTATATCTTACATAAACAAGTCACAACCATATTAAACATATTACCTACTGCATATAATGCATTTATATACACAGCATTAACTATTACCAATATGATCAAACATACTTCTAATACCACCTTTGTAATTATGTATTGCCGCCAAATCACATACACATTTTTATAACTTAATAATCCATAATACATATCTTAAACCACATACATATGCAGCTTAGGTCTTAATAAATTTGAACTTGCATGCTATACAGTTTAAATACTAATTGAAACATTTAAATGACATATAAATAGATACCAAAATTTCTATCATTAATGTATCTTCCTCTTTACCTATTAATTCAATTACAAGACCAAACATCTATATACAACCTAATCAATATAAATATTTATATATGCAAGATATGCTTTTACCTTAAAGCCAAAACCACACTTCACAATTGAGCACCAAAAGTTTGTATACCAAACAGACAACCAAAATATTCGAGAAACACATGCATTATTTATCATATAATCACTGAATTAATCAAATTAAATCATAAACACCTATCACCTAAATTATAATTTAATCCATATTATCCATCACAACTAATTAACACACCAAAAACATATTATAATACTCTACGTTTGTAGCCGAATCTTGCTACCTAAATTCACATACATATTTCAAAACTTTCATCATCAAGTACCAATGAACATGTTCATTAAACGTTTTTACTAAGAACTTTCAAAGCCAAATTTAAACATAATAAGCAAGACATTTTCAAACATAATATATTCTACAATCATGGCATATAACATATTAATCAAAATGGACTTGAAACATTATCATACTAGAACCGAATTCAAGCATAGAAATAAATCATTTTTGCATGGCTTTTATACAAAACCAACATTCAACATTTATAAATTATGTTTCAGCCTATACATGCCATAGTTTCATAATGTATTATATCAAATACCGAAAACGGCCGATAGTGTGATAGACTTTGCTGACGATCCCCGAGCTTGTAACTTGAATCCAAAATCTAAAAAATAGAGTAAACATGAACACATAGAGTAAGCTATTATAGCTTAGTAAGTCATACGCAATCAACATCTTAATGATATAATCAACTCGATTAAAGCCAATCCTAATTTCATTATTATTATCATACTTAACCTCAAATCCACAAATGAAATAAATAACACATTTTCATACATAAAAATCTACCTTGACCAAATACTTATTTATATATGCTCAAGAACCATTTTATAACATTATGAACATATACCATTTATATAGCAGAATATTCATGATCACAAATATGCACACATATACAAGAATCAGTTCTTCAATATTCATATCATTTACTCACAAGCCTGAATACACATACTAAATTCACATGTAACCTTCATTTGTATCACACATAATTAGCAATAAGTATCAAGCTACTTATTTACCTTATCTCAAATAAACATCAAACTAATTCGTACCTGATCATTTAGCTCGTTAAACGTATTTAATAACCACATCAGCGTAAAGTCTTTTAAGCATACATTCATGTTAATTCACTGGCATAAAGCCTACTAGGCTGAAGCCTGTATCACGCACCAGCACAAGGCCTACTAGACTCAGAGTCTGATTTTATACACCGGCAATAAGCCTGCTAGGCATCAAGCCCGAATAAATTCACCAGCACAAGGCTTGCTGGGCTCAAAGCCCGAATATCACTATTATAAAGTCATTTCATAAACAGTTCATATATCGAATCGTCTAGATATTCCATTAGTTCATACGAACTTTCAGAGGTTTTAACTCAGTCGAATAAAACTCAACCACATTAATTCCATGTTTAATCATATTTGGCTACTCTACTATAAATCTATAAAATTTGAATCATCATATTAAACCATTTTATATTCAAAATAGACAATGTTTAATTGCTTAAAGACTTACCTCAGATATCGATGAACGTTATAAATCGGCTATTCGACTATTTTTGCTTTTCTCTGATCCAAGTCCGATTTCTTTTGTTCTTGATCTATATAATTTCAAATTAACCTCATTTAAACACAATTTCATTCAATTTAATCCAACAACACATAAATGGGCAAATTACCATTTTTCCCCTGATATTTCATACTTTTACAAATTAGTCCTAATTGCATAAAACACAAAATACACAAAATCTTCATTCAACATGCATAGGCCGAATGTTCATCTAGCACATATAAATACACACATTTCATTTATTTTGTATTTTAGTCCCTCATTTTATTATTTTTTCAATTTAGTCGTAATTACTCAAAATCATCAAAAACTCCAATACAAAACATGTTAATCTAAAACATATCTTCCATATTTCATCATCAAATAACAAAAATCACAAGCTCTCATCAATGTCATAACACAAAATATTCATCAAAATAAAAAATTCAAGCATGGGTTGGATAGTACTCGAAGCAACGATCTTAAAAACGTAAAATTATCACAAACCGAGCTAAAACTTACCTTGAATCAAGCTCCAACAATGGCCGAACCTAAGGAACTCTTGTTTCTTTTTCTTTTCTTTTATATTCGGTCATGCAAAGAATGAACAATGGCTTTTAATTATTTTATGTTTTATGTTATATAACATTATTAACCATTTTACATTTTTAACCTTTAACTTAAAATATAAACCCATTATAAATTAAGGTTACTATCGTCCTTAATACTTAATCATGACCTAATTGCATTATGAGTATCTCATACAACAAAGACATCATCAATTCGACCCCTTTTTCATTTAACCACTAAATTTTCATTTTACACGATTAAGCCCTTTTTATTAAATTAAGCACACAAACAATCAAATATTCATACGAAACTTTCACACATGCAAATTCACATCTAATAAACACGGAAAATAATATTTAAATATTTTTTGGCTCAGATTCATGGTCCCGACACCACCATTCCGATTAGGGTCTAAATCGGGTTGTTACAACTCCCCCCTTAGGGATTTTTGTCCCCGAAAATCTTACCGGTGAATAAGTTCAGATAACACTCTTTCATTGCATCCTCTGGCTCCCACGTTGCTTCCTCAACTCCATGCTTATGCCACAATACTTTAACCAACAGAATTTTCTTATTTTGCAGCTCTTTAATCTCACGAGCCAGAATACGAATTAGTTCTTCCTTGTACGTCATATCAGACTTAATCTCAACTTCAGTCGGACTAATCACGTGTGAAGGATCAAATCGATATCTACGAAGCATCAAGACATGGAATACATTGTGGATCTTTTCTAGCTCAGGTGGCAACAACAGTCTGTAAGCAACTGGCCCGATAAGCTTTATAACCTCATACGGCGCAATAAATCTCAGACTCAATTTGCCTTCACGACCGAATCTAAGTATTTTCTTCTACGATGAGACTTTCATAAATACTTTATCCCTGATCTAAAACTCTATATCTTTTCGTTTCAAGTCCGTGTATGATTTCTGATGACCTGATGTTGTTTTTAGACTTTCACGGATCACTTTCACTTTTTGTTCAGTTTCTCTGATCAAATCGACCCCGTGTATCTTATTTTCACTGGGCTTAATCCAGTACAATGGTGTACAACATTTACGACCGTACAAAGCCTCATAAGGTGCCATTCTGATACTCGTTTGAAAGTTGTTATTGTATGCAAATTCAATCAGAGGTAAGTATCGTTCGCACGTACCTTCGAACTCGAGAATACAACATCTCAACATATCCTCAAGTATCTAAATGATTCGCTCGGACTGACCATCTGTTTGCGGATGGAAAGTAGTGCTAAAATGTAATTTTGTACCTAATGCATCTTGCAGTTTCTTCCAAAACCGTAATGTAAACCTTGGATCTCTATCTGAAACAATAGATATAGGCACACCATGCAACCTCACAATCTGAGAAATATATAATTCAACCAGCTTATCAAGCGAGTAATTTGTACGAACCGGAACAAAGTGAGCAGATTTAGTCAATCTATCTACAATAACCCAGATTGCATCTTTCTTGCTCGGTGTCAACGGTAAACAGGATACAAAATCCATCGTGACTCTGTCCCATTTCCATTCAGGTATCATGATCGGCTGAAGCAATCCAAAAGGTACCTGATGTTCAGCTTTTACTTGCTGACAGACTAAACATTTTGAAACAAAGTCAGAAATGTCTCATTTCATACCATGCCACCAATAGAGCTATTTCAGATCATTATACATCTTCGTACTACCTAGGTGAACAGATAATCGACTGTTATGAGCTTCGTTCAAAATCATTTGAATCAACTCTATATTTCTCGGAACGCATATTTAGTTTCTGAATCTCAAACAGTCATCAGCATCAACTCCAAACTCTGAATCAGCATTTGAATCACTTTGAGCTCGTTTTGCTAACAACTCAGTATCAACTTTTTAGGCATCGCATATTTGTTGAACAAATAATGGTCTTGCTTTCAATTCAGCTATTATCGAATCATCATCAGATATAGCCATATGCGCATTCATTGTATGCAAAGCAAACAGTGATTTTTGGCTTAAAGCATCAGCAACAACATTAGCCTTTCCCGGGTGATAGTCAATCACAAGTTCGTAGTTTTTTAGTAATTCTAATCATCGACGCTGTCTCAAATTCAAATCTTTCTGAGTCATCAAATACTTCAGACTTTTGTGATCGAAATAAACATGACATTTTTCACCAAACAAATAGTGACGCCATATTTTCAACGCAAATACAATAGTTGCCAATTCTAGGTCATGTGTCGAATAGTTCTTTTCATGTGGCTTTACTTGTCTTGAGGTATATGCTATAACTTTCCCTTCCTGCATCAAAACACATCCCAAACCATTTAAACATGCATCACTATAGATAACAAATTTTTTACCCGATTTTGGCTAAACTAACACTGGAGCTTTGGTCAAAAGGGCTTTCAACTGATCAAAACTTTTCTTGCACTTTTCTAACCACTCAAACTTAACATCTTTCTACAGCAGCTTCGTCAATGGGATTACAATCATAGAGAAACCTTTCATAAATCATCTATAGTAATCAACAAGTCCCAGAAAACCTCTAACTTCAGAAACGTTTCTCGGAGGTTTCCAATCAAGTATAGCTAAAATCTTACTCAGATCAACCCGAATACCTGATACTGAAACAACATGTCCCAGAATGCTAGCTTCATGTAACCAAAACTCACATTTACTAAACTTCGCATACAACTATTTTTCTCGCAAATTCTGTAACACAAGTCTCAAATGCTCGGCATGTTCAGTTTCATTATGAGAGTAGATCAATATATCACCAATGAACATGACCACAAACCGATCTAAATACTGCCTGAAGATCTGATTCATCAAATCCATAAAAACAACAGGAGCATTAGTAATTCTGAACGGTATAACTAGAAACTCATAATGTCCGTACCTCGTTCGAAAAGAAATTTTTGGCACATCAGAGTCTCTGACTCGCAACTGAAAATAACCCGATCTCAAATCTATCTTCGAAAACATTGAAGCCCCTTTCAAATGATCGAACAGGTCGTCAATCCGTGGCAACGGATATTTATTCTTTATAGTCACATTATTTAGCTGGCAGTAATCCATACACATTCTCATAGTTCCGTCTTTCTTTTTCACAAATAGAACTAGTGCACCCCAGGGAGAGAAACCCGGTCGTGCAAAACCTCTATCTGTTAACTCCTGTAACTGTACTTTCAACTCTTTTAATTTAGTAGGTGCCATTTGATATGGAGCTATTGAAATCGGATTCGTCCCTACTACTAACTCAATACCAAACTCTACCTCTCGAATAGGTGGCAAACCTGACAATTCTTCAGGAAACATGTCTGGATACTCGCACACAACTGGTATAGATTCAATCTTCTTTTCAGTCACTTTACTATCAAGCACATAAGCAAAGTAAGCTTCACAACCTTTTCTCACATACTTTTGAGCTATCATCAAAGATATTACTGCTGGTAAACCATTCAGATCATTAGATTCAATCCGAATAATCTCATTGTTCTGACATCTCAAATCGATGGTCTTTCTTTTGCAATTAACAACAGCATCGTGCATAGTCAACCAATTCATACCCAAAATTATTTCAAACTTGTCGAAATGTAACAACATCAAATCAGCTGGAAAGCATGAATCTCGAATCATCAACGGGAAATTTTTACATACTTTATCAACCAGAACACACCGGCCCAGGGGGTTTGATACTCGAATCAAAAACTCAGTAGACTCAATAGGAAAAGTTTTATTGGATACTAATGTATCATACACATATGAATGAGTCGAACAAGGATCAATCAATGCAATAACATTAATATCATAAAGAGTTAAAGTATCGATAATAACATCAGGGGAAGAAGCCTCTTCGCGAGCTCATATAGCATATGCTCTGGCAAGTACACGAGCCTCAGATTGAACTGCTAAATCTTTCGTCCCTCTCTGACTACCGCTCACATTACCCGAATGCCTGGGTGGTCTGCCTCGTACTGACATGTTACTCAGTCTCGTATTCTGAACAGTGTTTTGCTCGACTAACATCGGGCAATCTTGGATAAAATGATCCATCGATCCACATTTAAAACAAGATCGATCATGCAATCTACAATTTCTTGAATGCCATTTACCACAATACTAACACTCGAGTCTGTACTGCCAATCATTGCCAACACTAGCAATCGAAGTGGCTCATGAACTCACAAGAGGTCAGTCTCAGTCTCGTCTAGAAAAGTCTAAAGTAGCTTTAAATTGACTAGAATCATCTCTGAACTTCTTCATTGCTAAGTGAAAAGTCTTACTCGGTGATCTTTTACGGGAATCCCTAGCTTCAAAATCATCTTTTCTTTTCTCTTTCCCAAACTCTTTGGCTTTGCAAGCTCGCTCAACAAGTACCACGAACTCTTTGATTTCAAGTATACCAACCAGCAATTTAATGTCTTCATTCAAATCGTCTTCAAATCTTTTACACATGATAGCTTCGGTTGAAACACATTCACGAGCATATCGACTGAGTCTTACAAATTTTCACTCGTACTTGGTTACGGTCATACGACCCTATTTCAATTCAAAAAATTCTTTGCGTTTCTGGTCAATAAATCTCTGGCTGATATATTTCTTATGGAACTCAGTCTGAAAGAATTCCCAGGTCACTCTCTCTTTCGGGACCACCGATACTAGTGTATTCCACCAGTGATATGCGGTGTCTTGTAATAAAGATATGGCACACTTTAAACATTCATCCGAAGTACAAGATAGCTCATCAAACACACAGATAGTATTATCAAGCCATAACTCAGCCCGCTCAGCATCATCATCATCATTAGCTTTAAACTGTTCAACCCTATGTTTTCTGATTTTATCTACAGGAGGCTTATTAAATCTCATTGGATCAATCATCAGAGGTACCACAGGTATCGGAGATGGATTATTCGAGGGTGGAGGTTATTGTACAGCCGGATTAGTCTGGATTATTCGGGGTTGGAGGTCGAGATTCAACTGGCACTGTCCCTTGCGCGAGAGTAGGCGCAACACTCCCGACATCATCAGCTACGGCTCTGTCGGGATCCATTTTCTATATGAAAGCACATTTTCAAATGTCAGAAGTCATCACACTATCGCAATAATATTTATGGCATGTATAGCTAGACTCACACATGCTACATTAGTCATAGAGTCGACTAAACCGTAGCTCTGATACCAATAAAATGTAACACCCCTAACCTGTATCTGTTGCCGGACTAGGGTCAAGAGGCATTACCGAATAAAAAGCATAAATCCAAACATTTACTATTCACTCAAGTCAAAATCATTTATAATTAAAAATATATATATCACAATTCAGAAAATACATTGATTTATATCTTACATAAACAAGTCACAACCATATTCAACATATTACCTACTGCATATAATGCATTTATATACACAGTATTAACTATTACCAATATGATCAAACATACTTCTAATACCACCATTGTAATTATGTATCGCCACCAAATCACATACACATTTTTATAACTTAATAATCCATAATACATATCTTAAACCACATATATATGCAGCTTAGGTCTTAATCAATTTGAACTTGCATGTTGTACAATTTAAATACTAATTGAAACATTTAAATGACATATAAATAGATACCAAAATTTCTATCATTAATGTATCTTCCTCTTTACCTATTAATTCAATTACAAGACCAAACATTTATATACAACCTAATCAATATAAATATTTATATATGCATGATATGCTTTTACCTTAAAGCCAAAACCACACTTCACAATTGAGCACCAAAAGTTTGTATACCAAACAGACAACCAAAATATTCAAGAAACACATGCATTATTTACCATATAATCACTGAATTAATCAAATTAAATCATAAACACCTATCACCTAAATTATAATTTAATCCATATTATCCATCACAACTAATTAACACACCAAAAACATATTATAATACTTTACGTTTATAGTTGAATCTTGCTACCTAAAATCACATACATATTTCAAAACTTTCATCATCAAGTACCAATGAACATCTTCATTAAACATTTTTACTAAGAACTTTCAAAGCCAAATTTAAACATAATAAGCAAGCCATTTTCAAACATATAGTGCTTAATACATATATTATACATTCATGCCATATAACATATTTATCAAAATGGACTTGAAACATTATCATACTAGAACCGAATTCAAGCATAGAAATAAGCCATCTTCGCATGACTTTTATACAAAACCAACATTCAGCATTTATAAATTATGTTTCAGCCTATACATGCCATAGTTCCATAATACATTATATCAAATACCAAAAACGGCCAATAGTGTGATAGACTTTGCTGACGATCCCCGAGCTTGTAACTTGAATCCAAAATCTATAAAATAGAGTAAACATGAACACATAGAGTAAGCTATTATAACTTTGTAAGTCATAAGCAATCAACATCTTAATGATATAATCAACTCGATTAAAGCCAATCCAAATTTCATTATTATTATCATACTTAACCTCAAATCCACAAATGAAATAAATAACACATTTTCATACATAAAAATCTACCTTGACCGAATACTTATTTATATATGCTCCAGAACCATTTTATAACATTATGAACATATACCATTTATATGGCTGAATATTCATGATCACAAATATGCACACATATACAAGAATCAATTATTCAATATTCATACCATTTACTCACAAGGCCGAATACACATACTAAATTCACATGTAACCTTTATTTGTATCACACATAATTAGCAATAAGTATCAAGCTACTTATTTACCTTATCTCAAATAAACATCAAGCTAATTTGTACCTGATCATTTAGCTCATTAAACGTATTTAATAACCACATCAGCGTAAAGTCTTTTAAGCATACATTTATGTTAATTCACTGGCATAAAGCCTACTAGGCTGAAGCCTGTATCACGCACCAGCACAAGGCCTGCTAGACTGAAAGTCTGATTTTATACACCGGCAATAAGCCTGCTAGGCATCAAGCCCGAATAAATTCACCAGCACAAGGCTTGCAAGGCTCAAAGCCCGAGTATCACTATTATAAAGTCATTTCATAAACAATTCATATATCGAATCGTCCAGATATTCCATTAGTTCATACGAACTTTCAGAGGTTTTAACTCAGTCGAATAAAACTCAACCACATTAATTCCATGTTTAACCACATTTGGCTACTCTACTATAAATCTATAAAATTTGAATCATCATATTAAACCATTTTATATTCAAAATAGACGATGTTTAATTGCTTAAAGACTTACCTCGGATATCGATGAACGTTATAAATCGGCTATTCGACTATTTTTGCTTTTCCCCAATCCAAGTCTGATTTCTTTTGTTCTTGATCTATATAATTTTAAATTAACCTCATTTAAACACAATTTCATTCAATTTAATCCAACAACACATAAATGGGCAAATTACCATTTTACCCCTGATATTTCATACTTTTACAAATTAGTCCTAATTGCATAGAACACAAAATGCACAAAATCTCCATTCAACATGCTTAGGCTGAATGTTCATCTAGCACATATAAATACACACATTTCATTTATTTTGCATTTTAGTCCCTCATTTTATTATTTTTGCAGTTTAGTCCTAATTACTCAAAATCATCAAAAACTCTAATACAAAACAAGCTAATCTAAAACATATCTTCCATATTTCATCATCAAACAACAAAAATCACAAGCTCTCATCACTGGCATAACTCAAAATATTCATCAAAATCAAAAATTCAAGCATGGGTCGGATAATACTCGAAGCAACGATCTCAAAAATGTAAAAATTATCAAAAACCGAGCAAAAACTTACCTTGAATCAAGCTCCAACAATGGTCAAACCTAAGGAACTCTTGTTTCTTTTTGTTTTCTTTTATATTCAGTCATACAAAGAATGAACAATGGCTTTTAATTATTTTATGTTTTATGTTATATAACATTATTAACCATTTTACATTTTTAACCTTTAACTTAAAATATAAGCCCATTATAAATTAAGGTTACTACCATCCTTCATACTTAATCATGACCTAATTGCATTATGAGTACCTTATACAACAAAGACATCATCAATTCAGCCCTTTTTTATTTAAGCACTAAATTTTCATTTTACACGATTAATCCCTTTTTGTTAAATTAAGCACACAAATAATTAAATTTTCATACGAAACTTTCACACATGCAAATTCATATATATTAAACACAGAAAATAATATTTAAATATTTTTTTGACATAGATTCATGGTCCCAAAACCACCATTTCGATTAGGTCTAAATCGGGATGTTACATTCCCGAAGAACTGTTAGGCTTACCACCAGATAGAGAGGTTGAATTTGCAATAGAGGTTTACCCGGGTATGACTTCAATATCTATACCTCCATATCGAATGTCACCGACAGAGTTGAAAGAGCTGAAGATATAGTTGTAAGACTTATTAGATTGTGGTTTTATCCAACCAAGCATATGTAACAGTCTGATTTTGACCCTAGTCGGAATGTGGTTTCGAGACCATAAATTCGAGTCTAAAAAATATTTTAATATTATTTTTTGTGTCTATGATATGTGAATTTACATCTGTGAAATCTCTGTGATTTAATTTGTCCGTTTCTGTGCTTAATTATGAAAAAGGACCTAATAGCATAAAATCTAAACGCTGTGTACTAGATGTTTAAGTGCTTATTTGAGTTGGCTTTCTAGAGTAAAGGTCCTTATGTGGTTATTTGACCATTGGGAGTTTGAATAGACATAAAAGGACAAGTGTTAGGTGAAATTATAATAGTTTAATAAAGGTTATAATAGTCAAATGTTTAATAATTAATATATGATATAACCAAACATGAGAATAGGCAATTTTATGCTTTGTTTGTACCAAAAATTGAAGAAACAAAAGAAAAGATAATGAGTTCTAGGGTTTGGCTAATTGGAAGCTTAATTCGGGTATGTTTTTGCTTCGGTTTTTTATTATTTTTGCGTTTTTGTTATTGTTGCTAAGTGTACTATAAAGCCCATGCCTCAATTTCTGATTTTGTTGATGATTTAAAAATGTGTTTTGTGTTGCTAAATGGTGAAATAGGAAAGCTTGATGTTGAGTTTACATGTTTTGTCTTTGGATTTTAGTTGGATTTGAGTAAATTGAGCTAATTTGTGAAAATGCTATTTTGAAGGAATAAAATGTGAAATAAATGAAATGTGTTGACTTGTATGAGAGCCATGAAAATTTGGCTAAGTTTGTGTACAAACAAATTATGTGTATTTTGTGATTTTGGGAAAGAGGGACAAAAGTGTCGAAATGTGAAAAACATGAGGGCTAGTTTGCATATATCCCTAAATGTGTGATTATGGATTTAATTGAATTATTTGGTAAATAAAAGGATTAATTTTGAATACTTATAGATCAAGAAAGAAGGAGTTCAGATTTAGATCGAGGGAAGTCGAAGATTATAGAATAAACGTTCGAGTTGACAACTTCGAGTACGAGGTAAGTTCGTACTTAAAATATGATGGTAAGTAAGCTTTGATGCCTTAATTATACATGGTTTGTATATAATTAAATTGGATGATATGATGATGAATCGAAAGTTTTGGCACTAAGTGGGCAATTTAAATTAGCTTCCGCTATTTGAGGCACTAAGTGTGCGATACCGACTTAGTCTCAGTTATTTGAAATGGCACTAAGTGTCCGAAAATATTTATTTTGGGCTAACCATATAACACTAAGTGGGCAGATGTCTAAAATATGAATGAGTTATGGAAAGTCTTATAACATTCACAAGAGGTGAGTATGAAAGTGTATAAGTAGGGGAAAATTCAGGTATGTATAATACCTAAGTGGTAGATGATGTTTTGTATATGAATTTCATTGAGTTGATATAGATGTATGGATTGAAATTGTGCAAATATTTAGATGTTGTTATTTTATGTTTCATATATTATGAATGAATTGAGTACGAGCTTACTAAGCTTTCGAAAGCTTACTTTGTGTGTGTTTGCATTGTTTTATAGATATCAAAGCTACTGAAAGCTCGGGGATCGTCAAGGATTGTCATCACACTATTGGACCTCGTTTTGGTACTTTTGAAATTGTATGTATTCGAAGTATGGCATGTATAGGCTAGTAGTTGGGAAGTATATTTTTTGATGTATATATTTCGCTATGTGATTTGGCAAATTTTGTGTTTAAATTCATGGTTGTGAATGGTTTATAGTATGTGGAGTTATATACAGTGGAGGTATGTTTTATATGGATAAAAGAAATGGTAAGTTGGTGAGTTTATGGTATGAGATTGAATGATGTTTTTGATATAAACCTACCTAATGTTTTGGTATAAATAGGTAAGGTTTATAATTATGTAAATGGTTGATAATATTATGGCATGAAAGATGTATGTTTTAGCATAAAGAATGGTTGATGGGGTTGTACATTATGCTTGGTTCTTTGCTTGTAGGTTGACCCAAAAAGGGGTGGCAAATTTTGGCTTAAACCAAGTCTGCTTGGTGCCACACGGTCAGGGGACACGGGCGTGCCTTGGGGCCTTGTAAGAAAAGTAGTACTCTGACAAGAATCACACAGTCTTGACACACGGGCATGTCATATGGCCGTGGGCTAAAGTCAGTAGCTTGCTAAGTATCACAAGGCCATAGTACACGGGCATGCCTATTGGCCGTGTGAAAAAGTCAGTATGGATGCTCTGTTTTGGCACGGTTGGTTCACATGGGTGTGTCTGTTGCCCGGGTAAGGCACATAGCTTGGACGTACGAGCGTGTGACCTCAACAGAATTGAAAAAAAAATTTCTATGTTCTGAATTTTATGAAAGTGTTCGGTTTAGCTTTGACGTTCTTAAACGTATGTTTTAGGTCTCGTAGACCTTCTTATGAAATAATTGCTTATGAAATGATATTAAATAATATTTGTGATTCTGAAATGGATTGAAATGTTATGTTTGTCTGGTAGTGCCCCTTACCTATTCCGGTAACGGATACGGGATAGGGGTGTTACAACATATCACCGTGGGGAGCTCTGGTATTATTTGTTAAAAAGAAAGATGGATCATTGCGGTTTTGTATCGACTATCGACAGTTGAACAAGGTAACCATCAAGAATAAATATCTATTACCTTACATTGACGATTTGTTTGATTAGGTGAGAGGAGCTTCTGTATTCTTGAAGATTGACTAAAGATTAGGTTACTATCAGTTGAAGGTAAAAGAAAGTGATGTACCGAAGATAGCTTTTCGTACGAGGTATGGCCACTATGAGTTCTTAGTAATGCCATTCGGGTTGACAAATGCTCTAGCTGCTTTTATGGATCTCATGAATCGTATCTTTCAATTGTATTTAGACCAGTTTGTAGTAGTTTTTATTGATGATATACTGATTTATTCGAAGTCAGAGTTAGAGCATGATCTGTAATATCCCGAATTAGGGCCTAATCAGAATAGTGGTTTCGTGACCACAAATTCGAGATAGAAATAATTATTTTATAATTATTTTGAGGTTTATGATATGATTGCATGATTGTTTGAAAATTTCGTGACGAAATTCTATGCATAAAGTGCTTAAGTTGAAATTAGGGACTAAATAGAATAATTTGCAAAAATTGCATTCTAGAAGTTTTTAGTATGAAATTACTTTGTAATATTAATGAGGAGGTCTTAAATAGCAATTTGACCAATTTCTAGAATTTTGGACAAAAATGGGCTTGTACATGAAAATTTTCAAAGAAAGGTATTAAGGGTATTTTGGTCATTTGTATATTAAATGAAATAAAATGAGAAAAATAACACAAAATAGTCATCTTCTCCATATAGTTGCTGCTGGATTTTTCTCTCTCCATAGCTAGGGTTTCTTCAACTTTTAAGCCTTGATTGCAAGTGATTTCTATGCCCGTTTTTAATGTTCTTTACATTTTTTAAGTCTCGATAGCTCGATTTAGCTTATGCTAGCAATAATTCAACCTAGGGTTCATATTTGGAAAAATACCCATAGGTGAAATTTGTGTATTTTGGTGTTTTATGATAGAATATGAGGTTTTAAATTATGCTAGACAACTTGTGCTACTCGGTTTTCAGTGAAAACGAGAAAAACGGCTTAATCGGTAAAAATACCTAATAGTTATAAGTACATGTTAAAATGAGAATTTGATGTTTCCATAGAAGGGAAAAATGATCAGCATGTCATAAAACATAAGAAAATGGGATGAAGTTTAATTCCCGAGCCTAGGGGCAAAAGTGTAAATTTGCAAAAGTTTAGGGGCAAAATGGTAATTTTTCCAAAGTTTGTATTTGGGGATTTTTTGATGAATGTATGTATTAAATAAGATTAATTTGGCATTATAGATCAAGAGAAGCGATATTCAAGTCGTGATCGAGGGAAAAACAAAGTTTACGAGGAATAGGCTTGATTGCTAATATTTTGTATCGAGGTAAGTTCATGTGTAAATGTAGTAACATAATTGTCATTTTAAGTAATTTAATGTTATTTATGTGATATAATGATTAATATCATGAAATATTATGCTTTATGGTTATTATTGAATAATATGTAAATTATGATTTGCTACCGAGTATCGGTTTCGATGTTCCGTGGAAGACGGCAAAGATGTGTAATCTAGGAAAAAGCCTGTTTGAACCTTGGGAATAGATTAGAGTACAAGTGACATGTCACTAGGATGGTTGGGCATTCGAACTCGTTGAGTTGATTCTGAGTTCACTTATGGATACAAATGTCTGAACTCGTTGAGTTGAGTCCGAGTTCACTTATGAATGCGAACGACCGAGCTCGTTGAGTTGAGTCTGAGTTCGCTTATGGGCGGGTTACATGGTAGCTTGGCTACATATGTGGCACTTATGTACAAACTTTCCGTGTATTTGAATTATATTCCAATGTGTTCAATGGGTGAATCTTAAGAGAATAATGAGAATGCCTAAAACGAAGGTGACATGTTAGTAAGTGTGGTAAATGAGAAAATTTGACAGGTATGATGAAATCATAGCATGATATTAAATGCAAATGTAACATGAACGTCTTGGTGTTGTTTATGCAAATGATGTTTTATGTGGAATTACATGATTATGTTACTTACTATTTGCATGTGAACTTACTAAGCATTTATGCTTACTCTTTCCTTTTTCCTTACATTGTAGTTTTAACAAACCGGCTTGAGAATCGGGATAGGTCGAAGACTCGTTTACACTATCCGAAGGCCTAAATTGGTAAAATGGCTTGTGTATCTTGAATGTGGCATGTATGGAAAAATACTCAATTTGTGTAAATGATCTTATGATATGATTATGCTTTGGCAAGAAAAGAGTTTGTGAATGATTAGCCATTGGAATGGCCAATCTAAATCATATTTGATACCATGTATGTTTAAAATGCTATTTAGTCCATGAAATTTTATAGTAAAGTAAAATTTGTTATAAAATAGAATATTGCTACAGCAATGACGTGAATTTGAAAAATCACTAAAAATATTAGAAATGGACTTAAATGATGAATAAGTTATAGAATCTAAGCTTAATAAGTCTATTTTCATATGGATGGAACAAAAATGGTATATGAATGATATTCTATGAGATGTTTAAATTTTTGTGAAACAGGGCCAGAGCGATTTCTGGATCCCCTGTTCTGACTTTGGAAATTCACCATAAATTGTATAAAAATAATTAAGAGTCATGCTTTATATTTACAGGTTTCTTATAGAGTCTAGTTTTAATAGAAACAAACGTCATAGTCATTGAAGTTTTGTACAGGGATATATTTGATCCGTAATACACAGAGGTCAGAGCAGTCGTACCCTGAAACAGGGGAGACTTTAACTAATAAACTGTACTAATTGGCCCAACCAAAAATTCTAGAAAAAAATTAGAAATTATATATATGAGTCTTGTTTCAGGGAAAATTTATGGAATTGCATTTGGAGTTTTGGAACTCGAGATATTATTTTTTAAGTGACTGTGGTGCCGTTAGCCAGCTTGTCTAGAAATTTTAAAAAATAAATTATTTAAGCTGTATAATTGATGAAATTAAGTTTAGTAACACCTCATGCTCGACTCCAGCAATGATCTCGGGTACGGGGCATTACATTTGGTGATATCAGAGCAGGTTTAGTCGGTTCTCGGACTAACGTGTTGTATGTACGGATTTTGCTATACATGCCATATATATATATTGTGATAGTATGACGACTTCTGACCTTTTAAATGATTTTTTTTATAGTAAATGGATCCTGATCCAGCTCTGGCTGATGATGTAGAAAGTAATGCATCGGCTCGGGCTGAAGGGGCGGTCCCAACAGAAAATCCACCTCCTACTGTTGGTCAAGGAGGAAGAGAAGGGGCTCGAGAAGCCTTTCTCCAGATGATGAGTGTCTGGTATACTGAGTTTGTTCGTACGAACCCAAATGTACAACCTCCCCCACCTCTCCCGATTCCTCAACCTGTACCCCTGATGTCTCAAGGTGTGGATCTGATGAAATTTCACAGAACTCCAGTTGACAGAATCCTTAAGCAAGGGGCCGAAGAATTCAGGGCAAATGTTGATGATGATGCCAAGAAAGTAGAGTTTTGGCTTGAGAATTCTATTCGGGTATTTGATGAATTATCTTGCACACCTGAGGAATGCTTGAAATGTGCTATATCATTGTTGAGGGATTCAGCCTATCATTGGTGGAAGACATTGATTTCAGTGGTGCCGAAAGAGAAAGTGACTTGGGAATTCTTTCAAGAAGAATTCCGGAAGAAATACATCAGTGAAAGATTTGTTGATCAAAAGTGTAAAGAGTTTCTTGAGTTGAAGCAGGGGAACATGACAGTTACTGAATACGAAAGGGAGTTTGTCAGGTTGAGTAAGTATGCTAGAGAATACATTCCTACAGAGGCTAAAATGTGCAGACGATTTGAAGACGGACTCAATGAAGATATCAAAGTATTTGTTGGGATTCTTGAATTAAAAGAAATGGTAGTATTTGTTGATCGAGCTTGCAAGGCTGAAGAACTACTTAAAGAGAAGAAAAAAGTAGAGGCTGAGACTAAAAGTTGGAAGAAAAGATCGACGAGCAATTCATTTTCACAGCAATCTAGAAAATCTAGAAATATGAATCCTCGTTCTCAGGTTTCGGCCGGAAAATCATATGGAAACTCTAAGAAGAAAAATGTGGGTCTTAAATCTCAAACTACTTTTGCACCTAGTGTGGGAAATACGAGATTTATTAAGCCCAAGTGCCAGCGGTGTGGTAGGAATCATTTTGGCCTATGTAGAGCGAATGAATGTTTTCGGTGTGGTTCTCCGGATCATTTTATTAGAGACTGCCCAGAGAGAGTTGAGAAAGAAAAATTTCAGAGTGTAAAAGCTAGTGGTGCAGACTCGAGGGGAAGATATTCGAGAAAAGTAGAAAATGAAGCAAGCAGCAAGAATGTAGTCAGAGATTCAGCAGTTAAACCTGAAGCAAGAGCTCTAGCTAGAACTTATGCCATAAAGGCACGTGAAGATGCTTCATCATCCGACATAATTACTGGTATATTTTCTTTTTATGATGTTAATGTTAATTTTTTGATTGATCCCGCTTCTACTCATTCATATGTGTGCATGAAACTGGTGTCTAGTATGAATATACCTGTTGAGAACACATAATTTATGATTAGAGTGTCGAATCCATTAGGCAAATGTGTGATAGTTAATAAGGTATGCAAGAAATGCCCTTTAATGATTCGGGGTTATTACTTTCCGGCCGACTTGATGTTGTTGCCGTTTGATGAATTTGATGTTATTTTGGGTATGGATTTGTTGACATTGCATGATGCTATAGTAAATTGCAAAGAAAAGGTTATAGAATTAAAGTGTTGAAGTGTTGAAATTCTACGGGTTGAACCAGGCAAATTAAAGGCACTATCTAGTGTGATTTCTTCGATGTTGGCTCAGAGATATTTGAGGAAGGGTTATGAATCTTATTTGGGGTATGTAATTAATACAAAAGAAATTGAAAAGAATGTTGAATCAGTGCCGATTGTGTGTGAGTTCGCGGATATATTTCCAGAAGAATTGTCGAGTTTGCCTCTAGTCAAGGAAGTAGAATTTGGTATTGATTTGATACTGGGAACAACTCCGATCTCGATTGCTCCATATAGATTGGCACCAGTAGAGTTGAAGGAATTAAAGTCGCAATTGCAAGAATTGACTAACAAAGTCTTTGTGAGACTGAGTTTTTCACCCTGGGGTGCTCCCGTGTTATTTGTGAAAAAGAAGGATGGTTCTATGAGATTGTGTATTGACTATCGGCAATTAAACAAGGTGACAATCAAGAACAAGTATCCGTTGCTGAGAATTGGTGATTTGTTTGATTAGCTAAAAGGAGCAACATGGTTTTCAAAGATTGACTTGAGATCTGGGTACTACCAGCTGCGAGTAAAAGAGTCGGATGTGCGTAAAACTGCTTTTAGAACAAGGTACGGTCATTATGAATTTTTGGTCATGCCATTCGGATTAACAAACGCTCCTACTGTGTTTATGGATTTGATGAATCGTATATTTCGGCCATACTTGAACAAATTTGTTGTGGTGTTTATTGATGATATCTTAATTTATTCAAAAGATGAGACAGAGCATGCTGAGCATTTGAGGATAGTTTTGCAAACTTTGAGAGATAAGCAGTTATATGCCAAGTTTAGTAAAAGTGAATTTTGGCTTCGGGAAGTTGGATTTTTGGGTCACATTGTTTCAGGTGATGGTATACGGGTTGATCCTAGTAAAATTTCGGCCATCTTTGATTGGAAGCCGCCGAAAAATGTAACTGAGGTTAGAAGTTTCTTGGGGCTAGCTGGGTATTATCGGCAGTTTGTAAATGGATTTTCTATAATTGCTGCTCCTATGACTAGATTACTCCGAAAGGATGTTAAGTTTGAGTGGATGGAAGAATGTCAACAGAGTTTTGAAGAATTGAAAAAGTTATTAACTGAAGCACCAGTGTTGGTACAACCCGAATCAGGTAAAGAATTTGTGGTGTATAGTGATGCTTCTCGAAATGGCTTAGGATGTGTACTTATGCAAGAAGGAAAAATGGTGGCTTATGCTTCGAGGCAATTAAAATCTCACGAAAGAAATTATCCGACTCATGATTTGGAATTGGCTGCTATAGTATTTGCTTTGAAGATTTGGCGACATTATCTGTATGGTGAAAAATGTCAAGTATATACCGACCACAAAAGTCTTAAGTACTTGATGTCACAAAAAGACTTGAATTTGAGACAGCAAAGATGGTTGGAGTTATTGAAATATTACAAGCTTGTTATTGATTACCATCCGGGAAAAGCGAATGTGGTTGCCGATTGTAACGCCCCCTTACCCGAGACCATCGCCGGAGTCGAGTATGAGACATTACTAAACTTATTTTAGCATTTAAACATGTTCAAACAATTCTCATAGTAAACTGTCCATCTGCGTTACAGTCGCTAAAAAAATCATATCTCGTGTTACAAAACTCGAAATCAAATTCCGTAAATTTTTCCTAAAACTAGACTCATATATCTACTTACTAATTGTTTTCTAGAATTTTTGTCTGGGCCAATTAATACAGTTTATTGGTTAAAATCTCCCCTTTTTTAGGGTTCAGCTACTCTGATCCTTGTGTATTTCAAATTAGATATCTCCTTATACAGAGTTTCAATGACTATTCCATTTTTTTCTCATAAAACTAGACTGAATAAGAATTTCATACATGTAAATTAAAACTCCTAATTGTTTTTGTACAATTTATGGTGAATTTTTAAAGTTAGAAGAGGGGATTCAGAGATCGCTCTGACCCTGTTTCACCAAAACTTAAATCTCTCATAAAATATAACTCATTTACCTGTTTTGTTTCTTCCATATGAAAATAGACTCATCAAGCTTCGATTCCACAATTTATTCATCATTTAATTCTATCTCTACTATTTTTAGTGATTTTTCAAACTCACATCACTCCTGCTAACTGATTTTGTTTTGTGGCCAATTTTTGTCCAAAATTTTTGAAATTGGTCAAATTGCTATTTAAGACCTCCTCATTAATATTCCAAAGTAATTTCATACTAAAAACTTCTAGAATGCAAGTTTTGCAAATTATTCGATTTAGTCCCTAATTTCAACTTAAGCACTTTATGCATAGAATTTCGTCACGAGATTTTCACACAATCATGCAATCATATCATAAACCTCAAAATAATTATAAATTAATTATTTCTATCTCGGATTTGTGGTCACGAAACCACTATTCTGATTAGTCCCTAATTCAGGATATTACACTGATGCTTTGGGCAGAAACTTGCTATTTGCTTTGAGAGCTATGAATATTCAGTTAAAGGTGTTAGATGATGGTTTGATTTTAGCAGAGTTAAGAGCAAGACCGATGTTTTTACAAGAGCTTTGCGAAGCTCAGAAAAGTGATGAAGATTTGCAAGCCAAGAGAAAACAGTGTGAAGCTGATACGGGGTCAGATTTCAAAATTGATTCTGATGGTTGCTTGATGTTTAAAAATCGGATTTGTGTACCAAAAAATGATGAGTTGATTCAAAAGATTTTGCATGAAGCACATAATGGTTGTTTGGCGGTTCACCCGGGTAGTACGAAAATGTATAATGATTTGAATAAAATGTATTGGTAGAACGGAATGAAAAGACATATCTCCGAGTTTGTATCAAAGTGCTTAATTTGTCAACAAGAGAAAGCTGAACAGCAGGTACCTTCGAGACTACTCCAGCCTATCATGGTTCCTGAATGGAAATGGGATCGGATTACTATGGATTTTGTATCAGGATTGCCATTAACTCTGGGGAAGAAAGATGCCATCTGGGTAATAGTTGACAGACTGACTAAATCGGCTCATTTTATTCCGGTATGTACGGATTATTCTCTTAATAAGTTGGCCGAATTGTATATCAGTGAGATTGTTAGACTTCACGGAATACCTTTGTCAATCATTTCAGATAGAGATCCGAGATTTACTTCGCGGTTTTGGAAAAAATTGCAAGAAGCATTAGGTACAAAGTTAAATTTCAGCACTGCTTTTCATCCACAAACTGATGGACAGTCAGAGAGAGTGATTCAGATTCTTGAAGACATGCTCAGATGTTTTGTATTGGAATTTCAAGGTAGTTGGGAAAGATACTTACCGTTGGTAGAATTTTCTTATAATAATAGTTATCAGACGAGTTTGAATATGGCACCTTATGAAGCATTGTATGGTCGTAAATGTCGGACACCATTGTATTGGACTTAACTTAAGGAAAATCAGATTTATGGAGTTGATCTAATAAAAGAAACCGAAGAAAAAGTGAAAGTGATTCGAGATTGTTTGAAAGCTGCTTCGGATAGACAGAAATCTTATGCGGATTTGAAACGAAAGGAAATCGAGTTTCAAGTTGGTGATAAGGTATTTTTAAAAGTGTCTCCATGGAAGAAAGTTCTTAGATTTGTACGGAAGGGCAAGTTGAGTCCGCGTTTTATTGGGCCGTATGAAATAATTGAAAGAGTTGGACCAAAGTAGCTTATCGGCTAGCATTGCCATCCGAATCTGAAGAAGATGCATGATGTGTTCCACGTATCTATGCTACGTCGGTATCGTTCGGATCCCTCACATATAATTTCACGCATGCAGAAATTGAGCTACGATTGGATATGACTTATGAAGAAGAACCGATTAAGATTTTAGCTCGAGAGGTCAAGCAACTAAGAAATAAAAGTGTTGTTGCTCGTGAAAGTATTGTGGCAAAAGCACGGGGTAGAAGAGACTACATGGGAACTCGAGGAAACTATGAGAAATCAATACCCACACTGCATTTTCTGGTAAGATTTTTAGGACGAAAATCCTTAAAGGGGGAGAGTTGTAATATCCCGAATTAGGGCCTAATCAGAATAGTGGTTTTGTGACCACAAATTCGAGATAGAAATAATTATTTTATAATTATTTTGAGGTTTATGATATGATTGCATGATTGTATGAAAATTTCGTGACGAAATTCTACACATAAAGTGCTTAAGTTGAAATTAGGGACTAACTCAAATAATTTGCAAAACTTGCATTCTAGAAGTTTTTAGTATGAAATTACTTTGGAATATTAATGAGGAGGTCTTAAATAGCAATTTGACCAATTTCTAAAATTTTGGACAAAAATGGGCTTGTACATGAAAATTTTCAAAGAAAGGTATTAAGGGTATTTTGGTCATTTGCATATTAAATGAAATAAAATGAGAAAAATAACACAAAATAGTCATCTTCTCCATATAGTTGTTGCCAGATTTTTCTCTCTCCATAGCTAGGGTTTCTTCAACTTTTAAGCCTTGATTGCAAGTGATTTCTATGCCCGTTTTTAATTTTCTTTACATTTTTGAAATCTCGATAGCTTGATTTAGCTTATGCTAGCAATAATTCAACCTAGGGTTCATATTTGGAAAAATACCCATAGGTGAAATTTGTGTATTTTGGTGTTTTATGATAGAATATGAGGTTTTAAATTATGCTAGACAACTTGTGCTACTCGGTTTTAAGTGAAAACGAGAAAAAGGGCTTAATCGGTAAAAATACCTAATAGTTATAAGTACATGTTAGAATGAGAATTTGATGTTGCCATAGAATGGAAAAATGATCAGCATGTCATAAAACATAAGAAAATGGATGAATTTTAATTCCCGAGCCTAGGCAAAAGTTTAGGGGCAAAATGGTAATTTTCCCAAAGTTCGTATTTGGGGCTGTTTTGATGAATGTATGTACTAAATAAGATTAATTTGGCAGTACAGATCAAGAGAAACGAGATTCAAGTCGTGATCGAGGGAAAAACAAAGTTTACGAGGAATAGGCTTGATTACTAATATTTTGTATCGAGGTAAGTTCATGTGTAAATGTAGTAACATAATTGTCATTTTAAGTAATTTAATGTTATTTATGTGATATGATGATTAATATCATGAAATATTATGCTTTATGGTTATTATTGAATAATATGTAGATTATGATTTGTTACCGAGTATCGGTTTCGATGTTCCGTGGAAGACGGCAAAGATGTGTAATCGAGGAAAAAGCCCGTTTGAACCTTGGGAATAGATTAGAATACAAGTGACATGTCACTAGGATGGTTGGGCATCCGAACTCGTTGAGTTGAGTCCGAGTTCACTTATGGATGCAAATGTCCGGACTCATTGAGTTGAGTCCGAGTTCGTGAGATGTAACTAGGCATCTGAGCTCGTTGAGTTGAGTTCGAGTTCACTTATGGATGCGATCGACCGAGCTCGTTGAGTTGAGTCCAAGTTCGCTTATGGGCGGGTTACATGGTAGCTTGGCTACATATGTGGTAGCTTGGCTACATATGTGGCACTTATGTACAAACTTTCCGTGTACTCGAATTATATTCCGATGTGTTTAATAGGTGAATCTTAAGAGAATAAGGAGAATGCCTAAAACGAATGTGACATGTTGGTAAGTGTGGTAAATGAGAAAATTTGACAGGTATGATGAAATCGTAGCATGATATTAAATGCAAATGTAACATGAATGTCTTGGTGTCGTTTATGCAAATGATGTTTTTATGTGGAATCGCATGATTATGTTACTTACTATTTGCATGTGAACTTACTAAGCATTTATGCTTACTCTTTCCTTTTTCCTTCATTGTAGTTTTAACAAGCCGGCTTGAGAATCAGGATAGGTCGAAGACTCGTTTACACTATCTGAAGGCCTAAATTGGTAAAATGGCTTGTGTATCTTGAATGTGGCATGTATGGCAAAATACTCAATTTGTGTAAATGATCTTATGATATGATTATGCTTTGGCAAGAAAAGAGTTTGTGAATGATTAGCCATTGGAACGGCCAATCTAAATCATATTTGATACCATGTATGTTTAAAATGCTATTTAGTCCATGAAAATTTATAGTAAAGTACAATTTGCTATAAAACAGAATATTGCTGCAGCAATGACGTGAATTTGAAAAATCACTAAAAATAGTAAAAATGGAATTAAATGGTGAATAAGTTATATAATCGAAGCTTAATGAGTCTACTTTCATATGGATGGAATGAAAATGGTATATGAATGATATTGTATGAGATGTTTAAATTTTTGTGAAACAGGGCCAGAGCGATTTTTGGATCCTTTGTTCTGACTTTGGAAATTCACCATAAATTTTATAAAAATAATTAGAAGTCATACTTTATATGTACAGGTTCCTTATAGAGTCTAGTTTTAATAGAAACAAACTTCATAGTCATTGAAACTCTGTACAGGGAGATATCTAATCCGTAATACAAAGAGGCCAGAGCAGTCGTACCCTGAAATAGGGGAGACTTTAACTAATAAACTGTACTAATTGGCCTGACTAAAAATTCTATAAAAATAATTAGCAAATAGATATATGAGTCTAGTTTCAGGGAAAATTTACAGAATTCGATTTCAAGTTTCAGAACTCGAGATATGAATTTTTACGTGACTGTGGTGCAGTTAGCCAGCTTGTCTGGAAATTTTAAAAAATAAATTGTTTAAGATGTATAATTGATGAAATTAAGTTTAGTAACACCTCATGCTCGACTCCAGCGACGATCTCGGGTACGGGGCGTTACATGATCAGCATCTCAGGATTGTACTACAGATATTACGAGAAAAATAGTTGTATGGAAAGCTCAGGAAATGTGAATTTTGTTTGTCAGAGGTTGTATTGCTGGGACATGCAGTATCTGCAGATGGAATCCGAGTTGATCTAAAGAAGATTGAAGCGATTGTACAGTGGAAACCACCAAGAAACGTATCAGAGGTATGTAGTTTTCTTGGTTTAGCTGGGTATTATAGAAGATGTGTAAATGGATTTTCAAAGACAGCTTTACTGATGACCAAGCTACTACAAAAAAATGTACCGTTTGTGTGGGATGGTCAGTGCCAAGAAAGTTTTGAAAAGTTGAAGCAAATGTTAACAGAGGTACCAGTTCTAACATTACCAGTGTCGGGGAAAGATTTTGTAGTGTATAATGATGCTTCTTTAAGTGGTTTGGGTTGTGTACTAATGTAGGATGGAAAAGTAATAACCTATGTATCTTGTCAGTTGAAGCTACAAAAAGTAACTATCCGACTCATGATTTGGAACTAGCAGCTGTGATTTTTGCTCTAAAGATTTGGAGACATTATTTGTACGGTGAGAAATGCTACATCTATACCGATCATAAAAGTTTGAAATATCTCCTCTCCCAAAAAGAATTGATCCTGAGACAAAGATGGTGGATAGAGCTCCTAAAAGATTATGACTGTGTTATAGATTACCATCTGGGAAAAGCTAATGTTGTAGCTGATGCACTAAGTAGAAAAGCTACAATTGAATTAAGAGCAATGTTTGCACAGCTCAGTATCAATAATGATGGGAGTCTTTTAGCTGAGATGAGAGTAAAGCCACTAATTTTTTATCAGATCAGATCAGCACAGTTGAAAGATGATAAGTTGTTGAAAAAGAGAGAGATGGTACAGAATGGCACAGCAAAAAAATTTAATGTTGATGATCATGGTTGTTTGAGACTCCAAAATCGAATTTGTATTCCAGCTACTTCTGAGCTTAAAGAGTTAATTCTTCTAGAAGCTCATGATAGTCCATTTGCCTTACACCCCGGAGGTACAAAAATGTATCATGATTTACGAGAATTATATTGGTGGCCTGGAATGAAAAGGGACATAATTGGAATGAAAAGGGACAAAATGTCAGCGGGTAAAAGCGAACATCAGGTTCCTACTGGATTACTTCAGCCTATTAGTATTCTTGAGTGGAAATGGGATCGTATCATGATGGATTTTGTTACGGGATTACCACTGCCAACAAGCAAAAAGAATGCCATCTGGGTGATAGTTGATCGACTTACCAAGTCAGCACATTTCATAGCAGTCAGAACAGTTTGGAAGTTGTAAAAACTTGCTGAGATATATATCCGAGAAATTGTGAGATTACATGGTATTCCGGTATCTATAATCTCAGATCGAAATCCTCGGTTTACATTGAGATTTTGGAGGCAGCTACATGAATCATTGGGTACTCGACTTAGTTTCAGTACAGCCTTTCATCTGTAAACAGATGGACAGTCTGAATGGGTAATTCAAATACTAGAAGATATGCTTCCGGCTTGTATCATTGATTTTGAATCAGGTTGGGAACGTTATTTACCATTAGCCGAATTTGTCTACAATAATAGTTTTCAATCTAGTATACAAATGGCCTCGTATGAAGCACTGTATGGTCGAAGGTGTAGATCACTAGTATGTTGGACAGAATTGAATGAAAGAAAAGTGATTGGGCCGGAATTGATTCAAGAAACAGAGGAAACAGTTAAAAAGATCAAAGATAGATTGAAGGCAGCTTTTGACAGACAAAAGTCTTATGCTAATTTAAAATGATGAGACATTGAATATTCAGTCAGAGACAAGGTATTTCTTAAAGTTTCTTCGTGGAAGAAAGTCTTGAGATTTGGTCGAAAAGTTAATTGAGTCCACGTTTTATTGGGCCCTATGAAATAGAGGAAAGAATTGGACTGGTTGCCTACCAATTACCTTTGCCTTCAGAGTTATTGAGCCATATGAAATAGTGGACAGAATTGGACCGGTTGCCTACCGATTAGCTTTGCCTTCAGAGTTACAGAAGATTCACGATGTTTTCCATATTTCTATGCTTCGGAGATATAGGTCATATCCTCCACATATTATTTCCACTGAAGACATTGAAATTCGACCGGATCTGTCTTATGAAGAAAAGCGACTGCAAATATTAGCTAGAGAAGTAAAGGAGTTGAGAAACAAACGAGTTCCTCTTGTAAAAGTGTTATGGAGAAATCATAAGGTGGAAGAAGCAACTTGGGAACCGGAAGAAACAATGAGAGCTCAATATCCTCATCTCTTCTCAGGTAAATTTCGAGGATGAAATTTATTAAGGGGGGAAGAAATGTAATGACCCAAAATTCACGGGCATCGGAAAAGTGAGTTATAGGGCCTCCGTCTTAGTAAATCGAGTTCGTAAATAATTATTAGGAATATTTGTGAGTCTAGTAGTGTGTTTAATTAGGCTTTAATTAAGTGAAATTAGCTTAATTTAGAGTAATTATTGAAAAGGGCTAAATTGAATAAGGGGTAAAAGTTGAATTATAGATTAAAAGAAAATATCAAGGATCGAAATGGAAATTATGCCATAAGTAAAAGGTGAGGCGGCAAAGATTAAACAAAAATGTAAGATTATTTTTGGAATATAATTATGTAAATAAATTGTTTTAGTTATAAAGTTATATTAATTAATTTAAGATAATTATATCATAAGATTTTTATATGTTAAATAGAGCATGATTATGACAAGTGTAAGGAGATAAAAATATACATATGTAATGATAATATTTATACAATTGTAATATTTTATTTAAATTAGTAGATATTTATTATTTATTATTATTAAAATTAAGATATATTTATTAATTAAATAATTATAAAATAAGATTTTTATGTGATAATTAAATAAAATTATGACAAATGTAGGGTGATGATATTGGACAAATGTAAAACATGTGTGTGTACAATTGTTATATATATAATTTCTATTAAATAGATATTTATTAATTAAATATAACATAAATTAAATAAAGTAAAAAGAAATAAAACATAAAATAAATAGAAACAAAAGAAAAGAAAAAGGAAAGAACGCAGAGAAGCATTCAAAAGCTAGAGGAAGAAAGAAGAAAAGAAAAATTAAAGGAAAAACTAGGGTTTGGAAGCTTAAAATTTTAATTGGTAAGTCAATTAAGTCCTTTTCTCTCAATTTTAATGTTTTAGAAGCTTTAGAACAAAGTTTTGTTGAAATTAAGTTGAGGTTTTGGAAGTTTTTAGGTTTTTGAACATAGTTCATGTTGAGCAAAATAATGAATTAGGGATTTAATTGCATGAATTTTAAGTTAGAATTGATTAAAGGATTAAATTGTAAATTAGGCTATAAGTTTTTTGTTGTAGGGATTAAATTGAAAGAAGTTTTAAATTAGGGTTTTATTATGAACACTAGATAATTAAGTAGAATATGGAAGGAAATTAAATAGAAATAAAGTATGAATTAAGTTAGAAAAGTAAATGAGTTAATTAGGATTAAATTGGAATTAGGGTATAAATTGAATAGAAATTCAATTATTATTGTAAAATTAGTGTTGTAATTAATAGTATAATTATTTAATTTTCATAGCTAATAAAGAATTCGAGGTATCGGAACAAAAAGGGAAGGAGAAGGCCGTTGAGGAGTAACTGCAAAATTCGGGTTTGTATTACTATAATTCAAATTATTTATTTATTCATTAAATGTTAAATTAATTTATGTATATGGTAAGTAAATTATAAGGTAAGTATTAGTATTAAATTGTATGAAATTAAATTGAATTGTGATTATATGTGAATAATTGAAATGCATATTGAATTGAGAAAGTGTATTGAATTATTAATATGTGAACTGAAAATTGATTGAAAAGTGGAAAATGATTGAATTGAAAATGTGAGAAATTGTGACTGAATTGAGATTTATAGGTGATCCGAAAACCCTATTACTTAGTCAGGCTGAGTCGGATATAAATGGCATGCCATAGGATTTGGAAGAGTACGGGATTTATTGGCTTTGCCAATTAGGCACTTTATGTGTAGTATATCAGGCACGTTATGTGTCGAATTTCAGGCACCTCATGTGTCATTTTAGGCACTTATGTGTCGTATACTGATCAGGTACTATGTACTGTTTTAGGCACAATGTGTCGTACTGGTGTGTTTGGGTTGGAATCCGTGTATTTGTCAAAGTCTGGGTTTGTTAATAGGGTGAACAACTGAAATGAGAAATTTAAAATAAATTGATTGATTATATTATTGAAAATATTGAAATAAATGAGAAAGTTGAATTATGTATTGAAATTGAGTTTGAAAATGAAAGGCATGAACTTAATGTTCATGAAGTGATTGAAATTGTACATGTGATATGTTATGGAAATTGAAGAATAGCTAAAAATTGTATTGTTATTGTTGATTAATGAAAGTTTAAGAATGAATTGATATTTGAGAAATTGGATAGTTACATGCATGGTAATTATAATACTTTATTGCTATTATAATTTGAATTATTATAATACCACTGAGTAAGGAATACTCAACGTACGGTTGTTTCAGTGCACAGGTTGATAGGAGTCCAGTATCCCGGTCTAGCATCTGAACGATCCTGAATCCAACATCAAGATTTTGGTGATGTTTTCTTCCTTTAAGTGAAAGTGGCATGTACATAGGGATTATAATAGTTATTTTAGTATGTTATATAAATTTTGTTGTAAAGAAAGGTATTTGGTGTTTTGATAATTAAATTAGTGAAATGGTAAAAATTGTTTATGGCATTGGTATTGTATTGAAATGGTTTGAATAGTTTTATAAGATAATTAGAAATTATTGTATGGACTATATTTTGCCCGGGCCTTAAAATAAAATAAAATAAATGTTTATTTATTTTAAACAGTCCATATACAGAGCCCAAAATTAAATACATAACCGAACAGCCCAATTACAACCCAATAAAGACCCGATTACATTTTAGCCCAACCGAATACCACTACCCAGTACCCGTTACACCCAGACCCAAAAACAAACGAGGCCCAAGTGGCCCAATTTGTTAACAGAAAACAGAGAGACCTAGGGTTTCAGAAACCCTAGGCGCCGCAAGCATCCCAAGCATCATGACAGTTAGTCTCTTGCCGTTCCAGTGGGCTCCATGGGCGCCGTGACTTTGGCCTCGTACCACGTCGCGACCAACGCGTGAATCGAAACCACCGTGATGTTCTCGCGAATACCTGCAAGACAGAACAAAAGAAACCAATAGACACGAAGCAGAAAAGGAAACCAAATAGCAGCAGATAAACTGAAACCAATAAGGAAAGAAATCAAAGATTTCTTTCCTAAACATGTATAATCTAAAAGCTATAAAGCCTTTCTTCCGATTTGTAAAAGGGAGGGTGTTTTTTTTTTAATACACAAAAGGATTCAATAAAAAATAGAGTATTTTATACACAAAGTAATCAGCAGTGATCAGAGAATATAAAGGTGAATACTTTATCTCTCTTTTAATACATACTGGTAATAAAAAAGGAAAAGGAAGACGAACCTTTTCTAATCTGCGATGAAACGGGAAATTTTCCAATTTCCGACCGCCACATGTGGCGGCGTTCGCGGTGGCGCGTGGGCGCGTAAACGCTAGAGAAAGGTGGCTCGACGGAGCTCTGATGCCGGTCCCAGATCCTCTTTCAGAGGATTTCTTTTTTTTTTTTAGAACCGGATTAAAATGATTTTAAAACTAAAATCAGGGCTTATATAGCCCTACAAAAACGGTGTCGTTTTGCTTAATTCAATAAGCATTAAAATGGCACCGTTTTGGTAAAGGATCCGCGTGTTGACCCGATTATCCAGGGAGGATCCGCGTGTTTTTGGAAAATGGGCAAATTGCCCAATTAGTCCTCCTGTGTTTTTAAATTTTTTAATTTCATTTTATTTGTATTTTAATTTGGCCCTAATCTTTTATATTTGTTTCAATTTAATCCTAACAGCCTTTAAAATCCATTCTGGAAACGGTGTTGTTTTGGGATTACGGTTTAATTACCCAATGAGTCCCTCAGTTTTTAGCTTGTGTTTTAATTAGGCCCAGTTATATTTTATTATTTTGCATTTAGCCCCAATTCTTTAATTAAATTCAATTTTAATCCTTTTATATATTTAATTTATTTTAAATACTTTATATATTATTTAATTTTTTTAATATTAGTTATATAAAGTGATATATATTATTTTATTATATCCACTATATTTTTTATTATTATTCTATCTATAAATTAATTTCATTATATATTTTATAATATTATATTTTTATAAATTATGTATTATTATTTATTAATTGTGTAAGTTTTTTTTTTAAATTATTATTAAATATTGAAATGTTGTTATATATGTATTATGCAATTTTTGTCATTGAATTCATTATGTTCCATGTTGTATTTTGCATGTAATGATAACGTATGTATCTTTATGTTATCTATGACCATGCATGAAATAATAACATATTACGTAATTTAGATCCTTGTTCGTCACCTTTACTATATTTACATGAAATGATAAAGCATGTATATTGTAGCTAGGTTTATTTAATTTCTTGTAAAATGTAGAATACATCATTATCTTCAAAACAAGAATATCTCATTTAATTCAAAAAGATTTTTAAAAGGTGAGGCAATGTTTTGATATTTAGGAATTCGGGAATTAGTGCCCTAACATGCTGGGTTGCGATTTCCCGTTTGTCTAAATACCTAAAATATCCTTTTAAACGGGTTTTACAAATCACAAGTTGATTTTAGTTATAAAAGATTAAAGATATCGTATCCAATCATGCTGGATATGATATTTGTACTCTTTTAAAACGAAAGAATCTTGATTCTTTTAAATTTAAAACATTACGGTTTTAAGGGAATCTCATTTCTAAAATCTTTCAAACTTCTGACACTAAGACAAAATTATTCAATTTGGTACCAATTTTGGGCATTACGAGGGTGCTAATCCTTCCTCGTACGTAACCGATTCCCGAACCTATTTTCTCATAGTTTCGTAGACCAAAACGTTTTATAAAGTGATCCAATCACACTTTAAAAGGTTGGTGGCGACTCCCATTTTCTCGTTTTTAAAACCCATTTTTAAGGAGGTTTCGACAATGATAATAGGGTTTTCATTATTTAAGTTGTTAAGACAATATGTCAAGTATGAATTAAGTATATTTGAGTATATAAATGTATTGGTTGAAATACTAGAATTGGTTTGGTTGCTATTTGAAATTTGCAGGGAAGGTTAAATATTTATAAAGGGGTTATATTAAATTTTTATTTAAAAAAATAAAGTCAATTAAAAAAAATTATACGAACTTATGATTATATTATAATATATTTGTTATTTATTTAAGAATTATTTGCAAATTGTCTGATATGTTTGATAATGCCTCGTAACCCTGTTCCAATGATGGTTTAGGGTTAAGGGGTGTTACAGGACAAAAATTCTTTAGGGGGAGAGTTGTAACAATCCATTTTCAGGGAAATCAGAACAGTGGTTTCAGGACCACTAATCCAAGCCGGAAAGAAAATTTATTTTTATATTTTTGCATGGTCTACATTATAATAGGAATGTCATAAGAAAATTTTGATAAGAACATTTTATCAATTTTGTGCTTAATTACGGAAAGGACCTAATTGCATAAAATGCAAAAGTTAGATTCTAGTTGCTAGAAGGATCAAATAGCTATGGAACTCAAAACTTGAGGTCCTTATATGGTAATTAGACCATTAAAGAAAAGTTAGTAGATATTTTTTATGATTCATCCATGGAATAATTAAAAAATGGTAACGACTAAATTGGAAAAGAGAAAATTTAATGGATGATAAATAATTAATAATAAATAAAAATCATTTTATATCATCATCTTCTCTGAATATTCCATGTAAACCCTAGGAAAGAGAAAACAATCTTTCTTGGTATAATTGGGTAAGTATTCAAGCCCCGTTTTTAGTAATTTTTATATTTTTGAAACTGAGATAGTCTAATTTATCTATTTGGGAGATTAATTTGAAAATTTATCAAAGTATAGAAGTTATGTCATGGATGAATATGTTGAAAATTTGAAATTTATGATAGAAAATGAAAGGTTGTTGATAGATAAACAACTTTTAAAAAGTGAATTTTAATGAAATTGTGATTTAGGGACTAAATTGTAAAGTTGTGAAAATTGAAGAATTTTTTTGAATTTTATAGAATACATGTGCTGTAAATTTTATATTGAAATTTCAGTTAGGCTTGGAATAAAGATTAAATTGCATGAATTTCATTTTCCGAGCCTAAGGACGAAATTGGAATTTATGGAAAGTTTAGAGGCAAAATGGTAATTTTGCCTAGAATGTAAATTGAGTTCAATAGAATATGAAATGTGAGAAATTGATGATTAAATTCATTTATATAGATCCAGGTAACACAATTTCAAAGGTAGATCGAGAAAAAGAGAAAGTTTCGGAATAGTAGATTTTCTTGTACGAATTATTATCGAGGTTAGTTCGTGTAACTTATTTATGCATATTAACATGTTAAATTGATTGTTGAATATGATATATGTTTATGTGAATTATGGAATGTTACAAATAAATGAAATGATTTCATGATTGGAAATATATTTAAAATGTTAAGTTCCCTTGGAACAATGAAAATCGATGGATATGTATGATTTCCAGTACATAAATGTGAATCTGAATATGTTGCAGATGGGATTTAGCACCAATGAGTAATCCCGATATAGCCTCTCGAGCATACTGATATATATATAGTTCTTGCGAGCATCCTAATCGATAGTGATCTTGCATTTGTTGCACATTACTGCAGCTCTTTGTGAGCATTCTGACATACGATCGCTTGTGATAATGTGGACACAAACATAGCTCATCATGAGCGTCCTGTTAAGCTCGCTTGAACTCTCTGTTACCTTATTCGAAGCTCCCTGATATTATCTCTTCGGAGATATCTAGAAGGTTCTATGAGCTTCTTGAGTAAAAACTCTTATGAGTTTCCTAATTAGCTTGGATAAGTGTCCTGTTACACGATTACATGGATCATTTGAGCATATTGACACGTGGCTCGAGAGTATTTTCCCTGAATAAGAATTGACTGTTTATAGATATGTACACCTTTAGTGTACTATTTAAGTATTCATTGATATTTCAGTAATTCAACGGATAAAACTCTTGACAAGAAAAAGAGATGAGATAAATAAGATTATATTTTTGAATAATTCTGAGTAATGTGATGAATTGTTTTATGATGAGCTCAAATATGCTTATTTGATATACATGAGACTTATGTAACTAACTTGTTTGATTGAGTGTATTTGTTTAGCAATTTTGCTAAGTTGATGGGAAAACATGTTATTGTATGCTTAATTTTAATAAATTAGATTGGTAAGTTTAATTCATGTTATACGAACTTACTAAGCATATAATGCTTACTAGGTTTTATTTTCTCTGTTTTATAGTGCTCAGAAGCTCGCGAAGGTTGGAGATCGGTTGGAGCATCATCACACTATCCACTAATTTGTTTTGGTATAAATAGTGAACTTATTTTGGTATAATAGCATGTATAGGTAACTTGGTCATTTTTGGTATATAAATATGGTTTGTAAACTAGCCATTGGAGTGGCTGGTAATGATTTGTTTTGGTATATTTATAAGGATATATTATGACAAAAACCTATGTGATAAGTATACTAAATATGGTTGTTCAATTTATGTTTAATATATATGTTAAACATGGGTAAGAATATAAACATAAATGTATTTGATAAATTATCATATTATATGTTTGAATTGACTTGGATTTAATTCTTGAATTGGATGTTATATACTTGTAAATTTTGGTGTAGGTTATTGGAAAATTTGGGTGAGAAATAAAGCTAGGAAATGACTTTATTTTGCCCACACAGGTAGACACACGGGGCGTGTGTCATAACCATGTGTGACACACGGTCTGGCACATGGGCGTGTGGTTTGGCCGTGCTTCGCCTGCACTTTAAATTTGAGAAACAAAATGCTCAAAATTGAGCACACGGGCAGAGACAGGGGCGTGTGTCTTAGCCGTTTGTGCTACACGGCCTAGAACACGGGTGTGTGTTTTGGTCGTGTGAAACCTGCACTTAATTTTGTAAAATTTAATTAACCACATGGCCTAGCACATAGACGTGTGGCTGGCCGTGTGGCACAAGTCAGAGAGCAACATGGTTTCGAACACAGCCTGCAGCACGGGCATGTCCTAGGGCCATACGGGCATGTCCCCTGGACCACATGGGCATGTGTGCCCTACATCTAGGAAAAAAATTAGAAATTTTGTGAAAAATTCTCTTAGTTCCTGATGTAGTCCCGACTCGATTCTAAAATTCATATTGGGCCTCAAGGGTCCATTTAAGAGGCGTTATGAATAATCTTGGGAAATGAATAATAAATGACATGAATTATTTGAAAATATTCTAACAACTTTAATAATTGTAACAGCCCATTTTCGATAAAATTAGAACAGTGGTTTCGGGACCATAAATCTGAAGTCAAAAAATTTATTTTTAATATTATTTTTAGGTCTATAGCTTGATAATATTATAGTATCAAAATTTTGTTAAGAAATTTTATCGTTTGCAAGATCAATTTGTGAAAAAGGACTAAATCGCGTAAAGTGCAAAACATGGGTTCTATTTGCTAAAGGTGTTAAATAGCTATAGAATATTAAAGTGGAAGTCCTTATATGGTAATTAGACCATTAAATGAGTTAGTGGATGTACATGGATTGGTATTTTTGAAATTTTTAAAGTTAGGTAAGGGTATCTTGGTAAAAAGGCAAATAAAGATAAAAATAATAAAACACAACAAAACCGCCATCTTTGTTAGTCTTCTCTAGCCAAAAATGGGCAGCAATGAAGGGCCATGGAAGCTTGAAATTTTTCTTAAGAAAATCTTTTGCATGTAAGTGAAAAACTACCTCTCTTTTTTATTGATTTTTATGTTTTCGGGATCGTTGTAGCTTAAGCTAGCTAACTACGGGATTAAATTGAAAAACAATTGAATAGTTTGAGATTTTCCATTAATGAAAATGTTAAAGTTTTGAAGTTTAATGGAAGAAAATGAATCATTGTTGTTAGTTAAACAATTTTTGTTCAGTGATTTTTAATGAAATGGTCAATTAGGGGCTAAATTGAGAAATGTAAAAATTGGGTGTTAAATGTGAGAAATGGTGAAATTTATGGGCTGGTATAAGTATACACTAAATTCTACTAGGCTTATAAGTTGATGAAATGGCTTGAATTTCATTTTACAAGCCTAAAGACTAATTTGTAAAAAGGTCAAAAGTATAGGGGCAAAATGGTAATTTTTCCATAATATGAAATTTGATGGAATTAAGTAGAATAATGATTAAATGAGTTAAATTTGATTATATATATATCAAGAAAAACTACGTACAGAATTAGATCGAGGGAAAGACAAGTTACCGATTAAATGATCGTTTTCCGTCACACGAGTTCGAGGTAAGTTCATATGTTATAAGTTATAGTAAAAATATATTTTATATGCTTTGATATAGCATAAACTGTGAATACAAGATTACGAGTATGTTCAGTATTGATTCAATGATGATTCGACATTTGAAATCCCGATTGAACCTTAGGAATAGTTTAGGATACTAGTGACATGTCATTAGGTGATACATTGATTTGGCTTTGGGCCATGATACTAGCACTTCGGGTGTGAATTATACCAATTTAGCTTCAGGCCATGAATATCAGTTGATTTGGCTTCTAGCCATGATATCAGTAATTCAGATATAAGCTACCTTGATTTGGCTTCTGGCCATGGTATAGGTGCTTATCGTGTGAGACTCTTGAGTATCCGATTTCTATTCCAATTGGTTCAATGGGTAAATGAAAGATGTGATTGAGTATGAGAATAACATGAGATGGTACAGGTATTTACACAGAAATGGTTCAACAGGTACAACTCAAATATAAGGCTATATGAGTTCGATACGAACTAGTACAAGTATGTACGCGAAGTATGTGGAAATGGTATATACATATATATTTATGATATGTGAATACATGGTAAACTTGGTTGATGATTATGAGTTAGGCTTTTAGGCAAAATTGAGTTGTGATATGCTCTGTTTTACTCAATTAAATTGTTGTTCAATGAATATGAGGAAAAGGTAAAGATTGGAAGATTCTTCGATTTGAATTGTTATCGAAAGCATGGAAAGAGTATGAGTCATTATATGATCTAAATATGCTTAAACACATGTTTGAAAATGTGAATGCACTAAGTAGTGGGTACACTTATGCTATGATGTTTTGAGATGATTTGCTTGTTTATGTGATAACTAAAATTGAAAGGCTAATGTTGTGTAGGTTAGGGCCAAGACATATTGAATTGGCTAAAGTGGATTATGCTTGTAAAGTGAAGTTATAAGCTTTATTTCTTTGAATTACGAGCTTACTAAGCATTTTATGCTTACTTTGTGTTTTCTTTGTGTTTATAGATATCAAAAGCTTGTTCGGGTTGGAAGGTGACGGAGACATCATCGCACTATCTATCGGCTATTGTGGTACTCATGGTTTTATAATTTTGGTTATAATGGCATGTATAGGTCGTTTTGGCTAATGATAGCCTACATGTTTTATTAATGATGGATTTTAGCCATTTGATTTGGCTTGTAAATGATGTGTAATTTGGGTTGTGAATAGCCATGTGATTTGGCTTATCTTGGTGTATATATGTGTGTAAAAGCCTTTTTGTGATGTGGTTTATATTCGTTGATGAACGTCTTGTTGTAAATTGGTAATGATGGTACCAAATGGTTGAATTTGGAGTTTGCATGCTTGTGGTTGTAAGTAAATGATGCCTTAAATGAATGTGGCCATATTGATGAATGGAGAATGTAATTTTCGTATGGGATTTAATTGCATATTATGGTACTTGTGTGTCTTGTGATTGATGGTATTGGTATATCATGAATTGAACTTTGTTTATATGAGTTTTAATGCTATTTGTTGATATGGTCATATGTATTTTGAGTTGGTTTAGGTGTATGCAAGATTGGGTGAGAAATGTGGCTTGAAACATAGCCTATATTTGTCCACACAAGCATAGATACGGACGTGTGTCTCAGTAGTGTGTGACACATGGCCAGGGTACACAGCCGTGTGTCCCCTGATACTATTCAAAAATCAAGTGATTAGCTACACGCGGCCTAGCACACGAGTGTGTGGCTTGGCCGTGTTGCACAAGTCAGTATACCCTCAAGTTTTGGCACGGCCTAGTACATGGCCTAGATAGGGGCATGTGTGGCCATTTTGAAAGGCACACAGCCTGACACACGGGTATGTGGTCTAGCCATGTGAGCCAAGTCAGGGAGTTACATGGGGTTAAACACAGGCTAGAACACAGCCATGTGATCGCATTTCGAATGCCCACACGGCCTGAGACACGACCGGGACACACGGGCGTGTGACCCCGCAATTTGAAAAATTTTCTAAGTTTCCAAGATTTTTTCTGAGTTATTGATTTAGTCCCGAACCACTTCTAATGCGTCTTTTGGGCCTCGAGGGATCATGTTAGGGACCATATGATTGTATTTGAATGATTTTTGTTTGGATTGAAATTTGAGCATGAAATGTATGATGGTACGAGTTATAAGTCCGAAAATGCCTCATAATCCTATTCTGACGACGGATACGAGTTAGGGGTGTTACATTTATTAGTATCAGAGTTATGATTTAGTCGATTCTCGGACTAACGTAGCATATATGAGTCTAGCTATAAATGGCATTTTATAACCTATGATAGTGTGATATCTCCCGACTCTAATGAGATTTGTTGTACTTAGATAGAGATGCTTTCCAACCGAGCTAATTCCAATAGTGCTGAAGGTGATACTCAAGTATCTAAGTAAATGTGTTTATGATGAGTTGAAACTCATAAAGGTAGGAATAAAAAATTCATAATATTATGTTGATGAGAAATGTTGTGTATTATGCGTGTTTGTATGAGAGTTAAATTTTGAGGCTTTACAATCTTCACCCCCTTACCAGTATAGTATGATACAATGAAATCTACAAGAGTTAGATTTAATAAGCTCACAAGTGTGAAACCAAAGAGTTCAGTGGCCGAATGATTGATAATGCGGTTAGAGATGGAAATGGGTTAGCAAATAAAGACAGATCCAGAAGATATATCAGCTTGTTCTGAAGATCGTTCAGATTATGCAATGACACTGTTAAAGAAGAAGTTAATCTCGACTAATCGACTCATTCAAGTATGATGTCTAAAGAATGTATTCACTGGAAATTCTTCTGAATTGATTTTCGTTAGTGAATGAAATAATGTGGGATTAGTGATGACTGTAATAGTCAATGGAATCATGTTTGAATTGTAAAGATAACTAAGTGAGGTGGTTATAGTTGAGTAGATTACGACGATCTCTTCTAGGTATTCTATGTGTTCATTTATTTTCAGAGGTATATGTAGCTGTTCATTTTCGAATGAGATTCTTATCGTATGAAAACGCTAACTAACTATATTGTTAGACGAAAGCATTGTGGGTTTGGTTGATTTATGATTGGTTTTGCTCTATCTTTCTTTGGTATTCTATTTCATTACATTTGGTAGGAAATTTGACAGTAAAATCCGTATAATGCTAGTATTCTATTTCTACTGGTTGTTGCTCTACTTTATATATATATGGAACTTATATTGCTTCTGTCACAATTGATTCTAGTGCGTATAAGCGGTGTTTTACTTTCTCAGGGATATCATTGAGATCTTTATTGTCCAATGTGGGTTGTGTTCTCGAAAATTCAATATAGCTTCACATCTTGGATTTCATTATCTCAGTTTCTTATCATTCTTATTGTTTAATTTATCAAACATGACTCATCTGTAAAGGATATTCGGTGATCGGAAATAATTATATATATTACAGTTATAATTTCTAGTTGATCAGGGGAGCATAGTGATACTTGTAACATCTCGAAATAGGGCCTAAATGGAATAGTGGTTGCGAAACCACAAATCTGAGATAGAAAAGTTTATTTCGATTAATTTTTTTATGATTTACCGAGTGATTAGATGCATGTGTTAGAGTATTGATAAGAAATTTTATAAATTGCATGTTTAATTTGCCTATTAGGGCTTATTTGCAGAAGTTGCTGTAACAGCCCGATTTAGGGCCTAAACGGAATGATGGTTTTAGAACCACGAATTTGAAGTCAAAAAATTTATTTCGATTAAGTTTTAAGGTTTATTTATTGATTAAAATATTGTGTAAAAATATCGTTAAGTAATTTTACTGATAAAGTGCTTAATTGGACTTTTAGGACTAAATTGCAAAAGTTACAAAATATGTGTTCTAATTCATAAGTACTTGATTGAAATGGGGGTTTAAAGAGGAGGTCCTTAAATGGCAATTAGACCACTATATTTCGTTTGGACAAAAATGGGCATGAATAGGACAAAATTTTAAAGAAAGGCCTTAAGGGCATTTTAGTCATTTGGTAATTAAAAGAAATAAAAAGGGAAAATAAAGCCAAAATTGACTCATCTTTTTCATGGAGGCCGAAATTAGCATGAGGGAAACCATGGCTAGGGTTTTCAAGCTTTCTAAGCTCAATAGTAAGTTCGTTCTAGCCCTGTTTTTCAAGTTCTTTATGTTTTTAGAATCTTGATAACTTGATTAAGCTTATTCTAGCAATAATTTAAGCTAGGGTTCATATTTGGAAAAATACCCATAGGTGAAATGTGTTTATTTTGATGTTTTATGGCAGAATATGAAGGCTGAAATTATATTAAACAACTTTTGCTAAGTGGTTTTAAGCAAAAATGAGTAAAATAGCTTAATCGGTAAAAGTTGTTATTGTTCATAACTATGTGTTAGAGTAAGAATTTGCTGTTTCCATAGAAGGGAAAAATGATCAGCATGTCATAAAACATAAGAATAAGGGATGAAGTTTAATTCCCGAGCCTAGGGGCAAAAGTGTAAATATGCAAAAGTTTAGGGGCAAAATTGTATTTTTCCAAAGTTTGAGTTAAGGATTGTTTTGAATAGTACATTAATTAAATAAGTAAAATATGATGTTTTAGATCCCGGAAAACGAGATTTGAACCTAGAATGGGAGAAAAATCAAAAATCGAGAAAGTTGGTAAAATGGCCGTTTTAGTATCGAGGTAAGTTCATATGTATAAGCATTAATTTATGCATGTTTCAATGTAAAATTGATATATTTACTATGATTGCCGAAGTGTTGAAAATAAGTATAATTATGATGATTTAAATGTTCAATATTAATTCGACATGGAAATGAGAATGTATGTAAGTTTGTATGTAAATAATACATTATCTTTATTATGTTTTTATATTTCAGCATATTTTATGTCTTGTAGCTGATTTGTGAATCATAATTGACTATTGGAAGAATGGAATCAAGTATTAGAAAGAGAGAGAAATCTCGGTTGAACCTTCAGAAAGATTGGATGATACAGATGGTATGTAGCTAGGTCACATGTATGGTGCTGAGTGCACATCATGTGTACAAGAGAGCTACAAGACATTATCATGTAGCTAGGTTGCATGGGTGATACTATGTGTACACCATGTAGACAAGAGAGCTACAGGATATATGTAGCTAGGTTGCATGCGTGGTTCCAGGTGAAGGACACCATGTAGACAAGAGAGCTACGAGATAAACTGGCTAGGTCACATGGGTGGTACTAAGTGCTCACCATGTGTACAAGAGAACCAAAATTATGTGTACAATCGAGCTAGGTCACATGAGTGGTGCTAAGTGAAGGTCACTATGTGTACAAGAGAGCTTCGATTTTAAAGGTGGGCTGTGTACGATACCATCGCGTATCTGTTATTATTCCGAAGCGTTCAACTGGGAAATTGATTAAATGAAATTGTGTATGACTTTGTGATGATAAGTGTAAGTATATACGTGTGTAACTTATGAGAAATATGCTCGATATGTGATTGGAAATTTGAAAGATTGTTATGGGTAAGTGATGAATACAATTGAAGTGTGAAAGATCAAAATTGACAATAAAACTGTTCTGGATAGTTGCAGTGACGTGAATCTAAAAATTTACCAAAAATAGTAGAAATTGAATCAGAGACTGAATGAGATATCAAATTAGAGCTTAATGAGTCTATTTTCATATAACAGAAATAGAGCAAGCAAAGGAATTCTATATTATGAGATATTTAAGTTTTTGAGAGACTGGTTCAGAATGACTACGTGATTCCCTGTTCTGACTAGGAAAAATCATTAAAAATTGTAAAAAAATAATTATGGAATATAATTTATATGCTTGAAATTATTAATAAGTCTAGTTTCAAATTAAATAAACAAGAACATCCTTTGAATTCTGTACGAGGAGAAAATTTATTTTTAGTGAAGAGTGGTCAGAACAGTTGAGCAGTGAAACAGGGGTAACTTCAATGAATAAACTGTACTAATTGACTAGACCAAAAATTCTGAAAATTTTATGGTAAGAATATACGTGAATCTAGTTTCAAGGAAAATTAATGGTTTGTAATTTGGAGTTCTGTAGCTCCAGAAATAAATAATTTAGCTGCTGGTACTCTGCTAGACAGCTTATTTTGAACTTGTTTATGATTCTAATAGTAAAAGTATGTGTGTTTGTGATGGTAATATTCCGGGAACATATTGTGACTTTGTTTAAAGTATGATAATGTATTGTTTATTAATATTTACATACTTACTTACTAAACTATAATGCTTACTCCCTTCTTTTCCTTTTTCCTATAGTGTCACAGATGTTAGCTCGAGTTGGAGGTCGCCGGAGGCTAAATCACACTATCAAACTATTGATCGATATATAAAGGTTTTAAAGTATTTTTAAGTCTTTGGCATGTATGGAGACTCATTTAATTGTTATTAAGTTGCTAGGAATTGGCCTAAAATACTGACCTATGTTATTTGAAGGTCTCTATTGTATAAAGTCATTTAATGTAGATAGTCTTGATTATGTTATTAATTAAATGATGCAATTTATGAATGTGTTTAAAAAAAAGTTTTAAATTAGAGTGAAATTATGAATCGATTTTTATACGATGATTAGTGATTAAGTCTGGTAATGTCTCGTAACCTGTTCCGGCATCGAACACGGGTAAGGGATGTTACAATATTGATCTCAATTTTTTCTATTTTTCGTGAAAGGGGTTGACATCGATAAAAGTGTAAACGGTAGAAGATCAATCTCAAATTTGTATATTGGTTTCATTCCTCAGTATGAAAATAAATTTTGTAAATTCATGGGTAATTAGACAGACAGTCTGAAGGAAGAATTCATGTTCTAGAAAACATGATACAAAAATATATCTTATCTATTAGATTTGTTCTAATTGAAAGAAGTTATTATGAGTTAAGGTTGTTCTGATTGACGAAGTTATCACGCTCGGGAAGTTGGAATGGTCTGATACATTATAATAAAGTTATAAACAGTTGAAAGCTTTGTTAATTGAGGCATTAGTTCTGGTTCAGGCTGAATCGGGTAAAGAATTTGTGATTTTCAGTGATGCGTCATTGAACGGATTGGGATGTGTTTTAGTACAAGAATGTAATGTGGTAGTTTATGCTTAGAGTTGATTCAGAATTATCCAACAAGCGACTTAGAGTTGATCGCTATTATGTTTGAGTTGAAAATTTGGCAACACCATTTGTTTGGTGAAAAATGTTACAGAAAGATCTAAATTTGAGTCAGCGTAGATGGTACGAGCTATTGAAAGATTGTAAGTTAGTCATTGATTAACCTTTGAGAAAAACAAATATAGTTGTAGATGCTTGAGTAGAAAGTCTTTGTTTACTTTGTGAGTGATGGTTACACGATTAACCTTGTCTATTGATGGTTTGATCCTAGCTGAGTTAAAAGCTAAATCGATGTTTTTATTGCAAATCTGAGAAGCTCAGAAATGTGATAGTGAATTGTAAGCTAAACGAGTACAGTGCGAGCTGACTTTTGATTCAGAATTTCATACAGAACCGATGACTGCTTATTTTTCCAAAGTAGAGTTTGTGTATCAAAAAATCCAAAACTTATATAGAAAAATTTTGCACGAAGCTTACAGTGGTAGATGTCTGTTCATCCAGGGAGTAATAAGATGTACTGTGATTTGAGATGGATGTATTAGTGGTCAGGTATGAAACACGACATTTTTTATTTTGAGTTCAGATGTTTGATTTATCAACAGGTCAAAGTCGAGCATCAAGTGTCTTCAGGACTTTTACAACCAGTGATGATATCGAAGTAGAAATGGAATAGGGTTACTATGGACTTCATATTGAGGTTACCCTATTTTTGAAAGAGAAAGACGATATATGGGTTGTTGTTGATTGTTTGATAAAAGCAATACATTTTATTCAAGTACGTATAGATTTCTCACTTGTCAGATTGACTGAGTTATATGTTTCTGAGGTTGTCAGAATTTACACAGAGTACCAGTCTCCATTATTTTCGGATAGAGATCTAAAGTTTATATCGCAATTCTGGAGAAAGCTATAGAAAGTTCTGAGTACATGATTGCATTTTAGCACTACATTTTCTCCTCAGACCAATGGTAAGTCTAAGAGAGTTATTCAGATTCTTGAAGATATGCTTTGTTGTTGTGTTTTAGAGTAGAAGGCAATTGGGAAAAAAATATTTACCGTTAGTCAAATTAGCGTATAATAATAGTTTTCAGTCGAGCTTAGTGAGAAAAAGATATACGGGGTTGATGTGATCAGAGAGACCAAAGAGAAAGTGAAAGTGATTTGTGACAAATTGAAACCTGTTTCAGATCGACAGAAATCGTATACAGATTTGAACTGTAAAGATATTGAATTTCAAATTGGCGACAGAGTATTTCTGAAAGTATCGCTGTGGAAGAAAATTCTTCGATTTGGCCATAAAGGAAAAAATTAAGTTTGAGATATATCGGACTGTATGAGATTAATGAGAGAATAGAGCCAGTAGCGTATCAATTAGACCATTCGTATATAATTTCTCTGACAGATGTTGAGATTTAGTCGACATGTCAGATAACGAAGAATCGATCCAATTTTTGACACGTGAGATTAAAGAGTTGAGAAATAAAAGTATAGCCTTAGAGAAAGTTTTATGGCAATGTCACGTGATTGAGAAGGCTATTCGGGAACTCGAGTAAGCTACGAGAAAACAATACCCTAACCTATTTTCTGGTAAGATTTTCGAGGACGAAAATTCCTAAATGGGGAGAGTTGTAATAGCCCGTTTTCGGTAAAATCAGAATAGTGGTTTTGGGATCACAAATCCAAAGTCAAAAAAATTATTTTAATATTATTTTGAGGTCTATAGCTTGATAATATTATAGTATCAAAATTTTGTTAAGAATTTACTGTTTGCATGTTCAATTTGTGAAAAATGACTAAATCGCTTAAAGTGCAAAATTTGGGTTCTATTTGCTAAAAGTGTTAAATAGCTATAGAACATTAAAGTGGAAGTCCTTATATGGTAATTAGACCATTAAATGAGTTAGTAGATGTACATGACTTGGTATTTTTGAAATTTTTAAAGTTAAGTAAGGGTATTTTAGTAAAAAGGCAAATAAAGATAAAAATAATAAAACACAACAAAACCACCATCTTTATTAGTCTTCTCTAGCCGAAAATGGACAGCAATGAATGGCCATGGAGGCTTGAAATTTTTCTTAAGAAAATCTTTTGCATGTAAATGAAAAACTACCCCATTTTTTATTGATTTTTATATTTTCGAGAACATTGTAGCTTAAGATAGCTAACTAGGGAATTAAATTGCAAAATTATAGAATAGTTTGAGATTTTCCATTGAAGAAAATGTTAAGGTTTTGAAGTTTAATGGAAGAAAATGAATCCTTGTTTCTAGTTAAACAACTTTTGTTAAGTGATTTTTAATGAAATGGTCAATTAGGGGCTAAAGTGAGAAATGTGAAAATTGGGTGTTAAATGTGAGAAATGGTGAAATTTATGGGCTGGTATAAGTATACACTAAATTCGACTAGGCTTATAAGTTGATGAAATTGCTTGAATTTCATTTTACAAGCCTAAAGACTAATTTGTAAAAAGGTCAAAAGTATAGGGGCAAAATGGTAATTTTGCCATAATATGAAATTTCATGGAATTAAGTAGAATAATGAGTAAATGAGTTAAATTTGATTATATAGATCAAGAAAAACTACGTACGGAATTAGATCGAGGGAAAGACAAGTTATCGATTAAATGATCGTTTTTCGTCACACGAGTTCGAGGTAAGTTCATATGTTATACGTTAGAGTAAAAATGTATTTTATATGCTTTGATATAGCATAAACTGTGAATACAAGATTACGAGTATGTTCGGTATTGATTCGACGATGATTCGACATTCGAAATCCCGGTTAAACCTTAGGAATAGTTTAAGATACTAGTGACATGTCATTTAGGTGATACATTGATTTGGCTTCGGGCCATGATATTAGCACTTTGAGTGCGAATTATACTGATTTGGCTTCGGGCCATGAATATCAGCTGATTTGGCTTTGGGCCATGATATCAATACTTCAAATATAAGCTACATTGATTTGGCTTTGGGCCATTGTATAGGTACTTATCGTGCTACACTCTTAAGTATTCGATTTCTATTCCGAATGCTTCAACGGGTAAATGAAAGATGTGATTGAGTATGAGAATGGTATGAGATGGTATAGATATTTACATGGAAATGGTTCAATAGGTACAGTTCAAATATAAGGCTATATGAGCTCGATACGAATTAGTATAGGTATGTACCCGAAGTATGTGGAAATGGTTTATACATATATATTTATGATATGTGAATACATGGTAAACTTGGTTGATGATTATGTGTTAGGCTTTTAGGCAAAATTGAGTTGTGCTATGCTCTATTTTACTCAATTAAATTGTGGTTCAACGAATATGAGAAAAAGGTAAAGATTGGCAGATTCTTCGATTTGAATTGTTATCGAAAGCATGGAAAGAGTATGAGTCATTAGATGATCTAAATATGCTTAAACACATGTTTGAAAATGTGAATGCACTAAGTAGTGGGTACACTTATGCTATGATGTTTTGAGATGATTTGCTTGTTTATGTGATAAATAAAATTGAAAGGCTAATGTTGTGTAGGTTAGGGTCAAGACATATTGAATTGGCTAAAGTGGATTATGCTTGTAAAGTGAAGCTATAAGCTTTATTTCTTTGAATTACGAGCTTACTAAGCATTTTATACTTACTTTGTGTTAATTTCTTTGTGTTTATAGATATCAAAAGCTTGTTCGGGTTGGAAGGTGACGGAGACATCATCGCACTATCTATCGGCTATTGTGGTACTCATGGTTTTATAATTTTTGTTATACTGACATGTATAGGTCGTTTTGGCTAATGATAGCCTACATGTTTTATTAATGATGGATTTTAGCCATTTGATTTGGCTTGTAAATGATGTGTAATTTGGGTTGTGAATAGCCATGTGATTTGGCTTATCCTGGTATATATATGTGTGTGTAAAAGCCCTTATGTGATGTGGTTTATATTTGTTGGTGAACGTCTTGTTGTAAATTGGTATTGATGGTACCAAATGGTTGAATTTGGAGTTTGCATGCTTATGGTTGTAAGTAAAATGATGCCTTCAATGAATGTGACCATATTGATGAATGGAGAATGTGATTTTGGTATGAGATTTAATGGCATATTATGGTACTTGTGTGTCTTTTGATTGATGGTATTGGTATATCGTAGATTGAACTTTGTTTATATAAGTTTGAATGCCATTTAATGATATGGTCATATGTTTTGAGTTGGTTTAGGTGTATGCAAGATTGGGTGAGAAATGTGGCTTGAAACATAGCCAATTTTTGTCTACACGGGCCGAGACATGGACGTGTGTCTCAGCCATGTGTGACACATGGCCAGGGTAAATGGCTGTGTATCCCCTGATTCTCTTCAAAAATCAAGTTATTAGCTTCACACGGCCTAGCACACGGACATGTGGCTTGGTCGTGTGCCACAATTCAGTATACCCTCCAGTTTTGGCACGGCCTAGCACACGGCTTGGACACGAGCGTGTGGTCTAGCCGTGTGAGCCAAATCAGTGAGTTACAAGGGGTCGGACACTAGCTGGAACACGGCCATGTGATCCTATTTCAAATGCCTACACGGCCTGAGACACGGGCCTGTCTCTTGGCCGTGTGAAAGACTTAGCTGGGGCATACGGGCATGTGACCCCTGCAGTTTGAAATTTTTTCTAAGTTTCCAAGATTTTTCCTGAGTTATCGGTTTAGTCTGAAATCACTTCTGATGAGTGTTTTGGGCCTTGAGGGCTCATGTTAGGGACCATATGATTGTATTTGAATAATTTTTGTTTGGATTTAAAATTGAACATGAAATGTATGATGGTACGAGTTATAAGTCCGGTAATTCCTCGTAATCCTATTCCGATGACGGATACGGGTTAAGGGTGTTACAATAATGCTCTGTAAATCTGTTCTGGCGATGGATACGGGTTAGGGGTGTTACACATGGTCAGTGACTAACTCAGGATTTAGGCAAATCACACCATGAAGGTCACAAGTGAATTAATTCACAAACGGATTCAAAATTAATTTATCTTGGATCCAATCCAATGTATTATTCTACCTATGAATACATCTATGTCTCTACTCATGGAGTCAACTGCTCCGATAGCCAAGACTAGCCATCTCCCCAATTGGAATTGTATCCGACATAATAATCCTTTTCAATATTTGAATCAAATGTTCACTTTTATTCTTTTACAGGATTATGGCCTCATTTAGATTATCTACTGAAGTAAGTTGTCTTTTTCATAATGTGAAGATTATTTACAATGTCACTTATCTTCAGTTTAAACTTTAACAATCAATGAGCTAATATTTGTTTATCACAATTTCACTATGCATGCAAAATATAAAAGATATAAATACAAAAGACATAATAGTGAAATGTGAAATTAACTTTATTTATTTATTCATTGTTCAAATAAATATAAAACAGTTACATGTTTACTACAATATGGGTGCATTTCCCAACAATCTCCCACTTGCCCTAGTGAAGTAAATGTGTCATGTTTCACATTTTCATATCCTCGATATGTTTGTTAAAAGTCCTAGTTACAAGAGTCTTAGTAAACAGATCTGCAAGGTTATCTTCAGAAGCTACTTTCATCACATCTACAATTCTTTCAGCTACTGCCTCTCATGTCAAGTGATACTTTCGATCAATGTGTTTTGTCCTCTTGTGACTTCTTATTTCCTTGGTATTAGCTATTGTACCATTGTTATCACAATATAGTATTATAGCTTTTTCCATACCAGGAATAAATTTAAGTTTGGTTAAGAACTTTTGAAGCCATATTGCTTCTTTCGTTGCCTCAAAAGTCACCACATACTCGTCCTCCATAGTAAAGTCAGCACTGTAAGTTTTTTTTACACTTATCCATACTATGGCTCCACGCCCTAGAACGAATACATTTCCTTACATCGATTTCCTCGAATCTTTACAGGTTTAGAAGTTTGAGTCTGTGTATCCAACAAGAGTAAGGTCTTCCCCAGAATACACAAGCATATAATCCCTGGTTCTTTTAAGATACCTTAGTATATGCTTTATAGCTTGCCAATGCCTAAGACCTAGATTCACCTGATATCGACTAACCATTCCTACTACGAAACAGATATCTGAACGTGTGCTAAGCATCGCATACATAAGGCTTCCAACTATCGAAGCATGTGGAACCTTACTCATATGCTCTATTTTTTCCACTGTCTTAGGACAACCATCTAAAGAAAGATGAAAACCTAATGTAGTCGACTGAACGCCTGGTTTTGCATCGGTAATTGCAAAATATTCCAGTACCTTATCGATGTATGAAGCCTGAGATAGAGCTACCATTTTATTCTTTCAATCCCTAAGGATTCAAATTTCAAGAATAGAACTAGGTTCACACAGGTCCTTCATGCTAAACTATTGAGCTAACCACAGTTTATCCGATGACAATTCTCCTACATCATTTCTGATAAGTAGAATATCATCGACATACAAAATGAGGAATACCATATTTTTGTCCTTTATACACTTATAAACACAAGGTTCATTGACGTTTTGCTCAAATCCAAAAGTCTTGATCATTTGATCAAATCTTTTACTCCATGAATGGGATACCTGCTTAAGTTCATAAATGGATCTTAGTAGTTTGCAAACTTTCTGCTCCTTTTCTTTGACAACATAGCCAGTGGGTTGAGCCATGTAAATGGCCTCATCAAGATAGCCATTCAAGAATGCTGTCTTGACATTTATTTGTCATATCTCATAATCGAGAGCAACAACAATGGATAAGAGAATGCGGATAGACTTGAGCATGGCTACCGGAGAAAAAGTCTCATCATAATTGATTCCTTCTTTTTGTGTGTAGCCTTTCCCTACAAGTCTAGCCTTTCCCAATTAGTAAGTCTACAAGTTCCCATACCATATTTAATTTCATAGAATCCATCTCGGCATCCATGGCCTATTTCTAGAGCTTGGAATCAACGTCCTGCATAACCTCATCATAAGTGAATGGATCATCATCCTCATGATTGCACTCCATATTATAAATACTACCATCATAAATGAAGAAGTTTGGTTTCTTAGAAACTCTTCCACTACGACAGGTTCCCCTATGATGTTGATCGTTTGCGGGTTTTTCTTCAACTTTATCGAGAATTGAACTTGGTGATTATTCTACCACTCTCGAAATTTCCTCGAGCACCACTTTACTTCGAGGCTTAAAGTTATCCATGTATTTTTCCTCAAGGAATGTAGTATGAGTAAAAACTTTAATCGTATTATCTTTTGGAATGTAGAATAATCCTCCATTTATTCCTTTTGGATATCCTACAAACATGCACAATTCTTTCTGTGCATCCAACTTTTTTGCATCCTTATCCAGAATGTGTGTTGGATAACCACATATTCTAAAGTATTTAAAGCAGGTTTCTTTTCATGCCACAGTTCATAAGGTGTCTTAAAAGGAGACTTGGTTGGCACATCATTTAGAATATAGCAAGTTTCTTGTATCGCGTATCCCCAGAAGGAAGTAGGAAGTTGTGAATAGCTTAACATTTAACGAACCATGTCAAGCAAGGTTCTATTCCTTATCTCAACTACGCCATTCTGCTATGGAGTGCCCGGGTGCAGTCAATTGGGATAAAATTTCATTCTCTATGAGGTATCCTAAGAACTCACTGAACAAATATTCTCCACCTCGGTCAGACCAAAGATTCTTTATGGATAAATCCAATTATTTTTCCACTTCCACAAGAAACTCTCAAAATTTATCAAAGGTTTTGCTTTTGCAGTGCATTAGATACACATATCCATATCGATAATAGTCATCAATAAAAGTTACGTAAAAATTGTACCTTCCTTAGGAACTGATGCTCATGGAACCACATACATTAGTGTGCACAAGTTCTAAAGGTTGGTTGGCCCTTGTACCTTTCATATTAAAAGACCTCTTAGTCATTTTACCTTCTAAGCAAGATTCACATTATGGAAGACTAACTTCCTTAAGCATACTTAAAGGACCATCTTTCATGAGTCTAGTGATTCTTTCTTGGTTAATATGACCAAGTCTTAAATGCCATGGATACCCCCTCATTAGAGTGAGAAGTTTTAAGCTTTTTATTCACTATTTTAGTTTGAAGCATTGAGTAGTTATTTGTTTTGATAAAGTAGAGATTATTTTTCATCCATCCATTATAGATTAAAGAATGATTTCTGTGAATAGAAATCCCTTTATTGAATGTCACAGTATAACCATCATAAATTAAACATGCTACAAAAATTAAATTCCTCTTAAAATGAGGTACATAAAACATATTTTTTAAAATAATCTTTCTAAAATTATCAAAGTGTAAAATAACTTCTCCCACTGCTTTAGCTAAAACATAGCTCCTATATTCGGTTCGCAATGAGAGCCTCCTATCACGTAGACTTCTAGTTTCACTAAACCCCTGTAAAGAAACACAAACATGGTTAGTGGCTCCAAAATCAATAACCCAGTTGTCAATTGATTTTTCCACAAAGCAAGCTTCAACCATAAAGAGTTCCATACATTTGCCCTTTTTGGCTAGGTAATCCAAATACTCCTTGCAGTTTGATTTGAAATGCCATTTTCTGTTGCAAAAGAAACATTTGATCTTTTTAAGATCTTTTGACTTCTTAGCCTTCTTCCTATCCACACGAGGTGGAACCAAAGACTTAGTCGGTTTCTTCTTTCCCTTAGGTTTCTATTTCCTCTTAGAAGACGAGGGGCCCACAGCTAAGTTTGCATTAGGTTTCTCTTGAACCAACTTACCACCATTAAGCATCAACTCATAGGATTTTAATTCCTTTATGATTTGATCCAAGGTAAGCACCTTATTCCCTAAGTTGTAAGCAACCCCAAAACCAAAAAACTCCTTGGTTAAGGATTTGAACACTATTTTAATTTGAGTGTTTACGTCTAGTTCAACCCCATTGTCCTCCTCTTTCACAAAGAATCCTATAAGCTTAAGCATATGTTCTTTGACAAGAGTGTCGATTTTTTGTTGAGAATTCATCAATTTTGTAAAAGTGCATTGTCGAGCCCATGCGACTTGGCCTCTGAGCAAATCCTCCAAAATTTTCATGATGGCAGGACAAATTCTCGTGTTGCTTTTGTAACAAACTACTCATGCTCGTTGACATATATCATTGAGCAATCGAGTTAGAATCTCTCCAGCGATTTCTCGATTTGGGCTGAGCTTCAGGAGGGCACATTTCATCAAGAACGAATTTGTGTTTCTCACAGTTGAGAACTATCAGCAAGTTTCATTTCCATTCTCAAAAGTTATCCCCATTTAATTTATTCTCAGTAAGAATGCTAATAAGAGGAGTAGAAGACATATTTGAATTGAAAAAATAAAGATTTCACCAATTACTATCTTTGCATTAAGCAAATATTTTTCATTTTAGCAACATATTAAGAATGCAATATGATGCATGTGTCTTATATTAAAATCTTGAAAAAATATTTTTTTCATTGTTACAATCATTCTCACACCCATCAACCATGTTGTCTTAAGGTCACATAATTAACTAGCAAGAATATGGATTGCATTCAATCAGTTCATGAATCTTAATTCTCAAGATTCCACACAAACTAACGACCGTTTAACGTTTGGTCATCATCTCTAGCTTAAATATCATTTTTTGAGAAACTACTTAATTAGAGATGATCTTGAGTATGTAACCATTGACTCAACACCTATCATGAACATGCTTTCATTTGTGAGTCATCTTGGGACAATCACTCTGAAAGTCATGCATGACTAGTTGTCATTAAAAGGAAATCTCATCAAGTAAACCCACATGAAAAAGTTTACCTTGGGGTACAGCTAGGGTAAGAACCGACTTGAAACTTATCATGCTATCACTTAGGGGCCATCAATGGAGGTTGTAAGTCTTGTTCTAGGACCTTCTCCCACTCAATATTTTAAAAACATGCAAGGTTTTGTATCCCAAATTTCAAAAATGATCATACAATAATCCTAGTGGCATTCTTACCTAATATAAATGACATGCTTCCAATATATGCATGGCATGCTATGGAAATAATATCCAGTCACAAGAATCAATCAATCTTAAAACAAACAATTTTGATTCTCCACAGTTTTTCTTTTAAGGGAAAAACTAAAGAAGTTAATTTGACCTGTGCACCAAATAGGGTCCCACGAAAGGGAGGTGAGTCAAATTTGACCGTTTAAAAACCAAGCCTTTCCTAGCCAGAACCAATCCTAGACATACACTTTCTCATTACCACACTTCTTATTTTTAATCGATCAATTGTGGATCATTTCATATATATATCACAATTATAAGATTACATAACATAAATATTATAAACAATTATAAAACAGATATATAAGGAGATAGATAATGAAAATAAAATTGACAGCCAAGGTTTTCATGGTTCTATTTCTAGAAAATAAAAGAAAAATAAAATTACATAATTTTTCACCACAATGCATTCCTTGGGTCTTTAACTGGCATCACATCTTTTCATCGTCATGGACTCCTTTTGGAAAAATTACATTTAAGTCCTATGTCTGTTTTCGACTCACAAGAATTCTATGAATTTAAAAAAAAATATAGCCCTACATGGAGATGATAGTCCACAGTCTATTTCCTAATAACCACAACCTCGATAAAAAAAAATTTATATAACAAATATATGATATCGCATCCATTCCCATATATAACTCAAAACATGCATAAGATCTAAAGAATGTCACTTTCTATGTAATCAAATCATTTAAGAAGAAGAGAAATTTATTTTTATTATTTGTTTATACTTATAGGTAAAACACAACTTGACCCCTGATACCAATTGTCGGAAAAAAATGGGTTTGGAAAATGCAGCGGAAAATAAATTTAGGGAAAAACCAGAATTTTAAAACTTTTCCAAAGCAAGATCTTGGTTGTGACATCTAAAGTAATAAACATTTAATCAAAATTGTACTTTTCGATTCGTTTAGGATGAGCACTTCAACCGAGTAGTCTTCTCCGCTATTGTAACACCCCTAACCCATATCAGTCATCGGACTAGGGTTATGAGGCATTACCAGACATATCGAAACATTTCGTAATCATTTCTAATCAAAAGTCATACATCATCATATCATAGTCAATTATCAACATAAAGTCCCTTTCTTAGGTCAACGAAACCTTAAACATGCATTAAGAAGAGGCCAGGACTAAACCGAACACATAGAAAATTTTTTGAAGCTAAACAATTTTTTTAAGTTACAAAGGTCATGTAACGCCCTGCATTTGGGCCTAGAAGTATTGGGCCTTGAGTTTGGGTCCGTAAGGAGGTTGTATATAAGTATTTAATTGTGCAAGAAAATGACACAATTAAATGTCTACTTTGGTGGTTAATGGCTCTGAGAAGTGTTGGAAAAATCTTGGGTTCAAACCTGGGCTTTAGCAAAAATTTTGGTATTAAGTGAATAAAACCCTGGATGCTTGGAGGATGGACTTTTAAATTATTGTGTTAAATAAATGATACAAGGAAACATGTGGTCTAGTGGTTGTGGCATCATTAAGGTTGCAAGGGAGCCTAGGTTCAAGTCTTGGCTCTTACAATTCATTTTGGTTTTTCTCTTAAGTGAATCTAGACGCTGGCACATATGTCTTAAAGTTAATTGTGGTCGTTTTTATCACAAAAAGAACTTGTGGTGGAGTGGCAAGGTGCCGTGTTGTGTAATTGTGAGGTCTGAGGTTCAAGTCTTAGGATGCGCAGTGGAGTATTTATTTTGCTATTTGAGCTGTGTGGGAGGTGGAGTTGGACTGGAACTCTGTGGTTGAAGTGGTCATAAGAATGAGGGATTTTCCTAAATGGTTGAAAGTAATCCCACATTGGAAAGCTAACAAGAGAATTGGTGAGAAGCTGACTTTAAATAGAGCGAACCAGATGAGTTGGGAGGAAGACTCAATGCAAGATGTGCCAAGGTTGGTGATCGTGGACTTCGGTGTGTTCTCATAAATAGGTGTGTATTCATGCCTTTCTTTGTTGGAAGTTGGCAAAAGCCGAAAAGCAGAAACTTCGGCATTTGAGGCTTCACGAGCTTGCGATCGCTCGTGTGGTAAATCGATCCCACAGATCATGGGCGATAGACTGTAGAGGCTGCCACGAGCGTTCTCGTGTGCTGGGGCTGTTCTAGGCTTCAATGAGCCCGTGGGCCCGCTTCAGTAAATCTAACTGTTAGGTGGGAAGTAGTTGGGCTTGTTATGTCGTGTACATGGCGTAGGCCATGTGGGCCCAATAGGCTCGTGGGCCCCATACAGATTAAATCCACGGTAAGTGAGAAATGTTGGACTGGGCTTTGTAGGTCACATAGCTGTAACTGAATTTGGGCTAAATGGGCCACACGAGCGTGTGGGCCCACTTGGGCTGAGTAATGGGCCTTAGGCCCATTTGTACTGTTACGTCAGTTTAGGTTACTTAAGTCGCTCGAGGCGACAGTGGACCTTCTGTTGGGTCGTTAAGACCCCTTTGTAAAATTATCGAAATACCCCCAAATTGTAAAATTATCGAAATACCCCTAATTTGTAAAATTACCGAAATACCCCCGATTTGTAAAATTACCGAAATACCTTCAATTTGTAAAATTACCGAAATACACCCAATTTGTAAAATTACAGAAATACCCCCAGTTTGTAAAATTATCGGATTACCCTTGTAGTGTAAACTTATTGAAATACCCTTGTAGGGTAAAATGACTGTTTTGCTCTTGTGGGTAAATGACTGACTTGGACTATGAATTTGACTGATTGACTGTGATTGTATAATTGTGTTTTAACTGACTTGACTGGTTGTAAAACTGATATGTTTTTTATATATGTTTAAATGATTGTTATTGAGCATGGCCATTTTGCATACACCTGTGATGATTGAGCATGACATACATGACATATTGCATGGGGTTGGAATTCTGAAACAGAGGAAGAAATTGAGGATTGCATGGTTGCTTGACGACCGTGGATCCACCAATTGAGGATCGCATGGTTGTTTGACGATCGTGGATCCACCGACTAGGGATCGCATGGTTGCTTGACGACTGTGGATCCACCAGTGGCTTTTAAGCCCAATATATGATTATTGACGACTCTGTATCGATCATATTTACCCGAGGCTGTGTGCTAATTGTATTACCGTCGCTGATGACTATGTGCTTAACATGAAATAGCTACCGATGGCTTAAAGCCTATTATTCTGATTGTGGCTTTGTGGCAACCTAAAAATGGCTTTGTGCCATCTTGACTATGGCTTTGTGCCAAACGTATTTACTTGTGGCTATGTGCCAAACATACTTATGGATGACTCTGTGTGGATCATATTTACCCAAGGCTGTGTGCCGATTATATTATCATCGCTGATGGCTACGTGCCAAACATAATACAGTTACCGATGGCTTTGTGCCAATTATAATACCGCTACTAAAGGCTTTTTAAGCCCAATATATGATTAGCAGCTTTGTTGTAATGAAGGTAGTACTGCAATCGGGCTACCATTGATGTGTATCGGATGGGTGGGTCGATATTTATATCCCCACATGATATGTACTGGGGGACGGAGTTGATGTGTAATGGTTGGATTATTGGGATAGGATAGCATCCATGCATTCACACATTCTGTTCTGTTATTAGTTTGTGCTGGGCCCAATTGATTCTGTTATGGGTTGTGGCCCAAATGACATTGTAATAGGCTTTGGCCCACATATGCTTTAAACTGGATTGTACTGTTACTGTTAACGGGCTCTAGCCCAGAATCTTTCTGTTTTTGTTTCTGTATACTGACTATTACTTTAGTAAGGGGATTACACACTGAGTTTTCATAAACTCACCCCATTTATTAACCGTGTAGGTAATCCCCAGCGTTAGGTGGATCGGTGTCGCAGAGGGACTCGGAGACAACCACACAACTGCACATGTTTTTCTATTTCGTTTATTTAATTAAGCACTTTGGTTTTGATTTGGGTTGTAATAAGGCCTCTTTATTTCCTTAACCTTTTATTTGGAAAGTTTATTTAGTATGTCTAATATATGTCAGAAGTAGGACATGGTTTTCCAAAATAACAACTGTTTTCAAAACACTATGTTTTCGCGACTTAAATTTTAAACATCACGTTTTCGTAAATCAGTTACTTCTAGAATTAGATTCCGCAAAGTAAAAAGGAGTTTTGGAAATAAAATTAAAAAGTTTTCAATGTACTATGTTTTAAATAAGAAGGGTTTCTAATGAAAAAATGGTTTTCGAAAAACACTTCAATGTGACATGCCAGATTCGGGTCTAACTTTTGGGCCGGGTTTAGGGTGTTACAGGTCGCACGCCCGTGTGAATAGGCCATGTGCCTCACATGGCATTAGACACGCCCGTGTGTCTAGGCTATGGTAAAATAGAGTATACATATTGACTTGTCCACACGGCTACAAGACACGCCCATGTGCCAGGCCGTGTGAAAATTAGGGAGGCTACTGACTTGGGTTACATGGCCAGTCACACGCCCGTGTGTCTAGCCCGTGCACGAAACTAACTTAGCCACATAGCTTGGTGCACGCCCGTGTGTGCGACCATGTGGTCTACCCAGGCTCATTTCAAAATGGCCCTCGAGCAACATGGCAGAGACACATGCCCATGTCCCTGTCCATGTGGGCAAAAATAGGCCATTTACAAGGCCAATATGCCACCCATTTTGGGTCCTCCCTACAAGTATCAATTGCACCATACTTTCAACCAATTTCATTTACAAAACATACATCATTCATGTCATATTATTATTAACCTATTTCATGCTTATAATCCATACCAAATCATGCCAAATTATAATCCAAATTTATACAAAAACACATGTTTCATAACCTCAATTTACTTCATTCAATCTCATGTCATAATCTTACCAATTTCTCAAATAAGCACATACCAAAATCTTACCAAATTGACCAATTCTTTTTGGCCATCCATGAACACATCATATTGGCAATATTGTATCACATAGTTTATACTCAAAAGTTATTCATAAACACAACCAAAACTAAGCCATATCACATGGCTAAATATTCATAACTAAAAAACATATCTCAATATAACTAGACTATACATGCCATACATAAATATTGACACTTTCAAAAGGTATCAAAATTAAGTTTGATAGTGTGGTGATGATCCTCGACAATCCTCGACAATCCCCGAGCCTCCAGTAGCTTCGATATCTAAAACACAATGCAAACACACACAAAGTGAGCTTTCCAAAGCTTAGTAAGCCATATACAAATAAACTTATCACATAACACAATTCAAGACCAATTCATTCATGTAGGTCATGGCTTAATACTATCACATATCCATATGTCTCATATAGCTCTTTTGTTCATAATTCACTTACATATAACATATGTTCACAAATGTACATATGCTTACCTTTCATTCTCAAACATGATATACATTTCAAATGTGCCTGAATTGAGTACTCATTCACATAGTCGTTCGTTTCTAGGAATGTCCGTTGAACCGTACGGAATCAAATAGGATACGCAGATAACTCGGAAAGCTCGTACAATGCCAACGTCCCAGACGTGGTCTTACATTTAATCAAATATCGATACCACTGTCCCAGACAGGGTCTTAAATGAAATCAAATATGATGCCAATGTCGCAGACATGGTCTTACACGAAATCACATATCGGAGTCCTATGTCATGACATATGCATCCTAACTATTCCTATGGTTTGTACGGGGATTTCGGATGTCGTTACATTATTGAAAATTTCTCAATTTCACATATTCAGCTTCTATAATCATTGATCACCACTCAATATCATATAAGCATGAAAAATAAATTTAAACACATTTATTTGTATATAGACTTACCTCGTACGGAAATGAATGGAAACGAACAGCAATTCAACGACTTTCGACTTTCCCCAATCTAATTATGTTTTCTTTGGTTCTTGATCTATATAAATTCAATTTTGACTTATTCAATCTCACATTCATTCAAATCAATCCATATACACATATTTAGGGCATTTTACAAATTAACCCTCACATTTTCACATTTTAACACTTTAGTCCCTAATTTATAAAATCACAAAATACACATAATTTCTTTTCACACATGCCTAACCAAATTTCCATTTAGCTCATATAAGCCTCCATAATTTATTTATTTCACATTTTAGCCCCTCAATTTCTCATTTTCACAATTTAGTCCAAAATACTCAAATTCATCAAAAATCCCAATTCAAAACATAGTAATCTAAAACATATCTTTCATTTTTTATCATCAAACTTCATAAAACTCACATTATCAACAATGACACATCTTAAAATCATAATGAAATTCAAAAATTGAGGCATAGGCTTGAAAGATTACTAAGCAACAATCACAAAAACATAAAAATTACTAAAAACCAAGTCAAAACGGACCTTTAATCAAGCTAAATGTTGGTCGAATGCTTCAAACACTTAAAACCTATCTTTTCTTCTACTATTTCAGCAAAACAAGGATGAATGAAGCACTAATTTCATGTCTTATTTTATTATTCATCATTAATAACTAGTTTACTATTATGCCCTTAATGAAATAACATTAAAATTCCATTAACTATAGGCATTTTTGTCCATCCATAATTCAAATGGTCTATTAACCACATAAGGACCTCTCAATTGTAAAGACACATCAATTCGGCCATTATTCAAATAGAAGGACAATTTTGCATTCTTTTGCGATTTAATCCTTTTTCTAAATTAAGCACACAAACGATCAAATTTTTATACAAAACTTTCACATATATCAATTCACATATTATAAGCATGAAAATTAATATTAAAATATTTTTTGACTCGAATTTGTGGTCCCGATGTTGGAACACTGGTGCTTCCAAGGCGCAGCGAAAAATTAAAAATTCGGCGATCCAAACCAAGGATCCATGTGTAAGGAACAAATCGGGGTGATAAAAAGGTTTCGAAATTACCGAAATTTCAATCTAAGTAGACAGCGACGCCTAGACAACAGGAATGCTGAACCACTATCGAACCAAGCTGCAACCTTTTCCGATGTCGGCCTCTACGTAGTCCACCCGATTGACAATGAACGGTAGAAATCCCAGAAAACTATTTTCAAAGAGTATTTTGCTAAAAACGGCTGCTAGACCACTTTCATATTTTTGGGATAGTTATATATATATCGCCTTTTTAGGGTTTTTTTTTACCCTTGCTATATATAACTCCCTCTTAATTGGTATATATTTATAACGAATTTTAATTCATTAAAATTAATCCGAACATAATAATTATCATTCAAATAAATATAATAATGTTCTTAGAAAAATTATAATTACATTAATTATAATAAAGATTTGATAAACTATATTTATTTAAACTTATATACGAACTAAATTCATATATCAATAAAATTATGTTCTGATTATGTGTACAACATCCTTGTACATAAATAGTATGTTCAACAATTTGATTGCCCAATTAAATTAATTCTATAATTAATTTAATTCATGTGACAACCAAGCAATATACCAACTATGTTTTACCTCGTTCATTTCAACCATAGGGTGTGACCCTATAGGTTCTTGTAACGTTAGCAGTAATATTAGAACGATTCTAATGTTACAAATAATGAGTGGCATCTAGCAATGCATCAATGCTACCTAAGTTACAAGAAGTCACGATTCGACATAACCTTTTGTGATTAACCTTTCATGCATTCATCCTTAAGTCCTATATCTTTGGAATGGACACAAGTCATGGAATAGTCACACTTGCATAGTCCATCCCATGTTTCTTGATACCTCGAGTAGACTATGATACACAAATAAGTATGACATCTCATATCAACTTATTTGAGCATGGCCATGCATTTCTAGCCTCACTCAATCAAGTGGCACGAGATATTACTCCCATTATGTAGGAGGGACTTATCCTACATTGATCAACTATATCCCTCAACATAGATTGTGGTATATCTAACATCGATCTTTATAGAACAACCGATTCACGGTGTTTGTTTGACTGTATCAAAATATACAACTCACGATGTTGGGATAAAGATGATCTCAAGTATGAGGATCATATACATATTAATCACTATGAGTAATGTTGTGACAATTACATAATAATCCAAGAAACATACTCATAGCAGTCACCCAATATGTTGTTCTCTAACACACATATTCATGCATTGATTTCGACACTCCATATCAATGACAACTCTTTATCATCAATCAACTACATGTTAGTCTTAATGCATTATTATTGTCCTAGCCAATAACAATACTTGACTAAGGATCTTTTGAGAATAATCATATTATTCTCAGGACATTATTATAAAACAGTTTATTTATGCACACAGAAAAGAAACTGGAATAATAATGGCAACGCCTTATGTTAATAAACATGATAAACCAAGTATGTTATTACAACCATCTCGTGATTGATCTTTTGGCATACTCTTACAACGAAACTACTATTCTAACTAGGGTCTAAACCGGGCTGTTATAGCTATCCTCAAGCTCACGTCTACTGAGTGTGGGCTAGCTTCAAATCAGAAAAATTTCACAAAAATTACCAGTGGGGTAATTTTTCAATTTCACTAATGTAACACCCCTCGCCCATATCCTTCGTCAGGACAGGGTTCAAGGTGTTACCTTTCTTCACTCAACCAACTATACAAAACCGGGCCATAAAAAAAATTCAAACAATTTAAAAACCTCTCTTTCACATGCAATCTATCTCATATACGGATTTACAAGGCTCAAATCATACATCTGGGGTTGTTCAGAACCTAACCGAGAACTCATGGAAAACTTAGGAAAGTTTCATGCATCACGACTCCACACTCCCGTGTGGATATAGAACACACGGCTATGTGCTAGGGACACGCCCGTATCCTGAACCCGTGTCTAAAAACCTGCGCATTCTGCCAAAACCACACGGCCCAAGCACACACCCATGCCCTATAACCGTGTCCTTCATACGGCTGAGACACAAGGCCGTGTCTCTTGCCCATGTACTACTAGCATGCATACTGACTTTATGGCACGGCCTGGGCACACACCCGTGTGGCTTGCCCGTGTACTAAAATGACTTTAAAGTTTTAAGTGCAGGGGACGCACGGCCACAACACACACCCATGCTCGTGTGGACAAACTAGGCTATCTTCCAAGCCATTTTGTCACCTATTTTGCACAACCTACACAAGATCATTACAATATACAAATTTCATCATAATGGACACCAATTCATCCATAGAAAGAACATTGTATATATTCATCAAAGTGAATAATAGTCATTATTCCAGGCTTGATACAAAATGAAGGGCTTTTGACTTGAGCCAAAATACATAAATAATTCTCTTAATCCAACATCCTAATCTAGCCCTATACATGCCACCTTTAAAAATATAAATCAAGCTATACCGAGTATTACGACTGATAGTGTGATTGATATCTCTGACTTTAAGGGATCCTTAAGCTAGCTTGGTGACACTGAAAGAAAAAGGAAAGGAAAGGGAGTAAGCATAAAGCTTAGTAAGTTGCATATAAATAACTATACAACAATCTCTCCATTTACAATCATGCTTATAGCTCAAAGGTAAACATAACATAACTTACTCATTATCATCTACTCGAGTCTCATTTTCTAAATTAAGCTCGTTACTCATACTTATCATATAAGTACCTATAACACACACAACATGATCATCCTTTCTTTATCAAAATTGAACTATAACTTTCACCATTGAACCGTTGGAATACTACTGGATATTCCATGAACCTTCAACATGGGATATATTGTCGATGTCATGTCCCAGACATGGTCTTACACTGGCTCTCATATATGCATGCTGATGCATGTCCCAGACATGTCTTACACTAGCACAAATCCTAGCTGATGCGTGTTCCAGACACGTCTTACACTGGCTATCTTTGTCGAGGCCGATGCATGTCCCATACATGTCTTACTCTAGCGCTCAACTCTGTGCCGATGCCATTTCCCAGACATGGTCTTACACTAGCTCTCATAATGTGGTCGAAGCATGTCCCAGACATGTCTTACACTGGCGTGCAAATCACCCAATGTCTTGGCACAAATATCCAGTTCATATCCTGAGGTTTCAACGGGATATTTCTACTATCTCAATATTACAAGGCATTCTCAATTTATAACTTAACAACTCATACAATATCAATTCAATGACAATATGAATACAAGTATTAACAGTGTAGTTGTATTATTTACATACAACTTACCTCGGTTTACAAAAAGTACTTGACTAGTCGGCTTATTCGGATTGCTTGGCTTTTCCCCAATCTAGGCTCGGTTTTGGCAAATCTTGATCTATAATAATAATATACATCCATTTAGTCACTAAACACAATTAGGCATTCATAAATTCACAACTTTGGTAAAATGACCATTTTGCCCCTAGGCCTTGGCAAAATGACCATTTTACCCCTATGCCCGAAAATTGATTTTTATCGAATTTCCTTGTATTTAAATCCTATATAAACTCTTTTTACTACCATGGCAATCCTAAATTATCACTATTTCACACACTAACCACACATTTTGCAACTTATGCAAAATAGTCCTTTTAGGTGTTTCCATGCTAACACCTTTCACAAAAGTTGTTTATAACACAACTAGGACTCATATTCTTCCATAAAAATTCAGCATATAACACAAATACATCCATGTAAAAATCCTAAACTCTTGAAAATTTTGTAAGATATCACCCTCATTTGAAAGCTCATGCTTCAAGGGTCTCAAAAATATGAAAATCTTCAAGAAAAAGCATTAAAATCACTTACTTTCAAGGAAGTTTCTTTGCTGAAAGTTCAAAGCTTAAAAACCCTTTTCTTTTCTGGTATTTTCGGTAAATAAAAAGAAAGAAAATGAAAAAGTTGAAGCTAATTCCTTAGGGTACCATTTTATCACCTAATATGACATCACTTTACCAAATACATTGACCATTTGAAATTTCTTGTCCATGGCCGGCCAAGCCATATTTAGGGGTCTAATTTCACTTTAAAGGCTCCCAATTTTAATACTCTAGCTATTAGACACATTTGGGTACTAAAATGTAACTTTTGCCTTTTATGCGATTTAGTCCTTTATCGCAATCGGGCTTGAAAACATTAAAATTAACTCGCCAAATTTTTCATGCACTAATATAATAGTGCCATAACCTCATAAAAATAATAAAAATAATTTTTCTATCTTTGGATTAGTGGTCCCGAGACCACTGTTCCGACTAGGCCTTAAATCGGGTTATTACAACTAAACTTTTGGGTCAAGTTGTAAATCAGAAAACTATCTTTAGAAATTTTCTGAAATAATCTCTTTAGAGAATTTTCTCTCTACAACTTTGTCTTGAATTCAAGTATGTGGAAATAATGACCCAAGGCTCTCTTTATATAGGAGAGTTTAGAGAGTTCAGCTATGATTAAACTTAATCACTTTAATATTAAATTAATATAATATTTATCTTAATAAATATTATATTAATTTAATATTAAATCTTATTAAAATAATAGAATGTTTATCTCCAAGATAAACATTGAGTTTAATTTAATTTTAAGATAATCACTTTAATATTAAATTAATAAAATATTATTAAGATAAGTATTAAATTAAATTTAATATTAAACTATTATTATTTTTACAATAATAATCTAAAATCAAATTAACTGGTAGAATTCCAGTAGGAATGTAACTCTTACACTGCTCAACCACCGATGACCAACTGCCACTGGCCATTAGGACGCCGCCGTCGCAGCCACTGGCACCGTCATGTCTGGTGATGTAGGTGCGACACCCTTATGACACCCCTAGCCGGTTCAGTTGTTGTCAGTCCGGTCCGAGTCAGTGACAACCCGACTGGTCTGGCCTAGCCACTGGTTAGACTATCGGCCCAGTTTCAGACACCAGGCCCGGTTTGACCAGTTTTTGTGTTTTGATCTCAGTTTTGGGCTCCCAGGTCAAATTTATGAACTTTGGTCCAATTTTCAAATTAAATTATCCATTGAGCCAATTGTGTGACTTGAAAATTAACTTCCTAAAATATCATATTAATTTTAATTGATTTGATTTATTTAATTTTACTTAATCAAAATTTATTTTTCCAAAAATCATGTAGATTTACTAAATTAATTTTTCAAGAAAATTCTTTAATCAAATTCTCTAGTTGAATAATTCTTACGACCACCTAATTTAATTCCACATTGAATAAATTGACCACCTAATTTAATTCCACATTGAATAAATTGACTTAATTAAATTATTCCCGAAGTCATAGATTTTTCTTCTGATTCAAATGCAGTCCGATCGAGATTTTGTTGAGCTAGCAGAGGGACCAATCAGACATATACAATTAGGCTCTAGTGATTGAATTATGTCCAGAAGTATCGTTCTGATAATTCACAATTACTTAATCATGGAGTCAATCCACAAGAAGTGCCATGATTGAAAAATTCATACTGTATACTTTTTACGAAAGTAATTAATCCAACTGTTTTGCCCAATGAGCTCGTCATGTGTGTTACTATCATATGATATCCTTGATTCCTTTGAGTTAAATCCATTCACTCAATACAATCATATTTTATCTCATTGTCACCATTGTGTATTCATAATGATTAATATGATCACTGTCAACAAATGACTGTGATAAATTGCTCGTTCAAGAACAAGCAATCTGTGGTCACGTTCCATATTTATCAATCCACACAATGCCAATAAGAGGATATCATTAACTCTTTAATTGAGCTATTAATTTCACGGTTGCTAGTAAAGCCACGCCATACACAAGTCATGTACCTAACATACCGACTATGGGCTCGATTATCTTTAAAACATTATCCTCCACTTATATCAAAGCACATGAGTTGCATACGCATGGTCAATGACTGACTCAGGATTTAGGTAAATCACACCATGAACGTCACAAGTGAATTAATTCACAAATGGATTCAGAATTAATTCATCTTAGGTCCAGTCCAATGTATCATTCTACCAATGAATACATCTATGTCTCTACTCGTGGAGTTAATTGCTCCGATAGCCAAGACTAGTCATCTCCCCAGTTGGAATTGAAGACAACATAATAATCCTTCTCTATGTTTGAATCAAATGCTCACTTTGATTCTTTTAGGGGATTACGGTCTCATTTAGATTATCTACTGAAGTAAGTTCTCTTTCTTGCAATGTAAACGTTCTTTACAATGCTACTTATCTTCAGTTTGAACTTTAGACAATCAATGAGCTAATATTTACTTGTCACATTTCACTATGCATGCAAAATATAAAAGACATAAATACAAAAATCATAATAGTGAAATGTGAAATTAACTTTATTTATTTATTCATCGTTCAAATAAATAGAAAATAGTTACATGTTTATTACAATATGGGCACATTTCCTAACACATATATATATCTACACGCGAAGAAAACAAACTATATGCTGACCAATAGGGCTTAGTGGTATATTTACAATTAAAGGTATATGTGTAACATAGCATTAACATTTTACTTAAGGCTAAAACGTTCAAAATTTTCACATAAAATCAAGCTATAATATATTTGTTAACTATCAACTTTCCCAATATCATCCAAAACATATAATCATGCTTATAGCAAACAACAAATAACTTATCCAATTTCTACATCATGATTGACTAATCCCAACTTACTTATCAATATCCAACTATTCATCATATACTAATTCAAAATTTAGTCATGGGTCAAACATTCATTTAGGATTCTTTAAAATATATCATTAACAATATACTAATCATGAACTATGATACACATTCCATCACTTTGCCATCACTTTATTTAGCTCTTTTCTAGAGTTTATCGACTCATTTACATTCATTTCGGCCCCTAGGTCTCGATTTCATTTTATTTCATAATCATCGACATATTTCCTTTTATCTCAATTCACATTTATACATATTTAGTTCAATAGCATCATATATTACCATATTCATATCATTTATTAAACTTACAATTTACAACCCCTATTAATTGGACTTGGACTCAGACAAATACTTGGATCGTCTAACTAACACACCAAAATAGCATCGAAGTACATCATCAGATAAACTGAAGTAGGGTAACTGACATGTAACGTGCATACTGGCATACAAAACACATCTTGTTGCACAATGTGCATACAAGCACACGAAGTGCATCTTGACACACGAAGCACGAATCTGACATGCAAGGTGGATATTGGCTTGTAAAGTGCATCCTGACACATAATCTCACACACAATTCAATCCTATGACATGGCAACTATATCTGACACAGCCTGAACATCTAATAGGGTACCAACATTCAATTCATTTACAATTCAGTACAATAACCATTTATCAATTGTATTCACAATTACAATCCAATCAATTAACATATCACATAAGTTTCATGTCATTCATTACATTTTCATCCAGTCTCATAGCACATATCATATTTCAAGTAATTCATAATATTTTACAACTTATTCCACTTAGTCCCTCATTTTGACAATTTACAATCAAGCTCAATTCTATAGCTTTAATTACCACTAGCCCCATATGGAAATGCAACTATAACAAATTAGTAAATTAACTCGATGTTGTTTGATAAATTGAAAAATTAAATATTGAATTTAAATTGAAAAATTAAACTGAATTTTTTATAAAAATAAATAATAAAATTTAAATTTAAATTGAATATATATCTTAAAATTAATTTTTTACACAGACCGATACATCATATTCCGACCAATACGGGTAAAATCAACCAATATGCCACGGTATAGTTGGTAACAATAAAAAATTGCACTGAAACATAACCTAAAATTTATTGTTTTGATTTATTACCAAAACAGATTGCTTCGACGCGATACTAAATGATACCGACTACCATGACTCATCTATATCCATAATCTACAATATATATTAGCACAAGTTTAGAAAATCTTTTGATATAGCAAGAATATCTTTTATTTTCCATATTACTAAATTTATATTTAAAAATAATTATAATTTAAATTATTATTAGTTAAAAAATTATGCTAATTTTAAAATAGAATTATTATTTGAATAGAACTCTAAGCGAAAAAAGTTGTGATAATTATAATAATTATATATAAAATAAAAAGTTTAGAAAAACTTTTAAACTAACGAGAATACATCTTATTTTCCATAATATTACTAAATTCTCATTTAATTATAATTATTAGATAAAAATTATGCTAATTTTAAAATAGAGTTATTACTTTAATAAAATTCTAAGCATAAAATATAGGAAAAAAGTTACAATAATTATAATTATAATTTACAATTAATTATTTAAAAAATTGACATAAATTAAAGTTGTGCTAATTTTATTTCAAAAAAGTTGGGTTAATGTTATTGATGTAAAATAGAGTTTTTACTTCAATAAAATTTTAAACATCTTAATTATCATCTAATTAATAATTAGATTTAATTATGTTAATTCGTTATTATTTTGAATAATGTAACTTTGCACTAATTACATAAAGTAAAAAAATATTATATGTTAAATACATTAGAAATGTGTTATTTATTATTTGAATATTTTCTATTATAATATTTAAATTGATAAGGTGATATGTTTTAATTGTATTCAATAATTCAAATAAGATATATTATTTTATGTTAGTTGTTGCAATTAAAATTATAAGATTTAAAATCTAATAAAATATTAAATACATAAAATCACATGCAACGCATGTAACATTAGAAGCTAATATATATAAAAATACGAATTTTGAAAAACTTTTGAAATGAAAAAAAATAACTTTTATTTTCTATCATATTACTAAATTCACATTCGAAAATAATTATAATATTTAATTTAGAATCATTATTTAAAAAAAGTTTAAATAAAATAGAATTTGTGATAATTATCTATTTAAAAATAATTATAATGTAATAGAAGTTGTGATAATTTCATACTTAAAAATAATTAGAATTTAAATTGTAATTTTTTTAAAAAAAAATTCTACTGGATTAAATACTTAAAATTTGAAACAAATAATAGTCCATTGGGTTAAACCCAGCTAATTGGTCCTAGGAGAACAAATAATGAAATTGGGCCGCCATCAGCTTGGCCCATAAATTCAAAAGCAAAAGCAAACAAAAATTAAATCTTTATCTTCACTCTAGTCGAACAGGTACAGCGAACCTTCATTAATGATTCTGTCATTTCATCTGCCCAAGACAGCTGTAAAGCTATAGTAGATCTACTGAAAAATCTTTTGCTTATCTACATTCTTTTCAAACGACACCATTCTTTCATTTCAAAAGTCACAAACTCATTTTTCCTCTTTAATGCCAATAGTCTTAGTCGTTTCATCTTTTCTTTTACTCTGAAAATCCCGGGCGATTTTGCTCCATTTCTCCTCTAAACGATCTTGAAATCCCTCCCTCCAGGTATTGTTCCTCGCCAATATTGAGTGCTTCTTTTGCTAATCGATGGACTTCTGTATTTTCTGACCTTAGGATGAAGTAGAATCTAATTTTTTGGAAGTGTATCTTTAAGCTTTGAATGTCACTGATAATTGCTCCTATTATTGATCTGTCGCGATTTGAATTTTGACATTTTGTTATTACTGTTTTCGAGTCACTTATTATGTCCAGAATATGAAAACCATATGAATCCCTAATTTTGTACTAATTTTAAAATAAAGTTATTACTTAAATAAAATTTTAATAAAATTTAACTTTTTAATTAATTATTATTTTGAATAATATTACTTTTATTAATTACATAAAATAAAATTATATTGTATGTTGAATATGTTAAAAATATTTTAATTATTATTTTAAAAAATTCTATTATAATATTTGAATTTCAAAATTAATATATTTTCAATAATTTAAATAAGAAATATTATTTTACAATAATTACTCTAATTAAAAAGTATAATATTTAAAAAACCAAATAAATTAAATACCTAATTAGAAGCTAATATTTTTACCAAATATTATTTTTCTCACTTTTTAACTTTGATTATTCTCTTTATTCTTCATATATAACCACTTCACGCCTAGCGGTATTTTCAAGCGAAGTTCTAGTAAAGGGGAACACTAGAAGGACGGAAACCGAGCCAAAGTCCAGCTCAACGCAATCTACGGCACAAGAATCGAATTCGAAAATGGACCCGAAAGCCTCGGATCCCGCAATGGATGCGGAGGGCTTTGTTATGGTTCCAAGTTCCAACTACAGACCTGACAAAAAGGAAGAAAAGGAGAGTCAGAATCCAAAGGAGAGCAATCACCGAACAGAACACTATCCGGGTCGAGGAATTTCCCCAATTTGTTGATCAATCACCTGCTGCAGATCACTGCGCCATCATGTCCACTCGTAATGGATTCAATGCTTACGTTACTGATGCTCCCGTTCTGGAATCTTCTTTAACTTCCTTCAAAGGCAAGCACTTTTACATTTATTTCTAATCTTGTCTTTAATTTGAAATTAGTTAATTATTTACTTGTGAGCGGAAACAGAGACAATGGATACATTGAGGGATGTCTTAGGGAGATGGACGAAGAAAGTGGGAGAAGCGACAAGGAAAGCGGAGGATCTGGCCGGGAATACGTGGCAGCATTGTACATATTTTCTTCTCTCTCTTAATAAATTTTAGTGCTTTTTTTTTTCTTTTTTGTATTTGGCTTGAATTGAATTAGATAGTGTTCGATAGGCTTCTAGGATTGGGATTGATAGTGTTCACTACTTACTAGTTTGATTAGTTTTAGTTTGTGATGAAATAAAACCACGTTTTCTTTCTCTTTTGTATTTTCGGTTTGTTTTGATGGTTGCTATAAGTATTCAGTTGTTGAAAAATTGAAATCTTAAGATATTGAATTAGGAGTTCACATTTCGAATTTGGTTAAGGCTTGACTGGACCATTGTTTCTTTTGCATGATTGGTGTTTCCTATTGCTCATTTGTCCTAAGAGTTATGTTGGATATTCAGGAAGCGATTTTGTTTCATTTTGAAATGGTTGCACAATTTTAGACAGTTGTGATTAGGGAACGGGAGAGGAGGTGATAAACTTCTTTCTTTCCTTCTCATTTTTAACATGCTTTTAGCAGTTTCTTTTTAAAGGAAATGTAGTATTGATTTAGTGAAATCGTAGGCTGGATTTAACACTGGTGTTTGCACTTAATACTTGGGAATAATAGAATATGATGGTTCATTTAAGGTTAAGGTACCAGGTTTCATCAAATTGCATTTTCATTTTATCGAACAAAGGACTCAAGCTGATAAATATTTTAACAAACAGCTTTATGAGGTAATTTTGGGGTGACAGAACCTGGTGAACTGGTTGTAGACCAGATAAACCTGAAAGGTATATTAGCCTCAGAATGGCTCAATAAAAAGGGGAATGACAAATCTTTAGTTTCCAGAGATTCATAGTACTACTTCCATATGTGCAAATGGTTAATAAGAACTTCCTCGACTCTTTTGTTAGAGTTATGAAAATGCTAGTTTCCAGAGTTTGCATAGTTAGACAGCTTCCACTGCAACTATGATGCACAATTCACTCTTGTTTCTGTTTGACTAATAGAATTATTATTATCCAGACCATATTTGCTATTGTCATTGTTGAGATGTCTCATGCTCATTTGTTGATAACTCTTTGCACTACTGATATGCAGTAAACATTGTTTATGTCATGTGAGGACTTTTACTTGTGTTCATATTTTGTATTTTATTTCTCTAACATTAGAATTTCCCAGATTTACCAGCGGTTTGAGTAAATAACATACTTCAAGTTTGCATCACTACATTAACGTTTTCTGGTTTAAGCGTCTCTAAGCAGTCTGTAACCCAAATTGTGACATTACTTTTGGAATTATGGTTGTGGATCTCTAATACTTGGTTGCTTCATTCCCTTAACCTTTTTTAGGACATGACGTTACCTTAACTTAGTCATAAATTGAATGACCATAAAAATAATGATTTTATGTATCCTTTTTTATGCTCCGGACCCTTTTCTATTGGTCTTCTTGTATGGCAGTTTCTTTTACAATAAAAAAAGGTTGCTTTCTTTTGATAAATGAAAAAAAATGTTGCTTTTGTTAGAGCATGGGAAGGATATATTCTATCCTTAAGTTTTATAGAAGAGCTATTGAAAAATATGTTCGCATATATTAATTCGAATAATATGCTATTTCTGAATTTTTATGCATGAACCCAGCTATCATCCCCAACCTTTTCCCTCTTGCTTCTCGAGCAGTTTCAAATACTAAAAATTACTGAAATACTTTTTTCCTCTTCTTAAATCAGTAAGAACAAGCCCAAGTTTTGCTGAGGCTGCCATGGGAAGAATTGCTCAGGGAACAAAGGTTTTAGCAGAAGGTGGTTATGAGAAGATCTTTAGACAAACTTTTGAAACAGTTCCTGAAGAGCAACTTGAAAATTCATTTGCATGTTACTTATCGACATCAGCTGGTCCTGTCATGGGAGTTTTATATGTTTCTACGGCAAAGCTTGCATATTGCAGTGACAGTCGTCTTGCGTATAAAACTGGGAGCCACACTGAATGGAACTACTACAAGGTATGTGCTCATCAAGGGTGGCCATGAACCCCGAAAAAATTAGTTTTCATTAAACCATAAAACGAATATGAAGGAAACATACTAAAACATAACTTCATGCAAAAAAATATTTGGGTTCCTGTTAATGGTATCAGAATTTACAGAGTAATGATTCTTGATATTTTTCTGCCTGCATACGCAGGTGGTTATCCCATTACACCAACTGAAATCAGTCAATCCTTCGACAAGCAGAGTCAATCATTCTGAAAAGTACATCCAAGTTATATCTATTGATAGTCATGAATTTTGGTTCGTGGGCTTCTTATACTACGACGCTGCTGTTAAATGCCTACAGGATGTTTTGCAACTCCATAGCTTCCACTTTGTATGATACCGTTTTTGTCTGGCATAAACTTCAGTCAAGCATTTACTCTGCTTTGGAAGCATTTGATAATGTTTACTCCTTCGAAAGCCTTTCAATATTCTACAGAAATTCAATATCAGTTAACTGTAGAGTTTATATATGGATATGGGATGTCAGAAGAACAAAATATAATGAATATGTTATTCTTTCGACTCATGTAGTTGTAAACTTCACTTGCTATATAATCCATTCAGTAACTTGATATTACACCTAACATATCTGCGAACCTGTTGCATTCCTTCTCACACTGGTTTCCCCGTTTCAAATTTTGCCATTTTTTTGCTGCATATAACTGTCTTGTCAAATAGGGTCAGTTAACAAAGTGGAGGCCAAATCCTTGAAATCTGTTACATGATCATACTTTTTTTGAGCTTGAGCTTTTATTCTGCAAATGAAGCCATATTCTAGAATTAGGAAAATCGTTACGATGTCGAAATTCAAATCCGGACCTGCTGAATAACGTCTCCGAAGGTTGACTTTACTAACTAAACTAGTTTATCTCTGGGTAGTTGTAAGACAACTTTGATGGTGCTAGTTGTAGGCTGGAAGTTCTTATAGTGAAACCTTTGGATGATTCAATTGATTGGTCTTGGAAGAAAGAACCTTCATGAATATTTCTTTTGCTACCAGCATCTTTATGATGAATGATAAGTGGCGTTTATGGAGTAAAAAGTCAATGACAGTGTGAACACTTAGATTTGTAACTCTCCGATCTTGTAAATTGTCGATCCACCTCTTTTCCATTAATTTCCTATTTATTACTTTTTTATACAAAATTAATTAGTGTTCATAAATATAATTTTCACAATTCTTGGATGAATGAAAAGGTAATGGACAAAATCTAAATCCGTGGACAAACCACTGAGTTCTAATTATAAAATGGAGTTCAAACTTCAAATGACAATTCTGAACAAGTTTGGTGTTATGCCTTTTGTCAATGAGCACTTAACGTCATTATATTTACTTCGACTTATAATTTTATTGTTTTTTGAAAAAAGCATTGTTATCATGCTGTTACAATATATCCACATGGGCTTAACGATAGACTCAACAACTTCAAAACTTGCAATGAAACTTGTCAACCAAATACCCTGTGGGATCGTTTCATAATATGAAACAAACTCAGCCTTCATAGTAGAGAAAGACATTAGTGTCAGTTTGGCACTTCTCCAAGTCAGAATATCCAACAACTTCCAAATTGGACCGATGTAAGCATGTGACTTTTAGTTCCTTGAAGATATCTCATTATTTTCTTTGTAGCTTTCCAATGGTATATTTTATGATTGCTTTGATATCTTCTCAACATTCTTATTGCGAATGCAATGTTAGGTATGGTACTGACTTGAGCATACGTTAAGCTTTCAACAATTGAAGCATATGAAATATTTTTCATTCGTTCTTTCTCATTTTTGAGTTTTGGACATTGGTTCAAACTGAACTTACCACTCTTAACAATGGGTGCAACACTTGGTGAACAATTTTTCATTTGAAATCTCTTTAAGATTTTTATTAATTTAGGTTACTTGTGATAATCCCAACATGTGTGATAACTATCCCTATGGATCTTACTCCCAATTGCATAAGATGACTTACCCATATCTTTCGTACTAAGTTCTAAGAGAAAATTTGTTTCACCTCATGTAGTCAACCCAAATCATTTGTTACAAGTAGAATATCATCTACATATAGTATAATAAATAGGGCTTAGTCTTTTTACCAAGGCCCATAGCCTGCTCAACCATCTTCACATATTCAATCAGATCGAAAAATTCTTTTAGTTTGTGTGATACTAATTGAACCCTATCTCATCACGCAATCCTCGTAGGAATCGCTTACAACCCTCTTCTTCGAACAAAATCAATTCTAAAGCATATTTACTGAGCCCTAGAAATTCTCATTCATAATCAACCACCAGCATATCACCTTGTCTCAACATCATGAATTCTAGTTTTCGGTCCTCCAAATAGAACTTGCTGACATATTTCTTTTGGAATTAAGATTGGAAGAAAGTCCAAGTGATCTGGTTAGCTGGTATGTGCCAGGAAATAATCAGCCACCACTGATAAGCTTCTTTTTTTAGGAAAGATAAAACGTACGTGACACACTCGTGCGATGAACATTCAAGCTGTTGTAATACTCGATTCGTCGATTCAAGCCAAGCCTCGGTTGACAAATGATCCACTCCTTTTAAACCTCTGAACTCAGTTGCTCCAGATTTACGCAACTCTTTTATTAGATCTTGCCGAGTTATGGTTATCGATATGACTAGTGGAACATCTCATGTCACTGCCGAAGAGCTTCCACAATGGTGTAGAGTAAATTGTCACTATCTTGATATTCCTGACGAGGTATATCAGCCCTATTTTGACGAGGACCGACTGGATTCACGCACGATACCTTAATACCAATTTGATTTTCACCCATAATAGAGTGATCATTGCTGGAATTATCATTATCGACATCATTCCTCGATTCTTCAAACATTTTAACTATAAAATAAATCTCAACTCAAATTGATATGTACCTCTAGACTCGATTTTGAGATCGTTTTAGTTTGAGAATTGGCTAAACTTATAGCTTTCATACCACTAAATGTAACATTCCCATACCCAATCCAATCACTGGGTTCGAGCTACAATGTGTCACATCCGCTATTGAAGTAACTACAATTTATAACTTTTAATTTGGCAATCACTATACATTCAATTACAAGTAAATCATGCTTATTATACAATATATAATCATTTACGAGTCTTAATAAGCTTGCGAAAGCTTTCTTGCTAAATTGATTTGGTATGGACAAAAATGTAAAGAATACAAGATTTTCAAGTAGATGTTGTAACTTCAAGGTTTCCTTGTCATGACGTGACTCTTTTTTAAGGCTCGTTGTGACCTCGAACTAGCAATGTCACTACGTGTAACATCCCGAAATAGGGCCTAGTCAGAATAGTGGTTTCGGGACTACAAATCTGACATAAAAATATTTATTTTATGATTATTATGAGGTTTAGAATATGAGAATATGCATGTGTAAGATTTCATGAAGAAATTCTTTAAGTAAGGTGTCCAATTGGAAATAAGGGACTAAATTGAATAAATTGCAAAACTTGGATTCTAGAAGCAATTTGTATGAAATTGCTTTAGATTATAAACTAGAAGGTCTTAAAGTGCAATTTGTCCAATTTTTAAGTTTTTGGACAAAAATGGGCTTGCATGGATGAAATTTCAAAGAAAGGGCATAAGGGCATTTTGGTCATTTGGCTTTTTAATGAAATAAAATGGGAAAAATCAAGCCAAAATCAGCCATCTTCTTCCCCATAGCTGCCGAAATTCTCTTGTCTCCATAGCTAGGTTTTCAAACATTTCAAGCTCAATAGTAAGTGCTCCCAAGCCCCGTTTTTAATGTTCTTTGTATCTTTGAAATCTCGGTAGCTTGATCTTTCCATTTCTACCCATATTTCATACTAGGTTTTATGTTTAAAAAGTTACCCATGCATGATTTGTTTGTATTTTGGTGGATTATGGAGGGGTATGAAAGTTGAAGGTGTGTTAAACATCTTTTCCTAAGTGATTTTCATGAAAAACCCCTAAAGGGACCTTTTTGCAAAAGTTGTTAAATATGTGGTAGAAATGTGAAAATAATGGAAAATGTGGGCTGCCATATGAGGGAAAAGTGTTCATATAGGCTTGGGTAAGATAGAAATTATATGTGTTTCACTATACGAGCTTAGGGACTAAATCGTAAAAATGTCAAAGGTTAGGGGCAAAACGGTCATTTCGACAGTGGGTAGAAATTAAACTTGAAAAGTGTAATGTAATGAATTAATGATATAATTTTTTTGTTATAGACCCTGAGGAAAAAATTTCAGAGGTCGATCGAGGTAAACGCAAGGTTTCGGAAAAACTGAAACACAGCTCCGAAACGGATACCAGGTAAGTTCGGATAACTCAAAGTAAACCTATAACATGCATAACTATATGTTTTGTGAATGCATGATAATTGCATTGTTGATGGCATGATAATGCATGAATTGCATATCTAATAATGAATTATTGAATAATGTCTCGATTGAGGTTAGAAAGGGAATTCGATGGATAAACCACGATTTACGTGAGATTTGAGATCCTGCATGTGTTGCAGAAAAGGATTTAGCCTGGACTGGTAATCCGAAGATCTCAAGTATAAAAAGGATCTAGCCTGGACTGGTGTTCCTTGAGTGATCGAGCCTCCCAAAGAATATGTGTGCATTGTGGATTTAGCCCGGACAGGTAATCCAATTAGGGTCTGAATTTAGCCTGGACTAGTAATTCAAATCCGAGCTCATTAAGGGTTTTTGTCGTATAAGGGATTTAGCCTGGACTGGTAATCTCGACATCACCTTATGAGTTTATATTACGGGGGATTTAGCCTGGACTGGTAATCCCGCCGTAAAATGTGAGGTTCACGGGTGTGCATACTGAAACGATCATTCGTATGAATTGACGGCAATTGGATAATCCATCGAGATTTCCTAAAAACTCAACGGGACTAACACGAGATATATGAACAAATGACATGTTAAATGATGAGCTCATCTAATATATATTACATGATGTTTTGTTATATGACTAACTCATTGATTAAGTGCATGAGATAGGGAAACCATTTTCGTATTTGTTGGTTTTATTATCTATTATGGATGTATGCTAAACAATCGGTAAGTTTACTTTCCAGTTATATGGGCTTACTAAGCATGTAAATGCTTACCCCTCTCTTTTCCCTGCTTTTCAGAGCTCAAGGACTCATAAGGATTGGAATGACAATTGGAGAGTCAACACACTATCAACTAGACAAGCTTTGGTATAAAGACATTTCTATTTTGTCCGATGGCATGTATAGGATCCTTGAGTATTTTGTTATATATGTCATTTGATTTTCTCTATGAAGGCATGTAAAAATTATGTTTATCTTTTTGTATATGGCCATGGGAATTGGCTCATTTTGAAGTAGGCTATGTCCTACAAATCTATGAATGTTTATATTCATATGCGATGGCTTAGTTATAATTGGCAATGAGTTATAATAACGAGCCAATCTTAATATGTCAAATACACATATAAATCATTAAATGCAAGATGAGAATTAACTTAGCATGTATGAAACCAATGACATGAGGTTCACATGCAATGGGGTTAATCAAAGTTTCATATTTGTAAATGGATAATTTGGCCCAAATATGCACTATAGTAATCTATAAGTGTAATTGGCTAGTAGAGGGTGACTTAAGGCTTGGAAAATAGCCTAACAAGGTCCACATGGGTAGGCACACGGGCGTGTGTCTAGACCGTGTGTGACACACGGGCTACTCCCATGGGTGCGAGCTATGACCGTGTGTCCCCTGCACCTTAAATTTTAAGTCAGCTTAGAGTACGGGCGTGTGCCTTGGCCATGTTTATTTAACAGAATGGTGAGTTTGAAGTCAGTGTAGCACACGGGCTAAGCCTACGGGTGTGTGCCTTGGTCATGTTGCATACTGGAAAAAGGACACGGGCGTGTTCTATGCCCCACGGGCGTGTTACACTTCAACTAAGGGAAAATTTCCTAATGTGCCCCAAGTCTAACGGACAATTTCGGTTTTGTTTTGTACTGCCCCTAAGAGTGTTTTTAGGCCTCGAAGGCCTATATAAGAGACAAAGTGCACACATTTGAAAATTTTTAAATTACAAGAGAAATTCAGTAACCCGATTGTATAAGTTTGTAAAAGTGAATAACCGGTAACGCCTCAAACCCTATCCCGACGTCGAATATGGGCGAGAGGTGTTAAACTGCGAGAATCTTGTTCTGTAAATCCCTCAACCCTACTCGATTCATTTGATTCGGATTTCGGGTGTTACCATATAAAACTTAACAGTTTAACAAAATTAGTTCACAATTTCTTACTTCTTTAAAAATAGTTCCTGAGGCATTGCAATTGAAATGCTTAATATATGAGGGCATTCCTGAGATATTTCTTGAGGCATTCCATAGTTTATCATGTGAATCTAGACACAAATCTTTACAAAAAAAAGTTTAAAAAAAACAGACTAAAAGAGGTGTATTCCTAGACTACACCAAAATTTCCACTATATGCATAATAGCTCACTTCGCCACTATCTTAGTGAACTCCTAGCGTTGTCCCTCTAGGCGCAAACTTTCCTCAAATACCTGAAATGAAATAACAAACCTTGTAAGTATAAGAGCACTTAGTGAGCTCTATAATCATACCTTTGGTTGATACTTTGCAAATCTTTTATGATTTTCTATGAGTCGACTATTACTCTGCATCATTCACTTTATTTGATACAATTACAGTTTTATCACTCTTATATATGCTAGACATCCAACCCTTATTATGCTTAATCTTTCATATTTAGTAAACTGAGGAAATCCCATCCATTTTTTCATAAATCTTTCGTCCCATGTCTTAACTCATTTTCCTATTTCAAATAGTTGTTCATTGACATTTATCGTGGGCGGGATACTCATACATGTTGGCAAATACTTACGCATAAATATTCTTGTCAACAACTGATCAATTCATACCTTAGTTCAATACCACACAAACCCATATTGATATTGTGCTACATAGATCCTTCAAATAAATTTCACATCAATTTATTTCAAGACCCCAGATACTCAGGATAACTAAAACTCAAATTCTATGTGAATTCAACAAATTCCAGGTAAATTTGATTCAACCATTACATAACATAGATGAACTCGCATTGACTACGTCTTAGGTTACACATAGTTACAAACACGTTCATATTCAACACCAGCAGATTATCATGGCGGACATATCATTTTTAACATACAGATACACATTTCTTTTCAAGAAATCCCCTTTAAGGCTTATTCAATTATATCATGAATCTTATTCAACCCCTGACCTTGGACATATCATAACCTTTTCTCATCAGTAATTATTACAAAACTATAAGAATTTATTTAGAGCTTACTATAAGGGCGGATAAGCACATTTTACCATAAGGTCTTGGGAGAACCCCCCACAGGGGCTATCATATAGAGTACGTCGTCGAGGCATTCCTTTCATTGTATATTGCCACAAAGGTATTCCTTTCATATATCGTTCCAATGTGTTTATAGCAACTGAGAGATAAAATAGGGAATACTAAAATTTTATTACTGTGAATTGTATACGTAAACCTTAAAATGTACACCTACAAGAGTCTTTGTGACATTCATAGGTAGAAATTTTACATAGGCAAAAAGTTGAAGTTACATATGTTATAGGACGTAACACCCAATACTCGGATCCAGTTCATCAGGTCAGGTAGAGGGCATTACATTAAATCTTACCTCGACATGATGTATTCTGTAACGCCCCTAACTTGTATCTGTTGTTGGAATAGGGTTACAAGGCATTACTGAACAAATCACAACATAAATTATACATTTCTTACACAAAAATCTATTATCACATAAACATCAATCAAATATAATCACGTTGTCCCTTATAAGGCTCTACGAGACCTTATAAGAGGTTCGGGACTAAACCAATAACATTTGAAAACTTCAGGAAACTTATAAAATTTTCATGCTTATAGAGATCACACGCCTGTGTGAACAGGCCTTATGCCTCACACGGCGATTAGACACGCCCGTGTCACAGGCTATGTGAAAATAGCGTATACATACTGACTTACACCACATGACCGGAGACACGCCCGTGTGCCACATGCCCATGTGCCAGCCCATGTGTCTCACACGGCCAGTAGACACACCTATGTGTCTAGGCCGTGCCAAACCTATAGGGTATACTGACTTAATTCGAAGGGCTACCCCAGGGGACACACAACTGTGTATCAAGGCCATGTGTCACACACGGTCAAGCCATATGCCTGTGTGCTTGGCCGTGTGGAGTGAAAATAGGCTTGGTTGAAGCCACATTTCTCACCCTTTCTAAAGCATACCTAAACCACAACATTTGTACCAATTCAATACATTAATAGGCAACCCAAACATCCTATTTCAAACACGTTTCATGCCATTTATAAACCATCCTCTTAACTACTCAAATCCATAGCCAAAACATAACAAATTAATATGCCAAAATCATCAAACTTACATAACTTCTAAATGCATTTACTCATCATCTTATCATCTATTTCATGCTTCAAAACATACCATTTCATCATCTCAAAATCAAGCCATAACATATCATCTTTCAAGCATTAGCTCACCAAATAAAAACTAGCTACTTGAGCAACCATTTAACCATACCAAGCATACCAAAACATAAGGCAACTTATACATCATGTATTACTTAAAAAACTCCTAATTCAAACCAACTTAAATGGCCATACACATTAACATTTACATCATTTCACAAGCCAACAGACATGGTTAATAACATATTTCAAAACTTATCATCTACTCATTAGCCTATACATGCCATATACCATATTTACAAAGCATCCAAAAGTACCAACAAGTAGTCGATAGTGTGATGACGGTTCCTGATGATCCCTGATGTCTGAGCTAGCTTCAATAATCTATAAAACAAGGAAACAGCACACAAAGTAAGATTTAAAAGCTTAGTAAGCAAATAAATTACCACATGCATTAACATCATTTCCATTAATAGGAAAACTATGAGTAAGCATTTATAAGTTCACAAACCTTTCTTATTATACACATATTCAATATCACAGTTGAATTCATCAATTACTTTCCTTTTCAAAGCTTGTATGAATATCGTAAGTACTTGAGTCACTTAACTTTTTCACACATTCTTTCTGGACTTGACTTTTCCCTATCGAACCATTTAGAATTGTTAAGGATACTCGAAAATCGCATAAAGCTCGTACAATGCCATATCCCAGATATGGTCTTACATGTTATCACATATCGATGCCACTTCTCAACAGGGTCTTACATGAAATCATATAATGATGCCAATGTCCCAGACATGGTCTTACATGTAATCACATCTCGGTAATCCTAATGTCATGACATTCGTATCCTATACTTTTCCTAAGGTTCGTACGGGACTTTCAGATATCGTAACTTCATCGATTCTCGCTCGTAATTTCTTGTTCAACATCCACAAAAATTCAACAACAAATAAACATATATAAATCATTTTAAAGACATTTATTTGCATATGAACTTACCTCGTATATACGATGAACGGATCGGATCGACTACTTGACAACTTTCGATTTCCCTCGATCTAAATCCGATTTCTTTCTTTCTTGATCTATATAAATTAAAATTTAGCTCATTTAATCACCTCGTCAATAAATTTCATCCAAAAATACCTATTTGGGCATTTTTGCACTTTGGCCCCTAAAGTTTCACATTTATTCAATTTAGTCCTTATTTCACAAAAAAACAAATTACACCAATTTAATTCAAACCCATGTGTGCCGAATTACTATAGTACCCTTAGTAGCCCATATTTCACATTTCAACCCCTCAATTTATAAATTTCACAATTTAATCCTATTTAAGCATTTTCATAAAAAATCACTTTACAAAACATGAAAATCTATCAACAATTATTCATTTTACATCATCAACATTCAAAAACATCAAGTTATCATCAATGGAAGCTCACAAATTCATCAAAAAATTTAGAAATTAGGGTACGGGCTAGCTAGTACTCAAAGCAACGATCACAAAAACGTAGAAATTATTGAAAACGGAACAAAAACGAACCTTCAATTGAGCATCAACATGGCTAAACCCTAGCAAGCTTGTTAATGGCTTTTTATTCTTTATTTTCAGTTGAAAATGGTGAAGATGAACATAAATTTTAACTTTGGGTTTATTAAATTATGATTTATTTAGCTAATTACCAAAATAACCTTATTTAATATACTTTAAAAACTCTTAATGGATGGCTATTCATGTCAATTTCCACTATCAAAGGTCTATTCACAACATAAGGACTTCACATTTAATTAGTCATATCAAATAAGCACTTAAACAATTAGAATGTAACTTTTGCATTTTACGCGATTTAGTCCTTTTCTCAAATTAAACATTCAAATGCTAAAATTATTCCACGAAATTTTCACACATATATAATCACATGCTATAAACACCAAAAAAAATATTAAAATAATTTTCTGACCTTGAATTTGTGGTTCCAAAATCACTATTCCAATTTAGCTTTTCGTCCCTGAAATTCTTACCAGTGAATAGGTTTGGATATTGCTTTCTCATAGCATCCTTAGGTTCCCACGTAGCTTGTTCAACCCCGTGTCGATGCCATATACTTTCGCTAACGCTATTCTTTTGTTTCTCAACTCTTTGATCTCACTAGCTAAGATTCAAATCAGTTCTTCAATATATGATAAATCTGGCTGAATCTCAACCTTAGTCGTAGAAATGATATACGAAGGATCAGATCTGTATCATCGTAGCATTGATACGTGAAACACATTATGTATTTTCTCTAACTTAGACAACAATGCTAGCCGATATGCCACTGGCCCAATTCGTTCAGTAATCTCATAAAGTCCAATGAATGGGCTCAACTTTCCTTTTCTACGAAACCTGAGTAATTTTTTTGACAGTGAAACTTTCAGAAACACTCTATCTCCGATCTGAAACTCAATATTTTCCATTTCAAATCTGCGTAAGATTTCTGTCGATTCAAAGCTGCTTTCAACCTATTGCGAATTACTTTCACTTTTTCTTCTGTTTCTCTGATCAAATTAATTCCGTGAATCTTATTTTCACTTAGCTTAGTCCAGTAGAACGGTGTTCTACATTTACGACCATATAGTGCTTCGTACGGTGCCATTTTAATACTTAATTGAAAGCTATTTTTATAAGCAAATTCAATCAACGACAAATAATTTTCCCACGTACTTTCGAACTCAAGAATGCAACAACGTAACATATCCTTGAGTATCTGAATAACTCGCTTGGATTGATCATCCGTCTGCGGGTGAAACGAGGTACTAAAATGTAACTTTGTACCCAGTGCATCTTGTAGTTTCTTCCAAAATCACGAAGTGAATCTCGGATCTCTATCCTAAATAATAGATATTGGCATTCTATGCAATCGAACAATCTAAGAGATATATAAGTCAGCTAACTTATCAAGCGAGAAATCCGTACACACCGGAATGAAATGAGCTGATTTTGTCAACCTGTTGACAACAACCCAGATTGCATCTTTCTTACTCAGAGATAGGGGCAAACTCGAAACAAAATTGTGATATCCCAAATTAGGGCCTAAACGAAATAGTGGTTTCGAAACAACAATTCTGAAGTAGAAAAATTTATTCTGATTAATTTTTATAATTTATTGAGTGATTAGATGCATGTGTTAGAATATCGATAGAAAATTTCATGAATTGCATGTCTAATTTGCCTATTAGGACTTAATTAAAAAAGTTGATAAATATGAGTTTTAGATGTTAAAGGATTTAATTGAAGAGCATAATTGAAGTAGAGGTCCTTAAATGGTAATTATACCATTAGGTTTTCATGGACAAAAATGTACATACATAGGTAGAAATAACCAAAGTTTTTAATGAAGGGTATTTTAGTCATTTGGTAATTAAAAGAATAAAAAAGGAAAAATATGGAAAAATATGTCCATCTTCTTCATTCGGACAAAATTTCAAGGGTTCTTCATAGCTAGGGTTTGTTTCAAGCTTCCAAGCTCCATAGTAAGTGATTCCAAGCCCCATTTTTAATGTTCTTTAAGTTTTTGGAGTCCCGGTAACTTGATTTAGCTTATTCTAGCAATAATTTAACATAGGATTTATATTTGGAAAAATACCCATAGGTGAAATGTGTTTATTTTGATTTTTTACGGTAGAATATAAGGCTTGAAATTATGTTAAACTACTGTTGCTAAGCGATTTTACGTGAAAACGAGTAAAACGACAAAATCGGTAAAAATACCTAATGTTCATAACTACATGTTAGAGTGAGAATTTGATGTTGCTATAGAAGAGAAAAATGATCAGCATGTCACAAAACATAAGAAAATAGGAAGAAGTTTAATTTCCGAGCTTTGGGGCAAAAGTGTAAATATGCAAAAGTTTAGGGGCAAATTGTAACTTTTCCAAAGTTAGAGTTAAGGACTATTTTGATAAATATGAGTATTAAATCAGCTAAATGTGTTATTTTAGATCAAGAAAGATGTGGAATCAACCTTGATCGGGAAAAAGAAAAGATTTCGAGTTAAATTGCAACCATTATACATTTTGTACCGAGGTAAGTTCATGAGTAAATAGGGTAACATAATTGTCATTTTAAGCAATTTAATGTTGTTTATATGATATGATGCTTATTGTCATGAAATGTTATGTTTTGTGGTTATTGTTGAAAAATACGTAATTATGTGAATTACTTGATAACTATGAACTACCATCGAAATATCGATTACGACATTTCGTGGAAAATGGCAAAGGAGTATGATCGAGGAAAATCTTGTTTGAACATTAGGAATAGATTAGGATACAAGTGACATGCCACTAGGAAATTGAGATCCTAACTCGTTGAGTTGCGTTCCGAGTTCGTGAGAATTATGAGGCATCCGAACTCGTTGAGTTGCATTTCGAGTTCACTTATGGATGCAAGCATCCGAACTCGTTGAGTTGTGTTCCGAGTTCATTATGGATGCAAATACCCGAGCTCATTGAGTTGCGTTTTGAGTTCATTATAGCTGAAATTATGGTAGCTTGATTTCTTGTATCCGAATTATATTCCGATGTGTTCAACGGGTAAAGTTCTAGTGAAATGGAAGAATTCTCGAGATGAAAGTGACTAGTTGGTAAGTGTTGTGGAACAGATACTTTGTACAGGTATGTACTTAACCCTCGGGTTGAGACTACAATATAATAATAATATGGTGGGATCATGAATGAGAAATATAATAGAATGTTTTGGTGATATTATGCAAATGTGGATTTTGTATTATTGCATGGTTATGTTACTTGCTATTTACATATGAACTTACTAAGCATTTATGCTTACTCCTTCCCTTCCTTTCCTTGTAGTTTTGACAAGTCAGATAGAGATGGGGATGGTCGGAGACACGTTCACACTCTCAACGAACCACCTCGGTATAGTGGCTTGCATATTTTGGGAATATGGCATGTATAGCATTATGATCCTTTTGTGTATATAATCTTCTTATATGGTGAATGAGTGATGTGGAAATGTTTGTTGCTGATTAGCTATTGGAATGGCTAATCAAAATTTATATTTAATGTTATGTATGCTTAATGTATTACCTAATCAATGGAAAACATAAAATGGTGAAATTGGCTGTAAAACAGTGTCATACAGCAGCAGTGACATGAATTTGAAAAATCACTAAAAATAGTAGAAATAGAATTAGATGATGAATAAAATATTTAATTGAATCTTAATGAATCTATTTTCATGTGGAAGAAACAAAATAGGTAAAAGAGTTGTATTTTATGAGATATTTACATTTTGGTGAAACAGGTTCAGAGTGATTTCTGGATCCCCTGTTCTGATTTTATAAATTCACCTTAAATTGTGTAAAAATAATTAGAACTCAGAATTTATATGTATGAATTTATTATTGAGTCTGTTTTTAAGTGAAACAAACGGCATAGTCATTGGATTCTGTACAGGAAGAAATTTGATTTGTAGTGCACAGGTGTCAAAGTAGCCGAACCTTGAAACAGGGAGAATTTAACTAATAAACTGTACTAATTGGCCCAGCCAAAAATTTTAGAAAAAAATTAGTAAGTAGATATATGAGTCTAGATTTAGGGAAAATTTACGGAATTAGATTTTGAGTTTTTTAACTCGAGATATGATTTTTTTAGCGACTGTGACGCAGATGGATAGTTTACTATGAGAATTGTTTGAACTTGTTTAATTGCTAAAATAAGTTTAGTAATGTCTCATACTCGACTCCGGTGACGGTCTCGGGTAAGGGGGCGTTACATTTGGTGGTATCAAAGTTACGGTTTAGTCGGTTCTCGGACTAACGTGGCGTATGTACGGTCTTGCTATACATGCCATATATATATTTGTGATAGTGTGACGACTCCTGACCTTTTTAAATGATTTTTTTTATATAGTAAATGGATCCCGATCCAGTTGTGGCTGATGATGTAGAGAGAAATGCGCTAGCTCCTGCTGAAGGGGCGGTGCCAACTAAAAGTCGACCTCCTACTGTTGGTCAAGGAGAAGGAGAAGGGGCTCGGGAAGCCTTTCTCCAGATGATGAATGCATGATACACCGATTTCGTTCGTACGAACCTGAATGCTCAACCTCCCCCAGCTCCCCCGATTCCTCAACCAGTACCCCCGATGCCTCAAGGTATGGATCTAATGAAATTTCATAGAACTCTAGTTGACAGAATTCGCAAGCAAGGGACTGAAGAATTCAGGGCAAATGTTGATGATGATGCCGAGAAAGCAGAATTTTGGCTCGAGAATTCTATTCGGGTATTTGAAGAGTTGTCTTGTACACCTGAAGAGTGTTTGAAATGTGCCACATCCTTGTTGAGAGATTCGGCTTATTATTGGTGGAAGACATTGATTTCAGTGATGCCGAAAGAGAAAGTGACTTGGGAATTCTTTCAAGAAGAATTTCGGAAGAAATACATCAATGAAAGATTTGTTGATCAGAAGCGTAAAGAATTTCTCTAGTTGAAACAAGGCAACATGACAGTTGCTGAGTATGAAAGGGAGTTCGTTCGATTGAGTAAGTATGCTAGAGAATATATTCCTTCAGAGGCTAAAATGTGCAGAAGATTTGAAGATGGACCCAATGATGATATTAAAGTATTTGTGGGTATTCTTGAGTTGAAAGAGTTCGTAGTACTTGTTGATCGAGCTTGCAAGGCTGAAGAACTAGTTAAAGAGAAGAGAAAAGCGGAGGCTGAGACTAGAAACTTGAAGAAAAGACCAATGAGTAGCACATTTCCACCGCAATCTAGAAAATCCAGAGATATGTATTCTCGTTCTCATGCTTCGACAGGACATTCATATGGGGATCGTAAGAAGCAAATGTGGATTCCAGATCTCAAGCTACCTCTATGGCTAGTGTGGCAAATTCTAGAATTCTTGGATCTGAGTGCTAAAGATCTGGTAGAAGTCATTTTGGTTGATGTAGAATTAATGATAGATCCTGTTACCGGTGCGGTTCTCTAGATCATTTCATTAAAGATTGTCCGGAGATGAATGAGAAAGAAAGATTTCAGAGTGCAAGGCCAAGTGGTACTGTTTCGAGAGGAAGATCTTCGAGAAGATTTGGGAATGAGGCAATCAGCAAGAATGTAGTCAGAGATTCAGCGATTAAATCTGAAGCTAGAGCTCCGGCTAGAGCTTATGCCATAAAGGCGCGTGAAGATGCTTCATCTCCTGATGTGATCACTGGTACTTTCTCTCTTTATGATGTAAATGTTATTACTTTGATTGATCCCAGTTCTACTCATTCATATGTGTGCATGAATTTGGTGTCTAATATGAATATACCTATTGAGTCTATAGAATTTATGATTAAAGTGTCGAACCCATTAGGCAAATGTGTTGTGGTTGATAAAATATACAAGAAATGTCCTTTGATGATTAGAGGTGATTATTTTCTGGCCGACTTGATGTTGTTGCCGTTTGATGAATTCGATGTCATTTTGGGTATGAATTGGTTAACATTGCATGATGCTATAGTGAATTGTAGACAGAAAGTTATTGAATTGAAATGTGAAAATGGTGAAATTTTGCGGGTTGAACTGGACGAATCAGAGGCATTGCCTAGTGTGATTACTTTGATGTCAACTTAGAGATATTTGAAAAAGGGTTATGAAGCTTATTTGGCGTATGTGTTGAATACAAAAGAATCTGAGAAGAAAGTTGAATCAGTGTCGATTGTGTGTGAATTCGTGGATGTATTTCTAGAAGAGTTGCCGGGTTTGCCTCCTGTCAGCGAAGTAGAATTTGGTATTGAGTTGATACCGGGAACAACACCGATCTCAATTGCTCCGTATAGAATGGCACCAACAGAGTTGAAAGAATTGAAGTCACAGTTGCAAGAGTTGACTGACAAAGGCTTTGTGAGACCGAGTTTTTCGCCCTGGGGTGCTACCGTATTATTTGTGAAAAAGAAAGATGGTTCTATGAGATTGTGTGTAGACTATCATCAATTGAATAAAGTGACAGTCAAGAACAAGTATCCGTTGCCAAGAATTGATGATTTATTCGATCAGTTGAAAGGAGCGACATGGTTCTCAAAGATCGACTTGAGGTCTGGGTACTACCAGTTGCGAGTAAAAGAGTCAAATGTGCCTAAAACTGCTTTTAGAATAAGGTACGGCCATTATGAATTTTTAGTTATGCCATTTGGTTTGACAAATGCTCCTACTATGTTTATGAATTTAATGAACCGCATATTTCGGCCATACTTGGATAAGTTTGTTGTGGTATTTATTAATGATATCTTGATCTATTCGAAGGATGAGACAGAGCATGCTGAGCATTTGAGAATAGTTTTGCAAACTTTGAGAGATAAATAGTTTTATGCCAAGTTTAGTAAAAGTGAGTTTTGGCTTCGAGAAGTCGGATTCTTGGGTCATATTGTTTCGGGTGATAGTGTACGGGTTGATCCTAGTAAAATTCTGGCTATTGTTGATTGGAAACCACCGAATATTGTGACTGAGGTTAGAAGTTTCTTAGGTCTAGCTGGTTATTATCGACGATTTGTGAATGGATTTTCTATGATTGCTACTCCTATGACTAGACTGCTCCAAAAGGATGTTAAATTCGAGTAGACGAAAGAATGTCAACAGAGTTTTGAGAAATTGAAAAAGTTCTTGATGAAGCACCGTGATTGGTACAACCCAGTCGAAAGTAAAGAATTTGTGGTGTATAGTGATGCTTCTCTAAATGGCTTGGGATGTGTACTTATGCAAGAAGGAAAGTTGTGGCTTATGCTTCGAGGCGGTTAAAACCTCATGAAAGGAATTATCTGACTCATGATTTGGAACTAGCTGCTATCGTGTTTGCTTTGAAGATTTGGCGACATTATCTATATGGTGAAAAGTGCCGAGTATATACCAACCACAAAAGTCTCAAGTACTTGATGGCACAAAAAGACTTGAATTTGAGACAGCGGAGATGGTTAGAATTATTGAAAGATTACAAGCTTGTGATTGACTACCATCCGGGGAAAGCAAATGTGGTTGCCGATGCCTTGAGTAGAAAGTCGATATTTGCTTTGAGAGCTATGAATACTCAGTTGATGGTATCTGACGATGGTTCAATTCTAGCAGAGTTGAGAGCAAGACCGATGTTTTTACAAGAGATTTGTGAAGCTCAGAAAAATGATCAAGATTTGCAAGCCAAGAGAAAGCAATGTGAGGCTGATACGGGATCAGATTTCAGAATCGGTTCTGATGGTTGCTTGATGTTTAAGGATCAGATTTGTGTACCAAAGAATGATAAGTTGATTCAAAAGATCTTCCATGAAGCACACAGTGGTTTTTTGTCAATGCATCCGGGCAGTACAAAAATGTACAATGATTTGAAGAAAATGTATTGGTGGAACGGAATGAAAAGAGATATTTCCGAGTTTGTATCAAAATGTCTAATTTGTCAACAAGTGAAAGCTGAACACCAAGTGCCTTCAGGTCTACTTCATCCTATCATGATTCCCGAATGGAAGTGGGATCGAATTACCATGGACTTTGTGTCAGGGTTACCGTTAACTCCGAAGAAGAAAGATGCCATCTGGGTAATAGTCGACAGATTGACTAAATAGACTCATTTTATTTCGGTACGTACTGATTATTATCATGATAAATTGGCTAAATTATATATTAGTGAGATTGTTAGACTTCGCAGAGTACCTTTGTCGATCATTTCGGATAGAGATCCGACGTTTACCTCGTGATTTTGGCAAAAATTGTAAGAGGCATTAGGTACGAAGTTAAATTTTAGCACTGCCTTCCATCCACAGACTGATGGAAAATCAGAGAGAGTAATTCAGATTCTTGAAGACATGTTCATATGTTGTATATTAGAATTTCAAGGTAGTTGGGAAAGGTAGTTACCGCTGGTAGAATTTGCTTACAATAACAGTTATCAAACAAGTTTGAAAATGGCACCTTATGAAGCATTGTACGATCGTAAGTGTCGGACGCCACTATATTGGATCGAACTTAAAGAAAATCAAATCTACGAAGTTGATCTAATTAAGGAAACCGAAGAAAAGGTGAAAGTGATTCGAGATTGTTTGAAAGCTGCTTCGAATAGACAGAAATCCTATGCGGATTTTGAAACGAAAAGAGATTGAGTTCCAAATTGGTGATAGAGTGTTTTTAAAAGTGTCTTCATGGAAGAAGGTTCTCAGATTCGGTTGGAAAGGTAAATTGAGTCCACGTTTCATTGGACCATATGAGATAATTGAAAGAATTGGACCGGTAGCATATCGGTTAGCACTACCACCGGAATTAGAGAAGATTCATGATGTATTCCATGTATCTATGTTACGTCGGTATGGTTCGGATGCTTCACATGTAATTTCACCGACATAAATTGAGCTACAACCAGATATGACTTATAATGAAGAACCGATTAATATTTTAGCTCGGGAGGTCAAGCAACTAAGAAATAAAAGTATCGCTCTTGTGAAAATATTATGGCAAAAGCACAGAGTAGAAGAGGCTACATGGGATCCCGAGGAAACTATGAGGAATCAATACCCACACCTGTTTACCGGTAAGATTTTCGGGGATGAAAATCCCTAAAGGGAGGAGTTGTGATATCCCGAATTAGGGCCTAAACGGAATAGTGGTTTCGAAACCAAAATTTTGAGGTAGAAAAATTTATTTCGACAAATTTTTATAATTTATTGAGTGATTAGATGCATGTGCTAGAATATCGATAGAAAATTTCATGAATTGCATGTCTAATTTGCCTATTAGGACTTAATTGCAAAAGTTGATAAATATGAGTTTTAGATGTTAAAGGATTTAACTGAAGAGCATAATTGAAATAGAGGTCCTTAAATGGTAATTATACCATTAGGTTTTCATGGACAGAAATGGACATACATAGGTAGAAATAACCAAAGTTTTTAATGAAGGGTATTTTAGTCATTTGGTAATTAAAAGAATAAAAAAGGAAAAAGATGGAAAAATATGTCCATCTTCTTCATTAGGACAAAATTTCAAGGGTTCTCCATAGCTAGGGTTTGTTTCAAGCTTCCAAGCTCCATAGTAAGTGATTCCAAGCCCTGTTTTTAATGTTCTTTACGTTTTTGGAGTCCCGGTAACTTGATTTAGCTTATTCTAGCAATAATTTAACCTAGGATTTATATTTGAAAAAATACCCATAGGTGAAATGTGTTTATTTTAATGTTTTATGGTATAATATGAAGCTTTAAATAATGTTAAACAACTTTTGCTAAGCGATTTTACGTGAAAACGAGTAAAATGACATAATCGGTAAAAATACCTAATGCTCATAACTACATTTTAGAGTGAGAATTTGATAATTCTATAGAAGCTAAAAATGATCAGCATGTCACAAAACATAAAAAAATAGGAAGAATTTTAACTTCCGAACTTTGGGACAAAAGTGTAAATATGCAAAAGTTTAGGGGCAAAATTGTAATTTTTCCAAAGTTAGAGTTAAGGACTATTTTGATAAATATGAGTATTAAATCAGCTAAATGTGTTATTTTAGATCAAGAATGACGTGGAATCGACCTTGATCGGGGAGAAGAAAAGATTTCGAGTTAAATTGTAACCTTTATACATTTTGTATCGAGGTAAGTTCATGAGTAAATAGGGTAACATAATTGTCGTTTTAAGCAATTTAATGTTGTTTATATGATATGATGCTTATTGTCATGAAATGTTATGTTTTGTGGTTATTGTTGAAAAATATGTAATTATGTGAATTACTTGATAAGTATGAACTACCATCGAAGTATCGATTTCGACATTTCGTGGAAAATGGCAAAGGAGTATGATTGAGGAAAATCCCGTTTGAACATTAGGAATAGATTAGGATACAAGTGACATGTCACTAGGAAATTGAGATCCGAACTCGTTGAGTTGCGTTCCAAGTTCGTGAGAATTATGAGGCATCCGAACTCGTTGAGTTGCGTTCCGAGTTTACTTATGGATGCAAGCATCCGAACTCGTTGAGTTGTGTTCCGAGTTCATTATGGATGCGAACACCCGAGCTCGTTGAGTTGCATTCCGAGTTCATTATGGGTGAAATTATGGTAGCTTGATTTCGTGTATCCAAATTATATTCCGATGTGTTCAATGGGTAAAGTTCTAGTGAGTTGGAAGAATTTTTGAGATGAAAGTGACTAGTTGGTAAGTGTTGTGGAACGGATACTTTGTACAGGTATGTACTTAACCCTCGGGTTGAGACTACAATATAACAATAATATGGTGGGATCATGAATGAGAAATATAATATTAACGTTTTGGTGATATTATGCAAATGTGGATTTTGTATTATTGCATTGTTATGTTACTTACTATTTACATATGAACTTCCTAAGAATTTATGCTTACTCCCTCCTTTCCGTTCCTTGTAGTTTTGACAAGCCAGATAGAGATCGGGATGGTCAGAACCACGTTCACACTATCAACGAACCAGCTCGGTATAGTGGCTTGCATATTTTGGGAATATGGCATGTATAGCATTATGATCCTTTTGTGTATATAATCTTATTATATGGTGAATGAGTGATGTGGAAATGTTTGTTGGTGATTAGCTATTGGAATGGCTAATCAAAATTTATATTTAATGTTATGTATGCTTAATGTATTACCTAATCCATGGAAAACCATAAAATGGTGAAATTGGCTATAAAACAGTGTCATACAGCAGCAGTGACGTGAATTTGAAAAATCACTAAAAATAGTTGAAATTGAATTAGATGATAAATAATATATGTAATTGAATCTTAATGAATTTATTTTCATGTGGAAGAAACAAAATAGGTAAAAGAGTTTTATTTTATGAGATATTTACGTTTTTGTGAAACAGGGTCAGAGCGATTTCTGGATCCCCTATTCTGACTTTATAAATTCACCATAAATTGTGTAAAAATAATTAGGGCTCAGAATTTATATGTATGAATTCATTATTGAGTCTATTTGTAAGTGAAACAATCAGAATAGTCATTGGATTTCTGTACAGGAAGAAATTTGATTCGTAGTGCATAGGTGTCAGAGTAGCCAAACCCTAAAATATGGGAGACTTTAACTAATAAACTGTACTAATTGGCCCAGCCAAAAATTGTAGAAAAAAATTAATAAGTAGATATATGACTTTAGGTTTAGGGAAAATTTACAGAATTGGATTTCAAATTTTTTAACTCGAGATATGATTTTTTTAGCGACTATGACGTAGATGGATAGTTTACTACGAGAATTGTTTGAACTTGTTTAGTTGCTAAAATAAGTTTAGTAATGTCTCATACTCAACTCCGGAGACGGTCTCGAGTAGGGGGCGTTACAAAAATCCATAATCACTCTATCCCATTTCCACTCGGGAATCATGATAGGCTGTAATAAACCTGACGTCACTTGATGTTCAGCTTTGACTTGCTGACAAATCAAACATTTTGAAACAAATTCAGAAGTATCACTTTTCATACCATACCACCAATAAAGCTGTTTCAAATCATTGTACATTTTCGTGCTTCTCGGATGAATAGATAAACAACTACTATGTGCTTCATTCAAAATCGTCTGAATCAACTCTAAATTTCTCGGAACACATATTCGGCCACTGAATCTTAAACAATCATCGAAATCAACTTGAAACTCTAAATCAGGGTTCGAATCACATTGAGTTCGTTTTGCTAGTATTTCATTATCGACTTTCTAAGCTTCACAGATCTACTATAAAAATAATGGTCTAGCTTTCATCTAGGCCAAAATCGAATCATCATTACATAAAGCTATTTGCGTGTTCATCGCACGTAGAGCGAATAGGGATTTTTGGCTCAAAGCATCAGCAACGACATTAGCCATTCCCTGATGATAATCAGTCACTAACTCATAATCTTTTAGTAATTCAAGCCAGCTCCATTGTCGCAAATTCAAATCTTTCTGAGTTATCAAATATTTCAAACTCTTGTGATCGGTAAAGATGTGACATTTCTCACTAAACAAATAGTGATGCCAAATTTTCAACGCCAACACAATCGAAGCCAATTCTAGATCGTGCATCGGATAGTTCTTTTCATGAGGCTTCAGTTGTCTCGAGGTGTAAGCTACAACTTTGCCTTCCTGCATCAAAACACAACCCAGACCATTCAACGATGCATCACTGAACACTACGAATTCTTTACCCGATTCAGGCTGAACTAACACTAGAGCTTTAGTCAATAAAGCTTTTAACTGCCCAAAACTTTTTTAAAATTTATCTGAGCACTCAAACTTAACATCTTTTTGAAGCAATTTCGTTATCGAAGTTGCAATCATAGAAAATCCTTTTACAAACCGTCTATAATATCCCACTTGTCCCAGAAAATTGCAGACCTCAAAAACATTTCTCAGAGGCTTCCAATCTACAATCGCAGATATCTTACTTCGGTCAACTTGGATACCATCAGCTGAAACAATATGTCCCAGAAATCCAACCTCTCGTAGCCAAACTCACATTTGCTAAACTTTGCAAATAACTTCTTATCTCGCAGAGTCTGTAGTACAATTCTCAAATGCTCAGCATGCTCGGATTCATCATGTGAATAAATTAAAATGTCATCAATGAATACAATGACAAACTGATCTAGGTATGGTCTAAAAATCCAGTTCATTATGTCCATAAAGACAAAAGGTGCATTCATTAGTCCGAAAGGCATACCAAAAATTTATAGTGTTCGTACCTCGTTCTAAAAGTAGTCTTTGGTACATCGAAGTCTTTAACTCGCAATTGGTAATAACCCGATCTCAAATCGATTTTCGAAAATACTGTTGCCCCTTTTAATTGATCAAATAAATCATCAATTTGCGGTAAAGAGTATTTATTCTTGATTGTCACTTTGTTAACCTATCTGTAGTCAATACACATTCTCATGGTGCCATTTTTCTTTTTCACAAACAACACAGGAGCACCCCAAGGTGAGAAACTCGGTCTAGCCAAACCTCTACCCGTCAATTCTTTTAACTCTGTCGGAGCCATTCTATACGGAGCTATTGATATCGGCGTAGTTCCCGACACTAACTCAATGCCAGACTCAACCTCTCAGATCGGTGGTAAACCCGGTAACTCTTTAGGAAACACATCTGGATACTCACACACAACTGGCACCGATTCGATCTTCTTTTCAGTTACTTTTGTATCAAGCACATAAGAAAAATAAGCTTCGTAACCCCTTTTCACATATTTTTGAGCTAACATCGATGAAATCACTGCTAGTAAACCATTCAAATCATCTGTTTCAATCCGGACAGTTTCATTATTTTGACATCTCAAATCAATCGTCTTTCGTTTACAGTTTACTATAGCATCATGTAGCGTTAGCCAATCCATACCCAGAATTATATCAAATTCATCAAATGGTAACAACATCAGATCAGCTGGAAAATAGAAATCTCGGATCATCAATGGACAGTTCTTACAGACTTTATCAACCAAAACACACTTGCCTAAGGGGTTCAATACTCTAATCACAAATTCAATAGACTCTACAGGCAAAGCCTTACTGGATATTAAATTCACACATATATACGAATGATTTGATCTTCGATCTATCAATGCAATAACTTTAGTATCATAAAAAGTAAAAGTACAGGTGATAACATCTGGAGATGACGCTTCTTCGCAAGCGCAAATAGCGTAGGCTCGTGCAGGTGCTCTGGCCTCTGACCTCACAACAGAATCTTTAGTCGCTCTTTGGCTACCACTCACATTTCCCGTGTTTCTAGGTGGTTTACCTCTAACAGTAGTGTTACTCGGCCTTGTGTTTTGTATTGTATCTTACTCATCCAACTCCAGACAGTTACGAATGAAATAATCTAATGATCCACATTTAAAATAGGCCCGATCATTCAATTTACAATCACTGATATGCCATTTTCCACAATGTCTACACTCAGGTTAGTTTTGTCTCACACTGCCAACACTAGCAATAGATGTAGCTTGAGAATTAGAACTCACAGGTTGCTTTCCACGATCTCTGATTGAATGTCCCACTGATGCAATAGAACGATTAAATGAGTCTTAGAATTTCTTTGATGAAGATTGATACGGCTTACTCATTGATCTCTTACTTGAGTCTCTAGCTTCTGAGTCTGCTTTTCTCTTTTCTTTGCTGAGATCCTTAGCTTTACAAGCCCTCTCAACCAGAATGACAAATTCCTTCAATTCAAGAATCCCAACTAATAGTTTTATATCTTCATTCAACTCGTCAACAAATCGTTTACTCATGATCTCCTCAGTAGACATACACTCTTCAGTATATTTGTTTAAATGTACAAATTCTCTTTCATACTCAGTAACAGTCATCCGACCTTGTTTCAATTTTAGAAACTTTTTATGCTTTTGATCGAGAAACCGTTAACTTATGTACATCTTTAGGAACACGGATTGAAAGAACTCCCAGGTAACCCGTTCTCTTGGAACCACAGATATCAACATTTTCCACCAATGATACTCATTATCTCTAAGTAAAGATACGACACATTTGATACATTCTTCAGGAGTACAAGACAATTCGTTGAATACTCGGATCGTGTTCTCAAGCTAGAACTCAGCTCTCTCAGCATCATCATCAACGGTAGCCCAGAATGCTTCAGCCCCATTTTTTCAAATCTTATCCACTGGCGGTTTGCTCAGCCATGTCAAATCTATAACTTGAGAAATAGCATGGTTTTGTTGAGGAACAGGTGGGGGTGGAGGTTTTTGAGCAGCCAGATTCGTTCGAATGAACTCTGTGAACCACTCACTCATTATATGGAAAAAGGCTTGCTTAGCCTCTCCTTCGTAACTACTCGTAATCAGCCTAGAATCAGCCTGCACTATCCCTTCAGTGGGAGTGGGCGCATTACTTTCCATATCTTCAGCTAAAGCTCAATCGGGATCCATTTGCTATACGAAAATACACTTTAAACTGTCAGGAATCATCACCCTGTCGAAGTTTATATATATGGCATGTATAGCTAGACTCTCACATGCTATGGTAGTCCTAGAATTGACTAAACCATAGCTCTGATACCAATAATTATAACACCCTAACCCATATCCGTTACCGAAATAAGGTTACAAGGCATTACCGAACAAATCACAACATAAATCATACATTTCTCACACATAAATCTATTATCACATAAACATCAATAAAATATAATCACATTGTAAACATCAATAAAATATAATCACATTGTCCCTTATAAGGCTCTAGGAGACCTTAAAACATGCTTTAAAGAGGTTCGGGACTAAACCAATAACATTTGAAAACATTAGGAAACTAATAAAATTTTCATGCTTACATAGATCACACGTCCATGTGAACAGGCCATGTGCCTCACACGGCTACTAGACACGCCCGTGTCACAGGCCATGTGAAAACAAGGCATACATACTGACTTGCACCACACAGGCGGAGACACGCCCGTGTGCCATGACTGTGGGAAATCTGGAGGGTATACTAACTTGGGTCACATGGCTAGTAGACACGCCTGTGTGTCTAGCCCGTGCCAAACCTGTAAGATATACTGACTTAATTAGAAGGGCTACCCCAGGGGACACACGGCTGTGTATCAAGGCCATGGGTCACATACGGTCAAGCCACACGCCCGTCCGTGTGGAGTGAAAATAGGCTTGGTTGAAGCCACATTTCTCACACTTTCTCAAGCATACCTAAACCACAACATTTGTACCAATTCAATACATTAATAGGCAACCCAAAACATGCTATTTCATACACATTTCATGCCATTTATAAACCATCCTCTTAACTACTCAAATCCATAGCCAAAACATACCAAATTAATATGCCAAAATCATCAAACTTACATAACTTCTAAATGCATTTACTCATCATCTTATCATCTATTTCATGCTTCAAAACATACCATTTCATCATCTCAAAATCAAGCCATAAAATATCATCTTTCAAGCATTAGCTCACCAAATGACAACTAGCTACTTGAGCAACCATATAACCATACCAAGCATACCAAAACACAAGGCAACTTGTACATCATGTATTACTTACCAAAATCCTAATTTAAACCAACTTAAATGGCCATACACATCAACATTTACATCATTTCACAAGCCAATACACATGGCTAATAACATATTTCAAAACTTATCATCTACTCACTAGCCTATACATGCCATATACCACATTTACAAAGCATCCAAAAGTACCAACAAGTAGTCGATAGTGTGATGACGGTTCCTGATGATCCCCGTTGTCTGAGCTAGCTTCGGTAATCTACAAAACAAGGAAAGAGCACACAAAGTAAGCTTTAAAATCTTAGTAAGCCATATACAAATAAATTACCATATGCATCAACATCATTTCCATTAATAGGCAAACTATGAGTAAACATTTATATGTTCACAAACCTTTCTCATTATACACATATTCAATATCACAGTTGAATTCATCAGTTATTTCCCTTTTCAAAGCTCGTATGAATATTGTTAAGGATACTCAAAAATCATATAAAGCTCGTGCAATGCCATATCCCAGATATGGTCTTACATGTTATCACATATCGATGCCGTTGTCCCAGGCAAGGTCTTACACCAAATCATATAACGATGCCAATGTCCCAGACATGGTCTTACACGTAATCACAATACAATGCCAATGTCCCAGACATGGTCTTACATGTAATCACATCTCGGTAATCCTAATGTCATGACATTCGTATCCTATACTTTTCCTAAGGTTCGTACGGGACTTTTGGATATCATAACTTCATCGATTCTTGCCCGTAATTGCTTGTTCAACATCCATAGCAATTCAAAAACAAATAAACATATATAAATAAATTTAAAGACGTTTATTTGCATATGAACTTACCTCGTATATACGATGAACGGATTGGATCGACTACTCGACAACTTTCAATTTCCCCCGATCTAAATCTGATTTCTTTCTTTCTTGATCGATATAAATTCAAATTCATCTCATTTAATCACCTATTCAGTAAATTTCATCCAAAAATACCTATTTGGGAATTTTTGCACTTTGGCCTCTAAAGTTTCACATTTATTCAATTTAGTCCTTATTTCACAAAAGCACAAATTACACCAATCTAATTGAAACCCATTTGTGCCAAATTACTATAGTACCCTTAGCAGCCCATATTTCACATGCCAACCCCTCAATTTATAAATTTCACAATTTAATCCTATTTAAGCATTTTCATCAAAAATCACTTTACAAAACTTGAAAATCTATCAACAATTATTCATTTTACATCATAAACATTAAAAAGCATCAAGTTATGATCAATGACAACTCACAAATTCATCAACAAATTCAGAAATTAGGGTACGAGCTAGCTAGTACTCAAAGCAACGATCACAAAAACGTAGAAATTATTGAAAACGGAACAAAAATGGACCTTCAATTGAGCATCAACATGGCTGAACACTAGCAAGCTTGTTAATGGCTTTTCTTCTTTATTTTCAGTTGAAAATGGTGAAGATGAACATAAATTTTAACTTTGGTTTTATTAAATTATGATTTATTTAGCTAATTACCAAAATAACCTTATTTAATATCCTTTAAAAACACTTAATGGATGGCTATTCATGTCAATTTCCACTATCAAAGGTTTATTCACAACATAAGGACTTCACATTTAATTAGTCATAGCAAATAAACACTTAAACAATTAGAATGCAACTTTTACATTTTACGCGATTTAATCCTTTTCGGAAATTAAGCATTCAAATGCTAAAATTATTTCACGAAATTTTCTCACATATATAATCACATTCTATAAACACAAAAAAATAATATTAAAATGATTTTTCAACCTCAAATTTGTAGTTCCGAAACTACTGTTCTGATTTAGCTAAAACCGGGCTGTTACATATTCATTGGTAAAGATCCAAATCTACAACTTTAGCTCAAGAGAGAGAAGGAAATTGTAACACCCCTAACCCATCTCTATCGCTGAATTAGGGTTACGGAGCATTACTGTACAATTGGAAAACCTTTAACCTTAATACAATAATTAAATATTACTTAAGTAAATCACATTGAATATAATCAAACATATGCATTTGGTCCCTAAATCAAGCCTTTGAGGCTTTAAAAATAGCTTAGCAGCAGCTCAGGACTAATTTGAGGCAAAAAAGAAGAATTGGGAAAAAATTAAAAAAATTAGAAAACAAAGGTCACGTGGCCGTGTGACAACTGAATAAGGGACACACAGTCGTTTCCCAACCCGTGTCCTCAACCATGCTACTGACTAAGTAGGATCACACGGTCATGTAACTCATTCAGTTGCCACAAACGGCTGTGTGCTAGGCCTTGTGTGTCACGTAGCTATGTGACAACTTGTGTCCCAGGGCGTGCGATCCATAAATTGACCCTAAATTCAAGTCATTTCAAGGCCAAATCAAACCTAGCCATCCATACCATTTAAGCATACATTCAAGGGACTTAAAATATCATTCACACACACCTAAGATACCATTTCAAACATCCTAATTCATCTAACCAATATGCCATTCAAAGGCACCACAATTATATCAAAACATCATTTATCAAAACAAGTCAATATTGCCATATTCCAAACATACAAATCTACACTGTATATGCTTGGAGGAGACAAGCCACTCTTCCATTATATCAATAATCCTGATAAGGATATAAATTACATTGGGAATAGGGATGGAAACACTTATTCAAGTACATACAATCCCGACTAGAGGGACCACTTAAACTTGAAATGGGGAGGAAATCAAGGAGGAGGTAACAATTCAAATCAAGTTAAAAATACTGATTACCAACCTTCTTATTTGTAGAAACCCTAGGATAGAGCCAACCCAAGTGACCATACTGCATGTGGTCAACGTCTGGACAGAATTGAGGGAGAGATGCAGTCAATGAGAACAAATGTCAAACAGGTGCTGTAATATCCCGAATTAGGGCCTAATCGGAATAGTGGTTTCGTGACCACAAATTCGAGATAGAAATAATTATTTTATAAATATTTTGATATTTATGATATGATTACATGATTGTGTGAAAATTTCGTGACGAAATTCTGTGCATAAAGTGCTTAAGTTGAAATTAGGGACTAAATCGAATAACTTGTAAAACTTGCATTCTAGAAGCTTTTAGTATGAAATTACTTTGGAATATTAATGAGGAGGTATTAAATAGCAATTTGACCAATTTCTAAAATTTTGGACAAAAATGGGCTTGTACATGAAAATTTTCAAAGAAAGGTATTAAGGGTATTTTGGTCATTTGCATATTAAATGAAATAAAATGAGAAAAATAACACAAAATAGTCATCTTCTCCATATAGTTGCTGCCGAATTTTTCTCTCTCCATAGCTAGGGTTTCTTCAACTTTTAAGCCTTGATTTAAGTGATTTCTATGCCCGTTTTTAATGTTCTTTACGTTTTTGGAATCCCGGTAGCTCGATTTAGCTTATGCTAGCAATAATTTAACCTAGGGTTCATATTTGGAAAAATACCCATAGGTGAAATTGTGTATTTTTGTGTTTTATGATAGAATATGAGGTTTTAAATTATGTCAGACAACTTGTACTTCTCGGTTTCAAGCGAAAACGAGTAAAATGGCTTAATCGGTAAAAATACCTAATAGTCATAAATACATGTTAGAGTGTGAAATTGATGCTGCCATAGAAGGGAAAAATGATCAGCATGTCATAAAACATAAGGAAATAGGATGAAGTTTAATTCCCGAGCTCAGGGGCAAAAGTGTAATTATGCAAAAGTTTAGGGGCAAAAATGTAATTTTTCCAAAGTTCGTATTAAGTGCTGTTTTGATGAATGTATGTATTAAATAAGATTAATTTAGCATTACAGATCAAGAGAAACGAGATTCAAGTCGCGATCGAGGGAAAAACAAAGTTTACGAAGAATAGGCTCGATTGCTAATAAAATTATACCGAGGTAAGTTCATGTGTAAATGTAGTAACATAATTTTCATTTTAAGTAATTTAATGTTATTTATGTGATATGATGATTAATATCATGAAATATTATGCTTTATGGTTATTATTGAATTATATGTAAATTATGATTTGCTACCGAGTATTGGTTTCGATGTTCCGTGGAAGACGGCAAAGATGTGTAATCGAGGAAAAAAGCCCGTTTGAGCCTTGGGAATAGATTAGAATACAAGTGACATGTCACTAAGATGGTTGGGCATCCGAACTCGTTGAGTTGAGTCTGAGTTCACTTATGGATGCAAATGTCCGAGCTCGTTGAGTTGAGTCCGAGTTCACTTATGGATGCAAATGCCCGAGCTCGTTGAGTTGATTCCGAGTTCGCTTATGGGCGGGTTACATGGTAGCTTGGCTACATATGTGGCACTTATGTACAAACTTTCCGTGTATTCGAATTATATTCCGATGTGTTCAACAGGTGGATCTTAAGAAAATAAGGAGAATGCCTAAAACGAAGGTGACATGTTGATAAGTGTGGTAAATGAGAAAATTTGACAGGTATGTGCTTAAACCCTCGGGTTGAAAACTTGGTAAGATGAAATCGTAGAAAGATATTAAATGTAAATGATGTTTTATGTGGGATTCTGTGATTATGTTACTTGCTATTTGCATGTGAACTTACTAAGCATTTATGCTTACTCCCTCCTTTTCTTTCATTGTAGTTTTGACAAGCCGGCTAGAGAATCGGCATAGGTAGAAGACTCGTTCAAACTATCCGAAGGCTTAAATCGGTAAAATGGCTTGTTTATTTTGAATGTGGCATGTATGGCAAAATACTCACTTTGTGTAATTGATCTTATGATATGGCTATGATTTGGCAAGAAAAGGGTTTGTAAATGATTAGCCATTGGAATGGCCAATCTAAGTCATATTTGATGTTATGTATGTTTAAAATGATATTTAGTCCATGAAAATCCTTAGTAAAGTGAAATTTGCCATAAAACAGAATCTGACAGCAGCAGTGGTGTAAATTTGAAAAATCACTAAAAATAGTAGAAATGGAATTAAATGATGAGTAGGTTATGAAATTGAAGCTTAATAGGTCTATTTTCATATGGATTGAACAAAACAGGTATATGAATTATAATTTATGAGACATTTGAATTTTTGTGAAACAGGGCTAGAGTGATTTCTGGATCCCCTATTTTGAGTTTAGAAATTCACCGTAAATTGTATAAAAATAATTAGAAGTCATACTTTATATGTACAGATTTTTTATTGAGTATAGTTTTAATAGAAACAAACTTCATAGTCATTGAAATTCTGTACAGAGAGATATCTGATTTAAAATACATAGAGGTCAGAGCAGTCAAACCCTGAAACAGGGGAGACTTTAACTAATAAACTGTACTAATTGGCCCAGCCAAAAAATTCTAGAAAAAAATTAGTAAATATATATATGAGTCTAGTTTCAGGAAAAATTTACGGAATTGGATTTTGAGTTTCGAAAGTCGAGATATGAATTTTTAAGTGACTGTGACGCAGATTGCTAGCTTGACTGAAAATTTTAAAATTAAATTGTTTGATCTGTTTAAGCAATGAATTAAGTCTATTAACACCTCGTGTTCGACTCCGGCAATGGTCTCGGGTACGGGGCATTACATTTGATGGTATCAGAGCCGGTTTAGTCGGTCCTCAGACTAATGTGTTGTATGTACGGGTTTTGCTATACATGCTATATATATTGTGATAGTGTGACGACTTCTGACCTTTTTAAATGATTTTTTTATAGTAAATGGATCCCGATCCAGTTGCGGCTGATGATGTAGAGAGTAATGCACCAGATCCGGTTGAAGGGGCGGTGCCAACTGAAAATCCACCTCCTACTGTTGGTCAAGGAGGAGGAGAAGGTGCTCGGGAAGCCTTTCTCCAAATGATGAATGCTTGGTATATAGAGTTCGTTTGTACGAACCCGAATGCACAACATCCCCCACCTCCCCCGATTCCTCAACCTGTACCCCCGATGCCACAAGGTGTGGATTTGATGAAATTTCATAGAACTCCAGTTGACAGAATCCGCAAGCAAGGGGCCGAAGAATTCAGGGAAAATATTGATGGTGATGCCAAGAAAGCAGAATTTTGGCTCGAGAATTCTATTCGAGTATTTGATGAATTGTCGTGTACACCTGAGGAATGCTTGAAATGTGCTATATCATTTTTGAGTGATTTAGCTTATCATTGGTGGAAGACATTGACTTCAGTAGTACTGAAAGAGAAAGTAACTTAGGAGTTCTTTCAAGAAGAATTTCAGAAGAAATATATCAGTGAAAGATTTATTGATCAGAAGCGTAAAGAGTTTCTTGAATTAAAGCAGGGGAACATGATGATTCATCGAATACGAAAGGGAGTTCGTCAGTTGAGTAAGTATGCTAGAGAATACATTCCTACAGAAGCTAAAATGTGCAGACGATTTGAAGACGGACTCAATGAAGACATCAAAGTATTTGTTGGGATTCTTGAATTAAAAGAAATAGTATTATTGGTTGATCGAGCTTGCAAGGTTGAAGAACTACTTAAAGAGAAGAAAAAGGCAGAGGCTGAGACTAGAAATTAGAAGAAAAGACCAACGAGCAGTTCATTCTCACAGCAATCCAGAAAATCTAGAAATATGAATCCTCGTTCACAGGTTTCGGCTGGACAATCATATGGAAATGTTAAGAAGCAAAATGTGGGTCCTAAATCTCAGACTACTTCTGCGGCTAGTGTGAGAAATACGAGATTTGTTAAGCTTGAGTGCCAGCAGTGTGGCAGAAATCATTTTGGCCCATGTAGAGCGAATGAATGTTTTCGGTGTGGTTCTCTGGATCATTTTATTAGAGACTGCCCAGAGAGAGCTGAGAAAGAAAAATTTCAGAATGTAAAAGCTAGTGGTGCAGACTCGAGGGGAAGATATTCGAGAAAAGCTGGAAATGAAGCAAGCAAAAAAATGTAGCCAGAGATTCAAAGACTAAATCAAGCAAGAGCTCCAACTAGAAGTTATGCTATAAAGGCACGTGAAGATGCTTCATCACCCGACGTGATTACTGGTATATTTTCTCTTTATGATGTTAATGTTAATGCTTTGATTAATCCCAATTCTACTCATTCATATGTATGCATGAAACTGGTGTCTAGTATGAATATACCTGTTGAGAACATAGAATTTATGATTAAAGTGTCGAATCCGTTAGGCAAATGTGTGATAGTTGATAAAGTATGCAAGAAATGCCCTTTAATGATTCGGGGTCATTACTTTTCGTCTGACTTGATGTTGTTGCCGTTTGATGAATTTGATGTTATTTTGGGTATGGATTGGTTGACATTGCATGATGCTATAGTAAATTGCAAAGAAAAGGTTATAGAATTAAAGTGTGAAAGTGGTGAAATTCTGCGGGTTGAATCAGACAAATCAGAGGCATTATCTAGTGTGATTTCTTCAATGTCGGCTCAGAGATATTTGAGAAAGGGTTATGAAGCTTATTTGGCGTATGTAATTAATACAAAATAAGTTGAAAAGAAAGTTGAATCAGTGCCGGTTGTGTGCAAATTTGCGGACATATTTCCGGAAGAATTGCCGAGTTTGCCTCCAGTCAGGGAAGTAGAATTTGGTATTGATTTGATTCTGGGAACAGCTCCGATCTCGATTGCTCCATATAGAATGGCACCAGCAGAGTTGAAAGAATTAAAGTCGCAGTTGCAAGAGTTGAGTGATAAAGGCTTTGTGAGACCAAGTTTTTCACCTTGGGGTGCTCCCGTGTTATTTGTGAAAAAGAAGGATGGTTCTATGAGATTGTGTGTTGACTATCGATAGTTAAACAAGGTGACAATCAAGAACAAGTATCCGTTGCCGAGAATTGATGATTTATTTGATCAGCTAAAAGGAGCAACATGGTTTTCAAAGATTGACTTGAGATCTGGGTATTACCAGCTGCAAGTAAAAGAGTCGGATGTGCCTAAAACTGCTTTTAGAACAAGGTACGGTCATTATGAATTTTTAGTTATGCCATTCGGGTTGACAAATGCTCCTGCTGTGTTTATGGATTTAATGAATCGCATATTTCGGCTATACTTGGACAAATTTGTTGTGGTGTTTATAGATGATATTTTAATTTATTCAAAAGATGAGATAGAGCATGCTAAGCATTTGAGGATAGTTTTGCAAACTTTGAGAGACAAGCAGTTGTATGCTAAGTTTAGTAATAGTGAATTTTGGCACCAGGAAGTTGGATTTTTGGGTCATATTGTTTCAGGTGATGGTATACGGGTTGATCCTAGTAAAATTTCAGCCATTGTTGATTGGAAACCACCGAAAAATGTAACTGAGGTTAGAAGTTTCTTGGGGCTAGCTGGGTATTATCGGCGGTTTCTAAATGGATTTTCTATAATTGCTGCTCCTATGACTAGACTACTCCGAAAGAATGTTAAATTTGAATGGACGGAAGAATGTCAACAGAATTTTGAAGAATTGAAAAAGTTATTAACTAAAGCACCGAGATTGGTACAACCCGAATCAGTAAAGAATTTGTGGTGTATAGTGATGCTTCTCGAAATGGTTTAGGATGTGTACTTATGCAAGAAGGAAAAGTGGTGGCTTATGCTTCGAGGCAGTTAAAATCTCATGAAAGAAATTATCCGACTCATGATTTGGAATTAGCTGCTATAGTTTTTGCTTTGAAGATTTGGCAACATTATTTGTATGGTGAAAAGTGCCGAGTATATACCGACCACAAAAGTCTTAAGTACTTGATGTCACAAAAAGACTTGAATTTGAGACAGCAAAGATGGTTGGAGTTATTGAAAGATTACGAGCTTGTTATTGATTACCATCCGGGAAAAGCGAATGTGGTTGCCGATGCTTTAAGAAGAAAATTTCTATTTTCTTTGAGAGCTATGAACACTCGGTTAAAGATATCAAATGATGGTTTGATTCTAGTAGAGTTAAGAGCAATACCGATGTTTTTACAAGAGATTTCTGAAGCTCAGAAAAGCGATGAAGATTTGCAAGCCAAGAGAAAACAGTGTGAAGCTGATACGGGGTCAGATTTCAAAATCGATTCTAATGGTTGCTTGATGTTTAAAAAAAGAATTTGTGTACCGAAAAATAATGAGTTGATTAAAAAGATTTTGCATGAAGCACATAATGGTTGTTTGACGGTTCATCCGGGCAGTACGAAAATGTATAATGACTTGAAGAAAATGTATTGGTGGAATGGAATGAAAAGAGATATTTCCGAGTTTGTATCAAAGTGCTTAGTTTGTCAACAAGTGAAAGCTGAACACCAAGTACCTTCGGGATTACTCCAGCCTATCATGGTTCCTGAATGAAAATGGGATCAGATTACTATGGATTTTGTATCAGGGTTGCCGTTAACTCCGGGGAAGAAAAATGCCATCTGGGTAATAGTTGACAGACTGACTAAATCAGCTCATTTTATTCCGGTACGTACGGATTATTCTCTTAATAAGTTGGCTGAATTGTATATCCTTGAGATTGTTAGACTTCATGGAATACCTTTGTCAATCATTTCGGATAGAGATTCGAGATTTACTTCACGGTTTTGGTAAAAGTTGCAAGAGGCATTAGGTACAAAGTTAAATTTTAGCACTGCCTTTCATCCACAAACTAATGGACAATCAGAGAGAGTAATTCAGATTCTTGAAGACATGCTCAGATGTTGCGTATTGGAATTTCAAGGTAGTTGGGAAAGGTACTTATCGTTAGTAGAATTTGCTTATAATAATAGTTATCAGACGAGTTTGAAGATGGAACCTTATGAAGCATTGTATGGTCGTAAATGTCGGACGCCATTGTATTGGACTGAACTCAAGGAAAATCAAATTTATGGAGTTGATCTAATAAAAGAAACTGAAGAGAAGGTGAAAGTGATTCGAGATTGTTTGAAAGCTGCTTCAGATAGACAGAAATCTTATGCGGATTTGAAACGAAAAGAAATCGAGTTTCAAGTTGGTGATAAGGTATTTTTGAAAGTGTCTCCATGGAAGAAAGTCCTTAGATTTGGACGGAAGGGCAAGTTAAGTCTGTGTTTTTTTGGGCCGTATGAAATAATTGAAAAAGTTGGACCGGTAGCATATCGGCTACCATTACCACCTGAATTAGAGAAGATTCATGATGTGTTCCACGTATCTATGTTACGTCGGTATCGTTCAGATCCTTCACATATAATTTCACAGATAGAAATTGAACTACGACCGGATATGACTTACGAAGAAGAACCGATTAAGATTTTAGCTCGAGAGGTCAAGCAACTAAGAAATAAAAGTGTCGCTCTCGTGAAAGTATTATGGCAAAAGCACGGGGTAGAAGAGACTACATGGGAACCTAAGGAAACTATGAGAAATCAATACCCACACCTGTTTATCGGTAAGATTTTCGAGGACGAAAATCCTTAAAGGAGGGGAGAGTTGTAATATCCCGAATTAGGCCTAATCGAAATAGTGGTTTCGTGACCACAAACATGAGATAGAAATAATTATTTTATAATTATTTTATGTTTATGATATGATTGCATGATTGTGTGAAAATTTCGTGACGAAATTCTGTGCATAAAGTGCTTAAGTTGAAATTAGGGACTAAATCGAATAACTTGCAAAACTTGTATTCTAGAAGTTTTTAGTATGAAATTACTTTGGAATATTAATGAGGAGGTCTTAAATATAAATTTGACCAATTTCTAAAATTTTGGACAAAAATGGGCTTGTACATGAAAATTTTTAAAGAAAGGTATTAAGGGTATTTTGGTCATTTGCATATTAAATGAAATAAAATGAGAAAAATAACACAAAATAGTCATCTTCTCCATATAGTTGCTGCGAATTTTTTTCTCTCCATAGCTAGGGTTTCTTCAACTTTTAAGCCTTGATTGTAAGATTTCTATGCCCGTTTTTAATGTTCTTTACGTTTTTGGAATCCCGATAGCTCGATTTAGCTTATGCTAGCAATAATTTAACCTAGGGTTCATATTTGGAAAAATACCCATAGGTGAAATTTGTGTATTTTGGTGTTTTATGATAGAATATGTGGTTTAAAATTATGTCGACAACTTGTACTACTCGGTTTTAAGCTAAAACGAGTAAAAGGGCTTAATTCGGTAAAAATACCTAATGACCATAAGTACATGTTAGAGTGTGAAATTGATGCTGCCATAGAAGGGAAAAATGATCAGCATGTCATAAAACATAAGAAAATAGGATGAAGTTTAATTCACGAGCCTAGGGGCAAAAGTGTAATTATGCAAAAGTTTAGGGGCAAAAATGTAATTTTGCCAAAGTTCGTATTAAGTGCTGTTTTGATGAATGTATGTATTAAATAAGATTAATTTTGCATTATAGATCAAGAGAAACGAGATTCAAGTCGCGATCGAGGGAAAAACAAAGTTTACGAAGAATAGGCTCAATTGCTAATAATTTTATACCGAGGTAAGTTCATGTGTAAATGTAGTAACATAATTGTCATTTTAAGTAATTTAATGTTATTTATGTGATATGATGATTAATATCATGAAATATTATGCTTTATGGATAGTATTGAATTATATGTAAATTATGATTTGCTACCGAGTATTGGTTTCGATGTTCCGTGGAAGACGGCAAAGATGTGTAATCAAGGAAAAAAGCCCGTTTGAACCTTGGGAATAGATTAGAATACAAATGACATGTCACTAAGATGGTTGGGCATCCGAACTCGTTGAGTTGAGTCCGAGTTCACTTATGGATGCGAATGTCCGAACTCGTTGAGTTGAGTCCGAGTTCGTGAGATGTAACTAGGCATCCGAGCTCGTTGAGTTGAGTCCGAGTTCACATATCGATGCGAATTCCCGAGCTCGTTGAGTTGATTCCAAGTTCGCTTATGGGCGGGTTACATGGTAGCTTGGCTACATATGTGACACTTATGTACAAACTTTCCGTGTATTCGAATTATATTCCGATGTGTTCAACGGGTGGATCTTAAGAAAATAAGGAGAATGCCTAAAACGAAGGTGACATGTTGGTAAGTGTGGTAAATGAGAAAATTTGACAGGTATGTGCTTAAACCCTCGGGTAGAAAACTTGGTAAGATGAAATCGTAGAAAGATATTAAATGTAAATGATGTTTTATGTGGGATTCTGTGATTATGTTACTTGCTATTTGCATGTGAACTTACTAAGCATTTATGCTTACTCCCTCCTTTTCTTTCATTGTAGTTTTGACAAGCCGGCTAGAGAATCGGCATAGGTAGAAGACTCTTCAAACTATCCGAAGGCTTAAATCGGTAAAATGGCTTGTTTATTTTGAATGTGGCATGTATGGCAAAATACTCACTTTGTGTAATTGATCTTATGATATGGCTATGGTTTGGCAAGAAAAGGGTTTGTAAATGATTAGCCATTGGAATGGCCAATCTAAGTCATATTTGATGTTATGTATGTTTAAAATGATATTTAGTCCATGAAAATCCTTAGTAAAGTGAAATTTGCCATAAAAGCAGAATCTGACAAAGAAAGAGTGGTGTAAATTTGAAAAATCACTAAAAATAGTAGAAATGGAATTAAATGATGAGTAGGTTATGAAATTGAAGCTTAATAGGTCTATTTTCATATGGATTGAACAAAACAGGTATATGAATTATAATTTATGAGACATTTGAATTTTTGTGAAATAGGGCTAGAGTGATTTCTAGATCCCCTGTTATGACTTTAGAAATTCACCATAAATTTTATAAAAATAATTTGAAGTCATACTTTATATGTACATATTTTTTATTGAGTATAGTTTTAATAGAAAAAAATGTCATAGTCATTGAAATTCTGTACAGAGAGTTATCTAATTTAAAATACACAGAGGTCAGAGCAGTCGAACCCTAAAATAGGGGAGACTTTAACTAATAAACTGTATTAATTGGCCCAGCCAAAATTCTAGAAAAAAATTAGTAAATAGATATATGAGTATAGTTTTAGGGAAAATTTACAGAATTGAATTTTGAGTTTCTAAAGTCGAGTTATGAATTTTTAAGCGACTGTGACGCAGATTGCTAGCTTGACTGAAAATTTTAAAATTAAATTGTTTGAGCTGTTTAAGCAATGATTAAGTCTGTTAACACCTCGTGTTCGACTCCGGCAACGGTCTCGGGTACGGGGCATTATAGGTGCAGTCTGAGTGTACCAACTCAATAAGAACATTTTCTAAGCTCGAGGATCAAATGAGCCAATTGATGAGCATGATGGGCGACATCAAAAGAAAAATTGGCAAAGGTATTCCCAGTAACATGGAAGATTATCCACGGAGGGAAGGTAAAGAGCATGTGAAAGCTATAGCACTCTGGTCGAGCAAGGTACTGAGTAGCCCAGAAATACCCACCTTGAAGGAAACTGTGGATAATACTGATGAACCTCAAGAAAATTTCCTAGAAGTGGAAGACAAACCTGAACCCGAGGAGAAGAATGTGCTAGCGACCAAGATGAAAAAAGAGACACCTAAAGATGCCAAAATCACAAAAGTCCCATTTCCATCAATATTATAAGAAAGACAAAAATGGGATGCGAATGAATTTGTAAATTTTTTGAATTTGTTTAAAACCGTAAATGTTAACCTACCTTTGATCAAGTTAATTGAGAAGGTTCCCAAGTACGCTAAGTTTTTAAATAAGATAATGGCAGGGCATAAGAAAATCAAGGTAGGAGAACATGTTAGTTTGAGTGCTTCCTGTAGTGTAATTATTTCCAGAAAAGTATTGTAAAAATTGAAAGACCCAGGCAGTTTTACTATTCCCATAGAAATAAGGAGTATTCACTTTAATAGAGCCTTATGCGATTTAGGAGCTAATATTAATTTAATGCCCTTATCAATTTTTGAAAAACTTGGGTTAGGGAATCTTAAAGCAACTCAAACAATATAGCAATTGGCTGATAGGTCTTCAGTACACCCTAAGGGGTACTAGAAAATGTGTTAGTCAAGGTGCAAAGCTTTATTATTCCTGTAGATTATTTAGTACTTGATTTTGAGGAAGATTGTGAGATACCAATCTTACTAGGAATGTAACACCCCAAACCCGGCCCAGAAGTTATGACCGGATCCGACGTGTCACATTGAAGTTTTTAAGAAAACCCATTCCTCTTTCAACGTCCTTCTTAGTGTTTTAAAAGATAGTCTTTGCTAAGTTAATAAAGTGAATGGAAGTCGTGTGCACCGGTAGGTATCAAAGCAGAGGAGGTGAGCCTAGAAGGCTGCTTAAGTACCAAGCTCTTGATTGGATCCAATCCTAGACATGCCTACAACCATTGCCACACTTTGGTGCTAGGTTAGGTTTTGAGAAAAACAAGTTGGAATTCATTTAAGTAGATATTTTTGATAAACCGATTAATTATATCGTTACGTTATTTTGAAAACAATTATCATTTTGGAAACACGCCCTAGGTCTAACTCATATTGTTATCAGAAAAATATAGGGTATAAGATAAAATAATCCCAGAAAAATAATTAAAATGGCCTTATTACAACCCAAAACCAAATAATAATATTAATAAGATAAAACTTATAAAGAAATAAATCGGCTACTTATTGCAAATAAAAAAAGAAAAGTAAATGTAAACAATGAGTGTGGCCATCTCCGAGTCCCTCGCAGCTCCAAACCATCTAAGCTTAGGGATTACCTGCACAGTTAGAAACGGGGTGAGTTTATGAAAACTCAGTGTGTAATCCCAATAACAAACAAACAGTAAATAACACGGTATCAGTACAATCTGGGCCAAAGCCCTATTTAGTCTTGACATATACTGGGCCGAAGCCTTTCATTTAACTGATTCATCGGGTGAAGCCTTTTCATAAATCATATCACCGGGCCAAGCCTTTTCATAAATCATATATCACGGGCAAGCCTTTTCATAAATCATATCATCGGGCCAAGCCTTTTCATAAATCATATCACCGGGCCAAGCCTTTTCATAAATCATATCACGGCCAAGCCTTTTCATAAATCATATCATCGGGCCGAAGCCTTTATCAGAAAAACGGTATGGCCCTTAGGCCCATTTCAATATCACATGTAATGTTAATGAATGTATGCAAGCCCATTTCAATATCACATGTAATGTCAATGAATGTATGCAAGCCCATTTCAATATCACATGTAATGTCAATGAATGTATGCAAGCCCATTTGGGGAGACTACTCGACCCACCATCCGCTACTCTCCACCCGTACCAACCAAGCTCTCCATGTGGGAATAACTCAACCCACCCAACCAAACTCTCTCTCTGGCGGCATAGTCGCTTTATCATATAACCGAGGCCTTGCCTCTTTTTTTAATAATTGGGGCATAAGCCCTTTCAGAATCAGGCAGAGCCCTTTAGCACTTCCTCCATCAATATAACCCATATCCCATGCAATATGTCATGTATGCAGAATGTCATGCCCATATTTGAATCAAACAATCATAGTCAAGTCATTCATATCACCAACATATATTCACAATCAAATCACAAGTCACACACGGTCCAAGTCGGGTCACTTGCCCACAAGGGCAAAACCAGTCATTTTTCATATTATAAGGGTATTTTCGTAATTTTACCAAAAACTAGGGTTTTCCATGTTCATTACATTTGTCAATATTTCTGAGTGTTTAAACAATGATCTTTAACCCACTTATCAAATTCGGGCTTTTGGGCCCAAAACCCCCAATGGGCCCTACGAATGCTGATTTAGCCCAGTAAGCCTGGTTAACCCAAATTTTACAATAATACTAACCGTGTTAACATGCAACTTTTCCAAATTCCATTTTCTATCAATTTTACCCAAATGGGCCAAAAAGCCCATTTGGCCCAATTCCAGCCCATGGAGGCCTAACTTACCATTGTTAACACATTGGAGTTCTTACCTGTTCCATCAATCCAAACACCAACCTTATCGTATTTATCGCATCTATACCCACACGCAACATTACAAGTTCCCGAAATGCCGGTATTTTAGCATTTCGGCTTCTCAGCAGATATTAATCTAAGCTACTACGAGGGTTAGTACACACCTATTATGGGTTGAAGTTGAAACGTTTCCATAATCAATCACCTACAGAACCACCACTGTCACTCAAACTTAACTAATCCAATATCAATATATACGTAAATCCTAAGCACATCGGTCACCATACGGAACATAAGGGCATATTCGTCATTTTACCATACAAGGGTATTACGGTAATTCTACCCTACTGGGGTATTTCAAGAATTCTACCTTACTGTGGGTATTTCAAGTAATTCTACCCTACAGTGGTGTTTTGGTAATTCTACCTACGGGGTATTTTGATAATTCTACCCTACTACAGGGGTATTTGGTAATTCTACCCTACATGGGTGTTTTGATAATTCTACCCTACTGTGGGTATTTGGTAATTCTACCCTACGGGGTGTTTGGTAATTCTACCCTACTGGGGTATTTTGGTAATTCTACCCTACTGTGGGTATTTGGTAATTCTACCCTACTGGGGTATTCCTAATTCTACCTTATAGGGGTATTTGTGTAAATTTCATAATCGAGGGTATTTTGGTAATTTTGTAAACCAAGGGTATTTTAGTAACTTTATAAATTAAGGGTAAAACAAAGAATTTCAGTAAATCAAGGGTAAACGATAATTTTGTAAATCGAGGTAAAACAATAATTCTATAAATCGAGGGTAAAATGGTAATTCTATAAATCGAGGGTAAAACGATATTCAGTAAATCGAGGATAAAGCAAGAATTCTATAAATCAAGGGTAAAACAATAATTCGTAAATCGAGGATAAAATAGTAATTCTATAAATCGAGGGTAAAACAAAGAATTTCAGTAAATCGAGGATAAAACGGTAATTTTACAAGTTGAGGGCATTTCAAAGAATTGGTAAACTAAAGTATTCTAAACATGGATAATAATACGAATGGCCCTAAAGCCCATTCTCGCCCAAATGGTCCCACACGCTCGTGTGGCCCTTTTAGCCCAAACCTAGCCACAAATATGCGATTCACCTAGCCTAGTCAATATTTACAACACAATCAAACAACTTATTCAATTGGGTCCAGTAGGCCCATTGGGCCCACATGGGCCCCTTTCGCCCATCGCGCCCGGAGTAGCCATCCAACAACTAGAGTAGTGAGAAATACACACTGATAGGAGATTGGAGTTAATCCACGATCCGAGCACTCTTAGCCGACGCCCAACCCAAACGAGCACGCCATAAAGCGAAAGGATCACCAAGAAAGGTACATTACTCTCCTCATGGTTCTCTCTATTTAAAGCTAGCTTCCCATCCACTCTTATGTTAGCTTCCCGATGTGGGATCCTCCAACATCGAGTTTAAATTCAACACCAACTCTTGCCGCCCCTTATTAGCAAAATAAATGCTCATTGCTTACCCCAGGATTCGAACCCATGCCTTCCTCGGATGCTCCACACGCTACTTGCCACTAAGCTACAAGGCTTTTTGTGTCATGTTTTATCCCCAATTAATTATAAGGTCTAGAGGCCAAAGTCCAAAGTTCCCTTAAAAGAAAAAACCAAAATAAATTGCAAGAGCCAAGGCTTGAACCTGTGCTCCCATACAATCTTAATGACGCCACAACCACTAGACTACAAGCTTTCTTGTGTCATTTATTTAACACAATAATTTAAAAGCCCTCATCCAAGCATCCAGTTTTCTTTTTTTTTCACTTAATACCAAAATTTTTGCTAAAGCCCAAGTTTGAACCCAAGATTTCTCTAGCACTTCTTAGGGCCATTAACCACCAAAGCAGACATTTAATTGTGTCATTTCATTGCACAATTAAATACCTATATACAACCTCTTTACGGACCCGCACTCAAGGCCCAATACTTCTAGGCCCAAATTCGGGGTGTTACAAGGAAGACCTTTTCTTGCCACTTCTAGATCCACCACTGATTTAGAGAAAAATAAGTTGACAATGAAAATTAATTGTGACACTGAAACCTCAAATGTGGCCATCAACCTAACGAGGAAAATAGGAGGAAATTAGGGGAGCATTGTAAAAAATTATCTATCTCTAACGTTCCAATATTAAGGGAAATGCTTCCTTTTATGAATACAGAAAGAATAAACAGGTTCAAGGAATGGGACAAATGAGGAAGGGCGGAATGGCATAACAGATGATGGACCAATACTAATAGAATGAAAAGATTATCTACAGATGAATTAACAATACTGCTGGATAAATTTGGCAGTTTAACTTAAAATTTGTGAATTGGTGCATGATATTTGTAAATTATTGTATATCTAACTAAGCACGTAGTTTAGATTTTAACCTTTATTTGATGTAGGTTTATCCTTAGATCAAAACACCCTTAAGATAGAGTTTTGTGTCGAAACAGAGTTATTGTCGCGACATCACAATAGCAAGTTGCGACATAGCACACAGTCCCTGCGAATCTCCAAACTACCGGATAGTGTCGCGACATGGAACCCTAGTATCATGACATTGTTGAAAGCTTCTGTAAGGTTGACCTGACCCATTGCACAACCCAGTGGCTTAAAGATTAATTTTACCTAATTTTTGAACTTTTAAAACCCTATTTTATAACCTAAAATCATATTTACTCTTAATTAAAACACTCATTAAACCCTAATCCCTCAAATCTCTCAGTACTTATTAAACCCTAATATTTTTCAAATTTCGTTTCACAAATTTCTCAATCATACTCGGTGCAACAAGAAGTGGGAACATCACGGGGAAACAAGGAATTCAAATAAACTTTGACTGTATACTTAAGGTTAAGGGTTCCTAAACTCAAACTTTTTATTATTCTATTGAATTCTTTGCTTAAGGTTGAAATACAATGCCTTCTAGGAAAGTTAGGAAAATCATGGAAACGGAGCCATCGATGGTTCAAACTCCCTCTAATGTTCTAAATCTAAATATTGAAAAGTAGTTCAATTAACTTCAAGGAAAAACATTCATTTAGGAGAGGGGATTTGATCCATCAATAATCTTGTGTAAAGTAATATGGCCTTCGGTCGATGGGAACATTGGACGATCCTAAAGGATAATGTCGTGGTTTTCATTGTACAAGAATTCTACACATCTTTATGGAAGCACGAGTCTAGAAATACTAAAGGTCATATATAGGATACAATACTTGTGCGAGGGAAAGAGGTACAAGTAACCCCTCAAATAATTTGTGACTTCTATAATACTCCATACTATGAGAACGATTTCATTAATGAAACTGACTTAGATTATTTTAGAGACATAGATATGGATAGTATTATAAACTTTTTAACTGAAGAAAGGGGTGAATGGAAGTATCGCATTGGTACAAATATCCCAATATCTTTTCATCAAGCCATTATGTTTCTTGAAGCTAAGATGTGGATTCAATTCATTTGTTCATGAATTGTAATACTTTTAAAATAGTTTTACTCTATGTTATTTTGTAGAAAAAGTAGGTTTGTGTTGGCAAATAGATCCACCAAAACATGGGAGATGCATTAATAGTTTTACTCTATCTTCTTCAACTTTTGTTAAATATTTTTAAGTTCTTTCGTTTCTACTCTCTTAAGAGCCGATTTTTCTTTATCCTTTCCAAATACAATTACTTTCATTAACCTATGGTTTCTCCATTTATTTCTCTTTGTCCCTCTTATTCAAGAATGTGATCGCTCGCTAAGTATTAGTTGATGGAAAAATGGGGTTCTAGCAAAGAGGTTGGGATAGAGGCTTCCAAGTTTAAGCGACGTAAGGTGTCAGCCGCTAGGGACTTTTCGCCTGGATACGGAAAGGGGACTACGTCAGATTTCGAATTACATAGGTAGATCACAGCCGCTCAATCGAGTCAAGGCAAGTATAGGTTGTTCTTCGGTAAGTAGTGGATTTATTTTGAATTAATGGAATGTGACTAATGGAGTATAATGTTGAATATAGGTTCGAGCGATTATGAATACTTAGTACTCCAAGTGATAAGGTGTGTACTTCTACCCTATAATAGCTAGATATAAAGTTGAAGGTGTGTACATACACTGCACATGTACAATAGGTCGGCAAATCCCGAAATGCTGAAAAGTCGAAAGTTTGGCTACAACAGACTTGCGAGTGCATGAACACTCAAGAGGGGGAAACTGATAGGTTATCTGAGACCCCATGGGCGATTCAATGGACTTGGGTTGTGTTTTGGCCAACCGGGCCAGAATGGACTAAATGGGCTGATGGGCTGTAGGGCCCATAATAGGCAAAATTGGCAATTTGATACTAAGTGATGGAAAATCGTATGAAAGTATGATATGAAAGTGATTTGGGCCTAATGGGCCATATGAAAGTGATTGGGCCTAATGGGCCATATGTGTCTATATAGACTTGTCTAGGCTTTGTAAGGGGTTTTGGGGCCTAGTATCTTATAACTTCCTAAACAGACATAATACTTAATTAATTAATAAATTGTGACCATGGATAAGTCATAAGGTTAAAGTGTGGCAATGGGTATATGCATGTCTAGGATTGGATCTAGGGAGAGCTTGGTACTTAAGCAGTCTTAATAACTCACCTCCTCTTTTCTGGAATCCTACCTGGTGCGTAGTATCTGTTCACTTTAGTCATCGAGGACTTGTTAACGGGCTAAGGTAAGTAATAAACTCATAACAAAGAGAAATTATCGAAATGCCCCTAAGGGCGGAGATGACTAAAATACCCCTATGTGTTGAATGTAAGATTTATGGATGTTAGCTGTGTACTTGCTGCATTCACATGATACTCTGTTTAGGATGCATATGGGTTGGGAATTATGGAACGGAGGAAGTATATGAGGATCGCATGGTTGCTTGACAACCGTGGATCCACCAACGACTATTAAGCCCAATATGTGATTGGCAACTTGCTGCAAGGAAGGTAGTACCGCAACCGGTTTACCATTGATGTGTATCGGATCAGTGGGTCGATATTTATATCCCCGCATGATGTGTACTGAGGGACGGAGTTGGTGTGTAGCAGTTGGATTATTGGGGTGGGTTGCACAACATTGCATGTATGATATTATTGTGATATTATTGCGAAGTGAGCTTCGGCCCAACTGAGGCTAATATGGGCTAAGGCCCAAAGGTCACCATTATTGAATTGGGCTCATGCCCAAAATGGCTGATGATTGCTTTATACTCATTGAGGGTTGTACACACTGAGTTTTCGAAACTCACCCCTTCCTTCTAAACTTTTCAGGTGATCCTCAGTAAGCGGTTCGACGGATGGAGGGACTCGGAGGTGGCCAACTAGCATAAAAATTTTAGACTTAGTCTTTATGTAATTCTTAATATTTTGCTTTTAAATTATTTATTTTTTATTTGGGTTATAACAAGGCCTTTCCTCTGGCTAATATTTCAAATTAGGACTATTATCATTTTTATGCTTTATATTAGAACGTGGTTTTCCTAAACCATAACTATTTTTAAATACTACGTTTCCGCAACTCAATTTTTAAAATGATGAGTTGTCATAAATCATATGTTCTAAATAAAGCTTCCGCAACTGGAAAGAGATTTTACAAAGTAATTAAGGTTTTTTTCATTTTAAGGAAATGTTTCCAATGAAAATAAGGTTTTCGCTAAAACACTTCAATGTGACATGTTGGATTCGGTCATAATGTCCAGGCCGGGTTTGGGGTTTTACACGTCAAAAACATCCTAAAGTATTATCGGAAACACCTTTTTCTAACAACACATCAAGTTGTGGGCTAAATAGATAAAAGACGAGAATAAGCCACAGTAAGAAACAATAGCTATACCCACCTCATCACAAATGCTGGTTAGAGTAGTTATCCAAAGTTAGATTGGATGATTCAATGGATGCAGGAATCAGGACCAATTTTTCAAGAGTTTGCGAGGTAAAACAACATTCGGGTTCCCAATTATACACTTGACATGTTTGGGCTGGCAAATATGGACCACGAAGAAGAAACACATGAAAATAATGAAGAAGGAGAAGAAGAGGGGGATGATGAGGATGACTGTACTACTTTCTTAAAAAAACTTGTATTAATTATTGGATGATTTTAATTCAAACTTTGTAGGAGTAGGTTAGAATTAAATTATTATTTTTAGCATTTTTTTTGCACTTGATTTTCTCTGTAGGAACCCAACACAAAGGAGACACAAACAATTCGAGCTTTATATAATTAAAGGAGGAAGCACCCACTAATAGGAGTTAGAGTGATCACGATCAATCGAGTAACTTCTTTTCTTATCTTTTAATGGGCTGTTGCATGTAAATAATGCAAATGTGCAAGTGTACACATCGATTCAAGTAATATAATGAGGAGTGAGTATCGCCTCCATAGGGATTTAAAGTTGATTTGAATTGGTAAGTATTATTGCAAATTTAACGAATAAAATTGTGTAAAAGGAATAAAGTATAAATTGGTGAAGAGAATTATTGAATGCACTAATAATATCAATTATAACTGAAAAATGACTAAACAATCTAAATGTCGTGGCAATTCACAAGGAACAAGTAGAGAATATTTTTGCTGTTGAATGATAAATGTTGGAATTACTCAGGGAATATTTTCATAACATAATAATGCCATTATAAAGTTATGACTAAACTACTGCCTAGAGATTTACTACTGCAGTCTACGTCTTTCGTGAGTTAAGCTTTAATTATTATTCGGAGTCTGTGTATGTCTACAAGACTCACAAATGGTAACCCAACTAACACTCTACACCTGTACATTTCGCATCTTCTATGTCTATAGTGCTGTAAATATTCTTTCGAGTACTTGTCTGCATCAATCAATTAATAATATGATGTCTTTCAGATTCAAATCCATCTAAGTTCATAACATGCAATCAACTATGTCTAGAACTTGCATGCATGCATTCCAAATAAACAAGAATCGAATGAAATAGTAATCTTAATCAAAATCATATCATGGGCATTACAGATAATTCAATATTCACCCAAATAATTCCAACCTGAAGATAATTAGCTCATGGGTTGGGCAGTGAAATCCAAAATTAAATCATTCATCAACATTCTTCAAGTTTTACAAATCACAACATTCAAAACAAAGAAAACAAAAAAAAGAAGGCAGAACTACAGAAGTTCTCACTGCACTCTAACTTCTTATAAAGATTCTATGTAAAACCTAAGGCAGATTTCTCTTCCCCTTCTTCGTATCTGTGATCTCCCTTTCTTTAATTGCTCCCCTCTTTTTCTCTTCTGAATTACTCCTTAGATTCTATTGTAGAGAGAGTAACTGCTCTCTTTCTTTTCTTTTCTCCTCATAGTCCATCCTCTTTTGTCTTCTCTTCTCTCTTCTCCTTTTATAGGATAGATTCGTTTCTCTTAGCATACATATTGTAACAACCCTAACCCGTATCTGTAACATCTCGAATTAGGGCCTAGTTAGAAAAATGATTTCGGGACCACAAATCTGACGTAAGAAACTTTATTTTTATTATATTTTTATATTTTTATGATCTATGATTCCACAAAATGATTTCGTGAAAATTTAGTTCGAAAATTTTGACGTTTGGGCACTTAATTTACTCAAAAGGACTAAATTGTAAAAAGTGCAAAAGTTGAGTTCTATATGTTAGAACTGTCCAATTGTTATGAAATTTTAAATTGGAGGTCCTTAAATGGTAATTAGACCATTGGTTAATTGTTGGACAAAAATAAACATGAAATGGGTGTAATAAAATATTTTTAAGTTAGGGGCATTTTGGTAATCTAATAATTAAAAGAATTAAAAAGGGAAATAAGCCAAAATTGGCTATCATCTTCTCCATCCAGCAGAAACTAGCATGGACACCATGGATAGGGTTTGGTTCAAGCTTCCAAGCTCATTTGTAAGTGATCCCTAGCCCCGTTTTTAATGTTCTTTACATTTTTGAAGTCCTAGTAACATGATCTACTCATTTCTACCATTATTTTGAGCTAGGGTTTATGTTTAAAAATTTAACCATGAGTGATATGATTTTATTTTGATGCCTAATGGTAGAAAATGAGTGTTGGGTGTTAAATAAACGACTTTTACTAAGCGATTTTTGACGAAAACGTCTAAGGACCGTTTTGTAAAAGTTGTAAAAATGGTATAAAAGGGTGTTATGATGAGAATTGTAGTTTGCTATAGTTATGAAAATGGTTCGTCTAGGCCTATAGAATGGGAAAATTGAATAAAAATCATTTTACGAGCCTAGGGGCCGAAGCATAATAAGTGAAAGTTTAGGGGTCAAAATGAAAATTTGTAAAAGTATGATTTATGGACCCATTTGAGAAATGTGAGTAATAAATGAGCTATATTTGTAATGTTAGATCAAGGAAATCAAGATTCGGGCTTAAATCGAGAAAATAAAATGTTATGGACTAAACCGTTTCCGGGTCCGAGGTAAGTTCATGTGTCAATAATAATGCAATGCTTGTTTAAATTAAAAATCTCTTATTGTTATTGTATGAATGGCACGAGTGAATACATTGAAAGGTGATGGAATAAGTTCATGATGTGAAAATATGATATGAAACAATGATGCATGGAATTCAAGAGAATAATGATATATGATTAGTAAGTACATAATTAATGTGACAATGTATGATATTTCTAATGCCTTGATAGTATGTGAAATGTAAATGTTTAATTTCTACCATGTATTATGTGTCTCGATGTTTCATGCATTATACATTAATTGTTACCAGGAAAACATGATTGATGTTATGAAACTATTGTATTGATGAAAAGTTGGTAAAATGTCCCTGTTGAATAAAAAGGATATATGATGGATACGCCATTCTTACATGATACGAGATCCTACATGTGTTGTAAAAAAGAATTTAGCCTGGATGGGTATTTCGTTGATCTCTGTATAAAAAGGATCTACCCCGGACGGGTGTTCCTAAAGTGATCTAGCCTCCCGAAGAATATGTGTGCATTATGGATTTAGCCCGGACGGGTAATCTGATTAGGGTCTGAATTTAGCCTGGACTGGTAATTCAGATCCGAGCTCATTAAGAGTGTTTGTCGTTACAAGGGATTTAGCCTGGACTGGTAATCCTGACATCACTCTATGAGTTTATACTATGAGGGATTTAGCCTGGACTAGTAATCTTGTTGTAAGATAAGAGGTTCACGGGAGTAAGTGCTTGAAAATGATCACTTGTATGATTTGAAGGCAAATGGGCTATCCATCGAGATTCTGAGAAACTCAACGGGAATTTAAATGAGAAATGGAATGGAAATACATGAAATGATAAACTCATCTATGCTTAGATGATACTAGTATGATGGATATGATTGTCATGTTTGGTTAAATGGATGTGCTAAGAGATAGCACAGGTACGTACTTGAAACCCATGAGCATGTGCTTGACATGTGAAATGAAATGGACTTGTGATAAGAGTGCAAATGAATGGGTGAGATTTTTTAAGAATAATTTCTATGACAAATTTGTGATGGTTATCATTATGTTGCACTAAGACAAATTAGTACAATGGCAGTGGTCTGAATTTAAAAATCCACCAAAAATAGTGGAAATTGAGTTAGAGGCTAAGTAAAATATGAAATTAAAGCTTATCGAGTCTAGTTTCAGATAAAGAAGTTTTGTAAGCAACAGAATCTCATATGATGAGATATTTGAATTTTTTGGAAACAGGGTCAGAGTGATCTTAGACTCCCCTGTCTTAATTTTGGAAAATCATTAAAAATTGTACAAAAATGATTATGGGTTATAATTTATATGCTTAAAATCCTTAATGAGTCTGTTTTCAAGGGAAATAGATGGAAACATCATCTGAGTCTCACACTATGACATAATTAATTCGTAGTGAAGAGATGTCTGAACTGTGAGACAACAAAATAGGGGTGATTTTAAATAATAAAATGTACTTATTGGCTAGTCCAAAAATTCTGAAAATTTTATGGTAAGAATATATTTGAGTCTATTTTCTGGTAAAATTAACAGATATTAATTTGGAGTCCTGTAGCTTTGGATATAAATAATTTAATGATTGTGACTCTAGAAAATAGCTTATTTGGATTTTGAATAAAAAGAGGGAAATTGAAAATTAGCATATTAACACATTGCTTATTACTTTTCATGCGAGCTTACTAAGCGTAAAGCTTACTCCCTCCTTTCCATTTCCTTAGTGTTCTTAGGTTGGCTCGGGGTTGGAGATCGTCGGAGGCAGCGTCACACTATCAAGCCAATACCTATGGAGTATTGATACATATGTTAGAGATATCAAGTGAGTGGCATGTATAGAGACCTAGTTCTATGACATGAGTTATTATGATTTGGCTAAATGTATTGGTCTATATCGAGCTATTGTATATGGCCATGAGATGTGGCTCATATTGATTATGGTTTATAAGTCTAGCTTATCATGTCATGTTTTAATGCATAGATGGATGATTTGAACATGTTGTTTGACATGCATGTTTGGTAATATGATATGTGTGTTGGATGTATGCTCTATGACCAATTGGGGTGGTCATAGTCATGAAGTAATTGTACATTATAAAAACAATGTGATAAGGGTTGAACATGAGTGCTTGATGGATAAGTTAGTAACCATAGTATAATGGTAAAAGTGGTAATCAATATGACAAGTCTTATGAATATGAATTAAGGAATCTAAACTTGGTAGTTCATGAGTAGATGCATTGCATGTAAGAGGACATGTAAATGTTACGAATATGTTTTGATAAAGAGTGATTAATCACTAAAGTGAAACCATGATTTGTGGCTTTAATGCGTATAAGGTTGTAAGGGTTTATGGGTAATATGAAGGCTTGGAAAATAGCCTAAGTGCTAGCTACACGGGCAGAGACACGACCATGTGTCTCAACCTTGTGGAGGACACGGCCTAGCTCATGGGCGTGTGGCCTGACCGTGTGGTCCAAATTGTGTGTTGACATCATAAATAGAGAGTTACAAGGCCTGAGGACATGGGTGTGTTGATGACACATGGGCGTGCCCTTGTGTCCACACGGGCGTGTGACCCTATTTTATGAGAAAAATTTCTAAATTTTCTCGAAACTTCCTAAAGTTCTCGGTTTAGTCCCAGACCATTTTCAATGCATGTTTTGGGCCTCGTAGGCCCATAATAGGGACATTATGATATATTTGATTGGTTTTGATTTGGAACGAAATTTTATGGCCTGATTTTTGCATGTTTGTGAATATTTAAGTCCGGAAACGCCTCGTATCCTGTCTCGGCGTTGGACACGGGTTGGGGGTGTTACAGTATCCATCGCTAGAATAGGGTTACGAGGCATTACTAGATAATAAAAAATTTATCAAACATTCAACATCACATATCTTTAATTCACATACATAATGTTCCTTAAATAGGTCTACGAGACCCTAAAACATGCTTAAGAGTGGTTTGGGACTAAACCGATCACATATAAAAATTTCCAAACATTTAGAAAATATTTCCTAAAATAATAGGTCACACGTCCATGTGAACAGGTCGTGTGCCTCACACGACCACCAGACACGCCCGTGGCATAGGCCGTGTGAAAACAGGGCATACATACTGATTTGTACCACACGGCCGAGGACACGCCCATGTGCCAAGCCGTGTAAAAATCTAAGGGGTTACAGACTTGGGTCACACAGTCAACCACACGCCCATGTGCCAGCCCGTGTGCCCCACACGGTCAATAGACACGCCCGTGTATCTAGGCCGTGTCAAAACTGTAGGGTATACTGCCTTAATTTGAAAGAGTACTCCAGGGGACACACGGTCGTATAACATAGCTGTGTGTTGCACACGGTTGAGACACACGCCCGTGTCTCTACTTGTGTGGACAAAAATAGGCCATTTGCAAAGCCAATTTGCCACCCTAAACTCAAGCACACATAGCAACCAAGTTGAAACCATTTTTCAATACATATATAAGCAACCAAAACCAACCAATTTGTGCACATATCATGCCATCTATACATAACCATCTCACTTACTCAATTCCATAACCAAAACATGTCAATTCAATATACTAAAATTATCAAGTTTACATAACTTCTAAATGCATTTCATCATCATCTTAACACCAATTTCATGCCACAAAACTTACCATTTCCATATCCCATAACCAAGCTATCACATAAACATTATGTACATCATATGACTTACCAAACACATAATTCAAGCCAACTTTAATGGCTATACATGCTAAATTTACAAGCCAAATCTCATGGCTAATATCATGACTCAAAACATATCCAAAATATCACTAGCCAATACATGCCATATACCATATATAGAAGGCTACCAAAAGTACCAACGAGATGATCGATAGTGTGATGACGTATTCCCGATGATTCCTGAGTCCGAGCTAGCTTCGATAATCTATAAAACATAGACAAATAACACACAGTAAGCTTTATAGCTTAGTAAGTTCGTACCAAAATACTCAATAGTTCATAATATACAAATCATAAGTTAATAAACACTTAGTAGTTCTCATAACAACATTCAATACCAATCCATGACCATTTATATATAAATTCATTAAACTTCATACACATAGTATCAACTACTACATAGGTATTGTTCATACCTGTACTTTCCCGTATTCATGTATTTCATTCTCACCTTTTTGTTCAATACATTAAATGATTCGAAAATATTTCAATGCTTTAAGAACTCGCACACTTAGTGCATAAATATTCAGCCAAAGCTATAACAATATCGCACACTTAGTGCCATCACATTAAACTGAAGCTATTTTGGTATCGCACACTTAGTGCCACATAAAACCGAAGTTATTCCAATTCTCACACTAAGTGCTAAACATAGTCGATTTATTGTCGTATGTAATTGTAGTCGCATTTATACAATTTATGCAATATTAAAGCATTAAAAACATAATTGTAACAATGTCTATTACGTACGAACTTACCTCGTACTCAGAATTGACGAATCGAATCAATTACTCAATAACCTTCGATTTTCCCCAATCTAAATCCGAGTTCTTTCTTTCTTGATCTATATGTATTAAAAATTAACCCATTTAATCACCAATTCATTCAATTTAATCCACAAACACATATTTGAGAATTTTTGCACTTTAGCCCCTAAAGTTTCACATTTCTTACAATTTAGTCCCTAATTCAAAAATACACTAATTTCACACAATTAAATTCAATTACATGCTAGCCGAATTTCCTAGGGACTCCTAGCAGCCCATAACTTTCATTTATTTCACAATTTAACCCCTCATTTTACACTTTTCTCAATTTAATCCCTAATATGTATTTTTACTCAAAATCACTTTACAAAACATGTATATCAAGCACCAAGCTTTCATAATTCATCATTAAACATCATAAAACACATGAATTCAACAATGAAAACTTTCAAAATCATCAACACTTTCAAAAATTGAAGCATAGGCTAGCTAGAATACAAAGCAACGATCTCAAAAACATAAAAATTATCAAAAACAAATCAAAAATCATACCTTAATCAAGACTCCAAAGTGCCGAAGTTACTAAAGCTTCAAATCCTATTTTTCTTTCTAATATTCGGTTGAAGAAATAGGAAAATATGGACACCAATTTATTTTGTTTTATTTTTTTTAACCTTAAATCACAAATTACTCATTTAACCTTTGTTTATAAACATTTAAAACATCAAATACATGCCAATTTATGTCCATTTCCACTATCAATGGTCTAATTACAACATAAGGACCTCCCATTTAATAAGCCATGGCAATTAAGCACTTTTAACAAGTGGAATACAACTTTTTCATTTTACGCAATTTAGTCCTTTTTCTCAAATTAACCACTTAAACGATAAAATTAGCACACAAAATTTTCACACATATATAATCACATACTGTAAACACCAAAAATAACATTAGAATAATTTTACGACCTTGGATTTATGGTTCCAAAACCATCATTCCAATTTAGCTAAAACCGAGCTGCTACACATATTTTGCTCATCTTTTTCGAGGTGATTTATCTGGTACACGTATAACTGGCTGAGAGTGACATGGATTGAGTGCTATGTCATCTTCTTGGAATTTTCATGGCATTTCTATTAGCAATCTATCCCACCATTTGTTGTGGTAATGTTTCACCTCATTCATTCTTTTTTCCTCTTCCTTTTTCCTTCTTCTTGCCTCTTTCATCCTACCTGCACCTACTACAGAAGATTACCAAACATCTTTCCAACAATTAAAAGTAACATAAATTTACAGTTGAAACACAATCCACGCTTTAGTATGTAATGCTCTACTAATAAGTCTAAAATGCAAACATATTTTCTTAATTACAAGAAAATACTTCAGTTTAGTGGCTGAAAATATAATTCTTTTTAAGAGTTATCACACCCCAAACTTGAATCTTGTACATACCTGAGTCACTTAACTCATTCACACATTCTTTCTCGACTTGAATTTGCCCATTGAACCATTCGAAATTGTTAAGGATACTCGGCAATCACATATAGCTTGTACAATGCCATATCCCATATATGGTCTTAGATGTTATCACATATTGATGCCACTGTCCTAGAGAGGGTCTTACACGAAATCGATTAACGATGCCAATGTCCCAGACATGGTCTTACACGTAATCACAATACAATGCTAATGTCCCAGACATGGTCTTACATGTAATCACATCTTGGTAACCTAATGTTATGACATTTGTATCCTATACTATCCTAAGGTTTGTACGAGACTTTCAGATATCATAACTTCGTCGATTCTTGCTTGTATTTACTCGTTCAACATTCATAGTAGTTTAAGAACAAATAAACATATATAATTCAATTTAAAGATATTTATTTGCATATGAACTTACCTCGGTCGTAGAAACAACGAAACTAGCCGATTAATCGAGTACTTTGTTCTTGCCTCGATCTAAGTCTAATTTCTTTCGTTCTTGATCTATATATATTCAAAATTAATCCATGTAATCACCAAATTAATCAATTTCATCCACAAACACATATTCAGGCCAATTTGCACTTTGGCCTTAAATTTTTACATTTTTTACAATTTAGTCCTTATTTCAATAAACACAAAAATTACACCAATTCATTACAAACCCATATGTGTCGAATTTCATTTAGGTCCCTAGCAGCCCAAAACTTTTATTCATTTCACATTTCAACCCTTAAATTTTACACATTTCTCAATTTAATCCCTAATATGCATTTTTACTCAAAATCACTTTATAAAACATGTATATCAAACACCAAACTTTCATATTTCATCATCAACATTCAAAAAAATCAAGCTATCATCAATGGCATTTTACAAAATCACCAACAAACTCAAAAATTCATGCACGAGCTAGCTAGTACACAAAGCAATGATCACAAAAACATAGAAATCGTAAAAACGGAGCTAAAATCGTACCTTAATCAAGGAATATGCTAGCCAAATATCAAAGCCCTAAAATGGCTTCTTTTTCTTTCTCAATTTCGGTTGATAGCAAGAAAGATGAACTCAAATATACATTTGTTTTTATTTTATTATACTTAATACATATTTTACCATTTTACCCTTAATGAAACCATTATAAAATCACCTAATATATACCTATTTATGTCCATTCCCACTATCAATGGTCTAATAACAACATAAGGACCTTTCATTTAATAATTCATGACAATTAAGCACTTCAAACAAGTATAACGCAACTTTTGTATTTTACGATATTTAGTCTTTTTTCTCAAATTGAGCTATTAAACGATAAAATTAGCTCACGAAATTTTCACACATATATAATCACATGCTATAAAAACTGAAAATAATATTTTACAACCTTGAATTTGTGGTTCCAAAACTACTGTTCCGATTTAGATAAAACTAGGCTGTTACAAATCTTCCACCCTTAGGGATTTTCGTCCCTGAAAATCTTACCAGTTACCAGTGAATAGGTTTGGATATTTTTCTCTTATAGCATCCTTGGGTTCCCACTTAGCTTCTTAAATCCCGTGTCGATGCCATAATACTTTCACTAATGCAATTTTCTTATTTCTCAACTCTTTGATCTCACGAGCTAGAATCTAAATTGGTTCTTCACTATACGACATATCTAATTGAATTTCAACCTCAGTCAGGGAAATTTCATGTGAAGGGTCAAATTAGTATCGTCGAAGCATCGATACATGACATACATTATGTATCTTTTATAACTCAGACGGCAATGCTAGCCGATAAGCAATAGTTCCGACTCTCTCGATGATCTCATATGGTCTTATAAATCTCGGAATTAATTTTCCTTTAGGACCAAATTGAAGTATTTTCTTCCATAGAGATACTTTCAAAAACACTCTATTCCTGATCTAAAATTCAATATCTTTCCGTTTTAAGTCTGCGTATGATTTCTGATGATTTGACGCTACTTTCAGACTATCACGAATTACTTTCACTTTCTGTTCGGTCTCTTTAATCAAATTGACCTCGTGAATCTTATTCTCACTTAGCTCAGTTTAGTACAACGGTGTTTGACACTTCTGACCGTATAAAGCTTCGTATGGTGCCATTTTAATACTCGATTGGAAACTATTATTATACGCGAATTTAATCAATGGCAAATACTTTTCCCACATACCTTCGAACTCAAGAATACAACATCTCAACGTATCCTTAAGTATCTATATAAATCGCTCAGATTGACCATCCATCTGTGGGTGTAATGTGGTACTAAAATGTAATTTTGTACCCAGCGCATCTTGTAGTTTCTTCCAAAACCTCAATGTGAACCTCAGGTCTCTATCCGAAACAATAGAAACAGGTACTCCATGTAATCTCACAACCTTAGAGATAAACAACTCAGGTAAACTTTCAAGTGAATAGTTCGTTCGTACTGGAATGAAATGAATTAATTTTGTCAATCTATCAACTATAACCCAGAGCGCATCCTTCTTTGTAACAGTCTGTTTTTAGGTCAAATCAAAATAGTAGTTTCAGGACAACAAATCTGAATTAAAAATATTCATTTTATAATTTTAATAAGTTCTACAGCATGATAGATTAATTATGTGAAATTTTTATAAAGAAATTTTACCGTTTAAATGCTTAATTTGGTAAAAAAGACTAAATCGCGTAATGCGTAAAAGTTGAGTTTTATTGTGTAAAAGTATTAAATAGCTATGGTTTATTAATATGGAAGTCCTTATTATGTAATTTTTCCACTTATAATGTAAGTGGACATCCTTGGACATTGGTTAAATGATGTTTAAGTTATAATAACAAGGTTATAATAGTAATTTATGTATTAAGATGATAATAATAATAATAAAAAATCAAAATCATATTATTTCCTTCATCTTCATTGCCGAATTTGAGAAACAAAATAAGGGTTTTGAAGCTTCCATGGTTTCGACACGAATAAGGGTTTTGAAGCTTCCATGGTTTTGACACATTCTTGGTTAGATTAAGATCAAGATAAGCAAATACCATAACTAGATCAGGGAAAACGAAAAGTGGACGAATAGCCAATAGTTTTATGCGAGGATACAGGGTAAGTTCGTATAATTAGAACTGAACTTTTATATACTTGTAATTATTGAAATGAATGTGTATAATGGAAATATTTGAATTATAAATGCCTTATAGATATAATGTATTTGTTATCGAGCCCTGTTTGAACCGTATGAATTCATTAGATACGAGTGACATGTTACTGGGATTACCGTTTTGGTTGAGCTCCTACATTTGTTGCGGACTCACCACATCTCGTAAGAGCTTACCAATATATCAGCTCGTAAGATCTTACTATTTTCAGCTCATTGGAGCTTACCATTTCAGCTAGTATGAGCTTACTGTTCAGCTCAATAGAGCTTACCGTTTCAGCTCAATAGAGCTTGCTGCTCATCAGCTCAGGAAGAGCTTACCGATTATGGCTCAAAAGAGCATATATGATAATAAATTGACAGATTATTGACATTGTTCACTCGAGTATCCTTTGAAGTTCTAATAGGTTCAATGGGCTTAAATTTAGTTATTACAAATAAATTACAAGTTATAAGTGTGAATTTGGAATGATAAAAGTATTGTATTAATGGACGGTTTCATGTATTTTTGCAATGACTAACATGTGATGAATAGTTGTGATTAGGTGTTGGTTAATTGAATTGGTTACACTATTAGCATTACTTTGATTATGTATAATGGTAAGTTTAATTTTGAATTATACAGACTTACTAAGCTATAAAGCTTACTCTGTTTCTTTTTCCATGTTTTATAGAGGCTTGATAGCTAGCTCGTTTTGGAAAAGTAGGAATTGCACATCACACAATCAATCTCCGATTGATACTTTTGAGCTTGTAGATATTTGTAAATATGGCATGTATAGGCTAGTTTAAGATATGATAGTTATGCTGCTTAACATCATGACTTTGGTATGTTTTGTGTATAAGTTAAGCCATGTGGTTTGGCTTATTTTGGTACTTTGTTTTGGATGAATTATGTTTTCAATTATGGTATGCTTTGTCAAGGAAATGATGAAATGAAATTATGCAAGTGAGGCTTGATTTGTAGATATTAAATGAATGGATTATGCATGATGTTAAATGGGTATTTGGGCATGTAATTATTAGGTTTTGATATGGCAAATAATGTGTGTTGAAATGGTTATTTTGGTTGCCCATTGAGTTGTAAAAATGTGGTTATCTATGCTTATGATTGCTTGTGTTTTTAGGTGGCAAAATGGCTTTACAAATAGCCTATTTTTTTCTACATGGGCATGTGTCTCAACCGTGTGCGACACACAGTCATGTTACACGGCCATGTGTCCCCTAGTTATCCTTTCAAATTAAAATAGTATACCCTACAGTTTTGACACGGTCTAGACACAAGGGCGTGCCTATTGGCCGTGTGAAACACACGGGCTGGCACATGGGCGTGTGGTCGGCCATGTGACCAAAGTCAGTAACCTTCTTAATTTTCCTACGGCCATAGCACACGGGCGTGTCTCTGGCCGTGTGATACAAGTCAGTATGTATGCCCTATTTTGACACGGCCTGCACCACGGGCGTGTCTGGTGGTCATGTGAGGCACACGGCCTGTTCACACGGGCGTGTGACCTATGATTTCATGAAATTTTTCTAAGTGTTCAAAAAATTTTATATGTGATAGGTTTCGTCTCGAACCACTCTTAAGCATGTTTTAAGGTCTCGTAGACTTATTTAAGGGACTTTGTGTATGTGAATGAGTGATATGCAATATTGAATGTTTGATAAATGTTATATTGTTTGGTAATGCCTCGTAAACCTATCCCGGCGACGGATACAGGTTAAGGGTGTTACATTTATTGGTATTAGAGCTACAGTTTAGTCGATTTTAAGACTAACGTAGCGTATGTGAGTCTAGCTATACATGCCATATATAAAAATGTGATAGTGTGATGACTCCTGACGTTTACAAATGTGTTTTTATATAGTAATGGATCTCAAATGAGCTATAACAGATGACGTAAAAAGTAATGCGCTAGCTCTCACTCAAGTGGCAGTGTCTACGGAATCTAGACCCATGACAAGTAGTCACGGGGGTGAGCCTAAAAAAGCCTTCTTTCAGATATTGAACGAGTGGTTCAGACAGTACATTCATATAAACCTGGCTGTTCCGTAACCTCCACCCCCACCTGTCCCCCTACTGATCCCTGTAGTTCCTCAAGGTATTAATCCTCTATGATTAAATAAAGCACCTGTTGATAAGATATAGAAACACGGAGTTGAGGAATTCAGAGCCACTATTAATGATGATCCAGAGAGAGCAGAGTCCTCGCTTGAGAACATTATTCGAGTATTTGACGAATTATCTTGCACACCTGAAGAATGTTTAAAGTGTGTTGTATCGTTGTGAAGAGACACTGCGTATCAGTGGTGGAATACCTTGATATCCATAGTTTCGTAAGAAAGAGTTACTTGGGATTTCTGTCAAGTTGAATTTAGAAAGAAATACATTAGCCAAAGATTCATCGATCAAAAAAAAAAAAGAATTCCTTGAATTGAAGCAGGGTCGTATGTCAGTCACAGAATCTGAGAGAAAGTTTATATGACTCAGTAAATATGCTCGTGAATGCATCTCTTCTGAAGCTATTACGTTTTAAAGATTCAAGGATGGATTGAATGAAGAAATTAGATTGTTAGTTGGAATTCTTGAGCTGAAAGAGTTTGTTGTTTTGTTTGATCGAGCTTGTAAAGCCGAAGAGCTTTGCAAAGAGAAAAGAAAAGCTGATTCTGTGGCTAGAGATTCTAGGAAGAGATTTGCTGGCAAATCACATCAGTCAGCATTAAAGAAATTTAGAGACTATCATCCTTATTCTACTGCTTTTACGGGAATTTCGATTAGGGACAGAGATGTGAGACATTTCAGTTCTAAATCTCAGACGACATTCATTGCTAGTGTGGGAAGTGTTAGTAATGCTAGACCTGAATGTAAGCACTGTAATAAGAAGCATTATGGTGAATGTAGATTAGCGAGCGAAGCTTGCTTTATATGTGGATCTCTTGATCATTATCTTCGGGATTGTCCAGAAAAGTTTACAGCTGATAGAGACCAACCAGTGAAGGTTAGTAATATGAATACTAGAGGGAGACTGCCGAAATACTGGAAATATGAGTGGTAAAAGAGGTGCTACAAGAGATTTGAATGTGAGATCTAAGGCACGAGCACCTGTCGGAGCTTATGCTATTTGTGCTCGGAAGGAGGCATCATCGCCAGATGTTATTACCGGTACTTTTTCTCTTTTTAATAATAATATAGTTGTGTTGATAGATCCTGGATCAACTTATTCGTATATCTATATGAATTTAGTATTTAAAAAGAGTTTACATGTCGAGTCTACAGAATTTGTAATTAAAGTATCGAACCCATTAGGCAAGTCTGTTTTAGTTGATAAAATTTGTAAGCATTGTCCTCTGATGATCCAGGGTTACTATTTTCGGGCTGACTTGATGCTTCTATCGTTCGATGAGTTTGATGTGATTCTGGTTATGGACTGGTTAACTATGCACGATGCGATTGCGAATTGTAGATAGAAGACTATAGAATTAAAATACCAAGACAATGAAATTATTCGGATTGAGTCTAATGATTCGAGTGAATTACCGGTTGTGATATAATCTATTTTAGCTCAGAAATATTTGAAAAAGGGTTATGATGCATATCTTGCATACGTATTGGATATGAAAGTGTCAGAATCAAAGATTGAATCTGTACCTGTTGTTTGTGAGTTTTCAGATGTATTTCTAGAAGAATTACCAGGTTTACGCCGATCAGAGAGGTTGAATTTGGTATTGAATTAGTACTAGGAACAACACCGATATCAATAGCTTCTTATAAAATGGCTCCAGTAGAATTAAAATAGTTGAAAGCTCAATTGTAAGGATTAACAGATAGAGGTTTTGTACAACCGAGTTATTCTCCCTAGGGTGCACCGGTATTGTTCGTGAAAAAGAAAGATTCCATGATGAGAATGTGTATCGATTACAGACAGTTGAACAAAGTGACTATAAAGAACAAATATCATCTACCGCGGATTGATGATTTATTTGTTCAGTTGAAAGGGGTTACAGTATTTTCAAGGATTGATCTGAGATCAGGTTACTATCAGCTACGAGTCAAAGAATCGGATGTGCTAAAAGTTGCATTCAGAACGAGGTATGGACATTATGAATTCCTTGTCATGCCTTTTGGTTTAACTAATGCTCCTGCCATTTTTATGGACTTGATGAATCGAGTATTCAGATCGTATTTAGACAGATTTGTTGTCGTATTCATTAAAGATATTCTGATCTATTCACGAGATGAATCTGAGCATACCGAGCATTTGAGAATTGTGTTACAAACTTTATGTGACAAATAGTTATTTGCAAAGTTTCTTAAATGTGAGTTTTGGCTCAAAGAGGTTGGATTTCTGAGGCACATTGTTTCAGCTGACGGTATTAGAGTTGATCCGAGCAAGATTTCTGCTATTTTTTATTGGAAACCTCCGAGAAACATATCTGAAGTCTGTAGTTTTCTGGGCTTAGCGGGCCATTACCGAAGATTTGTGAAAGGATTCTTGATGATTGCGACACCGATGACACGACTGTTACAAAAAGACGTGAAGTTTGATTGGTCAGAAAAATGTCAGTAGAGTTTTAAACAACTGAATGTAATATTCACTGAAGCACCAGTTTTAATACAACCTGAATTGGGTAAAGAGTTCGTGATCTATAATGACGTGTCATTACACAGCCTGGGATGTGTTCTGATGCAAGAAGGAAAAGTTATAGCTTATGCTTCACGACAATTGAAACTGGATGAAAAGAATTATCCGACACAGGACTTAGAGTTAGCTGCAATTATGTTTGCATTGAAGATTTGGAGACACTACTTATATGGTGAAAAATGCCACATTTTTATGGATAACAAGAGCTTGAAATATCTTATGACACAGAAAGATTTGAATTTGCGACAACGAAGATGGCTCGGGTTATAGACAGATTATGACTTTGTGATTGATTATCACCCGAGAAAAGTGAATGTTGTTGCTGATGCCCTGAGTCAGAAGTCTTTGTTTGCATTACAAGCAATGAACACCCAGTTGATGATTTGTGATGATGGGTCTATTTTAACTTAATTAAAAGCTAAACCGATATTTCTTTAACAAATCTATGAAGCTAAAAAAAATGATCGTAAATTGCAAGCTAAACGAATTCAGTATGAGTCTATTTCTGATTTAGAATTTCATATTGGAATTGATGACTGTTTAGTGTTTCGAAATAGAATTTGTGTACCGAAAAATACAAAGCTTGTTCAGAAAATTATGTGTGAAGCACACAGAAGTCATTTCTCAGTTTATCTAGGTAGTACCAAGATGTATAATGATCTAAAACACCTATACTGGTGGTTGGGTATGAAACGGGATATATCAGAGTTTGTATTGAAATGTTTGATATGTCAAGTACCATCGGGTTTACTACAACCTATATTAATTCCTGAATGGAAATGGGATAAAGTTCTATGGATTTCGTGTCAGGACTGCCCCTAACTCCGAAAAGGAAAGATGCTATTTGAGTTGTCGTAGATCGACTAACAAAATCTGCTCATTTCATACCAGTTCGTATAGATTACTCACTTGATAGATTAGCTGAATTGTATGTTTCTGAAATTTTTCGGTTACACGGAGTGTCACTATCTATTATTTCTGATAGAGATATGAGATTTACGTCACGATTCTGGAATAAACTGCAAGAGGCTCTGGGAACAAAGTTGAATTTCAGTACTGCTTTTCATCCTCAGACTGATAGTCAGACCAAGAGAGTTATTCAGATTCTTGAAGACATGTTGAGATGTTGTATTTTAGAGTTTAAGGGCAGTTGGGAAAAATACTTTCAATTGATTGAATTTGCATACGACAATAGTTTCCAAACGAGTATAAAGATGGCACCGTATGAAGCTTTTTATGGTCGCAAATGTTGAACTCCACTTTATTGGACTGAATTGAGTGAGAAAAAGATTCACGGGGTTGAATTGATCAGAGAAATTGAAGAAAAAGTGAAAAACATTCGCGACAGTTTAAAAGCAACTTCAGATCGACAGAAATCATACGCAGATTTGAAATGTAAAGAAATTGAATTTCAAGTCAGGGATAGAGTGTTTTTAAAGGTGTCACCGTGGAAAAAGATTCTTCGATTCAGCCATAAAGGAAAGTTAAGTCCTCGTTTCATTAGGCCGTATGAGATTATCGAGAGAATAGGGCCTATAGCATATCGACTAGCTTTACCGTTAGAACTTGAAAATATCCATAATTTTTTTCACGTTTCTATGCTACATCATTACAGATCTGATCTGCCACATTTGATCTCTCCGTTAGATGTTGAAAATCAACCTGATATGTCGTATAATGAAGAACCAATCAAGATTTTGGCTCGTGAAATCAATGAATTGAGAAATAAACATATAGCTCTAGTTAATGTCCTTTGGAATAAACATGGGATTGAGGAAGCTATGTAGGAACCCAAGGAAACTATGCGAAAATAGTACCCTAACCTATTTACCGGTAGGATTTTCAAGGACGAAAATCCCTAAGGGGGAGAGTTGTAATAGTCTATTTTTAGGTCAAATCGGAACAGTGGTTTTGGGACCACAAATCCAAAGTCAAATATTTATTTTATTATTTTAATAAGGTCTACAACATGATAAATTAATTATGTGAAAGTTTCGTAAACAAATTTTACTGTTAAAATCTTAATTCGGTAAAAAGGACTAAATCGCGTAACGCGTAAAAGTTGAGTTTTATTGTGTAAAAGTATTAAATAGCTATGGTTTATTAATATGGAAGTCCTTATTATGTAATTTTTCTATTTATAATGTAAGTGGACATTCTTGGGCATTGTTTAAATGATGTTTAAGTTATAATAATAAGGTTATAATGGTAATTTATGTATTAAGTTAATAATAATAATAAAACAAAATCAAAATCATATTACTTCCTTCATCTTCATTGCCGAATTTGAGAAAAAAAATAAGGATTTTGAAGCTTCCATGGTTTTGGCACATTCTTGATTAGATTAAGATCAAGATAAGAAAATACTAGAACTAGATTGGGGAAAACGAAAAGTGGACGAATAGCCAATAGTTTTATCCGAGGATACGAGGTAAGTTCGTATAATTAGAATTGAACTTTTATTTACTTGTAATTATTGAAATGAATATATATAATGGAAATATTTGAAGTATAAATGCCTTATTATCGAGCCTTGTTTGAACTGTATGTGTAACACCCCTTACCCGTGTCCGATACCAGGACAGGATACAAGGCGTTTTCGAACTTAAATATAAACCTACTCACAAAACCGGGCCATAAAAGTTCTTTGAATATGTAAATGTTCATACACATGCAAATTGTCCCATTACACACCTAAAAAGCCCAAAACATACATCGGGGCGGTTAGGGACTAAACCGAAAACTTTAGGAAAACTTAGAGAAATTTTCTTAAAACAAGGTCACACGCCCGTGTGCCCCAGACACGTCTGTGTCTCCAGGCTGTGTAACTCTCTATTTATGACATCAGCATCAATTAAAGATTACACGGCCAAGTCACACATCCGTGTGCTAGGTCGTGATTTAATTTTCGCATTAAAGGTGTAGACTTCACACGACCTGGGCATACGCCTATGTCCTAAGGTCGTGTCCTCCACACGACTGAGACACACGGCCGTGTCTATGCTTGTGTGTCTACTACCATGCATATTGACTTGTAAAACTAGGGTGTAGAGGACACACGGCTAGGCAACACGCCCATAGGACTGACCGTGTGTCACACACGGTCTAGACACATGTCCTTGTGTCTACCCATGTGGACAATTTTGAGGCTATTTTCCAACCCTTTTGTCACCCCCAATAATACATGCACACTCACATATTTCCATGGTGATCATTATGACATAAATGGGTTATTCAGGCATACATAGATTTAACTCATGCATGACAATTACGTGTCAAGTTCACATAATTTGGGACTCCATGTCTTATTGAATCCATTCAATCTATTTCTTTACCCTATACCATGCCATAATTATAAAAATTTACATCATCCATTCATTATCAACTCAACACACACATCTAAAGAGAAATAACACATTTCATGCATGCAATAATATTTAGGGTTACAACCCAGTAATCAATAAGAGCCATATCTCTTGGCCAAATACAAAATGAATTAATATACCAATATGAGCCATCATTTTTGGCTAACCAATATGACACATATAACAAAATACTAAGTCCCCTATACATGCCATACTTAAATGTGTTAAATCCACTATACCCCAAAAGATTTGTTGAAAGTGTGACTTGAGCTCCGACGTCTACAATCCCCGAGCTAGCTTGGTGATGCTGAAAGAAAAAGGAAAAGAGAGAGAGTAAGCATAAATCTTAGTAAGTCATGTGTAAATATTAAGCAAAATTGATCATGAAATTCGTGAATTAAACATATTATCAATTTCCACCACATTAGCATTTTACACATAATGAACATAGTGAGGATCGACAAAAAGTATCCTTGAACATCATACTTACCTTGCTCCTTCCTACTCATGCTAAATTTCCCATCATGAATCGAGTTCAATACTCATGAGGTTTACGTACATACCTATACCATATATATCTTGCCCATATTACTCCACTTCTTAATCATAATCTTGAATGGCCTGTTGAACCTCCTAGAATATTGAAGGACGTTCGAGATTATCATACACCAAATATAGTGCAAAAGCCATGTCCCGGACATGGTCTTACATGAGACCACGTATCGATGCCATATCCCAAATATGGTCTTATACAAAGTCTCATATCGGTGCCGATGCCATGTCCCAGACATGGTCTTATACAGGACCTCACATCGATGCCAATGCCATACCCCAAATATGGTCTTACATGGGATCTCATACTGATGCCAATGCCATGTCCTAGACATGGTCTTATATGGGATCTCTTATCGATGCGATGTCCCAGACATGGTCTTACACGAAATCACTTAACAATGCCGAAGTCATATCCCTGATATGGTCTTATACGGGATCACATCTTGATGCCGATGCCATGTCCCAGACATGGTCTTACACGGGATCTCATTTCGAATTCTGATGCCATGTCCCAGACATGGTCTTACACGAGATCTCATTAACCATGGTGTCATGATATTCGAACCTAAGCATTCCACAGGGTCACCCGGGACTTCCGAGATACAAAGCTATCATCACATTTTCATGGAATCATCACAAGTCAATTCCATCAAGGCATATATACATATTTCATATAATATGAAATATTAAACACATAATAATGAAATTTGTTGAATTACACACAAACTTACCTCGGTGCAAAATGTGTCAATTTGTGATTTAATCCACAACCTTGCCTTTTCCTCGGTCAAGGTCTATTCCTTGTCCCTCTTGATCTATAATAGCACATTTAGCTTATTTAATACATGCACTATTCAATTCATTCCAAAAATCACACTATGGCAAAATTACAATTTTGCCCCAAAGTTTCACATAATTACTGAATTGCCCCTAGGCTCGTAAAATGAAAAGTACCCCATTTTTCTCATTATCCAAGCCTAGCCAAATCATTTTCTCTCTTATACCAAACTACACTTTTCATTTATTCACACACTTACACATAGTTTTTACAACTTTTACAATTAGGTCATTTTTTTCAATTTCACCAAAAACCACCTAGTAAAAGTTGTTTATCACACATTTAACTTTCATATTCTTCCATTAGACATCAAAGCACAAGCTTGTCATTAATGGGTATATTTTTGGACATGAACCCTAGCTCAAATTAAGGGTAGAAATAGCTAAATCGAGCTACGAGGATTTCGAAAAAGAATATTAAAAATGGGGATAGGATGCACTTACTTTTGAGCTTGAAAGATAAAAGAAACCCTAGCTATGGCTTCATGAAAATTTTGGCCAAGGAGGATGGAGAAGAACACAAAATTTTCACTATATTTCCCTTTTAATTCTTTTAATAACCAATGGACCAATATGCCCCACTATTAAAACTTTGATATTTTATCCCTCCTATGATCATTTTTGTCAATGTGTAATTATTAAATAAGGACTTAAAATTTCAAATCTCATCACATTTAAGCCCCTTAATCAACTAGAACACATGTTTTTCACTTATTGCAATTTAGTCCTATTAACTTAATTGGACAACTTATCGATAAAATTTCTCATCAATATTTTCACACAGTTATTTAATCACACAGTAGACCTTAAAACTTTATCGATATGAATATTTCTATCTTGGATTTGTGGTTTCAAAACCATGGTTCCGTTTAGGCCCTAATTTTGGATGTTACAGTATGAATTCATTGGATACGAGTGACATGTTACTGGAATTACTGTTTTGGTTGAGCTTCTGCATTTGTTGCGGACTCACCACATCTCGTAAGAGCTTACCAATATATCAGCTCATAAGAGCTTACTATTTTCAGCTCATTGGAGCTTATCGTTTCAGCTAGAATGAGCTTACTGTTTAGCTCAATAGAGCTTACTGTTCAGCTTGATATGTAACGCCCAATTTTTGGGTTTTCTGTGTTTCTGTGTTTTTTTTTTTTAAATTTGGGTGTGTTCTGGTTGGTTAAAATATATATTTTAGTAGGTTAGTGGGCCTTTGGAAGGCCCAAACTTAAGTTAAATTCGTGGTAGTCTTCGGAATTTTGATTTTAAGAACAAGTGATGCAATTGGCGTTTGGGCTTTTAAGAGTAAAGGGGTGAAAGATGACACAAAAAGGAGTGTGGTGTAGTGGCAAGGTAGCGCCACTTAGGGGACAAGGAAGTGACGCCATAGAGGTAGCAAGGGGTCCAAGGTTCAAGTCTTGGCTCTTGCAATTTATTTTGGTTTTTTCTTTTCAATAACTCTGGAAGCAAGTAGGTGCGCTTTAAAGTTTAATGTGTTGGACTTATGACACAAATGAGTTGATGGCCTAGTGGTGGTGGTGTGATTTGGCATGTGAGAGGACTTTGGTTCGAATCCCTTGGCACGCAAAGGTTGATTATTTTGCTATGTTGGGACGGCAAGAGTTGGTGTTGGTTTTAAACTCTGATGATGGAGGGATCCCACATCGGGAAGCTAACATAAGAGTAGATGGAGAGCTGGCTTTAAATAGAGCAAACCATGAGGAGAGTTAGTATACCCTTCTGGGCTGATCCCTTTCACTTGGTGGCGTGCTCATTTGGGTTGGGCATCAGCTAAGAGTGTGGGAGTGCGGATTAACTGCAGTCTCCTAACAGGTGTGTATTTGTCATTACTCTAGCAGTAAGACGGCTATTTCGGGCCGCGATGGGCTGAAATGGGCCATGTAGTCCCAATGGGTTCGTAGGCCCAAGTGGATAAGTTGTAGAATTACTAAAATACCCCTGTAGGGTAGGACTACCGATTTACCCCTAGAGGGTAAAATGACTATTTTGCCCCTCGTGCGTAAATGACTAACTTGTGTTGGGTTAGTTGACGTGAATTTATGGTAGTTATCGTTAATTCGTAAGTCTAATGTGTTAGTGATCGATCGTAGGATTATCGCGTGGGAGATATCGTCATCAATCGTCATCAATCAGGTGTGTAAATGACACCCTCCCTTAGACTGAATCGGTAAAAGCCGAAATATCAAAACGTTGGTATTTTGTGAACTCGCGAGCGTGCGAGCGCTCGTGAGACAGTTGTTAATGAATATGGTGCATTTGGATGATTAGAGTGCAGAGTGTGCATTTTCGTGCACAATGGTATATTTGGGCTTAATGGGCCGAAAACGGGCCAATGGGCCAATAGGCCCACTTTGGTAAAAAGACGAGGTAAGTACTTCTGATTACTTGGTAAACGTTAGAATGAGCATGAAACCCTAGCAATAGGTAATAATTACTGAAATACCCTTGTACAAGAAAAATTATGAGTTTACCCCTAGGGATATTTTATTTTATCTGAAAAGCATGATGTTTTGTTTCTGTGTACGTATGCCATGACATATTATTCTGTTGCATGGGACATGGGTTTATATTGATGGAGGAAGCGTTCTGGCAGCCTCGCTGCAATCTAGTGGCCTCGCCACATATATATCTGTTCTGGTGACTCCATCACAATATCTCGCGACCTCATTGCCAATCCGTGGCTTCGCCACATATATAAACATATATATCTCTGCTCGTGGCCTCGCTACAATATCTCAGATCCGTGACTTGGTCACAATATCTATGACCTCCTTTGTAATTTCGTGGTGTGTAGCGGTTGGGTGGGTCGAGTAGTCTCCCCCACATGGTGTAAGGCTGGTACGGGGTGTTATGGATGGCTCTGGGTTGGGATTTTGCATTCATGATATATTTGTTTTGTATCCGCTATGGGCCTATGAGTTTCATTCGATTTTCATCTTTGGGCCAAGGCCCGAGATAAGTCCGACTCGAGGTTTGATCTGTTTTGGGCTATGGTTGGGTTATGTTACACATCGAGTTTACCAAACTCACCCTTTATTTTCATCTTTGCAGGAAATCCCCAACCATATTGGGCTTGGAGCTGTGAGGGATTGGGAGTGGCCACATCATCTACAAAGTTGGTTTTTCTAGGTTAGTTTATTTTTATTATTTTTATATTCGATTTAATTTTGGGTTTTAAGTTGTAATAAGGCATTATATAAATTTCTCTTTCCACTATCGTTTTTATTTTCGATTATATTTATACTATGTCGAAACCGCTAGTGTTAGGGTCATGCGGAGTTTTCAAAATTAATGAACGTTTTCAAGACTCAACAAGCACGACAAATGGATAGCCTAAAGATTGATAAACCGGCTTTTCATTCAATTGATGTTTTTACAAAGACCACCCTAATCACTTAAACCAACGAATGCATACTAAGTCGTAAGTCCATGTGACACGTCAGATCTGGCCATAACGTCTGGGCCGGGTCTGGGGTATTACACAATAGAGCTTACCGTTTCAACTCAATAGAGCTTACTGTTCATCATCTTAGGAAGAGCTTACCGATTATGGCTCGAAACAACATATAGATGATGAATTGACGGATTATTGACATTGTTCACTCGAGTATCCTCTAAAGTTCTAATAGGTTCAACGGGCTTAAATTCAGTTATTATGGATAAATTACAAGTTATAAGTGTTACTGATGTTATATGTATAATATGTGAATTTGGAATGATATAAAGTATTGTATTAATGGACGGTTTCATGTATTTTTACAATGACTAACATGTGATGAATACTTGTGGTTAGGTGTTGGTTAATTGAATTGATTACATTATTAGCATTGCTTTGATTATGTACAATGGTAAGTTTAATTTTGAATTATACAGACTTACTAAGCTATAAATCTTACTCTGTTTCTTTTTCCATGTTTTATAGAGGCTCGATAGCTCGCTTGTTTTGGACAAGTAGGAATTGCACATCACACAATCCAATCTCTAATTGATACTTTTGAGCTTGTAGATATTTGTAAATATGGCATGTATAGGCTAGTTTAAGATATGATAGTTATGTTGCTTAACATCATGACTTTGGTATGTTTTGTGTATAAGTTAAGCCATGTCATTTGGCTTATTTTGGTACTTTGTTTTGGATGAATTATGTTTTCAATTATGGTATTATTTGTCAAGGAAATGATGAAAAGAATTTATGCAAGTGAGTCTTGATTTGTAGATGTTAAATGAATGGATTATGCATGATGTTAAATGGGTATTTGGGCATGTAATTGTTAGGTTTTGATATGGCAAATAATATGTGTTGAAATTGTTATCTTGGTTGCCTATTGAGTTGTAAAATGTGGTTATCTATGCTTATGAATGCTTGTGTTTTTAGGGTGGCAAAATGGCTTTACAAATAGCCAATTTTTGTCCACATGGGCAGAGACATGGGCGTGTGTCTCAGCTGTGTGCGACACACAATCATATTACACAACCGTGTGTCCCCTGGGGTACCCTTTTAAACTAAAATAGTATACCCTATAGTTTTGACACGGTCTAGACCCACAGGCGTGTCTATTGGCCGTGTGCTTCACACGGCCTGACACATGGGCATGTGGTCGGCCGGGTGACCCAAGTCAGTAACCTCCCTAATTTTCTCGTGACCAAGGCATAGGGGCGTGTCTTCGGCCATGTGGTACAAGTCAGTATGTATGCCCTATTTTCACATGGCCTGCTCCTCGGGCATGTCTGGTGGTCGTGTAAGGCACACGGCCTATTCACACGAGCGTGTGACCTATGATTTCATGAAATTTTTCTAAGTGTTTGGAAATTTTTATATGTGATCGGTTTAGTCCCGAACCACTCTTAAGCTTGTTTTAAGGTCTAATAGACCTATTTAATGGAATTTGTGTATGTCAATGAGTGATATGTGATATTGAATGTTTGATAAATGTTATATTGTTTGGTAATGCCTCATAACCCTATTCCAGCAACGGATACGGGTTATAGGTGTTACATTCTTTCTTGAATATAGGGGCAATCTCGACACAAAATCCATAGTCATTCTATCCCATTTCCACTTGAGAATCATAATCGACTGCAATAAATCAGACGATACCTGATGCTCAGCTTTAACTTCTTGACAAATCAAACATTTAGAAACGAACTCTAAAATATCTCGTTACATACCTTGCCACCAACAAAACTATTTTAAGTCGTTTTACATTTTCGTGCTTCCCGGATGTATAGATAAACGACTTTTATGTGCTTCGTTCAAAATCATTTGAATCAACTCCGAATTTCTTGAAACACATATTCGGTCTTTGATTCTTAAACAATCATCAACATCAACTTGAAATTTTAAATCAGGGTTCGAATCACATTGGGCTCATTTTGCTAACATTTCATTATCAACTTTCTGAGCTTTGCAAATCTGTTGTAAAAATAACGGTCTCGCTTTCAACTTAGCTACAACTGAGCTGTCGTCAGATAGAGCCAACTGAGTATTCTTTGCACGAAAAGCAAACAAATATTTTCAGTTTAATGCATCAGCAACAACATTTTCTTTTCTCGAATGGTAGTCAATCACTAGCTCGTAATCTTGTAGCAATTCTAACCATCTCCGTTGTCATAAATTCAAATCTTTCTGAGTCATCAGATATTTTAAACTCTTTTGATATGAATAAACATGACATTTCTCACCGAAAGATAATGGCGCCAAATCTTCAACGCAAACACAATAGCTGCTAACTCCAAATAGTGCGTCGGGGAATTCTTCTCATGCGGCTTCAATTGTCTTGAGGCATAAGCTATTACTTTGCTTTCCTGCATCAAAACGCAGCCCAGACCATTCAACGATGCATCACTAAATACTACAAACTCTTTACCTGATTCAGGTTGAGCTAACACTGAAGCTTCAGTCAATAAAGGTTTTAACTGCTCAAAACTTTTCTAACATTTATCTGACCACTCGAACTTAACATCTTTTTGAAGCAATTTCGTCATCGGATTTGCAATCATCGAGAAGCCTTTCACAAACCGTCTATAATAGCCAGCTAGTCCTAGAAAACTATGGACTTTAGATACATTTCTCAGAGGCTTCCAATCTATTATTGCAGAAATCTTACTCAGATCGACTCGGATACCCGCAACTGACACTATATGACCTAGAAAACCAACCTCATGCAACCAGAATTCACATTTACTCACCTTTGTATATAACTGCTTATCACGCAAAGTCTACAATACAATTCTCAAATGCTCAACATGTTCTGTTTCATCTCGTGAGTAAATTAAAATGTCATAAATGAACACAACTACAAATCGATCTAGGTAGGGTTTGAAAATCTAGTTCATTAAGTACATAAAGACAGTAGGTGCATTTGTTAGTCTAAAAGGCATAACTAAGAATTCATAATGACCATACCTCATTCTAAATACGGTCTTTGGCACATTAGAATCTTTAACTCGCAACTGGTAATAACCCGATCTCAAATCTATCTTTGAAAACATTGTAGCCCCTTTGCGAGTGTCCCTTTCTGTTGTTCTTTATAAGCTTCTTTTGGCATAAGTTTGCTTCCGCTGTTCGATTGGTGCCTTGGAGGAGTTCTTAAAGAATCCTCATTCGAGTAAAGGCTAACTTGGGCGAGTTTGAACGAGCAAATCGCCTAAGGCCACACGGATTGCGAGACGAAAGGTCTAGCCCCGTGACAAGTGGTATCCGAGCCAGTGTTTGAACCAAGTGATAGCCGAAGCTGTTGGTTCGAAGGCACCGTTGGGATGTCGAAAGAAGAGTCCGAACAAAGATTGGTGAGAAAAGGTTTGAGGGAGATGCTGTTGGCAGTAGAGGAACGTGTGGGTAAACTCGAGGGATCCATGGAGGATGTAAAGGAGGCACTCGATGGGTTCGAGGGTCACATAGACAACTGGAAGGATCAGTCCAGAGACTATGTAAAGATGTCTCTTAATTCGACCATGGATAAGGTAAATGAGTTGTTTGATTCACACAAAGATAAACCATCGGAGACGACAGAATGATGCTCTTGAGGCCATGATGATGGCTTTGAAGGAGGAAACAATGGCCACGACGTTGGCTTTGAGCACAAGAATAGAGGAGCTCGAGGTAGAGCTGGACTGATCAAGCAAATCATCTATTCTGGGCAAATGATATTTATTCTTGATCGTCACTTTGTTAAGCTATCGATAGTCTATACACGTTCTCATCATGCCATCTTTCTTTTTCACAAACAATACGGGAGCACCTCAGGGCGAGAAACTCAGTCGTCCAAATCCTCCATCTGTCAACTCTTACAACTGAGATTTCAATTCTTTTAACTCTGTCGGAGCCATTCTGAATGGAGCTATCGATATAGGAGTCGTTCACGGCACTAATTCAATACCAAATTCAACTTCTTCAATAGGTGGTAATCTTGGCAATTCTTCAGAAAACACATCCAGATATTCACACACGACTGGCATTGATTCGATCTTCTTTTCAATCACTTTCGTATCAAGCACATAAGAAAAATAAGCTTTACAACCCTTTCTCACATATTTCTAAGCTAACATTGATGAAATCACTACTGGTAAACCGTTCAAATCATCTAACTCAATCCGAATAATCTCATTATTATAACATCTCAGATTAATCATCTTTCCTTTACAATTCACAATAGCATCATGCAATGTTAGCCAATCCATACCCAGAATTATATTAAATTCATCAAATGGTAACAACATCAGATAAGCCGAAAAACAGAAATCTCGAATCATCAACAGATAGTTCTTGCACACTTTATCAACCAACACACACTTACCTAAGGGGTTCGATACTCTAATTACAAATTCAGTAGACTCTGCAGGCAAAGTCTTACTGGATACTAAATTTACACATATATATGAATGAGTTGATCATGGATCTTTCAATGCAATAACTTTAGTATCATAGAGAGTAAAAGTACCGGTAATAACATCTATGCTTCTTTGTGAGCTCGAATAGTGTAGGCTCGTGCAGGTGCTTTGGCTTCAGACCTCACAGCAGAGTTTTTGGTCGTTCTTTGACTACCACTCATATTAACAGCATTTCTTGGGGGTCTACCTCTAGTTACAGTGTTACTCAGCCTCGTGTTTTGTATTGTATCTTACTCAACTAACTCAGGACAGTTACAAATAAAATGATCTAATGATCCACATTTAAAACAGGCCCGATCATTCAATCTACAATCACTGATATGCCATTTTCCACAATGTTTACACTCATGTCAGTTTTGTCTCACATTGCCAACACTAGCAATAGATGTAGCTTGAGCTTTAGAATTCACAGGTTACTTTTCACGATCCCTATTTGAATGTCCCACAGATGCATTAAAATGATAAAACGAGTCTCAGAATTTCTTCAATACAGACTAATAAGATTTACTAGTTGATCTCTTTCGTGAATCTTTTACTTTAAAATTAGCTTTTCTCTTTTCTTTATTGAGATCATCAGCTTTACAAGCCCTTTCAACCAAAATAATGAATTCTTTCAATTCAAGAATCCCAAATAACAATTTTATATGCTAGTTCAGTCCATCAACGAACCTTTTACACATGATCTCCTCAGTAGAAACATATTCCCAGGCATACTTGCTTAAACGTACGAATTCTCTTTTGTACTCAGTGACAGTCATCCAGCCTTGTTTCAATTCTAGAAACTCTTTAGGTTTTTGGTTAAGAAATCACTGACTTATATACTTCTTTTGGTACTCGGATTGGAAGAACTCCCAGGTGCCCGTTCTCTAGGTACCACAGATGTCAACGTATTCCACCAATGGTACGCATTATCTCTAAGTAAAGATACTACACATTTGATACATTCTTTAGGAGTGCAGGATAATTTATCGAATACTCAGATAGTATTCTCGAGCCAAAACTCAGCTCTCTCAGCATCATTATCAACGGTAGCCCTGAATTCCTCAGCCCCATGTTTACGTATCTTAACTACTGGCGGCTTACTCAATCAAATCAGATCTATCACTTATGGTACAACTGGGATTTGTTGAGGAATAGGCGGGGTGGAGGTTGTTGAGCTGCCGGATTCATTCGAACGAACTCTGTGCACCATTCACTCATCATTTGGAAGAAGAATTGCTTAGCCTCTCCCCCTTGACTACTTGAAATTGGCCTAGAATCAGCTGACGTTGCCCCTCAAGCGGGAGCGGGCGTATTACTTTCCACATCATCAGTTAAAACTCGATCAGGATCCATTACTATATGAAAAAAACATTTTAACAGTCAAGAATCATCACACTATCGCAGTTTATATATATGGCATATATAACTAGACTTTCACTTTCTACGTTAGTCCTAGAATCGACTAAACCATACTCTGATACCAATAAAACGTAACACCCCTAGCCTGTATTAGTCACCAAAATAGGGTTACGAGGCATTACCAGATAATACACATCATTCACATACATTTATTCATTTGTAATCAATATCTATTCAACTCATCCACATTGTCCCTTATAAGGTCCTACAAGACCTTAAAAAATGCTTAAAAGTGGTTCGGGACTAAACCGATAACATTTGCAAACTTTGGGAAACTTATAAAATTTTCAATCATTTAAGGGTCACACGCCCGTGTGAATAGGCCGTGTGGCTCACACAGCTACCAGACACACCCATGTCATAGGCCGTGTGAAAATAAGACATACATTCTAACTTGCACCACACGGCCAAGGACACGCCCATGTAACAGGCCATGTGAAAACAGGAGGGCTTACTGACTTGGGTCACATGACCGGCCACACGTCTATGTGCCAGCCTATGTGTCATACACGGCCAGCAAACACGCCGTGTGTCTAGGCCGTGTCAAACCTGTAGGGTATACTGACTTAATTCGAAAGGTTACCCCAGGGGACACAATTGTGTAGCATGACCGTTTGTCACACATGGCTGAGACACACGCCCGTGTCTCTGCCCATGTGGATAAAAATAGGCTATTTGTAAAGCCAATTTGCCACCCTTTTCTCAAGCACACCTAACAACCAATATGGTACCATTTCAATACATTTATAGGCTGCCAAAACATGCCAATTCATACACATTTCATGCCATTTATAAACCATTCTCTTAACTACTCAAATCTATAACCAAAAACATACCAAATCAATATGCCAAAATCATCAAACTTACATAATTTCTAAATGCATTTCCTCATCATCTTATCATCTGTTTCATGCTTCAAATCATACCATTTCATCATCTCAAAACCAAGCCACAACATATCATCATTCAAACATTAACTCACCAAATGACAACTAGTTACTTGAGCAATCGTATAACCATACCAAAAAAACCAAAACATATGACAACTTATACATCATGAATTACTTACCAAACATCTAATTCAAGCCAACTTAAATGGCCATACACACCAACATTTACATCATTTCACAAGCCAATACAAATGACAAATATCATATCTTAAAACTTATCATCAAACTACTAGCCTATACATGCCATATACCATATTTACAAAGCTTCAAAAGTACCAACAAGATGATCGATAGTGTGATGATATTTCCCGACGATCCTCGAGTCCGAGCTAGCTTCGATAATCTATAAAATAGGGAAAAAACACACAAAGTAAGCTTTAAAAGCTTAGTAAGCCATATACAAATAAAGTCATCATATGAATATTTGCATATCAATTCAAATATGCTAAGCATAGCTAAACACATACAAGTTGACAAACCTTTCTCATTGTATACATATTCAATATCATAATTGAATTCATCAAATACTTCCCTTTTCAATACTCGTGCTAATATCGTACATACCTGAGTCACTTAACTCATTTACACATTCTTTCTCGACTTGACTTTGTCCATTGAATCGTTCGGAATCATTAAGGATACTCGGCAATCACATATAGCTCGTACAATGCCATATCCCAGATATGGTCTTACATGTTATCACATATCGATGCCACTGTCCCAGACAGGGTCTTACACGAAATCAATTAACGATGCCAATGTCCCAGACATGGTCTTACACGTAATCACAATACAATGCCAATGTCCCAGACATGGTCTTACATGTAATCACATCTCGGTAACCTAATGTCATGACATTTGTATCGTATACTATTCCTAAGGTTTATACGGGACTTTCGGATATCATAACATCATTGATTCTTGCTTATATTTACTCGTTCAACATTCATAGTAGCTCAAGGATAAATAAACATATATAATTCAATTTAAAGACATTTATTTGCATATGAACTTACCTCAGTTGAAGAAATAACTAAACTAGTCGATTAATTGAGTACTTTGTTCTTGCCTCGATCTAAGTCTGATTTCTTTCGTTCTTGATCTATATATATTCAAAATTAATCCATTTAATCAACAACTCAATCAATTTCATCCACAAACACATATTTAAGCCAATTTGCACTTTGGCCCTAAATTTTCACATTTCCTACAATTTGTCCTTATTTCAATAAACACAAGAATTACACCAATTCATTACAAACCCATGTGTGTCGAATTTCATATAGGTCCCTAGCAGCCCAAAACTTTCATTTATTTCACATTTCAACCCCTAAAATTTACACATTTCTCAATTTAATCCCTAATATGTAGTTTTACTCAAAATCACTTTACAAAACATGTATATCAAACAACAAACATTCATATTTCATCATCAACATTCAAAAACATCAAGATATCATCAATGGAATTTTAAAAAATCACCAACAAACTCAAAAATTAAGGTAGGGGCTAGCTAGTACACAAAGCAACAATCACAAAAACATAGAAATCATCAAAAATCGAGCTAAAACCGTACCTTAATCAAGGAATATGCTAGCCGAATATCAAAGCCCTAAAATGGCTTCTTTTTCTTTCTCAATTTCGGTTGATTGCAAGAAAGATGAACACAAATTACATTTGTTTTTATTTTATTATACTTAATACATATTTTTCCATTTTACCCTTAATAAAACCATTATAAAATCACCTAATATATACCAATTTATGTCCATTCCCACTATAAATGGTCTAATAACAACATAAGGACCTTTCATTTAATAAGCCATGTCAATTAAGTACCTTAAACAAGTAGAATGCAACTTTTTCATTTTACGCGATTTAGTCTTTTTTCTCAAATTGAGCTATTAAACGATAAAATTAGCTCACGAAATTTTCACACATATATAATCACATGCTATAAGTACTAAAAATAATATTAAAATAATTTTATGACCTCGAATTTGTGGTTCTGAAACTACTGTTCTGATTTAGCTAAAATCGAGATGTTACATGAAGTGCAGAAAATATTTCCTAAAAATAAAAATTCCTAAATAATTATGCAATTATAGCTATAACAGACCTCTCCTAATATATTTAAAATATCTTTCCTATAAATTCAATTTCAATATTCTCACTTATTCAAGATTTTAAATACAATTATTACTTTCTATAAGGAATTCATCTTGTCACATGATTTCTTTACACGACAACCTCAATATAGCAAACTAAACTGCCAAATATAACATCATGCCACAATTTGAATGGAATTCACTCATAAAGCTAAGATTTTTAACTAAATAGATGGATGGAGCAAACAACTACCTCCTTAGCTACTCGCCTAACACTTCAGTAGAGTGTCCCTAAATTATTATTAACAAGTTTTTTTCAAACACTCTTATTTGAACTCATTTTTCTGATCAATAATATGATGGAGCAAACATAGCATTACTGACCTACTAAATAAATTCAAACATTGAAGTGTAGAACTATTGTTAAGATATTCCTTATCATTTACAAATGGCTTATTGAATTTAGAATTAAGAAATTCTAGTTGCATTAATAGAATCCTACTACAGACTTAATTGCATTGATACTTAGGTTGTTCTACTTTTAAGAATCAATTTTCAAATAGTTTCCTAAGCTAAACAGACCTAACTACTTGAACAATTTTCTAAATTAATCAAAGAATTATTATCCTCATCGAATATCATAGAAAATATATATATACTTAGCAAAGTTTGGCAATTGTTTGGAAATTGCATGTCATGGCAAAGAAAATGAAAAGACAACAAATATTAACATACATATCTAATGCAACCTATATGCACAACACACCTCTAAACCTAGGGATGCATTGTCCTCAATGTAGAAAAATGAAAAATGTTAGAGAATACATATTTACAAATATAGAAATGCAATTATAGAGAAAAATGAATGCAAGAATTAGAAATAAAAGCTTGGACAAAATGTTTGTTACTCTTAAATTTGTTTGGTAGACTTCTTGGCGGCACATTAGTAACGCTGATGCCTCTCTAATTCACCACTCTCAACTGGGATTGTTTTTCCAGCAGTTGTCTTGTAACGCTTCCTTTTACACTGACCAATAGGCACCTCATCTTCTGAATTAGAGTCTAATTTCATGAGTTCATTTATTAGTTGATAAACTACACATTTTTGTACGATCATAGGAGCTTTCGATCTTGGTGTGGTGGTAGTGGTAGTATTGGCAGGTGCAAGAGCTTGAGTCACATCATCATCTTCCTTCTCAGATTCAACATGAACATATTCGATTTTCTCTACTTCTCCTTCTTGTTCAATGGTCTGCTTCTCTGCAGGAAGTTCTTCACCTTCATCATCATCCTTCTCGGGATCTAGCAACAACTCCTTAGGAAAAGTAGGGAATTCGGGCATCGAACGAGTAAAGTTCTTTTGAAGGGACTTCTTAATAGCTTTATCCCTCCATCTAACATAGCCCCAAAATATGGCCATTTCCTCTTGAGCCTTGCCAAGATCAATAGTCATCAATTATTGCTGCTTTTCTAGTTTCTAAAGTTGTTGCTACAAGGTCTCTAGGGACTCAAGGGCTTTCTGCTCAAATGCAGTCTTAGAGGTTGATGGAGTAACATCAGTGGGCCTGGGTGGAGAAGATGCCGGAGAGGAATCTGAATGTCGTGGCAGTTCCTTGCCAAAAAAATTTAAAGCAATGTGCTTATTAATGGCACCTTTGTTAGGGGTTTGTTTTTCATTAACTTGAAGAAGAACTTTGACCTTCTGACAAAGTGCGGTTATAAGCGACAGAAAGTTCAAAGCATCGGCATTTTTTAGGGCATAATGATGGACCTCTTAAAAGATCATATTCCCAACATTTATCTTTCATCCCATTATAATCAAGTGAAGGAGCAACAGACATTCGTTCGAGATTATAGAATTGTGGGTAGATGGAATGAGAAAATTTTTTAGGAAATGATACCAGACCCTACAGTGGGGCTTCAAAGTTACCCTACCAATGGTGTAACAATCATTCCTTGAGACCGTCCACTTGGTTCCCTCTACACAGACATCAGTGAGCATGTGATTTAATTTTTCTGTTGTCATATCTTGAGGAAATCAACATGTTCATCTGGACCATCAGACGACCTGTATTGTGTATTTATAGGCTTAGCATCAAACAGTACTGAGGCACCTCACACATAGATAAAGGCATTTTTAGAAGAAGTAAGATGAGCATAGAACTCCTTTACCACTTGAGGGAAAACATCATTCGGATGGAGACAGAAAATCTGCCATCCATGTTGCTCCACAACAGAGGAAATGGCTTTAGTATAGCCCATAAAAAGGTCATCATGAAAATGAATTCCTTTTTCCATGCATAGAGGTCATTTGGAGATGTTTTGGTGGTACTTACTTTTTGCTGCCTTATTGAAGAATGTACGCGGCTGTGTAGCAGTAGAAGTGGATGGTACTTGATGAGCCATGGTAACGAAGATGATAACTGTAAGAGTGAAAAGATGAGACCTTTAATAAGTTTGGGAGGAAATAGAGAGCAAAATATCAGAAAAATAAAGTGAAGGTAATGGTGAAGAGGAAACTAAATCGACTACGGTCAAAATGTAAAGGTAAAGAATCTGTGACGTGGGTGGTAAGATTGGCCTTAATCATGGTCTGACAGAAGTAACAGTAAATATTTAAGCGGGAAAATTTAACATATTGAGTAAATTGAGTAAACTAAAAAAATTACTAATAAAATGAGTTGAATTGAGGCCGAGAAACCTGCGCAGTAACTTACCTGGACAAAAAGAATATAGAAGTTAGTGAAATTTATTGATTCAACTGAAATAAGGAGATGAAAAATTAAATAGTTAAATAAACTGTGCAACTGAGAAGTATTAATTAGTTTGAAAAAATGATGGATGTTTTATCTCGAAGTATAGGAGTGCCAAAGTAATGCTTTAACTGTTGGCCATTGACTTTGAAAGTAGATCCATTTTGTTTATCTTTGACATCTACTACTCCATTAGGATATACCTGAACAGTATTGAATGGACCTAACCATTGAGACTTTAATTTTCCAAGAAACAATTTAAGCCTGGAATTGAAAAGTAAGACTTGTTGGCCAGGAACAAATTGCCATTGGAAAATTTTTCTGTTATGCCATCATTTGGTATTTTCTTTATATAGCTTGGCATTTTCATAGGCTTGAGTTCAAAATTCATTCATCTGATTCAGCTCCAGTAAGCGATTATTTTTTAGCAGATTTCCAATCCATATGGAGTTTCTTGATTGCCCAGAATGCCTTGTGTTCCTGTTCAGCAGACAAGTGGCATGGTTTACTGTAAACAAGCTAGAAATGTGGCATACCCAAAGCTGTAAACAAAGCTTGATCCAGTCTTGCTGAACAATCTTTTTGGTCAGGATTGACTACCTTTTCCAAAATTTGTTTAATCTCTCTATTAGAGATTTCTACTTGTCCATTCATCTAGGGATGATATGCCGTGGCAATTTTATGTTGCACCCGATATCTATTAAGAGAATTGGTAACTAACTTGCAATCGAAGTGGGAACCTTCATCACTGATTAACATATGAGGGGTACCAAACCAGATAAAAATATTTTTATGAAGAAATTTCAATACCAATTTGGCATCATTTGTGGGTAGAGCAGCAGCTTCAACCCACTTGGAGACGTAGTCAATAGCGACCAATATGTAGATATTACCCCTAGAGGATGGAAATGGCCTTATGAAATCAATTCCCCACACATTAAAGAGTTTCACTTCTAAAATATTTTGCAAGGGCATTTCATATCTCCTGGATAGATTTCCAGTCCTTTGACAACGATCACAAGCCTAATAGAATTCGTGAGCGTCTTTAAACATTGACGGCCAATAAAAACCAGACTAGAGAACTTTTGTAGCAATTCTCATACCCCCAAAGTGGCCTCCATATGGTGTTGAATGACAGTGATACAGAATATTCTAAATTTCATCATCTAGAATACATCTTCTAATGATTTGGTCTATACACTATTTGAATAAGGATGGCATATCCTAGTAGTACTGCTTAACATTGAGGAGGAATTTCTTTCTTTCTTGACTAGAAAGCTCGGGTGGCAGCAATCCACTGACCAAGAAATTAACAATGTCAGCATACCATGGTAATGCCATGGCAACAAGCAACTACTCATCAAGGAATTCATCTTTAATCAGCTAAATATTACCGTCTTCATTCCATGCTTCCTGGTGTGATAAATGATCAGTCACTTGATTGTTTGTGCCTTTCCTATCTTTAATTTCTAGATCAAATTCTTACAGCAGCAATATGCATCGAATTAATGTAGGTTTAGCATCTTTCTTGGTCACCAAGTGATTGATAGCAGAGTGATCCATATACAACGTGACTTTAGTGCCAACAAGATAAACTCTGAATTTGTCAAAGGCAAATACTTCAGCTAATAGCTCCTTCTCAGTGCTGGTGTACTTTAGTTGCGAATCTATCAGTGAACGGCTAGCATAGTATATAACATGGAATACCTTGGCTTTTCTTTGTCCCAGGACTGCTCCTAACGCAAAGTCACTTTCATTACACATTAGTTCGAATCGTAAGGTCCAGTCTGGTGCAATAGTTATTGGTGCTGTGACCAATCGCTTCTTCAGTTCGTCAAATGCTTGCAAGCATAGCCCATCAAAATTAAAAGATTTATTTTGTTTCATAATAGTATAAAGGAAATAGGTTGTCCGATTGTCGTGATTAGTACAACGAAATTGGTGGGATTGACTCTTCCTTGCAATTTTGGCTCGAGATTGTATTGTCGTAAAAAATATGAGGCTCCTACAAAGAAAAACTAAACATACAATATATAAAATAAAATCCTAATTAAACTAAATAAAAATCAACCAAAATTAAAATAAGTCTTAAAAATATAAATCCAAAATAAAAATTAAAAATGTTTTAGAATTAGTCAGAATCAAGTTTTGACTCATCCATACAGGGCTTTGCCCCTCACACGATCCACTTACACTTTAATAGCTCACCTTCCTGAAGTTTGGGTCGAGTTGTGATGGCTCGGGTCGCGGATCACCATACCATTCGTTAATGAGCAGTCTGGTTAAAATACTCGCTTGTAATCTGATGGCATGATCAGGGTCTCCTCCTTGTCATCATCATCATCATCCTCTCATTCATTGTCTTCCTTGCCCGACAGTGGAAATCTCTCGAACGTATTTGGAAATGGCGTTGGCACTGGCCATCCATTATGTTCTTCAATGCGAATCAAAATATCACCCATGTCTTCCATCATGTCTACCACTCCAAGATGGGCATGTCTTTGGCATTTGAGCTTTACTCTTTCTCTTGGTTGGCCCTTGGGGATCATACAGAGCTTTTCCCAATCGTTTGATTCGATTATGTCTCTCTTCTCACTCATCAAAGATGCTAAGGGCTTGAAACCTCTCTCTTGAATACGAAATTTTCATTGAATGGTTCAAAGATGAATTCTGAGCTCCCTTTTTCTACGAACGATGAAGGGAATGCAAATTTCTGATGAGTGGAATGTTAAAGGGTTATAGGTTACTTGTGGAGGTTTGGAGGTTGGCGACTGCTAAAGATAATATAAATGGTCATTTAGGGTATGACTTGCCGTGCAAACTTGGGGTAGGTTTCAGAAGATCACATTGAACTAATAATGAAAAGTTTCTAAAAATGGCCTTTGTGGTGTGACACAATAGGAATTTTTCCTATATTTTTGCCTCGAAGTAGTTGTGTCGTGCCACAAGGTATGCATGGCATGACATGACTCTAATTTTTCATATTTCTTGATTCGAAGTGTATGTGTGTGTGTTGCACCATAAATTTACAATGTTGTGACACGACTACAATTTAACCTCCAGTATTTGTCAAAATTTGTCAGTTGTTTGTAGTTTCCTCCAAATTAATCCTAGCTTTTCCATTGCTCTCGAAAACCTATTTTCTTCCAATTCTAGCATTAAATTAAAAATCTAGATCATAAAATCTATTTAACAATAAAAAACAACGAAAAATAGAATTTATCAAACAAAATTTAAAAGAGAAGTCCTTTTTCAAAGTCGAGATGATCTGAATCGCCACCAAGAAAGAACTTCCAACTAGTCCTCGAAACTTTGGTCCATCATTTGATCGTCTGTCAAGAAATATAAACCAACATCCTCAGTCGATTCCAATGAATCGCCTTATCTTCAACCGACACGACATCTACATCATGTGCCACTTGGTGTCTAATCCAATCCAACCCCAAATCATTTTTCAGGGTATTATTGTCTCCAGCTTCCTCCCCTCCATATCTCAACAAGATTTGGTTGCTCAAGCTTTATCTTCATCGTCAAACAAAAATGAGAAAAAAGTCGCCAATTTCTTCACTAGCACCTCTTTGGTTATGGCCAGAAAGTGTACTAGCTTGTCTACACTTGCATTCAGAATCAGCTGAAGCTTGAAATTAGTTGTTAGTTTTGTTTCTACTTCTACATCTAAATCTATGTTAATCTAAATCTAAACCCTAAACCCTAAACTAGAGGGGTTACTAACTTGTGTCACACGGCTGGCCACACATCCATATGCCAGTCTGTGTGCCACACATGACCAGTAGACACGCTCGTGTGTCTAGGCCGTGCGAAACCTATAGGGTATACTAACTTAATTCGAAAGGGTACCCCAGGGGACACATGGCTGTGTAACGTGACCGTGTGTCGCACACAGTTGAGACACACACTCATGTCTCTACTCGTGTGGACAAAAATAGGCCATTTTCCAAGCCAATTTGCCACCCTTTTTCTCATGCACACCTAGAAACCAAAATGGTACCATTTCATTACATTTATAAGCAGCCAAAACATGTCAATGCATACACAATTCATACCAACTATCCTCAACCATTTCAACTACTCAATTCCATATTCAAAACATACCAAATCATTATGCCAAAATCATCACAACTTACATAACTTCTAAATGCATTTACTTATCAAATTATCATCTATATCATGACAAAAAATGCATCATATCATCATCTCAAATCAAACCATAACATAAGACATATATACATCAAATATATCACTTATCAAACACATAATTCAAGCCAACTTAAATGGCCATACACACCAACATTTACAAGCCAAATCTCATGGCTAAAATCAATATTTCAAAGCATACCAAGATCACACTTGCCCATACTTGCCATATACCATATATACAAGGCTTCAAAAGTACCAACAAAATGATTGATAGTGTGATGACATTTCCCAACGATCCCTGAGTCCAAGCTAGCTTCGATAATCTATAAAACATAGAAAAATAACACACAGTAAGCTTCATAGCTTAGTAAGCTCGTAAGTGATTAACTCAATTCATCAAATAAATGTAATACAACCATTTTCACATTACCAAATCAAAATTACATTAACTACAAACCTTTCTTATGTCTCAAAACATGATCCAATAATAATCTCATTGAACTTTCTCGATGTAATATTCGAATAAGTTCTGTACGTACCTGTACCACCTCATACTAACCTCTTTTTGAACTACATCATTCATTACTCGTTAAACCATTTGGAATAGAATTTGGATACTCAAGATCTCAATCGATAAGTACCTATACCATGGCCCGTAGCCAAATCAAGGTAACTTATCCCCGAGTACCTATACCATGGCCCATAGCCAAATCAAGGTATTATTCGCACCTGAAGTGCCAATATCGTGGCCCGAAGCCAGCTTATCTGATATGCATGGCCCGAAGCCAAATCGGCATATCAACTTATAACATTTCACAAATATCCAATTCTATTCCTAAGGTTCAATCGAGCTTTCACACCTCTCATTTCTATCATCGAATGCATTTGTAGAGTAGTTTTCACTATTCAACATTATCTATAATCTCATAATCATAGTTTATGCGATATCAAAGCATTTAACATGCATTTATAATGAAATTACCACATACGAACTTACCTTGTACTTGGAATTGACGAATCGGATCGATTACTCGATAACTTTTGATTTTCCCCGATCTAAATTTGAATTCTTTCCTTCTTGATCTATATGTATTTAAAATTAACACATTTAATCACCAACTCAATCAATTTCTTCCACAAACACAAATTTTAGAAAATTTACACTTTGGCCCTAAACTTTCACATTTTTTACAATTTAATCTCTATTTCAAAAATACACAAAATGCACACAATTAAATCCAATCACATTCTAGCGGAATTTCATAGGAACCCCTAGCAGCCCAAAACTTTCATCTATTTCACATTTCAACCCTTCAATTTGTAAATTTCACAATTAAATCCTTATTTGACATTTTTGTCAAAAATCACTTTACAAAACATGTATATTAAACACCAAACTTTCATATTTCATCATCAACATTCAAAAACATCCAACTATCATCAATGGTGTTTTACAAAATCACCAACAAACTCAAAAATTAAGGCACAAGCTAGCTAGTACTCAAAGCAACGATCACAAAAACATAAAAATCATTGAAAATCGAGCAAAGAACATACCTTAATCAAGATCAATGTGTGCCGAATATGTGAGCGCTAAATGGCTTTCTTCTTTCTCTATTTTCAGTTCAAAGAAACAAAGATGAACATGTTTTGATCTTATTTATTTATTTATTATTCATTATTTTATTTAACTACAAAATTAACCTTAATTAAAAGCCACCAAATTTCATATTATTAAGCCCATTTATGTCAAATTCCACTATCAATGGTCTAATTACAACATAAGGACCTTTCATTTAATAAGCCATAGCAATTAAGCACTTTTAACTTATAGCATGCTACTTTTGCATTTTACGCGATTAAGTCTTTTTTCTCAAATTGACCTATTAAACGGTAAAATTAGCTCACGGAATTTTCACACATATATATTTACATGTTATAAACACCAAAATTAATATTAAAATAATTTTATGAACTACGATTTGTGGCTCCGAAACCACCATTCTGATTTAGCTAAAATTGGGCTGTTACGACTCTCCTCCCTTAGGGATTTTTGTCCTCAAAAATCTTACTAGTGAATAGGTTTGTATATTTCTTTCTCATAGCATCTTCGGGTTCCCACATAGCTTCTTCAACCCCATGTCGATGCCATAATACTTTCACTAATGAAATTTTTATTTCTCAGCTCTTTGATCTCACGAGCTAAAATTTGGACCGATTCTTCACTATTCGATAAATCTGACTGAATTTCTACTTCGGTCGAGGAAATAACATGCGAAGGGTCAGATCGGTATCATCGAAGCATCGATACATGAAATACATTATGTATCTTTTCTAACTCAGACGGCAGTGTTAGCTGATAAGCCACTGGTCCAATTCTCTCGATAGTCTCATACGACCCGATGAATCTCGAACTTAATTTGCCTTTACGACCAAATCGAAGTATTTTCTTCCATGGAGATACTTTCAAAAACACTTTATCCCCAATCTAAAATTCAATATCTTTTCGTTTTAGGTCTGCATATGATTTCTGACGATCTGATGCCGCTTTCAAACTATCACGAATCCCTTTCGCATTTTCTTCAGTCTCTCTAATCAGATCAACCCAGTGGATCTTATTCTCGCTAAGCTCAATCTAATACAATGGTGTTCTACATTTACAACTGTATAAAGCTTTGTACAGTGCCATCTTTATACTCGATTGGAAGCTATTGTTATACGCGAATTCAATCAATGGAAAATACCATTCCCATGTACCTTCGAACTCAAGAATGCAACATCTCAACACATCCTCGAGCATCTGAATGACTCGCTCGGATTGACCATCCGTCTGCGGGTGAAATGCAGTACTAAAATGTAGTTTTGTACCTAGTGCATCTTGCAGTTTCTTCTAAAATCGTGATGTAAACCTTGGATCTCTATCCGAAATAATAGAAATAGGTACCCCATGTAATCGAACAATCTCTAAAATGTACAGCTCAGTAAGCTTGTCAAGTGAATAATCCAAACGCACTGGAATGAAATGAGTCAATTTTGTCAATCGGTCAACAACAACCTAGATTGCATCTTTCTTTCTCGGAGATAGGGGCAAACCCGAAACAAAATCCATAGCCACTCTATGCCATTTCCACTCAGGAATCATAATCGACTGCAATAAACCAAATGATACCTAATGCTCAGCTTTAACTTGCTGACAAATTAAACATTTAGAAACGAATTCTGAAATGTCACATTTCATGCCATGCCACCAATAAAGCGGTTTCAAGTCATTATACATTTTCACACTTCCCAGATGAATAGATAAACTACTACTATGTGCTTCGTTCAAAATCACCTAAATTAGCTCTGAATTTCTCAGAACACATATTCAACCTTTGAATCTTAAACAGTCATCAGCGTCAACTTGAAATTTTGAATCAGGGTTCGAATCACATTGAGCTATTTTATCTAACATTTTATTCTCAATTTTTTGAGCTTCATAAATCTGCTGTATAAACAATGGTCTCACTTTCAATTCAGCTACAATTGAGCCGTCATCAGATAGAACCAACTGAGTATTCATTACACGTAGAGAAAACAAAGATTTTCAGCTTAATGCATCAGCAACAACATTTTCTTTTCCCAGATGGTAGTCAATTACTAGCTCGTAATCTTTTAGCAATTCTAACCATCTTCGCTGTCTCAAATTCAAATCTTTCTGAGTCATCAAATATTTCAAACTCTTGTGAACTGAATAAACATGACATTTCGCACCGAATATATAATGGCATCAAGTCTTCAATGCAAACACAGTCGTTGCTAACTCTAAATCGTGAGTCAGGTAATTTTTTTCATGCGGTTTCAACTGTCTCGTGGCATAAGCTATTACTTTGCCTTCCTGCATCAAAACGCATCACAAACCATTCAACGATGCATCACTAAAGATCACAAATTCTTTACCCGATTATGGTTGTACTAACACTAGAGCTCAGTCAAAAGAAATTTCAGCTGATCGAAACTTTTCTGACATTTCTCTAACCATTCAAACTTTACATCTTTCTGAAGTAATCTCGTCAACGGAGTCGCAATCATCGAGAAGTCTTTCACAAATCGTCTATAATATCCCGCTAGTCCTAGAAAACTACAGACCTCATAAAAATTTCTCGGGGGCTTAGAATCCATTATTGTAGCAATCTTGCTTTAATCGACTCTAATACCTGATGCTAGCACAATATGTGTAACACCCCTAACTCGTATCCGTCGCCGGATTAGGTCCGGAGGCATTATTGGACAAAAGCACAACTTTGAATATTCACACCAGTCATATTCATATGCATATACAAATGTCCAAATAAATATTAATCGAAATTTTATCATTTCATAATATACAAATACAAGTCAAATTCTGATATCTAATAAACATCAAACATTTTAAGACATATTTCGAAACATGTACAAATTCAATCAAATAAAAATTTAACACGTGACAATTTAACCATCAGCAACACGGCATTCATACCTTCACAAATAATCAAATATGTTTCATTAAACAAATAAACCTTATATACATTTTAACCATATTAAAAATAAACTCTAATTGAACATTAATAACGAAACTTATCAAGCTTAATTCATAAACTAAAATTATACTCAATCATTTATTTATAGTTAACCATTTTATAACACAAGTAACGATTTCAAATGCACTCATTTCACATGCCAAAAATGCGGATACACAACTAACCTATTTATCATCAATTTGGTCATCTAAACTTTGCCTAAGATGCAAATAATATTACATATTACCTACCTATTACGTAGTATACCTTTAGATGAGATACATATCAAGTCAATTCATCATATACATAAATATTTATATAAGCAAATGCCAAATCACAAGTTAGTCATAACCATCTCATATACCTTTATCTTATATCCTAATTCATAATACATTATTGCAAAATTTACAAACCAACTCATATTACAATTTATACCTCTCAAGAGTAAGCCATTAACTACAATTAAATATATTTATGTATACAAAACATGAATCTTCCATACCATATAATGAACATATCAAGACAAACTTATATCATGCTCAGACATATCCAAACAACCTTTAATGCCAAATCACATATAACACTTTGACCAAATACAACAACCAAAAATTTAAATAGTCTCTTATCTATGGATACCATAACTGATTCAATCCAATGCACACATCCAAATTTACCAAGCAACTTCAACACTCAAATAGATATCACAAGTATCATTCATCCTTGACACATTGCATAATAACAAAAATGGACTCAAACCATTATTATACCAAAACCAAATTCAAGCATTTAAATAAGCCATTTTCGCATGGCTTTTATACAAAACCAAGGTTCATCATGTCAAAACACCATTCAGCCTATACATGCCATAAGTTTGAATTTAAATCTTTCAAAAGTACCGAGAATAAACGATAGTGTGATTGACTTTACTGATGATCCCCGAGCATGTAACGATCTCTAAAATCTATAAAACAAAGACAAATATATACACACAAAGTAAGCTAACTTAGCTTAGTAAGCCTTAATCCAAATTAAACAATTAATGCATAATAGCATTTCAATTACTAATCTTTTCAATTAAATAAATCCACTTATGCATTCTTAATCACCTTTATTTTCAAACTTTTAATTCCACACATATATAACATATACCTTCATAAGGCAATTTCTCTTTGGCCGAATATACAAGTATACATCACCAATATGTTCTCAAATTTCGAAACCACATTGACTTATATAATCGAATATACATATATATTTTAAGACATAATTTTCATCACTCAAAGTTTAACATTACGTTCACGTACAATTATAAGATCAAATATATTTCTCATATTAGTACATGTACTACATCAAATTCATGTATTCTTTCATCACATATCAAGAAATCAATTCATCCTGTTTTCAAATAGGTAGTCCAACTATCACGTACCTAATCGTTTTAGCTCGTTCAACGTATTCATTTATCACATTAACATAAAGTCTTCTAAGCATAGACTTATAATATTTCACCGGCATAAAACCTGCTAGGCCTAAGCCTGTATCACACACCGGCACAAGGCCTGCTAGACTCAAGGTCTGATTTTATACACCGGCAATAAGCCTGCTAAGCATCAAGCCAGATTAAATTCACCAGCACCATGCTTGCTAGGCTCAAAGCCAAATATCATTATTATAAAGCTGTCTCATAAAGGATTCATATATCGAACATTTCAGGTATTCCATTTAGTTCATACAGACTTTCAAATGTTATAACTCAATCAAGTTAAACTCAAATACGTTATTTCTATGCTTTATCACATTCGGCTATCTCTACTATAAATCATTGAATTCAATATCAGCATATTAAACTAAGTTACATTCAATATTAACAATTTTTATTTACTTAAAGACTTACCTCGAATATTGACGAACGATGTAAATCGACTATTCGACTATTTTTGCTTTTTCTCGATCCAAGTCTGATTTCTTTTGTTCTTAATCTATAAAATTTTCAAATTAATCCCATTCAAACACAATTTCATTCAATTTACTCCAACATCACATAAATGGGCAAATTACCATTTTACCCCCTGATATTTCATACTTTTACAAATTAGTCCTAATTGCATAAAACACAAAATACACAATATCTCACAACAACATAGTTAGGCCGAATCTTCCTTATACTCATACTAGTCCATATATTTCATTTATTTTACATTTTAGTCCCTCAATTTATTATTTTTGCAATTTAGTCCTAATTACTCAAAATCATTAAAAACTCCAATACAAAACATGTTAATCTAAAACATATCTTTCATAGTTCATCATCAAACAAAAATCTCCAACTCTCATCAATGGCATAACTCAAAATATTCATCAAAATAAAAAATTCAAGAATGGGTCGGGTAGTACTCGAAGCAACGATCTCAAAAACGTAAAAATTATCAAAAGTCAAACTAGTTACATACCTTAATTAAGCTATCAACAATGGTCGAACCTATGGAAGCTTTATTTCTTTTCCTTTTTCTTTATATTCGATCATGCCAAGTGTATGAACACTTTTGTTTTATTTTTCTGTTTTATTATTTCATGTTATTATACATTTTAAAAATATAACCTTTTATTTATTAATACAAAACCATTATAACTTAAGGCTTTTACCGTCCATTACTTATTATCATAGACAAATTGCATATTAAATACCTCAAATTACAAAGACAAACACAATCCGGCCCTCACACATTAAACTACTAAATTTTCATTTTAAGCGATTAAGCCATTTTTATTTAATCGGACACTAAAACGATAAAATTAAATCACTAAAATTTCACGAATATAAATTCACCCAAAATAAACACAGAAAATAATTTTTAAATATTTTTCTGACTCGGATTCGTGGTCTCGAAACCACCGTTCAAATTAGGGTCTAAATCGGGCTGTTACAATATGTCCTAGAGAACCAACCTCATGCAATCAGAATTCACATTTACTAAACTTCACATATAACTGATTATCACGCAGAGTCTGCAATACAATTCTCAAATGCTCGACATGTTCAGTTTCATCTCGTGAGTATATCAAAATATCGTTAATAAATACAACAACAAATCGTTCTAAGTACGGTTTAAAAATCTAGTTCATTAAATCCATAAAGACAGCAGGTGCATTCATTAATCCAAATGGCATAACTAAGAATTCATAAAGACCATACCTCGTTCTAAATGCGATTTTCAGCACAATAAAGTCTTTAACTCGCAATTGGTAGTAACCCAATCTCAAATCTATCTTTGAAAACACTGTAGCCCATTTTAATTGATCAAATAAATCATCAATCCGCGATAGAGGGTATTTGTTCTTGATTGTCACTTTATTCAGCTATCGGTAGTCTATACACATTCTCATCGTGCCATCTTTCTTTTTAACAAACAAAACGGGAGCACCCCAAGGAGAGAACCTCAGTCTTGCAAACCCTCTATTAGTTAATTCTTAAACTGAGGTTTCAATTCTTTTAACTCTGAAGGAGCTATTCTATATGGAGCTATCGATATAGGAGTCATTCCTGGCACTAATTCAATACCAAATTCAACCTCTCAAATCGGTGGTAAACCTGGTAAATCTTCAGGAAACACATATGGGTATTCACACACAACTGGCACTGATTCTATCTTCTTTTCAGTCACTTTCATATCAAGCACATAAGCAAAATAAGCTTCACAACCCTTTCTTACATATTTCTGAGCTAACATCGATGAAATCACCGCTGGCAAGCCATTCAGATCATCTAACTCAATCTGGATAATCTCATTATTCTGACATCCCAAATCAATCATCTTTCATTTGAAATTCACAATAGCATCATGCAACGTTAGCCAATCCATACCCAGAATTATATCAAATTCATCAAATGGTAACAACATTAGATCGGCTGGAAAACAGAAATCTCGAATCATCAATGGACAGTTCTTACATACTTTATCGACTAAAACATACTTTTCTAAGGGGTTCGATACTCTAATCACAAATTCAGTAGACTCTACAGGCAAAGTCTTACTGGATACTAAATTCGTATGTATATACTAGTGAGTAGATTTGATGGTCGTTAAACTAACTAAAAATTCGACTAAGGCAAGCACACCTATCGAACAGTAGTATATTTATGGTGAGACCAGAACTATCGTATCCACGAGGACTAAAAGTACTAGTAATTACTATCTTTTTATTATCTAGCCTAAGAATTAAAGGGATTTTTTTAAACTAAAGTTAACTATCTAATTAACTAAGAGCACGACAGAGACGAAAGTTGAAAATACTTTTTGGAAAACCGATGGAGAAGATAATACCCAAGGCAGAATCCATCTAGACTTCACTTATTACTTCTGAATTAGACGATTTATTCACTTATCTTAATTCGTAGAAATCTCTTATTTATGTTAATATCTCTTTCGAGACTAAAAATAACTAACTCTAGGTTGATAAATCAAAATCTTTTTCCAATCAAAACCCCTATTGTCGCATTAACTCGATATATGGATTCCCTTACTAGATTTGACTCTAATCCGGCAGATTTATGTCGTCCTATCTCTAGGATTGCATGCAACTCCGCTTAATCATGAACGATCTACTCTTAAACAGGGACTTTTGTTCCACTGAATAAGCACATCAAAAACCTGAATTAATATCTTGGAATATTAAAGCAAGGATTAAAATGCACAATTAAGAATAAGAACAAGTATTAATCATATAATTCAAGTAGTAATAAGATTCGTCTTAGGTTTCATCTCCCTTAGGTATTTAGGGAGTTTAGTTCATAATAACGGAAAACATCTCAAAATTGGGAAAACAACAAAACATAAAGAAACCCAAAGAACTTCAAAGGAAATTGAATGGAGATCTTCAGTCTTGAAGTAGATCCTACTTCTGAGCTGATTCCTGATGGCTATCATTGAGTATTTTTTGCCTTCTACTCTGCGTGTGTCCCTTTAATCCTCTTCTAAGGTGTTTATATAGGCTTTATAATGCTTCAAAACCCTCCAAAGTAACCTTTTCTGAATAGAATTAGACTTGGTTCTATCAGGGACACGGGCGTAGTGGTTAGGTTGTGTGCAATTCTGGCTTAGTTTAATGTCCACATGGCCAAGACACACGGGCGTGTGGCCAGCCCGTGTGCCTTACACGGGCATGTAGTTTACCCGTGTGGTATACCTAGGCCGTGTGAAATACTGATATAAGCCCATTTTGCCCGTTTTCTTCCTGTTTCTTACTGTTTTCACCTTCCTATGCTCACCTAAGTATAAAATATGAATTTAAAGGATTAGGAGCATCAAATTCACCAAATCTTATGATAAATCATCCAAAAATATGCCAAGCATGGGATACAAAATATGTATATATTATGGTTTATCAAGATCCTAGATCTATCAATGCAATCACATTAGTATCATAGAGAGTTAAAGTACCGGTAATGACGTCTGGAGATGACGCTTTTTTGTGAGCGTGAATAGCGTAGGCTCATGCAGGTGTTCTGGCCTCTGACCTCATAGTAGAATCTTTAGTTGCTATCTGGCTACCACTCACATTTCTTGTGTTTCTAGGTGGTCTACCCCTGTTTATAGTATTATTCGGCCTCGTATTCTAAACATCCTCTTTTTCCATCAACTTTGGACAGTCTTGCATAAAATGATCCAACAATCCACATTTGTAGCAGGATTTATTTCTTTTGTTCTAGCATTCTCTAAAATGTCATCTCTCACACTGCTGATATTTGAGTTTGTTATCTCTCACACTGCCAACACTCGGTACTGATGTAACTTGAGCTTTGGAACTAGAGTATTGTTTAGCACGATCCTTGTTTGGATATCCAATTGAAGCATTCGGACGAGTATACAAATCTCTAGATTTCTTTGATGAATATTGATACGGTTTACTCATTGATCTTTTTCTGATGTCTCTAGCCTCTGAATCTGCTTTCCTCTTTTCTTTGCTGAGATCTTCGGCTTTACAAGCCCTTTCAACTAAAACAAAGAATTCTTTAATTTTTAGAATCCCGACTAATAGCTTTATATCCTCGTTTAGTCCATCAACAAATCATTTACACATAATCTCTTCGGTAGAAACATATTCCCAAGCATATTTGCTTAATCGTACAAATTCTCTTTCGTACTCGGTCATAGTCATTCGGCCTTGTTTCAATTCTAGAAACTCTTTATGTTTCTGATCGAGAAATCTTTGACTTATATACTTCTTTCGGAATTTCGATTGAAAGAATTCCCAGGTGACCTGTTCTCTCGGAACTAAAGATACCAACGTTTTCCACTAATGGTACGCATTATCTCTCAGGAAAGATAAAACACATTTGATACATTCATTTGGAGTACAAGACAATTCATCAAATACTCTGGTCATGTTCTCAAGCCAGAACTCAGCTCTCTCAGTATCATCATCAACTGTAGCCCAGAATTCCTCAGCCCCGTGTTTCTGAATCTTATCAACAGGTGGCTTACTTAATCGAATCGAATCTATCACTTGTGGTACAACTGGGACTTGTTGAGGAACAGGTGGGGGTGGAGGTTGTTGAGTAGCCGGATTCGTTCGAACGAATTCCTTAAACCACTCATTCATTATCTGGAAGAAGGCTTACTTTGCCATTCCCTCGTGACTACTAGTAATCGGCCTAGAATCAGTCGGCACTGCCCCTTGAGCGGGAGCGGGTGCATTACTCTCTATATCATCAGCTACGGCCCTTTCGAGATCCATTTTTTATATAAAAACACATTTTAACTGTCAGGAATCATCACACTATCCCAGTTTATATATATGGCATGTATAGCTAGACTCTCACACACTATGTTAGTCCTAGAATCGACTAAACCTACCTTTGATACCAATTAAATGTAAAACCCCTAACCCGTGTCCATAGTCGAAATAGGGTTACGAGGCATTACCGATCCATCACAACATAAATCATGTATATATGTATTCATAATTAAAAATCCATTCAATCATTCACATTGTCCCTTATAAGGTCCTAAGAGACCTTAAAACATGCTTAAAAGAGGTTCGGGACTAAATCGATAACATTAGCAAACATTAAGAAACATAAAAAATTTTCTTGCATTTAAGGGTCACACGCCGGTGTGAACAGGCCGTGTGCCTCACACGACCACCAGACACGCTCGTGTCCCAAGTCTTGTAAGAACAGGGCATACATATTGACTTGCACCACACGGCCGAGGACACACCCGTGTGCCATGACAGTGGGAAAACTGGAGGGGTTACTGATTTCTTTCACACGGCCGGCCACAAGCACATGTATTAGCTCGTGTGCCACACACGGCCTGTAGACACGCCCGTATGTCTAGGACGTGCCAAACTTGTAGGGTATACTGACTTAACTCAAAAGGGTATCCCAAGGGACACACGGCCGTGTAACGTGACTGTGTGTCGCACACAGCTGAGACACACGCCCGTATCTCTACCTATGTGGACAAAAATTGTAACAGCCCGAATTAGACCCTAATTGGAATGGTGGTTTCGGGACCACGAATTTGAGTCAAAAAATATTTTAAAATTATTTTTCGTGTTTATTTTGTGTGAATTTATATCTGTGAAATTTTTGTGATTTAATTTTATTGTTTGAGTGTCCAATTAAATAGAAGGACTTAATCGCATAAAATGAAAATTGGATAGTTAATTGAAAAAGGGCCAAATTGTTGATGTCTTTTTAAAGGGAGGCATTTAAGTTGCAATAAGACCAACATAATAAGTGTTGGACAGTTGCAGACAACCAATATAAAGAAACTATATTAAATAATAAGGTTAGTTAGGTAAATTAAATAATATGTAATATATATGTTATAATATCCCATGACTAAAATAAGCTTTCATACATTTTCTCTTTAACTGAAACTAAAGAAAAGAAAAATAAAGAACAAAAGCTAGGGTTCAGCCAATTTGAAGCTCAATCAAGGAATGAGTTTAGCATGGTTTTTTATAATTTCTACGTTTTTGATATTGTTGCTTAGTAATCTTCAAGACCCAAGCTTTAATTTTTAATTTTGATGAATATTTTGAGTTGTGCCATTGTTGATAGCTTGTTATTTTTATTGTTTGATGATGAAATATGAAAGATATGTTTTAGATTTACATATTTTGTATTGGAGTTTTTGATGATTTTGAGTAATTAGGATTAAATTGTAAAAATAATAATTTGAGGGACTAAAATGTGAAATAAATAAAATATATGGGCTTCTATGAACACTAGAAGTATTCAGCCAAACATGGGTATCTCAAATTATGAGATTACATGGTGTGCCTATATCTATTGTTACGGATAGAGATCCGAGGTTCATATCGCGGTTTTGGGAGAAACTGCAAGATGCACTAGGTACGAAATTACATTTTAGTACTGCTTTCCATCTGCAAACAGATGGCCAGTTTGAACCAATCATTCAGATACTTGAGGATATGTTGAGATGTTGCATTCTCGAGTTTGAAGGTACATGAGAACGATACCTACCTCTGATTGAATTTGCGTATAATAACAGTTTTCAATCGAGTATCAAAATGGCACCTTATGAAGCTTTGTACGGCTGTAAATGTCATACACCATTGTACTGGACTGAGCTCAGTGAAAATAAGATACACCGAGTTGACTTGATCAGGGAAACTGAATAGAAAGTGAAAGATATCTGTGAAAGTTTGAAAGTAGCATCAGATCATCAGAAATCATATGCGGACTTGAAATGTAAAGTTATAGAGTTTTAGATCGGAGATAAAGTCTTCTTGAAAGTCTGACCATGGAAGAAAATACTCAGATTTGGTCGTAAAGGCAAATTGAGTCCGAGGTTTACTGGACCGTATAAGGTTATAAAGCGTATCGGGCCGGTTGCTTACAGATTATTGTTGCCACCTGAGCTAGAAAAAAATCATAATGTATTCCATGTTTCAATGCTTTGGAGGTGTCGATCTGATCCTTCACATGTGATTAGTCTGTCGGAGATCGAGATTAAACCTGATATGACGTACGAAGAAGAACCGATTCACATCTTGGCTCGTGAGATTAAAAAGTTGTGGAATAAGAAGATTCTGTTAGTTAAAGTATTGTGGCATAAACACAGAGTTGAGGAAGCAACGTGGGAGCCAGAGGATGCAATGAGAGAATGTTATCCGAACCTATTCATCGGTAAGATTTTCGAGGACGAAAATCCTTAAGAGGGGAGAGTTGTAACAGCCCGAATTAGACCCTAATCGAAACGGTGGTTTCGAGACCACGAATCTGAGTTAGAAAAATATTTTTAAATTATTTTCTATGTTTATTTTATGTGAATTTATATCTGTGAAATTTTTGTGATTTAATTTTATCGTTTGAGTGTCCAATTAAATAAAAGGACTTAATCGCGTAAAATGAAAATTGGATGGTTAATTGAAAAAGGGAAAAATTGTTGATGTCTTTTTAAAGGGAGGCATTTAAGTTGCAATAAGACCAACATAATAAGTGTTGGACGGTTGTAGACAACCAATATAAAGAAACTATATTAAATAATAAGGTTAGTTAGGTAAATTAAATAATATGTAATATATATGTTATAATATACCATGACTAAAATAAGCTTTCATACATTTTCTCTTTAATCGAAACTAAAGAAAAGAAAAAAAAAAGAACAAAATCTAGGGTTCGGCCAATTTGAAGCTCAATCAAGGTATGAGTTTAGCTCGGTTTTTGATAATTTCTACCTTTTTGAGATTCTTGCTTAGTAATCTTCAAGACCCAAGCTTTAATTTTTTATTTTGATGAATATTTTGAGTTGTGCCATTATTAATAGCTTGTGATTTTTATTGTTTGATGATGAAATATGAAAGATATGTTTTAGATTAACATATTTTGTATTGGAGTTTTTGATGATTTTGAGTAATTAGGACTAAATTGCAAAAATAATAATTTGAGGGACTAAAATGTGAAATAAATTAAATATATGGGCTTGTATGAACACTAGGAGTATTCAGCCAAACATGGGTATCTTGAATTTTTGAATATTTCGTGTTTTGTGCAATAGGGACTAAATTGTGAAAATTGTAAATGTCATGGGTAAAATGGTAATTTGCCCATATATGTGTTTTTGGACTAAATTGAATGAAAATATGTTTGAATGAGCTTAATTTGAATATGTTTAGATCAAGAACCAAAGAAATCAGATTTGGATCGGGGGAAAACGAAAGTTGTCGACTAGTCGATTCGTACCGTTTTTTCGTTGTTCGAGGTAAGTTTATAAGTAAATAGACGTACTTAAATTCAATTAAATGTAATATATATGCTAAAATGAAAAACATGATTTTATACATGTCATAGCCGAATATAAAATATATATGCTAAAATGAAAAACATGATTTTATACATGTCATAGCCGAATATAACTAAGCTTGGTTGCCATGTTTTCGAATTTGTTTTGATCGAGTTACGACATTTGATAGTCCCGTATGAACCTTAGGAATAGTTAGGATACATATGTCATGACATAGGATTCCGATATATGTGTGCGAGTTAGACCATGGCATCTATATGTGATTTCGATATGTGTTTACGAGTAAGACCCTATCTGGGACAGTGGTATCGATATGTGGTTACATATAAGACCACATTTGGGACGTTGGCATTGTACGATTTATGTGATTATCCGAGTGTCCTATCTGATTCCGAATGGTTCATCGGGCATCGATAAGTGGGGAACAAATGTGTAAAATTAGCTAAGTGATCAGGTATGTATCAGTTGGTATTTATTTGCAACAAGGTAAGTGAGTGTTACGATATTAGTTACAAGCATGTGTACATGAATGTAAAGGACATGTATAAATATTTCATGTGTATTCAGCCTTAAGGGAAAGAAATATGATCCTTGTTGGTGTGATTTTATTTTCGCACATATATATGATGTTCTTGCATATTCAATTACTAGGTTAATGTGTGTATGTAAATTTTATCTTGATTGAAAAGCTTATTTGCTTAAAGGTATGTATATTAGGTTTATATTGATAATTTGGCTTTTGAAAAGTGAGCATTGACTTGATGTATTAATCTTATGAACATTCGGCTAAGGTAATGAATGTATGTGTTCAGGTATAATATTATTGAACTTAAAAGTTGAGAATAAGCTTGATATTGATATTGTAATTTGGTTGGTTAAAATAAGTTAATTATATTATCGGTTTTTTTATTTGCTTATGGCTTACTAAGCTATAATAGCTTATTGTGTATATATTTGTTTCTATTTTATAGATTTTGGAAATCAAGTTACAAGCTCGGGGATCGTTAACGAAGTTCATCACACTATCTACTACTTTGAGTACCTTTATAAGTTAAATTCAAAGTATGACATGTATAGGCTGAAGTGGGCTTGACATGATGAATTTTCGGTTATGTATATAAGCCATGCGAAAATGGCTAAACCTTTATATTTGAATTCAGTTATGTTAAGCATGGGCTATATCTATCTTGGTTTTATAGTTATGTGCTAAGAATATATAATGTATTGATAGATATTATATGCTTGAAAACGGTTTGCTTATTATGTCTAATTTGGTCTTACATGTTCTTGGATTAAAAGGTTTAATGAGCTTAATTGATGATAAATTGCTAATGGAAACTTGGATGTGTATGTGGTATTAGGTGAATAGATTCGGTTATGAAAGAATAAAAGGATAATATGTATTTAGTGTATTATATAATTCGTGATGGAAATATGAAATGTGGAACGAATATAAGTGTTGGACAAATGTATATTAGCTTAACTGGTTCGGTTGCTAAGTCGTAAGTATTGCAGGTGTTTCATGAATATTTGGTTGATTGTTCTATTATGTATTCATTGCTAAATATGATTGCTATTTCATGGTTGATTGTGTATTATGTACATGTACATATTAGCATATTCGGCCATGGTGCAATGTTTTAAATATTTATATGTGATTACTTGTTAAATTATATAATATGGTTGCATGACTGGACATGGATACTAAGGATTTGCTTTTAATGTAGCTATACATGCCATATTATATACTACGATAGTGTGATGACTTCTGACATTTGAAAATGTATTTTCATATAGTAAATGGATCCTGACAGAGCTATAGCTCGAGAGTGTAGCGCCTACTCCCGCGCAAGGGACAGCGCCGGCTGATTCTCGACCAACTTCAAGTAATCAAGGAAGTGAGGCTAAACAAGCCTTCTATCAAATGATGAATGACTGGTTTACTCAATATATTCAGACTAATCTGGCTGCACAACAACCTCCACCCCCGATTAATCTATCTTTGATGCCTGCTATACGTCAAGTAAGTGATCCACTGAGATTGCATAAGCCACCTATTGATAAAATCAGAAAACATGGGGCTGAAGAGTTTAAAGCTACTGATGAGGATGATATTGAGCGGGTTGAGTTCTAGCTTGATAATACCATCCGTGTGTTTGATGAGTTGTCCTGTACCCCAGATGAGTGCTTGAACTATGCCATATATTTACTTCAAGACGCAGCATATCACTAGTGGAATACCTTAGTATCAGTAGTTCCAAGAGAGCAGGTGACCTAGGAATTCTTTCATACTGAGTTCCGTAAGAAATATATCAGCCAGAGATTTATCGACCAGAAGCGTAAAGAATTTCTGGAGTTGAAACAGGGTCAGATGACCGTGATATAGTCAAAGTGAGTCAACTTGGTCAACTTATCCACTACAACCCATATGGCATTTTTATTTTTCGGAGTCAAAGGCAATCCTATCACGAAGTCCATGGTAACTCTGTCCCACTTCCATTTGGGAACCATCACAGGTTGTAACAAACCTGAAGGCACTTGATGTTCAGTTTTAACTTGCTGACATATCAGGCATCTTGACACAAACTCAGAAATGTCTCTTTTCATACCATTCCACCAATACATTTTCTTTAAATCGTTGTACATTTTGGTACTTCCCGGATGAATAGACAAACGGCTACTATGTGCTTCTTCCAATATTTTCCGAATAATTTCATCGCCTATAGGTACACATCCTCTCTCTCTAAACATCAAAAACCTATCAGGACTAATCCAGAAATCCGATTTAGTCCTGACTCACATTGAGCCCTTTTTGCTTGCAAGTCACCATTATTAAACTGAGCATCATGAATTTCCTGCAGAAATGTTGGCCTAACCTCTAGCTCTACCAAGACCGAACCATCATCAAGCAATGTCAAACGAGTATCTATGGCTTTCAAAGCAAATAAAGATTTTCTGCTCAGAGCGTCGGCAACCATATTCGCCTTTCCCAGATGGTAGTCAATTATCAGATCATAATCCTTAATCAATTCTAACCATCTTCTTTGTCTCAAATTTAATTCTTTTTGAGTCATCAAGTACCTCATACTCTTGTGATCCGTAAAGATACGACACGTTTCACCATATAAATAATGCCTCTAAATCTTCAAGGCAAAAACAATTGCAGCAAGCTCTAGGTCATGGGTCGGATAATTCTTCTCGTGAGGCTTCAATTGCCGTGAAGCATAGGCTATCACCTTGCCATCTTGCATAAGCACACAACCCAATCCATTTAAGGATGCATCATTGTAGACCATAAATTCCTTTCCAGGTTCAGCTAACACTAAAACAGGAGCTTCAATCAGCAATGTATTTAATTTCTCAAAACTTTGCTGACACTTTTCTGTCCATTCAAACTTAACATCCTTTTGTAGCAACCTTGCCATCGGAGTCGCTATCATAGAAAATCCTTTTACAAACCTTCGATAGTAACCAGCTAAGCCCAAAAAGCTTCTAACCTCGGTTACATTTTTAAGCGATTTCCAGTCAACAATAGCAGAGATTTTACTTGGATCAACAAGGATGCCTTCACCCGAAACAATATGACCCAAAAATCCAACTTCTTGGAGCCAAAATTCACTCTTGCTAAACTTAGCATACAGTTGTTTTTCTCATAAAGTCTGCAATACAATTCTCAGGTGCTTCGCATGTTTTGCCTCATTTTTGGAATAAATCAAGATGTCGTCAATAAACACAACAACAAACTTATCCAAATATGGCGGAAAGATCCTATTCATTAGGTCCATAAATACGGCCGGTGCATTCGTCAGCCCAAACGGCATAACAAGGAATTCGTAATAACCATACCTCGTCTTGAAAGCTGTATTTGGTACATCCGATTCCTTGACACACAACTGATAGTAGCCAGACCTCAAGTCTATCTTAGAGAACACGGTGGCTCTTCTCAACTAATCAAATAAATCATCAATCCTTGGTAAAGGATACTTATTTTTTATGGTTACTTTATTCAGTTGCCGGTAATCAATACATAATCTCATTGAACCATCTTTCTTCTTTACAAACAACACAAGGGCACCCCAAGGTGAAAAACATGGCCTTGCGAATCCTTTATCCGTCAACTCTTGCAACTGTGCTTTTAACTCTTTTAGCTCGGTTGGTGTCATTTTATACGGAGCGATAGAAATAGGAGTTGTCCCTGGCATCAATTCAATACCAAACTCAATTTCTCTCTCAGGAGGTAATCTTGGTAATTCCTCTGGGAATACATCTGAATACTCACATACTATCGGCACAGACTCAATCTTCAACTCTGTTTCCTTAGAGTTCAGTACAAATGCAAGATAAGCTTCATACCCTTTCCTCATATACCTTTGGGCAACTATTGTCGTGATTACATTTAGTGGTGAACCCAATTCTCTTGACTCAACCCGTAGAGTCTCACCATCCAGACATTTTAACTTAATATACTTACTACCATAATTCACATTTACATCATGAAGGGCTAACCAATCCATACCAAGTATTACATCAAATTCATCAAATGGTAGCAACATAAGGTTAGCCGAAAAACAATGACCTTGAATCATTAAAGGACAATTCTTACAGACATTATCAACTAGAATCGATTTGCCTAATGGGTTCGACACTTTAATAACAAATTCCGTAGGTTCAACGGGTATATTCATACTAGACACCAATCTCATGCAAACGTAGGAATGTGTCGACCCCGAGTCAATTAAAGCAATAATACTCGTATTAAAAAGGGGAAAAGTACCTGTGATAACGTCAGTAGTAGAGGCTTCCTCTCGAGCGCGTATTGCATACGTTCTTATCGGGGCTCTAGCCTCTAGTCTTGCAGTATCTTTAGTTGCGACTCGACTGCCACTAGCACTACCAGGGTAACTTGGAGGTCTACCTTGTGCCATGGGAGCACTCGACTTCAGAGTTACTTCCACTTCTTTTTTCAAATCACTCTGGGCAATCCCTGAGAAAGTGGTCAAGAGAGCTACATCTGAAGCATGCACCGCTTTTTACTCGGCACTCTCTGAAGTGAAATTTGTTGCAGCTCTTACACTTTGGCTTTTGATCATCTACACTCCCCACACTAGTGATCATCGGGGAGGAAGACTTTTGACTTCATCGTCTACGACCCTTCGCTCTTCCCGAATGTCCTACTAATGAAGCGAAGCGTTCATGCTGGCTCCTAGCTTTCTTCATGGAGAATGAGAGTGTTTTACCGCTGATCCTTTTACTCGCAACTCGAGCCTCTCTCTTTGCTTTCTTTCTTTCGTTATTAAGCTCCTCGGCTTTCTTGGCTCGATCAGCCACTGCGACGAACTCCCGTATTTCTAGATTTCTGATCAACAATTTGATGTCCTCATTCAGACCCTCCTCAAAGCATTTAGACATTTCTGATTTAGTTTGGACCCATTCAGTTGCGTACTGACTTAGCCGTACGAATTCTCTTTCATATTGTGCTATAGTCTAGTTCCCTTGTTTGAGTTCCAAGAACTCCTTTCGCTTCGAGTCTAAAAATCGTTGGCTAATAAAATTCTTCCTAAACTCTGTTTGGAAGAAATTCCAAGTACTATTTTCCTTTGGCACTACCGAGGATACGGCCTTCCACCAGTGGTATGCAGTATCCTTCAAGAGGGACACGGTACACTTCAAACACTCCTCAAGTGTGCATGACAATTCATCTAACACCTGTGTAGTATTTTCGAGCCAAAACTCAGCTCTTTCAGCATCATCATCGACTTTCACTCTGAATTCCTCAGCCCCATACTTTCTAAACTTGTCTACAGGGGCCTTACCGATTCTTACCGGTACCATACCTCGTGGCACATCCTCATCAGGTTGGTTAGGGGGTGGGGGCGATCGTGGTATGTTGGGGCGATTCCTTAGATAATCCCCAAACCATTCATCCATCATATCAAAGAAGGTGGCTCGGGCCTCTTCTCGGCCTTCAGAAACAAGTCTCCTACTACTACTAGATACAACTCGTTGTACAAAAGCTGGAGCATGGCTCTCAGCTCCCTCGGACTCATCTTGTGCTCGATTGGAAGACATTTACTATATTCAAACCAGTTTAAACAATTAGGAGATGTCACACTATCAAGATTCGATTAATGGCATGTATAACGAACTTTAACATCCTCTACAGTAGTCTTAGAACCGACTAAACTGTAGCTCTGATACCATAAATGTAACACCACTCGTCCGTATCCAACGCCGGGATAGGGTTCGAGACGTTACCGGTAATTCACCTTTACAAACTTACACAATCGGGTTACTGAATTTTGTTCGTAATTTAAAATTTTTCAAACGTGTGCACTTTGTCTCTTATACAGGCCTCCGAGGCCTAAAAACACTCCTAGGGGTTGTACGGAACAAAACCAAAATTGTTTGATAGACTTGGGGCACTTGAGGAAATTTCCCCTTAGTTGAAGTGTAACACGCCTGTGGGGCTTAGAACATGCCCGTGTCCTTTTTATAGTATGCAACACGGCCAAGGCACAGGCCCGTGGGCTTAGCCCGTGCTCTATGCAGACCCAAAATTTTAGGTGCAGTGGACACACGGCCATAGCACACACCCATGGAAGTAGCCCGTGTGTCACACACGGCATAGACACACGCCCGTGTGTCTACCCATGTGGACCTTGTTAGGCTATTTTCCAAGTCTTAAGTCACCCTCTACTAGCCAATTACACTTATAGATTACTATAGTACATATTTGGGCCAAATTATCCATTTGTAAATATGAAACTTTAATTAACCTCATTGCAAGTGAACCTCATGTCATTGGTTTCATACATGCTAAGTTAATTCTTATTTTGCATTCAATGATCTATATGTCTGCTTGACATATTAAGATTGGCTCGTTATTATAACTCATTGCTAATTATAACTAAGCCATCGCATATGAGTATAAACATACATAGATTTGTAGCGTATAGCCTACTTTAAAATGAGCCAATTCCCATGGCCATATACAAAAAGAGATAAACATATTTTTACATGCCTTCACTAGGCAAATCAAAAGACATATATAACAAATACTCAAAAATCCTATACATGCCATTGGATAAAATAAAAATGTCTTTATACCAAAGCTTGTCTAGTTGATAGTGTGTTGATTCTCCAATTGTCTTCCAATCCTTATGAGTCATTGAGCCCTGAAAAGCAAGGAAAGAGAGGGGTAAGCATTTACATGCTTAGTAAGCCCGTATAACTGGAAAGTAAACTTACCAATTATTTAGCATACAATCATATTAGGCAATGAAACCAATAAGCATAGGATAGTTTCCCTATCACATTCACTCAACCATCAAGTTAGTTACATATCAATGCACCATGTCATTCATCTTACATAAGCTTATCATTTAACATATCATATATACATATTCCTTGTGTTAGTCTCGTTGAGTTTCTAGGAAATCTCGATGGATCATCCATTTACCGTCAATTCATACGAATGATCATTTCAGTATGCACTCCGCGAACCTCACATCTTACGGCGGGATTACCAGTCCAGGCTAAATTCCCCCGCAATATAAACTCATAAGGTGATGTCGGGATTACCAGTTCAGGCTAAATCCCTTACACGATAAACACCCTTAATGAGTTCGGATCTGAATTACCAGTCCAGGCTAAATTCAGACCCTAATCGGATTACCTGTCCGGGCTAAATCCACAATGCACACATATTCTTCGGGAGGCTCGATCATTCAAGGAACACCAGTCCAGCCTAGATCCTTTTTATACTTGAGATCTTTGGATTACCAGTCCAGGCTAAATTTTTTTTTGCAACACATGCAGGATCTCAAGTCTCATGTAAATCATGGTTTATCCATCGAATTCCCTTTTCAACCTCAACAGAGACCTTATCCAATAATTCATTATTAGAGATGCAATTCATGCGTTTTCATGCCATCAACACTGCAATTATCATGCATCCACAAAACATACAATTATGTGTGTTATAGGTTTACTTCGAGTTATCCGAACTTACCTGGTATTCGTTTCGGAGCTGTGTTTTGATTATTCCGAAACCTTGCGTTTACCTCGATTGACCTCTAGAATTTGTTCCTCGAGGTATATAACAACAAAATTATATCATTAATTCACTATATTACACTTTTCAAGTTTAATTTCTACCCCGGTCCAAATGACCGTTTTGCCCCTAACCTTTGACATTTTTACAATTTAGCCCCTAGGCTCGTATAATGAAACACATGGAATTTCTATCTTACCCAAGCCTAACTGAATATTTTTCTCTCTTATGGTAGCCCACATTTTCCATTATTTTCTCATTTCTACCACACATTTTAAAACATTTGCAAAATGGTCCTTACAAGGGCTTTTCATGAAAATCACCTAAGAAAAGATGTTTAACACACCTTCAACTTTCATACCCCTCCATAATCCACCAAAATACAAGCAACTCATGCATGGGTAAATTTTTAAACATGAACCTAGCATGAAATATGGGTAGAAATGGAAAGATCAAGCTACCGGGATTTCAAAAATACAAAGAATATTAAAAACGGGGCTTGGGAGCACTTACTATTGAGCTTGAAATGTTTGAAAACCCTAGATATGGTGACAAGAGAATTTTGGAAACTATGGAGAAGAAGATGGCTGATTTTGGCTTGATTTTTCCCATTTTATTTCATTAAAAAGCCAAATGACCAAAATGCCCTTATGCCCTTTATTTGAAATTTCTTCCATGCAAGCCCATTTTTGTCCAAAAACTTAGAAATTGGGAAAATTGCTCTTTAAGACCTTCTAGTTAATAATCTAAAGCAATTTCATACAAATTTGTTTTAGAATCCAAGTTTTACAATTTATTCAATTTAGTCCCTAATTTCCAATTGGACACCTTACTCAAGGAATTCTTCATGAAACTTTAACACATGCATAATCTCATATTCTAGGTCTCACAATAATCATAAAATAAATATTTTGATATCGGATTTGTGGTCCCGAAACCACTGTTCCGACTAGGCCCTAATTCGGGATGTTACATAATTTGGTTGGTTAAAATAAGTTAATTATATTACCGGTTTGTTTGTTTGCTTATGGCTTACTAAGATATAATAGCTTATTGTGTGTATATTTTTTTCTGTTTTATAGATTTTGGAAATCAAGTTACAAGCTTGGGGATCGTCAGCGAAGTTCATCACACTATCTACTATTTTGGGTACCTTTATAAGTTAAATTCGAATTATGGCATGTATAGGCTGAAGTGTGCTTGACATGATGAATTTTTGGTTATGTATATAAGCCATGCGAAAATGGCTAAACCTTTATATTTGAATTTGGTTATGTTAAGCATGGGCAATGTCTATCTTGGTTTTATAGTTATGCGTTAAGAATATATAATCTAGTGATAGATATTATATGCTTGAAAATGGTTTGCTTATTATGTCTAATTTGGTCTTACATGTTCTTGGATTAAAAGTTTTAATGAGCTTGATTGATGATAAATTGCTAATGGAAACTTGGATGTGTATGTGGTATTAGGTGAATAGATTCGGTTAAGAGAAATAAAAGGATAGTATGTATTTAGTGTATTATATAATTCGTGATGGAAATATGAAATGTGGAACGAATATAAGTGTTGGACAGATGTATATTAGCTTAACTAGTTCAGTTGCTAAGTGGTAAGTATTGCAGGTGTTTTATGAATATTTGGTTAATTGTTCTATTATGTATTCATTGCTAAATGTGATTGCTATTTCAAGGTTGATTGTGTATTATGTACATGTACATATTAGCATATTCGGCCATGGTGCAATGTATTAAATATTTATATGTGATTACTTATTAAATTATATAATATGGTTGCATGACTGGATATGGATACTAAGGATTTGCTTTTAATGTTAAATCGTGAATGACATTAAGTGATTAATAGTTAAGACGTTCAAATATTGATCACTACTTTGTAATTGAATACATAACCTTAAGTATATATAATAAGTGTACTTTTGTGGTATGTGAATGAAATGGTTAAATTTACTAAGACCATATATTTATATTTTAATGATTTTAGTAGGTATGAATAGTTTTTACTGATTAATACTCAAAAAGAATTATATGGAAATGCATTATTATTATCGTGAGGTTGTTTCTTTTTGTATTAAAGGATAAAGCATGCAAGTTTGATTTGTCTACTACCTAAGTCGCTTATGTAGTGGTTTAAGATATGTATTATGGCTTATTAAATTCTAAAAATGTGCATGTGATTTGGTGATTGTATGAATAATCACATAACTGGTATTAGAAGTATGTTAGACTATGTTGGCATTAGTTAATATTGTGTGTAACACCCCTAACCCGAATCCGATCGCCGGATTAAGGCTAAGAGGTATTACCGAACTAAAAATTTAATTATCTCATTCACATTGTTAATAAACATAAACAGAGATCGAGCTGAAATACATACTGATATTTAAGTTATATGCCATTTTCGTATGGCCAAAATATTTACAATTTCAAAACATCGTTATCATCAGCCTAACCTATACATGCCATATCGAGTCCAAAATATAACTGTACCAAAAAGATCGATAGTGTGATAAACTACTGACGATCCCCGAGTCGGTGGCCAAAATCAACAATCTATAAAACAGAGAAATAAAGAACAGAGTAAGCTTTCAAAGCTTAGTAAGTTTTAAGCATCACAAACAATTAAAGACTTATCGAAAATCGAAACATTCATTTAAACAGACTTATTCTCAATTCAAATCACTTCATGGCTGAATACATATAAACATATACATAGATTTCTCAGCACATATTTTTCTTCTACTTAAAGTTCATACGATGCATTTAAATCAAATAATCTCATATATTAACAACATTTGATCGAATAGGTCATTGTTTTACTCGTAGATATAACAATCATTCACACTTAAGTATCATTCTTTAATACTAATAATTCACAAAATCATTGACTAAATGTAGATGAGTACATAAAGAAATTTTAACATATAATTCATATACAAATATACCATGACCGATTAAATCATTCTCATATTTGCAAATATAACCATCAATCATATTTATATATATTCTTCTTTGATGCTAATGATTCACTTCGAAATCAATTCACCGATGAGTAAGTAATACGTACCTGAACATCTTAAATGTATAGTACTTACTCGATGATGGTTTACTGCGAACATTCAATATCGTAATCTTACTTAACTTATTGGCATTACGCCTGTCAGGTCTTAGGACTTGAAACCAATTACCAGCACAAGCCTGCGGGAATTTAAACCCGGTATAATACCAGCTCAAAGCCTGCGGGACTTTAGCCCGGACATATTTCCAGCACGTAGCCTGCGGACCTTAAGTCCGGATATAATTCCAGCACATAGCCTGCGGACCCTAAGTCCAGATATAATTCCAGCACATAGCCTACGGACCCTAAGTCCGGATAAACATTACTGAATATCATGCATACTTATTCGCAAGAAAATTCAATTCACATAACATCTCACAATCACAGTTCATTTATTCCCTTCGAATAATAGCATAACATGGGCACCATTCATATAACTTTTGGCTCAATAACATACATAAGAATATATGTCCATTTTACTTTCCAAGCTTAACTTCTAATGTCTATTCGGCTTTAAGCCTTAACATAAATTATTTGTCACTCAACTATATTCAAATAGAATCAATAGATCGCAGTACATTTATCATACACATATCAAGACATTATCAATTACGTACTAAATGTGACAATTCAAAACTTACCTTGGATATACTTGAACGGTTGCGGAAAGGCTACTCAATTACTTTCTCTTTTCCCCTATCCAACTTCGACCCTCTATGCTCTTGAGCTTAAATTCAAAAATTTTAAACTAGTCATTATTCGGCTATTCAAGTATTACTTCAGAAATATAATATATATATTCAACTTTCACACATATAGATCATAGTAAGTTTATAAGAAAACATTAAGCAACTCATTAACAAATTTTTATCAATGTTTACCACATAATCACAAATTCACAATAAGCTGTCTTCCTGAGCAACAGTCACTAAATTATTTATAAATGGAGCTACGAAACTCCAAATCAATTGCCGTAAAATTTCCCTGAAAATAGACTCATATATCTTTTATCCATAAAATTTTTAGAATTTTTAGTTTGGCCAAACAATACCAGATTTTTCTTAAAATTTCCCCTATTCCACTGTTTGACTAATCTGACCACCCTTTACTACGAATCAAATTTCTAATTGTACAGAAGTCAAAATATGTTCTCGTTGATTTCATTTGAAACTAGACTCACTAAGATTTAATTAAATAATTTATTCATCTTTTAACTCCACTCCCACAATTTATGGTGATTTTTCCAAATTCACGTTACAGCTGCTGTCCCAAGCAGATTTACTACAATTTACTCTTTCACAACTCTTTGCATTCATATTATTTAAACATGTATATCACCAATCAATTTCATCACATATATATCTATAATTTCACTTAAGCATAATCTCAATAAAACACATCGTGCTCAAATCATTATTCAAGTTCAAATTCGGCTAACGCACATATAAACACTAGCAACTAAATATTAACATTGCATTTCACCATAATAGCCAATTGCCATTAAACAATTAAGCCACAATTATTCAATTTTACCAAGCTTCGACTTAATTTATAACTATCTAAATCATTTAAAACATTCAACAACAAATTCTTCTTTAATTAAGCACATATTCGGCAATGACAATTGTAATTTAGCAAACTTTAATTTAACTTATAATTGTTCATAACACATTTAAAGCATCCACTCCATTCCATCATTTTAAAGCACATACATTACTCAATATTATCCAAGTTCACATTCGGCCATAGTACACACAACATGTTAGTCGATTTTCCCACTTAGCATCTAATGCACATATATGCTCATTTGTTTGGCTCAACTTCACCCATCTACCATTATTCATCAAAAGAACATGAAACAACAACCATTTCGTTCACTTCAATTCATGACCGAATGCTCACAACACAACCAAAAACCAAAATATACTTCATGGGTTAAGGTAGAATCAAGAAAGGAATTCATAAACATCAAGATAGAAGCAAACTACCATGAGCTTACCTTGGATTTTTCTTCCCCAAGTGACCGAACATTCAAGAGCTTCCCTTCCCCTATTTGTTTTCTTAAGTTTGGCTATGAAGAACAAAGATGGACAAGCTTTGTCCTTTTCATCATTTTGTTATTTTATTTCTCTTTATTTTATGGTAATAAAGCCATTAAATCTCATAGTGCTAATTTAAAATGCATATTCCATTTATTCTCATCATGATGGCTGGCCACTACACCTTAAGATGGGAATTTTGACATGCAAATCCACCTATTTCATACTATAAGTTATTTGGCCACTACAAATTAGCCTATAGCATTTTCAAAAATTTTCACATAAGTCCTATTTAATAATTTCACATACATGAACTTTCACATATAATAAGTACCGAATATAACATCCAATTATTTTTATGACTCGATTTTGTGGTCCCGAAACCACTTTCTGACTGGGGTCAAATTAGGGCTGTCATATCGTGTATATAAATGCATTGATGCAGTAAGCAATACGTTGAGTTTAGTTGCGACTTGTATATGCAAGACGTATATCAATGTATGTTCTATAATGTGAATTGATTTTATTTTTAATTATAAATGAGATTGACTGATTTGACTTGAGTGAATATATATATATATATATATAAATGTTTGGAATTGAACTGTTGATCAGTAATGCCTCATAATCTTAATCCGGCGACGGATACAGACAAGGGGTGTTACAAAAATAGGCCATTTGCCAAACCAATTTGCCACCCTTTTCTCATGCACACCTAGCAACCAAAATGGTACCATTTCATTACATTTATAAGCAGCCAAAACATGCCAATTCATACACAATTCATACCACCTATCCTCAATCATTTCAACTACTCAATTCCATATTCAAAAACATACCAAATCGTTATGCCAAAATCATCACAACTTACACAACTTCTAAATGCATTTACTTATCAAATTATCATCTATATCATGACACAAAATGCACCATATCATCATCTCAAATCAAACCATCACATAAGACATATATATGTCACATATATCACTTATCAAACACATAATTCAATCCAACTTAAATGGCCATACACACCAACATTTACAAGCCAAATCTCATGGCTAAAATTAATAATTCAGAGCATACTAAGATGACACTAGCCTATACATGCCATATACCATATATACAAGGCTTCAAAAGTACCAACAAAATGATCAATAGTGTGATGAAGTTTCCCGACGATCCTCGAGTCTGAGCTAGCTTCGATAATCTATAAAACATGGACACATAACACACAGTAAGCTTCATAGCTTAGTAAGCTCATAAGTGATTAACTCAATTCATCAAATAAATGTAACACTGCCATTTTTACTTTACCAAATCAAAATTACATTAACTACAAACCTTTCTCATGTCTCAAAACATGATCCAATAATAATCTCATTGAACTTTCTCGATGTAATATTTGAATAAGTTCCGTACATACCTGTACCACTTTGTACTAACCTCTTTCTCAAGTACATCATTCATTACCCATTGAACCATTTGGAATAGAAGTCGGATACTCAAGATCTCAATTGATAAGTACCTATACCATGGCCCGTAGCCAAATCAAGGTAACTTATCCTGGAGTACCTACACCATGGCCCGTAGCCAAATCAAGGTATTATTCGCACCCGAAGTGCCAATATCGTGGCCCAAAACCAACTCATCTGATATGCATGGCCCGAAGCTAAATCGGTATATCAACTTATAACATTTCACAAATATCCAATTTTATTCCTAAGGTTCAACCGAGCTTTCACACCTCTCGTTTCTATCATCGAATGCATTCATAGAGTCGTTTTCACTATTCAACACTATCGTAATCTCATTATCACAGTTTATGCGATATCAAAGCATTTAACATGCATTTATAATGAAATTACCACATATGAACTTACTTTGTACTCGGAATTGATGAATCAGATTGTTACTCGATAACCTTCGATTTTCCCCAATCTAAATCCGAATTCTTTCTTTCTTGATCTATATGTATTCAAAATTAACCCATTTAATCACTAACTTAATCAATTTCATCCACAAACACATATTTTAGTTGATTTACACTTTGGCCGTAAACTTTCACATTTCTTACAATTTAGTCCCTATTTAAAAAATACACAAAATTCACCCAATTAAATCCAATCACTTGCTATCCGAATTTCATAGAGACCCCTAGCAGCCCAAAACATTTATTTATTTCAGATTTCAACCCTTTAATTTGTAAATTTCACAATTAAATCCTTATTTTGACATTTTTGTCAAAAATCACTTTACAAAACATGTATATCAAGCACCAAACTTTCATTTTTCATCATCAACATTCAAAAACATCCAAATATCATCAATTGCATTTTACAAAATCACCAACAAACTCAAAAATTAAGGCACGTGCTAGCTAGTACTCAAAGCAACGATCACAAAAACATAAAAATCATCAAAAACCGAGCAAACATACCTTAATCAAGATCAATGTGTGCCGAATATGTGAGCCCTAAATGGCTTTCTTTTTTCTCTATTTTTGATTCAAAGAAACAAATATGAACATGTTTTCATCTTTTGTTTTATTAAATATTCATTGTTTTATTTAATTACAAAATTAACCTTAATTAAAAGCCACCAAATTTCATATTATTAAGCCCATTTATGTCAAATTCCACTATCAATGGTCTAATTACAACATAAGGACCTTTCATTTAATAAGCTATAGCAATTAAGCACTTTTAACTTATAGCATGCTACTTTTGCATTTTACGTGATTAAGTCCTTTTTCTCAAATTGAGCTATTAAATGGTAAAATTAGCTCACAAGATTTTCACACATATATATTCACATGCTGTAAACACCAAAAATAATATTAAAATAATTTTATAAACTCGTATTTGTGGTTTCAAAACTACCGTTCCAATTTAGCTAAAATCAGGCTATTACATGTCACTCATCTATCTCTTCCAATAAAGTTATTGTTTCATTTCTTCGTTGGTAATGCTCTAGCATAAGTGACTTTTGGTTCTTCATAATCTCCCATTGTTCATATACTCCTTCCTTGTATACTTCATCTTTATCCCATAGGTTCATCGAATCTCCATCCCTCTCATATGTATACTTGCACGGCTTAGGTAGGAGTTCGTTCGAACACTTAGGCTACTCATGTTTGTAATTACGACTTCATTGGTTTGTCGAATCTCCGAACAACCAATTCAAATTGGATAGTTCGTACACCAACCTATAAAAATAATATTCATAATTAAATCTAATAATCAACAAGGTAAATAAAAAATATTAAAATAAAAATATTTACTTAACTACAAAAATTCAAAATACTTTTTTAACATTAAAATAAATTATATTAAATTAAGTACAAGTTAGAATACTATCTAGCTCGTTAATCTTTCGATTAATATTATTTTATGGTAATCAATCTAATAAAAATATCACCATCGCAATCCTTGACAACGACGCCAATAACTTAACCGCCTATAAATGTATCATTGTTTATAATATAAATATCACACAAAAAATATATTAAATTAAAATTGACAGTGTCTGCAAGCGTACAAGTCAAATTGTAATATAGTAAATTTTACAACGAAACACTGATAAGTATTCCAAGTATTCTACCCAAGCAATTGCAGATTGAAGAAGTTAATATTAAATTAATTACAGAAAATAATTACTAATCTAATCGAGTAACGAATTAGTTCTGCGAATCCAAATTAATATTTTAATTGAACTAATTAAATTAACTAACCTAAATTAACCTAATGGACTTTCCTATTCCCTGTGTCGACAACACGAGCCTCTAGTCTATGACCGGTTAAATCCCTAATTATCTAATTAAATAATTAATTATCCTAGAACGAGTTATTTATCACCCTTATCTACGACTATCCTCCCGGTTCATCTTCACTAAGGATTACCACCTAAGTCACCATTTCGGTCTCTTCCTAGACATACGAATACCCTTCCGGTCTCACCGCTTAGCACAAGTTATACACGACTGGACACCCTTCTAGTCTCACATGTCTCGATATTCTATCTAAGGTGTCACTCCCTAATATACTAAATGCTCTTAAATAAACAACCAATTTTGGATAAATAATAATTTAACAAATAAATTAGTTTATTAATCGAATCATGCGAAATATGAAATAAAGTACAATAATCCATTCTAATATTTATACAATGATTAATTGAAAGATAAATAAATGAATATAAGAATAAGAGATAGGAGAAAGCTCACGAATATATTTGAAGTGCGGTGTCAGAGTAATCTCTGCTCGCGTTTGTTTTCTAATCGGAATAGAATAGTTCTGACTGCACAAACATGAAAAGAAAATAAAACTGTATAGCGAAATTGTCTGCCTAGGTCTGCTCATAATTTCGATGAGCCTAAGGTTGCTTATATAGGAAACTTCTTACTTGGTGAGCACTCAACCCAAGAAACACTTAGATACTAATAAATAAAAGATACTACTAAAAGCTAGGGTCTAAATAATGAAATTTCCAAAAAGTATCATCCAAGGAATCAACCATATTTTGGCCTACCATTGTCACGTCATTTAGACATGGGATTACTCCTCGTCACTATGTTGCTACTGTGCAAATCTTCCCATTTCATTGCATCGTCGTGATGAAAGAAAGCTCCTCGTCACGATGTAAGGTGTGTTCCAAGCCTTTGGCAACTTTGTTGGCTTATCGGGCTCCTTGTCTCACAGGTCAATCATCCTTCCTTGTATTCTTGGACCTAAATTGACATCCTACACACTTAATTAGCTCATTAGTCACTCAAGAGGCCCAAGTCGACCTTTCGGGTCAGCAAAGTAGCATAAATGCATAAAAACGCTTATTTTATTAACTTTTAGTTCTTAAGCTACCAATACTGAATATGTAATAATTAATTATAAAAGGCCTAGAAACAAACTCGTTAATTGTAGAAATGATCTAAATCAACTACTATATTTGACGTCAGGTCAGGCACCGGTAGGGCTATAAACACAAATTTAAGATATTGTTACTCTATCGAAAAATAGAGAGAATTTATTCTCAACTATTAAATATATTTTTCAAGATTAACAATTCTTCTGGTTTCTATTTGAGATGAGAATTTTTGTTTTCACCCAAAAGATAAGAAAACTATTTCTAGTTCTGTGTTTTAATTCAATTTGATAGATCCCACACTTGAGGCAATTCATGGTATGAAAATAGCAGAGAAAATCGTTTGGTTGAAAGTAGAGAATGACAACGATCCATCTATCTAACAACATAGATACGATTTCAATATAGGATTTATTGCTATAAATATTACAAACCGGATCAATTTTTAAAATTTTTATTTTTCGATATGTAAGAAAATTGTTTTCAAACCATATTTTTTTCCAACAGTTGTTCTTCAGAAGTCTAGCCCATCAGAATGGTGGTGACACTTAGCTGAGATGGTGGAGTGGCAAGACAAGAAAAGGTCTTGCTACAAGTATTGAGCTAACTACTCTCTAGGGTATTGGGAGGAGGTGCTAGAGGATGATTGAGTGTCAACGAAAGCTATGGGGCCAAGGTGGCTAGCATAACTAAGGTGGTTGATTTAGTTTCTAGTGGCATATTAAGTAATGCCATGATCTATGTAAGGGATGCTAAAGGGTTGGATGTTGGTTGAAGGGGTTGATAACAATTGAGTGGAAGGGACATTCTAAGTGGGGTTTTGGGTTGAAGGGATCTCATTGTTGGCGGGGTTGATGGGGTTGTTGGAGTATAAGAGTTGGTGGGGTTAAGAGAAACATCATTATGAGATAAAGTCATAGTAAGATCCATGCCGACTGCACCAATTGTTGATATAATGTACAACAATGAGGACAACAATGAGGAGGATATGATGGTGTTGAGGAGGCATCTTTTTCTGCTTTAGAGTCAAAAGGAACAACATAACTTTTCCATTCCAGTTCACCTTAAGACGTAGAGAGCCAAAAAAGACAAGGGGATAAGATGAAAGCTAAATAGTAGGTTGAGGAGAATAAGTGCTCAAAGGTTGCTTAAAGGCTCCAAATGAATCTTTTTTCATTGTTTGGAAGGGTATTTATAAAAAAGGTCTTCTATACTATAGTGACATGATAGGCTGTTGTAAGGAGTACGTGAAGGACGTGCACTGTGAGACCCATTCTATTATGATAGTACGAGGTTTTTATGCTCAAGTGGGGTCCAATGACCATTAGGGCGTATTTATACTTGAAGAGTGTTCACATGTAAAAATCGTGTTCATGCTTATAATATAATTTTTATAACTTCTATAAATTAATATAAGAATTTTTTTTCCATAACCATCTCAAATCCTCATTCGTGTTCATGCTTATAATATATTTTTTATAACTTGTATAAATATATATTTAAATTAGATTTTAATGTAATTATCTGCATAATAACTCTAATTCTCACCCCTTGAGAATTAAAAAGTGTAATTTAAGTGCTTCAATTACACCAAATTCAACCGAACTATCAATCACAATAGTTATTCATACATACTAAACTTATATAATTATAAAGAATTACAATTTTTTTTTTGACGAAATAAAGAATTACAATTAAATCTAATTATTAGGTAAGTTTTTACACACCACCTTAAAAAGAATTATGCCGATTAAATCAGAATCTATGGGCCAAAAAATTGGGTTTGCGTCATCCCTAAAATACGAAAGAAGTTTCAGTGTGGGGAGAAGCGCGTGAATTGTTGGATTCCTTTCTTTTGTCCGTTGTGCAGACTTTACCCTGCAGTGGACAACCCCCAATCCCGCTACCTTCACTGTAACATCTCTGTTTTTTAGTTTTTATTTTTCTCACTTAACAGTAAAAGGAAAAATAAAAAGTTAAAACCAACCCAATTATTCAACAATGCAGTAAAAATCAAGAGCCAAAAAAAGAAAGAAGCAGCTGTTAAGAGAGTTGATTTCAAGAAGGACCCTTCGGGGGAAAAAAAAAAGCTTCTTTTGCAGATAGAAAGAGAGAAAAAAGAGAAGAAAAATAAAAAAACAAAGCATTATACTTTTTGTATATAAAATCATTTTCTTTTAGTGTAATTTGTTTTGGTGGGAAGAAATGGAGTTCGAGGAACAAGAAGAAGAGATGGGTTTGGCACCAAGTTATAACTCGCTAGTAAATTCAACCGCAGTCAAAATGTCAGCTGCTGAACCGGGTTCAATAACTCCAACCGGTCAGCAACAGCAGCAACAGAGGAAGCAAAGTTATAGAGAGTGTTTGAAGAACCACGCGGTGGGTATCGGCGGTCACGCCGTCGACGGTTGCGGTGAGTTCATGCCGGCTGGAACTGAAGGTACACTCGACGCTCTCAAATGCGCAGCTTGTAACTGCCACCGTAACTTCCATCGTAAGGAAACGGAACCGGGTTCTCCGAACACCTTCCCCTCGACGGACCTCTACTTCCACCAGCCACCGCAATTCACACCTTACTTTAGAGCACCAACGGGTTACCTCCACGTGGCGGGACAGCAAAGGCTATTAGCTTTGCCTTCGACGTCGGGAGGTGGAGGAGGACACAGCAGGGAGGATCAAGAGGATGTTTCGAATCAAGGGAGTTCAAGGAAGAGGTTTAGAACAAAGTTCACACATGATCAAAAGGAGAAGATGTTGGAGTTGGCTGAGAGGATAGGGTGGCGGATTCCGAAACATGATGAACCGCTCGTTCAACAGTTCTGCAATGAAAATGGTGTAAAAAGGCAAGTCTTCAAAGTTTGGATGCATAATAACAAGCACACACTTGGTAAGAAACCCTAGAAACATGTTCTTCATGGAGCAGAAAAAAGCTAAAAAAAGGGATAGAGGGTTAGCTGGCAAAGTTCATATGTCGGGGTTTAGTTAGATTTTTTAGGGTTCCTTTGGGGAGGGGGGGTAATTAGCATTTGGCTCTTTGAAAGTGATTATGATGTTGGGGATGGATTATTGTTAATTAATAGTTTTATCAACTTGGGTTCTTGTCTTCTAGATTAGATTATCACTTAATGTAATGGGTACTCGACTTTTAATTTTAGTTGTAATATATTTCTTTCTGTTTCGTTAAAAGCTCTATATATTTTATTGTGAAAATGAGTCTTGATTTTGGTGCATTGAGGCAAATTGGAGACATGCAATGCAAGATGCCTGGAAATGGAAGAGCTTACACGAGTAAGAACGTATTGTGTTTAGCTGTGGTAAAACAAGATGGAAGGGTCAAAATTGATTTTCCACTGGAGACATTGACATTAGTTAATTTCCTTTACGTGAGTCGCTCTACATTTAAGACTTAATGGCATTTTCTACGAGTTTTTTACTTCTTCTAACCGAACTTTTTGCTTGAGCTAAGATCCTCAGCTAAACTAACATAAATATATTCTTGATTGGCTTTGATGGCATTCAACAAGTTCATTTCTCCTTTTTTTCTTCCTGCGTTTTTCAACATTGATCATGAAGCAATTTTTTTCCCGAGACATGAATGAGTACATATTAGCTTTAATGTTCAGAACAAACAAAGGTTGATGATCATTGGGGCCTCCTTTCTGTTACCTATTGCAAGCCTCCTTTTGTTTTTTACCTTGAAATGCATTTACTTTTTCAGTCTTTTGGAGTACAGAAGCTGATTATACTTGGTTTTTCTTTTAATTTAAAACATTTGCTCTTTCATGATCTGTACTTGACAAAATAGTAATGTAAAATAATGGGGCTCTCTCAAACTATATTAATAAATTCATCGTCAAGTCGACCTGTGAGAACCTAGCCAGATGTTCAAAGATGGATCATCTTGGGAAGAAAAGAACTGGTCTAAGTTTATTTTCTTTCGGGAAATAGAAAAATTGCATAAACTACAGTGATATTTTCCTACCACTACTTAAATCTCTCTTTATTTATCTATCTATCTATATATCAGCTTTTAAAGTATCTATTGTACGTATGTATGAATGTATTTTAGAGAAAGTCGATAGGTCCAAAGCTTGGTGTTTTATTTCCATTTTCATCTTTATTTCTCCTTCCTTTTTATGTAGTCCTTTCAAAGCGAAGTAAACAAGGGGCTGCCCAAATATGGTAAATATATTTTTAATCCCTTTAAAATTTATAAAACTACAAATTAATATAATAATAAATTTACATTTTAATACTCAAAATACTTATCTCTAATTCTATAAATAATTTTGGCTTCACCATGTCTCCCAGCAGTGAGCCAAACAAAAGAGAACTTCCAAAGGACACAAGTTTTCGTCTGCAACTTTTCTCAATTAAAAACCACCTGAATTTCAATGTTCATTGCCCCGTTTCAGTTCCCGTACGCAGTAAGCTCTTTTTTCTTCTTTTTTTTTTTTCCAATTATTTTATTTTTTAAAACACAAAGAACATTTTATTTAGAGAACGAGTCTGAAAAGGAATTAACCTCAAATAGAGGATATGAACCAATTAGACGATTTTAAAATTTCAGTCTGATACTTTTCATCTGATTCGAAGTGGGTTTCGTCCGCCATAGACAAGTAATTGTAGACTTCAACATAAGGCATTTTTAGAGTCACTTTCACTCATGCTAGTTCAGCAAATCTCGCACAATTGAAGTTGAATTTAATTACTTTCCTGCAACCAAGTGATCAGCCAATGTTGAGCTGAACCTTAAGATATTTCCAAGCCCTGCTTATCCATTAACCTTTCTCTTAAGTTAACCTTTATTTCCTATGGTGAAAAGAAAAGATGATACTCATGGGATATTATTGAAATTTATTAGGCATGACAATTCATTTGTCTTTTGTGTCTGTATATATATACATTTCTTTCTAGGTTTGGATTTCCTTACGGTCTTTAAGTTATTAAAGAAGTTACTATACAGCAAAATATTTGAAATTTTAGAAACTCCTTTCTTCATTTAATCAATTACCCTTGAAAAGTTAGTGACTAAAAAGGTGTCTAATTTCACATACTCTCAGCTTGAGTTTTTCCCTTCTTTTTCATGTTAATCATGTAAATATAAATATAACAAAAAACAACTATGCCAATCTCTTCATTAATCACATGTTCGTGTATTAAGTCGCATTTAAATATGTGCTGTTTCGTCTGAACTCAAGTACATTGGAACTGCAGGTAAAAGAGGGACCTGATTCCTTGTATAAGGTAAGATTTTCAGATGGGAGATATGTTCATTTTTGGGGCCCTTTCGCTATTACTAGTATAAATAGGGTTTGACGTTTCAAGTTTACCTTGCAAGACGTATTCTTTTAACAGATAATTTGCTTGCTCTAGTGTCCAACGCTTACCAACAAGATATGAGTACTTGTTCAGGACACTATGCTTGATTCGGGAAATTAAATTAAACCACAGTATATGTATGACCGTATCAGTTAAAAGCTGCATAAGGAAATTGAAAGTTTTTATGAATTATAACATTTGGTTCCATATGGGAATCTTGGACAAAGGTTAAATATTGCATCAGATAGTGATGGATCAGCTTCTTCTTACCCAATCACTTGATATGGCACATTGTCTTTATTCTTGCTTTGGGCTCTAGTTAAATATAGAAAGCTAGAGTTGTTGAGTTTAAAACTGACTAAAACCAAACGGCAAATGACCCAGTTTTTCAGGTTTAGGAATGATTTTTTCCAGAATAGAAAACCTTGGTTCTTCTACATATCCCTATCCAAATGTCTCCGATGTGAAGTTTGAACCGTAAAATCCTTAATATCTACATATTATGCAATTTAAATCACTAATATTATATATACATTGATTTTAGGATATTAAGAATAATATGGTTTTACAAATTTAAGAAATACCTAATGTGAAATTGGAACTTGACCATTAGACTTAATAAAGAAGAACACTTGATAAATTGATTTCTCCCTCTTGACATTTTCTGTTTATCACACAAACCTTAAGTCATGGTGACTATAATTTTATGTGTATTTTTTTTTGTGTGTAAATTAATAGATAGAACAATAATCAATTTATAATGATCAACTTTTAATTTAGTATGTCCATCAAATAACTGAATGAATGGATCGAATTTAACTTCTATTAAAAGTAAAACTCTTATCCCTTCTAAATTAGGACACATTATTTTAGACTTAAATGGCTTCACATAATTTGGTTAAAATCTTACATTTTCTCACTTGACCCAATAAAATAAAACATAAACTTTAACAGAACAAACATTGAGCGTGCATAAAAATAACACTCATCATAATTACCATATTATAATAAATTGAAAATGTGAGTTATGGAGGTTGCATATAGTTTAAGTCACATACTTGTTTTCATATACCACAACATTACAACTCAATATAATAGCTCTATAAGTAACTATAAATTCTTTCTTGTTTTAAATAACTTCAAATATTATGAGCACACAATCATAATAAATAGGAAATACATCAATTTTATTTTAGGAACATCAGAATTGAGCTCAAAGTGTCACAATCTCATAAATTTTCATTCATCAATACAACTAAGATCCATTCTATGTACATGTGTTTTAAATTTCTTTGGTTGTAAGCCTTTAGTTAATGGATCTACAGTCATCAGATCAGTCCTAACATGTTTAATAGACACTCTTTACTTCTAAACTTCCTCCTTAATGACAAAATATTTTAATTCCATATGTTTTGCACCTTTGGAATATTTGTCCTTTTTTGGAGAAAAATATTATTGCGGAATTATCAAAATAAATTTTTAGTGACTTGATAATGGAGTCGACTATTCCAAATCCTGAAAAAAAGTTCTACAACCATAATGCATGAATAGTAGCCTTAAAATATGCAACAAATTCTCCTTCCATCGTAGATGATGAAATGACATATTGTTTAGCAATTTTCCATGATGACTCCTTCAGAAAGTAAAAAGTAAATAGTCAAAAGCGAACTTTCTATTGTCAATACATCCAACAATATCCTTCAAAAAGTAAAAAGTAAAAAGTAACTGACTGAATCTCCTATACATGAGCAAAAGATTCTTTGTTCCTTATAGGTACCATAAAACTTTCTTTGCAGCCTTCCAATGGTCAATTCCAAGAGTACTTTGATATCTGCCTAGCATCCCAATAGCAAAGTTAATGTCAGGTCTTGTGTAGGTCTGGACATACAATAAACTACCCACAACAACAGCGTAAGGAATTGATTCCATTCCCTTTCGTTCCACATCATTCTTTGGAAATTGCATGAGACTAAATGTAACATCCCAATTTTGGTGGATCTAAAGTTTTGGGCATATAGTAGTAAACAGTTTGTCTGGTGAGGTGTTATCTGCCCAAATGATCATTTTGGCGTATACGTATGGGCGTATAGTAACCACCACTTGAGTTAGTAAGAATTTGATTTCATGATATTCTGCTATTAAGGAGACGTTAATGTTAAGGAGTAAAAGGGAAATACGGGATGAGTATTGGCCAAAGGTATAGTATGCCTGATCTAACAGCCTGTTTTTAGTCAAATCAGAATAGTGGTTTTAGAACCACAAAATCTGAAGTTGAAATAATTATTTTATTACTATTTTAATGTTTTACGGCATGATAGTATATTTGTGTGAAAGTTTCGTTAAGAAATTTTATCGTTTGAGTTCTTAATTTGATAAAAAGGACTAAATCGCGTAAAGTGCAAAAGAGATGTTCTAATAGTTAAAGGTATTAAATGACTACGAAATTGAATACTGGATGTCCTTATGAGGTAAATATACCATTGTTTATATGAGTGGACATTTTTGGACTTATATTAAGTGAATTTAATGAATTATATTAAAGGTTAATTAGGTAATTTGGTTATTAAGGTATATTAAATAAAACAAACAAAATGTTAATGCTATCATCTTCTTTATTGTCGAAATTGAAGAGGAGAAAAGCCATGTTTTAGGGTTGAAGCATTCAGTCACTTGCAAGCTCAATTGTAAGTTTGTTTTTGTCCCGTTTTCAATGATTTTTATGTTTTTAAGATCGTTGTAGCTTAGTCTAGCTAGCCCAAGGACTAATTTGAAAAAATGTTAAAGGTTTTGAAAAAATGTTAAAGGTTTAGGTTTTTTCCATTGATGAATGTTGGTGTGTTTGATGTTTAATGGTAGAAAATGAATGCTTGTTATTAGATAAACAACATTTGTTAAGTGATTTTTAGTAAAATGTCCAATTAGGGATTAATTTGTGAAATGTTGAAATTTGGTGGTTAAATTGTGAAATAAATGAAAAATATGGACTGGTTAGGGCCTAATTGAAATTCGGCAAGCTTGGGTTTTGGTTGAATTACATGAATTTGTAATTTTATGAAATAAAGACTAAATTGAAAAAATGTGAAATGTTAGGGGCAAAAATGTAAAAGTGCCTTAATGTGTTTTATAGATTAAATTGAATAGAGAGATTATTAAATAAGTTAATTTTGATTATATTTAGATCATGAAAGGTGAAATACGGATTTAGATCGGGAAAGAACAAAGTTTTAGATTAATTGACTTAATTTGTCGTTTTTGTATCCGAGGTAAGTTCGTATGTAATAAATATTGTTATATTTGTGTTTTAAATGCTTTAATATTGCATAAATTGTGAATACGATATTGCAGACTTATTCGACGAAGATTCGGCATTGGAAATCCCGATTGAATCTTAGGAATAGGATACGAATGACATGTCATTAGGGGTTATTATTGTTTTGGGTGCTGGTCTGTATGTCCTACTGGTGGCTAAGTTATCCGACATGTGTTGTGGAGTCTCGTCAACTTGTGTGAGCAGCACTGTGAAGCTACATCATGACTGTCAACTTGTGTGAGTAGACCCATTGATAGTTCGAGAGTGAGCATTATTGAGATATGATATTAAGATAGCTTCGGCTATGTATTGGCACTTCGGTGCAAGATTTATTGAGATAACTTCGACTATATATATTGGCACTTAGGGTGCGAGATTTCAAAGTATCCTATATTATTCCAAATGGTTCAACGGGTATATCGAAGATATGAAATGGTGAGAAATAGATACGTATTAATATAGGTATGTACAAAAATTGTATATGAATCGAACATATAAAAGAATTGAGTTCATGGTTAAATAGGTTGTTGAATATATGTTAACGTTGTGGTTAAATATTTTATAGTATGTTATATGCATATATTTGAATAGTAATTAAATGGTGAGTTTTTCTTATTATTGTCATATGAGCTTACTAAGCTTTATAGCTTACATCGTTTGTTTTTTCGTGTTTTATAGTGAATTCAAAACTAGCTCGGATTCGGGAATCGTCAAAGACTTCATCACACTATCCTACTATCACTTTGGTACTTTTAAACTTAAGCACTTTAAGTATATGGCATGTATAGGAGTTTAGTCATTGGTAATGACTTTGGTCATTTGAAATGTCTTGTAAATGTTAAATGTTTTTGGTTTTGTATATAGCCATAAGAATTGGCTTAATTTGGTTGGTATGGTTGTGTATATATATGTGTATATAGCTTTGTTGTGAGTTTATGGATGGATACATGATGCTTGTGGATTTTAGATATTGCAGATGTCAATTGGTTGATATTGGAGAAGTTATATGCTTGTGACTTGAGCATAATGGTGCATGTTTGAAAGTGTTTAATTAGTTGATTTGTATATATGAATTTGGTATAAATGGAATGGCTTATTTTATGACTTGTGTGTATTGTGGATGATGGTATAGAATTAGCATGTTTTAGGCTTGATTTAGTTGGTTTGAATGCCTATATATATACTATGTTTTGGTGCCAATTTGGTTGATATAGGTGTAAACATGTTTGGATGGAAAAATGGCTTGGTAAATAGCCTATTTTTGTTCACGCGGGCAGAGGCACGGGCGTGTGTCTCAACAGTGTCTGACACACAGTTATGTTACATGGCCGTGTTTCCCCTTGTGTTGAAATAGAAATCAAGTCAGTATGCCCTACACGGCCCAGCACACAGGCATGTGACTTGGCCATGTGGCATAATTTAGTATACCTTACAGGTTTGGCTAGCTTAGCACACGGTCTGTCACATGGGCGTGTGTGTTGGCCGTGTGACCCAAGTCAGAGAGTTACATGGGGTCAGACATGGGCTGGAAGACGGCCATGTGATTCTATTTTGAATGTCCATACGGCCTGTGACACGGGCATGTCTTTGGCTGTATGAGACAGACGGTTGGGCCATACAGGCATGTGTCCCCTGTATTTTGAAAAAAAATTCTAAGTGTCCCAAAAGTTTCCTAAGTTATCGGTTTAGTCCCGAATCACCCCGAATGCATGTTTTGGGCCTCGTAGACTCGTAACAGGGACAATATGATTGATATTGAATGATGATTACTTGATATTGGAATATGTATGTGAAATGTACGTTTATTTGTGTTATAAGTTCGGTAATGCTCCATAACCCTATTTTGGTGTTGAATATGGGTGAGGGGTATTACATTTATTAGTATCAAAGCTATGGTTTAGTCGATTCTCGGACTAACGTAGTGTGTGTGAGAGTCTAGCTATACATGCCATATATAAACTGTGATAGTGTGATATCTCTTGACAATTTAAATCGTGTTTTCATATAGTAAATAGATTCCAATCAAGCTGTAGCTAATGATGTTGAAAATAATGCACCAGCCTCCGTTTATGAAGTAGTGCAATCAGAGTCGAGACAAGTATCGGGTAGCCATGCAGGACAGGCTAAAGAAGCCTTCTTCCAAATGATGAATGAGTGGTTCACAAAGTTTTTCGAACAAATCTTGCTGCTCAACAAGCTCCACCCCACCTAATTCCCAACCGGTTCCTATAGCTCCTCAAAGTGTAGAACTTCTACGACTGAATAATCTGCTAGTTGATAAGATTTAAATCTACGGAGTCAAAGAGTTTAGAGCTAATGTTGATGACGATCCTAAGAGAGTTGAGTTTTGGCTTGAAAATACAATTCGGGTGTTTGATGAACTTTCTTACACATCAACTGAATGTTTAAAATGTGCTATATCACTTTTGAGGGACACTGTGTATCAATGGTGGAATACTTTGGTATCCGTGGTGCTAAGAGAAAGAGTTACCTGGGAATTCTTCCAAGCTGAGTTCAAAAAGAAATACATCAGTCAACGGTTCATTGATCAAAAGCAGAAAGAGTTTCTTGAACTGAAACAAGGTCGTATGTCTATGACTGAATACGAGCGAGAGTTTGTAAGACTTAGTAAATATGCTCGGGAGTGTGTTTCAACTCAGGCCATTATGTGTAAAAGATTCAAAGATGGGTTGAACGAAGATATTAGATTGCTAGTCGAGATTCTAGAATTGAAAGAATTCGTGGTACTAGTTGACAGAGCCTGTAAAGCCGAAGAACTTGGCAAATAAAAGAAAAAAAAGGGATTTCGAGGCTAGAGATTCGAGAAAAAGATCGATGAATAAGCCATATCAATCTTCGTCAAAGAAATCAAGAGATTCATATACCCATTTGAATGCTTCAATCAAGTATCCAAATAGAGATTGTGGGAAACAATACTCAAGTCTTAAAGCTCAAGCTACATCAATATTGACTGTTGGTAGCGTGAGAAACAATAAACCCGAGTGTCAATAGTGTGGTCGACAACATTTTGGAGATTGTTGGATGAATAATAATAATAATAAAGCCTGTTTCAGATGTGGTTTGCAGGAACACTTTATTCGTGATTGTCCTCAGTTATCTGAGAAAGATAATCTTCAGACTTCAAAGCCGAGTAATACAGTTGCTAGGGGTAGACCACCTTGAAGTGCTGGAAATGTGATTAGTAGTAAAGGTGCAACAAAAGATTCAGCTGTGAGATTAGAGGCCAGAGCACCTGTTAGAGCTTACACTATTCGTGCTCGCAAAGATGCGTCATCACTAGATGTTATTACCAGTATATTTTCTCTCTATGACACTAATGTTATCACATTGGTTGATCCTGGATCAACTCATTCATATATCTGTATGAATTTAGTGTCTAGTAAGAATTTTCCTATTGAGTTTACTGAGTTTTTGATTAAAGTATCGACCCCCTTAGGCAAATATGTTTTAGTTGATAAATTTTGCAAGAATTGTCCTTTGATGATTCGGGGTTACTGTTTTTCAGCTAATTTGGTGCTGCTACCATTTGATGAGTTTGATGTAATTCTGGGTATGGATTGGTTGATGTTACATGATGTGGTTCTGAATTGTAGACAAAAGGCTATTGAATTGAAATGTCAAAATAATGAAATTCTTCATATTGAATTTGATGAATCGAGTGGATTACTATTATGATATCATTGATGTCAGCTAAAAGATGTGTGAGAAAAGGTTGCGGAGCTTATCTTGCTTATGTTTTGGATACAAAAATGTTTGAATCAAAAATTGAATCTATGCCAGTAGTCTGTGAGTACCCGAATGTGTTTCCAGAAGAGTTACCGGGGTTACCACTGATTAGGGAGGTCGAGTTTTGTAACATCGCTTACCCGTGTCCGATACTGGGATAGGATCCGAGGCATTACCGGACTTAAACATACACATACATGTAAAACCGGGCCATAAAATTTCAACCAATTCAAAAAATTCAAACACATGCATATCGTCCCTTATATGGACCTACGAGGCCCAAAACATACATCGGGGGTGGTTCGAGACTAAACCGAGAACTTCCGAAAATTTTTCAACACTTAGGGAATTTTCCATGTTTAGAGAGTCACACACCCGTGTGGATTAGGCTGTATGGTCACACACGCCCATGTGGCTTGGGACTCGCCCGTGTCCTCAGCCCGTGTAACTCTCTATTTATGACGACGCAATGAAATGGGGTCACACGGCAAGTTACACGCCCGTGTGCTAAGGCCGTGTTCCCCACATAGTTGAGACACACAGCCATGTCTCTACCCGTGTGGTCAACACTTAAGCTATTTTCCAAGCCTTGTTCAACCATAAACCCTCACACATTTATACAACATCAATAACATATAACATGTCATCCATTCAATGATTAAACATCTTCAATTGGGCCACAAACATAACTTTTGCATGTCATCGTACTTGTGTATCTCATATACTCATTTTATATCAAGTCTAGACATACCAAACCATATTCATTTAGCCTTGTCATCTTCATTAACATCATTAACTTACTCTAAATTTACAATTTTATACTAAGCATATGGTCACATCTATTAATCAAAGTTCATCCATAAAATATACATACCATATCATACATCCATAGATATCAAGCCATCACATCATGCACATCATCAAGACATTAGAATAGTCAAGCAAAATCAATTAAGTTTACAACCTAATGATCAAATATAAGCCATATCTCATGGCTCTATACAAATGAATCATTATAAGCCAACTCAATTGGCCAAATCAGGAAACACATATCATAAAGTACTAAGTCTCTACACAAGCCACTCACTTGAAAACACTTAAGGTTTATTAATACCCAGCTTGATAATTTGATAGTGTAATGCTGCCTCGGACGATCTCCAACCTCGAGCTAACCTGACAACACTAAAAGAAATGAAAAGGAGAGGGGTAAGCTATATAGCTTAGTAGGTCCATATGAAAATAATAAGCAATATGTCAACATGCTTCTCAAGGTAATACAATTATAATTACACATTTACTTATGTTCTGGTCAAGCTATTTTCTCGAGTCATAGTTACTAAATTATTTATATCTAGAGCTATGGAACTCCAAATTAAGATCCACTAATTTTTTCTGAAACTAGACTCACATATCTTCTTACCATAAAATTTCCAAAATTTATGGATCAACCAATAAGTACAGTTTATTCTTCAAAGTTACCCCTGTTCTGCTGTTTGATAGCTTCGACTATTCTTTACTAAAACTTAATTATCTCATAGTACGGAATTCGGATAATGTTCCCGTCTATTTATCTTAAAAATAGACTCATTAATAATTTAGTCATATGAATTCTAATCCATAAATACTTTTGTAAAATTTTTAGTGATTTTCCAAAGTTACGATAGGGGAGTCCGGAATCACTCTGACCCTGTCTCACAAAAATTCAAATATCTCATAACATGAAATTCTTTTGCTTACACCATTTCTGTAACACCCCTCACCCGTATCTGATGCCGGGATAGGGTTCGAGGCATTACCGATATTTCACCTTTATGAACTTACTAAATCAGGTCACCAAATTTTTGCCCAAAATTAAAACTTTTCAAACATGCACCTCTCGTCCCTTATACAGGCCTTCGAGGTCTAAAACACACCTAGGGACAGTACGAGACAAAATCGAAATCATTCGATAAACTTTGGGCACCTTAGAAAATTTTCCCTTACTTTGAAGTGTGACACGCCCGTGTTGTGGGGCCTTATGGTCACACACGCCCTTGTGGCTTGGGACGCGCCTGTGCCCTTAGCCCGTGTGTAACACTGACTTCAACCTCATCATACAATTAGGGGCACACGGCCAAGACACACGCCCGTGTGCCTAGCCCATGTACAACACTGACTTAAAAATTTAGTTGCAGAGGACGCACGGTCATACCACACACCCATGGGGGTGAGCCGTATGCCACACACGGCCTAGACACACGCCCGTGTGTCTACCCATGTGGACCTTGTTAGGCTATTTTCCAAGCCTTTGGTCACTCTCTACCAACCAATCACACTTATAGGTTACTTTTACACATGATAAGGCGAAATTATACACTTATATAAGACCATGATGAATCTTATTGCATGACAACCTCATATTATTGGTTTTATACATGCTAGGTTAACTCCCATCTTGTATTAAAGGGGATTCCATGTCTCATTGACACAATCAAAATTGGCTCATTTTTATAACTCATTGCCAATTATAACCAAGCCATCGCATATGAATATAAACATACATAGATTTGAAGGTCATAGCCTACTTCAAAATAAGCCAAGTTCCATGGCCATATACAACAGATAAGGATAACTTTACATGCCTTCATTTTGTCAAATCAGATGACACATATAAAAAAATACTTAAAAGTTCTATACATGCCATTAAACAAAACATAAGTGTCTATATACCAAAGCTGAATTAGTTGATAGTGTGTAGACTCTCCAGCCGTCTTCCAACCTTTACGAGTCCTCGAACTCTAAAAAGGGGGAAAAAGAGAGGGGTAAGCATTTACATGCTTAGTAAGATTGAATAACTGGAAAGTAATCTTACCGATTATTTAGCATACATCCTTATTAGATTATGAAACCAACGAATATGAAAATGGTTTCCATATCACATGCACTCAATCAATGAGTTTGTCACATAACAAAACACCATGTAATTTATCTTAGATGAGCTCATCATTCAACATCTCATTTGTACATATACCTCGAGCTAGTCCCGTTGAGTTTCTAGGAAACCTCGATGGATTATCCAATCACCCTCAATTCATACGAATGATCATTTCAGATATGCACTCTCGCGAACCTCACATTTTACGACGGGACTACCAGTCCAGGCTAAATCCCCCGTAATATAAACTCATAGGGTGATGTCGGGATCACTAGTTTAGGCTAAATCCCTTATAACAACAAACACCCTTAGTGAGCTCTGATCTGAATTACCAGTCCAGGCTAAATTCAGACCCTAATCGGATTACCCGTCCAGGTTAAATTCATAATGCACACATATTCTTCGGGAGGCTCGATCACTCAAGGAACACCCATCTAGGCTAGATCCTTTTCATACTTGAGATCATCGGATTACCCGTCTGGGCTAAATCCTTTCTGCAACAAATGCAGGATCTCAATTCACATGTCAATCATGGTTTAACCATCGAATTCCCTTTTTAACCTCAACTGAGATATTTTCCAACAAATCATTGTCAAAGATGCATTTCATATGATTTCATGCCATTAATAAATGAAATCATCATGCATTCATAGATCATATAATTAGACACATTTTGAGTTTACTTTAAGTTATCTGAACTTAGCTGGTACTCGTTTCGGTGTTGTGTTTCGGTTACTCCGAAACCTTTTGTTTTCCTCGGTCGACCTCTAGAATTTGTTCCTTGGGGTCTATAACAATAAAATTGAATCATTAACACCTCACATTGTACTTTTTGAGCCTAAATTTCACTCCAGTCCAAATGACCATTTTGCCCCTAACCCTTCACATTTTTCCGATTTAGTCCCTAGGCTCGTACAATGAAACACATGCTATTTCTATCTTAACCAAGCCTAGCTAAACACTTTTCCCTCTTATGGAAGCCCACATGTTCCATTATTTTCACATTTCTACCACATATTTAACAACTTTTGCAAAAAGGTCCCTTTAGGGGTTTTTCATGAAAATCACCTAGGAAAAGATGATTAACACACATCCAACTTTCATATCCCTCCATAAATGTAACGCCCTAATTTTTGGGCCTAAAAATATTGGGCCTTGAGTCTGGATTCGGGTAGAAGACGACCCGAATAAATGGAATGATTTAATTTTTTATTATTATTTAGTATGTTTAGTTAGTAATTGAATAAATTACGAAGGGTTTATGGTGTGGGAAAAAGTCCGGGGCTCGGCCCATAGCTTTAGCAAAATTCTTAAATTTTTCCTCTTAAGGAAATTTGGGCATAAGGCCTTAAAGATAAGTTGGGCAGAAATTGGGCATAAAGGAACGTCTGGCCCAATGGTTAGGCACGCTGGACAGTAGGAAGGAAGGCTGGGGTTCGATTCCCAGCGTGCACAAACATGTTTTTAAGTTAAGGGCTGTCGCAGGTAGGCCTTACAAGTGGTTTGGGCTGGGATTAGACACAAACAAGCACTTGGTTCAGTGGCTAAGCACGCAAGGAGGGCGTGGGAGGTGCCTGGGTTCAAGGCACGACGCGTGCAAATGGTTGTTTTTTTAGTATTTAGGTTGCAATTAAAATAGGGCTTAAGAGGAGTTGCGAGCATACGCAGTGGCAGCAGCGTGTTGGGCACGCGGAGAGGGCGCAGGTTCGAGTCCATGCGCGGGCGAATTCTGTTTTATTTTTAAAGTGGGCCAGAGCTGAAGCAGGTAAGGGTTATAAATTATTGTGGCAGCAGTATATCGAAAACAAGGTTGTGTCGCAGTGGCAAGCAGTGTAGCTGGGTGTTCTGGAGGTCGCAGGTTCGATGTGGAAGGCGAAGTTCTCCTTTATTTTTAAGTGGATCGGAGCTTCAGCAGGAATAGATTAAGATTAATTGTGACCCTATTATGGTGTAAAGGAAAGCTTGGTGCAGTGGCCAGTAGCAGGATGTGTAGCGCAGGGACAGGAGGAGGTCTGGAGTTCGAGCTGTTGTGGGCGCGAAGGACCAATTTTACTACTCACGTGGGGGAGAGTTAGAGTTTGACCGAAACTCTCCTAGCAGTGGCTTGAGTCGGTCAAGCGGTGGACTACTGCTGATGGTGCAAAGAATTTGGATGGGATTTAAATTGGTGGTGGCTGAAATTAAGGAGCAAAACATGGAATTTAAGTTAGGAAGAAATTGTGCCGAAATTGTTCTTTTAATTTCGGGCTTTTATGAGTTGTTTCCTTCTTGTTCATCTCTTCTTCATCAAGAACCGAACCTATCTTCTTCTACTCATCTCTTCTCTTTTTACTCATCTTTTCTCTCGTTTAAAGATAGCCTATTACCCTTAAAACCCGAAACCTGAATTTCCTTCGAAGCCGATTGTTCCTCTTGGCCGAATATTTTACCCTCTTTATTCCAATCTTTCAAGAGCCAAAAACCCTCAACTCTCTCATCCATTACCGATTATTACCTCTACTCCACAAACTTCTATTCTCCATCTCGTTCCTTCAAAAGCTGAATCACCTAGATCTATTCTCTATTCGTATTTTGGGTTAGATCTACAACGAATCGGGAATAGGAAAGTACTTGGGAATGTTTTTGGCAAGTAAATCTTTGGTAAGTGCTCGGAATCCCTTCTCTATCCATTATTTGGTGATTCAAAGAAAAGCCGAAACTCATCCTTTGCTCGTGTTAGGGGTAGGAAAGTATTGGAAACGTTCTTCATCGAATAGATCTCGTGGTAAGTATTCGTAACCCTCTTTCCATTCATATCTTGTGGTTCTGGAAAAAAACCGAGTAATCCTTAATCGCTTAGGGAGGATATCATTTTGGACTAAAGGGTTTATTGGGTTTATTTATCGTTTTATTATGAGTAAGGTGAAATTAAGGCTGTCGATCAAAGAGCAGTGGGAAGCGAGGACGTCGAAATGACTGGATCTAGACTTAGTCATTATTTGCGACAAAGGCAGCTCGTGTGTGGATCTCGCCGACGTATTGTTACAGATCAGGTGTGTAAACGACACCCACTTGTAGTCTAGATCGGCAAAAGCCGAAAAGCCGAAACGCCGAAGAGCCAGTATTTTTTAAAATTGCGAACGTGCGAGTGCTCATGAGATAGTTTGTTTGTTAATCCTGGTAATCTCAAGCGGTAAGATTGCAAAGTGCGCAATTTCGTGCAGTTCGGTATATTTGGGCTTAATGGGTCGAAATCGGGTTAATGGGCCAACGGGCCCAATTTGGTAAAAATGCTCGGTAAGTGTTTCTGTTAATACGTTAACGGCTGTAATATGCATAAAAACACTAAAATAGTAAATTTACTAGAATACCCCTAAGTATGAAAATTACCATTATACCCCTAAGTGCAAAATGACCATTATACCCCTTGGGTTAATTCTGATTGAAACGCATGATATTCTGTTTTTGTATGCTATATGCCATGACATGCATATCTGTTGCATGGGATTTGGGTTTTGTTATGAAGGAAGAACCCGTTCTGGTGGCTATGCCACAAATATCTGTATCTGGTGGCTATGCCACAAATATCTGTATCTGGTGGCTATGCCACAAATATCTGTATCTGGTGGCTACGCCACAATATCTGTATCTGGTGACTCTGTCACAATATCTATCCTGGCAGCCATGCTGCAAATTCTGTGGTGTGTAGCGGATGGGTAGGTCGAGTTGTCTCCCCACATGGTGTAAGGTTGGTACGGGGTGTATATGGATGGATATGGGTTGGGTTTCTGCATACATGCATAATATATGTTCTGTTACTGTAATGGGCTTAAGGGCCACATTGATTTCTAAATAGGGCTGAGGCCCAAATAATTCTATTTCTGATAGGGCTTAGGCCCAGTAAAACTTAAACCGATTTAGGCTCTAGTTGGGTTTACTTTACACACTGAGTTTTCCAAACTCACCCCTTTCTTTTTACCCTTACAGGTGAGCCTTGAACTAGGGACTTGGAGCCGTGAGGGATTCGGAGTGGCCACATGTTCTACAAATTTTCTTTTCTTCATGTGTTTTGATCAACACTTACTTCTTTTAATTGTTTTGGGTTTTTAAGTTGTACAAGGCCGCTTTATTTATTTTTAATTTTTCTTAGTATGTTTTGTTAGCTTAGATATGATGTTGTTTTGATTGTTTGAAATTGAATAGCTCTAGGGTGCATTTTAAAAATGTTACTTGATTTCAAAATATCATGTTAGCAAAGAAAATCTTCCGCAACGAAAACGTTTTCAAAATTAATAACCTTTTCAAATGGTTTTAAACGAATTGGTCTTCCCTGAACAATCACTCAGTTAAAGTGTGGCAATGGTTGTGTGCATGTCTAGGATTGGATCCGTGGAGAGCTGGGTACTTAAGCAGTCTAATTGACTCACCTCCTCTTTTCTGGCATCCTACCTGGTGCACAGCTTCCATTCACTTTAATCTATAACGAAGATATGCTTTAAACACTAAGAAAGACTTTAGATAAAACATGACTTTCCTAGTAACGCTTCAATGTGACACGCTGAATTCGGGCCTAACTTTTAGGCCGAGTTTGGGGTGTTACATTTAGTGGTATCAGAGCTCGGTTGCAATAACTCCGCTGTGGATCGGGTCCGAAAAGCTTTTCAAAAAATTTTGCTAAACTTAGGCCCAAGAAGGGTATTTTGGAAACAGTTTTGGAAAGTTCTTTTCAAAGATATTTTACAAGGTATATATGTTTTAAGGTTCAATCTTAAAATGGTTTAAGTTTTTCTAGGTTTCTTAAAATTTGATAACCGAAGAAGTGGCACACTGAATCTCCGGCACCATGTCTGTAAGTATTTCTGTTACTCATACTACACTATATTAAGATATTACTATAGATAGAACTGTGACCATATCATGACACTATAGCTAGGGCAATACTAAAAACCCTAGAATAGTGAGACTGTAGCTAGGCTATGATTCTGTGAAAATAGAAACTTTAAAATACTATCTCAGCATAAAACATATGAATAAGTACTTAAATTATTGAATCGAGGCCTTGGTAGTTATTTGATGCGTATGCCGGTAATGTAGAGTATTGACATCGATTCTGAGGGTAAACAAAGTCTACCAACTTCGTGTAGCAGTAACTCAGAGCTTGGTACTGAGGCATTGCCCTAGATAGTAAGGAAAGTGGTAGAAGAGGTATTGGAGACCAAGGTTAAGGAAATTAGGGAAATGCTTCAAGTAGGGTGCTTGGAGTGTAAGAAGAGGAAGGATTCTAGTTCTGAGAAGATCGAGCCTCATTCTGTGAAACATGTTAAGACACGACCAAAATTTCCAACTTGCAAGAACTGCAACGGGCGTCATCCGGGTGAATGCCATAGGAAGACAGGAGCATACTTTAGATGTGGGTCCAAAGAGCATCAAGCTCAGGATTGCCAAGCTTATTCTATTTAAGTGTGTGTTACGAGTTGTATGCGTGCTTGATAAATGTTTCTTTACTTTGGTAATTAGATGTTCTAGGTCTTACTAAGAATTATTTTTAATCAGAGTGTGCAATGAAAGCATAGTGGTTTGACTTGAGTAATACGGTTAGTGATAGTTTGAAATTTCGAGGACGAAATTTCTTTAAGAGGAGTAGAGTTGTAACGCCCCGATTTTTGGGCCTGAAAGTATTGGGCCTTGAGTCTGGGTTCGGGTAGAAGACGACCCGAATAAATGGGATGATTTAATTTTTTTATTATTATTTAGTATGTTTAGTTAGTAATTAAATAAATTACGAAGGGTTTATGGTGTGGGAAAAAGTCCGGGGCTCGGCCCATAGCTTTAGCAAAATTCTTAAGTTTTGCCTCTTGAGGAAATCTGGGCATAAGGCCTTAAAGATAAGTTGGGCAGAAACAGGGGATAAAGGAACTTTGTGGTGGTTAGGCTATTTGGACAAGAGGGAAGGAAGGCTGGGGTTCGATTCCCAGCGTGCGCAAACATGTTTTTAAGTTAAGGGCTATCGCAGGTAGGCCTTATAAGTGGTTTGGGTTGGGATTAGACACAAACATGCACCTGGTTCAGTGGCTAAGCATGCTAGAAGGGTGTGGGAGGTGCCCGGGTTCAAGGCACGGCACGTGCAAATGGTTGTTTTTTTAGTATTTAGGTTGCGGTTAAAATAGGGCTTAAGAGGAGTTGCGAGCATAATCTAGCACAAGGAGTTCCTGTGGCGCAGTGGCAGTAGCGTGCTGGGCACGCGGTGAGGGCGCAGGTTCGAGTCCATACGCGGGCGAATTCTGTTTTATTTTTAAAGCGGGCCAGAACTGAAGCAGGTAAGGGTTATAAATTATTGTGGCAGCACTATATCGAAAACAAGGTTGCGTCTAGTGGCAAGCAGTGTAGCTGGGTGTTTTGGAGGTCGCAGGTTCGAGTGGTGTGGAAGGCGAAGTTCTACTTTATTTTTAAGCAGACCAGAGCTTCAGCAGGAATAAATTAAGATTAATTGTGACCCTATTATGGTGTAAAGGAAAGCTTGGTGTAGTGGCCAACAGCAGGATGTGTAGCACAGGGACAGGAGGAGGTTTGGAGTTTGAGCTACTGTGCGCACGAAGGACCAATTTTGCTGCTCACGTGAGGGAGAGTTAGAGTTTGACCGAAACTCTCCTAGCAGTGGCTTGAGTCGGTCAAGCGGTGGACTGCTGCTGATGGTGCAAAGAATTTGGATGGGATTTAAATTGGTGGTGGCTAAAATTAAGGAGCAAAACATGGAATTTAAGTCAGGAAGAAATTGTGCCAAAATTGTTCTTTTAACCTTGGGCTTTTATGAGTTGTTTCCTTCTTGTTCATCTCTTCTTCATCAAGAACCGAACCTATCTTCTTCTACTCTTCTCTTCTCTTTTTACTCATCTTTTCTCTCGTTTAAAGATAGCCTATTACCCTTAAAAGTCGAAACCTAAATTTCCTTCGAAGCCGATTGTTCCTCTTGGCCTAATCTTTTACCCTCTTTATTCCAATCTTTCAAGAGCCAAAAACCCTCAACTCTCTCATCCATTACCGATTATTTTCTCTACTTCACAAACTTCTATTCTCCATCTCGTTCCTTCAAAAGCTGAATCACCTAGATCTATTCTCTGTTCGTATTTTGGGTTAGATCTACAATGAATCGGGAATAGGAAGGTACTTGGGAATGTTTTTGGCAAGTAAATCTTTGGTAAGTGCTCGGAATCCCTTCTCTATCCATTATTTGGTAATTCAAAGAAAAGCCGAAACTCATCCTTTGCTCGTGTTAGGGGTAGGAAAGTATTGGAAACGTTCTTCATCGAATAGATCTCGTGGTAAGTATTCGTAACCCTCTTTCCATTCGTATCCTGTGGTTCTGGAAAAAAACCGAGTAATCCCTAATCACTTAGGGAGGCTACCGTCTTTGACTAAAGGGTTTATTGGGTTTATTTATCGTTTTATTATGAGTAAGGTGAAATTAAGGCTGTCGATTAAGGAGCAGTGGGAAGCGAGGACATCGAAATGACTGGATCTAGACTTAGTCATTATTTGCGACAAAGGCAGCTCGTGTGTGGATCTCACCGACGTATCGTTACAGATCAGGTGTGTAAACGACACCCACTTATAGTCTAGATCGGCAAAAGCCGAAAAGCCGAAACGCCGAAGAGCCAGTATTTTTTAAACTTGCGAGCGTGCGAGTGCTCATGAGATAGTTTGTTTGTTAATCCTGGTAATCTCAAGCGGTAAGATTGCAAAATGCGCAATTTCGTGCAGTTCGGTATATTTGGGCTTAATGGGTCGAAATCGGGTTAATGGGCCAACGGGCCCAATTTGGTAAAAACGCTCGGTAAGTGTTTCTGTTAATACGTTAATGGTTGTAATATGCATAAAAACACTAAAATAGTAAATTTACTAGAATACCCCTAAGTATGAAAATTACCATTATACCCCTAAGTGCAAAATGACCATTATACCCCTTGGGTTAATTCTATTTGAAACGCATGATATTCTGTTTTTGTATGCTATATGCCATGACATGCATATCTGTTGCATGGGATTTGGGTTTTGTTATGAAGGAAGAACCCGTTCTAGTGGCTATGCCACAAATATTTGTATTTGGTGGCTATGCCACAAATATCTGTATCTGGTGGCTATGCCACAAATATCTGTATCTGGTGGCTATGCCACAATATTTGTATCTGGTGACTCTGTCACAATATCTGTTCTGGCAGCCATGCTGCAAATTCTGTGGTGTGTAGCGGATGGGTGGGTCGAGTTGTCTCCCCACATGGTGTAAGGTTGGTACGGGGGTGTATACGGATGGATATGGGTTGGGTTTCTGCATACATGCATAATATATGTTTTGTTACTGTAATGGGCTTAAGGGCCACACTGATTTCTGAATAAGGCTGAGGCCTAGATAATTCTATTTATGATAGGGCTTAGGTCTAGTAAAGCTTGAACCGATTTAGGCTCTAGTTGGGTTTACTTTACACACTGAGTTTTCCAAACTCAACCCTTTCTTTTTACCCTTACAGGTGAGTCTTGAACTAGGGACTTGGAGCTGTGAGGGATTCGGAGTGGCCACATGTTCTCCAAATTCGCTTTTCTTCATGTGTTTTGATTAGCACTTACTTCTTTTAATTGTTTTGGGTTTTTAAGTTGTACAAGACCGCTTTATTTATTTTTAATTGTTCTTAGTATGTTTTGTTAGCTTAGATATGATGTTGTTTTGATTGTTTGAAATTGAATAGCTCTAGGGCGCATTTTAAAAAGGTTACTTGATTTCAAAATATCGCGTTAGCAAAGCAAAGCTTCCACAATGAAAATGTTTTCAAAATTAATAACCTTTTCAAATGGTTTTAAACGAATTGGTCTTCCCTAAACAATCACTCAGTTAAAGTGTGGCAATGGTTGTGTACATGTCTAGGATTGGATCCGTGGATAGCTGGGTACTTAAGCAGTCTAATTGACCCACCTCCTCTTTTCTGGCATCCTACCTAGTGCACAGCTTCCATTCACTTTAATCTATAACGAAGATATGCTTTAAACACTAAGAAAGACTTTAGATAAAACATGACTTTCCTAGTAACGCTTCAATGTGACACGCCAGATTCAGGCCTAACTTTTAGGCCGGGTTTGGGGTGTTACATTTAGTGGTATCAGAGCTCGGTTTCAATAACTCGGCTGTGGATCGGGTCCGAAAAGCTTTTCAAAAAATTTTGCTAAACTTAGGCCCAAGAAGGGTATTTTGGAAACAGTTTTGGAAAGTTCTTTTCAAAGATATTTTACAAGGTATATATGGTTTAAGGTTCAATCTGAAAATGGTTTAAGTTTTTCTAGGTTTCTTAAAATTTGATAACCGAAGAAGTGGCACACTGAATCTCCGGCACCAAGTCTGTAAGTATTTCTGTTACTCATACTACACTATATTAAGATATTACTGTAGATAGAACTGAGACCATTTCATGACACTATAGCTAGGGCAATACTAAAAACCCTAGAATAGTGAGACTGTAGCTAGGCTATGATTCTGTGAAAATAGAAACTTTAAAATACTATCTCAGCATAAAACATATGAATAAGTACATAAATTATTGAATCGAGGCCTTGGGAGTTATTTGATGCGTATACCGGTAATGTAGAGTATTGACATCGATTCTGAGGGTAAACAATGTCTGCCAACTTCGGGTAGCAGTAACTCAGAGCTTGGTACCGAGGCATTGGCCTAGATAGTAAGGAAAGTGGTAGAAGAGGTATTGGAGACCAAGGTTAAGGAAATTAGGGAAATGCTTCAAGTAGGGTGCTTGGAGTGTAAGAAGAGGAAGGATTCTAGTTCTGAGAAGATCGAGCCTATTTCTGTGAAACATGTTAAGACACGACCAAACTTTCCAACTTGCAAGAACTGCAACGGGCGTCATCCGGGTGAATGCCATAGGAAGATAGGAGCATGCTTTAGATGTGGGTCCAAGGAGCATCAAGCTTCAATGTGACACGCCGGATTCGAGCCTAACTTTTAAGCCGGGTTTGGGGTGTTACAATAAATATTCAAAATACAAGTACTTATGCATGGGTAAATTTTTAAACATGAACCCTAGCATGAAATATGGGTAGAAATGGAGAGAGTAAGCTACCGGGATTTCAGAAATACAAAGAACATTAAAAACGGGGCTTGGGTGCAGTTACTATTAAGCTTGAAAATGTTGAAAACCCTAGCTATGGGGTCCCTTGAAGTTTCGGCAGCATGGAGAAGAAAATGAGCTGATTTTGGTTCATTTTTCCCATTTTATTTCATTAAAATGCCAAATGACCAAAATGCCCTTAAGCCATTTCTTTAAAATTTCATCCATGCAAGCTTATTTTTTTCCTAAAACTTAGAAATTGGGAAAATTTCTCTTTAAGACCTTCTAATTTATAATCTAAAGCAATTTCATACAAATTGCTTCTAGAATCCATGTTTTGCAATTTATTCAATTTAGTCCCTAATTTCCAATTGGACACCTTACTCAAAGAATTTCTTCATGAAATCTTAACACATGCATATTCTCATATTCTAGACCTCATAATAATCATAAATAAATATTTTAATGTCAGATTTGTGGTCCTGAAACCACTATTCTGACTAGGCCCTATTTCGAGATGTTATAGTTTCATTTATATGAAACTAGACTCAATAAGAATTAATTTAATATCTTATTCAGTCTTTAATTCGATTTCCAAAATTTTTGGTGGATTTTAAAAGTCAGATTACTGCTGCTGTCTAAAACTATTTTAGTGCAATATGATTATAACTATCATAAGTTCATTTTCAATTAATCAAGAACTCACCATTTTATGGATTCCATGTTCAATTACACAAAGACATAATAACATAACCATAAAGATTATTCAGCATTCAAGCCTTTTTGCCTACTTATCATATGTTCATATATATATATACACATATACATAGACTTTCTCACCATAAGTCATTCTTCATCAAGGCATTGCTCATGAGTTTAGTGTACATACCTGTACTCACTCGTAGTATATCACATAACCATACCTTCTTTAACATGCCCTCCTTGGGTATTTCATCACATTATCCATTGTATTACCCATTGAACAGTTAGAATACTATTGGATATGCGAAAACTTGCACATAAGTGCCACATAAACATACGTAGCCAAAGCTACCTCATAACATGTAACGTTCGCAATGGAGCTACTCACGGGCTTGCTTATAAAAGCTATCGGTCAAGGTGTAGCTACACGGGCTGCTCACACAAGCTGTCAGGTATCCGACCAACTCAAGGATTACCTAGCCACCGGTAGGACACACAAGACCATTGCCCAGAACCCAATTACATGTATCGCATCCATAATGAACTCGGACCAACTCATCGATGCTAGCATCCATAATGAACTCGGACCAACTCAACAAGCTCGGATACCTCATACATATCACGAACCCAGACCAAGTCAACGAGTTTGGATTTCTAAATTCTAGTGACATGTCACTTGTATCCTAAACTATTCCTAAGGTTCAAACAGGATTTTTCGATACCACATCTCTGTCGAACTTACTTAAAGTGTCGATCTCACTATCCATAGTACCAATTGCCCACTCATATCATAATAAGGCATAACTCAAATAGCAAATAAGCTTTTAAGAATTTACATAACATATATCACATATTTCATATATCACTTGTCATGTATCATCATTTTCTTGCATTTTATATAATATTTTTCCATGTCATATTTCCACATCATATACACCATTCCATCAACTTTTCCAATATATTAAATCATAAAATATATGCAATAATAGTAAGGAATATAATTCAAACATAACATTGCGTTATTATTATCATACGAACTTACCTCGAATCCGAGCACAGCTAATTATTCCGTTTTAGTCCATAATCTCGTACTTTCCCGATTTAAGCCCGAATCTCAGTTTTCTTTATCTAACATTTCAAATATAACTTATTTATTACTCACATTAATCAAATTGACCCAAAGATCATACTTTTACAAATTTGCATTTTTACCCCTAAACTTTTATATATTTACAATTTAGCCCCTAGGCTCGTAAAATGAAATTTATTCAATTTATTTGTACTTTAAGACTAGCCAAATCGTTTTCATAACTATAGCAGCCCAAAATTTCCACTAAATCACACTTTTATGAAAAATTTTATAACTTTTACAATTTAGTCATTTTTAGCGTTTTCACCAAAAACTACTTAGTAAAAGTCGTTTAACACACAAAAAAAATTCATATTAGTCCCTTAAACATCAAAATACAAACATGTAGCACATGGGTAAATTTTCAAACATCAACCCTAGCTTAAATAAATGGTAGAAATAGCTAGATCTTGTTACGAGGATTTCAAAAACGTAAAAATCATTAAAAATGGGGCAAGAACAGACTTACTATTGAGCTTGGAAAGCTTCAAAAAAAACCCTAGCCATGGCTTCCATGAAAATTTCGGCCAAAGGTTGAACATGAACATAAATTTGACTTTTATTTTCCATTTTTATTATTTTAATTACCAAATGACCAAAATGCGCCTAACATAAAAATATTTTATTTCACCCATTTCGTGTCCATTTTTGTCCAAAAAATTAACCAAGGGTATAATTACCATTTGAGGACCTCCAATTTAAAATTTCATAGCAATTAGACACCTCTAGCTTCTAGAACTCAAGTTTTGCACTTTTTACAATTTAGTCCTTTTGACCAAATTGAGTGCCGAAACGTCAAAATTTTTGAACGAAATTTTTACAAAATCATCCCATGAAATTGTAGACCATAAAAATGTAAGAAAAACAAATTTTACTGTGTCAGATTTATGGTCTCGAAATCACTATTTCGACTAGGCTCTAATTCGGGATGTTACAAGTTTGCTATTGAATTAATACCGGGAACATCACCAATATCTATAGCTCCATATAGAATGGATCCGATAAAGTTGAAAGATTTGAAAGCTCAGTTGCAAGAGTTAACAGATAGAGGTTTTGCACGACCTAATTTTTCACCCTAGGGTGCGCCAGTGCTGTTCGAAAAGAAGAAAGACAGATCAATGAGACTTTGTATTGATTATTGTCATCTCAATAAGGTTACGATAAAGAAAAAGTATCCTTTGCTCAGAATCGATGATTTGTTTGATCAGTTGAAAGGAGCGACAGTGTTTTCGAAGATTGATTTGAGATCTGGCTACTATCAGTTGCGAGTTAAGGATTCAAATGTGCCGAAAATTGCATTCAGAACAAGGTACGGGCATTATGAATTTTCTTGTTATGCCTTTCGGATTAACTAATGCCCTACAGTTTTTATGGACTTGATGAATCGAATCTTTAGACCGTATTTAGACAGATTTGTGGTTGTATTCATTGATAACATTCTGATCTATTCCTGAGATGAATCTGAGTATGCTGAACATTTGAGAATTGTGCTACAAACCTTGAGAGATAAGCAACTGTTCGCTAAATTTAGCAAATGTGAGTTTTAGCTCCGAGAAGTCATATTTTTTGGGACATATAGTTTCAGCGGAAGGTATACGAGTTTACCCGAGCAAGATTTTTGTAGTTGTTGATTGGAAACCACCAAGAAATGTGTCCAAAGTTAGAAGCTTTCTAGGATTACCTGTGTAACACCCCTTTACCCGTGTCTGACGCTGGAACAGGGTATGAGGCATTACCAAACTTAAACATAACCAATCATACAAAACCGAGTCATAAAATTTCATCCAAATTAAAACTTTTCATGTTTCATCATAAAATCCCTAATATGGGCTTATGACGCCCAATATATACTTTGAAAGTGGTTCGGGACCAAACCGAGAACTTTTGAAAACTTTAAAAAATTTCTTGAAAAATAGGGGCATATGCCCTAAGCACATGACCGTGTGGCCAGCCGTGTGAATGAAAGTTAGGCTATTTACCAAGCTTTTTTCCATCCAAAACATTTACACACTTATACCAAATTTATCAACACACAACTTGGCATTATCATAAACATACAACTTAACCAATAATAGCCAACATCAATGGCCTTACACAAAATGAACTATCAAATAACATAGGCCAACATTTTAGGCCAAATCAATTATGACACATAACAAAATAACCAAGTCCTCTATACATGCCATAATTCAAAATATTGCTTTCAAAATACCAAAAGAGTGTTGATAGTGTGGATGGATCTCCGACAATCTCTGTACCCCGAGCTAGCTTGGAGACACTATAAAACAAGGGAAAAGAGAGGGGAGTAAACATATAGCTTAGAAAATAGGTATGTAAATGATAAAAAAATTATTAACATGCTTTTATAAATCCTCAAAATATGTTTTCAAAGTAATACAATCATAACTACACATAGATCCACTATTTACTCAAGTTCAAAACAAGCTGTCTATTCAAGTCACAGTCAATATATTATTTATATCTAGAGCTATAGAACTTCAAATTAAGATCCACTAATTTTTTCAAAAACTAGACTCGCATATATTCTTACCATAAAATTTTCAGAATTTTTGGTTTAGCCAATAAGTACAGTTTATTCTTTAAATTCACCCCTGTTTCACTGTCCGATAATTCCGACCCCTCTTCACTAAAATTAATTATCTCCTCATACGGGATTTAGATGATGTTATTGTTTATTTATTTTGAAACTAGACTTATTAAGTATTTTAATAATATAAATTATTTCCTATAATTATTTTTGTACAATTTTTGATGATTTTCCCAAATCAAAACAGGGGATTCCAAAATCATTCTGACTCTATCTCACAAAAATTCAAATATCTCATAATATGAAATTCTTTTTCTTACACTGTTTCCTTTATATAAAAATAGACTAAATAAGCTTTAATTTCATATCTTATTCAACCTCTAATTCAATTTCCATCATTTTTGGTGTTTTTCAAATTCACACAACTACTGCTGTCCATAACTGTTTTATTACTAAATTTCACTCTTTCATGTTTTCTTTGTAGTAACTTTCATTGTAACTCTTACTCCATATCAATCTTACCAAATTTCGATCACATATCGGGCAAATTGCTCATAAGTTTACACACACGTACCTACACTTATTCATCACATAGTCATATTCAATTACACGTAGTCATTTCTCGTTGAACACATCGGAATAATAACGGATACCCAGTGGCCAGCACATAGTACCACCCTTGTAGTCAAAGCTACCTTCTTCATAAAATGGCCTTCACATAGTACCACACTTGTTACCAAAGCTATCTTTCTTCACAAAGTGGCCTTCACATAGTACCACACTTGTGACCAAGCTATCTCTTCTCAAAGTGGCCTTCACATAGTACCACACTTGAGTCACTAGTGACATGTCACTTATATCCTATTCTGTTCCTAATGTTCAACTAGGAAATTTCTTACTTTTCGATACTTGTCAATTTCATTCAATATTCAGTCACATTTCATAAAACATAATAAAATGTAATAACGTAAGTAAAAACGATGCATTATTTACATATAAACTTACCTCGGTGCAAAATATGACGAATTTGTAATTTAGTCCACAACCTTTTCTTTTCCCCAATCGAGGTCAATTCCTCGTCTTTCTTAATCTATAATAACATATTTAACTTATTTAATACTCACATTATTCAATTTAGTCCAAAAATCACACTATGGAAAAATTACATTTTTCCCCTAAAGTTTCACATATTTACAATTTTACCCCTAGGCTCGTAAGATGAAAAGCACTTATTTTTCTCAAATTGTAAGTCTAGCTGATTCATATTCCCTCTTATAGCAGCTCACATTTTTCACTAAATCACATTTTCTACATATAATTTTATAAGTTTTACGAACATGTCCTTTTATGCAATTTCATCAAAAATCACTTAGTAAAAGTTGTTTATCACACCCCAAACTTTCATATTCATCCATAAAACATAAAAAAATGCATGTAATCCATGGATAAATTTTTAAACACAAACCCTAGCTCAAAATAATGGTGGAAATAGCTAAATCGAGCCACAAGGATTTCAAAATTGTAAAGAACATTAAAAATGGGGCTAAAACAGACTTACAATCGAGCTTAGAAGCTTGAAAAACCCTAGCTATGTCTTCCTCATGTGAAATTAAGCCAAGGGGTTGAAGATGGACAAAATTTGGCTTTTAATTTTGTTTTTAATTAATTTTAACTACCAAATGACCAAATTACCCTAATGAAAAACTTTAGAAATATACCAAACCATGTCCATTTTTGTCCACCAACTTAACCAATGGTCTAATTACCATTTAAGGACCTCCAATTTAAAATGTCATAGCAATTTGACACCTCTAGCTTCTAAAACTCAAATTTTGCGCTTTTTACAATTTAGTCCTTTTGACTAAATTGAGTGCCCAAACGTTGAAATTTTCAAATGAAATTCTCACAAAATCATTTAGTGAAATTTTAGACCATAAAAATATAATAAAAATAAATTTCCTTACGTCAGATTTGTGGCCTCGAAACCACTGTTTCGACTAGACCTAAAATCGGGCTGTTATAAACTGGCTACTATCGGCGTTTTGTCAAAGGATTTTCGATGATTGCTACACCAATGACTAGATTTTTATAGAAAGATGTGAAATTTGAGTGGTCCGAGAAATGTCAACAGAGTTTTGTACAGTTGAAAACATTTTAACTGAGGCACCAATTTTGGTTCAACCTGAGTCGGGTAAAGAGTTTGTGATATTCAGTGATGTGTCATTGAACAGTTCGGGTTGTGTTTTGATGCAATAGGGAAAAGTGATAGCTTATGCCTCCAGACAATTGAAACTGCATGAAAAGAATTTTTCGGCGCACGATTTAGAGTTGGCCGCTACTGTTTTCACATTGAAAACTTGGCGACATTATTTGTACGGTGAAAAGTGCCATACATTTATAGATGACTTAAAAATATTTGAATTTGCAACAACAAAGATGGCTCGAGTTGTTGAAAGACTATGAGTTAGTGATTGATTACCATCTGGGGAAAGCAAACGTAGTCGCAAATGCTTTGAGTAGAAAATCTTTATTTGCTTTGAGAGTGATGAATACTTAGATAACCTTGTCTGATGATGGTTTAATTCTAGCAGAATTAAAAGCTAAACTGGTATTTCTTTAGCAAATTTGTGAAGCTCAGAATTTTGATAATGAGTTACAAGTTAAAAGAGTACAGTGCGAGTCGAATAGTGATTTAGACTATCAGATCGGATCCAATGATTGTTTAATGTTCCAAGGTAGAAGTTGCATACCAAAGAATTCAGAGCTTATTCAGAAAATTCTACACGAAGCACATAGTGGTTGTTTATCTGTTCATCCTGGAAGTACAAAAATGTACAATAATTTTAAAAAGTTGTATTGGTGGACGAGCATGAAACGAGACATTTCAGAGTTTGTGTCGAGATGTTTAGTTTCTTGATGATGATTCACTTAACTAACTAAAATCATGACAAAGGCAAGCGCACCTATTGAATAATAGTATAGCTGGTGAGTCGGGAATATCATATCCACGAGGACTAAAAGTACTAGTACTTACTATCTTTCTATTATCTAGCCGGTAAATTGAAGTAGTTTGTTTTAATCTAAAATGATCTAAACTAATAATTAAGAACTTGACTGAGAATAAAGTAAGAAAATAATCGAATAAACCAATATGAGAGACAACACCCAGGAAAGAATCCACCTAGTAATCGAATAAACCAATATGAGAGACAACACCCAGGAAAGAATCCACCTAGACTTCACTTATTATTCTGAATCTGAATTAAATGATTTATTCACTTTCCTTGATCTATAGAAATCCCTAATTTATATTAATATCTCTTTTGAGAGTAAAAATAACTGACTTTAGGTTGATTAATTGAAATATCTTTCTAATAAAAACTCCTATTTTTGCATTAACTCGATCTATGGATTCCCCTATTAGATTTGACTCTAATCCAGTAGATTTATGTCATCCTATTTCTAGGATTGCATGCAACTCCACTCAATTATACCATATCTACTCTTAAACAGGGACTTTTGCTCCACTGAATTAAGCACATCAATCATGAATTAATATCCTGAAAACATTAAAACATGGAATAAGTACATATAATTGAGATCAAGAAATCAAGTATTTATCATGTAATTCAGAAAATTAAATAGCAAGATCCATCATAGGTTTCATCTCCCCTAGGTATCTAGGGAATTTAGTTCATGCTTAGAGAGGAAAACATCTCAAAATTAGGAAAACAACAGAACATAAAGAAACCCAAAAAGTTGTAGACAAGTTGACTGGAGATCTTCAATCTTGAAGGATATCCTACTTCTGAGTTGATTCCGACAACGCTCTTCGAGTAATTTCTTCGTTCTGAGTTAATTCCGACAACGCTGTTCGAGTAATTTCTTCGTTCTTCTTTGCGTTTCCTTTTAGGTCCTCTTCTAGCGTGTATTTATAGACTTTAGAATGCTCAGAAACCCTAAAAATTGGCATTTTCCACGTGTTTGGGAAACAGGGAGCGATATTAATACGGATTGCCACATGGGCATATGGCTAGTCCATATGGGAATGGTCTTGGCCGTGTAGATCCTTAAATCAGCCTGTTTTGTCCGTTTTTAGCCCGTTTTCCACTCCTTTTGTTCCCATGTGCTCACCTAAGTATGGAAACATGAAATTAAAGGATTAAGAGCATCAAATTCACTAAATTATATAATAAATCATCCAAAAACATGCTAAGCATGGGATTAAAATGTGTTACTTTTATGGTTTATCAAATATCCCCACACTTAAGCGTTTGCTTGTCCTCAAGCAAAATACTCAACTCACAATTAAAATTAAACTTTCTCAATTCAGTATTCTCATTAATAATGTTTTATCATAATTCACAAATAATCACACATTGATAATTCAATTAAAAGAGCACTAAAGATTCATACAATCCAAGCCACACATTTTTAAAGCATGAAAACATAGGTATTTCCCCTTATCTAAATAATTACCTTTAATTCAAAACCGACAAGATTTGACATCCTCACTAAAGATTCACTCAAATCACTCAAAGTGTTTAAGGTTCAAAAATTAAGGACTCAAAAGTCAAACATGAAAAGTTATTACCATAGGCTTGCATGAAAATCAAAACTCCACCACTATAAAATGAGATGATACACAAATCAAAAGGTCATTAAAAGGTTGCAATGGGGCTTGGGTTAAAGGTGTGATAAAGGCTAGAAAAGAAGGTTAGAATCGAGATCGAATTGATAAATTACCTAACTAGAAAAATAAACTAATACTGAATAATTACATCAATCGAAATTATTAAAGAATAACACGAGCCTCTTCTCAGAATATGAAATTTGAAGCTCAAACCAAAAAACTAGTAATAATCACAAAAATGTATATAAATATAATTTTTTTCACTTTTTTTTATCAATGGATAATAAGAGAAAATTTGACAACTGAAACAAAAGAACATAGTTAGGCAACTAATCAAATCAAATCTAGACAAAAAGGGAGTTAATAAAACATGAACAATGAATCAAAAATGAGTTATGGGTTAATATTAATGGGTGAATCAAGAAACTGTTTGTTAGGCACAAATGGGTTCACTAAGGGTTAATAATAAAGGTAGGCTTATGGGATAAGTGGGTTAAAACCTAGGTGCCTTTATCATCTCAGTATATCAAATCAAAGGTGTGGTCTCAGCATGTATAATCGAAGCAAGTTCTAGAATAAAAAATCAATATTGACACACTAGTAACCAATAATAAAGTGAGCAAGAAAAGTGTATGCTCTAAAGGCTCAAAATCTCACAAAAATTACGATTTTTTATGTCAATCTTGCAAATCTCAAATTTCAAGGTAATACTTAAATTTAGGGAAACAACCTAACAATTTTTTAATTCTGAAAATAGACTTATCATGCTTGATTCTCTCACGTCTTAAAGTTTAAACAATCAATGTACCTATGAATTTAATCTAAAACACATCAATGATAATTACAAATCAATAAGAATTCATTCTAATAGTAATATGAGAAAATTACTTAAACATAAGGCATAATTCAGGGATTTTCAAATAATCATATAAATAACCTCCCCACACTTAAGATGTACATTGTCCTCAATGTACAAAAATAGATTATCACATTATAAATAGGATATCATAAAAGAGGGAGAGAATTGAAACTGCCTTGAATAATGGATGAAATTCCCAGAATAGTAAAAAATGAAATGGTAGACTAAGTTAAATGTAGAGCATGATTTTGAGCAACTGATAAGAAAATAAACACAAATACTGAATAGGATTAAAGGATTAAAACTCGATTAGGTACAATTATTAGAAAGAAAAATATAGTTCAAAATATAAAGACAAAATAAACATATAAATAAAAATAAAAATAAAAATAAACATAAAGAACAAATGGACTCAATGGTCCTCATCATCAAACTCGTCAATGTCGTGAGTCGGTGGCGTTGGAGGAGCAATATGGAGATGCTGACAAATCTGCTGCAAAGTCGCATCAATACTGTCGAACCGCTGAACGCAGTACTAATGGAAACTAGAGAACTCCTCAGAAGTTAGTAGAAGAATGAACAAGGCGGTGACTCAAAAGTGGATACTATGGTGGATCCTCGTGATAGGGAGGAACATCATCAGTGAAGTCCTCTGGGCCATTCTGAGCGTCAGAATGAAACAATCTGTATCGAGGAGGATCTACTCCATGACGCTGCTCGATCATCCTCATGTGGATCATGCTCAAAATGCCCTGAGGGGACATCTGGCTAACTAGGGTGAGTGTGGAGGACTGCTTCAGTGTATCAAGAAGACCGAAGTGTCTAGCAAGGCGGGTGAGGTGAGTTAAATAAGGGCTAAATAGATGGGGCCCCTCATGTGGCGGTCGACCTAATGGCGGAAAGATAGCATGATGAAGTATGCCAAATCAATAATATGGCCATGGGTCATGCTTCAGAGGTAATAGGCATCATGAGTTCTAACGAATATGGTGCTCTCTCTCTGACCTATCAAAGTATGAGCTAAGAGGGCATGAATGTATCGTAAGGCCAGAGAGAGAGAAGTCGCATTCGAGCGACTCGCATCATAAGGTATCTGGCTACCTATAAGATCTGTCCAACACCGCAATGGGGAGTGGTAGATGTGCCTATGAAGTCTAAGGAAGTCCTCGGCGCTTATAAACTCCTCCCTGTAAAGGCCCATAGCAGCATCGAACTCTGGAATGCTTATATGTCGTACCAAACCACCTAGGCAAAAAGTGATGGTGCCTGACTCGTCATGAACTGTCATGACCTGCTGTACCAAAAATATAGCACAGTGGGCTCGATAATGGTGAAGAACCTATCCCAAGGAGCTGTGGCAATAATGGCGCGCACATCATCAGCTAATCGGACCTGCTCTAACGCGGCCCAATCAATGCAGCGTCCTAGGCCGAGTGGTCGTACTCGATGGAGCTGGTATAAATCCCCCTGGGGGCCCGCTACAAATCGGAGAAAGGGGTGGCGAGCATCTGCAAATGCACTCAAGGAAGAGGTTACGTCGGGGCCTTTCCACTTTTTCGAAGCGGGGACTATGGTCTTAGTCTTGCCTTGTGTGTTCGTCATGATGAATCTGCAATAAAGCAATCAAATAATTTAATATGGATGAACCAATAGAATAAATGCAAGCTAATAGAAAACAATAATCTAAGTTAAACTTATTATTTGGGCTAAAAGATAAAATGGATTTGGAAAATAATAAAACCAAGATCAGCATGTTAAAAACTAAGATTAACTAATAATGAAGAAGAACAAAATTAAGAATAGTAATAAGAAAAATAAACATAAAACTAGCAGCAAGGATCAAATATTATGTAGCCAATAACAAGAATAAACATGAGACTAATAGCTAACCTAGTTCTACTGTACTAAAATTAAACATAATCAAAGAATGAGAATAATAAAAACACCAAAATGGAACAAATAAAGGAAATAACATGAACAAAATAATAAAATAATTTGAATGAAAAATAATAGAATAAATAAATAGACAAAAGTAAAAGAAGAAACCGTCAGAAGTGGAGGTCGAATAGGGTACGGCGGCGGTGGTGGGCAAGCATGCGCGTGAGTGCCAGTGAGGGGAATGGAAAGGAAAGGGAAGAAGGTGGGAAGGGGTGTGTGGTGGGCAGATGGACGTGTGCTTGGTGGGGGGACCGAGGGAGTCGTGGGAGGGGAGGGGGCTGGTGAAGGTTTTGGGGTTGGCGAGCGGAGGAAGGAAAAGAGAAGGGGAAGAGGGGAAAGGGCTGACGAGGGTGCGAGAGAGAATGGGAAGGGAGGGGGTTGTGGTTGAGGGAAAGGAGATGGCGGCCTTAGTCGTCAGAGTAGTGGTCAAATATAGAGGTATGGGGGCAGCGTCGGCTAGGGTTGGGGGAGTTTGGGGAAAAAGACAAAAGTGAAGAAAAAAATTGAGGCTAGGGTTTTAAACGTGACACGATCATGTAAAGGCCCGTGTTGGGTCACACGGTCGTGTGGCCTGTGTTCAGCCCGTTTGTGATTAATGAAATAAGTCCAGTCTTCACACGGTCTTAGACATGCCCGTGTTGTTCACACGGCCGTGTCGCATAGCTATGTGGACTCTCCTTCGCTTATCCCATGCCCATGTGACCTTTCACTCACCCGTGTCTCACTCACGACTGTGTGCCTTGACCGTGTAACTCTCTGATTTGCTTTAAAATTGAAATATTCAGGCTCCAGTTTTCACACGGCCTAGGACACACCCGTGTGGACTATTTTAGCTTGTGTCTCTGTTGATTTTTGGAAAAATTAAATCTCTGGCTCCACACGGCCAAGGACATGCCCGTGTGTCCAGGCTATGTAACTTATTGTCTATAACACCCCTTCCCGTATTCATCGCCAGATTAGGGTTATGAGGCATTACCGATCAAAAGCACAATTCCAAACATTGACATATTCACATGAACGAGTCTCAAAAACCAGTCAAAATTTATTTCATGAACTGACATAACACTTATATAGTTGAAACATTTCATATCATACTTATTCATACAGTCATATCAATCACATGAAATAAAATGTACTAAAACATTTAAATACTAAAAAAAAACATTTATAGACTTCAACAAGCGAGTATGGTATAACCTAAATGATTACTCAGCTATTATAAATGCATGAGTTACTGACTTTCCAAATTAACTGCTAATGATATCATTACTCAACCCAAACTATTCAAATATGTAATATCAAATGAATTTATACTTAATATCTATGACAACAAATTTTACAAATAATTGTCCTAATAATAATTGCAGCATGACTAATCCAATTTGAACTGAATATTTAATTACAAAGAAAACATTCACATAAGTCACATAATTTTGCCAAACATTTAAGCATTTTAATATCATGAAATAGATCATTTAAGAAACTAATTTTTAAAACTTAATGAATGTTTTATCATAGTGACTGAATATTCACAACTACATATATATATAAACTCCCTACTTATCAAAGAACATAAATCTTAAACGAATTTCCAATACCCATTTTAAAAACATTTTATCTTATAAACATATAATTTTAAAAAATACATCAAACCACTTCAATTCATGCATAATCACAAATGCCGAACCATATATAGCTCAAAAAGAAATATTCATGTCTTCTATCTCATAACCGATTAACCTTAATTCATTTATAATCATTTAACTAACATATATATTTATATTAATAGCGTAAATATTGTCATTTAAAATAATAACGATATCATGACAAGATTTTTCATGTTCAAACATAATAATCAACTTGTAAATGCTGAAACAAATATAATTCAATGACTTAATACAACCACCTCAATCACATATAGCTTATTCTATGAATACCTTAGCCGAGTCACCCATACATTCATTCTAAAATCATCAACCATTTCCAAAACATAAAAATACCTATCATGAACAACATCACTTCATAACCCTTAGCAATATAACCAAAACGGTTTCAAGCCACAACCAAACATATCCGAAATCAAGCATAGAGAATTAAGCCATTTTCTCATGGCTTATATACAAATCCAAAATCAACATTTCAAAAGAATGTTCCAGCCTATACATACCATAGTTCAGGTTAAACTATATAATTACCGAAATAGTGGATAGTGTGATGATCTTTACTGAGGATCCCTGAGCTCGTAACTTGTAACCAAAATCTAAAAAAAAGAGTAAACTAAAACACACATAGAAAGCTAAGTTAGCTTAGTAAGCCTTAAGCAAATTAAACAATTAATGCATAATAAACATCTCAATACTAAATCATTTCAATCAAATAAATCAACTTATGCATTTGTAATTACATATAATTTCAAGCTTTTAATTCCATACACATATAACACATATACTTTCATAGAACAATTTCTCCTTGGCCGAATATACATGTATACATCATCAATATATTCTCAAATTTCAAAACCATATTGTCTTATATAATCGAATATACATATATTTTCATAGACATATATTCATCACTTCAACTTTAACATTACATCCATATACAACTATAAGGCCAAATGTATTTCTCATATTGACACATATATTACAACCACTTCATGTATCCTTTTTTTTTATCACATATCAAGAAATCAATTCACTCTATTTTCAAATAGGTAACCAACTATCACATACCTGATCATTTTAGCTCGTATAATGTATTCAATTACCACATCATCATAAAGTCTTTTAAGCATAAAATTATAATAATTCACTGGCATAAAGCCTGCTAGGCCTAAGCCTGTATCTCACACCAGTACAAGCCCTGCTAAACTCAAAGTTTGATTTTATGCATCGGCAGTAAGCCTGCTAGGCATAAAGCCCGATTTAATTCACCAGCATAAGGCTTGCTAGGCTCAAAGCCTGGATATCACTATTAAAAATTTGTCTCATAAACAATTCATATATCAAAAATTCCAAATATTCCATATAGTTCGTACGGACTTTCAAATATTATAACTCAGTCGAATTAAACTCAAATACATTATTTCCATGCTTAAACATATTCGGCTAACTTACTATAAATAAATGAATTCCAAATCAGCATACTAAACTAATTTACATTCAAAATTAACGATGTTTAATTGCTTAAAGACTTACCTCGGTTATCGTCGAACAATATTAATTTATTATTCGACTATTTTGGTCTTCCCTTTATCCAAATCCGATTTTCTCTTTTCTTGATCTAAATTAATAAAAATTAAGCTTTTTTAATCAAATATTCAACCAAATTCATCCAAAAACACCCAAATGGGCAATTTACACTTTTACCCTTGATATTTTACATTTTTCACAATTTAGTCCCTATTGCATAAAACACAAAATATGCAAAATCTCACAACAACATAGTTAGGCCGAATCTTCCTTATACTCATACTAGTCCATATATTTCATTTATTTCACATTTTAGTCCCTCAATTTATTAATTTTACAATTTAGTCCAATTACTCAAAATCATCAAAAACTCCAATATAAAACATGTTAATCTAAAACATATCTTTAATATTTCATCATCAAACATCACAAAACACAAATATTCATCAATGACATAACTCAAAACATTCATCAAAATCAGAAATTCTAGCATGGGTTGGATAGTACTCGAAGCAACGATCTCAAAAACGTAGAAATTATCAAAAACCAAAACCAAACTAACTTTGAATTTGAATAAAAAATGGCCGAATACCTAGCTTTGTTATTTCTTTTCTTTCTTCTTTTTATTTCGGTCAAAAGATGAACATTAAAATATGGCTTTTAATTTGTATAATAATATAACATATATATCATTTATTATTTTACACATTTAATCTTTCAAAATTAATTAGTAAACCATATATATCATGTCCAAAACCATCCACTTATAAAACCAATGGTTTATTTGCATTATAAATGCCTCCACTAATAAAGACAAAAACAAATTAGCACTTCCACATTTAACCACCAACTTTTCTTTTTACTCGATTAAGTCTTTTTCTTTAATCGGACACGCAAACGATGAAATTAAATCACAAAAATTTCACAGATATTAATTCACACATAATAAACACAAAAAATATTTTTTAAATATTTTTTTGACTCAGAATCGTGGTCCTGAAACCACCATTCCGATTAGGGTCAAAATCGGGCTGTTACAACTCTCTCCCCCTAAGGGATTTTCGTCCCCAAAAATCTTACCGGTGAATAGGTTTGGATAACATTCCCTAATTGCAACTTTTGACTCCCACATTGCTTCCTCAACTCCATGTTTATGCTACAGTACTTTAACTAATGGAATTTTCTTATTTCGTAACTCTTTAATTTTATGTTCCAGAATGCGAATCGGTTCTTCTTCGTACGTCATATCAGCCTTAATCTGAATCTCAGACGGACTAATCACATGTGAAGGATCAGATCGATATCTATGAAGCATCGAAACATGGAATACATTGTGGATCTTTTCTAGCTCGGGTGGTAACAACAATCTATAAGCAATTGGTCCAATGCGTTCTATTACCTCATACGGCTCAATAAACCTCGGACTCAATTTGCCTTTACGACCAAACCTGAGTATCTTTTTCCATGGTGAGACTTTCAAAAAGACTTTATCTCCGATCTAAAACTCTATATATTTATGTTTTAATTTCGCATAAGATTTCTGACGGTTTGATGCTACTTTTAGACTTTCACGAATCACTTTCACCTTCTGTTCAGTTTCTCTGATCAAATAGACCCCGTGTATCTTATTTTCACTGCGCTCAGCCCAGTACAATGGTGTACGGCATTTACGACCATACAAAGCCTCATAAGGTGCCATTTTGATACTCGACTAAAAACTATTATTATACGCAAATTCAATCAGAGGTAGGTATCATTCCCACGTACCTTCAAACTCGAGAATACAACATCTCAACATATTCTCAAGTATCTGAATGATTCACTCAGACTGACCATCTGTTTGCGGATGAAAAGTAGTGCTGAAATGTAGTTTTGTACCTAATGCATCTTGCAGTTTCTTCCAAAACCGTGATGTAAACCTCGGATCTCTATCCGACACAATAGAAATAGGTACTCCGTGTAGTCTCACAATCTGAGAAACATATAACTCAGCAAGTTTATCGAGCAAATAATCTGTACGAACCGGAACAAAGTGAGCCAATTTAGTCAATCTATCCACAATAACCTAGATTGTATCTTTCCTGCTCGGTAACATCAGTAAACCTGATACAAAATCCATTGTGACTCTATCCCATTTCCATTCAGGTATCATGATCGGCTGAAGCAATCCAGAAGGTACCTGATGCTCGACTTTTACTTGCTGACAGACTAAACATTTCAATACAAAGTTAGAAATGTCTCGTTTCATACCTTGCCACCAATAGTGCTGTTTCAGATCATTATACATCTTCGTACTATCCAGGTGAACAAATAGCCGACTGTTATGAGTTTCATTCAAAATCATTTGAATCAACTTTGTATTTCTCGGAACGCATATTCGGTTTCTAAACCAAAAACATCCCTCAGCATCCATTTGAAATTCTGAATCAACATTTGAATCACATTGATCCCATTTTACTATCAAATCATTATCGACTTTCTAAGCTTCGCAAATCTGCTAAATAAATAACAATCTTGCTTTTAACTTGGCTATTATTGCACCATCATCTGACATAACCATATGTGCATTCATTCACACAAAGCAATCAGGGATTTTCGACTTAGAGGATCAGCAACAACATTAGCCTTTCCTGGATGATAGTCAATCACAAGCTCATACTCTTTTAGCAAATCTAACCATCGACGCACTCTCAAATTCAGATCTTTTTGAGTCATCAAATACTTCAAAATTTTGTGATCGGAATAAACATGACATTTTTCACCGAACAGATAGTGGCGCCATATTTTCAACGCAAACACAATAGCTGCTAATTCTAGGTCGTGTGTCGGATAGTTTTTTTCATGTGGCTTCAACTATCTCGAGCATAAGCTATAACTCTGCCTTCCTGCATCAAAACACAACCCAAACCATTTAAAGATGCATCAATATAGATAACAAATTCTTTACCCGATTCTGGCTGAACTAGCACTAGAGCTTCGGTCAAAAGAGTTTTCAACTGATCAAAACTTTTCTGGCATTTTTCTGACCACTCGAACTTAACATCTTTCTATAATAACTTCGTCATCGGGGTTGCAATCGTAGAGAAACCTTTAACGAACCGTCTATAGTAACCAGCAAGTCCCAAAAAGCTTCAGACTTCAGAAACATTTCTCGGAGGTTTCCAATCAAGTATAGCTGAAATTTTGCTCGGATCAACCCGAATACCCAATGCTGATATAACATGGCCCAGAAAACTGACTTCGCTTAACTAGAACTCACATTTACTGAACTTCGCATACAATTGCTTATCTCGCAAAGTCTATAACACCAATCTCAAATGTTCGGCATGTTCAATTTCGTCACGGTAGTAAATCAAAATGTCATCTATGAACACAACTACAAACCGATCTAGATACTGTCTGAAGATCCGATTCATCAAATCCATAAAAACAGCAAGTGCATTAGTAAGTTCGAAAGGTATGACTAAAAACTCATAATGTCCATACCTCGTTTAGAAAACAGTCTTTGGTACATCAGAATCCTTAACTCGCAACTGATAATAGCCTGATCTCAAATCTATTTTCAAAAACACTATAGCCCCTTTCAGCTAATCAAACAAATTATCAATCCATGGCAACGGATATTTATTCTTTATAATCACCTTATTGACCTGTCTATAATCGATGCACATTCTCATAGTTCCATCTTTCTTTCTTACAAATAACACAGGCGCACCCTAGGGAGAGAAACTCGGTCGCGCGAAACATTTATCTTTCAATTCTTGCAACTGAACTTTCAACTCTTTTAATTCAGTAGGTGCCATTCTGTACAGAGCAATCGATATCGGAGTCGTCCCCGATACTAACTTAATACCAAACTCTACCTCTCGAATAGGTGGCAAACCCGACAATTCTTCAGGAAACACATCCTAATACTCGTACAAAACTGGTACAGATTCAATCTTCTTTTCAATCGCTTTACTATCAAGCACATAAGCAATGTAAGCTTCACAACCTTTTCTCACATACTTCCAAGCTAACATCGAAGATATTACTGCTGGTAAACCACTGAGATCTTTGGATTCAATCTGAATAATCTCGTTTTTCTGACATCTCAAATCAATGGTCTTTCTTTTGCAATTAACAATGGCATCATGCAAAGTCAGCCAGTCCATACCCGAAATTATATTGAACTCGTCGAAGCATAACAACATCAAATCGGCCGGAAAGCATGAATCTCGAATTATCAACAGACAATTCTTATACACATTGTCAACCAGAACTCACCGGCCCAAGGGGTTTGATACTCGAATCACAAACTCAGTAGACTCAACAGGCAAAGTATTACTAGATAATAATGTCTTACACACATATGAATGAGTCGAACCAGGATCAATCAATGCAATAACACTAATATCATAAAGAGTGAAAGTATCGGTAATAACATCTGGGGAAGAAGCCTCCTCACGAGCGCGTATAACATATGCTCTTGCAGGTGCACGAGCCTCAAATCGAACTATTGTATATTTTGTCCCTCTCTGACTGCCACTCACATTACTTGTATTTCTGGGTGGTCTACCTCGCACTGGCACATTTCCTTGCCTCTCATTCTGAATAGCGTTTTGCTCGGCTAACATCCTCTCGAATAAAATGATCCATCGATCCACATTTAAAACAAGACCGATCATGTAATCTGTAATCTCCAGAATTCCATTTACCATAATGCTTGCACTCGACTCTATTCTGTCAAACATTTCCAACACTAGCTATCGAAGTGGCTCGTGAACTCACAGGGGGTTGGTCTCGATCTCGCCTAGAAAAGCCCACAGTAGCCCTAGATCGACCAGAATCATCTCTGAACTTCTTCGATGCGGACTAAAATTTTTTTACCTGATGATCTTTTACGAAAATCTCTAGCTTCAAAATTAGCTTTTCTTTTCTCTTTCTCGAGCTCTTCAGCTTTGTAGGCTCGCTTAACCAGTACTATGAACTCTTTTATCTTAAGTATACCTACTAGCAATTTAATGTCTTCATTCAAACCGTCTTCGAATCTTTTACACATGATAGCTTCGGTTCAAACACATTCACGGGCATATCAACTGAGTCTCACAAATTTTTGCTCATATTCTATCACAGTCATGCAACCTTGTTTTAATTCGAGAAATTCATTACGCTTCTGATCAATGAATCTCTGGCTGATATATTTCTTACGGAACTCAGTCTGAAAGAGTTCCCAAGTTACTCGCTCTTTCGGAACCACCGATACTAGTGTATTCCACGAGTGATATACGGTGTCTCGTAATAAAGATATGGCATACTTTAAACATTCATCCGGAGTACAAGATAGCTCATCGAACACACGAATAGTATTATCAAGCCATAACTCAGCCCGTTCAGCATCATCATCATCAGTAGCTTTGAACTCTTCAGCCCCGTGTTTTCTAATTTTATCAACAGGTGGCTTAGGCAATCTCAATGGATCATTCACTTGAGGTATAGCAGGTATTGAAGATAGATTAATCTAGGGTGGAGGTTGTTGTGTAGCCGGATTAGTTTGAATATATTTAATAAACCAATCGTTCACCATTTGGTAAAAGGCTTGCTTAGCCTCTCCCTCTTGGTTACTTGAGGTCGGTCGAGAATCAATTGACGCTGTCCTTTGCGTGGGAGCAGGCGCTATGCTCTCGACATTATCAGCTACAGCTCTGTCGGGATTCATATACTATACAAAAACACATTTTTAATTATTAGAAGTCATCACACTATCACAACATATAATATGGCATGTACAACTAGACTCACACGCGCTACGTTAGTCCTAGAACCGACTAAACCATAGCTTTGATACCAATAAAATGTAACACCCTTACCCGTATCCGTCGCCAGATTAGGGTTATGAGGCATTACCGATCAAAAGCACAATTCCAAACATTAACATATTCACAAGAACGAGTCCCGAAAACCAGTCAAAATTTATTTCATGAACTGACATAATACTTATTCACACAGTCATATCAATCACATGAAATAAAATGTATTAAAACATTCAAATACTAAAAAAAAAAAACATTTATAGACTTCAACAAGTGAGTATGGTATAACCTAAATGATTATTCAGCTATTATAAATACATGAGTATACACTGACTTTCCAAATTAACTGCTAATGATATCATTACTCAACCCAAACTCAAACATCATTCAAATATGTAATATCAAATGAATTTATACTTAATATCTATGGCAACACATTTTACAAATAATTACCTAATATTAATTGCAACATGACTAATCCAATTTGTACTGAATATTTAATTACGAAGAAAACATTCACATAAGTCACATAATTTTGCCAACTATTTAAGCATGTTAATATCATGAAATAGATCATTTAAGAAACTAATTTTTAAAACTTAATGAATGTTTTATCATAGTGACCGAATATTCACAACTACATATATATAAACTTCTTACTTATCAAAGAACATAAATCTTAACCGAATTTTCAATACCCATATTAAAAACATTTTATCCTATAAACATATAATTAAAAAAAAAACATCAAACCACTTCAATTCATGCATAATCACAAATGCCGAACCATATATAGCTCAAAAAGAAATATTCATGCCTTCTATCTAATAACTGAATAACCTTAATTCATTTACAATCATTTAACTAACATATATACTTATATTAATAGCGTAAATATTGCCATATCAAATAATAACCATATCATGACAAGATTATTTCATGTTCAAACATAATAATCAACTTGTAATTGCTAAAACAAATATAATACATTGACTTAATACAACCACCTCAATCACATATAACTTATTCTATGAATACTTTAGCTGAGTCACCCATACATTCATTCCAAAATCATTAACCATTTACAAAACGTAAAAAGACCTATCATGAACAACATCACTTCATAACCCTTAGCAATATAACCAAAACGGTTTCAAGCCACAACCAAACATAACCGAAATCAAGCATAGAGAATTAAGCCATTTTCGCATGGCTTATATACAAATCCAAAATCAACATTTCAAAAGAACGTTCTAGGCTATACATGCCATAGTTCAGGTTAAACTATATAATTACCAAAACAGTGGATAGTGTGATGATTTTTACTGACGATCCCCGAGCTCGTAACTTGTAACCAAAATCTAAAAAATACAGAGTAAACGAAAACACACAGAGTAAGCTAAGTTAGCTTAGTAAGCCTTAACCAAATTAAACAATTAATGCATAATAACATCTCAATACTAAATCATTTCAATCAAATAAATCAACTTATGCATTTGTAATTACAAATAATTTCAAGCTTTTAATTCCATACACATATAACACATATACTTTCATAGAACAATTTCTCCTTGGCCGAATATACATGTATACATCATCAATATATTCTCAAATTTCAAAACCATATTGTCTTATATAATCGAATATACATATATTTTCATAGACATATATTCATCACTTAAACTTTAACATTACAACTATAAGGCCAAATGTATTTCTCATATTAACATATATATTACAACCACTTCATGTATCCTTTTTTTTATCACATATCAAGAAATCAATTCACCCTATTTTCAAATAGGTAACCAACTATCACGTACCTGATCGTTTTAGCTAGTATAACGTATTCAATTACCACATCAGCATGAAGTCTTTTAAGCATAAACTTATAATAATTCACTGGCATAAAGCTTGCTAGGCCTAAGCCTGTATCTCACACCGACGCAAGGCCTGCTAAACTCAAAGTTTGATTTTATACACCGGCAATAAGCCTACTAGGCATATTGCCCGATTTAATTCACCAGCACAAGGCTTACTAGGCTCAAAGCCTGAATATCACTATTAAAAAGTTGTCTCATAAACAATTCATATATAAAAAATTCCAGATATTCCATATAGTTTGTACGGACTTTCAAATGTTATAACTCAGTCGAATTAAACTCTAATACATTATTTCCATGCTTAAACATATTCGGCTAACTTACTATAAATCTATGAATTCCAAATTAGCATATTAAACTAATTTACATTCAAAATTAATGATGTTTAATTGCTTAAAGACTTACCTTGGATATCGACGAACAATATTAATCGATTATTCGACTATTTTGGTCTTCCCCCGATCCAAATTCGATATTCTCTTTTCTTAATCTAAATTGATATAAATTAAACTTATTTAATCAAATATTCAACCAAATTCATTCAAAAACACACAAAATGGGAAATTTACACTTTTACCCCTAATATTTTACATTTTTCACAATTTAGTCCCTATTGCATAAAACGCAAAATATGCAAAATCTCACAACAACATAGTTAGGCTGAATCTTCCTTATACTCATACTAGTCCATATATTTCATTTATTTTACATTTTAGTCCCTCAATTTATTATTTTTACAATATAGTCCTAATTACTCAAAATCATCAAAAACTCCAATATAAAACATGTTAATCTAAAACATATCTTTAATATTTCATCATCAAACATCACAAAACACAAATATTCATCAACGGCATAACTCAAAACATTCATCAAAATCAGAAATTCTAGCATGGGTCGGATAGTACTCGAAGCAACGATCTCAAAAACGTAGAATTTATCAAAAATCGAAACCAAACTAACCTTGAATTTGAATAAAAAATGGTCGAATACCTAGCTTTGTTATTTCTTTTCTTTCTTTTTTTTATTTCAGTCAAAAGATGAACATTAAAACATGGCTTTTAATTTGTATAATAATATAACATATATATCATTTATTATTTTACACATTTAACCTTTCAAAATTAATTAGTAAACCATATATATCATGTCCAAAACCGTCCACTTATAAAACCAATGGTTTATTTGCATTATAAATGCCTCCACTAATAAAGACAACAACAAATTAGCACTTTCACATTTAACCACCAACTTTTCTTTTTACGCGATTAAGTCCTTTTATTTAATCGGACATGCAAACGGTAAAATTAAATCACGAAAATTTCATAAATATTAATTCACAAATAATAAACATAGAAAATAATTTTTAAATATTTTTTTAACTTAGATTTGTGGTCCCAAAACCACCATTCCGATCAGGGTCAAAATCAGGCTGTTACACTGTCGATTTGTTTCAAGTTTTAAAACTAAGTCAAAGGAGCCACACGGCCAAGGACACGCCCGTGTGTCCAAGCCGTGTGGGTTTTAAAAATATTTGTTTTTACTTTTGAATTTAATGTAAAAAATATAATAAGATAAAATGATTAAATTAGGAATGTTAATGCTCGGGTTGCCTCCCGAGAAGCGCTTATTTAAAGTCTAAGCTCGACTTACCTCATATTCACACGGTTACGGTGGTTCACAGAGTCGAGACTCCTCTTTCTCGCTATCAATTCTATTATCAACATATGGTTTGAGCCGAGTAATATATACCATAAAAGTGCCAAATTTAGAATGATTTACCTCGACTTTATCGTATGGGAAAACATTTAGTATCATAAGAGAAGTTGCTCCATTTGGACTAAGCTCTAACATGGCAATTGGAGGGTCTTTTTCATCTAACAATACCTACTCCCCAATCTTAAATTGACTCGTTCCATCCTTATGTTCGTCATGGCTTTGTTTCGGTTTTGTATTGTGTATTTTTGGTTTCTCCTTGACATGTGTCCGCCATTTGTCTAGTTCATCGATCTGAAGCCTTCGTTCTTCATGAGTTGTTCTATTTTTGTCACTTGCGCTGGACCTTGGCTCTATCACCTTTTTTCGAGGAATTTCCTACAATGAAGGTTGAGCTACAAGGTTATTCACATTAAAAGAACTCGTAATATCATCTCGATCACTAGATATCCTAACAGAATCACGAGCTTGGAGTTTAATCGTGTCATCACCTACACGAAATATTAACTCACCTGTACCAACATCTATGATAGTTCTAGCAGTTGCTAAAAAGGGTTGTCCTAAAATTAATGGTATGACACTATCCTTATCCATGTCTAGAACAACAAAATCAACTAGGAATATAAATTTATCAATTTTAACAAGCACGTCTTCAACAATGCCCCTAGGAAATCTAATAGTTTTACCTGCCAATTGAATGCTCATCCTAGTTTTTTTGAGTTTCCCAAGACCTAGTTGTTTAAGCATTTTATAGGGCATGACATTAATACTTTCCCCTAAATAAGACAAAGCATTGTTAACATTTAAACTACCAATTAAGCAAGGAATAGTAAAACTCCCTGGATCTTTCAACTTATTGGGTAGTTTATTCTGTAAAATGGTTGAGCAAACTGCAGTGAGCTTCACGTGCGACGAATCATCTAACATCCACTTGTTTACTAAAAGCTCTTTTAAAAATTTTACAAAATTGGGAATATGCAAAAGAGCTTCAATAAACGGTAAGTTAATATGTAATTTTTTCAAAAGTTTAAGGAACTTTCCAAATTGTTCGTTTGTGTGGTCTTTCCTTGTCGCGTTGGGATATGGAACATGCGGTATATAATTTTTATTGATCGATTTTTGTTTATCTTGACTTACCTCAACCTTACCTTGACTTACCACATTTTCTTGCCTTAGTTTTGGTTCCGGTTCAACTAACCCTTCTTCATCTCGAACAGTAATCGCATGAAGCTACTCACTTGGGTTTGTTTCTGTGTTGCTTGGCAAGCTACCTTGTGGTTGTTTTGAAATCATCTTTGCCAGCTGACCTATTTGATTCTCGAGCCCTTGAATCGATGCTTGTTGATTTTTAAGTGTTGTCTCAGTGTTTTGGAAGTGAGTTTCTGACACCGAAATAAACTTCGTCAACATCTCCTCAAGGTTCGGCTTCTTCTCCTGCTGGTAAGATGGTTGAAAGCCTAGAGGGGTTGTGGTCTTTGATTTCCTTGACCACCTCAAGAAAAGTAGGGATGGTTCCCCTAACCTGCATTGTAAGTATTACTATAGGGATTATTCTGAGGTCTAGAATTATTACCTATATAGTTAACTTGTTCATCTTCTGTGCCAGGATTGTAGGATCGTCTCTCTGGATGGTTCATCCCTCCTCCACTAGTATCACACAGCATCACTGGTTGTACCTGCGTAGAACCATATAAACCATCAATCTTTTTATTCAAAAGCTCTACCTGGTTTGATAGAATGGTGACCGCATCAATGTAAAAAACACCGGCTGCTTTTATTGACTTTGTCCTCATGACTTGCCATTGATAATTATTCAATGACATTTCTTCTATAAACTCGTAAGCCTCCTCAGGTGTTTTATTATTCAAAGTACCACCGGTGGATGCATTGATCAATTTCCTAGTTGAGGGGTTCAAACCATGTAGAAAGTTTTAACCTGTAGCCATAGAGGTAACCCATGATGAGGGCACGTTCTCAATAAATCCTTATACCTCTACCATGCATCATATAGAGTCTCTAAATCCATTTGCACGAAGGAAGAGATATCATTCCTCAGCTTGGCTGTCTTAGCCGGTGGAAAATACGTTAGCAAAAATTTCTCGGTCATTTGCTTCCATGTAGTGATAGAACCTCGTGGTAGGGAGTTCAACCACTATTTATGTAACACCCCAAACTCGGCCCAGACATTATGGCCGAATATGGTGTGTCACATTGAAGTGTTTTAGCAAAAATCGTGTTTTCATTGAAAACACTTCTTAAAATAAAAGAAACCTTAATTAACCTAAAAAAATACACCCTTTCAGTTACAAAAACCTTGTTGAAACATTTGATTTAAGAAAACTTATCATTTAAAAATTTAATTGCGAAAACATAAAAAACATACTATAATTTAGAAAACCCATGTTCAACTTCTTGTAATTACATTGAAAATAATAATAATTCAAGTAATAATAACATAATGAAAACCTTATTACAATCTGATTTGGAACATACTTAAAAAGAAGTAAAAACTTAAATGCTTGAAAAAAAAACCCAAGTCCAAATCATCTTGCTAGCTGGCCACCCAGAGTCCTTCCAAACATCAAACCTTCTACTGAGCATCACCTGAAAATAAAATAAAAGAGGGGGTGAGTTTTCGCAAACTCAGTGTGTACAACCCTCGACAAAAAGAAGCATTAAAAAAAAACATCATTCATTAATCATGCAATGCAATCCCATCCAAATTATCCATCTGCTACACATCGGCTCCGTCCCCCGTCACACCATGTAGGGATATAAATATCGACCCACCCAACCCACACACCATGGTAGCCCGGTTGCGGAACTACTTTCATTTACATATTGGGCTTTAAAAGCCGTCAGTGGATCCACGATTGTCAAGCAACCATGCGATCCTCATATACTTCCTCCATTCCATAATTCCCAATCCATTTGCAACCTAAGCAGAATATCATATGTATGCATGTCACATCCACAAAACTTACATTCAACACTTAGGGGTATTTTTGTCATTTTTTCCCTTAGAGGCATTTTGGTAATTTTCCCTTAATTACGGTTTTCACTTATCTTGACCCGTTAACAAGTCCCGTAAGCTAAGATGAATGAATACTGTGCACTAGGTAGGATTCCAGAAAAGAGGAGGTGGGTCATTAAGACCGCTTAAGTACCAAGCTCTCCCTAGATCCAATCTTAGACATGCATATACTTGTTGCCACACCTTAACCCTTTGACTTGTCCACGGTCGCAATATATTAATTAAGTCTTATGTGGATATCATATACTAGGCCCAAAACCCCTTACAGAGCCCAATCAAATTCACATACTTGGATCTGGCCCATTAAGCCCAATCATATTCATATGGCCCATTAGGCCCAAAACACCTGTATATGGCCCATTAGGCCCAAATCACATTTATATGACCCGTTAGGCCAAGTCACATTCATATTCATGCTCACATACAAATTCCTATCACAAAGCATCAATATTCAGTTTCTGCCTATTATGGTCCAACAACCCATTGGGCCAATTTAGCCCATTCTGGCCCATATGGCAAAATCACAACCCAAGTCCACGGAATCGCCCGTGGGCCTCAGGCAACCTATCGATTTCCCACTTATGAGTGTTCGCACACTCGCAAGACTACTATAGCCAAACTTTCAGCTTTTCGGCATTTTAGCATTTCGGCTTTTTTACTTTTGCCGATTCATTGTGTGTGTGCAGTGTATGTACACACTTGGTAAGCAAGTGTGATACGATCTCCTTAGCCCAAACCTACAATCGATATCATCCTTTAATTAATCGCATGCTTAATACTTATTTACTCAAAAATCGAAACCTCACCTTAACCTTGCCTTGAGCCCAATCCTTAATCGCTTTTTCCTTGATCACGTATTTCTTAGATCTGCACAAATCTTAACTATTAAAACCTGAATAATAGGTGACTCGTATCCAACATAAGTCTCCTTACCATAACTATGACCATTCGACCACCTTAGCCAATGGGAGAAGATTACTTACCAAAACCACAACACCTTAAGGAGCAATTCGGCAAAGAGCTAAAAACCAAGATCCGATAATAATTCCCTACAAAAGTTGATTAGAAAGAGTGAGGGACAATAATCGATACTAAATAAAGAAAACCGATTGGAAGAGCAACACTTACAGTAGATTCGGTCAAAAAGTATTCGGCCCTTAGAAGTTTCGACTTTTCAGCTTTTCAAACTAAGTATGGTGAATAAGGTTTATTTGGTATAGATTAAAGAAGAAGAGTAGTAGAATAAATTAACAAAGAAGATTGTGTAGAGGAGAATAGAAATCGGTAGCAAGAAAAGAAAGTAAGATAGAGGGTTTTCGGCTTTTTAGAGAAAAGGGTTTCTGGCACAAAGTGAAGGGAAATTCGTCATTAGCTTTTCAACCCTCCCTTTCGGCACCTATTTATAGCGTTATAGTCGAATTCTTCAAGCCCAAGTTCCCAATTCGGCTCCACTTACTCCTCACTTCTCATCTCCTCATTTTTCTCCCTGATAACCCCTTGATTCTTTCCTTAATATTCTCTTTTGAACACTCCCCTTGGAGTCCATCTTCACGCCACTTCCATCCTTCTAGAAGGCCAAAATTAAATTCTAAAAATACTAAGCTAGGATTTGAACCTTGGACCCCCTTTTTTATCTACTAACGCCACCTCACTACACCTTATGTGGAGTCACTTAGCCACTCCACCACAGGCTCTTTTTGTGTCCAATTGTTTCTTCATTTATTCAAAAGCCCAACTACTAGCCAACCCTGATTCTTTTAATAACTAAATTATAATTTCTTCTACCCCTTAATTCGAACTCAACCTTAGCTAGGACCTACTAAAATTATCACTTGGATAAGAATATTAAACACAATTTTCATCAAAATCGAAAATAAAAAAAATTCAGGATTTCGGGATTTTTGGATTTCGGGATTTTCGGGGCGTTATAATTTAGCCTTATTTCTTAATGAGAATGGAAATAATTGAAGGTGAATAACATTATCAGAAACATCATTTATTTTAAAAGTATCACAGAATTCCAAGAAATTAGCCAAATGAGTATTTGGGTCTTCGTTCTACAAACCATCAAACTGAACAAACTGTTGAATCATTTGAATAGTGTTAGGTTTCAATTAAAAATCATTTGCAGCAACAGCAGGTCTAACAATACTCGATTCAGCCCCAATTAAATTTGGCTTAGCATAATCGTACATAGTACAAGGAGCAGGGTTTGGATTTACAGGATTAACAACAACCACAGGAGGTAGCTGATTATTATGATTTTCTGCCATCTCTTCAGTATTAATAATAACGTCCTCTTGTTGTAACAGCCCAATTTTGGGCCAAGTCAGAATAGTGGTTTCGAAACTACTATTCTGAGGCTGGAGAAATTATTTTTAATATTATTTTATGTTTCATAGCATGATTATATAAGTACATGAAAATTTTGGTGAAATAATTTTAGAGATTTCATGCTTAATTTCGAAAAAGGATTAAATCGCGTAAAGGACAAAAGTTTTGTTTTGCGAGCTAAAGGTTTCAAATAGCTATAGAACATTAAATTAGGGTCTTTATTGAGTAAATAGACCATAAATATGTTAGTGTATGATCAAGGAGTCAAAAAAGGGTTGAAAAGTCAAAGTTGGTGTGCATTAGGTGGCCTATTGGGTATTAAAATAAAACAAAAAGAAAAAGATGTCATCTTTTCATCTTTCTTCCTTCCTCCACCAAAAATACTAGGAAAATAGGGGTTTTGAAAGCTTGAAATTTTCAGCACTCTTCACCCATGCAAGTAAGTGATTTTGATGGTCTTTCTTGATAATTTTTGTACTTCTAGGACCCTTGTAGCATAATCTAGTTAATGAGGGGACTATTTTGCAAAATGGTTGGAAGTATAGGGTTTTACCATGTGAATAATCATTTTTTTCTAAAATTTTATGGAAGAAAACGAGTCATGGTTGTGTAATAAATAACTTTTGTGAAAGGAGTTTGCATGAAAACACCTAAAAAGGGCTATTTTGTAAAGTTTGCAAAATAAGTTGCATATGTGTGAAATAATTGAAATTGTGAGTTGCTATAGTTATAAAAAGAATTTGGATAGGCTTGATAAAATATGAAATTCAATAAAAATTGATTTACGAGCCTAAGTGCAAAATCATAATTTTTGTAAAGTCTAAGGGCAAAATGGTCATTTTGCCAAATTATGAATTATAGAATGTTTTAATTAATGTAATGATTAAATGAGTGAATTTCATCATGTTAGATCAAGAAAATCGAGATTTGAGCTTAAATCGAAACATACGAGGTTATGGTCTAAAATGGAGTAATTAGCCGAAATTATATTCGAGGTAAGTCCGCATTACTAAATAAGCATGTTATCCATGTTATTGTCAATATACTCAAAATCTACCTTGCTTTGGTTATATTGAATTATATGTTAATGATATTGAGTATGATGAAAGTGATACCAAAAGTTAATAATATTCATGTGATGAAAGAATACAATAGAAGTTTGATGGAATATGATATCCCATAGAAACGAGTAAGTTGTACGTAAATAATGCAACTTATTCGTATTTATGCATCTAGTATTAAATTATGTATATAATGCTTGAATGTATCTATGAGTAATATATGGTGAGATTTAATGCGGTAAAAACTTCCGGTTGAACCTTAGGAATAGGTCGAATATGCTTGCCATGACATTTGAGTGATATGGATGTGTTCTAGTGTAAGATATGTCTGGGACATGCGTCGGCCACATTATGAGAGCCAGTGTAAGACCATGTTTGGGACATGGCATTGGCACAGATATGTGAGAGCTAGTGTAAGACCATGTCTGGGACATGGCATCGGCCTCGACTTCAATAGTCAGTGTAAGACCATGTCTAGGACATGGCATCGACTTGATGGATGAGCCAGTGTAAGACCATGTGTGGGACATGGCATCAGTATTATACCCTATGTTTGAGGCTTAGTGAATATCTGATAGCTTCTCGAATGGTTCAACGGTGAGAGTTACGGTTTAAGCTAAATGAGAAATGTTATGACCATATTGTGAGCGGTGCAGGTACTTACATGAAATTGATGAGATGTGAACTCAATTCATGTTATATGATTAGTAAGGAATGAATATGAGCATGTTGAGTAACACAGGTATGTATGCCAAGCTCATGAGAAATGATTTCAGTTTATGATGCACATTTGGTGAAGATGTAAATAGGTAATTCATGCCTATGAAGATGATATTGTGATGACCTTGTGATTATAGGTCTATACTTATGATGTATGAATATGTAACCTTACCAATATGGTGAAAATGAATTAATATGGTGTGATAAACTTAGTATCGTTAATTTACACTAAAACAGTTTTGGACAACAGCCATAGTCCGACTTTGAAAATCCACTAAAAATTGTGGAAATTGAGTTAGAGGCTGAATAAAATATGAAATTAAAGCCTAATGAGTCTAGTTTCACATAGAAGAAATGGTGTAAGCAAAAGAGTTTCATATTATGAAATATTTAAATTATTGTGAGACAGAGTCACAACGACTTCAAAATCCCCTATTTTGATTTGAGAAAATCATTGAAAATTGTACAAAAATAGTTATGGGTTATAATTTATATGTTTAGAGATGGAAACATCATCTGAGTCCCGCATTATGAGATAATTAATTTTAGTGAAGAGGGGTTAGAACTTTCAGACAGCGAAAATGGTAACTTTAAGGAATAAACTGTACTAATTGGTAGAACCAAAAGTTTTGAAAATTTTATGGTAAAAATATATGCGAGTCTAGTTTCAGGGAAAATTAACGAAACTTAATTTGGAGTTTCGTATCTCCAGATATAAATAATTTAGTGACTGTGACTCGAGAAAATAGCTTGACTGGAACATGAGTAAAAATGAAAATAAAGTTGTATTACCATGAGAAGCAAGCTGATAAATTGCTTATTATTTTCATATGGTCTTACTAAGCTATAAAGCTTACTCCCTTCCCTTCCTTTCCTTTAGTGTTTTCAGGTTAGCTTGGGGTTGGAGATTGTTGGAGGCAGCATCACACTGTCAAGTTGCTACCTTTGGAATAATGAAGCATATATTAGAAATTTCAAGTGAGTGGCATGTATAGGGATCTAGTTGATTGACATGTATTATTTTGCTTTGGCCAAATGTGTTGGCTTATATTGAGTTATATCTATATGGCCATGAGATGTGGCTCATATTGATTATGGCTTGTAAGCCTAGCTATTCATGTCATGTCTAATGTTTATAATGTGATTATGTCTGTTTGCCATGCATGGTTAGTAATATGACATGTGTGTTAGATGTATGCTCTATGACCAATTGAGGTGGTCATAGCCACGTATTAATTGCACGTTATAAACAAAACGTGATAATGATTGAACAAGAGTACTTGATGAATAAGTTGGTAGCCATAGTATAATGGTAAAAGTGGTCATCAAAATGACAAGTCTTATGAATGTGAAATAAGGAGTCTAAACTTGGTATTGCATGAGTAGATGCATTACTTGTAAGAGGACATGTTAATGTTAAGAATATGTCTTAATAATGAGTGTTTAATCACTAAAATGATGCCATGATTTGCGATTTTGATGTGCATAAGGTTGTAAGAGATTGAGGGTAACATGAAGGCTTGGAAAATAGCCTAAGTGTTGGTCATATGGGCTGAGACACGACCGTGTGTCTCAACCGTGTGAGGGACACGGCCTAGAGACACAGGCGAGTGACCCGGTCGTGTGGTTTGATATGCATGCTGACATCATAAACGAAGATTTACACGGCCTGAGGACACGAGCGTGCCAAAGGCACACGGGTGTGTCTCTGTGTCCACACGGATGTGTGACTTTGTGTCATGGAAATTTTTTTTAAGTTTTCCTAAAATTTGCTAAGGTTTTCGGTTTAGTCCAAAATCAATTTCGATGAATGTTTTGGTCTTCGTAGACCCAAATAAGGGACGACATGCATGTGTTTGAAAGGTTTTGAATTAAAAGATATTTTATAGCCCTATTTTTGCATGAATGTGTATGTTTAAGTCATGTAATGCCTCGTACCCTGTTCCGGCGTCGAACATGGATAAAGGGTGTTAAATTTAGTGGTATCAGAGTCTGGTTTTGTCGTTTCTCAGACTAACCTAGCACGTGTAAGAGTCTAACTATACATGCCACAAGTTTGTGATAGTGTGATGTCTTCCGGCATGAAGGAGAACTATCTTGTGTGGGCAAGGTACTCTCCAACCGAGCTACACCTGATCACGTAGATAATGATGCTAAAGTATTCAATAAAGTTCAGCTATGAAGAGTTGAAACTCGGAAAGGTACAAACAAGAATTCGTGAAATGTATATATACGTATTTGTGAGATGAGAAACATGAAATAGAATGTGTACATGGTATAATGAGCTTATCTATGATTGATTGATAATCCCATGGGGTACATGATTGATTTGTAGAAAGAATGTTCATATATACTTATTTGAATTAATATGGTTGCCAAATTCACATAGTCTGAGTATAAGTGTTAAATTGCTTGGATTGATTTACATGTTTGTAATGATATGCATACGATGATGTGTGAAATGAAAGTACAGATTGGAATATACTTATCCATGTTTGTTGGCTCTCATATGATGTTATATACATGACTGGTTTGATTAAATGAATGAGATAAGTAAAGTTACTCAGAATTCATATAGTGCATGTATGAGTATACTTGTCTAAATGAGATAACAGGAAAGTTGGCGTAAAACGAATGTGAATGTCAGTCTGTCTGAAATGAATGTATGATTTTGATGATGTTGCTATGATGATGAAAGTTGTGTTACATGTGTATGTATATCAGAGTCGAGTCAGAGGCCCTACGACCTCACCCCCTTACTAGAGTGGTGTATTGTAATGGAATTTCACGAGAATTGTGCTGAATAAATTAACAAGTATGAAACCAAAGAGTTCAGTGGAGAAATATCTATAAACACGATTAGAGATTGAGAATGAGATGATAAGTAAGCCAGAGCTAGAAAAGTATTAGGTTGACATAAAGATTATGTGAATTATGCACTGTCATAGTTAGAGAAGAAATATACTTTGGTAAATCAAATTAATGAGGTACGAGGTTGAGAAAGTGTAAAAATATGAGATTTGTGATGACAGAAATAGTTAGAGGAATAATATTTGAAACATGAAATGTCTGAGTATGGAAATCATAATGAGTAGATGATGACTGTCTCTCTTGATATATTTTAAGAGATCATTGTTCTCTAAAGTATTGTAGTGGCTATCTATCTTCTGACGAAATTCTTACTATATGAGAATGTTATCTAATCTTAATGTTAGATGAAGACATTGTCGGTCTTACTGGTTTATAATCCGTTTTGCTCAACTTCTCTCTGGTATTCTGTTATATTCAGTCTGATGGGAACTTATGAGAAAATGCACATGATGTTATGATTATGTTTCTCTAAATTATCGTATTTGATTCCAGTGGGATTAAATGATACTTTCTTCTAGACTTTTCCCTCTGAGGAATTATTGAAGTCTTTTAGATTTTCTTAAGAGGTTGTTTTTGGTCTTCCGATATAGTCTCGTATCTTGGGATTTCTTTATCCTGGATTCCCTTACTTGGTTTTCTTGTTATCTTTGTTCCATAATCTATCAATTATGACTCATGTTCAAAGTGTGTTCTTTAGCTTACGATAATCATGTCAAGTGTGACTATGCTCCTGATTTGATCATAGTAGTGCGGTGATTTTAATATTTGGATTTCTCTAATTTACGTATAAGTATTTGACATCGGCAAAGGCCTAAGTGGTGAAATTTTGAATTTCAATTGGTATGATAGATCTCTTTTTCTCAAGTAAGTTAATTGAAATTAATGCCTTCAATTGAGATATTTGTGTTATTTTGGGATAATGCAATCGTATATTCTTTGAGAAAGCAAATTGTGGCTACGAGTACTTGGACAGAAAAATCCAAAACTTATACAGAAATTTCGCGAGGAAACCCTCGGGAATAGTGTATTAGTGATGGAATTTGGAACTCGACATTGTTGATTTTTGTGTATGAATCCTAGAAATGTTGAAAAGTTTAAGGATGTATATCTAGTGTCATCAGAATTATTTCTACCTGTGTTAGCACTAGAATGGAGATGAGAAAAAGTTGATATGGATTTCATGTCTGGATTATATCTGTCTCTGAAAGAGAAAAATGTTATGAGACTTATTGTTAAATGTTTGATGAGATATGTAAATCATGCCGGTATAAACTAAATTTTTGCTCTTCAGATTCATGGAATTTTATGTCTTTATGATTGTTGGATGTCTTGGAATTCTAGTCTCCACTAATCGGATTGAGATCCGGGTTTTATATCATGATTTCTTGGGAAAGCTAAAGGAGACTTTGAAATTTAGAAGCAACTAAGAGTTGAATTGGTAAACAATTAGACTGTGTGAAATTATAGAGAGCATAAGATCAAGATGAATTGACTAGTTTCACTTTTTGAATTCGAAAAGATTCAAGTAAGAGTGTATATATAGCATGATGGTATGGATCAGACTTTTGAGTGCATGAACTCTCTGATAGAGGTTAAGGTTTGGTGAAAGCGTCGTATAACGAAGAATCGCTTATGATTCGAATATGAGAAAATAATGAGATAAGTATTAAAAATATAGTCAAGTGAAAGTTCTTTATCAATAATTATGGAAAAGAAAAGTTAATGTGAATACCAAAACAACTTTTTTGGTAAGATTTTTGGGGACGAAAATCCCTAAGGGGGGAGAATTGTAACAGCCCGATTTTGGGCCTAGTCAGAATAGTGGTTTAGGAACCATCATTCCGAGGTCAAAGAAATTATTTTTAATATTATTTTATGTGTCATAGCATGATTATATAAGTACATGGAAATTTTGGTGAAATAATTTTAGCGATTTCATACTTAATTTCGAAAAAGGACTAAATCGTGTACAGGACAAAAGTTTTGTTTTGCTAGCTAAAGGTGTCAAATAGCTATAGAACATTAAATTAGGGTCTTTATTGAAAAATATACCATAAATATGTTAGTGGCTGATTAAGGAGACAAAAAAGGGTTGAAAAGTCAAAGTTGGTGTGCATTAGGTGGCTTATTTGGCATTAAAATAAAACAAAAAGAAAAAGATGTCATCTTTTCATCTTTATTCCTTCCTCCACCGAAAATACCAGCAAAATAGGGGTTTTGAAAGCTTGAAATTTACAGCCACTCTTCACCCATGCAAGCAAGTGATTTTGATGGTCTTTCTTGATAATTTTTGTACTTTTGGGACCCTTGTAGCGTAATCTAGCTAATGAGGGGACTATTTTGCAAAATGGTTGGAAGTCTAGGGTTTTTCCATGTGAATAATCATGTTTTTTATGAAATTTTGTGGAAGAAAATGAGTCATGGTTGTGTAATAAACAACTTTTGTGAAAGGAGTTTGCATGAAAACACCTAAAAAGGGCTATTTTGTAAAGTTTGTAAAATAAGTTGTAAATGTGTGAAATAATTGAAATTGTGAGTTGCTATAGTTATAAAAAGAATTCGGCTAGGCTTGGTAAAGGATGAAATTGGAGAAAAATTAATTTACGAGCCTAAGGGAAAAATTGTAATTTTTGTAATGTCTAAGGGCAAAACGGTCATTTTTCCAAATTATGAATTATAGAATGTTTTAATTAATGTAATGATTAAATGAGTGAATTTCTGTAACACCCCATACCCATAACCCACGCCAGGGTAGAGTATGAGGCATTACCTAACTTAATCTCATACATTCGAATAACCTCAAGTCACCGAGACTTGGTCCAAATTAAAACTTTTTCAATTTCCACCTTAACTTCTATTTATGAGCCTATGAGCCCCAAATCAACCATTGAAAATTATTCGAGACCATTTCGGGTCTTTAAACCAACCTTAAGAAATTTTCCTTTAAAATAGGGCACACGCCCGTGTGACCATTTCGACATGGTCATGCTGATGGCCCGTGTGGCTCACACGGCCTAAGCACTCTAGGACACGTCCTTGTCCCACACCCGTGTGGAATTAAACTCTAATACACACCTACAGGGGTTTTCACACGGCGAGACACACGCCCGTGTCAATGGCCCGTGTCCCTTACACGGCCATGACACGCCCATGTCTTAGCCCGTATGCAAAAACCTGGGTATTCTGTTTCTGACGTCAGCATCCCTAAAATGTCACACAACCATGGCACACGCCCGTGTACTAGGCTGTGTCCTCCACACAGTTGAGACACACAGTCGTGTCTCTGCCCGTGTGTTATTACCATGCATACTAACATAAATTTTTTTTCTTACGTGTAGAGGACACACGGTTGGGCCACACGCCCATGGGGCTAACCGTGTGTCACACACGGCCTAGGCACATGCCCGTGTGTCTACCCGTCTGGACAATATAAGGCTATTTACCAAGCCTCATTGCCACCCTTACCTACCTGTTTTCATACAAATATCAACTAATACCAAAACAAGCATAATTTTTATAACCAAATCAGCCACAATAGACATTCATTCAACCATGAAGATGCATCTTTTATAAAATCAAAATGAAAGTAAGCCATTATTCAAGACTTAATGCAAATTGTGGGATCTATCCCAAGCCAACAAATTTGGCCAATTCACAAAGACACAAAATAATAAGGTCTAGCCATACACATGACATACTCAAAAATATAAATCCAACTATACCGAATGTTTCGGCTAATAGTGTGATCGATGTCTCTAACTTCTGGTGATCCTTGAGCTAGTAGGCGGCACTGAAAGGAAATGGAAAGGAAAGGGAGTAAGCATAAAGCTTAGTAAGTTGTATATAAACATGTATACTATAACATTTATATACAATCAACATGCTTATAACACCAAAGTAGGCATAGGTATAACTTACTCATCACCATCCATACAAGTCATATATTATATATATTGAGCTCACACCTCATACATACCAATTACGTACCTGTGCCATTCACAACACGGTTATACTTTTCTCATTAGCTCAAGAACATAACAATCATTGTTGAACCATTCGGAATATCACCGAATATTCATTAAGCCTCAATCATAGGTAATGTGCCAATGCCATGTCCCAGACATGGTCTTACACTGGCTCATATCTCAAGTCGATGCCATGTCCCAAACATGGTCTTACACTGACTATCATCTCGTAGCCGATGCATGTCCCAGACATGTCTTACACTAGCCATCGTCTCAATACTGATGCCATGTCCTGGACATGGTCTTACATTGGCTCTCATAATGTGGCCGATGCATGTCCCAGACATGTCTTACACTAGCTCACACAAATGACCCTAATGTCACGGCATGAATATCCAGTTTATTTTCCTATGTTCAACGGGAACTCTACTATCTCTAATATATTCATACTCTCTCTCAACTCCACAATCAAGCAATTCATGCTATATTAAATTTAAATACAATTCAACACATACATTAGCAATGTAGTTGTAATATTTACATACAACTTACCTCGGATTACAAAACGTACACGACTAGTCGATTTAGACAATTTGCTTGGCCTTCCCCCGGTCTAGGTTCGGATTCAGTAAATCTTGATTTGTGAGTGCTTCAAGTTCCTAAAAATTTTAAGCTCTCAAAACCCCTTCAATAGCTAATTTTCAATGGAGAAAAGAGATGAGAAAGGGGTGATATCATCCTTCTTTTATTTTTTTCTATTTTAGTCAAATAAAGCCACCTAACCCACCAAATTTTAAAACTTTGTCTCCTGTTTGACTCAATGCCTGGCCATGCTCCTATAAAATGGGTCTAATTACCCTTTAAAATCCTTCAATTTTGATTCTCTAATAAAATAACACCTATAGCTATCAAAATAGGACTTTTGCACTTTATGCGATTTAGTCCTTTATCGTAATTGGGCTACAATCGTCAAAATTAACTCACCAAATTTTTCATGTACTAATATAAACATGCTATGACACCAAAATAATAATAAAATAATCTTTTTGGCTTCGAATTTGTGGTCTCCAGACCACTGTTCTAACTAGGCCCTAAATCAGGCTGTTACAATTTCAACATGTTAGATCAAGAAAATCGAGATTTGAGCTTAAATCAAAAAGTACGAGGTTATGAACTAAAATAGAGTAATTAGCTGAAATTGCATTCAAGGTAAGTCCGCGTGACTAAATAAGCACGTTAACCATGTTATTGTCAATATACTTGAAATCTACCTGCTTTGATTATATTGTATTATATGTTAATGATATTGAGTATGATGAAAGTGATACCAAAAGTTAATAATATTCATGTGATGATAGAATACAATAGAAGTTTGATTGAATATGATATCCCATAGAAACGAGTAAGTTTTACGTAAATAATGCAATTTAGTCGTATTTATGCATCGAGTATTTTATTATGTATATAATGTTTGAATGTATCTATGAGTAATATATGGTGAGATTTAATGCAGTAAAAACTCCCGGTTGAACCTTAGGAAAGATCGGATATCCTTGCCATGACATTTGGGTGATATGGATGTGTGCTAGTGTAAGACATGTCTCGGACATGCATCGGCCATATTATGAGAGCCAGTGTAAAACCATGTCTGGGACATGGCATCGACACATATATTTGAGAGCTAGTGTAAGACCATGTCTGGGACATAGCGTTGGCCTCGATTTCGATAGTAAGTGTAAGACCATGTCTAGGACATGGCATCGACTTGATGGATGAGCCAGTGTAAGACCATGTCTGGGACATGGCATCAGCATTATACCCTATGTTTGAGGCTTAGTGAATATCCGGTAGCTTCCCGAATGGTTCAACGGTGAGAGTTACAATTTAAGCTAAATGAGAAAGGTTATGACCATATTATGAGCGGTATAGGTACTTACATGAAATTGATGAGATTTGAATTCAATTCATGTTATATGATTAGTAAGGAATGAATATGAGCATGTTGAGTAACACAGGTATGTATGCCAAGCTCATGAGAAATGATTTCAGTTTATGATGCACATTTGGTAAAGATGTAAATAGGTAATTCATGCCTATGATAATGATTTTGTGATGACCTTGTGATTATAGGTCTATACTTATGATGTATGAATATGTAACCTTACCAATGTGGTGAAAATGAATTAATATGGTGTGATAAACTTAGTATCGTTAACTTACACTAAAATAGTTTTGGACAGCAACCATAGCCGACTTTGAAAATGCACCAAAAATTATGGAAATTGAGTTAGAGGCTGAATAAAATATGAAATTAAAGCCTAATTAGTTTCACATAGAAGAAATGGTGTAAGAAAAAGTGTTTCATATAATGAAATATTTAAATTGTTGTGAGACAGAGTTAGAATTACTTTGAAATCCCCTGTTCTGATTTGAGAAAATCATTGAAAATTGTACAAAAATAGCTATGAGTTATAATTTATATGCTTAGAATTATTAATGAGTCTATTTTCTAGAGAAATAGACGGAAACATTTTTCGAGTCCCGTATTATGAGATAATTAATTTTAGTAAGAGGGGTCAGAACTATCAGACAGTGAAAAAGGGTAAATTTAAGGATAAACTGTACTAATTAGCTGAACCAAAAATTCTGAAAATTTTATGGTAAGAAGATATGTGAGTCTAGCTTTAGGGAAAATTAACGGAACTTAATTTTGAGTTCCATAGCTCCAGATATAAATAATTTAGTGATTGTGACTCGAGAAAATAGCTTGACTGGAACATGAGAAAAAATGCAAATAGAGTTGTATTACCATGAGAAGCAAGATGATAAATTGCTTATTATTTTCATATGGTCTTACTAAGCTATAAAGCTTACTCCCCTTCCTTTCCTTTAGTGTTTTAAGGTTAGCTCGGGGTTGGAGATCGTCGGAGGCAGCATCACACTATCAAGTCGCTACCTTTGGAATAATGATGCATATATTAGAAATTTCAAACGAGTGGCATGTATAGAGATCTAGTTGATTGACATGTATTATTTTTCTTTGGCCAAATATGTTTGCTTATATTGAGTTATATGTATATGGCCATGAGATGTGGCTCATGTTGATTATGGCTTGTAAGCCTAGCTATTCATGTCATGTTTAATGTTTATAATGTGGTTATGTCTGTTTGCCATGCATGGTTAGTAATATGACATTTGTGTTGGATGTATGCTCTATGACCAATTGAGTTGGTAATATCCACATAGTAATTGCACGTTATAAACACAATGTGATAATGATTGAACAAGAGTGCGTGATGAATAAGTTGGTAACCATAGTATAATGGTAAAAGTGGTCATCAAAATGACAAGTCTTATGAATGTAAAATAAGGAGTCTAAACTTGGTATTGCATGAGTAGATGCATTACCTGTAAGAGGACATGTTAATGTTAAGGACATGTTTTAATAAAGAGTGTTTAATCACTAAAATGATGCCATGATTTGCGATTTTGATGTGCATAAGGTTGTAAGAGATTATGGGTAACATGAAGGCTTGGAAAATAGCCTAATGTTGGTGACACGGACTGAGACATGGCCGTGTGTCTCAACCGTGTAAGGGACACGGCCTGGAGACATGGGCGTGTGACCCGGCCGTGTGGTTCGATGTGCATACTAATGTCATAAACAGAGATTTACACGGTCTGAGGACGCGGGCGTGCCAAAGGCACAAGGGCGTGTGACTTTGTGTCATGGAAATAATTTCTAAGATTTCCCAAAATTTGCTAAGGTTCTCGATTTAGTCCCAAATCAATTTCGATGAATGTTTTGGGCTTCATAGACCAAATAAGGGACGACATGCATTTGTTTGAAAGGTTTTGAATTAAAAGAGATTTTATGGCCTAATTTTTGCTTGAATGTGTATGTTTAAGTCAGGTAATGCCTCGTACCCTGTTTCGGCGTCGAACATGGGTAAGGGGTGTTACACTTGCTCTTCTATTGTACTTTCTCGATTCTACCTCGCTTCTCCACGATTTCTGCGAGCTGTACTTTCGATCTCACAGTCAAATACTAAAGGTCTTGACGGGTTTCTTCTAGTCATAAACTAAAGGAACCTGGCAGAAGCAAATAAAATAAAAAGTTAGTAAAATAAAATAAAAATGGCTAAAGTAATAAAAATTAAGCGTTCCTAATATTTTATTCCCCGGCAACGACACTAAAAACTTGATGATGATTCACTTACCTAACTAAAATCACGACAAATGCAAGCGCACCTATCGAATAATAGTATAGCTGGTGAGTCAGGAATATCATATCCACGAGGACTACAAGTACTAGTACTTACTATCTTTCTATTATCTAGCCGGTAAATTGAAGTAGTTTATTTTAATCTAAAATTATCTAAACTAATTATTAATAACTCGACAGAGAATAAAGTAAGAAAATAATCGAATAAACCAATATGAGAAGCAACACCCAGGAGAGAATCCACCTAGACTTCACTTATTATTCTGAATCTGAATTAAATAATTTATTCACTTGCATTGATCCGTAAAAATCCCTAATTTATATTAATATCTCTTTCGAGAGTAAAAATAATTGACTTTAGATTAATTAATTGAAATATCTTTCTAATTAAAACCCCTATTGTCGCATTAACTCGATCTATGGATTACCCTATTGGATTTGACTCTAATCTGGTAGATTTATGTCGTCCTATTTCTAGGATTGCATGCAACTGCACTCAATTATGTCATATCTACTCTTAAACAGGGACTTTTGCTCCACTGAATTAAGCACATGAATCATGAATTAATATCCTAAAAACATTAAAACATGGAATAAATACACTTAATTGAGATCAAGAAATCAAGTATTTATCATGTAATTCAGAAAATTAAATAACAAGATCCATCATAGGTTTCATCTTCCCTAGGTATCTAGGGAATTTAGTTCATACTTAAGAAGGAAAACATCTTAAAATTAGGAAAACAACAAAATATAAAAAAACCCAAAAACTTGTAGAGAAGTTGACTGGAGATCTTCAATCTTGTATGAAATCTTGCTTCTAAGTTGATTCCAATAGTGTTCTTCGAGTAATTTCTTCGTTCTTCTCTGCGTTTTCTCTTAGGTCCTCTTCTAGTGTGTATTTATAGACTTTAGAATGCTCAAAAACCCTAAAAATTGGTTTTTTGTGCGTGTTCGGGAAACAGGGAGCGATATCGACACGGGCTGCCACATGGGCGTGCAGCCAGCCCGTGTGGCTCACACGAGCGTGTGCTTAGCCTGTGTGGGAATGGTCTTGGCTGTGTGGATCCTTAAATCAACCTATTTTGTCCATTTTTGGCTGTTTTTCGCTCCTTTTGTTCCCATATGCTCACCTAAGTATGAAAACATGAAATTAAAGGATTAGGAGCATCAAATTCACTAAATTATATAATAAATCATCCAAAAACATGCTAAGCATGGGATTAAAATGAGTTACTTTTATGGTTTACCATTTCTAAACAAGTTAAAGCCGTGCATCAGGTGCCTTCGAGATTACTACAACCTGTGATGATACCAGAATGGAAATGGGATAGAATTACAATAGATTTTGTATCGGGTTTGCCCTTGTATCCGACAAAGAAAGATGCTATTTGGGTTGACGTTGATCAACTGACGAAATCGACGCATTTCATTCAGTATGTACTGACTATTCACTTGATAAATTGGCTAAGTTGTATGTTTCAGAGATTGTTAGATTGCACGGGGTACCAGTTTCTATTATTTTGGATAGAGATCCAATGTTTATGTCGCAATTTTGGAAGAAATTGTAAGAAACTCTAGGTACGAGGTTAAATTTTAGTACCTCGTTTCATCTGCAAACTAATGGTGTGTCTGAGAGAGTAATACAAATTCCTGAAGATATGCTTCATTTCTATGTTTTAGAGTTTGAAGGCAATTGGGAGAAATTTTTACCATTGGTTGAATGTGCGTATAACAACAGTTTTCAATTGAGTATAAAGATGGTGCTGTATAAAGCATTGTATGGTCGCAGATGCCGAACTCTATTGTACTGGACTGAGCTTAGTAAGAAAAAAATTCACGGGGTTGATTTGATTAAAGAGACTGAAAACAAAGTAAAAGTAATTTGCGATAGTTTGAAAGCAACTTTAGATCGACAGAAATTTTACGCGGATTTGAAATGAAAAGACATTGAATATTAGATCGGTGAAAAAGTATTTCTGAAAGTATCTCCTTGGAAGAAAATCTTTTGATTTGGTCGTAAAGGCAAATTGAGTCCACGATTTATCAGGCCATACGAGATTATTGAACGAATACAGCCAGTGGCATTTCGGCTAGCTTTACCATCAGAGTTGGAAAGGATTCACAATGTGTTTCATGTGTTGATGTTGCACCGATATAGATCAGATCCATCACATGTAATTTCCCCGTCAGAGGTTGAAATTCAACCTGATATGACATATAATGAAGAACCAATCAGAATCTTAGCTAGAGAGGTTAAAGAATTGAGAAATAAACACATAGCTTTGATGAAGGTTTTGTGACAATGGCACGGTGTCAAAGAGGCTACGTGGGAACTTGAGGAAGCTATGAGAAAATAGTACCCTAACCTCCTTTTTGCTAAGATTTTCAGGGACGAAAATCTCTAAGGGGGAGAGTTATAACAACCCCTTTTTAGTCAAATCAGAACAATGGTTTCGAAACCACAAGATCTGAAGTCAAAATAATTATTTTATTATTATTATAATGTTTATAGCATGATAGTATATTTGTGTGAAAGTTTCTTTAAGAAATTTTATCGTTTGAGTGCTTAATTTGATAAAAAGGACTAAATTGCGTAAAGTGCAAAAGTGATGTTCTAATAGTTAAAGGTATTAAATGACTATGAAATTAAATAGTGGAGGTCCTTATGAGGTAAATATACCATTGTTTATATGAGTGTACATTTTTGGACTTATATTAAGTGAATTTAATACATTCCAAAAAATTGTGCACCACAAATAGGAACTAATAAAGAGGCCTACGATCCCATAGAAAGATATCACGATTCCTTGTGGAAAAAAAACTATTTGCTGAGACGGAAATAAAGATATCAAATTCCTACCAAGATAACTAGAAGTTCCAACTAATAAAAACCCTAATGAACCAAAAAAAAGGATAAAGCCCCAGCAAAAATTGCTTGTTTTTCGAGATCCCACTATAAATTCTATCCATATAGATTCTAATCACCAACTCATACATACTAGATCCAGTTGCATTTTATTCGAATTGAGAGAAATTATATTCAAGGTTAATTATGTAATTTGGTTATTAAGGTATATTAAATAAAACAAACAAAATGTTAATGTTATCATCTTCTTCATTACCGAAATTGAAGAGGAGAAAAGCCATATTTTAGGGTTGAAGCATTCGGTCACTTGCAAGCTCAATTGTAAGTTCATTTTTGTCCCGTTTTCAATGATTTTTATGTTTTTGAGATCGTTGCAGCTTAGTCTAGCTAGCCCAGGGACTAATTTGCAAAACTGTTAAACGTTTAGGGTTTTTCCATTGATGAATGTTGGTGTGTTTTGATGTTTAATGATAGAAAATGAATGCTTGTTGTTAGATAAAAAACATTTGTTAAGTGAGTTTTAGTAAAATGTCCAATTAGGGATTAATTTGTGAAATGTTGAAATTTGGTGGTTAATTGTGAAATAAATGAAAAATATGGACTGTTCGGGACCTAATTGAAATTCGGCAAGCTTGGGTTTTGGTTGAATTGCATGAATTAGTAATTTTATGAAATGAGAACTAAATTGCAAAAATGTGAAATGTTAGGGGCAATTCCAATCAGTAGGCAACTGGCCCTACTCTCTCGATAACCATATAGGGTCCTATGAAACGAGGGCTCGACTTGCCTTTTCTACCAAATATGAGGACTTTCTTCCATAGTGATACTTTTAAAAGTACATAATCATCGACTTGAAACTCAATTTCTTTTCATTTCAAATCCGCGTAGGATTTCTATCTATCTGAGGCGGCCTTCAAGCAGTCACGAATCACTTTAACTTTCTCTACAGTCTCTTTGACTCAATTGACCCCGTGAATCTGACTCTCTCTAAGCTCAGTCCAATATAAGGGCGTTCAACACTTTCGCCCATACAAAGTCTCATAAGGCGCCATTTTCAGACTTGTCTGATAACTGTTATTATAGGCGAATTCAACCAATGGTAGATACTTTTCCCAACTGCCTTGGAACTCAAGGATGCAGCACCGTAACATGTCCTCTAATATCTGAATTTCTCTTTCCGACTGACCGTCGGTTTGCAGGTGAAAAGTTGTGCTAAAAATTAACTTTGTTCCCAATGCCTTTTGTAACTTTTTCCAAAACCTCGAGGTAAATCTCAGGTCCCTGTCTGAAATAATTGATATGGGCACCCCCTGTAGTCTCAAAATCTTTGAAATGTAAAAGTCGGCTAATCTCTCAAGGGAGTAGTCGATACACACAGGTATGAAGTGTGCCAACTTTGTTAGTCTATCCACAATAACCCATACTGCATCTTTCTTTTTCGGGGTTACTGGCAAACTCGTCACAAAGTCCATAGTGATCCGATCCCACTTCCACTCTAGGACCATGATAGGCTGAAGTAGACTCGAAGGTACTTGATGTTCAGCCTTTACTTGTTGACATATTAGGCACTTAGAGACAAACTAGGAAATGTCTCTTTTCATACCTGACCACCAATACATTTTCTTTAGGTCGTTGTACATTTTCACACTACCCGGGTGAACAGACAAACAACCACTATGTGCCTCTCTCAGAATCTTCTGAATAAGCTCATTGTTCTTGGGTACATAAATTTTATCTTTGAACATTATGCATCCATCGATACTAATACAAAAACTTGATTCAATTCCCGACTCACGCTGAGTTCTCTTGGCTTGCAATTTCTCATCACTTTTCTGAGCTTCTCGGATCTCTTGGAAGAATGTCGGTCTAGCTCTCAATTCTGTTAGGACTGAACCATCATCAGACAAAGCGATATTGGCATTCATTGCTTTTCGCACAAATAATGATTTTCTACTCAATGTATCGGCGACGATGTTCGTCTTCCCTGGATGGTAGTCGATAATCAACTAGTAATCCTTTAACAGATCTAACCATCAGCGTTGCCGCAAATTCAACTCCTTTTGAGTCATCAAGTACGTTAAGCTCTTATGTTCGGTGAATAACCGACATTTCTTTTCATACAAATGGTGTCTCCGAATCTTCAATGCGAACACTATAGCCGCTAGTTCCAAGTCATGGGTCTAGTAATTTCTCTCATGTGGCTTTAGCTTTCTTGAAGCGTAAGCTATGACTTTACCTTCTTGCATAAGCACGCACCCCAAACCATTCAATAAGGCATCGCTATAAATCACAAACTCCTTGCCCGACTCCAGTTGTACTAACACTGATGCTTTGGTCAACAAAGCCTTTAATTGCTCGAAACTCTGTTGGCACTTTTCATTCCATTCGAACTTGACATCTTTTTGCAGCAGTCTTGTCATCGGTGTAGTGGAAACACAAAAATTTATATACTTTTTCCTACCCATTTTTACTTAAATTCATGCAAATCCGGTTAAATTCTTTTAGAAAAATAATTAAATATTATAAAATAATTAAATTGTGTCAAAAATATGAACATGGTGAAATTAGTTAACTTTATACTCAATTTTTATTAATTTTTACTATTTTTTGACAGATTCGCGCAAAGGGCGAATATTGGCTCCGCTGACACTGTTGAAAGCGCAAAACTGAGAAGCAATTGGAAGTATCGAGGCACATGAATTTCCAGCCTAAGACGGTCCAGAAATGTGTATTAATTCATAATTTAATTAATTTTAACTTATTCCCTATTTAATATGGGTTAAATAAATTATTTTTATTTAATTAAGGAGAAAGGGTCCAGTTGAACCGCACTGGTCGAACCATACTGAGTGAACCGAACCAGCCACTATTTGGGCAACCCAAAACTGTCCATATGTTGACCCAAATCAGCATTTTAGCTGATTAAATGAGCTTGCAAAAAGGCCCTTGAAGAACTTTAAAAATGCATTCAAACCCCTCCTTTAATTGTGGCTTTATGAAATTGTCCCAAGCCTAAAATAGCAAAGTTGAAACTCTGAACTTTGCCATGTGTGTAGCCGGCCAAGGGAGGTCTCTTAGACTGATTCTTTTTGCTATTTTTAGATGCCATATTCAGCTATAAAAGCCACCCCTTGCTGATCATTCAAACCATCTGTGATATCCTGAATTAGGGCCTAAACGGAATAGTGGTTTCGAAACCACAATTCTGAAGTAGAAAAATTTATTCTGATTAATTTTTATAATTTATTGAGTGATTAGATGCATGTGTTAGAATATCGATAGAAAATTTCATGAATTGCATGTCCAATTTGCCTATTAGGACTTAATTGCAAAAGTTGATAAATATGAGTTTTAGATGTCAAAGGATTTAATTGAAGACTATAATTGAAGTAGAGGTCCTTAAATTGTAATTATACCATTAGGTCTTCATGGACAAAAATGGACATACATAGGTAGAAATAACCAAAGTTTTTAATGAAGGGTATTTTAGTCATTTGGTAATTAAAAGAATAAAAAAAGGAAAAAGATGGCAAAATATGTCCATCTTCTTCATTAGGAAAAAATTTCAAGGGTTCTCCAAAGCTAGGGTTTGTTTCAAGCTTCCAAGCTCCATAGTAAGTGATTCCAAGCCCCGTTTTTAATGTTCTTTACGTTTTTGGAGTCCCGGTAACTTGATTTAACTTATTCTAGCAATAATTTAACCTAGGGTTTATATTTGGAAAAATACACATAGGTGAAATGTGTTTATTTTGATGTTTTATGGTAGAATATGAAGCTTGAAATTGTGTTAAACAACTTTTGCTAAGCGATTTTACATAAAAACGAGTAAAATGACAAAATCGGTAAAAATACCTAATGTTCATAAATACATTATAGAGTGTGAATTTGATGTTGTGATAGAAGGGAAAAGTGATCAGCATGTCATAAAACATAAGAAAATAGGAATAAGTTTAATTTTCGAGCTTTGGGGTAAAAGTGTAAATATGTAAAAGTTTAGGGGTAAAATTGTAATTTTTCCAAAATTAAAGTTAAGGACTATTTTGATAAATATGAGTATTAAATCAGCTAAATGTGTTATTTTAGATCAAGAAAGACATGTAATCGACCTTGATCGGGGAAAAAAAGATTTCGAGTTAAATTGCAACATTTATACATTTTGTACAGAGGTAAGTTCATGAGTAAATAGGGTAACATAATTGTCGTTTTAAGCAACTTAATGTTGTTTATATGATATGATGCTTATTGTCATGAATTGTTATGTTTTGTGGTCATTGTTGAAAAATATGTAATTATGTGAATTACTTGATAAGTATGAACTACCATCGAAGTATCGATTTCGACATTTCGTGGAAAATGGCAAAGGAGTATGATCGAGGAAAATCCCATTTGAACATTAGGAATAGATTAGGATACAAGTAACATGTCACTAGGAAATTGAGATCCGAACTCGTTGATTTGCGTTCCGAGTTCATGAGAATTGTGAGGCATCCGAACTCGTTGAGTTACGTTCCGAGTTCACTTATGGATGCAAGCATCCGAACTCGTTGAGATGTGTTCCGAGTTCATTATGGATGCGAACACCTGAGCTCGTTGAGTTGCGTTCCGAGTTTATTATGGGTGAAATTATGGTAGCTTGATTTTGTGTATCCGAATTATATTCCAATGTGTTCAATGGGTAAAGTTCTAGTGAAATGGAGAAATTCTCGAGATGAAAGTGACTAGTTGATAAGTGTTGTGGAATGGATACTTTGTACAGGAATGTACTTAAACCTCGGGTTGAGACTTCAATATAACAATAATATGGTAGGATCATGAATGAGAAATATGATATAAATGTTTTGGTGATATTATGCAAATGTGGATTTTGTATTATTGTATGGTTATGTTACTTGCTATTTACATGTGAACCTACTAAGCATTTATGCTTACTCCCTCCCTTCCTTTCCATGTAGTTTTGACAAGCCGGATAGAGATCAGGACGGTCAGAGACACGTTCACACTATCAACGAATCACCTCGGTATAGTGGCTTGCATATTTTGGAAATATGGCATGTATAGCATTATGATCCTTTTGTGTATATAATCTTATTATATGATGAATGAGTGATGTGAAAATGTTTGTTGATGATTAGCTATTGGAATGACTAATCAAAATTTATATTTAGTGGTATGTATGTTTAATGTATTCCCTAATCCATGGAAAACCATAAAATGGTGAAATTGGCTATAAAACAGTGTCATACAGCAGTAGTGACGTGAATTTGAAAAATCACTAAAAATAGTAGAAATTGAATTAGATGATGAATAAAATATGTAATTGAAGCTTAATGAATCTATTTAAATGTGGAAGAAAAAAAATAGATAAAAGAGTAATATTTTATGATATATTTACATTTCGGTGAAACAGGGTCAGAGCAATTTCTGAATCTCCTATTCTGATTTTAGAAATTCACCATAAATTGTGTAAACATAATTAGGACTCAAACTTTATATGTATGGATTCCTTACTGAGTCCATTTTTAAGTGAAATAAGAGGAACAGTAATTGGATTTCTCTATAGGAAGAAATTTGATTCGTAGTGTACAAGGGTCAGAGTAGCTGAACCCTAAAATAGGGGAGACTTTAACTAATAAACTGTACCAATTTCCCAGCCAAAAATTCTATAAAAAAATTATTAAGTAGATATATGAGTATAGTTTTAGGAAAAATTTACGGAATTGTATTTCGAGTTTTGTAACTCAAGATATGATTTTTTTAGTGACTGTGAGGCAGATGGATAGTTTACTATGAGAATTGTTTGAACTTGTTTAAATGCTAAAATAAGTTTAGTAATGTCTCATACTCGACTCCGGTGACGGTCTCGAGTAAGGGGGCATTACATTCGGTGGTATCAGAGCTACGGTTTAGTCAATTCTCGGACTAACGTGCCATATGTACGGTCTTGCTATACATGCCATATATATATTTGTGATAGTGTGACGAATCCTGACCTTTTTAAATGATTTTTTATATATAGTAAATGGATCCCGATCCAGCTATGGTTGATGATGTAGAGAGCAATGTGCCAGCTCCTACTGAAGGGGCAGTGTCGACTGAAAATCGACCTCCTACTGTTGGTCAAGGAGGAGGAGAAGGGGCTCGGGAAGCCTTTCTCCAGATGATGAATGCATGGTACACCGAGTTTGTTCGTATGAACCCGAATGCTCAACCTCCCCCACCTCTCCCGGTTCCTCAAACTGTACCCTCGATGTCTCAAGGTATGGATTTGATGAAATTTCATAGAACCCCAGTTGATAGAATTCGCAAGCAAGGGGCCGAAGAATTTAGGGCAAATGTTGATGATAATGCTGAGAAAGCAGAATTTTGGCTTGAGAATTCTATTTGGGTATTTGATGGGTTGTCTTGTACACCTGAAGAGTGCTTGAAATGTGTCATATCCTTGTTGAGAGATTCGGCTTATTATTGGTGGAAGACATTGTTTCAGTGGTACCGAAAGAGAAAGTGACTTGGGAATTCTTTCAAGAAGAATTTCGGAAGAAATACATCAGTGAAAGATTTGTTGATCAGAAGCGTAAAGAATTTCTCGAGTTGAAACAAGGCAATATGACAGTTACTGAATATGAAAGGGAGTTCGTTCGATTGAGTAAGTATGCTAGAGAATATATTCCTTCAGAGGCTAAAATGTGCAGACGATTTGAAGATGGACTTAATGAAGATATTAAAGTATTTGTGGGTATTCTTGAGTTGAAAGAGTTCGTAGTACTTGTTGATCGAGCTTGCAAGGCCGAAGAACTAGTTAAAGAGAAGAGAAAGGTGGAGGCTGAGACTAGAAACTTGAAGAAAAGACCAATGAGTAGCACATTTCTACCGTAATCCAGAAAATCTAGATATATGTATTTTCATTCTCATGCTTCGACAGGACATTCATATGGGGATCATAAGAAGCAAAATGTGGATTCCAGATCTCAAGCTACCTCTATGGCTAGTGTGGGAAATTCTAGACTTGTTGGACTCGAGTGCCAAAGATGTGGTAGAAGTCATTTTGGTCGATGTAGAATAAATGATAGATCCTGTTACCGGTGCGGTTCTCCAGATCATTTCATTAAAGATTGTCCGGAGATGAATGAGAAAGAAAAATTTCAGAGTGCAAAACCTAATAGTGTAGTTTCGAGAGGAAGATCTTCGAGAAGAGTTGGGAATGAGGCAAGCTGCAAAAATGTAGTCAGAGATTCAGCAATTAAATTTGAAGCTATAGCTCTGGCTAGAGCTTATGCCATAAAGGCGTGTGAAGATGCTTCATCTCCTGACGTGATCACTGGTATTTTCTCTCTTTATGATGTTAATGTTATTGCTTTGATTGATTTATGTTCTACTCATTCGTATGTGTGCATGAAATTGGTATCTAATATGAGTATACCTATTGTGTCTATGAAATTTATGATTAAAGTGTCGAACCCATTAGGCAAATGTTTTGTGGTTGATAAAGTATGCAAGAAATGTCCTTTGATGATTAGAGGTCATTATTTTTCGGCCGACTTGATGTTGTTGTTGTTTGATGAATTCGATTTCATTTTGGGTATAGATTGGTTAACATTGCATGATGCTATAGTGAATTGTAGATAGAAAGTTATTGAATTGAAATGTGAAAATGGTGAAATTTTGCGAGTTGAACTGGATGAATCAAAGGCATTGCCTAGTGTGATTACTTCGATGTCGGCTCAGAGATATTTGAAAAAGGGTTATGAAGCTTATTTGGCGCATGTGTTGAATAGAAAAGAATCTGAGAAGAAAGTGGAATCAGTGCCGATTGTGTGTAAATTTGCAGATGTATTTCCAAAAAAGTTGCCGGGTTTGCCTCCTGTCAGAGAAGTAGAATTTGGTATTGAGTTGATACCGGGAACAACACCAATCTCAATTGCTCTGTATAGAATGACACCAACAGAGTTGAAAGAATTGAAGTCACAGTTGCAAGAGTTGACTGATAAAGGCTTTGTGAGACCAAGTTTTTCGCCCTGGGGTGCTTCTGTATTATTTGTGAAAACGAAAGATGGTTCTATGAGATTGTGAGAAGACTATTGGCAGTTGAATAAGGTGACAGTCAAGAACAAGTATCCGTTGCCGAGAATTGATGATTTATTCGATCAGTTGAAAGGAGCGACAAGGTTTTCAAAGATTGACTTCTGGTCTGGGTACTACCAGTTGCGAGTAAAAGAGTCAGATGTGCCTAAAACTGCTTTTAGAACAAGGTAAGACCATTATGAATTTTTAGTTATGCCATTTGGTTTATCAAATGCTCCTGTTGTGTTTATGAATTTAATGAACCGCATATTTCGACCATACTTGGACAAGTTTGTTGTGGCATTTATTGATGATATCTTGATCTATTCAAAGGATGAGACAAAACATGCTAAGCATTTGAGAATAGTTTGCAAACTTTGAGAGATAAACAGTTGTATGCCAAGTTTAGTAAAAGTGAGTTTTGGCTTCGAGAAGTCAGATTCTTGGGTCATATTGTTTCGGGTGATGGTATACGGGTTGATCCTAGTAAAATTTTGGCTATTGTTGATTGGAAATCGCCGAAGAATGTGATTGAGGTTAGAAGTTTCTTGGGTCTAGCTGGTTATTATCAATGATTTGTGAATGGATTTTCTATGATTGCTACTCCTATGACTAGATTGCTCTAAAAGGATGTTAAATTCGAGTGGACGGAAGAATGTCAACATAGTTTTGAGAAACTGAAAAAGTTACTGACTGAAGCACCAGTATTGGTACAACCCGAGTCAGGTAAAGAATTTGGGTGTATAGTGATGCTTCTCTAAATGGCTTGGGATGTGTACTTATGCAAGAAGGAAAAGTTGTGGCTTATGCTTCGAGGCAGTTAAAACCTCATGAAAGGAATTATCCGACTCATGATTTGGAACTGACTGCTGTAGTGTTTGCTTTAAAGATTTGGAAACATTATCTGTATGGTGAAAAGTGTCGAGTATATACCAACCAAAAAAGTCTCAAGTACTTGATGTCACAAAAAGACTTGAATTTGAGACAGCAGAGATGGTTAGAATTATTGAAAGATTATGAGCTTGTGATTGACTATCATCAGGGGAAAGCGAATGTGGTTGCTGATGCCTTGAGTAGATAGCCGTTATTTGCTTTGAGAGCTATGAATACTCAATTGACGGTATCTAATGATGGTTCGATTCTAGCAGAGTTGAAAGCAAGACCGATGTTTTTACAAGAGATTTGTGAAGCTCAGAAAAATGATCAAGATTTGCAAGCCAAGAGAAAGCAATGTGAGGCTGATACGGGATCAGATTTCTTAATCGGTTCTGATGGTTGCTTGATGTTTAAAGAACAAATTTGTGTACCGAAGAATGATAAGTTGATTCAGAAGATTCATGATGTGTTCCATGTATCTATGTTACGTTGGTATTGTTCAGATCCTTCACATGTGATTTCACCAGTAGAAATCGAGTTGCAACCGGATATGACTTACAATGAAGAACCGGTTAAAATTTTAGCTCGGGAGGTCAAACAACTAAGAAAAAAAAGTATCGCTCTTGTGAAAGTATTGTGGCAAAAACATGGGGTAGAAGAGGCTATATGGGAGCCCGAAGAAACTATGAGGAATCAATACTCACACCTGTTTACTGGTAAGATTGTCGGGGACGAAAATCCCAAAAGGGGGGAGAGTTGTGATATCCTGAATTAGGGCCTAAATGGAATAGTGGTTTCGAAACCACAATTCTGAAGTAGAAAAATCTATTCTGATTAATTTATATAATTTATTGAGTGATTAGATGCATGTGTTAGAATATCGATAGAAAATTTCATGAATTGCATGTCTAATTTGCCTATTAGGACTTAACTGCAAAAGTTGATAAATATGAGTTTTAGATGTTAAAGGATTTAATTGAAGAGAATAATTGAAGTAGAGGTCCTTAAATGGTAATTATACCATTAGGTTTTCATGGACAAAAATGGACATACATAGGTAGAAATAACCAAAGTTTTTAATGAAGGGTATTTTAGTCATTTGGTAATTAAAAGAATTGAAAAGGGAAAAAGATGGCAAAATATGTCCATCTTCTTCATTAAGACGAAATTTCAAGGGCTCTTCATAGCTAGGGTTTGTTTCAAGCTTCCAAGCTCCATAGTAAGTGATTCCAAGCCCCATTTTTAATGTTATTTACGTTTTTGGAGTCCTAGTAACTTGATTTAGCTTATTCTAGCAATAATTTAACCTAGGGTTTATATTTGGAAAAATACCCATAGGTGAAATGTGTTTATTTTTATGTTTTATGGTAGAATATGAAGCTTGAAATTGTGTTAAACAACTTTTGCTAAGCGATTTTACATGAAAACGAGTAAAACGACATAATCGGTAAAAATACCTAATCTTCATAAATACATGATAGAGTGTGAATTTGATGTTGCTATAGAAGGGAAAAATGATCAGAATGTCATAAAACATAAGAAAATAGGAAGAAGTTTAATTTCCGAGCTTTGGAGTAAAAGTGTAAATATGCAAAAGTTTAGGGGCAAAATTGTAATTTTTCCAAAATTAGAGTTAAGGACTATTTTGATAAATATGAGTATTAAATCAGCTAAATGTGTTATTTTAGATCAAGAAAGACATGGAATCGATCTTGATCGGGGAAAAGAAAAGATTTCGAGTTAAATTGCAACCTTTATACATCTTGTACCGAGGTAAGTTCATGAGTAAATAGGGTAACATAATTGTCGTTTTAAGCAATTTAATGTTGTTTATATGATATGATGCTTATTTTCATGAAATGCTATGTTTTGTGGTTATTGTTGAAAAAAATGTAATTATGTGAATTACTTGATAAGTATGAACTACCATCGAAGTATCGATTTCGACATTTCATGAAAAATGGCAAAGGAGTTTGATCGAGGAAAATCCCGTTTGAACATTAGGAATAGATTATGATACAAGTGACATATCACTAAGAAATTGAGATCCGAACTCGTTGAGTTGCCTTCCGAGTTCGTGAGAATTATGAGGCATCCGAACTCGTTGAGTTGCGTTCTGAGTTCACTTATGGATGCAAGCATCAGAACTCGATAAGTTGTGTTCTGAGTTCATTGTAGATGCTAACACCCGAGCTCGTTGAGTTGCATTCCGAGTTCATTATGGGTGAAATTATGGTTGCTTGATTTCGTGTATCCGAATTATATTCCGATGTGTTCAACGGGCAAAGTTCTAGTGAAATGGAGAAATTCTCGAAATGAAAGTGACTAGTTGGTAAGTGTTGTGGAACGAATACTTTGTACAGGAATGTACTTAACCCTCGGGTTGAGACTTCAATATAACAATAATATGGTAGGATCATGAATGAGAAATATGATATAAATGTTTTGGTGATATTATGCAAATGTGGATTTTGTATTATTGCATGGTTATGTTACTTGCTATTTACATGTGAACTTACTAAGCATTTATGCTTACTCCCTCCCTTCCTTTCCTTGTAGTTTTGACAAGCCGGATAGAGATCGGGACGGCCGGAGACACGTTCACACTATCAACGAACCACCTCGGTATAGTGGCTTGCATATTTTGGGAATATGGCTTGTATAGCATTATGATCCTTTTATGTATATAATCTTATTATATGGTGAATGAGTGATGTGGAAGTGTTTGTTGATGATTAGCTATTGGAATGGCTAATCAAAGTTTATATTTAGTGTTACGTATGCTTAATGTATTTCCTAATCCATGGAAAACCATAAAATGGTGAAATTGGCTATAAAACAGTGTCATATAGCAGCATTGACATGAATTTGAAAAATCACTAAAAATAGTATAAATAGAATTAGATAATGAATAAAATATGTAATTGAAGCTTAATGAATCTGTTTTCATGTGGAAGAAACAAAATAGGTAAAAGAGTAGTATTTTATGAGATATTTACATTTTGGTGAAACAGGGTCAGAGCAATTTCTGGATCCCCTGTTCTGATTTTAGAAATTCACCATAAATTGTGTAAAAATAATTAGGACTCATACTTTATATGTATAGATTTTTTGTTGAGTCCAATTTTAAATGAAATAAATGGCGTAGTCATTGGATTTCTGTATAGGAAGAAATTTGTTTCGTAGTGCACAGGGGTCAGAGTAGCCAAACCCTGAAACAGGGGAGATTTTAACTAATAAACTGTACTAATTGGCCCAACCAAAAATCCTAGAAAAAAAATTAGTAAGTAGATATATGAGCCTAGTTTCAGGGAAAATGTACGGAATTGAATTTCGAGTTTTGTAACTCGAGGTATGACTTTTTTAGCGACTATGACGCAGATGGATAGTTCACTACGAGAATTGTTTGAACTTGTTTAAATGCTAAAATAAGTTTAGTAATTTCTCATACTCAACTCCGGCGACGGTCTCGGGTAAGGGGGCGTTACACCATCCCTTATTCAAGAACATTCTCTCATTCTCTCTTCTCCTCTCTCATTTTTTCCATCCCATTTCCCTTATTGTTCAAGTGTCAATTTCTTCTCTTGGGAAAGAGGCTCTCATCAGCCATTTTGGAGCAGCAATTAGGTGTTCATAAGCCACCTTGATAGCCGAAGGCAACGAAGAACGAAGAACGGAGTAACTAGTCAAGCCACGAAAAAACACTGGATTTGCTTCTTGTTCCCTAACTCTTTAATTTTTGTTGTTATTTTGATGAACATGTTTATGAATATTTATGCTATTGAAGTGGTTATTTTAATCAATTTATCTTAAAATTAAGTTTGTCTTGGGTTGATTATATTCTGCCTACTTGAATTGTTAAAATGATGTTTATGTTGTTATAGGCCTCGGTAAATTGCTTGGTTCAGTAAAATCATGCCTAAGTTATTTTTGCAATATTATTGTTAAATAACTAATGAATTAATTATTTAAACGGATTGAAATTATAATTAATTGACACAATACTTAATGGTGCATGTTTATTCTTCTAAGGTAGCTGAAGGTTAAATTAGCAATATATCTGGCGATATTATTGCCTTGCATAACTTGCAAGATTATTGTGATTAAACTGTTTCACGGTAGGGATGCCTTGTTACCTCACATAGTCTTTTATATGCTTATTAGATTTAATTAATCGTTTGAATTGACATAGGGATATGCAAGAGATTGTTTCAATTTAATGAGTATGTATGTGCAATAACATGTTTGCTTACTAGAATCTGTTTAGTCGGTTGAATTGACATAGGGATATGTCAAGAGATGAATGGATTTTGGTATGTAAGTATGTTCATGAGTTAGCAAATTACTGGATTTCCATGATTTTATTCGTAACAATATAAGCATAAGTTTAATTATTCTAAGTTAAAGGAATATAATTAATCCAACACAAGTATGTTGCCTTGATTAAATCTTATTTGAAATCGTGCATTAGAACTCCTTTGTTTTATTTTAATTATTTACCTAGTTTTTAAATAGTTTTTGACCATCTTTTAAAACCAAATTATATTTACCTCACCAAAGTGTTTTACAATTAATTTAATAAATAATTCTTTTTACAGTCCCTGTGGGTACGATAACTCGACATTACTTGTCACTTTATTACTTGTTGCGATTGTGAAATAAATGAAAAATATGGACTGCTCAGACCCTAATTGAAATTCGGCAAGCTTGGGCTTTGGTTGAATTGCATGAATTTGTAATTTTATGAAATAAGGACTAAATTGCAAAAATGTAAAATGTTAGGGGCAAAAATGTAAAAGTGCCTTAATGTGTGTTTTTGGATTAAATTGAACAGAGAGATTATTAAATAAGTTAATTTTGATTATATTTAGATCAAGAAAGGTGAAATACTGATTTAGATCGAGGAAAGAAGAAAGTTTCAGATTAATCGACTTAATTTGCCGTTTTTGTATACGAGGTAAGTTCATATGTAATAAATATTGTTATATTTGTGTTTTAAATGCTTTAATATTGCATAAATTGTGAATACGATATTGCAAACTTATTCGACAAAGATTCAGCATTGGAAATCCCGATTGAACCTTAAGAATAGATTAGGATATGAATGACATGTCATTAGGGGTTATTATTGTTTTGGGTGCTGGTCCATACGTCCTATTGGTAGCTGAGTTATCCAGCATGTGTTGCGAATTCTCGTCAACTTGTGTGAGCAGACCCGTTGATAGCTCGAGAGTGCGCATTATTGAGATATGATATTGAGATAGCTTTGGCTATGTATTGACACTTCAGTGCAAGATTTATTGAGATAACTTCGGTTGTATATATTGACACTTAGGGTGCAAGATTCCCGAGTATCCTGTATTATTCCAAATGGTTCAACGGGTATACCAAAGTTATTAAATGGTGAGAAATAGATACGTATCAATATATGTATGTACAAAACTTGTATATGAATTGAACATATAAAAGAATTGAGTTCATGGTTAAATAGGTGGTTGAATATATGTTAACATTGTGGTTAAATATTTTGTAGTATGTTATATGCATATATCTGAATGGTAATTAAATGGTGAGTTTTGCTTATTATTTTCATACGAGCTTACAAGGATTTATAGCTTACATCGTTTGTTTTTCAGTATTTTATAATGAATTCAAAGCTAGCTTAGATTTGGGAATCGTCGGAGACTTCATCACACTATCCTACTATCACTTTGGTACTTTTAAACTTAAGCATTTTAAGTATATGGCATGTATATGAGTTTAGTCATTTTGGTATATGGGTTGGTAATAACTTTGGTCATTTGAAATGTCTTGTAAATGTTAAATGTTTTTGGTTTTGCATATAGCCATGAGAGTTGGCTTAATTTGGTTGGTATGGTTGTGTATATATATATGTATATAGCTTGTGTTGTGAGTTTATGGACGGATACATGATGCTTATGGATTTTAGATATTATAGATGTCAATTGGTTGATATTGGAGAAGTTATATGCTTGTGAGTTGAGCATAATGGTGCATGTTTGAAAGTGTTTAACTGGTTGATTTGTATATGTGAATTTGGTATAAATGGAATGGCCTATTTTATGACTTGTGTGTATTGTGGATGATGGTATAGAATTAGCATGATTTAGGCTTGATTTACTTGGTTTGAATGCCTATATATATACTATGTTTTGGTGCCAATTGAGTTTATGTAGGTGTAACCATGTTTGGGTGGCAAAATGTCTTGGTAAATCACCTATTTTTGTGTACATGGGCAGAGACACGGGCGTGTGTCTCAGCCGTGTGTGACACACGGTTATGTTACACGGCCGTGTGTTCCCTGGTGTTGAATTAGAAATCAAGTCAGTATGCCCCACACGGCCCAATACACGGGCGTGTGACTTGCCGTGTGGCATAAGTCAGTATACCCTATAGGTTTGGTGTAACACCCTTAACCCAATCCGTTGCTGGAAAGTGTTACGGAGCGTTACCAGAGTTTCCAGAACATTTACAGATAATTCGTGTCAATTTTTATTCAATTAACAAATTTACTCATACCGTCCCTTAAAATGGACTTTCGAGGCCCAAAACGAGTATTAGAATTGAATCGAGACTAAATCGAGAACTCAGGGAATTTTTCGCGAAATTTCATAAAATTTCCAAGATGCAGGGCTTACACACCCGTGTGGTCCAAAGGACACGCCCGTGTGGTCCTAGGACACTTCCGTGGTGTAGGCTGTGTTTGACCCCGTGTAACTCTCTAACTTGTGCACACGGCCAGCCACACGCCCGTGTGCTAGGTCGTGTAGTTAATTAATTTTCTTCGAAATTAGGTGCAGGTTTCACACGGTCAAGACACACACCCATGTTCTAGGCTGTGTAGCAGACACGGCTGAGACACACGCCTGTGTCTCTTCCCGTGTGCTCAATTCTGAGAATTCTATTTCTCAAATTTAAGGTCTAGAGGACACATGACCTATCCCCATGCCCATGTACCAGGTCGTGTGTCACACACGGTCAAGACACACTCCTGTGTGTCTACCCATTTGGACAAAATAAAGCCATTTCCAGCTTCATTTCTCACCCAAAATTCATACCAATAACCTACAGTAAAACTTACATCCAAATACTAACCAATTGAAGCATTGGACTCAAGTAAATTTTTAACATCTAAATATGATATAACACTGCATACACATATGTTTATAATCTTACCTTGGTTTAACCTAAGCATTAAAATCATTTGATCACATATTCTTAACATAACACATGTGTGCTTATCATAATAACCTACTTTATAATACCTAAATAAACCATTACTAGCCATTCCAGTGGCTAGGTTACAAACGTCATTTTCAAGCCAACAATGGCCAAGTTAACCTATACATGCCATTGTATCAAAATGACTTTTACTATATATGCACCCAAAAAAAGCTAGTGGATAGTGTGATGATGCTCCAACCGATCTCCAACCTTCACGAGTTTCCGAGCACTATAAAATAGGGAAAATAAAACCTAGTAAGCATTACACGCTTAGTAAGTTCGTATAACAAGAATTAAAACTTACCAATTTACATTTGTTAACATTAAGCATTCAATAACATGCTTTTTCATCAATTTGGCAAATTTACATAAACACATACACTCAATCAAACAAGTTAGTTACATAACTGTTCACATATGTATCTAGTAAGCTTAGATGAGCTCATCATACTATATTCTCTCAAGTTATCATTCATTTCGTCTCATAATTCTCATATCATGTCAAGTATCTTATCCATTGAATCATTGAAATTCGGATAGATATTCAAACAGTACGTTCAAGGTGTATAATTTAATAACCCACCAATTCATATTCAGGAGCACCCGTCAAGACACTTAATCAGAAAGCACACTCTTGAGCCACATAAAATATAATAGGATTACCATTCCAGGCTAAATCCTCTTTGTAATATATGCTCAGAAGAGCTCAATTAGGATTACCAATCCACGCTAAATCCTAATTGTAACATATGCTCAAGAGGGATTATATCAGGATTACCTGTTCGGGCTAAATCCTTTCAGAAATGAGGTCAAAGGATTACTCGTGTAAGCTAAATCCTGTTAGCAACAAATGCTTGACCTCATTCAATAAGGGAAATCACATTTATCCATCGAAATCCAATATTCAAATGAAAGTTAACCCTTTTTCCAACAATTTCAAGCACGTATTCATTTCTTGTATTGTAACATCCAAAAAATGCACATAAATGTAAATCACATTATATACAAATACAAATTTCAATTAAACATATTTACATGCTCAATTGAGTTACATGAACTTACCTCGACACTTGTTCGCGTATAAATCTACTAATCCAAAAATTTCTCATTTCCTCGATCTAGCTTTGAATCTGAGTTATCCGGATCTATATAAATGAATTTATTCATCAATTTATCACATTTCATATTCAAGTGGACTCAATTTACATCCTAGGCAAAATTACCATTTTGCCCCTAATCATTCCATAAATTCAAATTTTGTCCCTAGGCTCGGAAAATGAAATTTATGCAATTTACTCCCCATTCCAAGCCTAACCAAAATTTCACTATAAAATTTATAGCACATGTATTCTATAAAATTCATAATTTTTTCTCAATTTTCACAACTTTACATTTTAGCCCCTAAATCATGTTTTCATCAAAAATCACTTTATAAAAGTTGTTTATCCATCAATAACCTTTCATTTTCTACCATAAATTTCAAATTTTCAGCATATTCATCCATAACATAATTTCCATACTTTGATTTTTTCAAATTGATCCCTGAAATAGATAGATTAAGCTATCTCGGTTTTTAAAATATCAAAATTACTAAAAACGGGACAAGAAAACTTACCCAATTAAGCCAAGAAAGTTTCTTCTGTAACACCCCTTACCCGTGTCCGACGTCGGAACTAGGTACGAGGCATTACCGGGCTTAATCATTTACAACATGCAAAAACTGGGCTATAAAATTTCTTTTAGATCAAAACTTTTCATACACATGCATAACACCTCATACACGGGCCTATGAAGCTCTAAACATGCATTGGATGTAATTAGAGACTAAATCGAGAACTTTGAAAAGTTTCAAGAAAACTTGGAAATTTTTACCATGAAACAGGGTCACACGCTTGTGTGCCTTTAGCACGCCCGTGTCCTCAGGCCGTGTAACTCTCTGTTTGTGATGTCAGCATGCTCATCGAACCACACGGCCGGACCACACGCCCGTATCTCAAGGCCATGCTCCTCACACGGTTGAGACACATGACCGTGTCTCAGCCTGTGTGGCCAACACTTAGGCTATCTTCCAAGCCTTCATGTTATCCATAATCTCCTACAACCTTATGCACATCAAAATCACAAATCATGGCATTATTTTAGTGATTTAACACTCTTTAATTAAGACATATTCTTAACATTAACATGTCCTCTTACATGTAATGCATCTACTCATGCAATACCAAGTCTAGATTCCTTAATTCACGTTCACAAGACTTGTCATTTTGATGACCACTACACTATTATACCATGGTTACAAACTTATCCATAAAGCATTCATGTTCAATCATTACCACGTTGTGTTTATAACGTGCAATTACTACATGGCTATGACCACCTCAAGTGGTCATAGAGCATACATCCAACACACATGTCATATTACTAACCATGCATGGCAAGCAAACATAATCACATTATAAACACTAGACATGACATGAATAGCTAGGCTTACAAGCCATAATCAATATAAGCCACATCTCATGGCCATATACATATAAATCAATATAAGCCAACACATTTGGCCAAAGCAAAAATAATGCATGTCAATCATCTAGATCCCTACACATGCCACTCACTTGAAGTTTCTAACATATACCTCATTATCACAAATGTAGCGACTTGATAGTGTGATGTTGCCTCCGACTATCTCCAACCCTGAGCTAAGTTGAAAACACTAAAGGAAAGGAAAGGAAGGGGGTAAGCTTTATAGCTTAGTAAGACTGTATTAAAATAATAAACAATTTATCAATTTGCTTTTCATGATAGTACAACCCTATTTGCATTTTTACTTATGCTCCAGTCAAGCTATTTTCTCGAGTCACTGTCACTAATTTATTTATATCTTGAGCTACGGAACTCCAACTTAAGTTCTGATAATTTTTCCTGAAACTATACTTACATATATTCTTACCATAAAATTTTCATAATTTTTTCTCCAGCCAATTAGTACATTTTATTCCTTAAAGTGACCCATTTTTCGTTGTCAGGCAGTTCTGACCTCTCTTTGCTAATAATTAATTATCTCATAATACAGAACTCAGATGATGTTCCCATCTATTTCTATTGAAAATAGACTAATTAATAATTCTAAGCATTTAAATTATGATTCATAAATATTTTTTTAAAATTTTCAATGATTTTCTCAAATCAGAAAAGAGGATTTCGAAGTCATTCTGACCCTGTCTCACAATAACTTAAAGATCTCATAAGCTGATGTTCATTTTCTTATACTGTTTCTTCTATGTGAAACTAGACTCAATAAGCTTTAATTTCATATTTCATTCAGCTTCAAATTCAATTTCCACAATTTTTGGTGGATTTTAAAATTTGGACTACAGTTACTGTCCAAAATAGTTTTAGTACAAAAATGATGATAACTAAGCTCATCACACCTCCACCAATCATTTCAACCATCATGGTATAAATACATATTTATACAACATAAGCATGAACATGGATCACAAGGTCATCACCAAATCATTCTCATTCTCATGACTTACTTATTTACTTTGTTACAAGGATGCATCATAACCCGAAATCATTTCTTATGAGTTTTGCATACATACCCATTCCACTTCGTAGCATAACTTTTATCTATTCTCACCAATGACATACCTCAATGGGACCATCATCAAATCATTCCTTAAACTACCCATTGAACACTTGGAAAACTATTGGATACATCGAAAAACTTGCACATAAGTGCCATATACGCGGCTAGAACCAACTCAATAGCGCGACATATGTAACCAAAGCTACCTCACACTATGAAATGTTCGCTTTCCGAGCTACTCACGGGCCTTTTCTTCAAGTCAGTGCCTGAATCCCATAGTGTAATCATGTAACATATGCTCATTGAGCTACTCACGGGTTTTTACACAAAGTCAGTACCCGAACCCACGTTACATATATCATTTTCTTATGAACTCAAACTCAACTCATGAGTTCAGACCACATAATTCTCTTAGCATATCCTTTTGTATCCTATGTTATATCCGAGGTTCAACAGGATTTCGTTTCTAACCGAATAGCATCGCACTTGCTCACAACGTCATTTATTCTTCCATCATACATTTCATACTTTCATGATAATCAAATAAGCATATATAAATTCTTGATAATAATGAATCATTTCAATACTCATAATACCAAAACATTAACATTTGGCATCACTATCTCATACACAATATCACCAACATATAACTCAATTTAATCTTAGAATGATAAGTTTCAAACATATTAGCAATAATATGGATAACATGCTTAAATTAGTAACACGGACTTACCTCGACATCAAATTGGTAAAAAGGCCTAAACATCAATTTCTCGTTTTTTCCTCGTTCTAAGCCCGAATCTCATTTTTCATTATCTATAACATCACATTTAACTTATTAAAACAATATACTAATCAAATTAGTCCAATGACACATTTTGCCAAAATTTACAAATTTGGCCCTATACTTTGCCATAATTACCAAATTGCCCCTAGGCTCGTAAAATAATTTTTATTCAATTTCTTTACTCATTAAGCCTAGACAAACCATTTTCATAACTATAGCAACTCACAGATTCAATTATTGCACACATTTACACTTATTTTACAACTTTGCAAAATACCCCTTTTTAGGTGTTTTCAAGCAAATTTCTTTCACAAAAGTTGTTTGTTACACAACTATGACTCATTTTCTTTCATAAAAATTCAGAAAAAAACAAAAATCCTTTCATGGCAAGTCCCTAAACTATCAACCATTTTGCAAGATAGTCCCCTCATTTGAAAGCTCATGTTACAAGGATTCTAAAAATGCAAAAATCATCAAGAAAGGTCTCTAAAATTACTTACTTGCAAGGGATTGAAGTTGCTGAAATTTTAAGCTCTAAAACCCCCCATTTTGCTGCCATTTTCGATGAAAGAGAAGAAGAAAATGAAAAAAAAATGACAACTTTATTTTATTACCAAAAAGTCACCTAATATCCCATAAATTTTGGCTTTTTTGAAAATTTTGTCTCCCCATGGCCGGCCATACTCTAATTAAAGGCCTATTTTCACTTTAAAGACTCCCAATTTTATTTATCTAGCTATTTAACACATTTAGGTACTAAAATACAACTTTTTCCCTTTATGCGATTTAGCCCTTTTTCGTGATTAAGCACTCAAATGCCAAAATTAATTCACCAAAATTTTCATGCACTTATATAATCATGCTATAACACATAAAATAATATTAAAATAATTTCTTGACCTCGGATTTATGGTTTCGAAACCACTATTCTGACTAAGTCCTATTTTAGGATGTTACATTTCTCCCCCCTTAGGGATTTTCGTCCTCGAAAATCCTACCAGAAAAATGGTTTTAGTACTCATATAAACTTCTTTTTCCCATAATTATTGTTAAAGAACTTTCACTCGATTGTATCCCCTAATACTTATCTCTTTACTTTCCCCTATCAGTATCGCAAGCGGTTCATTACTCTACCGTACCTCGGCTGAATTTCAACCTCTACTTGAGAGTTCATATACAAAAAAGTCCCATTTATGCCATCATGTCACATATACACACATACTTGAATCCTTTCGAATTCGAATAATGAAACTAGCCAATTCATCTCAGCCTTATACTCTTCTATAATTTCACCCAGTCTGATTATTTGCCAATTCAACTCTCAGTTACCTTTCATTTGAAAATCCTCCTTTGGCTTTCCTAAGAAATCATGACATAGAACCCGGATCCTCAATCCAAATAATGGAGACTAAAATTTCAAAATATCAGTCAACCATCAAGATACGAAATTCCTCGAACCTGATGAGGGAAAATTTAGTACATACTAGCATGATTTACATATCTCATCAGACATTTAACAATAAGCCACATAACATTTTTCTCTTTCAGGGACAGTAATAAATCAGACATGAAATCCATAGTAGCTTCTTCTCGTTTACATTCCATTGCCAACATGGGCTAAAATAATTCTAATGACTTGATATATGTTCTTAAACTTTCAACATTTCAAGTATTCATACCTAAGGATCAGCGATGTCGAGTTCCAAACTCGATCGCTACTACACTACTCATTTAGGTTTTCTTGCGAAATCTTTGTACAAGTTCTGAGTTTCCTACCCAAGTGTTGGTCGCTGTATTTTGCTTTTCTCAAGGGTCACACAAATAACTGTCACTGAAAATTAAGAAGTCTTTGTCCAATATATACTAAACTAGTTCAAGGGCTTCGATTAACCATGTTCTCATCTGTCTAAACTTTACTAATCATGCATTAAGCTATTAAATTTCACAAGACGAAAATTTTACCACTTAAGCCTTTGTCAATGCTAAATCCTTACATGATAATTTGAGGAATCCAGTTACCAAGATTACCATATTACCATAATTGAATCAGAAACATAATCATGCTTGATATATATATCACAAACTGAAGATCATATTTTAGATATAAGCCATGCTCGACAAGTTACGAGATAAATATGACCAATAATTCAAGACAAGGAAACCCATAACAGAGAATCCAGAATATAGAAATCCAACATATAGAAGCCCAAGACAAGAAAATCCAAATCACGGTACCGTGTCGAAAGACCGAGAACAAAGTCCATAAGAAAATATGAAAGACTTCAATGGTCCCTCAGAAAAGGGAAATCCAGAAGAAAACATCTTTGGTACTACCACGGATAGATGCAATAAGAATAATATACCTTCCCATATACATACCTGACAAGGCAACCATTAGAAGAAACCGAATCATAGTATCATACACACTTTTTCATCAATTCCCAACAGACAAAAGGTAAAAGAATACCAGAAAGAAATAGAATCATGTAGGTTATGTAGCAATTAGATTGACAATGCCTTTTCTATCATTTAGATCAGGGAACATTTCCAGATTGCAGAAATTCACCAAGGAATATACAACCACTACAACAATTTCCAGAAATAAATGGACTCATTGAGTGCCTTAAAAGAGATAGCCATCATCTGCTTACTATAATTGCCATACTCGAACATTTCACATTTTCAAACTCTATTCCTTTAACTATTTTCTGCACCAAAATTTTCCATATCATTCTTTCCCTAAAGGAGATCAGCTCATGAGGGAATCTCGATTAATACATTTCTCGACGTCATACCAGGATAAATCATTTTACCAAAATTAACCCTTTTTTTCCTCTTTTTTTTACTAACTGTAATATTACGAAAATCAAACAATCTTTCGGCCCATCCGATATCTTTCTAGCTCTGTTTGTACTTATCAATTCATTCTCAATCTCTAATCATACTTATAACCATTCTACCGCTGAACTCTTTGGTTTTGACACTCATGAGTTTATTCAGCGCAAATCTCATGAAATTCCATTATAAACAACCACTTTGGTAAGGGGGAGGGGGTTGTAGGGCCTCTGACTTGACTCTTATATACACGTGCATGTAACACAATTTTCATCATCATAGCAACATCAGCATTATCATGTTATTCATTTTAGGTAAACTAACATTCATATTGATTTTACATCCACTTTCCAGTTTTCTCATTTAAACAGGTATACTTACATATGCATTCTATGTTTTCTAGATAACTTTACTTACCCCTTCATTTGATCATACAAGTCATGCACATGATATCATACAAGGGCCAACAAACATGGTTAAGTTTATCACAATCTATATTTTTACCTCGTACACTATCATTTAGACATATCATTACAACCATATAAATCAGTCTAAGAAATTTAACACATTTACTCAAGCTACACGAGCTTGCCAATCATAATCGTCCAAACAAATACACACGAATATTCACCTCATTAATATTTTTGATAAGTTATCTAAACACATGCATTTACTCGAGCTATACAGTCGCATACAACATAGAATTATCAATCAACTACAGGTAAGCTCATTATGCCATATAAGCCTTTATCTCATTTCAGTAATTCATTTCAATCCATCAAATTTTAATATCCAATCAGGACAATGACATTTTATTCATAACAGGGCATTATGAGTCTTATTCACACCTTTCCAGGTTTCAACTCATCATGAATGTTCTTTACTCAAATACCTTTGTATTGCATTTAGCGCAATCAGTGTAGCTCGGTTAGAGAGTACCTCTGTCCAAACAAGATGGTTCTCATTCGCGTTAGAAGACATCACACTATCACAAATCTGTGGCATGTATATCTAAACTCTTACACATGATAGGTTAGTCCGAGAACCAACTAAACCACAAATTTGATAACACTAAATGTAACACCTCTTACCCGTGTCCAACGCTGGAACAGGGTACGAGGCATTACCGAACTTAATCGTTTACAACATGCAAAAATTGGGCTATAAAATTTCTTTTAAATCAAAACTTTTCATACACATGCATAACACCTCATACACGGACCTACGAAGCTCTAAACATGCATTGGAAGTAATTGGGGACTAAACCGAGAACTTTGAAAAGTTTCAAGAAAACTTGGAAAATTTTCCCATGAAACAGGGTCACATGCCCGTGTGGACATAGGGACATGCCTGTGTGCCTTTGGCACGCCCGTGTCCTCAGGCCGTGTAACTCTCTGTTTGTGATGTTAGCATGCTCATTGAACCACACGGTCCTCTAGGCCGTGCTCCTCACACGGTTGACACATACGGCCCTGTCTTAGCCTATGTGGCCAACACTTAGGCTATCTTCTAAGCCTTCATGTTTTCCATAATCTCCTACAACCTTATGCACATCAAAATCGCGAATCATGGAATTATTTTAGTGCTTTAACACTCTTTAATTAAGACATATTCTTAACATTAACGTGTCCTCTTACACGTAATGCATCTACTCATGCAATACCAAGTCTAGATTCCTTAATTCACATTCACAAGACATGTCATTTTGATTACCACTATACTATTATACCATGGCTACCAAATTATCCATCAAGCACTCATGTTCAATCATTACCATGTTGTAACATGCAATTACTACCTGGCTAGTACCACCTCAACTGCTCATAGAGCATACATCCAGCACACATGTCATATTACTAACCATGCATGGCAAGCAAACATAATCACATTATAAACACTAGACATGACATGAATAGCTAGGCTTACAAGCCATAATCAATATAAGCCACATCTCATGGACATATACATATAATTCAATATAAGCCAACACATTTGACCAAAGCAAAAATAATGCATGTCAATCATCTAGATCCCTATACATGCCACTCACTTGAAATTTCTAACATATACCTCATTATCCCAAAGGTAGCGACTTGATAGTGTGATGTTGCCTCCGACTATCTCCAACCCCGAGCTAACCTGAAAATACTAAAGGAAAGGAAAGGAAGGGGGCTAAGCTTTATAGCTTTGTAAGGCCGCATGAAAATATTAAGCAATTTATCAATTTGCTTCTCATGATAATACAACCCTATTTGCATTTTTACTTATGCTCTAGTCAAGCTATTTTCTCAAGTCACAATCACTAATTTATTTATATCTAGAGCTACGGGGCTCCAAATTAAGTTATGCTAATTTTCCCTGAAACAAGACTCACATATCTTCTTACCATAAAATTTTCAGAATTTTTGCTTCATCCAAATAGTACAGTTTATTCCTTGAAGTGACCCATTTTTCGCTATCAGCCATTCTGACCTCTCTTCACTAATAATTAATTATCTCATAATACGGAACTCGGATGATGTTCCTATCTATTTCTATTGAAAATAGACTCATAATAATTCTAAGAATATAAATTATGACCCATAAATATTTTTGTACAATTTTCAATGATTTTATCAAATCAGAACACGGGATTTCGAAGTCATTCTGACCCTGTCTCACAATAACATAAAGATCTCATAATCTGATGTTCATTTTCTTATAGTGTTTCTTCTATGTGAAACTAGAGTCAATAAGATTTAATTTCATTTTTCATTCAGCTTCAAATTCAATTTCCAAAATTTTTGGTGGATTTTAAAATTTGGACTATAGTTATCGTCCAAAACAGTTTTAGTACAAAAATGATGATAACTAAGCTCATCACACCTCCACCAATCATTTCAACCATCATGGTATAAATGCATATTTATACAACATAAGCATGGACCCATAATCACAAGGTCATCACGAAATCATTCTCATTCTCATGACTTAATTATTTACTTCGTTACAAGGATGCAACATAACCCGAAATCATTTCTTATGAGTTTTGCATACATACACGTTCCACTTTGTAGCATAACTTTTATCTATTCTCACCAATGACATACCTCAATGGGACCATAATCAAATCATTCCTTAAACTACCCGTTGAACACTTGGAATACTATTGGATATATCGAAAAACTTGCACATAAGTGCCATATACGCGGCTAGAACCAACTCAGTAGCGCGAGACATATGTAACCAATGCTACCTCACACTATGAAATGCTCGCTTTCCGAGCTACTCACGGGCCTTTTTATCAAGTCAGTGCCCGGACCCCATAGTGCAATCATGTAACATACGCTCATTAGCTACTCACGGGTCTGTACACAAAGTCAGTACCCGAACCCATGTTACATATATCATTTTCTCATGAACTCAAACTCTACTCATGAGTCCAGACCATATAATTCTCTTAGCATATCCTTTTGTATCCTATGTTATATCCAAGGTTCAATAGGATTTCGTTTCTAATCGAATAGCATCGCACTTGCTCACAACGTCATTTATTCTTCCATCATACATTTCATACTTTCATGATAATCAAATAAGCATATATAAATTCATGATAAAAAAGAATCATTTCAATACTCATAATACCAAAACATTAACATTTGACATCACTATCTCATACACAATATCACCAACATATAACTCAATTTAATCTTAGAATGATAAGTTTCAAATATATTAGCAATAATATGGATAACATGCTTAAATTAGTAACACGGACTTACCTCGACATCAAATTGGTAAAAAAGGCCTAAACATCAATTTCTCGTTTTTTTCCTCGTTCTAAGCCCGAATCTCATTTTTCATCATCTATAACATCATATTTAACTTATTAAAACAATATACTAATCAAATTAGTCCAATGACACATTTTGACAAAATTTACAAATTTACCCCTATACTTTGCCATATTACCAAATTGCCCCTAGGCTTGTAAAATGATTTTTATTCAATTTCTTTACTCATTAAGCCTAGACAAACCATTTTCATAACTATAGTAACTCACAAATTCAATTATTTCACACAATTACACTTATTTTACAACTTTGCAAAATAACCATTTTTAGGTGTTTTCAAGCAAACTTCTTTCACAAAAGTTGTTTATTACACCACTATGACTTATTTTCTTTCATAAAAATTTAGCAAACAACAAAAATCCTTTCATGGTAAGTCCCTAAAATATCCACCATTTTGCATAATAGTCCCCTTATTTGAAAGCTCATATTACAAGGATTCTAAAAATGCAAAAATCATCAAGAAAGGTCTCTAAAATTACTTACTTGCAAGGGATTGAAGTTTCTGAAAGTTTAAGCTCTAAAACCCCCCATTTTGCTTCCATTTTCGGTGAAAGAGAAGAAGAAAATGAAAAAAAATGACAACTTTTTTTTATTTTATTAGCAAAAAGTCACATAATATCCCATAAATTTTGGCTTTTTGAAAATTTTGTCTCTCCATGGCCGGCCATACTCTAATTAAATGCCTATTTGCACTTTAAAGACTCCCAATTTTATTTATCTAGCTATTTAACACATTTAGGTACTAAAATACAACTTTTGCTCTTTTTGCGATTTAGCCCTTTTTCGCGATTAAGCACTCAAACGCCAAAATTAATCACCAAAATTTTCATGCACTTATATAATCATGCTATAACACATAAAATAATATTAAAATAATTTCTTGACCTTGAATTTGTTGTTCTGAAATCACTATTCTGACTAAGCCCTATTTCAGGATGTTACATCTTCTCTCTCTCTTAGGGTTTCCATGTATTTTGGGGATGAAGATGACATAAAATAAGATGATAATTTCTTTTTAATTTTTTATCAACTTTTAATTATTTCCATTTCTAATTTAGTACTTAACCTTTTCTAATTTTTCCATGAATGAATCATGAAAAATGTAACACCCCTCCGAAACAGGGTTTCGAAGCATTACCAAAACATTCAGAACATTTTACAATCAATTCATGCAAGTTACTATTCAAATTCTAAAATCATTCATAACGTCCCTAGATTGGGCCCTCGAGGCCCAATACGAGCATTAGAATCAAGTTGGAAATCAGAAACTCTAAGAATTTTTCGCAACTTTTCAAATTTTTACCAAGGTGCAGGGCTCACACGCTCGTGTGGTCCAAGGGACACGCCCGTGTTAGGGGCCGTGTTCGACCCCGTGTAACTCTCTAACTTGCACACACGGCCATGCCACACGCCTGTGTGCTAGGTTGTGTGGTTAATTAATTCAATTCTAATTAGGTACAGGTTTCACACGGCTAAGATACACGTCCGTGTTCCAGGTCGTGTGGTACACACGATTGAGACACACACCCGCGTTCCAGGACGTGTGGTATACATGGCTGAGACAAACGCCCGTGTCTCTACCCGTGTGCCCAACTCTAAGCAGTTTGTTTCTCAAAATTTAGTTGCAGGGGACACATGGCCTAAACACATGCCCGTGTTACCAGGCCGTGTGTCACACACAGCCTATACACAAGCCCATGTGGACAAAATAAAGCCATTTCCTAGCTTCATTTCTCACCCAAAACCACCCAAAAACCTACATATGAAACACTCAAACAATTTCAACCATTTAAGGCATTCAAATTTGGAAATTCCATCATTTATCAAGACATACCATTTCATGCATACAAGGTTACAACTCACCTTAGCTTAACTTAGGCATTAACAACATTTGATCACATGAACTTAGCATAACACATCTTTCTATATATATATCATAATAGCTTACTAAATCATACCAAAAGTGAACCATCACTAGCAATTCCAATGGCTATGTTACAAAATAACATTTCAAGTCACTATTGGCCAAGTTTCCCTATACATGCCATTATACCAAAACGATTTCACTAAATATACTCAAAACGCTAGACGATAGTGTGACGATGCTCCAATGATCTTCCAACCTTTATAAGCTTCCGAGCACTATAAAATAGGGGAAAAATAAAAGAAGGAAGCATTATATGCTTAGTAAGTTTGTATAACAGAAACTAAACTTACCAATCTTGTTTATTAAAATCTAGGCAAACAAGGTTACGTTTCCATCCATTTGGCCAAATGTTCTAATCATATACATTCCATCAAACATGTTAGTCACCAAACTATTCGTATAAATCAACTAACATAGATGAGCTCATCAAGCAATATTCTTTCAAGTCATTATCAATTCATCTCAAAGTTCTTGTGCCATGTCAAGAGTTATATGCCCGTTGAATCGTTGAAATTTCGATGAAGGCTCAAATAGTACACTCGAGGTATACGTTTCATTAATTCGTCAATTCTTATCAAGGTTACTCCTTAGAGTACTTAACCAAGGAACACACTCATGAGCCACATGTCATATAATAAGATTACCGGTTCAGGATAAATCCTTTATATAGCATATGCTCACAAGAGCTTAATTACGGTTACCAGTCTAGGCTAAACCCTAATCGTAACGTATGCTCGAGAGGTATTATATCGGGATTACTCATTCGGGTTAAATCCTTTTTATAACAAGGTCATTGGGATTACTCATCCGAGCTAAATCCTGTCTGCAACAAATGCAGGACCTTGCTTGTTTTGGGAAAGCGCACACAATCATTGGAGTTCAACATCCAAACGGGACTAACCCTTTATCACCATTTCAAGCTTATTTTCATTTTTCATCATAGCATACAAGTGAAGCACATCAACATTTGTCCGATTAAATTACATGAACTTACCTCGACACTTGTTTGCATAAAAGTCTACTAATCCAAAATATTTTCTTTTCCTCGATCTAACCTCAAATTAGTGTTGTCTAGATCTATATAAATGAAATTAATCATTAATTTCATACATTTCATACTTAGACGGACTCAATTTACTTCCTAGGAAAAATTACCATTTTGTCCCTAACTTTTCCAAAAATTTTGATTTTGTCCATCGGCCCGAAAAATGAAACTTGTGCAAATTACTCCCTATTCCAAGCCAAACCAAAGCCCCATTACAAAAATTTCCAGCACATGTATTCATAAAATTTCAGAAGTTTTCATCAAATTTTACAAGTTTTCATTTTAGTCCCTAAATCATGTTTTCATCAATAATTACTTTGTAAAAGTTGTTTATCTATCAATAATCTCTCATTTTCTACCATAAATTTCCAATTTCTAGCATAATATATCCATGACTCATTTTCATACCTTGATAACTTTTCAAATTAATCCCTCAAATAGAGAGATTAAGTTATCCCAGTTTCAAAAATATCAAATTACTAAAAACGGGACAAGGAAACTTACCCAATTAGGCCTTGAAAGCTTCTTCTCTCTCTCTTAGGGTTTCCATGTATTTTTTTAAGGTTGAAGATGACAAAATAAGATGATATAATTCTTTTCATCTTTTAATTAATTAATATTTTGCTATTTCCAATTTAGTCATTGCCCTTTTTCAATAATTCCATGGATGAGTCACCATAAAAATCTACATACTTTTATTAATGGTCTAATTGCCATATAAGGACCTTAAGTTTTGAATTCTGTAGCTATTTGATCCTTATAGCTACTAGAATTCAGCTTTCATATTTTATGCGATTTAGTCCTTCTCGTAATTAAACACTTAATCGATAAAATTTTCATATCAAATTTTTCACACGTCATTTCTAACATATTACGGCCATGTGATAAAATAAAAATAAAATATATTTGGGTCGGATTTGTGGTCCTGAAACCACTGTTTCGATTTCACTAAAAATGGTCTGTTACAAAAATATATACTAACTTTTCTTTAATGGTATAATTACCATATAAGGACCTTAAGTTTTGAATTCCATAGCTATTTTATCCTTCTAGCTACAAGGATACAACTTTTGCATTTTATGCAACTTAGTCATTTTCTATAATTAAGCACTTAATCGATAAATTTTTCTTATCAGAATTTTCACATGACATTCCTATCAAAATACTATCTATGCAAAAATATGAAAGTAAATTTTCTTTCCGGCTTAGATTTGTGGTCCCGAAATCACTGTTCTGATTTCACTAAATAATGGGCTGTTACATTTGGCACGACCTAGCACACGAGCGTTGGAACGACGGAAATGTGCAAGTGTACACAATCGTAACAAGTAATAAAGTGACAAGTAAAAATCGAGTTATCATACCCACAGGGACTGTGAAAAGAATTATTTATGAATGCTATTTAAAACACTTTGGTGAAAAAAAGTATTTTGTTTGAAGAGGGTGATTAAGAACTAAGATTTTAAACTAAATAAATAAATCTCAAATGCACAATTTCAAAATACGAGTTTAATCAAGATGACATAATTGTGTTAGGTTAATTACATTTCTTATCTTAGAATTATTAAACTCCTGTTTATATTGTTACGAATAAATTCATGGCAACTCGGTAGTTTGCTAACTTATGAACATACTCACCTACCAAAATCCATTCATCTCTTGGACATATCTCTATATCAATTCAATCGATTAAACAAATCTTAATAGGCAAATATGTTATAGCACATACATACTTATTAAATTGAAATAATCTCTTAAACATATCCCTATGTCAATTCAAACAATTAACTTGATTTAATAAGCACATAAAAGACTATGTGAGGTAACAAAGTATCCTTACTTTGACAATTTAATCACAATAATCTTGCAAGTTATGCAAGGATATTGTATCGTCAGATACCGTTGCTAATTTAAACCTCAGCTACCTTAGATGATTAAACATGCACTGATTAAGTGCTGTGTCCATTAATTACAATTTCAATCCGTTTAAAACTTAATTCACTAGTTACCTAACAATTTCAATGCAAGAATAACTTAGTCATGATTTTACTTAATCAAGCATCTTACCGAGGCCTATAATAACATAAACACAATTTTAACAATTTAAGAAGATGAAATGCAATCAACATAACACGAATTAAATTCAAGCTAAATTGATTAAATTAACATTCCAAAAACATAAATATTCATAGACATGTTCATCATAACAACGACAAAAATTAAAGAGATAGGGAACAAGAATCAAATCAAGTGTTTTTCTGTGGCTTGACTAGCTTGCTCTGTTCTTCGTTCTCTGTTGTCCTCATTGATCAAAGTTGCTATGAACACTTCAATGTTGCTCCAAAATGTCTGATGAACACCCCTTTTCCAAGAGAAGAAATCAACAAGAGAGCAAGAGAATTTAGAATGGCAAAGAAGAGAGAAAGTGGAGAGCAGGGAGAAAAGATGTGAATGATTTGAGGTGTGTTGAATGATCAGCCAAGGGGGGGTTTATAGCTGAAGATGGCTGCTAAAATTATCTAAAAATAGCAGCCAAAGAGCCATCCCTTGGCCAGCCACACATGTGGCAAGGTTGATGGTTTCAACTTTGCTAAATTTGGCTTGGGGCATATCTACAAAGCCACCAATTGTGGAGGGGTTTGAATGCAACTTGAACAAATCTTCGATGGCCTCTTTGCAAGCTTAAATAATCAGATAATAAGCTGATTTGGGTTAGATCTTGGGACGGTTTTGGGCTGGTTCACTCGGTTCGATTCAACTAGACCACTTTTTCATAATTAATTAATAATAATTTATTAACCCAAATTAAATTGGATATAAATTAAAATTAATTATATTATGAATTAATACATATAATTTTGGACCATCTTAGGCCAAAATTTTGGTTTTCCTCAATACTTCAAATTGCTTCTCGGTTTTGTGCTTCTAGCAGTGTCTGCGGAGCCATTTTTTGCCCTTTGTGCAAATTTGTTGAAAATAACCAAAATTCATCAAAAATAGTTATAAATTTAACTAAAATTCAACATGGTCATATTTTAAGTGCACTTTAATTATTTTTCGACAAGAATTTTATCGAAACTATATGATTTTCAGTTAAAAAGGGTATGTAAAAATGCGTAAATTTTCGTGTTTCCAGGCGTGTGTGGCTAATTTTAGGGCACATGGGCTAGTCACATGGGCATGTGTGTTGGCCATGTGACCCAAGTCAGAGAGTTACACGGGGTCAGAAACGGGCTGGAACACGGCCATGTGATTACATTTCGAATGTCCACACGACCTGTGACACAGGCTTGTGTCCCCTGTATTTTGCAAAAATTTTCTAAGTGTTGCAAAATTTTCTAAAATGTATGTGAAATGTACGTTTATTTGTGTTATAAGTTTGGTAATGCTCAGTAATCCTATTTTGGTGTTGAATACGAGTGAGGGGTGTTATACTTGATTTGTATGAAATATTGTGTTAGTTATACTTTAAGTAATTTGGTTAGAAACCAACTGTATAGTTTAGTCTAATAAGTTTGATGAAGGGAACTTATTTATATTTTTCTCGGAAATTGTAGGCCAATAAAAAGATAAGTTCTGATACGTATGACACTTGTTAAATTCCATTAAACAAGATTAGTCATGATTATATGTGAAAGTATGTTATGAAAAGGGTTCTTCTTCCTTCTTCTTCCTATTCCGTAAGTGGAAATTACTAATACCTTCGTTAAGTCTAGATGTATCACTTTATCGATAATCTAGAAGCTAAGGTTATGTTTATCAGTGGCTATTCCATTTATAGGCAAGTATTACTATTCTGCAAGTTAAATTCTAAAAGAGTAAGTTTGTAAAAGGTGCATGAACTGTAAAATGTAAGCATAAGGCTTTTCTTGGGAGTTGGCAGTGCTTAAATTGATGGTAAATTGTATACAAATGAGTCTTAATGAAGTTCTTATGTTCTGAAATGTAACACCCCTGACCCGTATAATTAAAATCATACCGATCAAACACAACATGAATCATACATTTGTGCAATCATAATTAAAATCCATTCATCTCAATTACTTTGTCCTTTATAAAGTGTAACACCCCTTACCCATGTCCAACTCTGGGACAGGATACGAAGCATTACCGGACTTGAACATACACTACTATGTAAACCGGGCCATAAAATTTCGTTCAAATTTAAAATTTATTCAAGCACATGCACATTGTCCCTTATATGGGCCTACGAGGCCCAAAACATACATCGGGGGTGGTTCAGGACTAAACCGTGAACCTTAGAAATATTTTGTTTAAAATAGGGTCACATGCCCGTGTGGACACAAGGACACGCCAGTGTGCCCTTGACACGCCTGTGTCCCTAGGCTGTGTAACTCTCTGTTTATGACGTCAGCATAAATATAATATCACACTGCCAAATCACACGTCCGTGTGCTAGGCTGTGTGGTGAATTTCATTTTCGCATTTAAGGTGCAAACTTCACACGACCCGGGCACACGCCCATATCCTAAGGTCGTGTCCTCCACATGGCTGAGACACACTGCCATGTCTCTGCCCGTGTGTTTACTACCATGCATACTGACTTGTAAAACTAGGGTGCAGGGGACACACGGCCGGACTACACGCCCATGGGGCTGACCGTGTGTCATACACGGCCTAAACACATGCCCGTGTGTTTACCCTTGTGGACAACTTTGAGGCTATTTTCCAAGCCCTTTTGTCACCCTTAACAACCCCAGCACACACTTATATGCCAATGGTGGTTGACATGGCATAAAAGGGTTACTTAGACATCCATGGCTTTCACTCATGCATAATAAATTCATATCAAGTTTATCTAATTGGGACTCCTTGACTTGTTAAGTTCATTCAATACATTTCTTTACCTTATTAATATAGTGACCATAACAATTGGCATCATTTATCCATCAAACATAAATTCCACATTTTATCAACCATTTGGCACACACCACGAAAGTAATAACACATCTCATGCATGTAACAATATTTAGGGATTTCAACCTAATACTCAATATGAGCCATATTTCATGGCGATATACAAAATGGAATAATATACCAAAAGGAGACATCACTTTGGCTAACAAATATGACACATATAACAAAATACTAAGTCCCCTATACATGCCATACTTAAATGTAGTAACTAATTATACCCCAAAAGATTTGTTGATAGTGTGACTCAAGCTCTGATGTCTACGATCCTCGGGCTAGCTTGACGATGCTAAAAGAAAAGGGAAAGGAGAGAAGGGTAAGCACAGGGCTTAGTAAGTTGCACGTAAATAAATAACAACATAAGTAAAGATATTCATGGATTAAACATATTATCAATTATCACCACAATATCATACTACACACATGAACGTTGTAATATTCCGAATTAGGGCCTAATCGGAATAGTGGTTTCGTGACCACAAATCTGAGATAGAAATAATTATTTTATAATTATTTTGAGGTTCATGATATGATTGCATGATTGTGTGAAAATTTCGTGACGAAATTCTATGCATAAAGTGCTTAAGTTGAAATTAGGGACTAAATCGAATAAATTGAAAAACTTGCATTCTAGAAGTTTTTAATATGAAATTACTTTGGAATATTAATGAGGAGGTCTTAAATAGCAATTTGACCAATTTCTAAAATTTTGGACAAAAATGGGCTTGTACATGAAAATTTTCAAAGAAAGGTATTAGGGGTATTTTGGTCATTTGTATATTAAATGAAATAAAATGAGAAAAATAACTCAAAATAGTCATCTTCTCCATATAGTTGCTGCCGAATTTTTCTCTCTCCATAGCTAGGGTTTCTTCAATTGTTAAGCCTTGATTGTAAGTTATTTCTATGCCCGTTTTTAATGTTTTTTACATTTTTTAAATCCTGATAGCTCGATTTAGCTTATGCTAGCAATAATTCAACCTAGGGTTCATATTTGGAAAAATACCCATAGGTGAAATTTGTGTATTTTGGTGTTTCATGATAGAATATGAGGTTTTAAATTATGCTAGACAACTTGTGCTACTCTGTTTTAAGTGAAAACGAGAAAAAAAAGGGCTTAATCGGTAAAAATACCTAATAGTTATAAGTACATGTTAGAATGAGAATTTGATGTTGCCATAGAAGGGAAAAATGATCAGCATGTCATAAAACATAAGAAAATGGGATGAATTTTAATTCCCGAGCCTAGGGGCAAAAGTGTAATTTTGCAAAAGTTTAGGGACAAAATGGTAATTTTTCCAAAGTTCATATTTGGGGCTGTTTTAATGAATGTATGTATTAAATAAGATTAATTTGGCATTATAGATCAAGAGAAATGAGATTCAAGTCGTGATCGAGGGAAAAACAAAGTTTACGAGGAATAGGCTTGATTGCTAATATTTTGTGTCGAGGTAAGTTCATGTGTAAATGTAGTAACATAAATTTCATTTTAAGTAATTTAATGTTATTTATGTGATATGATGATTAATATCATGAAATATTATGCTTTATGGTTATTATTGAATAATATGTAAATTATGAATTGCTACCGAGTATCGGTTTCGATGTTCCGTGGAAGACGGCAAAGATGTGTAATCGAGGAAAAAGCCTGTTTGAACATTGGGAATAGATTAGAATACAAGTGACATGTTACTAGGATGGTTGGGCATTCGAACTCATTGATTTGAGTCCGAGTTTACTTATGGATGCAAATGTCCGAACTCGTTGAGTTGAGTCCGAGTTCGTGAGATGTAACTAGGCATTTGAACTCATTGAGTTGAGACCGAGTTCACATATGGATGCGAACGCCTGAGCTCATTGAGTTGAGTCCGAGTTCGTTTATGGGCGGGTTACATGGTAGCTTGGCTACATATGTGGCACTTATGTACAAACTTTTCGTGTATTCGAATTATATTTCGATGTGTTCAACGGGTGAATCTTAAGAGAATAAGGAGAATGCCTAAAACGAAGGTGACATGTTGGTAAGTGTGGTAAATGAGAAAATTTGACAGGTATGTGCTTAAACCTTCGGGTTGAGAACTTGGTATGATGAAATCGTAGCATGATATTAAATGCAAATGTAACATGAATGTCTTGGTGTTGTTTATGCAAATGATGTTTTTATGTGGAATTGCATGATTATGTTACTTACTATTTGCATGTGAATTTACTAAGCATTTATGCTTACTCCTTCCTTTTCCTTCATTGTAGTTTTGACAAACCGGCTTGAGAATCGGGATAGGTCGAAGACTCGTTCACACTATCCAAAGGCCTAAATTGGTAAAATGGCTTGTGTATCTTGAATGTGGCATGTATGGCAAAATACTCACTTTGTGTAAACGATCTTATGATATGATTATGCTTTGGCAAGAAAAGAGTTTGTGAATGATTAGCCATTGGAATGACCAATCTAAATCATATTTGATACCATGTATGATTAAAATGCTATTTAGTCCATAAAAATTTATAGTAAAGTAAAATTTGCTATAAAACAGAATATTGCTGCAGCAATGACGTGAATTTGAAAAATCACTAAAAATAGTAAAAATGGACTTAAATGATGAATTAGTTACAGAATAGAAGCTTAATGAGTCTATTTTCAGTGGATGGAACAAAACAGGTATATGAATGATATTCTATGAGATGTTTAAATTTTTGTGAAACAGGGCCAGAGCGATTTCTGGATCCCCTGTTCTAACTTTGGAAATTCAACATAAATTGTATAAAAATAAATAGAAGTCATGATTTATATGTATAGGTTTCTTATAGAGTCTGTTTTTAATAGAAACAAACGGCATAGTCATTGAAACTCTGTACAAGGAGATATCTGATTCGTAATACACAGGGGTCAGAGCAGTCGTACCCTAAAACAGGGGAGACTTTAACTAATAAACTGTGCTAATTGGCCTGACCAAAAATTCTAGACAAAAATTAGTAAATAGATATATGAGTCTAGTTTCAGGGAAAATTTACAGAATTAGATTTCAAGTTTCGAAACTCGAGATATGAATTTTTAAGTGACTGTGATGCAGTTAGCTAGCTTGTCTGGAAATTTTAAAAATAAATTGTTTAGTTGATGAAATTAAGTTTAGTAACACCTCGTGCTCGACTCCGACGACGGTCTCGAGTACGGGGCATTACATTTGATGGTATCAGAGTAGGTTTAGTCGGTTCTCGGACTAACGTGTTGTATGTACGGATTTTGCTATACATGCCATATATATTGTGATAGTGTGATGACTTCTGAACTTTTAAATGATTTTTTTATAGTAAATGGATCCCGATCCAGCTGTGGCTAATGATGTAGAAAGTAATGCACCAGCTCTGGCTGAAGGGGCGGTGCCAACCGAAAATCCACCTCCTACTGTTGGTCATGGAGGAAGAGAAGGGGCTCGAAAAGCCTTTCTCCAAATGATGAGTGCTTGATATACTGAGTTCGTTTGTACGAACCCGAATGTACAACCTCCCCTACCTCCCCCGATTCCTCAACCTGTACCCTCAATGCCTCAAGGTGTGGATTTGATGAAATTTCACAGAACTCCAGTTGACAGAATTCGTAAGCAAGGGGCCGAAGAATTCAAGGCAAATGTTGATGATTATGCTGAGAAAGCAGAGTTTTGGCTTGAGAATTCTATTCGGGTATTTGATGAATTGTCTTGTACACCTGAGGAATGCTATGTGCTATATCGTTGTTGAGGGATTCAGCCTACCATTGGTGGAAGACGTTGATTTCAGTGGTACCGAAAGAGAAGGTGACTTGGGAATTCTTTCAAGAAGAATTTCGGAAGAAATACATCAGTGAAAGATTTGTTGATCAAAAGCGTAAAGAGTTTCTTGAGTTGAAGCAGGGCAACATGACAGTTACTGAATACGAAAGGGAGTTCGTCAGGTTGAGTAAGTATGCTAGAGAATACATTCCTACAGAGGCTAAAATGTGTAGACGATTTGAAGACGGACTCAATGAAGATATCAAAGTATTTGTTTGGATTCTTGAATTAAAAGAAATGGTAGTACTTGTTGATCGAGCTTGCAAGGCTGAAGAACTACTTAAAGAGAAGAAAAAAGTAAAGGCTGAGACTAGAAGTTGGAAGAAAATATCGATAAGCAGTTCATTCTCACAGCAATCTAGAAAATCTAGAAATATGAATCTTCATTTTCAGGTTTCAGCTAGACAATCATATGGAAATTCTAAGAAGCAAAATGTGGGTCTTAAATCTCAGACTACTTCTGCGGCTAGTATGAGAAATACGAGATTTGTTAAGCCCGAGTGCCAGCGGTGTGGTAGGAATCATTTTGGCCCATGTAGAGCGAATGAATGTTTTCGGTGTGGTTCTCCGGATCATTTTATTAGAGACTTCCCAGAAAGAGTTGAGAAAGAAAAATTTCAGAGTGTAAAAGCTAGTGGTGCAGACTCGAGGGGAAGATATTTGAGAAAAGTTGAAAATGAAGCAAGTAGCAAGAATGTAGCCAGAGATTCAGCAGTTAAACTTGAAGCAAGAGCTCCAGCTAGAACTTATGCCATAAAGTCACGTGAAGATGCTTCATCACCTGACGTAATTACTGGTATATTTTCTTTTTATGATGTTAATGTTACTGCTTTGATTGATCCCGGTTCTACTCATTCATATGTGTGCATGAAACTGGTGTCTAGTATGAATATACCTATTAAGAACACAGAATTTATGATTAAAGTGTCGAATCCATTAGGCAAATGTGTGATAGTTAATAAAGTATGCAAGAAATACCCTTTAATGACTCGGGGTCATTACTTTCTGGCCGACTTGATGTTGTTGCCGTTTGATGAATTTGATGTTATTTTGGGTATGGATTGGTTGACATTGCATGATGCTATAGTAAATTGCAAAGAAAAGGTTATAGAATTAAAGTGTGAAAGTGGTGAAATTCTACGGGTTGAGCCAGGCAAATCAGAGGCACTATCTAGTGTGATTTCTTCGATGTCGGCTCAGAGATATTTGAGGAAGGGTTATGAAGCTTATTTGGCATATGTAATTAATACAAAAGAAATTGAAAAGAAAGTTGAATCAGTGTCGATTGTGTGTGAGTTCGCGGATATATTTCCAGAAGAATTGCCGGGTTTGCCTCCAGTCAGAGAAGTAGAATTTGGTATTGATTTGATACTGGGAACAGCTCCGATCTCGATTACACCGTATAGAATGGCACCAGTAGAGTTGAAGGAATTAAAGTCGCAATTGCAAGAATTGACTGAAAAAGGCTTTGTGAGACTGAGTTTTTCACCTTGGGGTGCTCCCGTGTTATTTGTGAAAAAGAAGGATGGTTCTATGAGATTGTGTATTGACTATCGGCAATTAAACAAGGTGACAATCAAGAACAAGTATCCGTTGCTGAGAATTGATGATTTGTTTGATCAGCTAAAAGGAGCAACATGGTTTTCAAAGATTGACTTGAGATCTGGGTACTACCAGCTGCGAGTAAAAGAGTCGGATGTGCCTAAAACTACTTTTAGAACAAGGTACGGTCATTATGAATTTTTGGTCATGCCATTCGGATTAAAAAATGCTCTTACTATGTTTATGGATTTGATGAATCGTATATTTCGGCCATACTTGGACAAATTTGTTGTGGTGTTTATTGATGATATCTTAATTTATTCAAAAGATGAGATAGAGCATGCTGAGCATTTTAGGATAGTTTTGCAAACTTTGAAAGATAAGCAGTTATATGCCAAGTTTAGTAAAAGTGAATTTTGGCTTCGGAAAGTTGGATTTTTGGGTCACATTGTTTCAGGTGATGGTATACGGGTTGATCCTAGTAAAATTTCGACCATTGTTGATTGGAAACCACCGAAAAATGTAACTGAGGTTAGAAGTTTCTTGGGGCTAGCTAAGTATTATCGGCGGTATGTAAATGGATTTTCTATAATTGCTGCTCCTATGACTAGATTACTCTGAAAGGATGTTAAGTTTGAGTGGACGAAAGAATGTCAACAGAGTTTTGAAGAATTGAAAAGTTATTAACTGAAGCACCAGTGTTGGTACAACCCGAATCAGGTAAAGAATTTGTGGTGTATAGTGATGCTTCACGAAATGGCTTAGGATGTGTACTTATGCAAGAAGGAAAAGTGGTGGCTTATGCTTTGAGGCAGTTAAAATCTCACGAAAGAAATTATCCGACTCATGATTTGGAATTGGCTGCTATAGTATTTGCTTTGAAGATTTGATGACATTATCTGTATAGTGAAAAATGCCGAGTATATACCGACCACAAAAGTCTTAAGTGCTTGATGTCACAAAAAGACTTGAATTTGAGACAGAGAAGATGGTTGGAGTTATTGAAAGATTACGAGCTTGTTATTGATTACCATCCGGGAAAAGCGAATGTGGTTGCCGATGCTTTGAGCAGAAAGTTGCTATTTGCTTTGAGAGCTATGAATACTCAGTTAAAGGTATCAGATGATAGTTCGATTTTAGCTGAGTTAAGAGCAAGACCGATGTTTTTACAAGAGCTTTGTGAAGCTCAGAAAAGCGATGAAGATTTGCAAGCCAAGAGAAAACAGTGTGAAGCTGATTCGGGGTCAGATTTCAAAATCGATTCTAATGGTTGCTTGATGTTTAAAAATCGGATTTGTGTACGGAAAAATGATGAGTTGATTCAACAGATTTTGCATGAAGCACATAATGGTTGTTTGGCGGTTCACCCGGGCAGTATGAAAATGTATAATGATTTGAAGAAAATGTATTGGTGGAACGGAATGAAAAGAGATATCTCCGAGTTTGTATCAAAGTGCTTAGTTTGTCAACAAGTGAAAGATGAACACCAAGTACCTTCGGGACTACACCAGCCTATCATGGTTCCTGAATGGAAATGGGATCGGATTACTATGGATTTTGTAACAGGATTGCCATTAACTCCGGGGAAGAAAGATGCCATCTGGGTAATAGTTGACAGACTGACTAAATCGGCTCATTTTATTCGGTACGTACGGATTATTCTCTTAATAAGTTGACTGAATTGTATATCAGTGAGATTGTTAGACTTCATGGGATACCTTTGTCGATTATTTTGGATAGAGATCTAAGATTTACTTCGCGGTTTTGGCAAAAATTGCAAGAGGCATTAGGTACAAAGTTAAATTTCAGCACTGCTTTTCATCCACAAATTGATGGACAGTCAGAGAGAGTGATTCAAATTCTTGAAGACATGCTCAGATGTTGTGTATTGGAATTTCAAGGTAGTTGGGAAAGATACTTACCGTTGGTAGAATTTTCTTATAATAATAGTTATCAGACGAGTTTAAAGATGGCACCTTATGAAGCATTGTATGGTCGTAAATGTCGGACACCATTGTATTGGACTGAACTCAAGGAAAATCAGATTTATGGAGTTGATCTAATAAAAGAAATCGAAGAAAAAGTGAAAGTGATTCGAGATTGTTTGAAAGCTGCTTCGGATAGACAAAAATCTTATGCGGATTTGAAACGAAAGGAAATCGAGTTTCAAGTTGGTGATAAAGTATTTTTAAAAGTGTCTCCATGGAAGAAAGTTCTTAGATTTGGACGGAAGGGCAAGTTGAGTCCACGTTTTATTGGGCCGTATGAAATAATTGAAAGAGTTGGACCAGTAGTTTATTGGTTAGCATTGCCATCTGAATTACAGAAGATGCATGATGTCTTCCACTTGTCTATGCTACGTCGGTATCGTTCGGATCCCTCACATATAATTTCACCGACAGAAATTGAGCTACGACCGGATATGACTTATGAAGAAGAACCGATTAAGATTTTAGCTCGAGAGGTCAAGCAACTAAGAAATAAAAGTGTCGCTCTCGTGAAAGTATTATGGCAAAAGCACGGGGTAGAAGAGACTACATGGGAACCTGAGGAAACTATGAGAAATCAATACCCACACCTGTTTACCGGTAAGATTTTCGAGGCCGAAAATCCTTAAAGGGGGGAGAGTTGTAATATCCCGAATTAGGGCCTAATCGAAATAGTGGTTTCGTGACCACAAATCTGAGATAGAAATAATTATTTTATAATTATTTTGAGGTTTATGATATGATTGCATGATTGTGTGAAAATTTTGTGACGAAATTCTATGCATAAAGTGCTTAAGTTGAAATTAGGGACTAAATCGAATAAGTTGCAAAACATACATTCTAAAAGTTTTTAGTATGAAATTACTTTGGAATATTAATGAGGAGGTCTTAAATAGCAATTTGACCAATTTCTAATATTTTGGACAAAAATGGGCTTGTACATGAAAATTTTCAAAGAAAGGTATTAGGGGTATTTTGGTCATTTGTATATTAAATGAAATAAAATGAGAAAAATAACACAAAATAGTCATCTTCTCCATATAGTTGCTGCCGAATTTTGCTCTCTCCATAGCTAGGGTTTCTTCAACTTTTAAGCCTTGATTGTAAGTGATTTCTATGCCCGTTTTTAATGTTCTTTACATTTTTGAAATCCCGATAGCTCGATTTAGCTTTTGCTAGCAATAATTCAACCTAGGGTTCATATTTGGAAAAATACCCATAGGTGAAATTTGTGTATTTTGGTGTTTTATGATAGAATATGAGGTTTTAAATTATGCTAGACAACTTGTGCTACTCGGTTTTAAGTGAAAACGAGAAAAAGGGCTTAATCGGTAAAAATACCTAATAGTTATAAGTGCATGTTAGAATGAGAATTTGATGTTGCCATAGAAGGGAAAAATGATCAGCATGTCATAAAACATAAGAAAATGGGATGAAGTTTAATTCCCGAGCCTAGGGGCAAAAGTGTAATTTTGCAAAAGTTTAGGGGCAAAATGGTAATTTTGCCAAAGTTTGTATTTGGGGCTGTTTTGATGAATGTATGTACTAAATAAGACTAATTTGGCATTATAGAACAAAAGAAATGAGATTCAAGTCGTGATCGAGGGAAAAACAAAGTTTACGAGGAATAGGCTTGATTGCTAATATTTTATGTCGAGGTAAGTTCATGTTTAAATGTAGTAATATAAATTTCATTTTAAGTAATTTAATGTTATTTATGTGATATGATGATTAATATCATGAAATATTATGCTTTATGGTTATTATTGAATAATATTTAAATTATGAATTGCCACCGAGTATCGGTTTTGATTTTCCGTGGAAGACGGCAAAGATGTGTAATCGAGGAAAAAGCCCGTTTGAACATTGGGAATAGATTAGAATACAAGTGACATGTCACTAGGATGGTTGGGCATCCGAACTCGTTGAGTTGAGTCCGAGTTCACTTATGGATGCAAATGTCCGAACTCGTTGAGTTGAGTCCGAGTTCACTTATGGATGCGAACGCCTAAGCTCGTTGAGTTGAGTCCGAGTTCTTTTATAGGCGGGTTACATGGTAGCTTGGCTACATATGTGGCACTTATGTACAAACTTTTCGTGTATTCGAATTATATTTCGATGTGTTCAACGGGTGAATCTTAAGAGAATAAGGAGAATGCCTAAAACGAAGGTGACATGTTGGTAAGTGTGGTAAATGAGAAAATTTGACAGGTATGTGCTTAAATCTTCGGGTTGAGAACTTGGTATGATGAAATCGTAGCATGATATTAAATGCAAATGTAACATGAATGTCTTGGTGTTGTTTATGCAAATGATGTTTTTATGTGGAATTGCATGATTATGTTACTTAATATTTGCATGTGAATTTACTAAGAATTTATGCTTACTCCTTCCATTTCCTTCATTGTAGTTTTGATAAACTGGCTTGAGAATCGGGATAGGTCGAAGACTCGTTCACACTATCCGATGGCCTAAATTGGTAAAATGGCTTGTGTATCTTGAATGTGGCATGTATGACAAAATACTCACTTTGTGTTAACGATCTTATGATATGATTATGCTTTGGCAAGAAAAGAGTTTGTGAATGATTAGCCATTGGAATGGCCAATCTAAATCATATTTGATACCATGTATGATTAAAATGCTATTTAGTCCATGAAAATTTATAGTAAAGTAAAATTTGCTATAAAACAGAATATTGCTGCAGCAATGACGTGAATTTGAAAAATCACTAAAAATAGTAGAAATGGACTTAAATGATGAATAAGTTATAGAATCGAAGCTTAATGAGTCGATTTTTATATGGATGGAACAAAATAGGTATATGAATGATATTCTATGAGATGTTTAAATTTTTGTGAAACAGGGCAAAAACGATTTCTGGCTCCCCTGTTCTGACTTTGGAAATTCACCGTAACTTGTATAAAAATAATTAGAAGTCATGGTTTATATGTACAAGTTCCATATAGAGTCTAGTTTTAATAGAAACAAACGTCATAGTCATTGAAACTCTGTACAGGGAGATATATGATTCGTAATACACAGGGGTCAGAGCAGTCGTACCCTGAAATGAGAGACTTTAACTAATAAACTGTTCTAATTGGCCCGACCAAAAATTCTAGAAGAAAATTTAGTAAATAGATATATGAGTATAGTTTCAGGGAAAATTTACGGAATTGGATTTCGAGTGTCGAAACTCGAGATATGAATTTTTAAGTGACTGTAATGCAGTTAGCCAGCTTATCTGGAAATTTTAAAAATAAATTGTTTAAGTTTTTTAATTGATGAAATTAAGTTTAGTAACACCTCGTGCTCGACTCCGGCGAAGGTCTCGGGTACGGGGCATTACAAACGTAGTCAAAATTGACATTAAATGTCATTAAACATCAAGCTTATCTTACTCCTTTTTACTCATGCTAAATTTCTCATGATGAATCAAGTTCAATACTCATGATGTTTACGTACATACATGTACCGTACATTCTTACTCATATCACTCCACTTCCTAACCCAGCATCTTGAATGACCCGTTGAACCACCGGAATATTAAAGGACACTCGAGATTGTCATACACCAACTAAAGTACCAATGCCATGTCCCTGACATGGTCTTGCATGAATCCACATATCATCGACGATACCATGTCCAAGACATGGTCTTACACTGGCATACATATCATCGCTGATGTCATGTCCCAGAAATGGTCTTACACTGGCACACATATCATCGTCGATGCCATGTCCCAAACATGGTCTTACATTGGCACAAATATCATCGCTGGTGCCATGTCCCAGACATGGCCGTACACTGGCACACATATCATCGCTGATTCCATGTCCCAGACACGGTCTTACACTGGCACATATAGCACGGTGTCACGACATCCAAGTCCTAAGTAATCCTTTGGGTCACTTGGGCTTCTGAGACACGAGGCTATCACTAAACTTCCATTGGATCATCACAAGTCAATTTTATTAAAGCATGCATACATGTATCATATAATGTCAAATATTAAATATGTAATATTAGAATTGTTGAATTGCACACAACTTACCTCCGTGCAAAATATGGTAAATTTGTGATTTAGTCCACAACCTTGCCTTTTCCTCGGTCAAGGTCTATCCCTAGTCCCTCTTGATCTATAATAGCACATTTAGCTTATTTAATACACGTATTATTCATTTCAGTCCAAAAATCACGATATGGAAAATTACAATTTTACCCCTAAAATTTTACAATATTACAAAATTGCCCCTTGGCTTGTAAAATGAAAAGTACCCGTTTTTCTCATTATTCAAGCCTAGCCGAATCATTTTCCCTCTTATTACAACCCACATTTTTCATTTATTCACACATTTACACATAGTTTCTACAACTTTTACAATTAGGTCATTTTTATCAATTTCACCAAAAACCACCAAGTAAAAGTTGTTTATCACACCTCAAACCTCCATATTCTTCCATTAGACATCAAAGCACAAGCATGTCATTCATGGGTATGTTTTTGAACATGAAACCTAGCTCAAATTAAAGGTAGAAATAGCTAAATCGAGCTGCGAGGATTTCAAAAATATAAAGAACATTAAAAATAGGGCTAGAATGCACTTACTTTGAGCGTGAAAGATGAAAGAAACCCTAGTTGTGGCTTCTTATGAAATTCGGCCAAGGAGGATGAATATGGACACAAATTTTGACTAGTTTTCCCTTTTAATTCTTTTATTAGCCAATGGACCAAAATGCCCTTCCATTATAACTTTGATATTTTATCCCTCTTATGTCCATTTTTGTCCATAATAACATATAATGGTCTAATTGCCAAATAAGAACTTCAAATTCAAATCTCATCACAATTAAGCCCTTAAATCAACTAGAACACATGTTTTTCACTTATTGCAATTTAGTCCTAATAACTCAATTGGACACTTTATCGGTAAAATTTCTCATCGATATTTTCACATAGGCATGCATATATATCATGGACCTCGTAACATCCATAAAATGATTATTTTGAATTTGTGGTCTCAAAACCACTGTTCTGACAAGGCCCTAATTCAAGATGTTACAATTCTTCCCCCTTAGGGATTTTCGTCCCTGAAAATCGTACCGGTAAACAAGTGCGGGTATTGATTTCTCATGGCTTCCTCGGGCTCCCATGTAGCCTCCTCTATCCCATGCTTATGCCATAATACTTTTACTAAGGCAATATTCTTGTTTCTCAGCTGTTTGACTTCTCAATCCAAGATCTTGATCGGCTCTTCCCCATAAGTCATGTCCAGTCGAATCTCAACTTCCATCGGTGATATCACTTGCGAGGGGTCCGATCTATAACGGCGTAACATAGACACGTGGAATACATCATGGATCATTTCCAATTTCGGCGGTAAAGCCAACCGATAAGCTACCAGTCCTATCCTTTCGGTGATCTCGTAAGGCCCTATGAAATGAGGACTTAACTTGCCGTTCCTGTCGAATTTCAAAATCTTTTTCCATGGGGATACTTTCAAAAATACATTATCAACCACTCCAAACTCAATTTCATTTCTTTTCAAATCCACATAAGACTTTTGTCTATCTGATGCCGCTCTTAAACAATCTTTAATTACTTTCACTTTGTCTTCGGTTTCCTTAACCAAGTCAACCCCGTGCAACTTACTTCTCTTGAGCTCTGTCCACTACAAGGGAGTTCGACACTTCCGGCCATACAACGCTTCATAGGGTGCCATTTTTAAACTCGTCTAGAAACTACTGTTATAGGTAAACTCAACCAAAGGTAAATATTTTTCCCAGCTACCTTGGAATTCTAGAACACAACATCTCAACATGTCTTCCAAGGTTTGAATCACTCTCTCAGATTGGCCATCGGTTTGTGGGTGGAAAGCAGTACTAAAACTCAACCTCATGCCCAAGGATTCTTTCAACCTTTTCCAAAAGCATAAGGTAAACCTCGGATCTCTATCTGATATGATTGATAAGGGTATTCTGTGAAGTCTCACAATTTCAGAAATATATAGCTCAGCCAGTTTATCAAGCGAGTAGTCAGTACGTATCGGGATGAAATGAGCCGACTTCGTCAATCGATCAACAACGACCCACACCGCATCTTTCTTACTCAGTGTCAAAGGTAAGCTCGATACAAAATCCATGGTAATTCGATCCCATTTCGACTTGGGAACCATGATAGGATGTAGTAATCCTAAAGGCACTTGGTGTTCAGCTTTTACTTGTTGATAAATTAAGCATCTCGCAACAAACTCAGAAATATCTCTTTTCATACCATCCCACCAATATATTTTCTTCAAGTCGTTGTACATTTTAGTACTACTAGGGTGTACTGACAGATGAACATTATGTGCCTCATTCAAAATCTTATGAATCAATTTGGTGTCTTTAGGAACACACATTTTATCTCAAAACATCAAGCAACCATCAGAATCAACCCGAAAATCGAATTTAGAACCTGACTCACACTGAGTTCTCTTGGCTTGCAATTCATTGTCATTACTTTGAGCTTCACAAATTTTTTGAAGGAACATCGGCCTAGTTCTCAACTCTGCTATGACAACACCATCGTTTCATAAGGATAACTGAGCATCCATGTTTTTCAAAGCAAACAAGGATTTTCTACTTAGGGCATCGGCGACAACATTCGCCTTTCCCGGATGATAGTCAATTATTAACACATAATCTTTTATCAATTCTAGCCATCTCCGTTGCCTAAGATTTAAATCCTTTTAGGCCATCAGGTATTTCAAACTCTTGTGATCGGTGAATATTCAGCAAGTCTCACCATACAAATGGTGTCTCCAAATCTTTAATGCAAACACAATGGCAGGTAGCTCTAAATCATGTGTCGGGTAATTTTTCTCATGTGGTTTCAGTCGTCTGGATGCATAGGCTATCACTTTGCCTTCCTTCATAAGCACACATCCCAAACCATTCAAGGTTGCATCACTGAAGATCATGAACTCCTTTCCTGGTTGAGGTTGAAGTAACACTGTAACACCCCAAACCCGGCCCAGAAGTTAGACTCGAATCTGGCATGTCACATTGAAGTGTTTTTGGAAAACCATGTTTTCATTAAAAACCCTTCTTATAGAAAACTTAGTATGTTAAAAATTTCTTAATTTTATTTCCAAAATTCCTTTTTACTTTGCGGAAGCTAATTCTAAAAGTAACTGATTTACGAAATTGTGATGTTTAAAAGTTAAGTTGCGAAAACGTAGTGTTTTGAAAACAGTTGTTGTTTTGGAAACCTGCGATCTACTTTTAACCATTATAAAACATAGTAAATAAAATCCCAAAGTAAAATAAAAACCAGAATTAAAATAGGCCTTATTACAACCCAATTAAAAAGAAATACACAACAGTAAATAAACAAATCTAAAAACATAAGCAGTGTGTGGCCATCTCCGAGTCCCTCGCAGCACCGAACCACCTAATGTTGGGGATTACCTGCACAGTTAAAAACGAGGTGAGTTTATGAAAACTCAGTGTGTAATCCTCTTTCTAGAGTAACAGTTTTATACAGAAACATAAACAATCTGGGCCAGAGCCCTTTAACAGTAACAGTACAGTCCAGTTCAGAGCATATGTGGGCCAAAGCCCATTACAATATCATTTGGGTCACAAACCATAACAGAATCAATTGGGCCTAGCCCATCTCAGTTACAAAGCAGAATGTGTGAATGCATGGATGCATGCTATCCCATCCAACCCTACACTTGCCTCCGTCCAACCCTGCACTACCTGTAGGGAATAACTAACCCATGCCATCCCTACACTTACAATGTTAGCATCGGTTGCAGCACTAACCGAAATCGCAGCAAAGCTGCTAGTATATATACAGCTTTAAGCCTTTAGTAGTGGTATTATAATTGGCACAAGGCCACCGATAACTATAATAAGTTCGGCACATAGCCATCAGGGACGGTAATATAATCGGCACACAGCCATGGGTAAATATGATCGACACAGAGTCATCAATAAATATGATAGGCACATAGCCACAGGTAAATACGATTGGCACAAAGCCATAATCAAGATAGCACAGAGCCATATTTAGGCTGGCATAGAGCCATAAATAGATTAAGCGACAATAAGCCGTCCATCAGTCCACAGTCGTCTCGTGCGACCCGTACGACCTTAACAGACCAATACTGGATCCACAGTCGTCTCGTGCGACCCGTGCGATCCTATTAGAACAGTACTTCCTCCATATGAATGTCCCAATCCCATGTAATATGTTGTGTATGTCATGCTTAATCATCACACGTGTATACAAAATGGCCATGCTCAGTAATAATAATTTAAACGTATATTAAAAGCATATCAGTTTTTCAACTACAGTCAAGGCAGTTAAATCACAGTCATGCTATCACAGTCAAATCAGTCAAATTCATAGTCCAAGTTAGTCATTTACCCACAAGGGTAAAACAGTCATTTTACCCTACAAGGGTATTTCGGTAATTTTACAAATCGGGGGCATTTTAGTAATTTTACAAACTGGGGGTATTTTGGTAACTTTACAAACAAAGGGTATTTCGGTAAATTTAGAAGCTAGGGGTATTTCGATAATTTTATAAAATGGGGATATTTCGATAATTTATAATCTGGTGGTATTTCGATAATTTTACAAACTGAGGGTACTTCGATAATTTTACAAACTGGGGGTATTTCAGTAATTTTACAAACCGAGGATATTTCGGTAATTTACAATCTGGGGGTATTTTGGTAATTTTCAAACCAGGTGTATTTCGGTAATTTTACAAATCGAGAGTATTTCAGTAATTTTACAAACTGGGGGTCTTAACGACCCAACAGAAGGTCCACCGTCACCTCGAGTGACTTAAGTAACCTTAACAGACCTAACGATGTAAATGGGCCTAAGGCCCATACTCGGCCCTCACGCTCATGTGACCCATTTAGCCCAAATTAGCTACAGCTATGTGTACACCATAGCTTGGTTCATTAATAGTCACTTACAGCAGATTTTGTCCGTGTGGGGCCCACGAGCCCATTGGGCCAACACGGCCCATTTCGACCCAACGAAGCCCTTAACGGCCTATGCCATGCACATGACATGACAAGCCCAACTACTTCCCACCTAACAGTTAGATTTACACAAGCAGGCCCACAGGGTCCATTAGGCCTATTCAGCCCATCGAGGCCCAAGTCCATGAGAGAATGCGCCGATTATGAGAAGGGTGCGAATACACACATGTTTATGAGAATGCGCCGAAGTCCACGATCACCAACCTTGGCACATCCTGCATTGAGTCTTCCTCACCAACTCATCTGGTTCGCTTTATTTAAAGCTAGCTTCTCACCAATTCTCATGTTAGCTTCCCGATGTGGGATTACTTTCAACAATAAGGAAAATTCATCATTCTTATGACCACTTCAACCACAGAGTTCCAGTCCAACTCCACCTCCTACACAGCTCAAATAGCAAAATAAATACTCCACTGCGCATCCCAAGACTTGAACCTCAGACCTCACAGTTGCCCTTGCCACTCCACCATAGGCCTTTTCTGTGGTAAAAACGTCCACAATTAGCTTTAAGACATATGTGCCAGCGTCCAGATTCACTTAAGAGAAAAACCAAAATGAATTCTAAGAGCCAAGACTTGAACCCAGGCTCCCTTGCAACCTTAATGACACCACAACCACTAAACCACATGCTTCCTTGTATAATTTATTTAACACAATAATTTAAAAGGCCATCATCCAAGCATCCAGGGTTTTATTCACTTAATACCAAAATTTTTGCTAAAGCCCAAGTTTGATCCTAAGATTTCTCTAACACTTCTCAGTGCCATTAACCACCAAAGTAGACATTTAATTGTGTCATTCCCTTGCACAATTAAATACTTATATACAACCTCCTTACAGACCCATACTCAAGGCCCAATACTTCTAGGCCCAAATTTGGGGTGTTACAAACACTAGAGCTTCAGTCAACAACGCTTTCAGTTTCTCAAAACTCTATTGGCACTTCTCTATCCATTCGAACTTGACATCCTTTTGTAACAACTTCATCATTGGAGTGGTAATCATCGAAAATCCTTTAACAAATCATCTGTAATAACTGGCCAAGCCTAAAAAGCTTTTGACCTCTGTCACATTCTTCGGCGATTTTTAGTCAACAATGGCTAAAATCTTACTTGGGTAAACTCTAATACCGTCTCCAGAAACAATATGTCCTAAAAACCCAACTTCATGAAGCCAAAATTCATTTTTACTGAACTTGGCATGCAACTATTTGTCCCTCAAAGTCTGCAAAATAGTTCTCAAGTGCCCGGTATGCTCTGCCTCATCTCTTGAATAAATCAAAATATCATCGATGAACACCACAACAAATTTATCCAAATAAAGCCGAAATATTCTATTCATTAATCCATAAACACGGCAGGAGCATTTGTTAACCCAAATGGCATAATGAGGAATTTGTAATGGCCATACCTCATTCTAAAAACAGTCTTAGGCACATCTGATTCTTTAACCCGCAATTGATAGTAGCCGGACCTCAAGTCTATCTTTGAAAATACTGTGGCTCCCTTCAATTGATCAAATAGATCATCAATCCTTGGCAAAGGATACTTGTTCTTTATTGTCACCTTGTTGAGTTGTCGATAATCTATACATATTCTCATCGAACCATCTTTCTTTTTCACAAATAACAAAGGAGCACCCTGATAAACCATAATTTATACATATTTTTACCCCATGCTTTGCACATTTTATGGATGATTTTTCCTTAGAATTGGTGAATTCGATGCTCCTGATGCCCTAATTTCATGTTTTATACTTAGGTGAGCTTAGGAGAGTAAAAGGAACGAGAAATGGACCAAAAATAGAGAAAATGGGCCAATGTAAAAAATCAACACGGCCTGGACTTCCTCACACGGGCAGACCACACGACCGTGTCAATTTGGCAGAATCGAAGCACGAGTTACACGGGTAGACCACACTTCCGTGCTATCTTAATAGGCTTGACCACAGCCTAAAGTAATCGTACACGAGTGTGTTCATGGGCGTGTCCCTGTGGAGCCCAAGTTGAGTCTTATTCGAAAAAGGCTAATTTTGAGGGCTTTTAGGCATTCTAAAGCCTATAAATACACCTTAAAGGAGGAGAAAAGGAGACACACAGAGGGGGGAGCAAGGAATTGCTCAAGGAAAGCTGATTGATCCATCCCAGAAGCCGAATTCACCGTCAAGACTGAAGATCTCCCCTCAATTTCCCTTCAGGAGTTTTGGGTTTTTCTTTATGTTTTGTATTCATTATTCTTCTGAGATGTTTTCCTTTTTAGTTATGAACTAAATCCCCTAAATACCTAAGGGGGATGAAACCTAAGACGAATCTTGTTATTATTTTCTAAATTGTATGATAAATATTTGACTTGTTCTTAATTATCTGTTCTTAATTCTTATTTTGATATTCTAGGATATTGATTCAAGTTACGCTCTTATTCAGAGGAGGAATAGACCCTGTCTAAGAGTACAATTGTCATAATTAAGCGGAGTTGATTGTGCGCCTAGAGATAGGGTGACAAGATTTTTCCGGATTAGGGTGAAACCTAATAAGGGGATCCATAGATCGAGTTAATATAACCCTAAGAAGTTAATTAGAAAGAGATTTCAATTATTCAACCTAAGGTTAGACTTTGTTAGTCTCGAGAGAGATAATAATATAACTTAGGGATTTCTACGGATCAAGTCAAATGAATAAATCGTCCGATTCGGAGCCAGAATAACAAGTAAAGTCTAGGTGGATTCTTCCTTGGGTATTTTCTTAATTCAATCGTTTTCCAAAAGTAATCCCCCAATTCTATTTTCTGTGAATTCTTAGTTTAGTTATTTAGTTAGTTAAAACAAACCCCCTTATTATTAGGCTAGATAATAGAAAGACTGTCATTACTAGTACTTTTAGTTCCTTTGGGTTCGACAATCTGGTCTTGCTAAAAATATACTATTGTTCGATAGGTACACTTGCCTACATCTTGATAATAGTTAGTTTCAAGAATGATTAATTATAAATATTTAAAACCTGTCACAAAATAACACGACCACACCCCAAGGTGAGAAGCTCGGTCTCGTGAAACCCTTATCAGTTAACTCTGTAACTGAACCTTCAACTCTTTTAATTTTGTTGTGGCCATCCTATACAGGGCAATCAAAATAGGCGTAGTACCAGGAGTCAAATCAATGCCGAACTCTACTTCCCTAATAGAAGGTAACCCCAGTAATTCTTTTGAAAGCATATCTGAATATTCACATACTACCGGTATCAACTCAATCTTTAACTCAAACTCTTTAGTGTTTAGCACAAAGGCGAGGTAAGCTTCGTACCCCTTTCTTATACATCTCTGAGCAGATAAGGAAGAAATCACTACAGGCATGCCATTTAATTCATCTAGTTCGACCCGAAGAACATTACCAGTCTCACATTTCAGTTTGATAAACTTTCTTCCACAATTCACTACCATATCATGAGTGGTCAACCAATTCATACCAAGAATTACATCAAATTCATCGAACGGTAATAACATAAGATTAGCCGGGAAACAATGACCTCTAATCATTAAAGGGAAATTTTTACACACTTTATCAACTAACACATACTTGGCTAACGGGTTTGACACCTTTACTACTAATTCAGTAGGTTCAACAAACAAGTTCATACCCAACACCAACTTCATGTAAATATACGAATGGGTAGATCCCAGATCAATCAAAGCAACAACAGGAGTTTCATAGATAGAAAATGTACCCGTAATTACATCAGGTGTAACGCCCTGTACCCGAGACCGTCGCCGGAGTCGAGCATGAGGTGTTATTAAACTTAATTTCATCAATTAAACAGCTTAAACAATTTATTTTTAAAATTTCCAGACAAGCTGGCTAACTGCGTCACAGTCACTTAAAAATTCATATCTCGAGTTTCGAAACTCAAAATTAAGATATGTAAATTTTCCTTGAAACTAGACTTATATATCTATCTACTAACTTTTTCTAGAATTTTTGGTTGATCCAATTAGTATAGTTTATTAGTTAAAGTTTACCCTATTTCTGCATTCGACTGCTTTGACCTCTGTTCACTACGAACCACTTATCTCTTTGTACAGAACTCAAAAGACTATGACGTTTGTATATCTTAAAACTAAACTCAATAAGGAATATGTACATATAAAGTATAACTTATAATTATTTTTGTGCAATTTTTGGTGAATTTCCAAAGTAAGAACAGGGGATCCAGAAATTGCTCTGGCTCTGTTTCACAAAAATATAAATATCTTATACAATACAACTCTTTTACCTATTTTGTTTCTTCCACATGAAAATATATTCATTAGGATTCAATTACATATTTTATTCATCATCTAATTCTATTTATACTATTTTTAGTGATTTTTCAAATTCACGTCACTGCTGCTGTGTGATTCTGTTTTATAACCAATTTCACCATTTTATGGTTTTCCATGGACTAAGTAACACATTAAACATACATGACATCAAATATGATCTAGATTGGCCATTCCAATGGCTAATCATTTCCAAACCTTTTCTTACCAAACCATAACCATATCATAAGATTATTTACACAAAGTGGGTATAGTGCTATACATGCCACACTCAAAATATACAAGCCATTTTACCAATTTAGGTCTTCGGATAGTGTGAGCGAGCCTTCGACCTATCCCGATTCTCAAGCCGGCTTGTCAAAACTACAATGAAGGAAAAAGAATTAGTAAGCATAAATGCTTAGTAAGTTCACATGCAAATAGTAAGTAGCATAATCATGCAATTCCACATAAAAACATCATTTGCATAAACAACACCAAGACATTCATGTTACATTTGCATTTAATATCATGCTACGATTTCATCATACCTGTCAAATTTTCTAATTTACCACACTTACCTACATGCCACCTTCGTTTTAGGCATTCTCCTTATTCTCTTAAGATTCACCCGTTGAACACATCGGAATATAATTCGAATACACGGAAAGTTTGTACATAAGTGCCACATATGTAGACAAGCTACCATGTAACCCGCCCATAAGCGAACTCGGACTCAACTCAACGAGCTCGGGCGTTCGCATCCATAAGTGAACTCGGACTCAACTAAATGAGCTCGGATGCCTAGTTACATCTCACGAACTCGGACTCAACTCAACGAGTTCGGACATTTGCATCCATAAGTGAACTCGGACTCAACTCAATGAGTTCGGATGCCCAACCATCCTAGTGACATGTCACTTGTATTCTAATCTATTCCCAAGGTTCAAACGGGCTTTTTCCTCGATTACACATCTTTGCCGTCTTCCACGGAACATTGAAACCGATACTCGGTAGCAAATTGTAATTTACATATTATTCAATAATAACCATAAAGCATAATATTTCATGATATTAATCATCATATCACATAAATAACATTAAATTACTTAAAATGACAATTATGTTACTACATTTACACATGAACTTACCTCGATACAAAATATTAGCAATCAAGCCTATTCCTCGTAAACTTTGTTTTTCCTCGATCACGACTTGAATCTCATTTCTATTGATCTATAATGCCAAATTAATCTTATTTAATACATACATTCATCAAAACAGCCCCAACTACGAACTTTGGCAAAATTACCATTTTGCCCCTAAACTTTTGCAAAATTACACTTTTGCCCCTAGGCTCGGGAATTAAACTTCATCCCATTTTCTTATGTTTTATGACATGCTGATCATTTTTCCGTTCTATGGAAACATTAAATTCTCATTCTAACATGTACTTATAACTATTAGGTATTTTTACCGATTAAGCCCTTTTTCTCGTTTTCACTTAAAACCGAGTAGCACAAGTTGTCTAGCATAATTTAAAACCACATATTCTATCATAAAACACCAAAATACACAAATTTCACCTATGGGTATTTTTCCAAATATGAACCCTAGGTTGAATTATTGCTAGCATAAGCTAAATCGAGCTACCGGGATTCTAAAAACATAAAAATCATTAAAAACGGGGCTTGAAATTACTTACTATGAAGCTTGGAAGTTGAAGAAACCCTAGCTATGGAGAGAGAAAAATTCGGAAGCAACTATATGGAGAAGATGACTATTTTGTGTTATTTTTCTCATTTTATTTCATTTAATATACAAATGACCAAAATACCCTTAATACTTTTCTTTGAAAATTTTCATGTACAAGCCCATTTTTGTCCAAAATTTTAGAAATTGGTCAAATTGCTATTTAAGACCTCCTCATTAATATTCCAAAGTAATTTCATACTAAAAACTTCTAGAATGCAAGTTTTGCAAATTATTCGATTTAGTCCCTAATTTCAACTTAAGCAATTTATGCATAAAATTTTGTCACAAAATTTTCACACAATCATGCAATCATATTATAAACCTCAAAATAATTATAAAATAATTATTTCTATCTCGAATTTGTGGTCACAAAACTACTATTCTGATTAGGCCCTAATTCGGGATATTAAATCAGGAGACAAGGCCTCTTCGCGAGCGCGAATGGCATAGGTCCTCGTAGGTGCCCTGCCCTCGGGTCTCACAGTAGACTCTCTAGGTGCACCTTTACTACTCGTTCCACTACCCGAATTTCTCTGAGGTTTTCCCTTATTAGCAGTACTATCTGACCTTGGTCCTTGGAGATTTCTTCTTTTCTTCCTCTCGGGGCAGTCCCTAAAAAAGTGATCAGAGGAACCGCACTTAAAACAAGTTCTATCATTCCCTTGACACTCTCCAAAGTGGCGTCTCCTACATTGGGGACATCCTGATCTATCGGGTCGAGCATTCCCAATGCTAGCAATTGAGGTAGTCTGAGCTTTCAAAATCGTGTACTGTTTACTCCTATTCTTGCTCGAATACCAAGCAGAGGCAATAGATTGAGTAGTAAACTCTCTCGACTTATTACATGAAGATTGAAAAGATTTGCTCATTTGCCTCTTCTTCAAGTCTCAAGACACAAAATTAGCTTTCTGCTTTTTTTTTTGGCCAATTCTTTGGCCTTGCATGCTCTTTCGACCAAGACCACAAACTCTTTCAACTCGAGGATGCCAACCAACAATCGGATGTCTTCGTTCAACCCATCCACAAATCTTTTACACATGATGGCTTCGTAACTACTCATTCCCGAGCGTATTTGTTAAGCCTCACAAACTCACGCTCATACTCGGTAATTGTCATTTTTCTATGTTTCAACTCAAGGAACTCCTTCCTCTTATGATCCATAAACCTTTGACTGATATACTTCTTGCAAAATTCCTCTTGGAAGAACTCCCAAGTCACTTTCTCTCTCGGCACAACCGACAAGAGGGTATTCCACCACTGGTAAGCGGAATCTCTTAGAAGCGATACCATGCACTTCATGCACTCCTCTGGTGTGCATGACAACTCATCAAAGACTCGAATGGTGTTCTCGAGCCAAAACTTTGACCTTTTCAGATCATCATCAATGTTAGCTCGGAACTCTTTAGCTCCTTGCTTTCTAATTCAGTCAACCAGAGGCCTTTCCCTTCTCACCATCTCAACAACTTGGGGAGCTACAGGGGTAGGCTAAGGAATAGGAGGGGTGGGGGAAGTTGAACACCCGGGTTTGACCGAACAAACTCGGTGTACCAATTATTCATCATGTAGAGAAAGGCTTCTCTGCCTCCTTCTCCTCTACTAATCGTCTCGGGTCTACCATCAGGTGGCACTGCTCCTTCGGCGGGGCAAGCGCATTACTTTCTATATCATCGGCAACTGCTCGTTCAGGATCCATTTACTATATAAAACACAATTTCAATTGTCAAGAGTTGTCACACTATCATAATACATGTATGGCATGTATAGCTAGACTTCCATACTCGCTACGTAGTCATACAACTGACTAAATCGTAACTCTGATACCAATAAATATAACACCCCTTACCCGTGTCCAACGCCAGGACAAGATACGAGGCATTACCAGATTTGAACATACACTACTATGTAAATCGGGCCATAAAATTTCATTCAAAATTAAAATTTATTCAAGAACATGCATATCGTCCCTTATATAGGCCTACAAGGCCCAAAACATACATCGAGGGCGGTTCGGGACTAAGCCGTGAACCTTAAAATTTTTTTTAAAACAGAGTCACATGCCCATGTGGACACAAGGACACGCCAGTGTCCTTAGGCCGTGTAACTCTCTGTTGTTAATGTCAGCAAAAATATAATATCGCACGGCCAAGTCACATGCCTGTGTGCTAGGCCCTGTGGCAAATTTAATTTTCGCATTTAAGGTGCAGACTTTACACGGCCTGGGCACACTCCCATATCCTAAGGTTGTGTCCTCCACATGGCTGAGACACACAGCCGTGTCTCTGCCCGTGTGTTTACTACCATGCATACTAACTTGTAAAACTCGGGTGAAGGGGACACACGGCCGGACTACACGCCTATGGGGCTGACTGTGTGTCACACATGGCCTAGACACATGCCCATGTGTCTACTCGTGTGGACAACTTTGAGGCTATTTTTCAACCCTCTTGTCACCCTTAACAACCCCAGCATACACTCATATGCCAATGGTGGTTGACATGGCATAAAAGGGTTACTTAGACATCCATGGCTTTCACTCATGCATAATAAATTCATATCAAGTTTACCTAATTGGGACTCATTGACTTATTAAGTTCATTTAATACATTTCTTTACCTTATTAATATAGTAACCATACCAATTGGCATCATTTATCCATCAAACATAAATTCCACATTTTATCAACCATTTGGCACACACCACGAAAGTAATAACACATCTCATTCATGTAATAATATTTAGGGATTTCAACCCAATAATCAATATGAGCCATTTTTCATGGCCATATACAAAATGGAATAATACACCAAAAGGAGACATCACTTTGGCTAACAAATATGACACATATAACAAAATACTTAGTCCCCTATACATGCCATACTTAAATGTAGTAACTAATTATACCCCAAAAGACTCTGACGTCCACGATCCCCAAGCTAGCTTGACGATGCTCAAATAAAAGGGAAAGGAGAGAAGGGTAAGCATAGGGCTTTGTAAGTTGCATGTAAAAAAATATCAACATAAATCAAGATATTCATGGACTAAACATATTATCAATTATCACCACAATATCACACTACACACATGAACGTAGTCAAAGTTGACATTAAATGTCATTAAACATCAAGCTTATCTTACTCCTTTCTACTCATGCTAAATTTACCATCATGAATCGAGTTCAATACTCATGAGGTTTACGTGCATACCTGTACTGTACATTCTTACTCATATCACTCCATTTCTTAACCCAACATCTTGAATGGTCCATTGAACCACCAGAATACTAAAGGACACTCGGGATTGTCATACACCAACTAAAGTACCAATGCCATGTCCCCAACATGGTCTTACATGAATCCACATATCATCGTCGATGCCATGTTCCAGACATGGTCTTACACTAGCACACATATCATTGCTGATGCCATGTCCTAGACATGGTCTTATATTGGCACACATATCATCGCTGATGCATGTCCCAGACATGGTCTTACACTGGCACACATATCATCGCTGACGCTATGTCCCAGACATGGTCTTATACTGGCACACATATCATCGCTGATGCCATGTCCTAAACATGCCCTTACACTGGCACACATATCATCGCTGATGCCATGTCCCAGAAACGGTCTTACATAGGCACATATAGCACAGTGTCACGACATACAAGTCCTAAGTAATCCTTTGGGTCACCCGGGCTTTTGAGACACGAGGCTATCACTAAACTTCCATTAGTTCATCACAAGTCAATTTTATTAAAGCATACATATATGTATCATATAATGTCAAATATTAAATACGTAATATTAGTATTGTTGAATTACTTACACACAACTTACCTCCGTGCAAAATATGGCAAATTTACGATTTAGTCCACAATCTTCCCTTTTCTCGGTCAAGGTCTATCCCTCGTCCCTCTTGATCTATAATAGCACATTTAACTTATTTAATACACGCATTATTCATTTCAGTCCAAAAATCACGATATGGAAAATTATAATTTTGCCCCTAAAATTGTACAAAATTACAAAATTACCCCTAGGCATGTAAAAAGAAAAGTACTCGTTTTTCTCATTATTCAAACCTAGCCAAATTATTTTCCCTCTTATACCATCCTACATTTTTCATTTATTCACACATTTACACAGTTTCTACAACTTTTACAATTAGGTCCTTTTTATCAATTTCACTAAAAACCACTTAGTAAAAGTTATTTATCACACCTCAAACCTACATATTCTTCCATTAGAAATCAAAGCACAAGCATTTCATTCATGTGTATGTTTTTTAACATGAACCCTAGCTCAAATTAAAGGTAGAAATAGCTAAATCGAGCTATAAGGATTTAAAAAATATGAAGAACATTAAAAACGGGGCTAGAATGCACTTACTTTGAGCGTGAAAGATGAAAGAAACCCTAGCTATGGATTCTTGTGAAATTCAACCAAGGACGATGAAGATGGACACACATTTTGTCTATTTTTACCTTTTAATTTTTTATTAGCCAATGGACCAAAATGCCCTTCCATTATAACTTTGATATTTTATCCCTCCTATGTCCATTTTTGTCCATAATGACATATAATGGTCTAATTGCCAAATAAGGACTTCAAATTTCAAATCTCATCACAATTAAGCCCTTAAATCAACTTGAACACATGTTTTTCACTTATTGCAATTTAGTTCTAATAACTCAATTGGACACTTTATCGGTAAATTTTCTCATCGATATTTTCACACAGGCATGCATATATATCATGGACCTCATAACATCCATAAAATGATTATTTCTATCTTGAATTTATGGTCTCAAAATCACTGTTCCGACTAAGCTCTGATTCGGGATGTTACATAAAGTCCTAAGAGACTTTAAAACATGCATAGAAGTAGTTTGGGACTAAACCGGTAACATTTGCAAAGTTTGAGAAACTTAGAAAAATTTTCAACATTAAAGGGTCACACGCCCGTGTGAACAGGCCGTGTGCCTCTCACGGTCACCAAACACGCTCGTGTCACAGGCCGTGTGAAAACAGGGCATACATACTGAATTGTGCCACACGGTCGAGGACACGCCCGTTTGCCATGGCCAAGGGAAAACTGGAGGGGTTACTGACTTGGGTCTCATGCCCGACTACACGCCCATGTGCCAGCCTGTGTGCCACACACGGCCAGTAGACACGTCCATGTGTCTAGGCCGTGTCAAACCTATAGGGTATACTGAATTAATTCCAAAGGGTACCTAGGGTACACACGACCGTGTAGCATGACCGTGTGTCGCACACGACTGAGACACACGCCTGTATCCCTGCCCGTGTGGACAAAAATAGGTCATTTGGAAAGCCAATTTGCCACCCTTTTCTCGTGCACACAAAATAACCAAATTGGTACCATTTCAACACATATATAGGCAGCCAAAACATGCCAATTCATCATTTACAAAACATACCATAATATACCTTCCTCAAGCATTAATACACCAACTTACAACTATCCAAAATAGCCAACTCATAACCATACCAAAATAAGCCAACATATAAGGCATTATATACATCACATATATATTTCTTACCAAACACAATTCAAGCCAACTTAAATGGCCATACACACCAACATTTACAAGCCAAATCACATGGCTAAAATCATAACTGAAAACATACCAATATGACACTAGCATATACATGTCATATACCATATATACAAAACTCTCAAAACTAACAATGAGATGATCGATAGTATGATAACTTTTCTCGACAATTCCCGAACAACAATCTATAAAATAGGGAAAGAACACACAAAGTAAGCTTCAAAAGCTTAGTAAGCCATATACAAATAAAGTCAACACATGGATATTTGCATATCAATTCAAATATGATAAACATAGCTAATCACATTCCAATTTACAAAGCTTTCTCATTGGACATATATTCAATGACTTAATCAAGTTCATCAAATACTTTCCCTTTTTAATACTCGTATAAATTTCGTATGTACCTGAGTCACTTAGCTCATTCACATAATCTTTCTCGACTTGACTTTGCCCATTGAAATGTTTGGAATCATTAAGGGTACTCAGAAATCACATAAGCTCGTACAATGCCATATCCCAGATATGGTCTTATATGTTATTATATATCGATGCCACTGTCCCAGACAGGGTCTTACACGAAATCAATTAACGATGCCAATGTCCTAGACATGGTCTTACACGTAGTATCAATACAATTCCAATGTCCTAGACATGGTCTTACATGTAATCACATCTCGATAACCTAATGTCATGACATTCGTATCTTATTTTATTTCTAAGGTTTCTACGAGACTTTCTGATATCGTAACTCTATCGATTCTTGCTCGTAAGGGCTCGTTCAACATTTATAACATTTCCATGACAAGTAAACACATGTAATTCAATTTAAAGACATTTATTTGCATATGAACTTACCTTGTAGTCGGAATAGAGGAACCAGATCGACTATTCTCTAACTTTTGATTTCCCTAGATTTAAATCCAATTTCTTTCGTTCTTAATCTTAATCAAATATTCAAGCTGCTAAAACCCTAAACACATTCAAGCTTTCTTTTCTTCTTCAAATTCGGTGTAAAAAAGATGATAATGGACTAATTTCATGTTTGTTTTATTTTAATTATACATTAATTCTATTATTACCATTTTAACCTTTATTTAAAACATTATAATCCACAAAATTCAAGACCATTTATGTCCATCTCCACTAACCATGGTCTAATTACAACATAAGGACCTTTCATTTAATAAGCCATGGCAATTAAACACTTTTAACTTATAGCATGCTACTTTTGCATTTTACGCGATTAAGTCTTTTTTTCTCAAATTGAGCTATTACATGATAAAATTAGCTCACAAAATTTTCACACATACATATTCACATGCTATAAACACCAAAGATAATATGAAAATAATTTTTCAATTTCAGATTTGTGGTCCTGAAACTACTATTCCTATTTAGCTAAAATCGGGTTGTTACAACTCTCCCCTTTAAGGATTTTCGTCCCCAAAAATCTTACCAGCGAATAGGTTTGGATATTGCTTTCTCATAGCATCCCCGGGTTCCCACGTAACTTCTTCAACCCCATGTCGATGCCATAATACTTTCACTAACGCTATTCTTTAATTTCTCAACTCTTTGATCTCATGAGCTAGAATTTGGATCAGTTCTTCATTGTACGATAAATCTGACTGAATCTAAACTTCAGTCGGGGAAATAACATGTGAAGGGTTGGATTGGTATCGTCGAAGCATCGGTAAATGAAATACATTATGAATCTTTTCTAACTTAGATGGCAATGCTAGCCGATAAGCAACTGGTCTGACTCGCTCGATAATTTCATACAGCTCGATGAATCTTGGACTGTAACACCACTTACCTATGTCTGACATCGGGACAGGATACGAGACATTACCAGACTTAAATATACACATACATGTAAAATTGGGCCATAAAAATTCAACCAATTTAAAAAAAATCAAACACATGCATGTCATCCCTTATACGGGCCTACGAGGCCTAAGACATACATCGGGGTTTGTTCAGGACTAAACCGTGAACTTTCAAAAAAACTTTGGGCAACTTAACAATTTTTCTTGTTTTGGAGAGTCACACACCCGTGGGTGTAGGCCGTGTGTTCACACACTCCCGTGTGGCATGGACACACCCGTGCCCTCAACTCGTGTAACTTTTTGACTATGTCGTCATCATCAAAATAAGGTCACACGGCCATATCACACGCCCGTGTGTCCAGACCGTGTGGTACATTAAAAATAAATGAATTTTTCACAAAAAGGTGCAAACTTTAAACTGGCAGAGCACACGCCCGTATGCGTAGGCCGTGTCTCTCACACGGCCAAGACACACGCCTGTGTCTTAGCCCATATGTTTAGTACTGGGCATACTAACTTGTAAAACTAGTGTACAAGGGACACACGACTATACAATACGCCCGTGGGGTGGAGCGTGTGTCACACACGGCCTAAACACATGCCCGTGTGTCTACCCGTATGGACAATTTGAAGGCTATTTTCTAAGCCAATTGCCACCCTCACTCATCCACACTCTCAAACATGTTTCATAGCATGCAACATAGCATATTTAAACACTCAATACCCAATTCCATGGAATTTTCATGTCTTCAAAATATCATCCTAATGCATATTCAATTAGTTATGCCATTTAGAAGCATTCCACACCAATTTCATTCATAATCAAATTTGTTATCCAAATTCCATAATACATATTCATGACCATGATCATCTTAAATCATTAAGTAAATTCTTATCTCCTAGCATCTATTCCATGCCTCATCATTCACTCACCAAGCAATAACATATCACATCATCAAGGCATTAGCACATGCATGCATGGGTAATTAGATTACAACCCAATGGTCAAATATAAGCCATATCACATGGCCATTACAAAATGAATCATCAATATTAGAGGCCTTTACAACTTGGCCAAATTTGCATGACACATATCACAAAATAACCAAGTTCCCTATACATGCCATACTCAAGTTATCAAATTCACTATACCCAATATTCTTTTGATAGTGTAATCGAATACTCCGACAGCTTCCGATCCCCGAGCTAGCTTGGCAAAACTACAAAGGATGGAAAGGAAAGGGGGTAAGCATTAAAGCTTAGTAAGTCCACATACAAATAATACTCAATGATAGTAAGCAATTATCATACAAAGACATAATAACTTAACCATAAAAAATCACTCATCATTCAAGAATTTTGACGTATTTATCAAGTGTTCATATATATATATACTTTCTCATCACAAATCATCCTTTATCAAGGCATTGCTTGATAGTTTAGCGTACATACCTGTACTTACCCGTAATATATCATATGACCATACCTTTTTTAACATGCTCTCATTGGGACTTTCATCACCTCATCCATTGCATTACCCGTTGAACACTCAGAATATTATTGGATACATGAAAAACTTGCACATAAGTGCCACATATATATTCGTAGCCAAAGCTACCTCATAACATGTAACGCTCACTAAGACTTACAGGCCTGCTTATATAAGCTATCGGTCAAGGTGTAACTACACGGGCTGCTCACACAAGCTGTCAGGTATCTGAACCACTCAGGACTACCTAGCCACCAGTAGGACACATAAGACCAATACCCGAAACCAAATCGTGTGCCTCGTACATCATGAACTTAGACCACTCAATGTGTTCAGAGGTCACACATATATATCACGAACCCAGACCGCTCAATGAATTTGGATTTCTTAATTCCTAGTGACATGTCATTTGTATCTTAGACTATTTCTAAGGTTCAAACGGGGTTTTCCTCACTTGTCTACGACAACTTTGTCGTTCTTGCTCGTTATGTCATATGTAACGGCCATAATATCATTTATGCTTTCATAGCAACCAATAAGCATCACATAATATCAAAACATTAAAAACATGCTACAACACCACATTATTTGCATATGAACTTACCTCGGTATAAAATGATGATAATCGAGCCTATTCTTCGAAAACTTTATTCTTTCCTCGATCAAGACTCGTATCACGTTTTTCTTTATCTATAATGCCAAATTTAACTTGTTTAATAATCACATTGTCCAAATCAATCCATAATTCATGCTTTAATGAAATTACCTTTTTTTACCCCTAACTTTTCACTTATTTACGATTTAGTCCCTAGGCTCATAAAATGAAATGCATGCATTTTCTTTGTTACCTAAGCCTAGTCAAATTTTCCTTATAACAGACCATATTTTCATCAAAAATAGATTTTTATCACTTATTTTACACCTTTTTCAATTGAGTCCTTTTTAGTGGTTTTCATGAAAAATCACCTAGTAAAAGATGTTTATCACACACCAAACTCTCATATTCCTCCATAAATCATCAAAATACATGCATGTCACACATGGGTAAATTTTCATGCATAAACCCTAATTTAAAATAAGGGTGGAAATAGGTAAATCAAGCTATGAGGACTTTAAAAATGTAAAGAAGATTAAAAAGGGGCATGGGAGCACTTACAATCAAGCTTGAAAGTTGAACAAAACCCTAGCTATGGTGTCTTGAGAATTTCAGCCAAGCATGGAGAAGATGAGCACATTTTTGCTTTGATTTTCCCTTTTTCTTCTTTTAATTAACAAATGACCAAAATGCCCTTAGGGTTTTTCTTTCAAATTTTTCCTATGCATGCCCATTTTTGTCCAAAATTTTAAAATTTGGTCAAATTGCTAATTAGGACCTTCTAATTTATAATCTAAAGCAATTTCATGCTAAAGCTTCTAGAACACAAGTTTTGCATCTTATTCAATTTGGTTCCTAAAGTTCAGTTGGACGTTTTATGCATGGAATTTCTTCATGAAATTTTCACACAAGCATGTACTCATATCATGGACCTCATAATAACCATAAAATAATTATTTCTATCTCAAATTTGTGGTCTTGAAACCACTGTTCCGACTAGGCCCTAATTCGGGATGTTATATGGACTCAATTTGCCTTTACGACCAAATCGAAGTATTTTCTTCCACAGAGATACTTTCAAAAACACTTTATCCCCGATCTGAAACTCAATATCCTTCCATTTCAAATCTGTGTAAGATTTCTGTCAATCTGACGCTGCTTTCAAGCTATCACGAATTACTTTCACTTTTTCTTTGACATCCCGAATGAGGGCCTAGTTGAAACAGTGGTTTCAAGACAACAAACCTGAGATAGAAATAATTATTTTATAATTCTTATGAGGTTTATGTTATGAATGCATGCTTGTGTGAAAGTTTCATGAAGAAATTCTGTGCATAAAATGTCTAATTGCATTTTAGGGACCAAATTGAATAAGAGACAAAACTTGCATTCTAGAAGCTTTAAGCATGAAATTGCTTTAGATTATGAATTAGAGGGTCCTAATTAGAAATTTGACCAATTTTTATAATTTTTGACAAAAATGGGCATGCATAGGAAAAATTGGAAAGAAAAACCCTAGGGGCATTTTGGTGATTTGGTAATAAAAAGAATAAAAAGGGAAAAATCAAGTGAAAATGTTGTCCATCTTCCTCCTTAACTAGCGAAAATACCAAGACTCCATAGCTAGGGTTTTTTTTAACATTTCGAAGCTTAATAGTAAGTGTTTCCCTAGCTCATTTTTAATGTTCTTTGTATTTTTGAAGTCCTAGTAACATGATATATCCATTTCTAGCTATATTTTAAGCTAAGGTTTATGTTTGAAAAATTACCCATGTGTAATATGCATGTGTTTTGTTGATTAATGGAGGAATATGAATGTTTAAGACATGGTAAACATCTTTTGCTATGTGATTTTTAGTGAAAATGGCTAAAAAGGGACTAACTTGTAAAGTTTATAAAATGGGTTGAGAGATGTATGATATAATGGGAAATATGGGTTGCTATGAGCATGTTATGAGTTCAGCTAGGCTTGATAACAATGAAAATGTATGCATTTCATTTTTACGAGCCTAAAGACTAAATCGTAAATAAGTAAAAAGTTAGGGGTAAAAGGGTAATTGTACCAAAGCATAAGTTATGGATTGATTTGAAGAATGTGATTAATAAATGAGTTAAATTTGGCATTATAGATCAAGAAAGACGTGAATCGGGTCTTAATCGAGGGGTAAAAAAAATATACGACGATTAGACTCGATTATTATCATTTTGTATCGAGGTAAGTGTAACAACTCTCACCCGTATCCAGCACCAGGACAGGGTTCGAGGCGTTACCGGACTTAAACTCTCACTACATACAAAACTGGCTCACCAAATTTTGCCCAAAATTTAAAACTTCTTGAACACATACATATCGTCCCTTATACAGGCCTTTGAGACCTAAAGCATACATTGGGACGGGTCGGGACAAAACCGAAAACATTCGATAGATTCTGGGCAACTTAATAAATTTTCTTGCCTTAGAGAGTCACACACCCGTGTGGGTAGGGCCGTTTGGTCACACACGTCTATGTAGCTTGGGACACGCCCGCTCCCTCAGCCCCTATGACTCTTTGTTTATGACATTAGCATGCATTTAGGGGCACACAGCCAAGACACACACCCGTGTGTCTAGCCCGTGCACTATTTTGACTTAAAATTTTAAGTGCAGGGGACGTACGACCATACCACACACCCATGGGGGCAAGCAGTGTGTCACACAGGGCCTAGACCCGCGCTCGTGTATCTACCCGTGTGGACCTTGTTAGGTTATTTTCCAAGCCTTTGATCACTCTCTATCAACCAATCATACTTATAGATTACTTTAATACATGCTAAGGCTAAATCATACACTTATACAAAACTTTGATGAACCTAATTGCATGTAAACCTCATATCATTGGTTTTATACATGCTAGGTTAATTCCCATCTTGTATTTAAGGGTTTCCATGTCTCATTGACACATTTAAGATTGGCTCATTCTTATAACTCATTGGCAATTATAACCAAGCCATCACATATGAACATAAACATGCATAGATTTGTAGGTCATAGCCTACTTCAAAATGAGCCAATTTCCAATGGCCATATATAAAAAGATATGTATATCTTTACATACCTTCATCTTGGCAAATCAAATGACACATATAAAAAAATACTCCAAAAGCCCTATACATGCCATTGAACAAAATAAATGTGCCTATATACCAAAGCTGGGCTAGTTGATAGTATATGGACTCTCCAATTGTCTTCCAATCTTTGCGAGTCCTCGAGCTCTGTAAGATAGGAAAAAGAGACGGGTAAGCATTTACATGCTTAGTAAGCCCGAATAATTGGGAAGTAAACTTACCGATTAATTAGCATAAAACCATATTAGACAATAGAATCAACAAGCATGGAAATGGTATCCCTATCACATGCCCTCAAACAGCAAGTTAGTCTCAATAATAATGCACCATGTAATTTGTCTTAGATGAGCTTATCATTCATCATTTCATAGATATACATCATATTAATCCCGTTGAGTTTTTAGGAAATCTCGGTGAAATATCCACTTACCGTCAATTCATAAGAATGATCATTTCATGTATGCACTCCCGCGAACCTCACATTTTACGGCAGGATTACCAGTCCAAGTTAAATCCCCCATAATATAAACTCATAAGGTGATGTCGGGATTACCAGTCTAGGCTAAATCCCTTATAGCGAAAAACACCCTCAGTGAGATCGGATCTGAATTGCCAGTCCAGGCTAAATTTAGACCCTAATCGGATTACCCGTCTGGGCTAAATCCTTAATGCACATATATTCTTCAGAAGGCTCGATCATTCAAGGAACACCCGTTCGGGCTAGATCCTTTCTATATTTGAGATCAATGGATTACCCGTCTGGTCTAAATCCTTTCTGCAACACATGCAGGATCTCACTATCACATACAACATGGTTCATCCATCGAACTTCCTTTCCAAACTCAACCGGGACATTTTTCAACATGTCATTTTTAGAGATACATTTCATGTAATTTCATGCCATTTTCAAATGCAATGTCATACATTCATAAGTCATGGAATTAGGCATAATATGAGTTTACTTAAGCTATTCGAACTTACCTGGTACTCGTCTCGGTATCGTATTTCAGTTATCCTAAAACTTTTTGTTTTCCTCGATTGACCTTCGAAATTTGTTCCTCAGGGTCTATAACAATAAAGATAAATTATTAACATCTCACATTATACTTTTCGAGTCTAAATTTCACCCCGTTCCAAATGACCGTTTTGCCCCTAGCCTTTCATATTTTTACAATTTAGTCCCTAGGCTCGTATAATGAAATGCATGCAATTTCTACATTACCCAAGCCTAGCCGAATGTTTTTCCCTCTTATGGTAGCCCACATTTCTACCACACATTTTACACCTTTTTTGCAAAAATGTCTATTTTAGGGGTTTTTCATGAAAATCACCTAGGAAAAGATGATTAACACACATCTAACTTTGATATTCCTCCATAAAACATCAAAATACAAGTAACTCATGCATGGGTAAATTTCTAAACATGAACCCTAGCACGAAATATGGGTAGAAATAGAGAGAGTAAGCTACCGGGATTTCAAAAATACAAAAAACATTAAAAACGGGGATTGGGAGCACGTACTATTGAGCTTGAAAAGCTTAGAAACCCTAGCTATGGAGAACTCTAAAGTTTCGGCAGCAACAAGAAGGAAATGAGCTGATTTTTGGCTTATTTTTCCCATTTTATTTCATTAAAATGCCAAATGACCAAATTGCCCTTAAGCCCTTTACTTAAGATTTCATCCATACAAGCCCATTTTTGTCCAAAAACTTAGAAATTGGGCACATTGCTCTACAAGACCTTCTAATTTATAATCTAAAGTAATTTCATACAAATTGCTTCTAGAATCCAAGTTTTGAAATTTATTCAATTTGGTCTTTATTTTCCAATTGGACACCTTACTCAAAGAATTTCTTCATGAAACTTTAACACATGCATATTCTCATATTCTAGACCTCAAAATAATCATAAAATAAATATTTTGATGTCAGATTTGTGGTCCCAAAACTGCATTCCGACTAGGCCCTATTTCGGGATGTTATAGTAAGTACATATATAAATAATGTGACAATATGATATGTTTTAACGCATTGATATTGCATGGTTACCATTATGTCATTTTTGTATATGTTATGTTTATCGATGACATTGCAAACATGAGAAAATTTATGGATGTTATTCCGACACGACGAGCAAGTATGACGAAGAAGTTAGTGCATGAGTAAAAGAATCTCGTTTGAACCTAAGGAATACTTTAGGATACAAGTGACATGTCACTAGGAGATTAATAAGTCTGAACTTGTTGAGTGGTCCAAGTTCGTGATGTATATGATATTTGAGCTTGATGAGCGGTTCGAGTTTGTGAAAGATGTGGTTAATCCGAACTTGTTGAACGGTCCAAGTTCGCGAGATATGTAGCATCTGAGCTCGTTGAGTGATTCGAGTTCATTATAAATGCGAGCATCCGAGCTCGTTGAGTCGTCTGAGTTCAAAATGGATGTGACACATGTTATTGGGTTTTACCCATGTTTATACAACATTCAGGTGCAAGTTTTCGTGGATCCCATGGTATTCCAAGAGTTTAACAGGAAATCTAATGAGAAGTTTGGCAATTGATATAAAGAACAATATGATGAAAGCCTCAAGTGGGCCAGGTAAAGTTATTTAAGATGTTACGAGTATGTACAAGTATGTACATTATTCTCATATGTAATGCCTTACTAAAGGATGACATGTGATAAGAAAGTGAATTCATATGTGTATATGTGATTACCAAATAAATAAGCTAAAAAGGTTTGAATGATGAGAAATTGTGAATATGCTCCTATGATTTTGCATGATGGTACAAGTTTCTATTGCATATTATTTGAATGTGGACTTACTAAGCTTAAATGTAACACCCATGTTAAACTTCTTGTAATTACATTGAATATGATAATAATTCAAGTAATAATAACACAATGAAAACCTTATTGCAATCTGGTCTGGAACATACTTAAAAAGAAGTAAAAACTTAAATGCTTGAAATAAAAAAAAAAAAAACCCAAGTCCAAATCATCTTGCTAGTTGGCCACCCAGAGTCTTTCCAAACATCTAACCTTCTACTGAGCATCACCTGAAAATAAAATAAAAGAGGAGGTGAGTTTTCGCAAACTCAGTGTGTACAACCCTCGACAAGAACAAGCATTCAAAAAAAAACAACATCATTCATCAATCATGCAATGCAATCCCATCCAAATTATCCATCAACTACACACCAGCTCCGTCCCCCGTCACACCATGTGGGGATATAAATATCGACCCACCCAACCACACACCATGGTAGCCCGATTGTGGAACTACCTTCATTTACATATTGGGCTTTAAAAGCCATCGGTAGATCCACGATTGTCAAGCAACCATGCGATCCTCATATACTTCCTCCGTTCCATAATTCCCAACCCATATGCAACCTAAGCAGAATATCATATACTAGGCCCAAAACCCCTTACAGAGCCCAATCAAATTCATATACTTGGATCTGGCCTATTAAGCCCAATCATATCCATATGGCCTATTAGGCCCAAATCACCTGTATATGGCCCATTAGGCCCAAATCACATTTATATGGCCCGTTAGGCCCAATCACATTCATATTCATGCTCACATACAAAAATTTCTATCACATAGCATCAATACTCAGTTTTTACCTATTATGGGCCCATTTAGCCCATTCTGGCCCATATGGCCAAATCACAACCCAAGTCCATGGAATCGTCCGTGGACCTCAAGTAACCTATCGGTTTCCCCCTTACGAGTGTTCGCGCACTTGCAAGACTATCATAGCCAAAATTTTGGCTTTTCGGCATTTCGGCTTTTTGACTTTTTGGCTTTTGCCGATTCATTATGCATGTGCAGTGTATGTACACACCTGGTAAGCAAGCGTGATGTGATCTCCTTAGCCCAAACCTTGAGCCCAGTCCTTAATCGTTTTTTCCTTGATCATGTATTTCCTAGATCTGCACAAATCTTAACTATTAAAACCTGAATAATAGGTGACTCGTATCTAACACAAGTCTCCTTACCATAACTATGACCATTCGGCCACCTTAGCCAATGGGAGAAGATTACTTACCAAAACCGTAACACCTTAAGGAGCAATTCGGTAGATAGCTAAAAACCAAGATCCGATACTAATTCCCTACTAAAGTTGATTAGAAAGAGTGAGGGACAATAATCGATACTAAACAAAGAAAAATCGATTGGAAGAGCAACACTTACACTAGATTCGGTCAAAAAGTATTCGACCCTTAGAAGATTCAATTTTTCGGCTTTCCAAACTAAGTATGGTGAATAAGGTTTATTTGGTACAGATTAAAAAAGAAGAGTAGTAGAAGAAATTGGCAAAAAAGATTGTGTAGAGGAGAATAGAAATCGGCAGAAAGAAAAGAAAGTAAAATAGAGGGTTTTCGGCTTTTTGGATCTTGAAGGGAAAAGGTTTTCTGGCACAAAGTGAAAGGAAATTCATCATTAACTTTTCAACCCTCCCGTTTGGCACCTATTTATAGCCCTATAGCCGAATTCTTCAAGCCCAAGTTCCCAATTCAGCTCCACTTACTCCTCACTTCTCATCTCATCGTTTTCCTCCCTGATAACCCCTTGGTCCTTTCCTTAATTTTCTCTTTTGAACAATCCCCTTGGAGTCCATCTTCACGCCACTTATGTCCTTCTAGAAGGCCAAAATTAAATTCTAAAAATACTAAGCTAGGATTCGAACCTTGGACCCCCCTTACTAGCTACTAACGCCACCTCACTACACCTTATGTGGCGTCACTTAGTCACTCCACCACAGGCTCTTTTTGCGTCCAATTGTTTCTTCATTTATTCAAAAGCCCACCTACTTGTCAGCCCTGATTCTTTTAATAATTAAATTATAATTTCTTCTACCCTTTAATTCAAACTCAATCTTAGCTAAGGCCTGCTAAAATTACCGCTTGGATAAGAATATTAAACACAATTTTCATCAAAATCAAAAATAAAGAAAATTCAGGATTTCAGAATTTTTGGATTTCAGGATTTTTGGATTTCAGGATTTTTGAGTTCAGGATTTTTGGGGCGTTGCAAAGTATGTAGAGATTGTCCTTTGATGATTGGAGGCCACTATTTTCTGGCCAACTTGATGTTGTTGCCGTTTAATGAATTCGATGTAATTCTTGGGATGAATTAGCTGACCTCCCATAGAGTTGTAGTAGACTCTGGAAGAAAAGTAATTGAGTTAAGATGTGAAAATGGGAATGTTCTTCGAGTTGGACCAGATGAGTCAGAAAATCCGCCTATAGTAATATCGTCATTGACTGTTGAGAAATATTTGAAAAAAAAGTATGAGGCTTATTTAGCTTTTGTGCTGAATACTCAAGAGTCAGAGTTAAAGATTGAATCAGTGTCAGTAGTCTATGAGTTCACAAACGTGCTTCTGGAGGAATTACCTGGATTACCTCTAGTGAGAGAAGTTGAGTTTGAAATTGAATTGGTTCCTGGTACGACACCTATCTCGATCACTCCGTATAGGATGGCTCTGATGGAGCTGAAAGAGTTGAAAGCATAGTTGCAAAATCTGACAGACAAAGGCTTTGTGAGACCGAGCTGTTCTCCGTAAGGTGCTCCGGTACTCTTTGTAAAGAAAAAAGATGGGTCGATAAGATTATGCATCGACTATAGGCAGCTCAACAAAGTAATAGTAAAGAACAAATACCCTTTACCAAGGATCGATGATTTGCTTGATCAGTTGAAGGGAGCTACTGTGTTTTCTAAGATCAATCTGAGGTCTGGTTATTATCAGTTAAGGGTTAAAGAGCGAGATGTGCCGAAGATTGCATTTCAGACAAGATATAGGCATTATGAGTTTCTTGTCATGCCATTTGGTTTGACTAATGCCCCAGCGATGTTTATGGATTTGATGAACTGCATATTCAGACCATATTTGGATAAATTTGTTTTTATTTTTATCGATGATATACTGATCTATTCGCGTAATGACGGTGAGCATGCAGAGCATCTGAGGGTTGTGTTACAAACCTTGAGTGACAAATGATTATACGCCAAGTTCAGTAAGAGTGAATTTTGGCTTAAAGAGGTTGGGTTTCTAGGACATATTGTGTCCGGTGACAGAATCCGAGTTGATTCAAATAAGGTCTCTGCTATTATGGAATAGAAACCGCAGAGGAATGTAACAGAGGTCTGAAGCTTTTTGGGTTTGGCCGGATCCTACAGACGGTTTGTAAAAGGATTTTCTATAATAGCTACTCCGATGACTAGGCTGCTGCAAAAAGACGTCAAGTTTGAATGGACGGAAAAATGTCAGCAAAGTTTTAAGAGATTAAAGGCTTTATTAACGAAAGCTCCAGTGTTAGTGCAACCAGAGTCAGGCAAGGAGTTTGTGATTTTTAGCGACGCCTCCTTAAATGGTTTAAGGTGTGTACTCATGTAAGAAGGCAAGGTTATAGCCTACGCCTGGAGACAGCTAAAATCACACGAGAGAAATTATCTGACCCATGATTTGGAGCTAGCGGCTGTAGTGTTCGCGATGATGATTTGGAGGCACCATTTGTATGGATAGAAATGTCAAGTATTCACCGACCATAAGAGCTTAAAGTACTTGATGACTCAAAAAGAGTTGAATTTGAGTCAACACCGATGGTTAGAGCTGTTAAAAGATTATGAATTAATTATCGACTACCATCTGGGAAAGGCGAATGTAGTCACCAACCCCTTGAGTAGGAAGTTGTTGTTTGCCTTACAAGCCTTGAATACTCAGTTGACTATAACTAATGATGGTTCAATTCTAGCCGAGTTGAGAGCTAGATCGACCTTTCTTCAAGAGATTCGAGAAGCTTAGAAAGGTGATGAGGAATTGCAAGCTAAGAAATTCAGTGTGAGTTAGAAATTAAATTAGATTTTCACATTAGTACCGATGGATGTTTAATGTTCAAAGATAGGGTTTGTGTACCCAAAGACAATAAACTTATTCAAAAGATTCTGAGTGAGGCACATGGTGGTTGTTTATCCGTTCACCAGGGTAGTGCGAAAATATACAACGACCTTAAGAAAATATATTGGTGGTCGAGTATGAAAAGAGACATTTCTGAGTTCGTTTCTAAGTGCCTAGTGTGTCAGCAAGTAAAGGCTGAACATCAAGTGCCTTCGGGTTTACTTCAGCCTATTATGGTCCCTGAGTGGAAATGGGATCGTATCACTATGGACTTCGTGACCAGTTTTCTAGTAACCCCGAAAAAGAAAGATGCAGTATGGGTTATTGTCGACAGGCTAACTAAGTCAACACATTTCGTACTAGTGCGTATCGACTACTCCCTCGAGAAATTAGTCGACTTATATATTTCTGAGATTGTGAGACTTCATGGAGTGCTATTGTCGATTGCGTCAGATAGAGATCCGAGGTTTACCTTAAGGCTTTGGAAAAAGTTACAAGATGCTTTGGGAAAAAAGTTGAGTTTCAGCACGGCATTTCATTCGCATATTGATAGACAGACGGAAAGAGTGATACATATCTTAGAGGATATGTTAAGATGTTGTGTTCTCAAATTTCAAGGAAGTTGGGAAAAATACTTACCATTAGTTGAATTTGCCTACAACAACAACTATCAGTCGAGTCTGAAAATGGTGCCTTATGAGGCCTTGTATGGACGAAGGTGTCGAACCCCCTTATATTGGACTGAGCTCAAAGAAAATTAAATTCACGGGGTCAATTTGGTTAAAGAGGCTGAGGAGAAAGTTAAAGTGATTCGTGACTGCCTGAGAGCCACCTAGGATAGAAAGAAATCCTACGCAGATTTGAGACGGAAGGAAATTAAGTTTGAAGTCAGTGATAAAGTATTTTTGAAAGTTTCTCCATGGAGGGAAGTCCTCAAATTTGGCAAAAGGGGCAAGTTGAGTCCTCGTTTCATAGGACCTTATGAGGTTACCGAAAGAGTAGGGCCTGTTGCATATTGTTTGGATTTGTCACTAGAGTTAGAAAAGATTCATGATGTGTTTCATGTTTCCATGTTATGCCAGTACAGATCAGAACCTTCGCATGTAATTGCTCCAACTGAAGTTGAGATTCTTCCGGATATGACTTATGGTGAGGAGCCGGTCAAGATTTTGTCTCGAGAGGTCAAACAGTTAAGAAATAAGGATATACCACTTGTGAAGGTTTTGTGGCATAGACATGGGGTCGAGGAAGCCACATGGGTATCTGAGGAGTCTCTAAAAGAGTAGTATCCGAACTTATTCACCGATAAGATTTTTGAGGACGAAAATCCCTAAAAGAGGAGAAATGTAACTGCCCGATTTAGGGCCTAGTCAGAACAGTGGTCTCGGGACCACAAATTTGAAGTTGGAAAATTATTATTATTATTATTATTATTATTATTATTATTATAAGGTTATAGTATGATTACATTAGTGCATGAAAAACATTTGGTGAGTATATTTTAATGTTTGTGAGCCCGAATGCGAAAAATGACTAAATCGTATAAAAAGAAAAAGTTACATTTTAGTACCCAAATGTGTTAAATAACAAGAGAATTAAAATTAGAGGTATTCAAAGGGTAACTAGACCCTTTTTAGAGTGCTTGGCCGGCCATAGAGTTAAAGGGGGACAACATTTTTGTGTTTGGTTTGTTAGGTGACTTATTTGGACTAAAATAAAGAAAAAAATGATACCATCTTCTCCCCATTTCTTTCTCCACCGAAAATATCAGCAAAAGAGGGGTTTTTGAAGCTTTGAAATTTCAGCAATATATCACCTCAACAAGTAAGTGATTTCCATGTCCTTTGTTGGTGATTTTTACATTTTTGAGACCCTTGAAGCACGAGCTTTCAATTGAGGGGTCTATTTTGAAAAATTATTAAGAGTTTAGAGTTTTTCCATGAATGGATTTATGATAGTTGCTGAGTTTTTATGGAAGAATATGAGTCCTAGTTGTGTTATAAACAACTTTTGTGAAAGGTGTTAGTATGAAAACACCTAAAAGAGCTATTATGCATAAGTTGTAAAATAGTTGATAAATATGTGAAATAGTGAGAATTTGAAGTTGATATACGTGTAAAAAGGGGTCGGATAGGCCTAAAATAAGAGAAAAATCAATAAAAATAATTTTCGAGCATAGGGGTAAATTGGTCATTTTGTCAAAGTCTAGGGGCAAAATTATCATTTTACCAAAGACCTGAATTTTGGATTGCTTAATTTTGTTTAGTGACTAAATGAGTACATTTTCCTACTATAGATCAAGACTTACCAAATTTGAACCTAGACCGGAGGAAAGCCAAGCAAATCGACTAAACTGACCAGTCAAGTACATTTTGTAATCCGAGGTAAGTTGTATGTAAGTAATACAACTAAATTGTTAATGCATGTATTTAAGTTTTCATTGAGTTGATATAGCTTGAATTGCTAGATTGTGAACTGAGAATGCATATTAATAACTGAGATAGTAGAAAAATCCCATTGAAACCCTAGAAAATAAATCGGATATTCAGGCCATGACATTTGGGTTATTTATGTGCTAGTGTAAGACCATGTCTGGGACATGGCATTGACATTGAGACAAGTGATAGTGTAAGACATGTCTGGGACATGTATTGGCCTTGATGATGATAGCCAGTGTAAGACATGTCTGGGACATGCATCAGCACGTATATACGAGAGTTAGTGTAAGACCATGTTTGGGACATGGCATCAGCCTCGAAGATGATAGCCAGTGTAAGACCATGTCTAGAACATGGCATCGGCAACTTATCCCATGTTTGAGGCTTATAGAATATCCAGTAGTATTCCAAAAGGCTCAACCTTAAAGTTAAGAAAGTGAGTTAATAAGGAAAGCATAATAAAGTTGTGAGTGGTACAGGTACCTATTTGGTATGGAAGAGTAATGAGCTCAATATAGAAATTGTGACTTGAGTAGATAGTAATGAGTAAGTCAAGTTTATGCTTACCTTTGAACTATGAGTATGATGACTAATGGTGAAATTGTTGTTGTATATTTATTTATATGCAACTTACTAAGCTTTATGCTTACTCTCTTTCCTTTCCCTTTTCTTTCAGTGCCACTTAATTGGCTTAAGGATCCCTTGAAGTCAGAGATATCGATCACACTATCAGCCATAATACTCGGTATAGTAGGATTTATATTTCTGATTATGGCATGTATAGGACTAGACCTTATTATTTTGTGTCTTTGAGAATTGGCCAAATGTGTTGGTTTGGAATAGACTCCACACTTTACATTAAGCCTTGAATGAGGATAACATTTATTTTGAGTCTATAATAGATGCATCTTCATGGTTAAATGAATATCTATCATGCTTGATTTGGTATTGGTTGGTATTGACATGAAAATAGGCATATTAGGGTGGCAATGAGGCTTGGTAAATAGCCTCATATTGTCCACATGGGTAGACACACGGGCATGTGTCTAGGCTGTGTGTGACACACGGACAGCCCCATGGGTGTGTGAGAAGGTCGTGTGTCCCCTGCAGTTAGAAATTTCAAGTCAGAATGTATGGTAATGGTCACACGGACAGAGACACGGCCGTGTGTCTCAGCCGTGTAGAAGGGCACGGCCTAGTACATGGGCTTGTACCACAGTCGTGTGATGCTGACGTTAGAAATAGAATACCCAGGTTTTTCCACACGGGCTGCGCCACTAGGATGTTATGGCCATGTAAAAGGACACGGGCGTGTGCCTAGGTCGTGTGAAATCTGTACTTGTTTCATGAAAAATTGTGGAATTAACTTGGCCGCACGGGTACGGGACACGGGCATGTCTCTAGCATACTGGCGTATGCCATATACCCACACGGGTGTGTGGACCCTTAAAGCATGAAATTCTTTGAGTTTTTCTTGAGTGCTCAGTTTGGCCCCGAACCACCTTGAATGTATGTTTTGAGCCCCGTAAGCCCTATTAAGGGACAAATTGTATATGAAATAACAATTTTTAAATTGATTAAAATTTTATGGCCCGATTTCCTAATATTGGTTGAGTTTAAGTTCAGTAGCACCTCAAACCCTGTTCCAGCGTTAGATACGGGTGAAGGGTGTTACAATATATCTAGTTTGGATGAACACGACGATAAATCAATACTATTTGCCACAAAGTGCATGATTTAAACTAGCCTCAGCTATATGAGGCACTAAGTGTGTGATACTGACTTAACTATGGTTAATTGAGATGGCACAAAGTGTGCAGAATCGTTCTTGCTTCGGGTAACCTTTATAGCAACCAGTGTGCGGATGTTTAAAGTACGAATAATTTACGGATAGTCTTAAAATATTTAAACAAGAGGTGAGAATGAAAGTGAGTAAGTACGAGAAGATTCAAGTATGTACGATATCTAAGTGGTAGATTATATTATGTAAGTGAAGTTCATTCAATTGGTATGAACATATGGATTATGTTGGTATAGATTTGATAGATGATTTGAGAATGTGTAAATACTTATGTATTGATGTTTTATGTTTTATATACTGTGAATGATTTTAGTACGAGCTTACTAAGCTTTTGAAAGCTTACTTTATGTGTGTTTGCATTATTTTATAGATTTTGAAGCTATTGCAAGCTCGGGGATCATCAAGGGTCATCATCATACTATCGAACCTCATTTTGGTATTTTAAAATTGTAGATTTAAAAGTATGGCATTTATAGGCTAGTAGTTGTGGGATTATATTTTGTGATGTATATATTTAGCCATATGATTTGGCTAGTTTATGTTTGAACTTATAGTTTGATAATGGTATATAAAATGTGATGTCAATTTTCAATTTGGTTATGAATTGGTTGATGAATTTAGATTGGAATTGTTGTTAATATTATAGTATGATTTGTGTATGGTTTGAGTTAGAAATTGGCTGAAATTGTTTTGTAAATTTGCTTGATTTGGTGCTTGTAGGTTTGACCCAATTTGGGGTGGCAAATTTGCTATTCAAATAGCCTATTTTTGTCCACACAAGAAGAGACATAAGCATGTGTCTCAGCCGTGTGCGACACACGGTCATGCTGTACGGTCGTGTGTCCCCTGGGGTATCCTATAATATTAAGTCAGGCTCGAACACAGCCAAGGCACACAGGCACGTGGCTAGCCATGTGAACTAAGTCAGTGTTGACCATGGCCAAGACACACGGGTGTGTCTTATAGCCGTGTGAACTAGTCTGTAGCTATACCCTGTTTTGACACGGCTTAGACACACGAGCATGTCTAAGACCATGCAAGGCACTCGGCTTGTTCACACGGGCGTGTGACCTTTTAAAAGGTGAAAACTTTTATAAGTTCTGAAACTTTCATATGTTATTGAATTGATCCTGAAAGAATATTTTAGACTTCGTACGATCGTTTAAATTTCAAGTCGAATATGAATGAATTATGTTTATTGAAATGAAAGGATGTTGGATATTTTAAGGTTCTAATCTGTGTTATGAGTCCGCTAATACCTCTTAACCTATTCCGGCGATGGTTACGGGATAGGGGTGTTACATTTTATTGGTATCAGAGTTATGGTTTAGTTTGTAACGCCCCAAAAATTTTGAAATCAAGAATTTTCTTTTTTCGATTCTGATAAAAAAATGTGCTAGGTATTTTTGATTAAGTAGGTAATAGTAGGTCTTGGTTAAGGTTTAAGCTCAAACTTAGGGGAAAATAAAATTATGCATTAATAATTAAAAGGACCTTGTTGGCAGGTAGTTGGACTTTTAAATAAAGATAGGGGAAATTGGCATCAAAAAGCCTTGTGGAGGAGTGCCTAAGTGACGCCACTCAGAATGTAGAGAGGTGGTGTTAGTGGCTAGCAAAGAGATCCAAGGTTCGAATCGTAGCTTAGTATTTTTAGAAGTTTAATGTTGGCCTTCTAGAAGATTGGAAGCGGCGTGAAGATGGACTCCAAGAGGAATGTTCAGAAGAGAAATTTGAGGAAAGGATCAAGGGGTTATCAGGGAGAAAAACGAGAAGATGAGAAGGGGGAAGTGATGGAGCCGAATAAGGAATTGAGAGTCAGGCAATTCGACTATAGGGGCTATAAATAGGTGCTGAATGCAAGGCTACTAGACTAATGCTGAAATCTCTTTCGCTTTGTTATCGGAAACCCTTTTCTCTTCAAGATCCAAAAAGTTGAAAACCTTTGCTTCTTTCTTTCTTTTCTTGTGCTGATTTTCTATTCTTCTTCAACACTTCATCTTTAATCTATTCCAAATAAACCCTATTCACCATACTAAGCTTGAAAGTCGAATCTCCCAAGGGCCGAATAGTCTTTGGCCGAATACTCTTGGTGCAATTACTACTCCTTCTACTTCGGTCAAATCTAGTGTAATTGTTGTTCTTCCAATCGATTTTGCTAAGAATCTATTACGTTTTTCTTTTCTCACTCTTTCTAATCAACTGTGGTAGGGAATTAGTATCGGATCTCAGATCTTAGCTCTCTGCCAAAATTGCTCCTTAGGTGTTTGCGATTTTGGTAAGTATTCCTCTTCCATTGGCTAAGGTGGCAGAATGTTCATAGTTAAGGTAAGGGGACTTGTGTTGGATACAAGTCACCAATTAATCTGGTTTTAATAATTAAGATAGGTGCAGATCTAGGAGTTGATAATGGTTAGTGATTTAAGATTGGGCTATTATATTTATCGCGCAAGGTAAGGTTAAGGTGAGGTTTCGATTTTAGTAAAGATATGTATTAAGCATGTGATTAATTGAAGGGTGATATCGTTTGTAGGTTGGTGACTAAGGGAATCATTTGTACATACACTGCACACACACAATGAATCGGGAAAAGCTGAAATGCCGAAAAGTTGAAAATCTGAAATGCTGAAAAGCCAAGAGTTGGGCTACGATAGTCTTGCGAGTGCGTGAACACTTGTGAGGAGGATATCGATAGGTTGTCTAAGGCCCATGGGAGATTCCATGGACTTGGGCTGTAATTTGGCCAACCGGACCAGAATAGGCTTATTAGGCCTGATGGGCTATTGGGCCCACAATAGGCAAAATTGATATTTGATGCTATGTGATAGAAAATTCGTATGTGAGCATGCCTATAAATGTGATTTGGTCCTAATGGGCCATATACAGGTGATTTGGGCCTAATAGGCCATGTGAATATGATTGGGCCTAGTGGGCCATATGCAGGTATGTGAATTTGACTAGGCTTTGTAAAGGGGTTTTGGGCCTAGTATATGATGACTACATAAAACTTAATTAATTTATTGCGACTGTGGACAAGTCAAAGGCTTAAGGTGTGGCAACGGGTATATGTATGTCTAGGATTGGATCTAGGGAGAGCTTGGTACTAAAGCGGTCTTAATGACTCAGCTCCTCTTCTCTGGAATCCTATTTGGTGCATAGTATTCATTCATCTTAGCTCACAGGATTTGTTAACAGGCCAAGGTAAGTGAAAACTGTAAAGAAAGAGAAAATTATCGAAATGCCCCTAACGAAAAAAATGACCAATATACCCCTAGGTGTTGAATGTAAGTTTTATATATGTGACATGCATACATATGATGTTCTGCTTAGATTGCATATGGGTTGGGAATTATGGAACGGAGGAAGTATATGAGCATCGCATGGTTGCTTGACAATCGTGGATCCACCGATGGCTTTCAAGCCCAATGTGTAAATGAAGGTAGTTGCGCAACCGGGCTACCATGGATGTGTCGGTTGGGTGGGTCGATATTTATATCCTCACATGATGTGTCGGGGACGGAGCTGGTGTATAGCAGATGGATTATCGAGATGGAATTACTCTGCATTGCATTGCATGTTTGATGTATGGTGATTGATGAATGCTTGTTACTTGTCGAGGGTTGTACACACTGAGTTTGTGAAAACTCACCCCCTCTTTTATTTTATTTTCAGGTGATGCTCAGTAGAAGGTTTGATGTTTTGAAGGACTCTGGGTGGCCAGTTAGCAAGACAAATTGGACTTGTTTTTCTTTTTAAGGTAGATAAGTTTCTATTTTATTCACTACTTTTCAAATCAGATTGTAATAGGGCTTCCATTTCGTTATTACTTGGATTGTTATTTTTATACGATGTAATTATGAGAAGTTGAACATGATTTCTTAAACTATAGTATGTTTTTCTACGTTTCTGCAACTAAGTTTTGCAACGACAGGTTTTCATAAAATCATATGTTTTAAACAAATGGTTGAAAGGAGTTTTTTTTTGTTAATTAAGGATTCATTTATTTTAAGAAGGGTTTTCAATAAAAACACGGTTTTCGCTAAAACACTTCAATGTGATGCGCCAAATTCAGCCATACCGTCCAGATCGGGCTCGAAGTGTTACATTTAGTGCTATCAGAGCCCAAGTTACAAAACTGGGGCTGTGAAGTGGGCCTTATTATTTTTTGGTTTCTTTTTCTATTTAAAAAAGAAACATATATTTTGGATCACAATGTTTTGGGAAAAGGAAAATCTTGCTGAGCGGCACACCGAGCCTCCAACGTCAAACCAAGTAAGTTCTTCTGTTCTTAAGCTTGTTTAAATTGTTATACAGTAGACAGATAGATGGCAACTTTAGATGATTTTGTTAGAATGGAACTGGAGCCCGTAGGACTTGAAAACTGTAGAGATTTTCGAAAATAATCTTCTCTTTAAATATTTCCATAAAACATCAGTTTAATTATTAAACTAACTAAAACTTCATAGAAATTTCTAATCCAGATAATACGCGAATCAACGATGAGTACTAGAAGAGGTACAAGAGGCCGTGCCCGAGGCCGCGGAAGTATTAGGGCTGAATCGTCGGCATCAGGCCATATGCCCGATGTTGGAGTAGAAGAGGCTTCGGCCTCACCTGTGGCTGGGAATGGACCGTATGATCGGGCCGTAGGAGAAGATGCATTGTCGCAGGCAATGCTAAGGATTTTGGAAAGGGTTGCTGGGCCCAATAATGGACTGGAAATCAAGGGTCCATTCCGGAGCGAATTCACTCGAATAGGGCTGAGATCTTTAAGGGCGTGGCTGGCGTGGCTCTTAACGTGGCGGAATATTGGTTGGAGGCCACTGAAAAGATAATGGAGGACTTAGACTGCTCACCTGAACAAAAGCTGAAAGGGGTAGTGTCACTGCTTAGGGAAGAAGCCTACCAGTGGTGGTTGACGGTGAAAGAGGGCACCCAACCGGAGAGGGTCACTTGAGAGTTTTTCAAAGCTACATTCCAAGGGAAGTATGTGGGTGCAAGCTATGTGGATGCTAGAAAGAAGGAGTTCCTGAACTTGACCCAAGGAAACAAATCGGTGGCGGAGTATGAAGGGGAGTTTCTATGCCTTAGTAGGTATGTAAGAGTAATAGTGGCAACGGAATATGAGCATTACGTTAGGTTTGAGGATGGACTTAGAGATAGCCTTAAGGTATTGATAGCTCCACAAAGGGAGTGAGTTTTCTCAGAATTGGTGGAGAAAGTAAAGATAGCGGATGAGGTAAAGTGCACTGAGTGCTTAAATCGGGAGAAAAAGAGGGCTAAGAATAAGAGGGAGGCTGAGACTCTAGGTGTTGGACAGAGGCCTAGGGCTAGGGCCAGAAATAATTGGCCAATTAGAGCAGGGCCCCTGCTGCTAATCTAGGGGTGCCACCTTGTGTTGATTGTGGGAGAAGCCATAGAGGCGAGTGTTGGAAGAGGATGGGAGCTTGTTTTGCTTGTGGGTCTAAGGAGCATAGGATCAAGGATTGCCCCCGATTGTTGGGTTGAATGCCAGCCATGGGCCAAGATGGTGCTCAGCCACCAAGGGGTGGTCAGCTGCCGCCAAGGGGTCGTGGGCAGGCTAAGGGCGGTAATGGCAATGGGCGTGGACATGGAGCACCAGGCGAAAATACAGGTCCTACTGAGGTGAGACAGCCAACTTTGGTTTATGCTGCTCGTCACCGAGAAGATGGGGATGCCTCAGATGTGATAACGGGTATGTTCTTTATATATGAGTTACCTTACACAGCATTGATTGATATTGGATCGATGCATTCATATGTTGCATACAATATGACTGAATCTTTGGGTGATATGCTTGAAATTACTACGAATGAGATGACTGTGATCAGTCTGTTAGGGCAGTCAGTAGGAGTGAATAAGTTGTTTAGAGAGGTACCCTTAGTAGTCCAAGGAGTTATCTTTTCAGCAGATTTGATGAAGCTGTCGTTTAGTGAGTTCGATTTAATCTTAGGTATGGATTGGCTGGTGAAGCACTGAGCCACTTTGGATTGCGCTGCAAAGCGAGTGGTGTTAAGAACGGTGGAGGATATGGAAGTAGTGGTGATTGGTGAATGCCGAAATTACCTGTTGAATGTGATATTACCTGTTGGATGTGATTTCGGCGTTGAAGGTTGAAAAGTTAGTATGAAAAGGATGCGAAGCCTATTTGGATTATATTAGTAATACAGGTACTAAGAGCTTTGCGGTTAGGGAGTTGAGAACAGTTAGGGAATTTCTGGATGTCTTTCGTGAGAAGCTGCCTGGGTTGCCACCTAGCAGGGAAGTAGAATTTGGAATCGAGTTGTTACTTGGGATGGCTCTGATGTCTATCGCTCCTTATCGGATGGCACCAAAGGAGTTGGTGGAACTTAAGGCACAGGTTCAGGAGTTGTTGGTTTGAGGATTCATATGACCAAGTGTGTCTCCATGGGGAGCACCGGTGTTATTCGTAAAGAAGAAGGATGAAACCTTGCGAATGTGCATTGACTATCGACAGTTGAACAAGTTAACTGTTAAAAACAAGTACCCCTATCGAAAATCGATGATCTTTTTGATCAGTTTAGGGGAGCTTCTGTTTTCTTGAAAATTGACCTGCGTTCAGGATATCACCAATTGAGGGTTAAAGAGGCAGATGTTCATAAGAAAACTCTCAGAACTCGTTATGGGCACTACGAGTTCTTGGTGATACCATTCAGGCTGACTAACGTACTTGGCGCTTTTAATGGATCTCATGAATCAGGTTTTCCATCCCTATTTGGATGGGTTCATGGTAGTCTTTATAGATGACATTTTGGTGTACTCAAAAGATGAGGATGAGCATGATGCACACTTAAGGATTGTGTTGCGAACTTTGAGGGAGAAGCAGCTGTATGCCAAATTCAGTAAATGTGAATTCTGGCTAAGGGAGGTTACTTTTCTAGGACATGCGGTGTCAGTCGAGGGATTAAGGTGGTTCCCCAAAAAATTAAAGCGGTGTTAGACTGGAAAGCACCCAAGTCGGTATCGAAAATCTAAAGTTTTCTGGGCTTGGCAAGATATTATAGGGGGTTTATTGAGGGCTTTTCAGTAATTGCTACACCCTTAACTAAGTTGTTGAGGAAGGGGGTACCGTTTGTTTGGACAGACAAGCAGTAAGAGAGTTTTGGAAAACTTAAGAAGGTTTTAACTGAGGCTCTTGTGTTGATTCAACCAATGTCTGGGAAGGAGTTTACAGTTTATAGTGACGTGTCGACTATGGGCTTGGGAAGTGTATTAATACAAGAAAGAAAAGGTGGTTGCATATGTGTCACGTCAACTTAAGACTCACGAGGTGAATTATCCAACCCATGATTTGGAGCTAGCTGTGGTGGTTTTCGCTCTAAAAATATGGAGGCATTCTTTATACCAGGAGAAGTGCATAATTTATTCGGACCATAAGAGTTTGAAATACCTCCTTACCCAAAAGGAGCGTAACCTTAGGCAACGTAGGTGGATGGAATTGTTGAAGGATTATGATTGTACGATTGAATACCACCCCGACAAAGCGAATGTGGTAGCCGACGCATTGATTCATAGGGTTAAGTCAGACTTGAGGCCTATGCTCGACCGTTTAAGCTTGTTGGATAATGGTAGGTTGTTAGCTGAGCTTCAGGTAAAGTCGGTGTGGGTCGAGCAGATAAGGAGTAAGCAACTAGTGGATGAGACCTTAGGTGCTCGTTTTAGACAAGTAGAGAATGGGGAGACATCAGACTTTGGGATAAATAGTGAAGGAGTGTTGTGTTTCTGTGGAAGAATGTGTATACCAAAAGACGATAATCTAAGGTAGTCCATTCTACGGGAAGCACATAGCGGTCTCTACGCAATGCATCCTGGCGGAAACAAGATGTATCCGAATTTGTGTGAGCTTTATTGGTGGCCTGGACTTAAGCTCGAGGTTATGGAGTTTGTAAACAAATGCTTGGTTTGTCAAAAGGTGAAGGCGGAACATCAGTTGCCTTTAAGATTGCTTCAGCCAATAAGGATTCCACTCTGGAAGTGGAAAGGATCACTATGGACTTTGTTGGTGGGCTACCCTTGACACCTACTAAGAAAGACTCGATATGGGAGATAGTGGATCGGTTAACCAAGTCTGCTCATTTTGTACCGGTTCGCACCGATTACTCATTACAAAAGCTGGCTAGGTTGTATGTGGTGGAGATTGTAAGATTACATGGAGTGCCAGTATCCATAATATCGGATAGGGACCCACGTTTCACTTTGCGATTTTGGAACAAGCTGCATGAGGCATTGGGTACTAGGTTGAACTTCAATATGGCATTCCACCCTCAAACTGATGGACAGTCGGAAAGGGTGATCCAAGTTTTAGAAGATATGTTAAGGGGATGTGTGATTGAGTTCCGAGGTAGCTGGGAGGACTATTTACCGTTAGCTGAATTCACGTAAAATAATAGCTATTAAGCAAGCATTGGGATGGCTCCATATGAAGCACTGTATTGGCGAAGGTGTCGAACTCCAACATGTTGGACGGATTTGGGTGAACGGAAATTTTATGGGCCATGAGTTAGTAACCGATACCAAGGATAAGGTAAAATTGATTCGGGATCAATTAAAGGAGGCCTCGGATAGGCAAAAGTCGTATGCTGACCTTAAGCGTCGAGAAATAGAGTATGCAGTGGGAGACTTAGTTTTTCTAAAGGTCTCTCTGTGGAAGAAAGTGCTAAGGTTTGGACAAAAGGGTAAGCTAAGCCCAAGGTTCATTGGGCCATATCGGGTTGTAAAGCGGATTGGGCCAGTCGCTTTCCAGTTGGAGTTAGCTCCTGAACTAAGCCAAATTCACAACGTGTTCCATGTTTCCATGCTAAGGTGGTATCGCTCGGATCCTTCACATGTCGTGGCGATTGAAGAAATCGAGGTCAGGCCAGACCTAACTTTCGAGGAAGAGCCCATGCAAATAATTGGTCGAGATGTCAAAGAATTGAGAAAGAAGTCTGTTCCATTAGTCAAAGTGCTTTGGCAGAATCACAAGCCCGAGGAGGCTACTTGGAAACCTGAGGAAGTGATGCGACGTCAATATCCTCAACTGTTTGAATCAGGTAAAATTTTGAGGATAAAATTTTTTTAGGGGCTAGAGTTGTAACGCCTCAAAAATCCCAAAATCCCAAATTTTTTTTTAGTTCTGATAAAAAAATGTGCTAGGTATTTTCGGTTAAGTAGGTAATAGTAGGTCTTGGCTAAGGTTTAAGTTCGAACTTAGGGGAAAAGAAAATTATGCGTTAATAATTAAAAGGACCTTGTTGGAAAGTAGTTGGACTTTTAAATATAGGGGAAATTGGCATCAAAAAGCCTTGTGGAGGAGTGGCTAAGTGATGCCACTTAGAGTGTACGGAGGTGGCGTTAGTGGCTAGCAAGGAGATCGAAGGTTCGAATCGTAGCTTAGTAGTTTTAGAATTTTAATTTTGGCCTTCTAGAAGATTGGAAGTGGCGTGAAGATGGACTCCAAGGGGAGTGTTCAGAAGAGAAATTTGAGAAAGGATCAAAGGGTTATCAGGAAGAAAAACAAGGAGATGAGAAGGGGGAAGTGATGGAGCCGAATGGGGAATTGAAGGTCAGGAAATTCGACTATAAGGGCTATAAATAGGTGCCAAATGCAAGGTTGCCAGACTAATGCTGAAATCTCTCTCACTTTGTTATCGAAAACCCTTTCCTCTTCAAGATCCAAAAAGCCGAAAACCTTTACTTCTTTCTTTCTTTTCTTGTGCCGATTTTTTATTCTTCTTATACTCTTCTTCTTTAATCTGTGCCAAATAAACCTTATTCACCATACTAAGCTTGAAAGCTGAATCTCCCAAGGGTCGAATACTCTTGGTGCAATTACTACTCCTTCTACTTCGGCCAAATCTAGTGTAAGTGTTGTTCTCCCAATTGGTATTGCTAAGACTCTATTACACTGTTCTTTTCTCACTCTTTCTAATCAACTATGGTAGGGAATTAGTATCGGATCTCAAATCTTAGCTCTCTGTCGAAATTGCTCCTTAGGTGTTTACGATTTTGGTAAGTATTCCTCTTCCATTGGCTAAGGTGGCCGAATGTTCATAGTTAAGGTAAGGGGACTTGTGTTGGATACGAGTCACCAATTATTCTGGTTTTAATAGTTAAGATTGGTGCAGATCTAGGAGTTGATCGTGGTTAGTGATTTAAAATGGGGCTATTATATTTATCGCGCAAGGTAAGGTTAAGGCGAGGTTTCGGTTTTAGTAAAGATATGTATTAAGCATGTGATTAATTAAAGGGTGATATCGTTTGCAGGTTGGTGACTAAGGGAATCGCAGCACGTTTGCTTACCAGGTGTGTACATACACTGCACACACACAATGAATCGGTAAAAATCGAAATGTCGAAAAGCCAAAAATTTGAAATGCCGAAAAGCTAAGATTTGGGATACGGTAGTCTTGCGAGTGGCCGAACACTCGTGAGGAGGAAACTAATAGGTTGTCTGAGGCCCATCGGTGATTCCATGGACTTGGGCTGTGATTTGGCCAACCGGGCCAGAATAGGCTTAATGAGCCTGATGGGCTGTTGGGCCAATAATAGGCAAAATTGATATTTGATGCTATGTGATGGAAAATTCATATGTGAGCATGCCTAGAAATGTGATTTGGGCCTAATAGGCCATGTGAATATGATTGGGCCTAGTGGGCCATATACAGGTATGTGAATTTGACTAGGCTTTGTAAAGGGGTTTTGAGCCTAGTATATGATGACTACATAAAACTTAATTAATTTTTTGCGACCGTGGACAAGTCAAAGGGTTAAGGTGTGGCAACAGATATATGCATGTCTAGGATTGGATCTAGGGAGAGCTTGGTACTTAAGCGGTCTTAATGACTCACCTCCTCTTCTCTGGAATCCTACCTGGTGCATAGTATTCGTTCATCTTAGCTCACGGGATTTGTTAATGGGCTAAGGTAAGTGAAAACCGTAAAGAAATGGAAAATTATCGAAATGCCCCTAAGGGCAAAAATGACCAAAATACCCCCAGGTGTTGAATATAAGTTTTATGGATGTGACATGCATACATATGATGTTCTGCTTAGGTTGCATATGGGTTGGGAATTATGGAACGGAGGAAGTATATGAGGATCGCATGGTTGCTTGACAATTGTAGATCCACCAACAGCTTTCAAGCCCAAATGTAAATGAAGGTACTTCTGAAACTGGGCTACCATGGATGTGTCGGTTGGGTGGGTTGATATTTATATCCCCACATGATGTGTCAGGGGATGGAGCTGGTATGTAGCGGATGAATTATCGGGATGGAATTGCTCTGCATTGCATTGCATGTTTGATGTATGGTGATTGATGAATGCTTGTTACTTGTCGAGGGTTGTACACACTGAGTTTGCAAAAACTCACCCCCTCCCCCCCTCCGTTTATTTTATTTTCAGGTGATGCTCAGTAAAAGGTTCGATGTTTGGAGGGACTTTGGGTGGCTAGCTAGCAAGACAATTTGGACTTGTTTTTCTTTTTAAGGCATATAAGTTTCTATTTTATTCAGTACTTTTCAAATCAGATTGTAATAGGGCTTCCATTTCGTTTTTACTTGGATTGTTATTTTTATGCGATGTAATTATGAGAAGTTGAACATGGTTTCTTAAACTATAGTATGTTTTTCTACGTTTCTGCAACTATGTTTTGCAGCGACATGTTTTCATAAAATCATATGTTTTAAACAAGTGGTTGAAAGGAGTTTTTTTTTGTTAATAAAGGTTTCATTTATATTAAGAAGGTTTTTCAATGAAAGTATGGTTTTTGCTAAAACACTTCAATATGATGTGCTAGATTCGACCATAATGTCCGAGCCGGGTTTAGGGTGTTACATAGTCAGTTCAAGGACTACCATAGCATTTGTAAGTCTAGTTATATATGCCATAATTATTAACTGCGATAGTGTGATGAATGCTGACATTGAAATGTGCTTTTATATAGCAAATGGATCCTAAAAGAGCCATAGTAGATGATGTTGAAAGCAATGCGCCTGCTCCTGCGCAAGGAACGGTGCAAGCTGATTCTCGACCGGCTACGAGTTGTCGTGATGGTGAGGCTAAACAAGCCTTCTATCAGATGATGAATGATTGGTTCACCCAATATATTAGAACCAATTCGACTGTACAACAACCTCCACCCCCGGTTAATCCTCCTCAAGTTCTTGTTATGTTAACAATAAATTCGGTTCAGTTAAGTAGACCACCAGTCGATAAGATTAGAAAGTATGGGGCAAAATCGTTTTGAGCCATAACAAATGATGATGCTGAAAAAGTTGAGTTTTGGTTAGAGAACACGATAAGAGTGTTTGACGAATTATCATTAAATCATGAAGAATGCATAAAATGTATTGTTTCCTTCTGAGAGATACAACGTATCATTGGTGGAAGACTTTGACATCCGTGGTTCCGCGTAAACCGGTTATTTGGGATTTCTTTCAAGCTAAATTCCAGAAGAAATATATTAGTTAGAGATTCATTAATCAGAAAAGCAAAGAGTTTCTCGAGCTTAAACCAGGTTGTATATCTGTCACAGAATAGGAGCGGGAATTTGTAAGGTTGAGTCAGTATGCCCATGAATGTTTATCTTCGGAAGCAATAATGTGCAAGAGATTTGAAGACGGTTTAAACGAAGATATTCGTCTATTAGTTGGGATTTTAGAAATAAAAGAATTTGTAGTGCTTGTTGAACGAGCATGTAAAGCTGAAGATCTCGGGAAAGAGAAAAAAGAAGCAGATTTCGAAGCTAGAGAGGTACGAAAGAGATCATTGTGCAAATCATTTCAATCTGGATCAAAGAAGTTTATAGATGATAGGAGTCGTTCAAAGACTAGTGTGGGATATTTGAACAGAGATCGTGTTAGATCGCAATCAAATTTCAAATCTTCAGCTACGTCTATTGCTAGTGTGGATAATGTAAAGAATGAAAAGCCTAAGTGTGATCAATGTGGAAGAAGACATTTCGGTGAATGTTGGGGAAAAAATAATAACCAAGCTTGTTATAGTTGTGGTTCAAGATATCATTTTATAAAAGATTGCCCAGATTTAGCTGAAAAAGATAATGATCTAAATCCAAGATAGAGTGGTAACGCTTCTCGTGGTAGACCTCTCAGAAATACGGGAAATGTAAGTAGTAGTCAAAGAGGAACAAAAGAAATAGTCGTTAAATCTGAGGCTCGTGCACCTGCTAGAGCCTATGCTATTCGAGCTCGTGAGGAAGCTTCATAGCTAGATGTGATTATGGGTACATTTACTCCCTATGGTACTTCTGTGATTGCTTTGATAGATCCTGGATTGACACATTTGTATATATGCATGAACTTAGTGAACGGTGAGACTTTGCCTGTAGACTCTACTGAATTTGTAATTAGAGTTTTGAACCCCCTAGGTAGATGCGTTCTGGTTGATAAAGTATGCAAGAATTGTATGTTAATGTTTTGAGACACTTGTTTTCCAGCTAATCTGATGTTTTTACCTTTTGATGAGTTTGATATAATTTTGGGTATGGATTGGTTAACTTTGCATGATGCTGTGGTGAACTGCAAACGAAAAACAATTGATTTGAGATGCAAAAATGATGAAATAGTCAAAATTGAATCTAGTGATTTGAATGGATTGCCTGCTGTAATATCTTTGATGAAAACTTTAAGTATTGTGAGAAAGGGTTGTGAAGCTTATTTTCCATATGTGATTGATTCAAGATTGTCAGAAAAGAAGGTTGAATCAGTGCCTATTGTGTGTGAGTTCCCTGATGTATTTCTTGAAGAACTTCCGGGATTACCTCCGGTTGGAGAGGTAGAATTTGGCATTGAATTGGTACCTGGTACTACTCCGATTATGATAGCTCCATATAGAATGGCTCCGACCGAGCTAAAACAATAAAAGTCTCAGTTACATGAATTGACAGATAGAGGGTTTGCAAGACCGAGTTTCTCACCTTGAGGTGCTTCAGTTTTATTCGTGAAAATGAAAGATGGTATGATAAGAATGTGTATAGATTATCGTTAGTTGAACAAAGTGACTATCAAAAATAAGTATCCTTTGTCCCGAATTGATGACTTGTTTGATCAGTTGAAATGAGCTACTGTGTTTTCAAAAATAGATTTGAGATCAGGCTATTATCAGTTTTGAGTGAAAGATTCAGACATTCTGAAAACTACTTTTCAAACGAAGTATGGCCATTATGAATTCTTAGTTATACCTTTCGAATTGACTAATGCACCTGCTATCTTTATGGATTTGATGAATAGAATTTTTAGACCGTATTTAGATCGATTTGTTGTTGTATTCATTGATGACATATTGATTTATTCATGAAATGAAATTAAACATGCCGAGCATCTGAGAATTGTACTACAGATTCTGCGAGATAAGCAGTTGTATGCGAAATTTAGTAAATGTGAGCTCTGGTTGCGAGAAATTGGTTTTCTGGGTCATATTGTATCAACATCTGGTAGCCGAGTTGATCCGAGCAATATTTCAGCTATTTTGGTGTGAAAGCCTCCTAGAAATGTTTCTGAAGTCCGTAGTTTTCTGAGACTTGCTGATTATTATAGAGGTTCATAAAAGGCTTTTCAATGATTGTAACTCCATTAACGAAACTGCTTCAGAAAGATGTACAATTTGTGTGGTCTGAAAAGTGTCAAAACAATTTTGATCAGTTGAAAACTTTGTTGATTGAAGCTCCGGTATTGGTACAACCCAGGTAAAGAATTCGTGATTTACAGTGATGCATCGTTGATTGGTTTGGGATGTGTTTTAATGCAAGAAGGCAAGGTGATTGCTTATGTTTTGAGACAGTTGAAGTCGCATGAAAAGAACTATCCGACATACGATCTTAAGTTAGTTGCGATTGTGTTTGCTTTAAAGATTTGGCGTCACTACCTATACAGTGAGAAATGTCACGTGTATTCTGATCATAAGAGTTTGAAGTATTTGATGACTTAGAAAGATCTGAATCTGCGAAAAAGAAGATGGTTAGAACAGTTAAAAGATTACGAACTTGTGATTGATTATCATCTGGGAAAAGCGAATGTTGTTGCTGATGCCTTAAGTCAAAAATCGTTGTTTGCTATGCGTGCAATGAATGCTCATTTGGTTCTATCTGATGATGGTTTAGTTTTAGCTGAATTAAAAGCTAGACCTTTGTTCTTACAACAGATTATTAAAGCTCAGAAGACTCATTATGAGATTTTAGCTAAACGAGCTTAGTGTGATGTAGAGACTGGTTCAGAATTTAGAGTTGATAAAGGTGATTGTTTAAGATTTCGAGATCGAATTTGTGTTCTGAGAAAACCAGAATTAATTCAAATGATTTTGAGTGAAGCTCACAGTAGTCGTTTATCCGTGCATTCGGGTAGTACAAAAATGTATAATGATTTGAAACAGCAATATTGGTGGCCCAGAATGAAAAGAGATATCTCTGAATTTTTTTCTAAATGTTTGATCTGTCAGTAAGTTAAAGCGGAACAGCAGGTGCAATCGGGATTGTTACAACAGATTATGGTTCCAGAGTGGAAATGGAATCGAGTGACCATGGACTTTGTTTCGGGTTTGCCCCTGTCTCCGAGAAAGAAAGATGCAATTTGGGTTATAGTTGATCGTTTGTCGAAATCAGCTCATTTTATTCCAGTGGGATCTGATTACTCGCTTGATAAAATAGTTGAGTTATATATTTATGACATTGTGAGATTGCATGGTGTACCATTGTCTATAGTATCAGACAGAGATCCGAGATTCACATCACGATTTTGGAAGAAGTTGCAAGATGCTCTGGGTACTAAATTGCATTCAGTACTGCTTTTCATCCGCAAACAGACGGTCAATCTGAACGGATTATTTAGATACTCAAGGATATGTTGAGATGTTGTATTCTTGAGTTTAAAGGTACGTGGGAACAATATCTACCTTTGATTGAATTCGCTTATAATAATAGTTTTCAGTCGAACATTAAAATGGCACCATACGAAGCTTTATATAGTCGCAAATGTCGTACACCTTTGTATTGGACTGAGCTCAGTGAAAATAAGATTCACAGGGTTGATTTGATAAAAGAAACTGAACAAAAAGTGAAAGTGATCCGAGATAATTTGAAAGCAGCTTCCAATCGCCAGAAATCATATGCGGATTTGAAAAGAAAAGACAATGAGTTTGAGATCGACGACAAAGTATTTTTGAAGGTATCTCTATGGAAAAAAGTGCTTAGGTTTAGTAGAAAAGGCAAATTGAGTCCGAGGTTCATCGGTCCGTACGAGATTATCGAGTGTATTGGGCCAGTAGTTTATAGATTGTTATTGCCACAAGAGTTAGAAAAGATTCATAATGTGTTTCATGTATTGATGCTTCGACGATACAGATCCGATCCTTTACATGTGATTCCTCCGTTTGAGATAGAGATTCGGTCTGATATGACTTATGAAGAAAAGCCAATTCGTATTTTAGCTCGCGAGGTTAAAGAGCTGCGAAATAAGAAAATTCCGTTAGTTAAAGTAATGTGGCAGCGACACGGTATTGAAGAGGCCACGTGAGAACCTGAAGATTCTATAAGACAATAATACCCGAATTTATTTAACGGTATGATTTTCGGGGACAAAAATCCCTAAGGGGGAGTAGTTGTAACAATTCAATTTTGACCCTAGTCGGAATAGTGGTTTTAGAACCACAAATTTGAGTTAGAAAAATTATTTTAATATTATTTTTTGTGCCTATTATAAGTGAATTGACATGTGTGAAAGTCTCGTGTGAAAATTTAATCGTTTGTGTGCTTAATTTGGAAAAAGAACCTAATCTCATAAAATGTAAAAGCTGTGTGCTAGATGTTAAAAGTGCTTATTTTATTTGGCTTTGTAAATAAGAGGTCCTTATGATGTTATTATGCCATTGAAAGGGTTAATGGACATTAGTGACCTTCCATCAAATGATTTTTATATAGTTTTTAAAAGGGTAAAATGGTAAACTAGGTATTAACTTAATTATATGAAAACAAATTAGAAAATAAAGCCATATTATGTGTTCATCCACCGAAATTGAAAAGAAAATAAAAGAGAAAAGCTCACCTAGGGTTCGAAACTTTGGATTGGTGAATTAGGTATGTGTTTTGCTCGATTTTTAATAATTTCTACGTTTTTGTGATCGGTGCTATGTGTTTTACTAAGCCCATGCCTCAATTTCTGATTTTGTTGATGATTTTGAAATGTGTCATGGTTGGATTCATGAGCTTTGTGATGTTATGTGATGAAATATTAAAGTTTGATATTGGGTTTACATGTTTTGTTTTTGGATTTTTTATGAAATTGAGTATTTTGGGCTAAATTGTAAAAATTCTATTTTGAGAGACTAAAATGTGAAATAAATGAAATGTATGGACTTGAATGAGAACTATGAAAATTTGGCTAAGCTTGTGTACAAGCAAATTTTGCGTATTTTGCGATTTTGTGAATTAGGGACTAAAGGGTCAAAATGTGAAAATGTGAGGGCTATTTTGTAAAATGCCCTAATTGTGTGTATATGGATTGGTTTGAATGATTTAGTAAATAAAAGGGTTAATTTTGAATGTATATAGATCAAGAAAAGAGGAATTTAGACTTAGATCGAGGGAAGTCGAAGATTGTAGAGTAAACAGTCTAAGTTGACAATTTTGAGTACGAGGTAAGTTCGTATTTAAAATATGATGTTAAAGTATATTTGGATGTTTTGATTATACATAGATTGTATATATATCTAGTTTGGATGAACACGATGATGAATCAATACTATTTGACACTAAGTGTGCGATTTAAACTAGCTTCGGCTATATGAGGCACTAAGTGTGCGATACCGACTTAACTATGGTTAATTGAGATGGCACCAAGTGTGCGGAATCGTTCTAGCTTCGGCTAACCTTTATAGCACTAAGTGTGCGGATGTTTAAAGTACGAATAATTTACAGATAGTCTTAAAATATTCAAACGAGAGGTGAGAATGAAAGCGAGCAAGTACGGGAAGATTCAGGTATGTACGATATCTAAGTGGTAGATGATATTATGTAAGTGAAGTTCATTGAATTGGTATGAACATATGGATTATGTTGGTATAGATTTGATAGATGATTCGAGAATGTGTAAATACTTATGTGTTGATGTTTTATGTTTTATATACTGTGAATGATTTTAGTACGAGCTTACTAAGCTTTTGAAAGCTTACTTTATGTGTGTTTGCATTGTTTTATAGATTTTGAAGCTACTGCAAGCTCGGGGATCATCAAGGGTCATTATCATACTATCGAGCCTCATTTTAGTATTTAAAAATTGTATATTTAAAAGTATGGCATGTATAGGCTAGTAGTTGTGGGATTATGTTTTGTGATGTATATATTTAGCCATGTGATTTGGCTAGTTTATGTTTGAACTTATAGTTTGATAATGGTATATAAAATGTGATGTCAATGTTCAATTTGGTTATGAATTGGTTGATGAATTTAGATTGGAATTGTTATTAATATTATGGTATGATTTGTGTATGGTTTGAGTTAGAAATTGGCTGAAATTGTTGTGTAAATTTGCTTGACTTGGTGCTTGTAGGTTTGACCCAATTTAGGGTGGCAAATTTGCTATTCAAATGGCCTATTTGTGTCCACACAGGCGTGTGTCTCAGCCGTGTGTGACACATGGTCATGCTGCACGGCCGTGTGTCCCTTGTGGTATCCTACAATATTAAGTCAGGCTCGAACACGGCCAAGGCACACAGGCGTGTGACTAGCCGTATGAACCAAGTCAGTGTCAACCACGGCCAAAACACACGGTCGTGTCTTGTAGCCGTGTGAACTAGTCTATAGCTATACCCTATTTTGACACGGCTTAGACACACGGGCATGTCTAAGGCCATGGAAGGCACTCGGCCTGTTCACATGGGCGTGTGACCTTTTAAAAGTTGAAATTTTTTATAAGTTCTGAAACTTTCATATGCTATCGAATTGATCCTGAAAGCATGTTCTAGACTTCGTACAATCGTTTAAATTTCAAGTTGAATATGAATGAACTATGTTTATTGAAATGAAAGGATGTTGGATATTTGATGGTTCTAATCTGTGTTGTGAGTCTGGTAATACTTCTTAACCTATTCCAGCGATGGTTATGGGATAGGGTTTTACATCTGCACCCAAACTTTCTAAGTCAGTATCCATGGTAGTAAACACACGGGCAGAGACACGGCCGTGTGGAGGACATGGCCTAGTACACTGGCGTTTGCCCTGGCCATGTACCTCAAAATGAATGATGATGTCATAAATAGAATGTCTATGTTTTTGGACACGGGCGTGTCGAGGCCGTGTGAGGGTCACTGGCCAGGGACATGGGCATGTTCTTGGCCGTGTGAAAACTCCTGTAGGTTCGAACTGAAAAATAATTCCATACGGGTATTGGCCACGGGCATGTCCTAAGCACACGGGCGTGTGCAATACCTCCACACGGGCGTTTGAGGTTTAACATGGGAAATTTTATAAAATTTTTGTTATGTTCTCGATTTAGTCCTGAACCACCCCGATGTATGTTTTAGGACTCGAAGGCCTGTATAAGGGACGATATGCATGTGTTTGAAAAGTTTTAATTTGGATGAAATTTTATGGCCCAGTTTTGCATGTTTGTGCATGTTTAAGTCTGGTAATGCCTCGTACCCTGTCCCACCGTCGGATACGAGTAAAGGGTGTTACATTTTATTCAGTCTCTCTAATCAAATCAACCCCGTGAATCTTATTCTCACTTAACTCAGTCCAGTACCAATGTGCTCAACACTTCCTACCGTATGAAGCTTCGTATGGTGCCATCTTAATACACGATTGAAAACTGTTATTATATGCGAATTCAATCAATGGAAAATACTTTTCCTACGTACCTTCGAACTCAAGAATCAAACATCTCAGAATATCCTTGAGTATCTGTATAACTCGCTCGAATTGACCATCTGCCTGCGGGTGAAATGCGGTACTAAAATGTAATTTTGTACCCAGTGCATCTTGCAGTTTCTTCCAACGCCTCGATGTCAATCTCGAATCTCTAACTGAAAAAATAGAAACAGGTACTCCATGTAATCTCACAATCTCGGAGATATATAACTTAGCTAACTTTTCAAGCGAATAATTTGTTCGTACCGGAATGAAATGGATCAAATTTGTCAATCTGTCAACTATAACCCAAATCGCATCTTTCTTACTTAGAGATAGGGGCTGTAACAGTCCGGTTTTGACCCTAGTCGGAATAATGGGTTTGAGACCACATATCCGAGTCAAAAAAATATTTTAATATTATTTTTCGTGCCTATTATAAGTGAATTGACATGTGTGAAAGTCTGGTGTGAAAATTTAACTATTTGTGTGTTTAATTTGCAAAAAGGACCTAAATGCGTAAAATGTCAAAGTTGAGTGCTAGATGTTAAAAGTACTTATTTGACTTGGCTTATTAAATAAGAGGTCCTTATGTGGTTATTTGACCAATGGAAGTTTGAATGGACATTTTTAACCATCCATTATGTGATTTTATAATAGTTTAACAAAGGTTATAATCTAAAGTGTTTATTATGTTAATATTAATAAAACAAGCATGAAATTGCACATTACTTCTTCATCTTTGCCGAAAATTAAGAAAGAAAAGCTACGGTTATTACACTTTGATATTTGGCAACTTTCAAGCTTGATTAAAGGTTCGTTTTTGTTCGGTTTTCGATAATTTTTACGTTTTTGTAATCGTTGCTTTGTATCCTATCGAACCCATGCCTCAATTTCTAATTTGGATAATGATTTTGAAATGTACCATTGATGAAAATATGAGTTTTGAGATGTTAGTAGATGAATTATAGAAGCTTGATGTTGGGTTTAAATGATTTGTCTTTGGATTTTTGATGAAATTGAGTATTTTGGGCTAAATTGTAAAGATGCTATTTTTGAGGGACTAAAATCTGAAATAAATGAAATGTTTGGGCTGGTATGAGAGCTAGGAGAATTTGGCTAAGCTTGTGTATATGCAAATTATGTGTATTTTGTGATTTTGTGAAATAGGGACTAAAGTGTCAAAATGTGAAAATGTGAGGGCTAGTTTGCAAAATGCCCTAAATATGTATTTATGATTTTTTTGAATGATTTGGAGAAAAAAAGGATTAATTTTGAATACTTATAGATCAAGAAAAGAGGAATTCAGATTTAGATCGAGGGAAGTCGAAGATTATTGAATAAACGTTCGGGTTGACAACTTCGAGTACGAGGTAAGTTCGTACATGATAAATGATGTTAAAGTTATGTTTTGATGAGATTACAATTCATAAATTGTATAGATATTTGATTAATGTTTGAGTACGATGATATTCGATTGTGCTTAGCACTAAGTGTGCAGTTTAATACATATAGCGTTGGCTACAAATGGCACTAAGTGTTCGAGTTAGAATAGCTTCGGCTATAAAAGGCACTAAGTGTGGGATACCGACTTAGCTTCGGTTAATTGAAATGGCACTAAGTGTGCGGAATCATTTTAGCTTCGGCTAACCTTTACAGAACTAAGTGTGTGGATGTTAAAGTATGAATATTCTATAGAGAGTCTGGAAATACTCGAGTAAGAGGTTAGAATGAAGGTGAATGAGTATGAAGATTCAGGTATGTATGATACCTAGTGGTAGATGATATTATCTAAGTGAAGTTCATTGAATGGTTATGAACATATGGATTGGGTTGGTATAAATTTGATAGATGATTTGAGAATTTGTAAATACTTATGTGTTGATGTTTTATGTTTTATATATTGTTAATGATTATAGTACGAGCTTACTAAGCTTTTGAAAGCTTACCTTGTGTGTGTTTGCATTGTTTTATTGATATCGAACCTATTGCAAGCTCGCGGACCATGAAGGATCGTCACCACACTATCGAACCTTAATTTGGTACTTTTGAAAGTGTAAATATTTTTCAGTATGGAATGTATAGGCTAGGATGTCTATGTATTTAAGCTTTGGTATGTATATATGTTATTCCATGAGAGTTGGCTAAAAGAACTATCTAACGCATGATCTTGAATTAGCTGCGATTGTGTTTGCTCTAAAGATTTGGCACCATTACTTGTTCGGTGAAAAGTGTCATGTATACTCTGATCATAAAAGTTTGAAGTATTTGATGACTCAAAAATATTTGAATCTGCGACAAAGAAGATGGCTTGAACTACTAAAGGACTATGAACTTGTGATAGATTATCATCCGGGTAAAGCAAATGTTTTTGCTGATGCCCTGAGTCAAAAATCATTGTTTACTTTGCATGCGATGAATGCTCATTTGGTTCTTTCTAATGATGGTTCAGTTTTAGCTGAATTGAAATCAAGACCCTTGTTCTTACAGCAGATTATTGAAGCTCAGAAGATTGATAATGAGATTTTAGCTAAACGAGCTCAGTGTGATGTAGAGTCTGATTCAGAATTCAGAGTTGATAAACATGATTGCTTGAGATTTCGAGATCGAATTTGTATTATGAGAAATCCAGAGTTAATTCAAATGATTCTGAGTGAAGCTCACAGTAGTCATTTATCTGTGCATCCGGGTAGTACGAAAATGTATAATGATTTGAAATAGCATTATTGGTGGTCTGGAATGAAAAAAGATATCTCTGATTTTGTTTCTAAATGTGTGATATGTCAGCAAGTTAAAGTTGAACATCAGGTGCCATCTGGTTTAATAGAATCAATTATGGTTCCAGAGTGGAAAAAGGATCGAGTGACTATGAACTTTGTTTCGCGTTTGCCCCTGTCTCCGAGAAAGAAAGATAAAATTTGGGTTGTAGTTGATTGATTGACGAAATCAACTCATTTTATTCCGATTCAATTTGATTACTCACTTGCTAAATTAGCCGAGTTATACATTTCTGATATTCTGAAATTGCATGGTGTGCCATTGTCGATAGTGTCAGATAGAGACTCGAGATTTACATCATGATTTTGGAAGAAGTTGCAAGATGCATTAGGTGCTAAATTGCACTTTAGTACTGCTTTTCATCCGCAAACGGATGGCCAATCTAGCGGATTATTCAGATACTCGAGGATATGTTGAGATGTTGCATCCTTGAGTTTGAAGGTACGTGGGAACAATATCTACCTTTGATTGCATTAAAATGGCTTTATATGGTCGCAAATGCTGTACACCTTTGTATTGAACTGAGCTTAGCAAAAACAAGATTCACAGGGTTGACTTGATAAAAGAAATTGAACAGAAAGTAAAAGTAATCCGAGATAGTTTCAAAGCAGCTTCTGATTGTCAAAAATCATATGCGAATTTGAAAAGAAAAGACATTGAGTTTGAGATCAGCGACAAAGTGTTTTTGAAAGTGTCTCCGTGGAAGAAAGTGCTTTGGTTTGGTAGAAACAGCAAGTTGAGTCCGAGGTTCATCGGACTGTATGAAATTATCGAGCGTATTGGACTGGTTGCTTATAGATTGTTGTCACTGCCTGAGCTGGAAAAGATTCACAATGTATTTCACGTATCGATGCTTCGACGATACAGATTCGATCTTTCGCATGTAATTCCTCCATCTGAGATTGAAATTCAGTTTGATATGACTTTAGAAGAAAAGCCAATCCGTATCTTAACTCGTGAAGTTAAAGAGTTACGAAATAAGAAAATTCTGATAGTTAGAGTGATGTGGCATCGAAACGGTATTGAAGAGGCCACGTGGGAGCCTGAAGATGCTATGAGACAGCAATATCCGCATCTGTTTAGTGGTAAGATTTTCAGGGACGAAAATCCCTAAGGGGGAGAATTGTAAGAGTCTGACTTTGACCCTAGTCGGAATAGTAGTTTCGGGACCACATATCCGAGTCAAAAAAATATTTTAATATTATTTTCTGTGCCTATTATAAGTGAATTGACATGTGTAAAAGTCTCGTGTGAAACTTTAACTATTTGTGTGCTTAATTTGCAAAAAGGACCTAATTGCATAAAATATAAAAGCTGTGTGCTAGATGTTAAAAGTACTTATTTGACTTGGCTTATTAAGTAAGAGGTCCTTATGTGGTTATTTAACCAATGGAAGTTTGAATGGACATTTTTAACCATCCATTATGTGATTTTATAATATTTTAACAAATGATATAATAGTAAAGTGTTTATTATGTTAATATTAATAAAACAAGCATGAAATTGCTCATTATTTCTTCATCTTCACCGAAAATTAAGAAAGAAAAGCTAGGGTTCTTACACTTTGATATTCGGCTACTTCCAAGCTCTATTAAAGGTTTGGTTTTGTTCAATTTTTGATAATTTCTACGTTTTTGTAGTCGTTGCTTTGTATCCTATCGAACCTATGCCTCAATTTCTAATTTTGATGATGATTTTGAAATGTACCATTGATGAAACTATGAGTTTTGAGATGTTAGTAGATGAATTATAGAAGCTTGATGTTGGATTTAAATGATTTGTCTTTGGATTTTTGATGAAATTGAGTATTTTGGGCTAAATTGTAAAGATGCTATTTTTGAGGGACTAAAATATGAAATAAATGAAATGTTTGGACTTGTATGAGAGCTAGGAGAATTCGGATAAGCTTGTGTATATGCAAATTATGTGTATTTTGTGATTTTGTGAAATAGGGACTAAAGTGTCAAAATGTGAAAATGTGAGGGCTAGTTTGCAAAATGCCCTAAATATGTATTTATGGATTGTCTTGAATGAGTTGGAGAATAAAAGGATTAATTTTGAATACTTATAGATCAAGAAAAGAGGAATTCAGATTTAGATCAAGGGAAGTTGAAGATTATTGAATAAACGTTCGGGTTGACAACTTCGAGTACGAGGTAAGTTTGTACATGATAAATGATGTTAAATTTATGTTTTAATGCGATTACAATGCATAAATTATATAGATATTTGATTACGGTTTGAGTACGATGATATTCGATTGTACTTAGCACTAAGTGTGCAGTTTAATACATATAGCTTTGGCTACAAATGGCACTAAGTGTGCGAGTTGGAATAGATTCGGCTATATAAGGCACTAAGTGTGCGATACTGACTTAGCTTCGGTTAGTTGAAATGGCACTAAGTGTGTGGAATCATTTTAGCTTCGGCTAACCTTTACAGCACTAAGTGTGAGGGTGTTAAAGTATGAATATTCTATAGAGAGTCTTGAAATACTCGAGTAAGAGGTCAGAATGAAGGTGAATGAGTATGAAGATTCAGGTATGTATGATACCTAGTGGTAGATGATATTATCTAAGTGAAGTTCATTGAGAGGTTATGAACATATGGATTGGGTTGGTATAAATTTGATAGATGATTTGAGAATTTGTAAATACTTATGTGTTGATGTTTTATGTTTTATATATTGTTAATGATTATAGTACGAGCTTACTAAGCTTTTGAAAGCTTACTTTGTGTGTGTTTACATTGTTTTATAGATACTGAAACTATTGCAAGCTCAAGGACCATCAAGAATCGTCACCACACTATCGAACCTTAATTTGGTACTTTTGAAAGTGTAAATATTTTTCAGTATGGCATGTATAGGCTTGAATGTCTATGTATTTAAGCTTTGGTATGTATATATGTTATGCCATGAGAGTTGGCTAACAAATGGTATGTTTGGGGTTAGTTTTGGTAAATGGTTGTGATGCCAAATTGAGTATGCATGTAATGGTTATATGACCTTATATGTGGTGATCATTTTGAAATATGCCGAGTTGAGGAAATGGTAAGTTTATACATAAGTTAGAAAGTGTCATAAGTGAGCTATGAAATAAGCATTATGGCATGTTGTTGTAATGAGATTTTAATGTGTTTTGATATGGATTTGAATAGGTTATAGAATGATGATGATTTAGTTCTAATGAAGCATGTTTTGAGCATGGAATTGGCTGAAAATTTTGGTATAAATGTTGTTTAATATTTCTTGTAGGAATGACACATAAAGGAGTGGCAAGTTGGCTTAAACCAAGCCTACATTATACCACACGGTCAAGGAACATAGGCGTGCCTTGTGGCCGTGTAGGTAAAGCAGTAACCTCTTAAGACCACACGGTTAAGACACATGGGCCTGTCATCTAGCCGTGGGCTAAAGCCAGTAGCTAGCTAAGTATCACACGGCCATATCACACGGGCATGTCTATTGGCCGTGGGTGAAAATCAGTATATATACTCTGATATGGCACGATTGGATCACATGGGCGTGTCTGATGCCCATGTGAGGCACACGGCCTGGTCACTCAGGTGTGTGACCTCAATAGAATTGAAATACTTTTTGAGTTCTGAAATTTATGAATGTGTTCTGTTTAGTCCCGGCTGTCCTTTAAAGTATGTTTTAGGTCTTTTGGACCTTCATAAGGGACGAATTGTTGATGATTGATTATGTATTAATGTTATTTGATATCTGTGAACCTAATTCGGTCTAAAATGTTCTATCTGTTTGGTGATGCCCCTTACCTATTCCGGTGACGGTTACAGGATAGGGGTGTTATAGGGGCAAACTTGAAACAAAATTCATAGTCACTCTATCCCATTTCCACTTGGGAATCATGATAGGCTGTAATAAACCAGACAGTACCTAATGCTCAGCTTTAACTTGCTGACATATCAAACATTTTGAAACAAATTCTGAAATATCACGTTTCATGCCATGCCACCAAAAAAGTTGTTTCAAGTCATTATATATTTTCGTGCTTCCCTGATGAATAGACAAACGACTACTATGTGCTTCGTTAAAAATCATCTGAATCAACTCTGAATCTCTCGGGACACCTATTCGACCTCTGAATCTCAAACAATCATCATCGTCAACTTGAAATTCTGAATCAAGGTTCGAATCACATTGAGCTCGTTTTGCTCACATTTCATTATCAACTTTCTGAGCTTCACAAATCTACTATACAAACAATGGTCTCGCTTTCAACTTAGCTACAATCAAGCCGTCATCAGATAGAGCCAACTGAGTATTCATTGCACGTAGAGCAAATAAAGGTTTCTGACTTAATGCATTAGCAGCAACATTTACTTTTCCCGGATGATAGTCAATCACTAGTTCGTAATCTTTTAGTAATTCTAGCCATTTCCACTGTCGCAAATTCAAATCTTTCCGAGTCATCAGATGTTTCAAACTCTTATGATCTGAATAAATATGACATTTCTCACTAAACAAATAATGTCACTAAATATTCAACGCAAACATAATGGCTGCTAACTCTAAATCATATGTCGGGTAATTCTTTTCATGTGGCTACAACTGTCTCGAGGCATAAGCTATAACTTTCCCTTCTTGCATCAAAACACAACCCAGATCATTCAACGATGCATCACAATAGATCACAAATTCTTTACCCAATTCTAGCTGTACTAACAATAGAGCTTTAGTCAAAAGTATTTTCAACTGATCAAAACTTTTCTGACATTTTTCAGATCATTCAAACTTTACATCCTTTTGGAGCAGTCTTGTTAATGGAGTCACAATCATTGAAAAGTCTTTCACAAATCGTCTATAATAACTAGCTAGTCCCAGAAAACTGCGGACTTCGGATACATTTCTTGGAGGCTTCCAATCTATAATCGTAGATATCTTGCTCAGATCGACTCGAATTCCTGATGCTGATACAATATGCCCTAGAAAACCAACTTCATGCAACCAAAATTCACATTTACTAAAATTTGAATATAACTGCTTATCACGCAGAGTCTACAATACTATTCTCAAATGCTCAGCGTGCTCAGATTCATCTCGTGATTATATCAATATGTCATTAATAAACACAACAACAAATTGATCTAGGTATGGCCTGAAAATCCGGTTCATTATATCCATAGAAATAGTAGGTGCATTCGTTAGTTCGAAAGGTATAACAAAAAATTCATAATGACCATACCTCGTTCTAAATGTGATTTTCGGCACATCGGAGTCTCTAACTCGCAATTGGTAATAACCCAATCTCAAATCTATCTTTGAAAACACTGTAGCCCCTTTTAACTAATCAAACAAATCATCTATTCTGGGCAGAGGATATTTATTCTTCATCATCACTTTGTTAAGCTGTCGGTAGTCTATACACATTCTCATCGTGCCATCTTTCTTTTTCACAAACTATAAGAGAGCACCCCAATGTGAGAAACTCGGTCTTGCAAAACCTCTATCCTTCAATTCTTGCAACTGAGCTTTCAATTCCTCTAACTCTATCGAAGTCATTCTGTATGGAGCTATCGATATCAGGGTTGTACCCAACATTAACTCAATGCCAAACTCAACCTCTCAGATCGGTGATAAACTTGGTAACTCTTCGGGAAACACATCTGGATACTCACACACAACTTATACTGATTCGATCTTCTTTTCAGTCACTTTCGTATCAATCACATAAGCAAAGTAAGCTTCACAACCCTTTCTCACATATTTCTGAGCTAACATCGATGAAATCACCACCGGCAAGCCATTCAAATCATCTGACTCAATTCGGATAATCTCATTATTCTGACATCTCAAATCTATTGTCTTTTGTTTGCAATTCACAACAGTATCATGCAACGTTAGCCAATCCATACTCAGAATTATATCAAATTCGTCAAATGGCAACAACATCAAATCGGGCGAAAAGCAACTATCCCGAATCATCAATTGACAGTTCTTGCACACTTTATCAACAACACACACTTGCCTAAGGGGTTCGATAATCTAATCACAAATTCAGTAGACTCTACAGGCAAAGTCTTACTGGATACTAAATTCATACACACATATGAATGAGTTGATCCTAGATCTATCAATGTAATAAATTTAGTATCATAGAGAGTAAAAGTGTCAGTGATAACATTTGGAGATGACACTTCTTCACGAGAGCGAATAGCGTATGCTCATGTAGGTGCTCTAGCATCAGATCTTGTAGCAGTGTCTCTTGTCGTACCTCTATCATCACTCACATTTCTCGTGTTTCTGGGTGGTCTACCTCTAGCTGCAATGTTGCTCAGCCTCATATTCTGTACTGCATCTTGCTCAGTCAACTCAAGACAATCAAGGATAAAATGATCCAATGATCCACATTTAAAACAAGCCATATCATTCAATCTACAATCATCAAGATGTCATTTACCACAATAAATTCAGGTCGGTTAGGTCTCGCACTTCCAACACTAGCTATCGAAGTAGCTAGAGCTTTGAAGCTCGACTGTTGTCTCACCCGATCTCTATTTGAATGCCCCACTGATGTATTAGAATGATTAAAAAAGTCTTAGAATTTTTTCAATGTAGACTGATAAAATTTACTAGTTGATCTCTTTCTCAAATCTCTTGCTTCAAAATAAAATTTTCACTTTTCTTTGTTGAGATCCTCGGCTTTACAAGCCCTCTCAACTAAAACAATGAATTCTTTGATTTCCAGAATCCCATCTAGAAGTTTTATGTTTTCATTCAACCCATCAATGAACCGCTTACACATAATCTCTTCGGTAGAAACATATTCCCGAGCATATTTGCTCAATCGTACAAATTTTCTTTTGTACTCAGTCATAATCATTCCGCCTTGTTTCAATTCTAGAAACTCTTTATGTTTCTGATCAAGAAATCACTGACTTATATACTTCTTTCGGAATTCAGATTAGAAGAACTCCTAGGTGACTTGTTCCCTTGGAACTATAGATATCAACGTTTTCCACCAATAGTATGCATTGTCTATGAGCAAAGATACAACATAGTTGATACATTCATCTGGAGTACAGGACAATTCATCAAATACTCTAATTTTGTTTTCAAGCCAGAACTCAACCCTCGCTACATCATCATCAACTGTAGCTTGGAATTCTTCAGTCCTGTGTTTCTGAATCTTATCATTAGGTGGCTTACTCAATCAAATCGGATCTATCACTTATGGCACAACTGGGACTTGTTGAGGAACACATGGGGGTAAAGGTTGTTGAGTAGCTGGATTCGTTTGAACGAACTCTGTGAACCACTCACTCATCATTGGAAGAAGGCTTGCTTAGCCTCTTTCCCTTGGCTACTTGAAATAGGCCTAGAATTGATCGACGCTGCCCCACGAGTAGGAGCGGGCGCATTACTTTCCATATCATCAGCTAAAACTCGATCGGGATCCATTTACTATACGAAAAACACATTTCACTCTATTAGGAATCATCACACTATCACAATTTATATATATGACATGTGTAGCTAGACTCTCACACGCTACACTAGTCCTAGAATCAACTAAACTTGGCTCTGATACAAATTAAATGTAACACCCCTAACCCGTATCCGTCACTTAAATAGGGTTACGAGGCATTACCGATCAACCACAACATAAATCATACATATGTGCAATCATAATTAAAATCCAGTCATCTCAATTACTTTGTCCCTTATAAAGTCCTAAGAGACTTTAAAATATGCTTAGAAGTAGTTCGGGACTAAACCAGTAACATTTGCAAAGTTTGAAAAACTTAGAAAATTTTTCAACAGTAACGGGTCACACGCCCGTGTGAACATGCTATGTACCTCACACGATCTCTAGACACGCCCGTGTCACAGGCCGTGTGAAAATAGGGTATACATACTAACTTGTGCCACACGGCTGAGGACACGCTCGTGTGCCATGGTAGTGGGAAAAGTGGAGGGGTTACTGACTTGAGTCACATGGTCAACCACACGCCCATGTGCTAGCCTGTGTGCTACACATGGCCAATAGACATACCCGTGTGTCTTGGCCGTGTCAAACCTATAGTGTATATTGACTTAATTTGAAAGGGTACCCAGGGGACACACGACCGTGTAGCATGACCATGTGTCACACACAACTGAGACACACGCCCGTATCTCTGCCCGTGTAGAAAAAATAGGCCATTTGAAAAGCCAATTTGCCAACCTTTTCTCATGCACACAAAATAACCAAATTGGTACCATTTCAACACATATATAGGCAGCCAAAACATGCCAATTCATCATCTACAAAACATACCATAATATACCATTCCTCAAGCACTAATACATCAACTTACAACTATCCAAAATAACCAACTCATAACTATACCAAAACAAGCCAACATATAAGGCATTATATACATCACATATATATTTCTTACCAAGCACAATTCAAGCCAACTTAAATGGCCATACACACCAACATTTACAAGCCAAATCACATGGCTAAAATCATAAATCAAAACATACCAATATGACACTAGCTTATACATGTCATATACCATATATACAAAACTCTTAAAAGTACCAACAAGATGATCGATAGTGTGATGACGTTTCCAGACGATTCTTGAATCCGAGCTAGCTTTGGTAATCTATAAAACAAGGAAAGAACACACAAAGTAAGCTTCAAAAGCTTAGTAAGCCATATACAAATAAAGTCAACACATGGATATTTGCATATCAATTCAAATATGCTAAACATAATTAATCACATTCAAATTTACAAACCTTTCTCATTGAACATATATTTAATGTCTTAATCAAGTTCATCAAATACTTTTCCTTTTTATTACTCGTATGAATTTCGTACGTACCTGAATCACTTAGCTTATTCACATATTCTTTCTCGACTTGACTTTACCTGTTAAACCGTTCAGAATCGTTAAGGATACTCAAGAATCACATAAGCTCGTACAATACCATATCCCAGATATGGTCTTACATGTTATTATGTATCGACGCCACTGTCCCGGATAGGGTCTTACACGAAATCGATTAACGATGCCAATGTCCCAATCATGGTCTTACACGTAATCTCAATATAATGGCAATGTCCCAGACATGGTCTTACATGTAATCACATCTAGATAACCTAATGTCATGACATTCATATCCTATTTTATTCCTAAGGTTCGTACGGAACTTTTGGATACTGTAACTCGGTCGATTCTTGCTCGTAAGGGCTTGTTCAACATTTATAACATTTCCATGACAAGTAAACACATGTAATTAAATTTCAAGACATTTATTTGCATATGAACTTACCTCGTAGTCAGAATAGAGGAACCAGATTGACTATTCGATAACTTTCAATTTCCCTCGATCTAAATCTAATTTCTTTCGTTCTTGATCTTAATTAAAGCTTCAAGTTGTCGAAACCCTAAACACATTCAAGCTTTCTTTTCTTCTTCAAATTCGGTGTAAAGAAGATGATAATGGACTAATTTCATGTTTGTTTTAATTTAATTATGCATTAATTCTATTATTACCATTTTAACCTTTATTTAAAACATTATAATTCATATAATTCAAGGCCATTTATGTCCATCTCCACTAACCATGGTCTAATTACAACATAAGGACCTTTCATTTAATAATCCATGGCAATTAAACACTTTTAACTTATAGCAGGCTACTTTTGCATTTTACGTGATTAAGTCCTTTTTCTCAAATTGAGCTATTAAATGATAAAATTAGCTCACAAAATTTTCACACATACATATTCACATATTGTAAACACCGAAGATAATATTAAAATAATTTTTTGATCTAGGATTTGTGGTCCTGAAACCACTATTCCGATTTAGCTAAAACTGGGATATTACATGAAAGCAGTGGTTGCTGCTGGTTCGTGATGGATATCCCAATTTTGAGTTTTGAACTACCATTAGTGAGAATCAAGTGAGTTCTATGTATACTGTTCATATTGAGAGATACTTGTAGGAAATTAATTAAACTATGAATCTGAAACTATAAAAAGTATAGTATGTATATGGGTAGTGAATCTGATAATTTTAAGTATGTGATGATTGGTGTATGAATATTGAAACGTTGAAGTATGGTTATATATATATGTCTGGAATGTATACTATAAGATGAATGTTCTGTTTGGTGTATGTTAGTGAATTAAAATGTTGGGCTTAGAGTGCGTGTCAGTGCATAAAGAGTGTATAAACTGAGTCTGTGTTTGGTCATCGTGGTAGTATCTAATGAATTCCGTCGAGATAGAAAACAGGAACTCTGATATGAAATTTTGAAGGAAAGTTCATGGCCATGGCACCATCTGAAAAAAAAAACTAAAGAATGATGATTACCCAATAGGGTTCTCTGCGTGTCTTAGGACAATGATGGGAAACCTCACTTAATGTGAGTTTAGGGAAATCCTTATCGTAAACACGATAGCTAAGAACAGCCTTAGTGGTGAACTCTAAAAGAAATGCCTTTATGGCAAAATCTAAATGGAAAGCATTGGTAATGTACATTATATGATTACCTGTGTGGTATGTTCTGCTAGGCCTATGTGGCCCAAATTATCAAGGATGTTTTGTAAGGTCTGAATCTGAATGTTTATCTCTATTGTAAGGTATGAGTAAATTCTTTTAGTTCTATAATAAGTAAAGCTAAGGTGAAGTATTTATGTGTTCTGGGTTATGAGGGACTAAGTCTTAAAGGTTTTCCATGAAAAAGAAATATGTATCAGTATGTTGAGAAGGGTATCTATCTTAATTAAATGTAAATATGGAAAGTAAGTGGTATTTGATATTCTTCTAAAATTATTCTGAATTGAGTACTGTTATTTTGAATTATGAGATTATGATATAACATATTAAGAAGTCCATATGGATGTTATATGGAGTGAAATATCAATATGAATATGTGTACAGAATTGGATCAGGGTATGTCTAACTGTGAACCAATGGTATGAAATTCTACGTAAGTATCCGCCATATAAATGTATCCACCCAAGATAATGTTAGTAAGCAAATTGTTTGAAATAAGAATATAAGTTAAGGTATGGATTGTTGGAAGTGGTTTCTAAAGGTACGTTTTGTTAAGTAAGAATTATGGGATAAGAGATCTGTAAAATGATTGGAAAGGATTTCTTAGATAACAAGATATGGAAGATTAAGTATGATAAGGGCATGATAACTGGCATATAAGGGAATGATAACACTATGTTGGTATCAGTTGAAGTAAATGACGCAGAATATGGTTGACTCATAGCAATTCATACAAGATTGCAAAGTATTCATAAATGTATGGTTATAGTGGGTTTACTAAGTACTCTTGTACTTACAAGGTTTGTTATTACTTTTTAGGTATGATGAGAAGAGGTTTGTTATTACTCTTGTATTTATGTTGTTTCAAGGACAATTGTTTGGTGTATTAGTGCAGTAGAAAAATCATTGTTTAGACATCAATTAATGTTTTCTGAGTGACTGTAAATTTATGTAAATAAGTTTGAAAATGCTTGTAACACCCCAAACTCGGTCTACACGTTATGGCCGAATCTGGCTTGTCAAATCGAAGTATTTTTTGAAAATTAATCTTTTCGGTAAAAATTCGTTACTGAATTTAAATCCTTTTATTATTATTTAACAAAAGTTCTCGTCAAAATGTTTACCTTATTAACCATCAGTGTTGTATTAAATTGATTTAAAAACGCGAAAGATTTTAAGTCGATGAAGTTTAAAATGCGTGTTTTAGAAAACAGTAATTGTTTTAAAAACTCGTCTTTACCTAGAGTAGCAGTTTAAAATATATATATAATCTAAAGCCCAGTTAAAAATTAAAACCCACAAATGGCCTTATTACAAAATTAAAAACCCAAAAGAGAAATTTAAATTAAATAAAGACAAATGCAAGACACAGCAGTCGTGTGGCCACCTCCAAGTCCTTCGCAACACCAAATCATCTAAGGTTGGGTATTACCTGTATAGTCAGAAAGAAAGGGTGAGTTTACAAGAACTCAATGTGCAGCCCCCTATCAGTCAAACAGTAAACAGTGCATGCAACAACAGTCTGGGCTTGAGCCCTATTCAGTATTAGTACAGTCTATACAGTAACAGTACAGTGTAACACAATTATGCATCCCACCCAAATCCAACCAGCACACCACCCGTACCAACTAACACAACATGTGGGGATATAAATCAACCCACCCAGCCAGCACACCAATATCGCAGCAAAACTACCAGTAATAATAACGCAGCATAGCTGCCAAAAATAATAAATGTGGAAAAGCCTCCAGTAACAGTGAATGTGACATAGTCACCAGTACAGTACTTCCTCCATATCAAAATCCCAACCCCATGCAGTATGTCATGTCATAAATATTACATGTATACAAAGTCATACTCAGTACAATCATATATGTAAATCATAAGCAGATCAGTCATACGAAACATAAGGGCATAATCGTCATTTTGCCATACAGGGGTATTACGGTTATTTTACCTATTTTGGGGTTTCAGCTCAGATAACGACCTCTCCGAAGGTCTACAGTCGCCTCGAGCAACACAGGTAACCTTAATGATCATAACGGTGTAAATGAGCCCAAAGCCCCTTACTCGGCCCAAGTGGGCCCACACGTTCATGTGGCCCATTTAGCCTAAATTCAGATACGGCTATGTGACCTACATAGCCCAGTTTAGTATTTATCACTTATCATGGATTTCATTTGTGTGGGGCCCATCAGCCCATTTGGCCCACACGGCCAATTTTAGCCCAATGTGGCCCATAACGACCCGAGTCCACGAAAATGCACGTGGTGGTCTTTACAATCTATCACCCATGATTTGTGGGCAGTTTACCCCATAAGCGATCACACACTCGTGAGGCCTCAAATGTCGAAGTTTTGGCACTTCAGCTTTTCGACTTTTGCCGATTTACAGTAAGGAAGGGTGTAGTTACACACCTTTATCACAGCTCACATGATTAACCCACGAATGTCGAACCTTCACCCAAGTATGCAATTTAATTGACTTATGATGTTAACTGAAAGATATCTACACCCCCTCCTGCCGAAAGGCTGTATTAACCAAAAGAATCCATTAACTTGAAACGAATAGGCAGGAGGCTTATTCTGGTATCCACTTGCTTAAAGGAATCTTAAAACTAGAGACAAAAGAATGAGCATTCGGCCAAAATAAGTCCACTTACCCCGATTATTGATTGAATGCTGAAAGAAGAACTTGAACGCCTACGAACATTTGAGCACCCAAACACATGAGAAGGGTCAAAGAGTTAGTAACCCTAAACCGAAACACTTGACTTCATCGGAGAGGAAAACCATCATAAAAGGACCAAGAACCGAAATCAAGAACAAGAAATACTTACCCAAACTCAACTGATAGGAATGGAATAATGAAGTAACAGTTGGCCACTGTCAAAGCTTAAATTCCTAAACAGACACAAACCCAATGCATTGAGAAAGGAAAAGTATTCGGCTAACTTAAAAAGAAAAGATATAGTAGAAGGGTAAAGAAGAAATTAAATTTGGCTTAGTCAAACCTTAGGAACCATAGAAGAATTATTGAGAAAAGGAAATAAAAGGTTCGGCTATGAGATTAAAACTGAAAGAATAAAAGAAGGGAAGAAGAATAAAGACAAAGTTCGGCCGAATGGTGAACTACAATTGAGGAAAGGGGGATACCAGATTTGGCTTTTAGAAAAGAAAGTAAAGAAAGAAAAATGTCCAAATGGTCACAAAGGTAAAGCATGTAATTGCCAAAAGAAGAGAAAGAAACCAAAATGCCAAAAAGAGAAAAACAACTCGAAATGCCAAAAAGAGAATTCGGCACCTATACACTCTCAAGTTGCCGTACATGCACTCCCTAAACCCCTTAGCCGAATTTGCACATACAAGCTACCTAGTTCGGCTACAACTCTCCAAGCTTCAAATTCCTTGATTCACTCCACCCTTTTCTCCATAATCCACTCCTTCAAATCCCCAACAACCTACATCCTATCCCTTGATCCCCTCCCCTTTTACCAAGTCCACAACAACTCAATAAAGTTTTAGTCTACCACAAACACTTGCCACCCCAAGTAGCAAAATAAATATCCTTTTCCATGTAATGGGATTCAAACCTAAGCCCTTCCAGTTGCTCAACACGTCGCTTGCCATCAAGCCACAAGGCTCTTTTGTGACACCTTTTACCCATAAATATTTATAAGGGCTATAAGCTAAAGCCAAGGTTCACTTAAGGGAAAAACTAAAATTTTTGCAAAAGACCAAACTTACCTAAGCTTTTCAAACACTCCTAAACACACCCAAATCACTTAACCAATAAAGCAAACATGAAATTTGTGTCACTTTCTTGCTTAACAAAAATATTTATGAGCAGTCTCCTAACCACTCCCATGCTCAAGGGAATACTTCTAGGCCCAATTTCAGGGCGTTACAATTCACCCCTCCTTAAAGAAATTTCATCCTCAAAATTTTCCAACTATCAAAACAGTGGCACCATCCAGGCTACACCATTACGCTCTTACTGCGCACTCTGATCCTAATGACACTAACACACTTTAACTTGAACTTGGAACCTCTTATACACACCCAAAACATTTAACCACTGAAGCAGATAGACATCAGACGTATACAATTTCTATGTCCAAATCTTAACAGTTAAACAAAACATACCTGACTTAAAGGTGACTTGACAATCCCGAGCCCGATGCTCCTTAGACTCGCATCTGAGACATGCTCTTGACTTCCTCCAACATTTGCCCAGACGATGCCTTCTACAATGCTCACAAGTCAGAAAGTTCGGATGCGTTTTAACATGCTTCACAGAACGAGGCTCTAGCCCCAAAGAACTGCGATTTCTCTTTTTCTTACAGTTCATACACCTAGCCCAGAGTGTTTCACCAATCTCCTTAACTTCATCCAGCACTTCCCTTACTAATCGGGTTAGCAGCTCAGTACCAAGCTCCAGGCTATCGCTACCCGAAGTTGGCAGACTTATCCTGACTTTCGTCTCCTGAACCATCTCATGTTCCAATGAAGCTAGTGCCTCCTAAGCAGGCATGTGACTCGATGCTGAAGACCCAACCCTAACACTTCCTTGGCCTCTATCGTGGCCACATGTACCCCTTCCGCGAGTACCTCTAGGGCTCATTTCGATGACGAATACTCTATTTAAAAGTCTTATGTATCAGCTGTAATTTTTGTAATTGTTAACGAATGTGTTATGAACGACAGTAATTACTGTCTACTCTAGAAGACGAATACTCTATAGTCTTCGAATACTCTATTTAAAAGATCTTACTACAATTTTTCGTCTTCTATAGTCTCAGTCTACTCTAACTAAAGAGTTTCAGTATAGTCCTACTACTTATAGTAGTCCCTCAGTAATACCTTTTCATTCAAGCAATCTACAGTAAAAGAAGAACTTACAGATTTGGCGTCGGAGACTCGGTGTGCCACACTAGAAAACCTTCCAAAAATATTTCCAGAACAGTTTTCCAAAAATTCCTAATATTTTCAAAACCTATTCCAAAGCCAAGTTTTGCAACTTGACTCTAATACCACTAAATGTAACACCCCAAACCTGGCGTAGATGTTATGACCGAATCTGGCGTGTCACATCGAAGTGTTTTTCGAAAATTGATCTTTTCGGTAAAAATCCATTACTGAATTTAAGTCCTTTTATTATTATTTAACAAAAGTTCTCGTCAAAACGTTTACCTTATTAACCATCAGTGATGTATTAAATTGATTTAAAAATGCGGAAGCTTTTTAAGTCGATGAAGTTTAAAACGCGTGTTTTAGAAAACAATAATTGTTTTAAAAACTCGTGTTTACCTAGACTAGCAGTTTAAAATATATATATAATCCAAAGAATAATTAAAAATTAAAACCCACAAATGGCCTTATTACAAAATTAAAAACCCAAAAGTGAAATTTAAATTAAATAAAGCCAAATGCAAGACACAACAGTCGTGTGGCCACCTTCAAGTCCCTCATAGCACCAAATAATCTAAGGCTGGGGATTATCTGTACAGTCAGAAAGAAAGGGTGAGTTTACGAAAACTTATTCTAAGGCTGGGGATTATCTGTACAGTCAGAAAGAAAGGGTGAGTTTACGAAAACTTAGTGTGGAGCCCCCTATTATTTAAACAGTAAACAGTGCATGCAGCAACAATCTGGGCCTAAGCCCTATTCATTATCAATACAGTCTGAGCCTTAGCCCTATATAGTAACAGTAAAGTGTAACGCAATTATGCATCCAACCCAAATCCAGCCAACACACCACCCGTACCAACCAACACACCATGTGGGGATATAAACCGACCCACCCAGCTAGCACACCAATATCGCAGCAAAACTGCTAGTAATAATAATGCAGCATAGTTACCATAAACAGTAAATGTGGCAAAGCCACCAGTAACAGTGAATGTGACATAGTCACCAGTACAGTACTTCTTGTAACACCCCTTATCTGTATTCATTACCGGAATAGGTACGAGGCATTACCGAAGTTTACTGAACATTTTCAGATAATTCTGAGTCATTTATTATTCATATTTTAAAGATAATCATAACGTCTCTCTATTGGGACCTCGAAGCCCCAAACATACATTAATAACCAATGGAATTAAATCAAAATCATAAAAAATTTCGCAAAATCTTAAATTTTATTTTCATCTAAGTACTTACCATTTCAATGCTTCTTATAATTAAACATGTTACCATTCAATCAATAGCTTGACACTTGTCTAAGCGTCAAACAACATCATTGTTAGTATACTTGCACATATTTCATATAAATTCAATATTGATATACTTATTTTCTCGACATGTCACACTTGAGTTTAATAATTGTCTTTACTTACATAATTTTCTTGTATCAACATATCAAAGATAATCATATATGTACATGTCATGAAACATATCATTCTCTTACCGTTTCTTCATAAGTATATATCAATCGTTTTATTATATCAATATTTCATGCTCCATCATTTCCATATATTTTACGTATTTATTCCGGTAAAGTTTATATCAAACTTAACATAAATTATATTCCATGTACTTATTCTTATTTCATTTATCTATTTCATAGTTATTTCATACAACTATTTTGTACATATATTTCCATATGACCAGTTCTTGTAAACATTTCACACAACCATTTCATATAACCATTCGTCATCTGATACATATTACCTGAATATCAATTGTTCAATAGATGTCATCGCGTCTCCCATCCACGGTCTTATTTATCTTTGACATGATGCCATAGTGTCTTTCAACTATGGTCTTACTCATTTTCTGTCATGTTGCCATGGTATCTTTCAACCATGGTCTTATTCATTTCATGTCACGCTGCCATGGTATCTTTCAACCTTGGTCTTATTCATTTCATATCACGTTGCCATGGTATCTTTCAACCATGGTCTTACACATTTCATATCAAGTTGCCATGGTATCTTTCAACCATGGTCTTACACATTTCATATCAGAGACCACACTCCCGCAAACCTCATCCTTACAGTGGGATTCCAATCCAGGCTAAATCCCCTGTAATATAAACTCATAGAGTATTGTCGGGATTACCAGTCCAGGCTAAATCCTCTGCAACGACAATTACTCTAATGAGCTTGGATCTGAATTACCAGTCCAGGCTAAATTCAGACCTTGATTCGGATTACCCGTCCAGGCTAAATCCATTTTCCACATATTCTTCGGGAGGACTATATCAGGATAGGATCACCCGTCCGGGCTTGATCCTTTTTACCGTCAATTCCTTTTCAGAGATCCATCGAATTTTCCTTTCATTCAACCGGGATTTCTTCCTCTTTTATCAAATATGTCAATGTTTCATAAAATTTCATATAATGAACGTTCAAATCATATTCATATCAAAAACATGCATTCCAAGCATTTAAGAATATAATTCAAGTTACATGAACTTACCTTATTACTTGTTTGTGTTTATAATTTTATTAATCCGATATCTTTTCTTTTCCATGATCAAATCTCTTATTTGAGTCGTTCGGATTTTTATAAATAAATTTGATCATCATTTTCATTCATTTCATATTCTAATGTATTTAATTAATGCTCTAGGCAAAATTACCATTTTGCCCTTAAACTTTTATTTAATGACGATTTCATCCTTAGGGTCAGGAAAATAAAATTCTTACAATTTAATCCTTATTTCCAGCTATTATTCTCATACATATTGATAACAGCCCATGAATTCTATAAAATATCAAAATTTTCCATAATTTCAACACTTTTCAATTTAATCCCTAAAAACATGTTTTTCCCCAATCTTGAACTAAATTAATAATTTCATTCAATTTTGTAATTTAAATAATAAAGTAGTTCATCTCATGCAATTTGGTCATTTCTGACATTTTTACAAAATTACCCATAAAGTTTTACTTTTATTCAATTTAGTTCTTGAGCCTAAAACATGCAAATTAGCCATGTTAGATGAATATTCATACATATTTTCCTTCTCCTCCTCTCTATTCTACATCCTTAATGTATATAACACACTTGTAAGTAATATTATCTACAATTTTCATTATTTACTTCTATGAATAATCAAGCTGTCCATCTGTGTCGTAGTCACTAAATTATTTATATCTGGATCTATAGAACTCCAAATTAAGATTCGCTAATTTTTCCTGAAACTAGACTCATATATCTTCTTACCATAAAATTTTTAGAATTTTTGGTTTATCCAATAAGTACAGTTTATTCTTTAAATTTACCCCTGTTCTGCTGTCTGACAGTCCTGACCCTTCTTCACTAAAAATTAATTATCTCCTCGTAAAAAATTTGAATGATGTTCTCGTTTATTTCTATTGAAAATAGACTCATCAAAGATTCTAAACATATAAATTTAAGTCCATAATTATTTTTATCTAATTTTTTATGATTTTCAAAAATCAGAACAGGGGAACCCAAAATCATTCTGCTCTTGTCTCACAAAATTGATTATATCTCATGATTTACAATTCAATTGCTTACATAATTTCTTCTATAAAAAACTAGACTCAATAAGATTTAATTTCATACTTTATTCATCCTATAATTTTATTTCTAAAATTTTTGATGATTTTTCAAAGTTAGACTACTGCTGCTGTCCAAAACTGTTTTGGTATAAGATATTAATTACTATGTTTTAACACCCTTATTTTCTTTTTCTACACCATTTCTCATCACTTTCTCTTATTTTCTCTTTACTAAAATATCAAGAACATAGGACCTTATGTAAGAAAACTCTACTATAACATTATTTCCATGCTTTGTCAATAATAACAAACTTAAAAACATATTGAAATCTTGATGTACTTACCTTTTCTTATTGACTTCAATCTTTAACTTGATTTTTCTCTCTTCTCCAGCTTCTATTTCTTGAATCCAACTTGATATTCTTGCTTCCCATCATCTCCTTACTATCTTTCTCTCTTGATGGCTATGGAAATTCTTTCAATTTTTAGGTGAAAATAATGAATTTTTGGTAGAAGGACTAAATTGTAAAGAAAGAAAACTTCTTTTCTTCTTCTTCTTATACGTGGGTTTGCATGGGAAAGGAAAGGTGATGATAATTCTTTATCTTTCCTTCCTTTTATACTAAATAAATAATAATAAAATAATAATGAAATAATAATAAAATAATAAAATATCTTATTAAAATAATATATATCTAATTAAATAATCATAAAATATCATCAACATCATCATTACTTTCTAGATTTCTCTATCTTCCAATTGACTATTTTGCCCTTTATTATCTTTTAAAATTCCATCCTTGAGTCATCATTTAATTTGGTAAATTTGCAATTTAGTCCTTCATAGTTCTTCACCTATTCAATTTGGTCCTAATCCATCCATTTTCCTTAGTTTCTAGATCATTCCACTCTTAAAATATTTACACTATTGGTCCTTTAACTTTTCATATTTACACTTTAACCCCTCAAATTTTAAGTATTTATTCTTGTGCAACAAAACTTTTCTCACTTTTACAATTTAGTCATTTCTTGAATTAATATATCATAATATACTTCTCAATATTGACATAACTCAAAATTACCCTTTTTGTCACTTTATTTTCTTATTTTACTATATTACAGATAATATTTTACTGTAAAAATTTTTGGGGTATTACACTTCCTCCATATCAAAATCCCAACCCCATGCAGTATGTCATATCATAAATATTACGTGTATGCAAAGTCATACTCAGTATAATCATATATGTAAATCATAAACAGATCAGTCATAAGAAACATAAGGGCATAATCATCAATTTACCATAAGGGGTATTGCAGTCATTTTACCTTTTTTGGGGTTTCAAATCAGATAATGACCTCTTCGAAGGTCTACAGTCTCCTCGAGGGACACAAATAACCATAATGATCATAACGGTGTAAATGAGCCCAAAGCCCATTACTCGACCCAAGTGGGACCACACGCTCGTGTGGCCCATTTAGCCCAAACACAGTTACGGATATGTGACCTACATAGCCCAGTCCAGTATTTATCACTTACCATGGATTTAATCTGTGTGGGGCCCATGAGCCCATTGGGCCCACACCGCCCCTATTTTGGGCCAACGTGGCCCATAACGGCCCGAGTCCACGAAAATGCTCATGGTGGCCTTTCCTGTCTATCACCCCTGATTTATGGGCTCGGTTTACCCCACGAGTGATCGCACACTCGTGAAGCCTCAAATGTCAAAGTTTCGACACTTCGGCTTTTAGACTTTTGCTGAGCTACAGTAAGGAAGAGTCTGGTTACACACGACTAACCCACGAATGTCAAACCTATACCCAAGTATGCAATTTAATCCACTTATGATGTTAATTGAAAGATATCTACACACCTTCCTGCCGAAAGGCTGTATTAACCAAAAGAATCCATTAACATGAAACGTATAGGCATGAGGCTTATTCTGGTATCCACTTGCTTAAAGGAATCTTAAAACTAGAGACAAAAGAATGAGCATTCGTCCAAAATAAGTCCAGTTGCCCTGATTATTGATTGATTGCCGAAAGAAGGACTTGAACGCCTACGAACATTTGAGCACCCAAACACATGAGAAGGGTCAAAGAGTTAGTAACCCTAAACTAAAACACTTGGCTTCATCAAAGAACAAAACCATATTAAAAGGACCAAGAACCGAATCAAGAACAAGAAATACTTACCCAAACTCAGTTGATAGGAATGAAATAATGAAGTAACAATCATCCATTGTTAGGCCTGAATTCCTAAATATACACAAACCTAATGCATTGAGAAGGGAGAAGTATTTGTTTAACTTGAAGAGAAAAGAAATGGTAGAAGGGTAAAGAGAAATTGAATTCGGCTTAGTCAAACCTTAGGAACCATAGAAGAACTATTGAGAAAAGGAAATAAAAGGTTCGGCTATAGGAGTAAAACTGAAAGAACAAAAGAGGGGAAGAAGAAGAAAGGCAAAGTTTGGCCGAATGGTGAACTACAATTGAGGAGAGGGGGATACCAGATTTGGCTTTTAGAAAAGAATGTAAAGAAAGAAAAATGTCCAAATGGTCACAAAGGTGAAGCACGAAATCGCCAAAAGAAGAGAAAGAAACCAAAACGCCAAAAAGGGGAAAACAACCCGAAATGCCAAAAAGAGAATTCGACACTTATACACTCTCAAGTTGCTGTACATGCACTCCCCAAACCTCTTAGCCGAATTTGCACATACAAGCTACCTAATTTGGCTACAAGTCTCCAAGCTTCAAATTCCTTGATTCACTCCACCCTTTTGTCCATAATCCATCCTTCAAATCCCCAACAACCAACATCCTATCCCTTGATCCCCTCCCCTTTTACCAAGTCTACAACCACTCAATAGAGTTTTAATCTACCACAAACACTTGCTGCCCCAAGTAGCAAAATAAATATCCTTTTGTATGCAATGGGATTTGAACATTTTATTTGGCTAAACTAACACAAACCCAATGCACAGAGAAGGGAGAAGTATTTGGCTAAATTGAAAAGAAAAGAAATGCTAGAAGGGTAAAGAAGAAATTGGATTTGGCTTAGTCAAACCTTAGGAACCATAGAAGAATTGTTGAGAAAAGGAAATAAAAGGTTCGACTATGAGAGTAAAACTGAAAGAACAAAAGAGGGGAAGAAGAAGAAAGGCAAAGTTTGGCCGAATGGTGAACTACAATTGAGAAGAGGGGGATACCAAGATTGGCTTTTAGAAAAGAAAGTAAAGAAAGAAAAATGTCCAAATGGTCACAAAAGTAAAGCACGAAATCGCCAAAAGAAGAGAAAGAAACCAAAAAGCCAAAAAGGGAAAAACAACCCGAAATGCCAAAAAGAGAATTCGGCACGTATACACTTTCAAGTTGTTGTACATGCACTCCCCAACCTCTTAGCCGAATTTGCACATACAAGCTACCTAATTTGGCCAAAACTCTCCAAGCTTCAAATTCCTTGATTCACTCCACCATTTTCTCCATAATCCACTCCTTCAAATCTCCAACAACCAACATCCTATCCCTTGATCCCCTCCTCTTTTACCAAGTCCACAACCACTCAATAGAGTTTTAATCTACCACAAACACTTGCTGCCCCAAGTAGCAAAATAAATATCCTTTTGCATGCAATGGGATTCGAACCCAAGCCCTCTCAGTTGCTCAACACGTTACTTGCCACCAAGCCACAAGGTTCTTTTGTGGCACCTTTTACCCACAGATATTTATAAGGCCTACAGGCTAAAGCCAAGGTTCACTTAAGGGAAAAATTAAAATTTTTGTAAAAGCCCAGACTTGAACCTGGGCTTCTCCAACACTCTCAAACACACCCAAATCACTTAGACAATAAAGCAAACATGAAATTTGTGTCACTTTCTTACTTAACTAAAATATTTATGAGCAGTCTCCTAACCACTCCCATGCTTAAGGCCCAATTTCAGGGCATTGCAATGCTAATGAAAAAATTATATATATGAGCTAGTTAGATCTTATATAATGCTGTCTAAATAGAAGAAGACTATGTTGTTAAAGATTGCTATTCAAGTGTTTTACAAACTATTAATTTAAGGGGGTTGAATACAAAAATTAGTAGTACATGAAGGTTTTAATTTGAGGTGTTAAATGCTACAGACTATAATGTCTAAAGGTTGTGATTTATAATGTCTGAATGTTGTGTTTAAGTTGTCTGAATGAGTTGAATTAATATACTGTCTTATGATTGTTTTTCCCCGTCGAATGCAAGATAAAGTAAATGTGCTTAACCTTGGCTTAATATACTGCCTTATGGTTGTGGTTGTTGTCCAATTGTGATGTTGTTGTGTTGCCTTATTGTGATAATTAGGCTATTCAGATGGAGTTAATAAAATAGTCTGAATGTAATGTTATATGTAGTGTTAATGTTATTTTATTTTGAAGATATGCTGTTGTTTGATGCATATAAACAGAGTAGTATGTTTTGTGCATATTAGGGTGGTCTGAATAAATGTATTAAAATTATGTTCAAAATTGCAATTTAATTATTGTCTAGAAATAAATACTAATTTTGTCATTGTCTAAGAATAAATATTAAGTTGATGTTCTAAAGTGGTTAGCTAGAAAGCTACTGAATTAATGCATTAAATTGTTGATCGAATTATGTGCTTGGCTGAATCATTGCCTTAACGGTTAAAATGTGCAAATTTTTTTATATCATTCGAATTAGGTGTATTGTTTCGATTGAGATGTTAGGTAGAATAGTTATGAGTAATGTTAACAAAATTAAATGTAAAAGAAGTTTTTTTGAGTATCCAATTAGTATGTTTGTGATTATATGAAGGTAAACGATTATTCAATATTTAGTTGAATTTTGGAATTCACAGGTCAGGAATTTGAAGATGAATACGTGACAACTAGTTGGGTTCTAGTAGCTATAGGTATCAAATAGCTATGGAATTCAAAACTTAAGGTCCTTATATGGTACTTAGACCATTGAAGAATAGTTAGTAGATATTTTAATGACTCATCCATGGAAAAATTAAAAAAGGGTAGGGACTAAATTGGAAATCAATAAAATTAATAGATGATAATTAATTAAAAAGGAAAAAATCATCTATTTTCATATCATCTTCCCCAATTTTTCTATGGAAACCCTAGGAGAGAGGAAGAAGACTTTTCAAGCTTATTAAGGTATGAAATCAAGTCTCGTTTTTAGTAATTTCTATATTTTTGGAATTGGGATAGCCTAATCCTTCTATTTAGGGGATTTATTTGAAAAGTTATCAAGGTATGAAATTTTGGTCATGGATGAATATGATGAAAATTAGAAATTTATGGTAGAAAATGAAAAGTTATTCATAAATAAACAACTTCTACAAAGAAATTTTTGATGAAAACTTGATTTAGGGACTAAAATGAAAAAGTGGTAAAACTTGTAGAAAATTGTAAAATTTGTGAAATGTATGTGCTATAAATGTAGTATATAAATTTTGGCTACGCTTGGAAAGAGGGTTAAATTTCACGAATTTCATTTTCTGAGCCTAGGGACAAAATCAGAATTTTTGAAAAAAGATAGGGGCAAAATGGTAATTTTTCGTAATATATAATAGGATGCAAATGTATATGAAATGTGATAGATTAATAGTTAAATTTACCCATATAGATCCAGAAAGACCAACCATGGAACTCGATCAAGGAAAGCAAAAGGTTTCGGATTAGTTAAAATTTAAATACGAACCATTTTCAAGGTAAGTTCGTGTAACTTAAAAATGTATGTTAATATGCTTGAATTGAGTTGCATGATTGTGTTGATATGTATGAGATGATATATATACATAATGAAATAGTCTTAAGTTATGTAATATGACAAAATTATCATGTTCCAGTTGAATGTTGAATTTCGATGGGTTAAGAATAATCGTGCATATCTTGCAGATAGAATTTAGCCCAGATAGGTAATTCTAATGTAAGCTCTCTTGAGCTTAGGTTATAAATTGGATTTAGCCCGGACGGGTAATCCAAATTAAGCTCTCTAGAGGACATGCTACGGATAGGGTTTAACCTGGACTGGTAATCCTACTGTAAAATGTATGGCTCAAGAGTGTGTCTTTTTGTTATGTACCCTAATGGGTACTTTTGCACATGTGCATATTACCTGAACATCCATCAAGAATTCAATAGTTTGACGGAAAAGACTCTTGAAGTATGGAATGGTGAAATTAATAGAAGCTTGTAATGTGATGAGCTCATCTATGTTTACTTGATATTCATATGAGATTATGTGACTAACTTGTTGAATAAGTGTATGTGTTTAGGTAACTTACCCAAAATTGATGGAATGTAAATTTATGTATGCTTGTATTAATAAATATGACCGATAAGTTTATTCTCCGTTATACGAACTTACTAAGCATAAAATGCTTACTCCATTTAATTTTTCCTATTTTATAGTGTTCAAAGCTCGTGAACGTTGGAAGTCGGTCGGAGCAATCATCACACTATCCACTATCTCATTTTGGTATAAATAGAAATCTCATTTTGGTATAATGGCATTTATAAACTTATTTGGCCAATGATTGCTTGTATTTGTTGTTTTGTAATCTAGCCATTGGAGTGGCTAGTGGTGGTCTAAGTTTGGCTATTTTTGAAGTAATATTTTGGTAATCACATAAGTGCTTATTATGTGTTAGTTTGTTGGAATTATGTTAGCATATAAGTTTATGATAAGAGTAAGTTTATATCCTTTGATGCATGAGATAATTTCACATGATTGCTGGCTAAATTTATGTAAATATGTTGTTGGATTGGTGGATATATGCTTGTGAGTTTTGGTGGAGGAAAATGGTAAGTTTTGGGTGACAAATGAGGCTAGGAAATGGCTTTATTTTGTCCACACAGGTAGACACACGGGCGTGTGTCTTGCTCGTGTGTGACACACAGCTTGTCCCATGGGCATGTGGTCCGGCCGTGTGTCCCCTGCATCTTAAAAATAAGAAACAGAATGCTCAGAATTGGGCACACAGGCATAGACATGGGCATGTGTCTCAGCCGTGTGGTTGACACGACCTTATGAAAACTGCACCTAAAATATTTTTGAAACTTAACAAAATTTTCAAAGTTACAGAGGTCACATGCCTCTATGTGTAACACCTCAAACCCAGCCCGGATGTTATTGTTGAATCTAGCGCATTACATTGAAGTGTTTTATCGAAAGCCTTGTTTTCATTGAAAACCCTTCCTTAGAACGAGAAACCTTCATTAACTTATAAAACTCCTTTCAATCGCGAAAGCTTGTTTAAAACAGGTGATTTATGAAAACCTGTCTTTTAAATAAAACTTAGTTGCGGAAACGTAGAAAAACAAGACTATGATTTAGGGAATCCCTGTTCAACTTCTCATAATTACAACGCATAAAAATAACAATCCACATGATAACCAAAAGGGAAGGCCTTATTACATTCCAGTCTGAAATTACTTAAGAAAAACAAATCCAAGTTGTCTTGCTAGCTGGCCACCTTCGAGTCCCTCCAAACTTCGAACCTTCTACTGAGCATCACCTGAGAAAAATAAAAGAGGGGGTGAGTTTTCACAAACTCAGTGTGTATAACCCTCGACAAGTAACTAGCATTCATCAGTCACCATAAAATCATACATGGAATGCAATGCAACCCACCTCAAATAATCCAACCGATACACATCAACTCCGTCCCCCGGTACACATCATGTGGGGATATAAATATCAACCCACCCAACTGATACACATCAATGGTAGCTCAGCTGCAGAACTACCTTCATTGCAGCAAGCTGCCAATCACATATTGGGTTTAAAAGTCGTCGGTGGATCCACGATTGTCAAGCAACCATGCAATCCTCATATACTTTCTCCGTTCCATAATTCCCAACCCAGATGCAGCCTAAACAGAATATCGTATGTATGCAGCAGATATACATGTAACATCCATAAATCTTACATACAACACATAGGGGTATTTTGGTTATTTTCGCCCTTAGAGGCATTTTGGTAATTTTCCCTTATTACGGGTTTTCACTTACACTGGCCCGTTAACAAATCCCGTGAGCTAAGATGAATGAATACTATGCACCAAGTAGGATTCCAGAGAAGAGGAGGTGGGTCATTAAGACTGCTTAAGTACCAAGCTCTCTCTAGATCCAATCCTAGACATGCATATACCCGTTGCCACACCTTAACCCTATGACTTGTCCACGGTCACAATAAATTAATTAAGTTTTATGTCTGTTTAAGCAATTATCAAATACTAGGCCCAAAACCCTTTAAAAAGCCCTAACAAATCTACATACATGCACATGGCCCACTAGGCCCAATCTCATTCATATGGCCCATTAGGCCCAAATCACATTCATGTGGCCCATTAGGCCCAAATCATATTTATATGGCCCACTAGGCACAATCACTTCCACAGTCATGCTTTCATACGATTTTCCATCACATAACATCAATTACCAATTTTGCCAACTATGGGCCCTACAGCCCGTCGGCCCATTTAGTCCATTCTGGCCCAATTGGCCAAAACACAGCCCAAGTCCAAGGAATCGCCTATGGGGTCTCAGATAACCTATCGATTCCCCCTTACGAGTGTTCGTGCAATCGCAAGACTACCGTAGCCAAACTTTCGACTTTTCAATATTTTGACTTTTCGGCATTTTGGGATTTGCCGATCTACTGTTTGTGTGCAGTGTATGTACACACCTGGTAATAAAGCATGCTGTGATCCCTTTAACCATGAACCTACAATCGATATCACTCCAGGATTAATCTCACATACTTATCAAATACTTTACCAAAAGCCGAAGTCTCACCTTAACATTACCTGAAACGCCAAGCCTTAATAGCTTTTCCTAGATCACCAATCATGAGTACTTCCCAGATCTGCATTAACCTTTATCGTTAAATACATAATGGGTGACTTGTATTCAACATATGTCACCCTTTTCTACTAAAACCTATTCGGCCAACCCTTTATCGAAGTGAAGAACACTTACCAAAATCTCACACCTAAGGAGCAAATCGGAAGGGATCCAAAAGACTGGGATTTGATACTAATCCTACCAAAACTGATTAGAAGAAGTGAGGGACAGAGTAAACGATACTAGTAAAACTGTAACGCCCTAAAAATCTCGAAACCCAAAAATCCTGGAATCTCAAATTTTTCTTTTGTGCTTAGCAATTCCAGTTAAATGTTAATTACGTAATGGTAGGTCTTGGTCAAGGTTTGAGTTCGAATCAAGGTGTAGAAGAAATTATAGTTTAATTATTAAAAGAATCATGGTTGGCAAGCAGTTGGGCTTTTAAATGAAATAGGGGAAAAATGACATAAAAAAGCCTTGTGGAGGAGTGGATAAGTGACGCCACTTAGGGAGTAGGGAGGTGGCGTTAGTAGCTAGCAAGGAGGTCCAAGGTTCGAATCCTAGCTTAGTATTTTTAGAAGTTTAATTTTGGCCTTCTAGAAGGTTGGAAGTGGCATGAAGATGGACTCCAAGGGGAGTGTTCAGAAGAGAAAATTAAGGAAAAGATCAAGGGGTTATTAGGGAGAAAAACGAGGAGATGAGAAGGGAGAAGTGATGGAGCCGAATTGGGAATTGGGCATGGAAAATTTGGCTATAAAGGCTATAAATAGGGGTCGAATACAAGGTTTCCAGGCTACTGCCAAAATTCTTCTTCACCTTGCTACCGAAAACCCTTTTCTTTTCATGATCCAAAAAGCTGACAACCCTTTTGTTTTTCTTTCTTTCTGCCGATTTCTATTCTTATCTACACAATTTTCTTTGTTTCACTTAGCTGATTTCTTCTTCTACTCTTATTCTTTAATCTGCCCCAAATAAACCTTATTCACCGTACTAAGTTGAAAGCCAAAAAGTCGAATCTCCCAAGGGCTGAATACTCTTTGACCGGATCTAGTGTAAGTGTTACTCTTCCAATCAGTTTTCCTTGCTAAGTATCGGTTACTGTCCCTCACTCTTTCTAATCAATTGTGGCAGGGAATTAGTATCGGATCTCGAATCTTAGCTCTCTGCTGAAATTTCCTTTAGACGCTTACGATTTTGGTAAGTATTCCTCTCCCATTGGCTAAGGTGGCCGAATGTTCATAGTTAAGGTAAGGGGACTTGTGTTGGATACGAGTCATCTATTATTCTAGTTTTAATAGTTAAGATTGGTACAGGTCTAGGATTTTATCGCAGTTAGTGATTTAAGAAGGGGTTGATCGCACAAGGTAAGGTTAAGGTGAGGTTTCGGTTTTAGTAAAGATATGTATTAAGCATGCAATTAATTGAAGGGTGATATCGTTTGTAGGTTGGTGACTAAGGGAATCGCAACACGCTTGCTTATCAGGTGTGTACATACAATGCACACACACAATGTCGGCAAAAGCTGAAAAGCCGAAAAGTCGAAATACTGAAAAGCCAAAAGTTTGGCTACGGTAGTCTTGCGAGTGCGTGAACACTCATAAGGGGGAAACTGATAGGTTGCCTGAGGCTCACGGGCAATTCCGTGGACTTGGGTTGTGATTTGGCCATATGGGCCGGAATGGGCTAAATAGGCCCGATGGGCTATTGGGCCCATAATAGGCGAAACTGAATATTGATGCTTTGTGATAGGAATTTGTATGTGAGCATGAATATGAATGTGACTGGGCCTAACGGGCCATATAAATGTGATTTGGGCCTAATAGGCCATATACAGGTGATTTGGGCCTAATTGGCCATATGAATATGATTAGGCTTAATGGGCCAAATACAGGTATGTGAAATTGTTTGGGCTTTGTAAGGGGTTTTGGGCCTAGTATATGATATCCACATAAGACTTAATTAATATATTGTGACCATGGACAAGTCATAGGGTTAAGGTGTGGCAACGGGTATATGCATGTCTAGGATTGGATCTAGGGAGAGCTTGGTACTTAACCGGTCTTAGTGACCCACCTCCTCTTCTCTAGAATCCTACCTGGTGCATAGTATTTGTTCATCTTTGCTCACGGGACTTGTTAATAGGCCAAGATAAGTGAAAACCGTAATTAAAGGAAAATTACAGAAATACCCCTAAGGGCGAAAATGACCAAAATACCCCTAGGTGTTGAATGTAAGTTTTGTGGATGCAACATGCATACATATGATATTCTGCTTAGGTTGTATATGGGTTGGGAATTATGGAACAGAGGAAGTATATGAGGATCGCATGGTTGCTTGACAATCGTGGATCCACTAACGGCTTTTAAAGCCCAATATGTAAATGAAGGTAGTTTCGCAATCGGGCTACCATGGTGTGTGGGTTGGGTGGGTCGATATTTATATCCCCACATGGTGTGACAGGGGATGGAGACGGTGTGTAGCGGATGGATAATTTGGATGGGATTGCATTGCATGAATGATGAATGATGTTTTTTTTGAATGCTTGTTTTCTTCGAGGGTTGTACATACTGAGTTTGCGAGAACTCACCCCCCCTTTTATTTTATTTTCAGGCGATGCTCAGAAGAAGGTTCGATGTTTGGAGGGACTCTGGGTGGCCAGCTAGCAAGATGATTTGGACTTGGGTTTTTTTTAAGCATTTAAGTTTTTATTTCTTTTTAAGTATGTTCCAGACCAGATTGTAATAAGGTTTTCATTGTGTTGTTATTACTTAAATTATTATTATTTTCATTGTAATTGCAAGAAGTTGAACATGGATTTCTTAAATTATAGTATGTTTTCTATGTTTCCGCAGCTAAGCTTTTTTTTAATCAAATGTTTTAAACAAGGTTTTCGTAACTGAAGGTGTTTATTATTATTATTATTATTTTTGAACAATTATTATTATTATTATTTAAGTTAATTAGGGTATATTTTTTTAGAAGGGTTTTCAATGAAAACACGATTTTTGATAAAACACTTCAATGTAACGTGCCGGATTCGACCATAACGTCTGGGTCGGGTTTGGGTGTTACAAAAACTGATTGAGAGAACAAAACACTTACATTAGAATTGGCCGAAGTAGAAAGAGTAGTGGCGGCTCAGAGGATATTCGACTCTTGTGACTTGTATGGTAAAAAGGTTATTCGACACAAAGAGAAAATGTTTAAACTAGAGGTGAATCAAAAAGAGATCTTGAGTAGGGAAAGAATGGAGAATCGGCACAAAGGAAGGAAGGAAGAACAAGGGATTTTCAGCTTTTTTAGAAAAAGAGTTTTCTGGTAACAAGGAGAGGGAGAATTCAGCATTAACCTGGCATCCTCACATTCGGCACCTATATATAAAGTCTATAACCGAATTTCCCATGCCCAAATTCCCAATTCGGCTCCACCTCTTTGCACTCCTCATCTCCTAATTTCTCTCCCTGATAACTCCTTAATCCCCTCCTCAAATTTCTCTTCTTATCACTCCCTACAGAGTTCATAATCAACACCACTACTGGCCATCTGCTAAGCAAAAATAAATCCTCCTTTTGAGCAATGAGGAATTCGAACCCAAGCCCCCCTCAATATCTCAACACGCCACTTGCCTCCTTGTCACAAGCTCTTTTTGTGTCCAATTCCTCCTTCATATATTTAAAAACCAACCTTATTGCCATAAGGGTTCTTTTAACTATTAACTTATAATTTCCTTTACCCCTAAATTCGAACCCAACCCTTAACCAAGACCTACTATCACATAATTAAAACTTGACTAGGAATGTTAAGCACAATTTCTATCGAAACCGAAAAAAAAAAGTTTGAGATTTTAGGATTTTTGGGGCGTTACAGTGTGGGTAGGCCGTGTGCCTCACACGGCATTAGACACGCTCGTATGTCTAGGCCGTGGCAAAGCGGAGATTACGTACTAACTTATCCACACGGCCACATAACACGCCCGTGAGTCAGGCCATGTAAAAATTAGAGAGGTTACTGACTTGGGTCACACAGCTAACCACACGCCCATGTGCCAGCCCGTGTGCCACACACGGCCAATAGACACTCCCGTGTGTCTATGCCGTGTAACTCACTGACTAGTTTTTACTAAGATGCAGGGGTCACATGGTCGAATCGCACACCCGTGTGCTCAGTCCGTGTGGCATAAAAAGAGGCTTGATTAAAGCCACCTTTCACATCCTTCTCAAGCATACCTACAACCATCAGATGACACATAATTCACACCCAATTTGTAACCAAAACATACTTAATTCACATAACAAATCTATTCATTCATCTATGATCAACATTACTAATTCCACATCAAATCTTATGCCAAAATCATACCAAATTCTCAACTAAATCTCATATCATAACCAAAATATGTTCTTCATCTCAAGCCATATCACATGGCAAGATTCACTAAACAAAGCATAACATATTCCCCCTAGCCTATACATGCCATACACCAATATTTATAGCTTCAAATGTACCAAAATATCAATTGATAGTGTAATAACGATCCTTGACGATCCTCGAGCTCACGGTAGCTTCGATAATCTATAAAACAATTGAAAAACACAAAAAGTAAGCTTTCCAAAGCTTAGTAAGTAATATACAAATAAACTTATCACATAAATAATTATAGACCAATTCATACAAATGAATCATGGCAAAACACAATTGCAAGATCATATTTCTCATATAGCTCAATTGTTCATAATCACTTGCTTATAAACAAATCACATTTTTCACATAGTTCACATCTCAAATAATCATATTCATTATTATTTCTCATTGTCAAATTTTATATACCTTTCGTACATACCTGAATCGGATACACATTCACTTGATCATTTATTTCATAATAATGCCCGTTGAATAGTTTAGAAGCAATAAGGATACTCGGATAGCTCGAAAAGCTAGTACAATGCCAGCGTCCCAGATGTGGTCTTACATGCAATAAAATATCGATGCCACTGTCCCAGACATCGTCTTATATGAAATCATATACGATGCCGATGTCCCAGACATGATCTTACACGTAAATCTCAAGTTGATGGCAATGTCCTAGACGTGGTCTTACACGATATCACACCTCGAAATCCTATGTCATGACATATGTATCCTATACTATTCCTATGGTTTGAACGGGGCTTTCGGATGTCGTAACTTTGTCGATACTTTCTCAGATTCAATTATTCAGCTCTCATAGCAATTCAATACATTTCCACAACAATAAAACATATATTATTCAATTGAAATACGTTTATTTGCATATGAACTTACCTCAGAAATGAGAACGACTAAATGAGTCGATTATTCTACAACCTTCGACTTTCTCGATCTAATTTCGATTTCTTTCGTTCTTGATCTATATAAATTCATATTTCACTAATTTAATCACATATTTATTCATTTCAATCCACAAACACATAATTAGGGCATTTTACACTTTAGCCCCTGAAATTTCACATTTTGACATTTTAGACCCTATTTCATAAAATTACAAAATACACATAATTTCACATTTCTCATGCTTAGACAAATATACATATAGTCTCTAGCAGCCCACAACTTTCACTTATTTCCCATTTTAACCCTTCAATTTCTCATTTTCACAAATTAGCCCATAATAATCAAATTCATCAAAAATCTCAATACAAAACATATTAACCCAACACGTATCTTTCATTTTTCATCAATTAACAACACAATACTCATGGATTCATCCATGGCATATCTTAAAATCATCACCAAATTCAAAAATTCAAGCATGGGCTAGTTAGAGTACTAAGCAACAATCACAAAAACATAGAAATCATCAAAAAAGGATAAAAAATCACATACCAATTGGCCAAGATAAGTGTCGAATGTTTGAAGGCTTAGAAAATCTATTTTTCTTTCTTCAAATTTGGCTAGATGATGAACATATTAGCTAATTTAATGTTTTGTTTTATTTAATGCATATTAATAAACCATTTACCAATTTAGCCTTAATTATAACATTAATAATCCACTAACTCATGTCTAACTTTGTCCATGCATTAATCCAAGGGTCTATTTACAACATAAGGACCTAACATTTAATATATCAAAGCAATTCGACACTTATTCATGTAGCACACAACTTTTGCATTTTTTGCAATTTAGTCCTTTTGTCAAATTGGGCACTCAAACGATAAAATTAATTCACGACATTTTCACACATATCATATAACATATTGTAAACATGAAAAATAATATTAAAATTTTTTTTGACTCAGATTTGTGGTCCCAAAACCACTGTTTCGACTAGGGTCTAAACCGGGATGTTACAACTCTCCCCCTTTAGGGATTTTCGTCCCCGAAAACCTTACAAGCGAATAGGTTCGAATATTGCTCTCTCATAGCATCCTCAGGCTCTCACGTAGCCTCTTAGACTCCTTGCTAATGCCATAACACTCTTACTAACAGAATTTTCTTATTTCTCAATTCTTTAACCTCGCGAGCCAAGATATGGATTGGTTCTTTTTCATAGGTCATATCGGACTGAATCTCTATCTCTGATGGAGAAATTACATGTGAAGGATCAGATCAGTATCATTGAAGCATCGATACATGAAACACATGATGAATCTTTTGTAGCTCAGGTGGTAATAATAATCTATATGCAACCGGCCTGATACGCTTGATAATCTCATCGGCCTGATGAACCTCGGACTCAATTTTTCTTTTCTACTGAATAGGAGTACTTTTCTCCACGGGGACACTTTGAAAAACACTTCATCACTGATCTCGAATTCAAGATCTTTTCGTTTCAAGTCTGTGTATGATTTCTGTCGATCGAAAGCTGCTTTCAAACTATCACGAATCATTTTCACTTTCTGTTCAGTCTCTTTTATCAAATCTATCTCATGGATCTTATTCTTACTAAGCTCTGACCAATATGACGGTGTTCGACATTTTCTACCATATAAGGGTTCGTACGGTGCCATTCTAATACTCGATTGAAAACTATTATTATATGCGAATTCAATCAATAAAAAAATAATGTTCCCACATACCTTCAAACTCAAGAATGCAGCATCTCAACATATCCTTGAGTATCTGAATAATCTGCTTGGATTAACCATCCATCTGTCGGTGAAAAGTAGTACTGAAATACAATTTCGTACCTAAAGCCTCCTGCAGTTTCTTCCAAAACCGCAAAGTGAACCTCAGATCTCTATCTAAAATGATAAACAATGGCACCCCATGCAATCTCACAATATCAGAAATGATTAACTCAGATAACTTATCAAGCGAGCAGTCTGATCGTGTAACAGCCCGATTTAGACCCTAATCAAAATGGTGGTTTCGGGACCACGAATTCGAGTTAAAAAAATATTTAAAAATTATTTTCTATGTTTATTATGTGTGAATTTATGTGTGTGAAAATTTCATGATTTAATTTTGTTGTTTGAGTGCCCGATTAAATAAAAAGGCTTAATCGTGTAAAATGAAAATTTGATGGTTAAATGTGAAAGTGCTTAACTGTTCTTGTCTTTATAAGAGGAAGTACTTATGTTATAATTATGACATTGCTTTTATGTATGGATGGCATTATACCTATAATATATAGTTTTACAATAAAATCATTAAGGTTAAATATGTAAACTTATTAATATGTTAATATATTATAAAACATAAAAATAAATATATGGTTTCATAATGTTTATATTTTCCGAAACTTAAAAGAAAAAGAAAAGAATAAGGTTTTCTCATATTCGGCCATTGCTAATCTCAATCAAGGTATGTAACTAGCTCAGTTTTTTATAACTTTTACGTTTTTGAGATCGTTGCTAAGTGATTTACGAAGCCCATGCTCAAATTTTTTATTTTGGTGAATATTTTAAGTTATTCCATTAATGAATATTTTATTTTTGTGATGTTAGTTGATGAATTATGAAAGATATGTTTTGGATTGATATGTTTTGTATTGGAATTTTTGATGATTTTGAGGAATTAGGACTAAATTGCAAAAATAATAAATTAAGGGACTAAAATGTGAAATAAATGAAATGCATGGACTTGCATGAACACAAGGAACATTCGACCTGAGTATAGTATATTAAAATTTTACATGTTTTGTGTTTTGTGCAAATTGGACTAAATTGTAAAAAGTATGAAATGTTAGAGGTAAAATGGTAATTTGCCTATTTATGTGTTTTTGGACTAAATTGAGTGAAAATATGTTTGAATGAGTTTAATTTGAATATGTTTAAATCAAGAACTAAAGAAATCAGATTTGGATCGGGGGAAAACCAAGGTTGCTGACTAGTTGTCCCGTTTCGTTTTTCATCGTCTGAGGTAAGTTTATAAACAAATAGACGTTAATTTCGATTAAATGTGAATTATATATGCTGGAATGAAATATGTGAATATATATATGTTAGTCGAATGTGTACAAGCTTGACAGCTATGTTTACGAGTTCGTTCTGACTAAATTACAACATCTGAAAGCCCAGTATGAACCTTAGGAATAGCTGGGATACATATGTCATGACATAGGATTCCATTATGTGATGTGCGAGTAAGACCATGACATCGATATATGTGTGCGAGTAAGACCATGTTTTATACGTTGGCATCGATATGTGACTCCGATATATGTGTGCGAGTAAGACCCTGTCTGGGACAGTGGCATCAATATGTGATTACATGTAAGACCACGTATGGGACGTTGGCATTGTATGACATATGTGTTTATCCGAGTGTCCTATCCATTTCTGAATGGTACATTGGGCTATGTTAAGTTGTGATCGAATGTGTAAAATGAGCTAAAATGACCAGGTATGAGTTAGCTTATTACCTACTTGAAAAAAGGTAAGTTACTTAATATTCGCTACAAATCGTGTATGATGCAAATGAAGAATATATGTGATTATGGAAAGTGTATTCGGCCTTTATATATATAATGTGAATATTTATGAAATAATTCTTGAATATGTGTATATAAGATTATGTATATTCAGCCAATGTGAAATGGTATATGGAAGTATATGTTATGTAAAGCTATGATCATGAAAGTAAATGTGAATATGATACCATAAATTAGTTTGGTTAAGTTGACTTGATGTTAACATTGAATTATTTATTTGCTTGTGACTTACTAAGCTATGATAGCTTATTGTATGTGTTTGTTTGCATTGTTTTATGGATTTTGGAGTCAAGTTACGAGCTCGGGGATCATTGTCAAAGCCTATCACACTATCGACTGTCTTCGGTATTTTTATAAGTGAGCTTTCAAACTCATGGCATGTATAGGCTGGATTATAATTTTAAATGTTTGATTTTGGTTATTGTAACCATGAGCCATGCGAAAATGGCTTAATACTTTGTTATGCTCGGATTTGATGCTTCATTTCGATGATGGTTATGCTTGGTTGTGACTTTGGTGTTTCGACCCTTATATATATTTTCATGTGAATTATGGTTGATTATAATGCTAATGGTGATGAGGTTATGCCAAAGTATATGTGTATGATATATTTGGTTTAAAGTGAAATTGTGGTTGACTCGACTATGGTTATGCATGGATAAAAGTTTTTGTGAATTTGGTTGGTATATTGATTAAGGTGTTGTTATGTGAATTGGCATTGAATGATAATTGGTTATGTTCGAACATGGTAGAAATTTACTTAGATATGTCTATTATATGGTATGTAAGATTTGTGTTTTTGGTATATAAAATATGTGTGTGATATGTATGATAACAAGTATGGATATAATCGGTAATTATAATTCAAAATAGTTGATAAGTTTGGATGTAGTTTGTTTGAATCGGCCATTGTGACAGCCCTAATTTGACCCTAGTCGGAAAGTGGTTTCGGGACCACAAAACCGAGTCATAAAAATAATTAATTGTTATATTCTATGCTTATTATATGTGTACATGCATATGTGAAAGTTTCATGCTTTAATTTTGTCATTTGTATATGAAATTATTAAATAGGACTTATGTGAGAAAAATGTGAAAGGTGATAGGTAATTTTTAAAGGTGGTCTAATAATGTATGTATTGAAAAGAATGGTTTTGCATGTCAAATTACCCATTTTTTTATAATGGCCGGCCACGTTGTTAGTTAGTATAAAATATATGAATTTTCTATTAGCATTATTTTTAATTAAATGGCATTAAATTATAGAATAATAATAATTAAAGGTAGAAATTGGTGAAGAAAACAAAGTATTCATCCTTGTTTCTTCCTAGCCGATTTTAAAGAAGGAAAAGAGCAAACCATTCGGTGATCTTGAACTTTAAATAAGGTAAGTAATTCATGTTAATTCTTGGATTTTTAGCATATTTTGAATTAGTTATTAAGTTCTTTACTTAACCCATGACAAAATTTTGAGTTGTGTGGTGTCTTGAGCATTCGACCATGGGAGAAATTGAAGGAGATAGTTGTTTTTATTATGGTTAAATGAAGTTTGAACTAGTTAATATTTAATTGTTGGTATTTATATATGAATAGATGAACTTGGACTTGTTGAGTTACTTGAACAAATTCGGCCTTGTAAATGATTTTAAGGGTATAAATCTTGAATAATGCTATGCATAGGTTTCGGCTTTGATAGTACTTATATAAGTATAATTAGTTCAATTTTGATAATATGGTATGAAGTGATAAGTAAATGTATAATAGTAGCTTAAGATAAACAACATTCGGCTATGAATTTTTGTGTTTATCTTTTTTTTTAATGCCGATGTTAAATTAAAAATGGATGTTAGTTGAGTTATGAAAATTGCTTAATAATGATAAGAACATGAGCTTAATGCTTAAGTAGCATTCAGCTTTAGAGTAAGTTAATTTAGTTAGGAAATGAATTCTAAGATAGTAAATTATGTGTTAAGAGAGGAATTTAGGTTGTATATATATATTCATGATTATATTGAATCTAAGAGACTATGTTAGTTATTTGGGAGTTTCGGCCATAGTATTATAGTGAATATTATTTTTAACAAGGGTTTTAATTATAATAAATTGGTGTAAATGTTTTGAGTGAGGTAAACACTAATAAGATGAATTGAGAAATGATTTCTCAAATGTCTAAAATGATATTCGGCTTAGGCTTGTAAGCATGTCTAGTCGGTGTTGAATGTTTTAATTAGGGAAGGTTATAAGTTGAGTTTGGCGTTAAATGAAACATTTGATCAGATACATAGTGCCGAATGTGTTTGAATGTGAATTACCAAGTACATAAACTTGATAATGCTATAATGGTAGACTTAGTTGGACTTTGGCATTTTGAGAGATGCATTTGATTCTTGTGTTAATCTGAGATAATATGTGTATATTTTTTATGAAATTAAGTGATGGTTATGTAATTCGAAAATGCAAGGTAATACGCTAGTAATATTTTCGATTGTCCATGAGTAGAGCATATGTATGATGTTTAAATAGCTAGTTAATAAAATCATTTGTACTTAATGGCATGATATACATGTATTAAATCGAATTGTTAAATTGATAAGTAATTAAATAGATCTATTTGTTTGAATCAAGCTCAAGAGCTAAGAGGGTCTAAATCAGATAAGGGAAAGGAGAAAGCAGTCGAGTAGATTATTCGCAACTATTCAAAATATCTGAGGTAAGTCTTTGACTAATGGAACTTAGCTTATGAATTGATAAAATTATGATATATATAAGTATAATAAATAAATCGTGATCTAATGGTTCTATTTGAATTACGTAGTGAAATAAATGATTTGTGCATATGACTTGTAGCCGAATAATTATAGAAATCATGTAGATTAGCGAAATGAAATCGTGTTAATTGTATGTGACTATTGAGCCGAAAGTGGAAGGGTTGATAAGCATGTTGTGCTTGTGTTCTAGTAATGTAATTGAAATGCTAATGTGTTATGATATATTTATGTGCATGATAATTGAGGATTATATCCGGGTTAAGTCACGAAGGCATTCGTGCTGGTTGTTATATCCGGGTTAAGTCCTGAAGGCATTCGTGCTGGTTGTTATATCCGGGTTAAGTCCCAAAGGCATTCGTGCTGGTTGTTATATCCAGGTTAAATCCCGAAGGCATTCGTGCTGGTTGTTATATCCGGGCCAAGTTCCGAAGGCACGCGTACTGGTGTTATATCCGGGCTAAGTCCCAAAGGCATTTGTGTTTGAAAATGTGCTATCCTGCTGTAATAATTCCAATTAATGTGTTCACAACCCTAAGATGATCAGGTATGTATCGTATATACATTGGAAAATTTGATTCGGTATAAAATGTGATTATTCAATTGAATAGTGCTCTCCCGGCCATTACTTAGGGTTGTATAAAGTTATAGCTTATTCGGGATACATGAATTTTGATTTAAGTGAAATTTAGTTAAGTTTGACTCTGAGCATGTGAGTATATTGGTTGAAGTGTGAAGTAACATGATCATGGGATTTTGCGTATATGTATTTATTTAGCCTTATGAATGCTATGCTTTAGTTTTAAATGATTTCATTACTTAAAACTTACTAAGCATCGAAAGCTTACTCTGTTTCTTATCTCTCTATTTTATAGATTGTTGATTTTGGCCACTGACTCAGGGATCGTCAGCAGTTCATCATACTATCGATCTTGTTGGTACAGTTATATTTTGTTCTCAATATGGCATGTATAGGTGGGACTGTTGACAAAATATGTTTTGAAATAGTAAATATTTTGGCCATATGAAAATGGCATTTATAACTTATAAATTTGTATGTATTCAGTTCAATTTCTGCTTTTGTTGATAGATTATGTGATTGAAAAATTAAATGTTTAGCTTGATAATACCTCATAGCCTAAACCGGCGATCGGACTCGGGCTAGGGGTGTTACATTTTATTGGTATTAGAGCCACGGTTTAGTGGATTCTAGGACTATTGTAGCGTGTTTGAGTCTAGTTATACATGCCATATAGTACTAATATGATAGTATGATGAATTCTGATAGTTAAAAATGTGTTTTTGTATAGTAATGGATCTCGATCCCAATCAAACGGTAGCTGATGATGTTGAGAGTGTAGCGCTTGCTCCCACGCATGGGACAGCACCGTTGGACTCTCAACCTTTTGCAAGCAATCAGAACGACGAGGCTAGACAGGCTTTTTATAGTGTGATGAATGATTGGTTCAACCAATACATTCAAACTAATGCGGCTGTTCCACAACCCCCACATCTGAATAATACGCCCTCTGCACCCACGATGCCTCTGGTAATTGATCATATGAGGTTGAATAAACCCTCGGTTGACAAAATTCGAAAGCACGGGGCTACTGAATTTAAAGCTACAGTTAGTGATGATGCTGAACAAGCTGAATTTTGGTTGGACAACACTATTCGGGTACTTGATGAACTATCTTGCACACCCGATGAATGCCTGAAATGTGCTATATCTTTGCTACGTGATTCTACCTATTATTGGTGGAATACATTGGTTTCTGTTGTACCCAGAGAGCGGGTAACGTGGGAGTTCTTCCAAACTAAATTCTGAAAAAAATATATCAGTCAGAGGTTCATTGATCAGAAACGAAAAGAATTTCTTGAGCTTAAACAGGGTTCCATGTCGATTCATCGATTATGAGCGGAAGTTTGTCGACTCGATGAGATATGCTCGGGAATGTGTATCGTCTGAGGCTATTATGTGTAAACGTTTTGAAGATGGGCTGAATGAAGATATAAAGATGTTTGTTGGCATTCTTGAAATACGAGAGTTCGTAATACTTGTCGAGCGAGTTTGCAAGGCCAAAGAGCTTAGTAAAGAAAAAAGGAAAGCTGATGTCGAAGCTGGAGAATTTCGTAAAAGATCTTCAGGAAAGTCTTTTCAGCAATCATCGAAGAAATTTCGAGATGATTTTGGACGATCAAAGAATATTTTGGGTTTTTTCAGATGAGACCACGATCGACCCCCTGTGAGTACACGAGCCACTTCAGTTGCCAGTGTTGGAAATGATCGTCAAGACAGGACAGAATACAAGTATTATGGTAAATGGCATTCGGGGAGTTGTAAATTTCATGACCGCTCCTGTTATAAATACGGGTCAGCCGACCATTTTATTAAAGACTGCCCGAGATTATCTGAGCAAAATGCGAACCAGAGTGGGAAACCGGGTATTACAGCACGAGGTAGACCACCTAGGAATATGGGAAATGCTAGTGGCAATCAGAGAGGGTCTAGAGATGCTACAACCAGATCTGAGGCTCGTGCTCCTGCTAGAGCTTATGCTATACGTGCACGCGAGGATGCTTCTTCGCCTGATGTTATTACCGGTACTTTCACTCTTTTTGATATTGATATGATTGCTTTGATTGATCCTGGTTCTACTCATTCATATGTATATGAGACTTTAGCATCCAGTAATACTCTACCTGTTGAGTCTACTGAGTTCGTAATCCGAGTGTCAAATCCCTTGGGTTGATATGTGTTAGTCGACAAAGTGTGCAGGAAATGTCCCCTGATAATCCGAGGTTCCTGTTTTCCAGCCGATTTGATGCTTTTACCGTTTAATGAATTTGATGTTATTCTCGGTATGGATTGGTTGACCATTCATGATACAGTTGTGAATTGCAAAAGAAAGACTATTGAGTTGAGATGTGCAAATGATGAGATAATTCGAGTTGAGTCTACTGATATGAATGGGTTACCAACAATTATATCCTCGATGTTGGCTCAGAAATATGTCAAAAAGGGGTGTGAAGCATATCTTGCGTACGTACTTGATAGTAAAGCATCAGAAAAGAAGCTTGAATCAGTATCAGTGGTTTGTGAGTATCGAGATGTTTTTCCAGAAGAATTGCCAGGGTTACCACCTGTTCGGGAGGTAGAGTTTGGTATTGAACTTGTACCTGGGATTACACCAATTTCGATAGCGCTGTACCGTATGGCACCAATGGAATTGAAAGAATTGAAAACTTAGTTGAAAGAATTGACAGATAGAGGTTTTGCTCGACCGAGTTTCTCACCTTGGGGTACACCAGTATTGTTTGTGAAAAAGAAAGACGGAACCTTGAGAATGTGCATCGACTATCGTCAATTGAATAAAGTGACAATAAAGAATAAATATCCGTTACCACGTATTGATGATTTGTTTGATCAGCTGAAGGGAGCTTCAGTGTTTTCAAAGATAGATTTGAGATCGGGTTATTATCAGTTGCGAGTTCGAGACTCAGATATACCTAAAACTGCTTTTAGAATGAGATACGGTCACTATGAATTTTTAGTGATGCTGTTTGGGCTCACTAATGCCCCTGCAGTATTTATGGACTTGATGAATCGGATCTTTAGACCGTATTTGGATCGGTTTGTAGTTGTGTTTATCGACGATATTTTGATTTATTCACACGATGAAACTGAACACGCCGAGCACCTGAGATTAGTGTTGCAGATTTTACGGGATAAGTAGTTATATGCTAAGTTCAGTAAATGTGAGTTCTGGTTGAGAGAAGTTAGCTTTTTGGGACATGTAGTATCTGCATCGAGAATTCGAGTTGATCCGAGCAAAATTTTAGCCATACTTGATTGGAAGCCCCCGAGAAATATTACTGAAGTTCGGAGCTTTTTGGGACTTGCTGGTTATTACAAACGGTTTGTAAAAGGTTTCTCGATGATAGCCACACCAATGACGAAGCCACTTCAGAAAGATATTAAGTTCGATTGGTCAGAAAAGTGCCAGAAAAGTTTTGACCAACTGAAAACACTTTTGACGGAAGCCCCAGTGTTAGTGCAGCCCGAATCCGGTAAAGAGTTTGTCATTTACAGTGATGTGTCCTTACTTGGGCTGGGTTGTGTGTTGATGCATGGAGGTCGAGTTGTAGCTTACGCTTCGAGGCAATTGAAGCCACATGAGAAAAATTATCCGACTCATGATCTCGAATTAGTTGCCATAGTATTTGCTTTGAAAATATGGCGACATTACTTGTTCGGAGAGAGATGTCATGTATATTCGGATCACAAAAGTCTCAAATATTTGATGACTCAAAGAGATTTGAATCTGCGACAAAGACGTTGGCTTGAATTGTTGAAAGATTATGATCTTGTTATTGACTATCACCCTAGAAAGTCTAACGTAGTTGCCGATGCTTCGACTCGCAAGTCACTGTTCGCTTTGCGACCGATGAATGTTCACTTGTCCATTTCATCTGATAATGTGTTAGTAGCATAATTAAAAGCCAAACTGTTATTAATTCATCAAATATGTGAAACTCAGAAAGTTGATGATGAATTGGTGGCTAAACGAGTTGAATGTGTTTCGAATGTGGATTCAAAGTTTCAAATTGACGACAACAATTGTTTGAGATTCAGAAGTCGATTGTGTGTTCCAAGAAATTCAGAACTTATTTCAATGATTTTGAATGAGGCTCATAGTAGCCGAATGTCAATTCACCCGGGGAGTACGAAAATGTACAACGATCTGAAACGTCATTTTTGGTGGCCTGGTATGAAACGAGAAATTTTTGACTTTGTTTCGAAGTGTTTGATATGTCAACAGGTGAAAGCGGAACATCAAGTGCCTTCAGGGTTACTTCAGCCGATCATGATACCCGAATGGAAACGGGATCGAGTCACGATGGATTTTGTATCTGGGTTGCCATTGTCGTCAAGCAAGAAAGATGTGATCTGGGTTGTTGTTGATAGACTGACAAAGTCGGCTCATTTCATTCCTGTACGTACGGATTATTCCCTTGACAAGCTAGCTGAATTGTATGTTTCTCAGATTGTAAGGTTACATGGAGTACCTATTTCTATTGTGTCGGATAGAGATCCGAGATTCACATCACGATTTTGGAAGAAATTGCAAGATGCATTGGGTACCAAGTTGCATTTTAGCACCACTTTTCATCCCCAGACTGATGGTCAATCCGAGCGGATCATTCAGATACTCGAGGATATGTTGAGATGTTGCATCCTTGAGTTTAGTGGTTCATGGGAACGGTATTTACCTTTGATTGAATTCGCTTACAACAATAGTTTTCAATCAAGCGTTAAAATGGCGCCTTACGAGGCTTTGTATGGTTGTAAATGCCGTACACCGTTGTTTTGGACCGAGCTTAGTGAAAGTAAAATTTTCGGGGTTGATTTGGTTAAAGATGCTGAGCAGAAAGTAAAAGTAATCCGTGAAAGTCTAAAAGCAGCTTCAGATCGTCAGAAGTCGTACGCGGATTTAAAGCGAAAAGACATTGAATATCAGGTAGGAGACAAAGTGTTTCTTAAAGTTTCACCTTGGAAAAAAAATGCTCAGATTTGGCCATAAAGGCAAATTGAGTCCGAGGTTCATTGGACCGTATGAAATATCTGAATGAATTGGGCCAGTCGCATACATATTGATTTTACCCCCTGAACTTGAAAAGATTCACAATGTTTTTCATGTCTCGATGCGTCGACGTTATAGATCCGATCCATCGCACATAATTAATCCATCTGAGATTGAGATTCACTCTAATTTGAGTTACGAAGAAGAACCAGTTCGTATTTTGGCTCGCGAAGTAAAAGAACTATGAAATAAGAAAATCTCTTTAGTGAAGGTACTATGGATTAAGCATGGGGTTGAAGAAGCTACTTGGGAACTTGAAGACGCTATGAAGGATCGATGTCCTAACTTATTTACTGGTAAGATTTTCGAGGACGAAAATTCCTTGTGTGGGGGAGAGTTGTGACAGCCCTAATTTGACCCTAGTCGAAAAGTGGTTTCGGGACCACAAAACCGAGTCATAAAAATAATTAATTGTTATATTCTATGCTTATTATATGTGTACATGCATATGTGAAAGTTTCATGCTTTAATTTTGTCATTTGTATATGAAATTATTAAATAGGACTTATGTGAGAAAAATATGAAAGGTGATAGGTAATTTTTAAAGGTGGTCTAATAATGTGTGTATTGAAAAGAATGGTTTTGCATGTCAAATTACCCATTTTTTGATAGTGGCCGGCCATGTTGTTAGTTAGTATAAAATATATGAATTTTCTATTAGAATTATTTTGAATTAAATGGTTTTAAATTATAGAATAATAATAATTAAAAGTAGAAATTGGTGAAGAAAACAAAGTATTCATCCTTGTTTCTTCCTAGCCGATTTTAAAGAACGAAAAGAGCAAAGCATTCGGTGATCTTGAACTTTAAATAAGATAAGTAATTCATGTTAATTCTTGGATTTTTAGCATATTTTGAGTTAGTTATTAAGTTCTTTACTTAACCCATGACAAAATTTTGAGTTGTGTGGTGTCTTGAGCATTCGACCATGGGAGAAATTGAAGGAGATAGATTGTTGTTATTATGGTTAAATGAAGTTTGAACTAGTTAATATTTAATTGTTGGTATTTATATATGAAATAGATGAACTTGGACTTGTTGAGTTACTTGAACAAATTCGGCCTTGTAAATGATTTTAAGGGTATAAATCTTGAATAATGCTATGCATAGGTTTCGGCTTTGATAGTACTTATATAAGTATAATTAGTTCAATTTTGATAATATGGTATGAAGTGATAAGTAAATGTATAATAGTAGCTTAAGATAAACAACATTCGGCTATGAATTTTTGTGTTAATTTTTTTTTTAATGTCGATGTTAAATTAAAAATGGATGTTAGTTGAGTTATGAAAATTGCTTAATAATGATAAGAACATGAGCTTAATGCTTAAGTAGCATTCGGCTTTGGAGTAAGTTAATTTAGTTAGGAAATGAATTTAAGATAGTAAATTATGTGTTAAGAGAGAAATTTAGGTTGTATATATATTCGTGATTATATTGAATCTAAGTGACTATGTTAGTTATTTGGGAGTTTCGGCCATAGTATTATAGTGAATATTATTTTGAACAAGGGTTTTAATTATAATAAATTGGTGTAAATGTTTTGAGCGAGGTAAACACTAATAAGATGAATTGAGAAATGATTTCGCAAATGTCTAAAATGATATTCGGCTTAGGCTTGTAATCATGTCTAGTCAGTGTTGAATGTTTTAATTAGGGAAGGTTATAAGTTGAGTTTGGCGTTAAATGAAACATTTGATCAAATACATAGTGCCGAATCTGTTTGAATGTGAATTACCAAGTACATAAACTTGATAATGCTATAATGGTAGACTTAGTTGGACTTTGGCATTTTGAGAGATGCATTTGATTCTTGTGTTAATCTGAGATAATATGTGTATTTTTTTTTATGAAATTAAGTGATGCTTATGTAATTCGAAAATGCAAGGTAATACGCTAGTAATATTTTCGATTGTGCATGAGTAGAGAATATGTATGATGTTTAAATAGCTAGTTAATAAAATCATTTGTACTTAATGGCACGATATACATGTATTAAATCGAATTGTTAAATTGATAAGTAATTAAATAGATCTATTTGTTTGAATCAAGCTCAAGAGCTAAGAGAGGTCTAAATCGGATAAGGGAAAGGAGAAAGCAATGAGTAGATTATTATGAATCTGCTCAAAATATCCGAGGTAAGTCTTTGACTAACGGAACTTAGCTTATGATTTGATAAAATTATGATATATATAAGTATAATAAATAAATCGTGATCTAATGGTTCTATTTGAATTACGTAGTGAAATAAATGATTTGTGCATATGACTTGTAACCGAATAATTATAGAAATCATGTAGATTAGCGAAATGAAATCGTGTTAATTGTATGTGACTATTGAGCCGAAAGTGGAAGGGTTGATAAGCATGTTGTGCTTGTGTTCTAGTAATGTAATTGAAATGCTAATGCGTTATGATATATTTATGTGCATGATAATTGAGGATTATATCCAGGTTAAGTCCCGAAGGCATTCGTGCTGGTTGTTATATCCGGGTTAAGTCCCGAAGGCATTTGTGCTGGTTGTTATATCCGGGCCAAGTTCCGAAGGCACTCGTACTGGTGTTATATCCGGGCTAAGTCCCGAAGGCATTTGTGTTTGAAAATGTGCTATCCTGCTGTAATAATTCCAACTAATGTGTTCACAACCCTAAGATGATCATGTATGTATCGTATATACATTGGAAAATTTGATTCGGTATAAATTGTGATTATTCAATTGAATAGTGCTCTCCCAGCCATTACTTAGGGTTGTATGAAGTCTATAACTTATTCGGGATACATGAATTTTGATTTAAGTGAAATTTAGTTAAGTTTGACTCTGAGCGTGTGAGTATATTGGTTGAAGTGTGAAGTAACATGATCATGGGATTTTGCATATATGTATTTATTTAGCCTTATGAATGCTATGCTTTAGTTTTAAATGATTTCATTACTTAAAACTTACTAAGCATCGAAAGCTTACTCTGTTTCTTATCTCTCTGTTTTATAGATTGTTGATTTTGGCCACTGACTCAGGGATCGTCAACAGTTCATCATACTATCGATCTTGTTGGTACAGTTATATTTTGGTCTCAATATGGCATGTATAGGTGGGACTGTTGACAAAATATGTTTTGAAATTTTAAATATTTTGGCCATATGAAAATGGCATTTATAACTTATAAATCTGTATGTATTCAGTTCAATTTCTGCTTTTGTTGATAGATTATGTGATTGAAAATTAAATGTTTAGCTTGATAATACCTCATAGCCTAAACCGGCAATCGGACTCGGGCTAGGGGTGTTACAGCCATGATAGAAACGTAAGTATGAAATATGTTTGATATGTTATTCATGGTTAAAATGGATCGATTTTGACTTGTATTAAATAGGAATGGTTTAATTTGGTTGTTGAATGTATTTAGCTAAAGTTTAATTTAGGTAAGGAATATGTTTGGTTGATGGTTCGGTACTTATATATATATTTTTGCACATGAAGTGATGGTATGATATATACATTATCTCAAGAAACATATGTGCGGGGTAATTGGTATATGCTTTTAGTTCAAAGTAAGGAAATGTATGGCTTCTGATCATTAATTATGATAAGCTTGTTATATTAATATGTTTTGCATTATCTAGATTTTATAATTTAGTTCAAACAAGATAAACATGATTGGTGGACAGGTATATCTATATACATATGTAATTTGATTGTGGCTTAATGTTTGTTTAATTTGGTCGCATTATTAATATTATTTATTAATTCAAAATTAGTTAGCTTAACATATATATATATGTTTGCTATGTTTGTTATAATTCGGCAAAGGGATAATAATGAATATAATGTTTATTTAGCCATATTATCTTAAACATGAACAGTAATGAATGACTCTCTTAAGCCTGGAATTGTTCGGTAATGCCTCGTAACCCTAATCTGGCGACAGATACGGGTTAGGGGTGTTACAAATCATACCGAAATAAAATAAACTGATTTCGTCAATCTATCAACCACAACCCAGATCGCATCTTTCTTTCTCGGAGATAGGGGCAAACCCAAAACAAAATCCATTGTCACTCTATCCCGTTTCCACTCGAGAATCATAATGGGCTGTAACAAACCAGATGTCACCTAATATTCAACTTTAACTTGCTGACATATCAAACATTTTGAAGAAAAATCGGAGATATCTCTTTTCATTCCATGCCACCAGTAAAGCTATTTCAGATTGTTATACATTTTCGTACTTCCTAGATGAATAGATAGACGACCGCTATAAGCTTATTTCAAAATCATCTGAATCAACTCTGGATTTCTCAGAATACAAATTCTATCACGGAATCTCAAACAATCATTATCATCAACTCTAAATTCTGAATATGAATTCAATTCACACTGAGCTCGTTTTGCTATTATCTCATTATCAACACTCTAGGCATTACAAATCTGCTGTAAAAACAATGATCTTGCTTTCAATTTGGCTAAAACCGAACCATCATCAAACAGAACTAAATGAGCATTCATCACACGTAAAATAAACAATGATTTTTGACTCAAAGCATCAGCAACCATATTTGCTTTTCCCAGATGATAATCAATTATAAGCTTATAATCTTTTAATAGTTCTAACCACCTTCTCTGACGTAAATTCAAATCTTTCTAAGTCATTAGATATTTCAAACTCTTATGACCTGAATAAACATGACATTTCCCACCAAATAGATAGTGATGCCAAATCTTCGAAGTGAACACAATCGCGGCTAACTCAAGATCGTGTGTTGGATAACTCTTTTGATGCGGCTTTACTTGTCTCAAAGCATAGGCTATAACTTTGCCTTCTTGTATCAAAACACAACCTAGGCTGTTCAACGAAGCATCACTATAAATCAAAAATTCTTTACCTGATTCTGGTTGTACTAACACTAGAGCTTCAGTTAATAGGGCTTTTAATTGATCAAAGCTTTTCTGACACTTTTCGGACCATTCAAACTTGACATCTTTCTGTAACAATCTTGTCGAAGGAGTAGCAATCATTGAAAAGCCTTTTACAAATCATCGGTAATAACTGGTAAGTCCCAGAAAACAACGAACTTCAGACACATTTCTCAGAGGCTTTCAATCTAAGATAGCTGAAATTTTGCTCAAATCAACTATTATACCAGATGCTGACACACTATGCCCCAGAAAACCAACTTCACGTAACTAGAATTCATATTTACTAAACTTAACAAATAGCTACTTATCACGCAGAGTCTATAACACAATTTTCAAATGCTTGGCATGTTCATTTTCATTGCGCAAACAAATCAATATGTCATCAATGAATACATCAACAAATCGATCTAAATACGGTCTGAAAATTCTATTCATTAAATCCATAAAGATTGCAGGAACATTCATTAATCCGAAAGGCATCACTAAAAACTCATAATGTCCGTACCGTGTTCTGAATGCAGTTTTCGAAATGTCTGAATCTTTTACTCGCAACTGATAGTAACTTGATCTCAAATCTATCTTCGAAAACACAGTTGCTCCTTTCAACTAATCAAACAAATCATCAACTCTAGGTAGAGGATACTTGTTCCTAATAGTCACTTTGTTAAGCTGTCTGTAATCAGTACACATTCTCATCGTACCATCTTTATTTTTCACAAATAATATGGGAGCACCCCAGGGTGAAAAATTTTGTCGTTTAAAACCTTTATCGGTCAACTCTTGCAACTGAGACTTAAATTCTTTTAATTCTGTTGGAACCATTCTGTACGGAGTTATCGAAATAGGGGTCGTTCCTGGCACTAACTCAATGCCAAACTTAACTTCTTGAATCGGTGGTAATCCCAGTAATTCTTCAGGAAACACATCTGAATATTCACATATAACATGTATTGATTCAATCTTCTTTTCTGTTACTTTCATATCGATCACATAAGTGAAATAAGCTTCGCAACCCTTTTTCATATAACTCTGAGTTTTCATCGACGAACAGCTGAAAACCGATTCAAATCACTAGAATCAATCTGGATTATCTCACCATTCTGACATCTCAAATCAATAGCCTTTCGTTTGCAGTTCACAATAGCATCATGCAATGTTAGCCAATCCATACCTAGAATTATATCAAACTCATCAAAGGGTAATAACATCAAATCAGCCAAAAAAAAAATCTTTTATCATCAATGGACATTTCTTACACACTTTATCAACCAAGACACACTTGCTTAAGGGTTTCGATACTCTAATTACTAATTAAGTAGACTCTACAGGCAAAGTCTTACTAGATACTAAGTTCATGCATATATACGAATGTGTCGATCCTGGATCTATCAATGCAATCAAAGAAGTATCATAAAGAGTAAATGTACTAGTAATAACATCTGGAGACGAAGCTTCCTCACGAGCTCAAATGGCATAGGCTCTGGTAGGTGGTCTAATCTCAGATTTGACAACTATATCTTTAGTTGCTCTTTGACTTCCACTAACATGTGCCGTGTTTCTAGGTGGTCTACCCCTAGCTGTATTGTTACTCGGCCTCTGATTTTTCCCAATCTTTGCTTAATAGACTCGGGATAATCACAAATAAAATGATATAAAGATCTACATTTGAAACAGGCCCGATCGTTTAGTCTATAATTGTTGGGATGTCTTTTACCATAATGTCTACACTCGGGTTGATCATATCTGACATTTTCAACAATAGCAATTGAAGTAGCTGAAGCTCTAAAGCTCGAATGTGATCTTACATGATCTCTACTCGAATGACCCATAGTAGCCTTTGAGTGGCTATAATCATGTCGGAACTTCTTTGATGCTGACTGAAATGACTTACTCGATGATCTTTTTTGTACTTCTCTAGCTTCTGAGTTTGCTTTTCTTTTCTCTTTACTCAATTCTTTAGCTTTATACGCTCGTTCAACAAGCACCACTATCTCTTTTATCTCCAGAATCCCGACTAACAAAAGAATGTTTTCATTTAAGCCATCTTTAAACTTTTTACACATTATTGCTTTGGTCGAGACACACTCTTGTGCATACTAGCTCAATCTCACAAATTCTCGCTCATATTCTGTAACAGACATATGGTCCTATTTTAGCTCATGAAACTCTTTAAGTTTCTAATCTATGAATCTCTGACTGATGTATTTCTTTCAAAATTCAGTTTGGAAGAAATCCCAGGTAACTTGTTCTCTCAGAACCACAGATATCAATGTTTTCCACCAATGATACGTCGTATCTCTCAGAAGTGAAACAACACATTTAAGACATTTATCAGGAGTATATGACATTTCATCAAATACTCGGATTGTATTCTCGAGCTAGAATTCAACTCTTTCAACATCATTGTCAGTAGTAGCACAGAACTCTTCGGCCACATATTTTCTAATTTTATCAACAGGTGGCTTATTTAAATGGATTGGGTCCACATCTTGGGGAGCTACTAGAACTTGAGCGAGGTAGAGGTTGTTGAGTAGCCAGAGTCATTCGAACGAACTCCATAAACCACTCATTCATCATCTGGAAGAAGGCTTGCTTAGCCTCTCCCTCGTGGCCACTAGTAACAAGTCTACAATTAAACGGTGCTGTCCCTTGAGAGAGAGCAGGCGCTTTACTCTCAACATCGTCAGCTACGGCTCGTTCAGCATCCATTTACTCTATGAAAATACATTTTCATTGTCAGGAATCATCACACTATCGCAGCTCATATATATATGGTATGTATAACTAGACATACATCCGCTATGTTAGTTCTAGAATTGACTAAACCGTAGCTCTAATACCAACCAAATGTAACACTGGACTAGGATTAAGAGGTATTGTTGGACATAACAAAACATTTTATGATCAATTCACAAACATCATCCACACATCATAACATCATAATCAAACATCATCACAAAGTCCCTTTCTTAGGTCAACAAGACCTTAAACATGCTCTAGGAAGGGGTTGAAACTAAACCGAGCACATACAAAATTTTTCTAAAACTTAACAAAATTTTCAAAGTTACAGAGGTTACACGTCTGTGTGGGCAGGCCGTGTGTCTCACACGACATTAGACATGCCAGTGTGTCTAGGTCATGGCAAAGCAGAGCATACATACTGGCTTATCCACAAGGCCACTTGATACGCCCGTGTGTTAGGCCGTGTGAAAATTAGGGAGTTTACTGACTTGGGTCACACGGCCGACCACAAGCCTATGTGCCAGCCCGTGTGCCACACATGGCCAATAGACACGCCCGTATGTGCCACACTGACTAGTTTTGATTAAGATGCAGGGGTTAAACGATTGAATCACACACCCGTGTGCTCAGGCCATGTGGCATAAAAATTGGCTTGATTAAAGCCACATTTCACACCCTTCTCAAACATACCTACAACCATCAGATGACACATAATTCATACCCAATTTGCAGCCAAAACATACTTAATTCACATAACAAATCTATCCATTCATCTATTATCAACATTACTAATTCCACATCAAATGTTATGCCAAAATCATACTAAATTCTCAACTAAATCTCATATCATAACTAAAATAAGTTCTTCATCTCAAGCCATATCACATGGCAAGATTCACTAAACAAATCATTACATATTCCCCCTAGCCTATACATGCCATACACCAATATTTACAACTTCAAATGTACCAAAATACCGATTGATAGTGTGTTGACCATCCTCGAGCTCACGGTAGCTTCGATAATATATAAAACAATTGAATAACACACAAAGTAAGCTTTCAAAAGATTAGTAAGCCATATACAAATAAACTTATCACATAAACAATTATAAACCAATTCATACATATGAATCATGGCAAAACACAATTGCAAGATCATATTTCTCATATAGCTCAATTGTTCATAATCACTTGCTTATAAACAAATCACATTTTTCATATCCATTTAAAGCCCTAAACTATTCAGCTGACCAAAGAGCTTCAATTAAAGCCATTCCAGCATCTAAGCCAAATTTACTAAGTAATTTCAGCTCCCACTTGAATTCATTAATGTTAAGATGAATGATGACCTTCTAGATGCTGTGCATTGGTGTTTCCCATGCTTGGAAACTTCAAGGAAGCTACCAAGGATGCCCAAGAAGCTTCAAGGAAATTTCCAGCCTTAATTTACCATCCATTCAGCTCACTCTTTTGACTATTCAGCTACCTTCTATAAACACTATAAATACTTAGCTGATTTCATGTTAAAAGAACTTTTTGACATTTTGATTAATGAAACTTTTTTTCTGTGAGGTTTACTTCCTCTCATATCTCATACAAGTTTTGAAGACTTATCTAGTTGTGCTAGTGGCATGTACCTAGCTTGTTTTAGAACTTATCACCGTATTAGTGTGGCGTTCTCCTATCCACCTATTCCATCCATCACCTTAAACAATATAGGAACCGAGGTGACACTCCTTTGTGTTGAATCATTCCTAACATTTAAGTTCATTTTCCATCTCCATAATTTCTCTTTATTCACTCGTTATCCTAAATCGAGCCATCAACATACCACCTATCTTTGTTTCTCCCTAGCCAAACCTACTATCATAAAATTACCCCATTTGAACCCCATTTGTTACCATTAAGCCTTCTAAGCTAATTCCAGCAATTTGTCCATTCTTGAGAATGACTCTTCTCGAAGACGATTGGGCAACCATTGGGAACTCAACTCATTCAACTGAGCTGAATCACGTTATTTGGTATCAGAGTGATCGTGCTATTTTGTGACAGGTTTTAAATATTTATAATTAATCGTTCTTGAAACTTACTATTATCATGATGTAGGCAAGTGTACCTATCGAACAATAGTATAGTTTTAGCAAGACCGGATTGTCGAACCCAAAGGAACTAAAAGTACTAGTAATGACTGTCTTTTTATTATCTAGCCTAAGAATAAGAGGGTTTTTTTTAACTAACTAATTAACTAAACTAAGAATTCACAGAAAATAGAATTGGGGGATTACTTTTGGAAAATGATTGAATTAAAACAATACCCAAGGAAGAATCCACCTAGACTTTACTTGTTATTCTAGCTCTGAATCGAACGATTTATTCATTTGACTTAATTCGTAGAAATCCATAAGTTATATTATTACCTCTCTCGAGACTAACAACGTCTAACCCTAGGTTAAATAATTGAAATCTCTTTCTAATTAAGTTCCTAGGGTTGCATTAACTCGATCTATAGATCCCCTTATTAGGTTTCACCCTAATCCGACAAAATCTTGTCACCCTATCTCTAGGCGCGCAATCAACTCCGCTTTATCATGACAAATGTACTCTTAAACAAGGTCTATTCCTCCTCTGTATAAGAGCTTAACTTGAATCAATATCCCTGAATATCAAAACAAGAATTAAGAACACATAATTAAGAACAAGTCAAATATTTATCATACAATTCAGAAAATAATAACAAGATTCGTCTTAGGTTTCATCCCCCTTAGGTATTTAGGGGATTTAGTTCATAACTAAAAGGGAAAACATCTCAGAATAATAATGAATACAAAACATAATGAAAAACCCAAAACTCTTGAAGGGGAATTGAAGGGAGATCTTTAGTCTTGACGGTAAATCCGGCTTCTGAGATGGATCAGTCGGCTTTCCTTGAGCAATTCCTTGCTTCCTCCTGTGTATGTCTCCTTTTCTCCTCTTCTAAGGTGTATTTATAGGCTTTAGAATGCCTAAAAGCCCTCAAAATTAGCCTTTTTCGAATTGGACTCAACTTGGGCTCGGCAGGGACATGCCCGTGTGACACGTCTGTGTACGATTGCTTCAGGCTGTGGTCAAGCTTGTTAAGATAGCACGTGTGAGTCGTGCTTCTATTCTGCCAAATTGACACGGCCTTATGGTCTGCCCGTGTGAGGAAGTCTAGGCCGTGTTGATTTCGTACGTTGGCCAATTTTCTCCGTTTTTGGTTTGTTTCTCCTTCCTTTTACTCTCCTAAGCTCACCTAAGTATAAAACATGAAATTAAAGTATTAGGAGCATCGAATTCACCAATTCTAAGGAGAAATCATCCATAAAATGTTCTAAGCATGGGGTAAAATATGTATAAATGACGGTTTATCAAATACCCCCACACTTAAGCATTTTCTTGTCCTCAAGCAAAATCCTCATCTCATAATCAAAAATTCTTCTCAACTTATAATTTCTATCGATAATACCTCAATAGGTAATCAAACATTGAAAATTTGACTAAAAGAACATCAAAGTTTCAAACATTCCAAGTTGAGCATTTTATCATGAAAACATAGGTGTCTCCCCTCATCTAAGTAATTACCTTTGATTCAAAATATCACAGAGTTTCACATCCTCACTAAAGATTCACTCAAATCACTCGAGGTGTTTTAAGGGCAATGAATGAAGCACTCAATAGTCAATAGTGAAAAGTTATTACCATAGGCTTGCATGAAAATCAAATCTCCACCACTATAAATTGAGATGAAACATCAATCAAAAGATCTTTACAGGGTTGTAACATGGCTTGGTTAAAGGGTGTGGTCACAAGCTAAAAGAAAGGGTTAGAATCGAGATTGAATTGAAAAATTGCCTAACTAGAAAATTGACTAGTCATTAGTTACGTAGCTTATTTCTCGGAATATGGAATTTAATTATTTTAGCTCAAAAGATCACTACTACCTATATGTATACATTTTTTTTTAAGAATAAGTCAAATAACTAACTATTTAGAATAGAACATAGCTAAGCAATTTATTCAATCTAGGGATCAAATTAATTTAGGGGATTTTAACAATAATGAGTTATGGGTTAATATTGAGGGTAAATCAGTGAATGGGTTGTTAGGCTCAAGGGGGTTCACTAAGGTTAATTGTGAAGGTAAGATTTTATGGAGTGAGTGGGTTAAACCTAAGTGCCTTTATCATTTTGACATATCAACTCAAATGGTGTGGTCCTGACATGCATAATCAAGCAAGTTCTAGAATAACAGTTCAATATTGGCGCACTCATAATGAAAGTGAGCATGGAAGAAATATTAGATGCTCTTGAAGGCTCAAAATCTCACAAAAATTATGGCTTTTTGATGTTTAAACTTGTGAATTCCAACTCAAGATAATACCTACCTAGACTTAGAGAAACAACCTAGAAGTTTTTAATTCTTCAAAAATCAACTTATCACACTTGATTCCCTAATGTCTTAAAGTTTAAACAATCAATGCATAAATGCCTATGTTTTAATTCAAGACATCTCAATAAAAATCATGAGTTAATTAAAATTCATTCTAATAGTGATATGAGTAATTCACGTGAGAATAAGACATATTATAATGGTGATATAAAAGACCCCCCCACACTTAAGATGTACATTGCCCTCAGTGTACAAAGATAGATATATTGAAAAAGATAAATTTATGATCATAAGATAAGGAGAGAAGTGAAACTTCCTGAATAATGAATGAATTCCTTGAACAGGAGTTTTTGGAGAATAAATGGTGTGAGAGTTGAGGAGGATACTCCGGTGGTGGTAGAGGTTCATTAGTCCATAAGTCCTGGGCCAAAAGAATATTATATCTATTGGTAGCTACAGTCGTGGTCGAGCAGGACATGGCAGTCATAGAGAACCTTTCCTGGTGGAGTTTTTAGTTCCTATGTGAGGATGAGCTTAGGAGCTCTATATAGCTATGACAAAATCAGGAACTTTTTAAGAAATGTAAGGAAGCATAATTACTTGTAATGGAATAGCTGAAGTTGGTCATTGTAAAATAAAAATTATAAAATCTACTAAAGATAGGCGTAAGGAAAAATAAAAAAGAGTCTGAAGATAAAATAAAAGTTAAAACATAAAATAAAATAATTAATAAAAGTTTTTAAACATCTTCATCGCTAGATGGTTTGCGAGGGGAGGTGGCGATAAGATGTGAAAATGCTGACAAATCTGATGTAGAGTCGCATCAATGTGATCAAATCGTTGAAAACATTGCTGCTCAAATCGTGTAAGGCGCTTAGAGATGTCAGCGTATGAAGCCATCGCATGAACTGGACGAGAGGGGCATGGTGGCTGAGATGGTGGGTCCTCGTGCTGTGGAGGGACATCATCAGTAATGTCCTAGGGGGCCTCCTCCTCGGTAGATTGGGCGAGACGATATTGAGGAGGGTAAGTTCCTCGACACTTTTCAATCATCCTCATGCTTAGCATGCTCGAGATGCCTTGTGGAGACATCTGGCCAATGAGGGTGAAGGATGATTCTTGGGCTGCGGTGTTGAGGAGCCCGAAGTGTCGTGCCAGTCGAGTCACGTAGGGGCCAATGGAGATGACCTCTCTTCGATGCTGCTCTGTCTGGTGCCGAATGGCAAGGGTGATAAAGTAGGCGAGGTCAAAGACATGCCTGTGCGACATACACCATAAGTAGTAGACATCGTTGGTGGTGACGACCCTGGTGCTCTGTCTCCGCCCTGTCAAGGTGTATGCCAAGATGGCGTGTAGGTAACTCAAGGTGGGAGAGAGAGCTGATGCCTCGGAGCAGCTCGGGTCGTAGGTGTCTAAATCGGAGACTAAATCATACCAGCATTTCGAGGGAGTGTAGTGGATGTGGCGATGGAGAGTGTCGAGGTGGTTCTCATCCATGAACTCCTCTGTGTATAGGCCCAAAGCTATATCGAACTCGGGTACACTCAACTAGCGGACTAAACTGCCGAGACGGAACTGGACCGTGTCGAGATCATCATAATTTGTCATTACTGTCTGAAGATGAAATGTTGAGCATAGTTCCATCGTAAGCTCGAGATACGTCGGCTCGATGATCCCAAAAAAAAGCTCCCAAGGGTTGGTGGTTAAGAGGGCCCGAATCGCATTAGCCAACTAAACTTGTTCTACTGTAGCCCAGTCGATGTAGTGGCCCGCAGTTAAAGGTCGGGCCCGGAGTATTTGGTAAAGTTCTTCTTGGGGCCCAATGGGGAATTGCAAAAAAGGGTGGCAAATTTTCGCGGTAGAACCCGAGGAAGAGGACGCCCCCTTCCTTTTTTTTGAAGTGAGGACAGCCGCTTTCTTTCCTCTCGAAGACGACATTGTACCTGCAATCAAAACCATAAATTCATCTTGAGGAATAGTCAAAGTAAAATGAAGACAAAAATTAAAATAAAATAACAATCATAATTTCAGCCACAACTACTAAAACTAACAATTTAACCGAAGTAATCAATTTTATGGCATAAGAATGGCAGAGAATTTCATGGAATGCAATCATACTTGACGGATGAAACATGTCAACACAAAATGCATGAGTATGTTTGTTATTCTAACCATGAATAATTACTTTAAACTAGTCAAATGGGGGATGGAAATCATGTAATGAGTAAGAATTTCACATGAAAGAGATGATAACTACTCTAGATAATGAATTTTGAGTGATAGAAAGATAAAATAACATATAAAGTGCAGATTGCTATGACAAATAGCATGAAAAATGAGTGCAATAAAAGGGAAAAGAGTAAACAAATGCTAGAAAAGGGAGAATGAGTGTCAAAAACAGGGCTGGAAGCGCATCTTCAATAATACCCCTAGGAAATCTTATAGTTTTATCTGCTAATTGTATGCTCATCCTAGTCTGTTTGGGTTTCCCAAGACCTAATTGTTTGAATATTTTGTAGGCCCCCTAAATCAGCTAATGTATTATTAATATCTCAACTACCAATTAAGCAAGGAATTGTAAAACTCCCTAGATCTTTTAATTTGTTGGGTAGCTTATTCTGTAGAATAGCTGAGCAAATTGCATTTAGCTCCACATGCGATGCCTCGTCCAACTTTCACTTATTTGCTAAAAGCTCCTTTAAAAATTTCATTGCGTTTGGCATCTGTGATAGAGCTTCAATAAACGGTAAGTTAATATGTAATTTTTTTAAGAGTTTAAAGAATTTACCAAATTGTTCATCTGAGCGGTCTTTCCTTGTCGCATTAGGGTATGGCACACGAGGTTTGTATTCTGTACTTACCGATTTCTGTTCTTTTTGGTATACCTCACCTTTACCTTTGCTCATCTCAGTATCTTGCCTTGGTTCTGGTTCTAGTGTGACTAACCTTTCCTCATCTCGACTAGTAATCGCATTGAGTTGCTCCTTTGGATTAGATTCTGTGTTGCTTGGCAAGCTACCTTGTGGTCGTTCAGAAATCAACATGGCAAGCTATCCAATCTGAGTTTCAAGCCTTTGTATCGATGCTTGTTGATTCTTAAGTGTTGTCTTGGTATTCTGAAAGTGAGTTTCTAACACCGATATAAACTTTGTTAGCATCTCTTCAAGGTTCAGCTTCTTCTCTTGTTGGTAAGGTGGTTGTTGGAAGCCTGGAGGGGGTCTCTGATTGCCTTGGCCTCCCCATGAGAAATTTGGGTGGTTCCTCCAACCTGCATTGTAAGTGTTACTACAAGGATTGTTTTGAGATCGAGGATTGTTACCCATGTAATTTAACTGCTCATTGTCCATGTTGTGAGCATATGACGAGTATTCTGAACTGCTCGATCCACCTCCATTTACTTCGCACTACATTACTGGGCGAACCAGTGAAGAACTAAGAAAACCATTAATTTTCTTATTTAAGAGTTCTACCTGATTAGAGAGCATGGTGACCGAGTCAATGTTATAAACACCGGCTATTTTTGTTGGTTTTGTCCTCATGACTTGCCACTGATAGTTATTCAGTGACATCTCCTCTATAAATTCATAGGCAGCTTCAGGGGTTTTATTGTTGATGGTTCCACTAGCAGCTGCGTCAACCATTTGTCGAGTCGAAGGATTTAGGCCATTATGAAAGGTTTGAACCTGTAGCCAGAGTGGTAACCCATGGTGAGGGCATCTTTGCAAAAGATCCTTGTATCTCTCCCATGCATCGTAGAGTGTCTCTAAATCCATCTGCACAAAAGAAGAGATATCACTACGTAATTTAGCCGTTTTATCCGGTGGATAATATTTTAATAAGAACTTTTCGGTCATTTCTTCCCAAGTAGTAATTGACCCTCGTGGTAACGAGCTCAACCACTGTTTAGCTTTGTTCCTCAATGAAAAAGGGAATAACCGAAGACGAATGGCATCGTCAGAAACGCCATTAATTTTAAATGTATCACAGAATTCCATGAAATTTGCCAAGTGAGTGTTTGGATCCTCATCCTGCAAACCATCAAATTGAACAAATTGTTGTATCATTTGAATAGTGTTAGGTTTTAGTTCAAAATTATTCACAGCAATAGCTGGTCTAACTATACTTGACTCAGTTCCTGTTAAAGAAGGTTTAGCATAATCATACATAGTGCGTGGAGCAGGATTCTGATTTACTGGATTAACAGCAATTGCAGGAGGTATCAGGTTTTCCTGATTTTCAGCCATCTCCTCGGTTGTGGCTTGTATATTGTCCTCTTGCTCTTCCTCTATGTATCTTAGGCTTCGCCTTATTTCTCTTCGGTTTCTGCAAACTGTGCGATCGATTTCTTCGTCAAAAAGTAGTGATCCTGACGGGTTTCTTTTAGTCATAAACTATAAAAACCTGCTAAGAGAAAGAAAAAGTAAATTAATAAATAATAATAAAATAAAATTAACTTGCAAGGAAAATAAATGGCTAAAGTAATAAAAATTGAGTGTTCCTAATATCTTAGTTCCCCGGCAACGGCGCCAAAAACTTGATCGTCTCATTTTGTGACAGGTTTTAAATATTTATAATTAATCGTTCTTGAAACTAACTATTATCACGATATAGGCAGGTGTACCCATCGAACAGTAGTATAGTTTTAGCAAGACCAGATTGTCGAACCCAAAAGAACTAAAAGTACTAGTAATGACTTTCTTTTTATTATCTAGCCTAAGAATAAGGGGGCTTGTTTTAACTAACTAACTAACTAAACTAAGAATTCACAGAAAATAGAATTGGGGGATTACTTTTGGAAAACGGTTGAATTAAGACAATACCCAAGGAAGAATCCACCTAGACTTTACTTGTTATCCTGGCTCCGAATCGGACGAGTTATTCATTTGACTTGATCCGTAGAAATCCTTAAGTTATATTATTATCTCTCTTGAGACTAACAACATCTAACCCTAGGTTGAATAATTGAAATCTCTTTCTAATTAACTTCCTAGGGTTTCATTAACTCGATCTATGGATCCCTTTATTAGGTTTCACCCTAATCCGACAAAATCTTGTCACCCTATCTCTAGACGCGCAATCAACTCCGTTTAACTATGACAAATGTACTCTTAAACAGGGTCTATTCCTCCTCTGCATAAGTGCTTAACTTGAATCAATATCCTGGAATATCAAAATTAGAATTAAGAACACATAATTAAGAACAAGTCAAATATTTATCATACAATTCAGAAAATAATAACAAGATTCATCTTAGGTTTCATCCCCCTTAAGTATTTAGGGGATTTAGTTCATAACTAAAACGGAAAATAGCTCAGAATAATAATGAATACAAAACATAAGGAAAAACCCAAAACTCCTGAAGGGGAATTGAAGGGAGATCTTCGGTCTTGACGGTAAATTCGACTTCTGAGATGGATCAATCGACTTTTCTTGAGAAATTATTTGCTTCCTTCTGTGTGCTTCTTCTTTTCTCCTCTTTTAGGGTGTATTTATAGGCTTTAGAATGCCTAAAAGCCCTCAAAATTAGCCTTTTTTGAATTGGACTCAACTTGGGCTCGACAGGGACACGCTCGTGTGACATGCCCGTGTACGATTACTTTAGGCCGTGGTTCAGCCTATTAAGATAGCACGGACGTGTGGTCTACCCGTGTGAGTCATGCTTCGATTCTACCAAATTGACACGGCCGTGTGGTCTACCCGTGTGAGGAAGTCCAAGCCGTGTTGATTTCGTACGTTGGCCCATTTTCTCCGTTTTTGGTCTGTTTCTCGTTCCTTTTACTCTCTTAAGCTCACCTAAGTATAAAACATGAAATTAAAGCATTAGGAGCATCGGATTCACCAATTCTAAGGAGAAATCATCCATAAAATGTGCTAATCATGGGGTAAAAATATGTATAAATGACGGTTTATCACAGAGCTTGTAAATCGAGATGCGTCGGTGTTCGTATCAAGTCTGTAGTAGGTTAGTTATAAAAAATCAAATTAAAAAATAAATTTATCAAGTTGTATTTAAGTTCTTTATTGTATTAGCAATATTTTTGAAGTTAAAAAAAAAAAAGAAAATACGAAATTGAAAAAAAAAAGTCGAATATAAAAAAAGTGTGAAGTATTGAAGTCTTTTCTTTTGCTGTTCATATTATCTATTCACATTCTCAAGTGTTTATTCTATCATCTTTGCACCCCCGAACACCACACTAGACCAAAATAATTTTCTTTTAGCCTACCAGTACACCATTACATCTTAACCCTTGTAACCAATTTGAAGCCGACCCCAAGCACCAAGACAAGTCCTAAGAAATGAAATATGAGGTTACAAGAGCAAGTATGAGTGGTGAAAGGCGTCGAGTGTGGGAGAGCATTAGAGTGCCGGTAAAAGCCTTAAACGAGTGCAAACACGAGCACGAGTGAAATCCTTAATTTTCTATTTTGAGTGAAATAGTGAGGTTTTGTGGTGAGGAATTTTAAAATTTTCTTGTCAATAGGCATGGATCGAAGAAAGAACAAGAACAAAGCCGAAACAACAACTCACAAGGAGGAGAGATCTAGGCCAATACCTGCTAGCAAGCTACTTTTTGTCAAAAGAAGTCTAAGTATCCAAAGTTTGGAAAATGAGCTGCAATGGGAAAACATCTTCCATTCTCGGTGTCAAGTTAAAGGAAAGGTTTGTAGCTTGATTATCGATTGTCGAAGCTATACGAATGTGGCAAGTACCCTTATGGTGGAATGACTTGGCCTACTGACCACCAAGCATCCGAGCCCATACAAAGCTTTAATAGCTCAACAACGGTGGTGAAATCAAGGTAACTAGATAAGTTCTCGTGTCTGTTTCCTTTGGCGAATACAAGACGAAGTGCTTTTTGACGTAGTACCCATGCACGCGAGAGACTTATTACTTGGAAGGCCTTGGCAATACGATCGAAGAGTCATCCATGACGGGTATACCAATAGGTATACAATCAAGTATTTGGGAAAGAATTTCACCTTAGCCCCGTTGACACCAAAACAAGTTTTCGAGGAACAAATGAAAATGAAATCTTCTATAAATTAGTTGAAAGAAAAAGAAAAGAATGAAGTTGAAAAAGAAAGAAAATAAAATGAAAAAGAAAAAAGAAATGAGAAAAAAAGGGCAAAAATAGCAAAAGAAAGAAAAGAGAAAACGAGAGGAGAAAAATAAGAAAATGAAAATGAAAAGAAAAGATTGATTACAAAAGAAAGAGAAGTTCAGAAAGTATTATTGTCAAAATAGGCCATTCTTGTACTCATGTACAAGGAAAATCTCTTTAACACTAACGAACTTCTCGAGAGATTGCCTTCTTCTGTTTTGGCTCTTTTGCAGGATTTCCATAACGTATTTTCAGAAGAGACCCTGAGTGGACTACCACCCCTTCGCGGAATCGAGCATCAAATCGATTTCATGCCCGAAGTTATTATTTCAAATCAACCCGCCTGTAGAATAAATCCCGAAGAGACCAAAGAATTGCAAAGGCAAGTTACCGAATTGATGAAAAAGGGCTATATTTGGGAAAGTCTTAGCCCCTGCGCTGTTCCAGTTCTATTGGTGCCTAAGAAAGATGGCACATGGCAGATGTGTGTAGATTGTCGTGCTGTGAATAAAATCACCATCAAATATCGACATCCGATTCCTCGACTAGACGATATGTTTGACGAACTATGTGGAGCCAAACTGTTCTCGAAAATCAATTTAAAAAGTGGCTACCACCAGATTTGTATGCGAGAAGGCAAGGAGTGGAAAACGGCCTTCAAAACGAAACATAGTTTGTATGAGTGGTTGGTCATGCCATTTGGCTTAACCAACGCTCCTAGCACTTTTATGAGATTAATGAACCATGTTTTGAGACCCTTCAATGGTAAGTTCTGCGTTGTTTATTTCGATGATATTCTTATCTATAGCAAGACATTGGAAGATCATGTGTTACATCTTAAGTCAGTCCTTGAAACTTTATGTAAGGAAACTTTATATGCTAATCTTAAGAAATGTACTTTCTGTTCTGATAAGGTTATTTTCCTTGGTTTTGTAGTTAGCTCGCAAGGCTTGGAAGTTGACCAAGAGAAAATAAAAGCTATCCAAGATTGGCCAAGACCTACAACTATTAGCCAAGTTCGGAGTTTCCATGGCTTAGCTAGTTTTTATCGACGATTTTTACCTAACTTTAGCACCATAGCTGCTCTATTAATGAGTGTAATAAAAAAGAATTACGCATTCCATTAGAACGTCGATCAAGAGAAATCTTTTGAAATTAAAAACTACCTTACCAACGCTCCTTTAATTGCTTTGCCTGATTTTACTAAGACTTTTGAACTCGAGTGTGATGCATCAGGTGTTGGAATAGATGTTGTTCTAACCCAAGATGGTAGATCCATCGCATACTTTAGCGAGAAGCTTAATAGAGCCCCACTCAATTATCCGGTCTATTTTAAGGACATGTATGCACTAATTCGGGCTCTTGAGACGTGGCAACACTATTTGTGGCCAAAAGAGTTTGTGATCCATTCCGACCATGAAGCCCTGAAACATATCAAAGGCCAACACATGTTGAACAAACGGCATGCTAAATGGGTCGAGTTTCTTGAGTTGTTTCCCTATGTAATTAAGTATAAGAAAGGTAAAGATAATGTTGTCACTGATGCCTTATAGTGGAGATATACATTATTTTCTACCCTTGAATCAAAATTCTTGGTTTTTCTTTCTTAAAGGATTTGTATGCTTACGATGTTGATTTTTGTGAGACCTACTCTGCTTGTGAGAATGCTGCCTTTGAAAACTTTTTTAGGTTTGACGGGTTCTTATTCAAGGAAGGCAAGCTACGTATTCCACAAAGCTCTGTTCAAGACTTACTCGTGTATGAAGCGCATAGTGGAGGTCTCATGGGACATTTCGGAGTTGGCAAGACCTTAGCAACACTTAATGAACATTTATACTAGCCTAGAATGAAGCGAGACATGGAACGAGTATGTGAGAGGTGCTTGGCGTGTAAAGAGGCTAAATCAAAGGTTCTGCCCTATAGGTTGTATACTCCCCTGCCCGTGCCCGAAGCACCTTGGACGGATATATCCATGGACTTCGTCCTAGGATTATCTAAGACAAAAATGGGGAAGGATTTTATATTTGTCATAATTGATCATTTTTCTAAAATGACCCATTTTATTGCTTGTATAAAGACTGATGATGTCGTTTATATTTCCAATCTTTTCTTTAGGGACATTGTTCGCCTGCATGGAATTTCGTGAACCATCATCTCCGATCGTGACACCAAATTTTTTAGTAACTTTTGGAGATCTTTGTGGAGCAAGCTCAGGACTAAACTCCTATTTTCAACTACTTGCCACCCTCAGACGGATGGACAAATAGAGGCGGTCAACTAACTCCTATCCATCTTACTACGAGCTGTCATTCGAAAGAACTTAACATCATGGGAGGACTGTTTGCCTCATGTTGAATTCTCCTATAATCGATCTATCTATACGTCAACCAAACATACGCCTTTTGAAGTAGTTTATAGTTTCAATCCATTAACGGTCCTAGATCTAATTCTTCTACCTAACGATCAATTAATTCAAATTGATGCTAGGAAGAAGGCTAATTTCGTGAAAAGTCAACATCAAAAGGTACGAGTCAATATAGAGGTAAAAACCGAGTCATATGCCCAACAAGCCAATAAGGGGCGCAAAAGAATAGTTTTCGAACATGGAGATTGGGTCTGGGTTCATATGTGTAAGGAGTGCTTCCCTACCCAACGAAGGTTCAAATTGCTAGCTCGAAAAGATGACCCTTTTCAACTCATCGAACGCATAAATGATAATTCATATCGACTTGATTTACTAGGTGACTATAATATAAGTGCCAGTTTTAATGTGTCTGATCTGTCTCCTTTTGACTCAAATTTTGACTTAAGAACAAGTCACTTCGAAGACGAGGGGAATGATGTGACCACGCCCCAAGGCTCAATAAGCTCCAAGCTTGATCCCATTGAATTACCTAAAGGTCCTATAACTCAAGCTCAGGCTAAATGCCTTCAAGAAGCTGTTTCAGCTTTGTGTGCTCAAATTTGGAATGACAATGAGCTCCGAGCCAAAGGGATAGATCAGGCCAGCTTATCTCCAACTCCGTGCACTCTAGTTTAAGCTGATTTCAAATCAACTCCAACTTACCGAGTTTTATCTAGCTCACTTCAGCTCACTTGATTTTAATTCAGCTCGTTGAGCTAGACTTAGTTTCCCTTCAGTTTATTTCTTTATCTTTTTAAATAAACTAAGTACTCATTTTATTTTATGCAATTAGTCACAGCTCGAGTCTGAATTCTCTAGCTCAAATCAACTTATTTAAATTGTTTTCACATGTTTGAGCTAGGTGAATTTAATGTGTGTCTTATTTAGAGCATAATTTTAATGTGTTCGGATTTGAACAAATTTAATAGCTGCTGCTATTTAATTTGTCCAGCTGATTACATGTTTTTTTAATTGTTTAAGCTACAGCCAAATTTATGATGTGTCTAATTTATTGTTTGTGTTTAATATGTCTTAGTTATTACTTGTTTAAATATGTTCTAGTTGAATGCATGATCTTAATGTGTCTTGGGCTGTCGAATTTAATGTGTTTTAAGGGGAGTTAATTTGCTCGATTAATTTGCTACAGGTACATTGCTGGGGACGACAATAAGTGAGCTGATGGTTCAGCTCTTCAAAGCACCTCTTCGTGGACTTGAATGGCCAAAGATCAGCTGCTGGTTCTTCTTCCCAAAGTGGCTGGCTAGCTCCCTAAAGCTACCTTGAAAGCTTTCACACTTGTTGCACATTCTGTTCACATTGCAAGACTATCTAGATTTTTATTTTCACACACAAAAGGCTATTTGCTTTCAGTTCCACATTTGGGTGACCATTACAATACTCAAGCTATCCATTTAAAGCCATAAACTATTTAGTTGGCCAAAGAGCTTCAATTAAAGCAATTCTAGCACCTAGGCCAAATTTACCAAGTAATTTCAGCTCCCACTTGACTTCATTAATGATTAGCTGAATGATGACCTTCTATATGCTATCCATTGGTGTTTCCCATGCTAGGAAACTTCAAGGAAGCTACCAAGGACGTCCAAGAAGCTTCAAGGAAATTTTTAGCCTTAATTTACCATCCATTTAGCTCACTCTTTTGACTATTTGGCTACCTTTTGTAAACACTATAAATACTTAACTGATTCATGTAAAAAGAACTTTTTGACATTTTGATTAATGAAACTCTATTTCTGTGAGGTTTACTTCCTCTCATATCTCATACAAGTTTCGAAGACTTATCTAATTATGGTAGTGTCATGTACCGAGCTTGTTTTTGAACTTATCACCGTATTGGTGTGGCGTTCCATTATCTAGTTATTCCATCCATCACCTTAAACAATATAGGAACCGGGGTGACACTCATTACTGTTGAATCATTCTTGACATTTAAGTTCATTTTCCATCTCCATAATTTCTCTTTATTCACTTGTTATCCTAAACCGAGCCATCAACATACCACCTACCTTTGTTTCTCCCTAGCCAAACCTACTATCATAAAATTATCCCATTTGAACCCCATTTGTTACCATTAAACCTTCTAAGCCAATTCTAACAATTTGTCCATTCTTGAGAATGACTCTTCTCGAAGATAATCAGGCAACCATTGTGAACTCGACTTTTTCAACCGAGCCGAATCACGTCACTTTACCTTATACAGTTTAGGATGATTGTGCTTCAGTCATGGTTGCTAATTCTTAACATATATATGTATAAGGTCTTAGGATTGAGCAGCTTTAGGTCTTGCTTTCGATAGAGGTAGACCATGTTAGTACCTAATCGAGCAGTAGGTTACCATATTTTTTCCAGGGCATTGTTCCTCTGTTATAACTAATTCATTAGTAACCCCAACCTTTACAATCAATATTCCAATCTTGCTAGAATCCTTTGCACTTTTATTCAATTTGTTGCAATTGCAATATATGATAGTACATTTTGTTACAATCATTTTTAGTGTATTAATTGCATTGTTATTTCTTAAAATATCATTTGATTCATATATCTTTTCTACTCAATTGTGATAATATAGATAAAGAATACTATTCCAACCCTCGTGGGAACGATACTCACTCATCATTTTATTACATGATTCAACGTGTATACTTGTACAATTCACACATCATATTCACATGCGACAAGTTTTTGGCATCGTTGCTAAGGATTGGCGATTGGTGACTTTAGTTTTTATTATTACACTTCTTTATACTTTTAGTTGTTAATTTGTTTATTTCGTGATCACAAGAGGATTGTTACTTATTTTATGCATAGAGACATTCCTATTGAAGGACTCTATTCCTTAGACCCAGAAATTGAAAGGACTTTGCAAAGAAGGAGAAGAGAATCAAGAGTAAAGAATCAAGGTGGTAACAATCAACCTGGTTTCAATGAGCTACTTACTCTGGGAGCTGGCAATGGTAACCCTCAGTTTCTTAGATGTTTGATCGAGATAGGCTAATTCAGGAGCATGTAGTTCCTATCTTAGATGACCTAAATCCTGGAATAGTCAGACCACAAATTCAAGCCCTCAACTTTGAGTTGAAACCTGTAATTTTTTGGATGCTTCAATCAATTGATTGGTTTAGTGGTTTGCCAAATGAAGATCATAGATTGCACTTGAGACTTTTCTTAGAGGTCTGCGATTTTTTTAGATAGCATGGTGTCTCTAAAGATGCCTTGAAACTCATGTTTTTTCCCTATTCTTTAAGAGATTGTGCTAGAACATGATTCAATGCTTTGCCATTTAGAACAGTAGAATCATGGAATGATCTCTGTCAAAGATTCCTGCTGCGATATAACCCACCCAATATGAATGCTAGAATTTGAAATGACATGAAATCCTTTAGGCAACTAGAGGATGAAACACTGTATGAAGCTTGGGAAAGGTTCAAAGATCTCTTTAGGAAAGGTCTTATGTATGGATTTTAATATTGGACCCAAATGGAGATGTTCTATAATGGTTTGATTGCATAGGCACGAATGGTGGTTGATGCCTTAGCTAATGGAAATCTATTGGACAAGTCCTACAATGAAGCATACGAGATTTTGGAAAGAATTGCCAATAAAAATTATCAATACCCCACAACTTTGCCTAGTGATACTGAGAATGCAAGACCATATGGGAAAGAATATTGTAAAGCAATCACACTTAGAAGTGGCACACATCTAGATAGAGTTGACAATATTATTGCTGAAATAACAAGTTCATAATATGATCAAAGAAAAACTCTTGAACAACACAAGAAAAGCACCACAAATGAGAAACCAATCGAAATTAAACATACTATCCCTTATGTGAGCCCTCGAGGCCCAAAATACGCATTTTTCATAAAACATTAAAATTTTTCAAAGCTGTAAGGGCCACACGGCCGTGTAGCCAGGTTGTGTGACTCACACAGTCAAAAGAAAAGCCTGTATCTAAGGCCGTGTGGGTATTTAATATAGGGACACACAGCCATGTCCCAGCCCATGTCCGTGCCAGTGTAACTCCTTAAATTGGGCCACATGCCCATGTGCTAAGCTATGTGAGCAAATTAACTTGCGCATTTTAAAAGATATAGGGGACACACGACCGTGTCACCTGGCTGTGTGTCACACACGGCTGAGACAAACGTCCGTGTCTCTACCCGTGTGATAAAGATAGGCCAATTTCCAAGACACATTTCTCACCCAATTTGACTTCAACCTAACCCAACACTTTTGCACGTCAACAAGCCATAACAAGGCATTCAAAACAAGCCAAAATCAAGTCTTAAACATGAAATATCACCCCATACAACCAATATGTCCTTAGGCTCCCCAAATGACAACTTAAAACCATGTCAACCAAGTATCCAAACTTACCTAAATGACCATATACATATATGCATATTCAAACCACATTTTACTTTTCATCATTCTACCATATTAAACACACATCAAATATGGTAAGGCCACATATATATGCATCAAAATATACCAAACACAAGCCATATAAGTGTCTAATCTCAACAAAATAATTATATGCCAACATTGGCCAAATTAACCTATACATGCCATTAAAATCAAAATTAATTTATTGAAAGTACCAAAAAGGCCAATGGATAGTTTGAAATAGTTCTGACCAGCTTCCAACCCAAACAAGCTTCTGAATTACTATAAAACATGTAAAATAACACCGAGTAAGCAGTTAAACTTAGTAAGTTTGTATAACACGAAATTTAACTTACCATATATCCATAAAATATGTCACAACCCGATTTTGAGCCTAGTCAGATTTTGAAACAACTAACCCAAGGTTAGAGAAATTATTTTTAATATTATTTTATGTGTTGTAGCATGATTATATAAGTGCATGAAAATTTTGGTGAAATAATTTTAGTGATTGCATGCTCAATTGCGAAAAAGGACTAAATTGCATAAAGGGAAAAAGTTTTATTTTTCTAACAAATGGTGTTAAATAGCTAGAGAATCATAATTATGGGTCTTTAAAGGGCAAATATACCCATTTCAGTAGGGTGGCTGGCCATAGAGACAAGAGGAGTCAAAAAGTCAAAAATTTAGTAGGGTTGGTATTTGATGACATTAGCTAATTGAATAAAAAAAATAAAAATGAAAAAGGGGTCATCTTTCTTCTCCATATTTTCCATTAAAAATTGAAGTCTAAAACCCCCATGGGAGCTTGAAAATTTTTAGCACAATAAACCCTTACATGTAAGTCATTTTGATGGTTATTTTTGTTATTTTTGTACTTTTGGGACTCTTATAGCTTAATTTAGCTAATGGAGGGACTATTTTACAAAATGGTTGAAAGTATAGCGTCTTGCCATGAGAGTGTTCTTGTTGTTTGTTGAATTTTTATGGAAGAAAATGAATCATGGTTGTTAAACAAACAACTTTTGTGGAGTAGTTTTCATGAAAATCATAACTAAGGACTGTTTTGCATAAGTTATAATTTATGGGGTAAATGTGTAAAATAATGAGAATTTTGGGCTGCTTCTAGTATAAAAAGAATTCGACTAGGCTTAGTTAGTGAGAAAATTTGATAAAAATCGATTTACGAGCCTAGGGGTAAAATAGTAATTTTGTAAAAGTCTAGGGGCAAAATGGTCATTTTGCCAAAATATGAATTATGAAATGTATTGATTAATATGATGATTAAATTAGTGAATTTTTATCATTTTAGATCAAGAAATACGAAATCCGGACCTAGACCGGGGAGAGGCCGAACAAATAGGCTAAATCCAACTAGTCGCCCACTTTTTGTATACCGAGGTAAGTTGTATGTAAGTAAGGTAACTTTATCGTTATTATGTGTTGAATGATTTATTTTGCATAATATGGTTGAATATGATTATGAATAAAATATGATGAAATTAATGCAGTAAATTCCCAGTTGAACCTAGGATAGATTGGATATCCCTCCCATGACATTTGCGTGATATGTGTGCCAGTGTAATACCACTTCTGGGATATGGCATCGGCCACGATATGAGAGCCAATGTAAGACCATGTTTGTAACATGGCATCAGCGATGTTGTGAGAGCCAATGTAAGACCATGTCTGAGACATGGCATTAAGATTGATATGTGCACTAGTGTAAGACCATGTTTGGGGCATGACATCAGGCACATTATGAGAGCCAGTGTAAGACATTGTCTGGGACATGGCATCGGAATTGATATGTGTGCTAATGTAAGACCATGTTTGGGACATCGCATCGGCTACATCATGAGAGCCAGTGTAAGGCTATGTTTGGGACATGGCATCGAGAATGAGATGAGAGCTAGTGTAAGACCATGTCTGGCACATGGCATCGACATCGACATGTGAGCCAGTGTAAGACCATGTTTGGAACATGGCATCGACAATTCACCCTCTTGTGTAAAGCTTGTCAAATATCCTTTAGTATTCCAAATGGTTTCACGGGTTATTTTAAAAGCTTATGACAATGATATGGAATGATATAATCATGTTATGAGTAGTACAGGTTCTTATTTGAAACTCATGAGATATGAGTCTAGTTATGTTGCCTTGATGGTAAGAATGACATGAGTAAGTTCTAACTATGAAAATGATCGTGGGACGATATTGAAATCTTTGGTTTATACTTGCGATATATATAAGCATGTAGTGATATTTACCCATGTTCACTCAAGAATGTTGTGTGGATTTATAATATGCATGGTTGATGTAGTTACTTATTTATATGCAACTTACTAAGCTTTATGCTTACTCCATTTCCTTTCCATTTTCTTATAGTGCCACCAAGCTAGTATCGGGGATCAAGGGATGTTGGAGGCATCGATCACACTATCACCTGAAGCTTTGGTATAGCTAGTTTAACATTTGATTTTGGCATGTATAGGGACTTGAATCTTTTGTTTAGTGTCTTATTAGTTTAGCCACAAGGGTTGGCTCATATGATGGATGTGATATTCATTTTGTCTAGGTTATTAATGTTGGCTAATATTAATTATTATTAAATGCATTTGATGCAAATTTCTCATGCTTGTGGTTAATTTGGTTATATGTGTTATGCTTGATTTGGTTTTGGTTGATATTGTGTAGGTTGGTGCAAGTAAGAGTGGCAAAAAGGCTTGGTAAATAGCCTTATTTATGTCCACACAGGCAGACATACGGACGTGTGTCTAGACCGTGTGAGACACACAGTCTACCCCACGGGCATGTAGTCCGGTTGTGTGTCCCCTACACCTCAATTTTACAAGTCAGTATGCATGGTAGTAAACACACGGGCATAGACACGGCCGTGTCTCTAAGCCGTGTTGAGGACGCGGCCTATGTAACAGCTCAATTTTGACCCTTATTGGAATGGTCGTTTCAGGACCACGAATCCGAGTCAAAAGAATATTTAAAAATTATTTTCTGTGTTTATTATGTGTGAATTAATATCTATGAAATTTTTGTGATTTAATTTTATCGTTTGTGTGTTTGATTAAATAAAAGGACTTAATCGCGGAAAAAGGAAAGTTGGTGGTTAAATGTGAAAGTGCTAATTTGTTGTTTTCTTTATTAGTGGAGGCATTTATAATGCAAATAATCCATTTGTTTTATAAGTGGACGGTTTTGGACATGATATATATGGTTTACTAATAAATTTTGAAAGGTTAAATGTTTAAAATAATAAGTGATATATATGTTATATTATTATACAAATTAAAAGCCATGTTTTAATGTTCATCTTTTGACCGTAATAAAAAGAAGAAAGAAAAGAAATAACAAAGCTAGGTATTCGGCCATTATTGATTCAAATTCTAGGTTAGTTTGGTTTCAGTTTTTAATAATTTCTCCGTTTTTGAAATCGTTGCTTCGAGTACTATCCGACCCATCCTAGAATTTCTAATTTTGATAAATGTTTTGAGTTATGCCATTGATGAATTTTTGTGTTTTGTGATGTTTGATGATGAAATATTAAATATATGTTTTAGATTAACATGTTTTGTATTGGAGTTTTTGATGATTTTGAGTAATTAGGATTAAATTGTAAAAATAATAATTTGAGTGACTAAAATGTGAAAGAAATGAAATATATGGACTAGTATGAGTATAAGAAAGATTCGGCCTAAGTACATTGTTGTGAGATTTTGTATATTTTGTGTTTTATGCAATAGGGATTAAATTGTGAAAAATGTAAAATATCAGGGGTAAAAGTGTAAGTTGCCCATTTGTATGTTTTTGGATGAATTTGGTTGAATATTTTATTAAATAAGTTTAATTTATATCAATTTAGATCAAGGAAAGAGAAAATCGAATTTGGATCGAGGGAAGACCAAAATAATCGAATAATCGATTAATACTGTTCGTCGATATTCGAGGTAAGTCTTTAAGCAATTAAACATCTTTAATTTTGAATGTAACTTAGTTTAATATGTTGATTTGGAATTCAAGGATTTATAGTAGAGATAGCCGAATGTGATAAAGCATAGAAATAACGTATTTGAGTTTAACTCGATTGAGTTATAACATTTGAAAGTCCGTATGAACTATATGGTATATTTGGTATTTCTGATATAAGAATTGTTTATAAGGCAGCTTTATAATAGTGAAACTCAGGCTTTGAGGCTAGCAAGCCTTGTGCTAGTGAATTAAATCGAGCTTTATGCCTAGCAGGCTTATTGCCGATGTGTAAAATCAAACTTTGAGTCAGCAGGCCTTGTGCCAGTGTGTGATACAGGCTTAGACCTAGCAGGCTTTATGCCGGTGAATTATTATATAAGTCTATGCCTAAAAGACTTTATGCTGATGTGGTAGTTGAATACGTTAAACGAGCTAAATCGATCAGGTACGTGATAGTTGGATTACCTATTTGAAAACATAATGTATTGATTTCATGATATGTGATGAAAAAGGGTATATGAAGTTGATGTAGTACATGTTCTAATATGAGAAGTATATTTGGCCTTATTGTTGTTTATGAATGTAAAGTTAAACTTTCAGTGATGAATATATGTCTTTAAATATATTTGTATATTCGATTATAAAAGTAAATGTGGTTTTGAAACTTGAGAATATATTGGTGATGTATACATGTAAATTCAACCAAAGAGAAAATTGTTCTTTGAAAGTATATATTAGATATGTATGGAATTAAAAGTTTGAAAAATAAATGTGATTACAAATACATAAGTTGATTTAGTTAATTGAAATGATTAGTAAATGAGATATTATTATGCATTAATTGTTTAATTTGCTTATGACTTACTAAGCTATAAAAACTCACTTTGTGTGTTTATGTTTACTCTATTTTATAGATTTTGGATTCAAGTTACAAACTCGGGAATCATCAGCAAAGTTTATTACACTATCCACTGTTTCGGTACTTAATAGCTGAACTCGAATTATGGCATGTATAGGCTGGATTACATTTTGAAACGATGAACTTTGGTTATGTATAATTAAAGCCATGCAAAAATGGCTTTACTTCTAAGCTTGGCTTCGATTATGTTTGGTCATGGTTTAAACTGCTTTGGTTATAATGCTATGAGATATGAATAAATGACATAGGTAATAGATAATATATATGTTGGAAATGGTTTGATAGTGATATGAATTTGTGTATTAAAGTTGGTTAATGATTAGGTCATGCTATGAAGAAACCGGTCATAATTATGATTGGTTTGCTATGGATGTATTCGGTAATTGAAACTTAGAATGGGTAAAAATGTTATGAATATGGCTTAACTACAAAGAATTCAGTTATGCTTGGTTGTGATTTGAATTTGTTTTAGTTAACGTGATAAGTACTATGAATGAATGATATTTGAATTAGGAGTTTTATGCTTTGAAAATGGCTTAATTCCCATGCTTAAATCTAGCTTTGCTGGATTCTGCTTTAAGTTCTTTTTTATTATTGTGCAACATGTGATTGATACTTGTGATATCTATTTGGAGTGTCGATGTTGTTAGGTGATTTTGGACAAATGCATTAGGTTGATTCGATTATGGTATGCACAGATAAATGATTATTTGAATTTTTATTATAGAATTTAGTCAAAATGTTATATGTGATTTGGCCTTAAAGGTTAGTTGATTATGTCCGAAACTTTGTCTTGATATGTTCATTATATGGTATAGGAAAATGCATGTTTTGAATATATATTTATTAGTTAAATGACTATGACTGAAGAAATGGCATTTGGTTATGAGATGGAAGTTATGAATATTATTTTTGAGTCACTCATAGTTTGGCACTTGTGAGTATACATGTAATGAAGTGGTTGAATGTATTATTTGAATTGTATATTTACATGATAAAAATATTGGAATTTGAGAATTTGGTTATGATCTATATTTGTTGATAAGAAGGAAATATATATATGTATTTAGTTATATGTATTCGGTTTCCATGACAAAACATTCATTTAAGTTATAAAAGTTAGATTCATAAATGATCTGTTACATGGTATTAGCATGCATAAATGTTCGATATTATTATGTGAATTATGTGCTAGTTTATAAAATAAATTTTGACTGATCTTCGAGACTTGTTCATGTGTATATATAATTGTTCGAAATTCTATTCTTACTTAACTAATGCCTCGTAACCCTAATCTAGCGACGGATATGAGCTAGGGGTGTTATAGCCTAACACACTGGGGTGTGCCTTGGCTGTGTGCCCTTAATTGGTTGATGACTTCAGAAACAGAATGTCAAGGTTTTGTACACGGGCTGAGACATGGGTGTGTCATGGCCATGTGAAGGACACAGGCCATGGACACGAGCGTGTACCAGGCTGTGTGAAAACCCCTGTAGGTTCGAATCAAAAAATAAATTCGCATGGGCTAGGGACACGGGCATGTCCCGATATGTTCAAGCCGTGTGAGTCACACCGTCCTTCAACATGGCCATGTTAAGAAGACACACAGGCGTGTCACCCTTCCACACGGGCGTGTGCCCTTGTCGGCTTGAAATTTTAGAAAGTTTTCTAGAGTGCGCAGATTAGTCCCGAATCAATTCCAAAGTGTGTTTGGGGCCTTGTAAGCCTATAGTAAGGACATTAAGGTATTATGAAAAGTTTTAATTTGGAGCGAAATTTCATATCTAGGAAATGTATGTTTGTATATGTTTAAGTCCGATAACACCTCGTATCCTGTTCTGGCGTCGAACTAGGGTAAGGGGTGTTACATTTAGTGGTATCAAAGCTATGGTTTAGTCGATTCTCAGACTAAGCTAGCATGAGTATGAGTCTAGCTATACATGCCATAAATATATTGTGATAGTGTGACGACTTTTGACAAATTTAATTTTTGTTTTCATACTGTAAATGGATCCTGATGGAGCTATGGTGGATGATGTGGAAAGTAATACGGCGGCTCCCACTGAAGGGACCGCACCAGTCGAATGTGGGCCAGTGACTTTGAGTCAGGGCGGAGGGGCTAGAAAAGCCTACCTCCATATGATGGATGGTTGGTACTTGGAGTTTGTTCGTACAAATCCGAACACTCTGCCTCCCCCACCTCCTCGGATTCCTCAGCCTGCTCATATGGCTCCCCAAGGAGTAGAAGTGGTTAGGAGAGAAAAACCTCCGATAGATAGAATTCGTAAGCACGGGGCTAAGGAATTTTGGGCTAAAATTGATGATGACCTAGAGAGAGCAGAGTTCTGGTTGGAAAATACCATTAGGGTATTAGATGAATTATCTTGCAACCCTGATGAGTGCATGAAGTGTGTTGTGTCACTCCTACGAGACTCGGCCTACCAATGGTGGAACACCCTTGTGTCAGTTGTACCAAGGGAAAGGATTACATGGGAGATTTTCCAGGAAGAATTTTGAAAGAAGTATATTAGTTAGAGGTTTATAGACCAGAAGAGGAAAGAATTTCTAGAATTGAAGCAAGGCTAGAATTGAAGCAAGGCCGAATGACGGTAACAAAGTGTGAGCGTGAGTTTATGTGACTCAGTAAATACGCTAGGGAGTGCGTATCTCCTGAAGCCACTATGTGCAAGAGGTTTGAGGATGGTTTGAACGAAGACATCCGATTGTTGGTTGGCATTTTAGAGTTAAGAGAATTTGTAGTACTTGCCGAGAGAGCGTGTAAGGCTGAAGATGTAACAGCCCGAATTAGACCCTAATCGGAACGGTGGTTTTGAGACCACGAATCTGAGTCAGAAAAATATTTTTAAATTATTTTTCGTGTTTATTTTTTGTGAATTTATATATGTAAAATTTTCGTGATTTAATTTTATGTCCAATTAAATAGAAGGACTTAATCGCGTAAAATGAAAATTGGATGGTTAATTAAAAAGGGCCAAATTGTTGATGTCTTTTTAAAGGGTGGCATTTAAGTTGCAATAAGACCAAAATAATAAGTGTTGGATGGTTGTAGACAACCAATATAAAGAGACTATATTAAATAATAAGGTTAGTTAGGTAAATTAAATAATATGTAATATATATGTTATAATATACCATGACTAAAATAAGCTTTCATACATTTTCTCTTTAACGGAAACTAAAGAAAAGAAAAAGAAAGAACAAAAGCTAGGGTTCGGCCAATTTGAAGCTCAATCAAGGTATGAGTTTAGCTCGATTTTTGATAATTTCTACGTTTTTGAGATCGTTGCTTAGTAATCTTCAAGACCCAAGCTTTAATTTTTTATTTTGATGAATATTTTGAGTTGTGCCATTGTTGATAGCTTGTGATTTTATTGTTTGATGATGAAATATGAAAGATATGTTTTAGATTAACATATTTTGTATTGGAGTTTTTGATGATTTTGAGTAATTAGGACTAAATTGCAAAAATAATAATTTGAGGGACTAAAATATGAAATAAATGAAATATATGGGCTTGTATGAACACTAAGAGTATTTGGCCAAACATAGGTATCTTGAAATTTTGCATATTTTGTGTTTTGTACAATAGGGACTAAATTGTGAAAATTGTAAATGTCAGGGGTAAAATGGTAATTTTCCATTTATGTGTTTTTCGACTAAATTGAATGAAAATATGTTTGAATGAGCTTAATTTGAATATGTTTAGATCAAGAACCAAACAAATTGGATTTGGATCGGGGGAAAACGAAAGTTGTCGACTAGTCAATTTGTACCGATTTTTCGTTGTCCGAGGTAAGTTTATAAGGAAATAGACGTACTTAACTTCAATTAAATGCAATATATATATATGCTGAAATTAAAAACATGATTTTATACATCTCATAGCCGAATATGACTAAGCTTAGTTGCCATGTTTTCGAATTTGTTTCGATCGAGTTACGACGTCCGAAAGTCCCGTATGAACCTTAAGAATAGTTAGGATACATATGTCATGACATAGGATTCCGATATATGTGTGCGAGTAAGACCATGGCATCGATATGTGATTCTGATATGTGTTTACGAGTAAGACCCTGTCTGGGACAGTGGCATCGATATGTGGTTACATGTAAGACCATGTCTGGGACGTTGGCATTATACGATTTATGTGATTATCCGAGTGTCCTATCTGATTCCGAATGGTTCATCGGGCATCGATAAGTGGGGAACAAGTGTGTAAAATTAGCTAAGTGATCAGGTATGTATCAGTTGGTATTTATTTGCAACAAGGTAAGTGAGTGTTATGATATTAGTTACAAGCATGTGTACATGAATGTAAAGGACATGTATAAATATGTCATGTGTATTCGGCCTTAAGGGCAAGAAATATGATCCTTGTTGGTGTGATTTTATTTTCGCACATATATATGATGTTCTTGCATATTCGATTACTAGGTTAATGTGTGTGTGTAAATTTTATATTGATTTAAAAGCTTATTTCCTTAAAGGTATGTATATTAGGTTTATATTGATAATTTGGCTTTTGAAAATTGAGCATTGACTTGATGTATTAATCTTATGAACATTCGGCTAAGGTAATGAATGTAAGTGTTTAAGTATAATATTATTGAAGTTAAAAGTTGAGAATAAGCTTGATCTTGATATTGTAATTTGGTTGGTTAAAATAAGTTAATTATATTATCGGTTTGTTTATTTGCTTATGGCTTACTATGTGACAACCTGAATTAGGGCCTAATCGGAATAGTGATTTTGTGACCACAAATTCGAGATGGAAATAATGGTTTTAAAATTATTTTGAGGTTTATGATATGATTTCATGATTGAGTGAAAATTTCGTGATGAAATTCTATGCATTAAGCGCTTAAGTTGAGATTAGGGACTAAATCGAATAAATTGAAAAACTTGTGTTCTAGAAGTTTTTAGTATGAAATTGCTTTGGAATATTAATTAGGTCTTAAATAGCAATTTGACCAATTTCTAAGTCATGGATGGAATTTTTAGAAAGTTTAGTAGTAATGACATTTTGGTCATTTGTAGATTAAATGAAATAAAATGGAAAAAATAACACAAAAATGGTCATCTTCTTAGTTAGTTGCTGCCGAATTTTTCTCTCCTCCACAGCTAGGGTTTCTTCAACTTTCAAGCTTCATAGTAAGTGATTTCAAGCCCCGTTTTTAATGATTTTTATGTTTTTGAAATCCCGGAAGCTCGATTTAGCTTATGTTAGCAATAATTCAACCTAGGGTTCATATTTGGAAAAATAACCATAGGTGAAATCTGTGTATTTTGGTGTTTTATGATATAATATGAGGTTTTAAATTATGTTAGACAACTTGTGCTACTCGGTTTTGAGTGAAAACGAGTAAAAGGGCTTAATTGGTAAAAATACATAATGTTCATAAGTACATGTTAGAGTGAGAATTTGATGTTTCTATAGAAGATAAAAATGTTTAGCATGTCATAAAACATAAGAATAAGGACTGAAATTAAATTTCTGAGCCTAGGGGCAAAATCATAATTTTGTAAAAGTTAGGGGGCAAAAACGTAATTTTTCCATAATGTGATTTTTGGATTGAAATAAATAGTATGACTGTTAAATGAGCTAAATGTGTTGTTATAGATCAAGAAAGACGTGGAATCAATCGTGATCGGGGAAAAGAAAAGCTTTCGGACTAAATTATATCTAAAGTTTGCACCGAGGTAAGTTCGTACATGAATAATTTATCGATTTTTTTTATGTTATTTTATGTTGTCATCATATGAATTGGTAACTGTCCATAGAATGATTAAATGATGGAAATTTGCAAATTTAATTAGATTATGAATAAATGTTAACAGTGAAAAAGGAAAGAATTTTCCGGTTGAACCTTCGTAACAGGAAAAATACGAATGACCCATTGTGAATACACGTGTGTAGTATTAAGTGCAGGCTACTGCGTATACCATACTGTTAAGTCGCATGTATAGTACTAAATGCAGGCTACTATGCATACTCAATGACCTCGATCACGTGTGTAGTACTAAGTGCAGGCTACTATGCGTATCAGATAGCTTCGGCTATAAGTATGGAAAGGGGGAAATATGTGTAAACAATGGTATATTTGTTATTTTTCCGTTGAGTTCAACGGGGAAAATCGATTAAGTGGTAATATGTGAAAGTTATTATAAGGTGGATATGTGCAAATTTATGTTTATGAAAATTTAGGAGCTATGTGCTCGATAATTGAGTGAATTCTAGTATAACAAAAAGGACCAGGTGAAATTATGCAAGAATGAATGTTAGAAATAAAACAGTGTTGGACAGCAGCAGTTACATGATTTGAAAAATTTACCAAAAATCATGAAAGTTGAATAAAAATGAAAATGATATATGAAAATAAATCTTAATGAGTCTATTTTCACATAAAAGAAACAGGGGAAGCAAAAGAATTCTATATTGTGTGATATTTGAATTCTTGTGAAACAGGGTCTGAATGAATTTGAGATCCCTTGTTCTAACTTTAGAAGTTCACCATAAATTGTAAACAAACTAATAAGAGTCATACATTACATTCATGGATTCCTTATTGAGTCTATTTTCAGGAGAAACAAACGGTATGGTCGTTGGAATTCTGTACAGGAAGAAATTTGGTTTGTAGTTCACAAGGGTCAAAGTAGTCGTACCCTAAAATAGGGGAGACTTTAACTAATAAACTATACTAATTTTCCTGACCAAAAATTATATAAAAAAATTAGTAAGTAGATATATGAGTATAGTTTCATTGAAAATTTACGGAATTGGATTTCGAGTTTTGTACCTCGAGATATGATTTTTTTAAACCGGGACTCCAGAAAATAGCCTGTCCTGAATATGTGATTTTATACTAGTATGATTGTTTTACTTTGATAAATTGAATATCAATTTCGTACTTACTTACTAAGCTATATGCTTACCTTCTTTTCTTTTTCTCGTCTTATAGAATTACTAAGCCAGCTCGAGATTTGGAGATCGTCGGAGACCCATCCACACTATCAATACTTTTTGGTACTTTGTAAACACTATTTTGGAATTATGGCATGTAAAGAGGGCTGAATCATTTTGTTATATGTCATAATTAATTTGTTTTAAAATATTACTTTTCAAAATTTGATAATTTACTTGTACTTATGTAGATCTGTTAATGTAATCTATTTTGTTCAAGCTAAAGGAATTAATTATGTAAGATCAGGTATATGTGTGATTTCATGTTTTCGTGATCTGTAATTTTTGGTACCTTGTTCCGGCTTAGAACATGGTTAAGGGGTGTTACATACTAAGCTATAGTAGCTTATTCTGTGTATATTTGTTTCTATTTTATAGATTTTAGAAATCAAGTTACAAGCTCGAGGATCGTCAGCGAAGTTCATCACACTATCTACTATTTTAGGTACCTTTATAAGTTAATTTCGAATTATGGCATGTATAGTCTGAAGTGTGCTTGACATGATGAATTTTTGGTTATGTATATAAGCCATGCGAAAATGGCTAAACCTTTATATTTGAATTCGGTTATGTTAAGCATGGGCTATGTCTATCTTGGTTTTATAGTTATGTGTTAAGAATATATAATGTAGTGATAGATATTATATGCTTGAAAACGGTTTGCTTATTATGTCTAATTTGGTCTTACATCTTCTTGGATTAAAAGGTTTAATGAGCTTGATTGATGATAAATTGCTAATGGAAACTTGGATGTGTATGTGGTATTAGGTGAATAGATTCGGTTATGAGAGAATAAAAGGATAATATGTATTTAGTGTATTATATAATTCGTGATGGAAATATGAAATGTGGAACGAATATAAGTGTTGGACAGATGTATATTAACATAACTGGTTCGGTTGCTAAGTGGTAAGTATTGCATGTGTTTCATGAATATTTGGTTGATTGTTCTATTATGTATTCATTACTAAATGTGATTGCTATTTCAAGGTTGATTGTGTATTATGTACATGTACATATTAGCATATTCGGCCATGGTGCAATGTATTAAATATTTATATGTGATTACTTATTAAATTATATAATATGGTTGCATGACTGGACATGGATACTAAGGATTTGCTTTTAATGTTAAATCGTGAATGACATTAAGTGATTAATAGTTAAGACGTCCAAATATTGATCACTACTTTGTAATTGAATACGTAACCTTAGGTATATATAATAAGTGTACTTTTGTGGTATGTGCATGAAATGGTTAAATTTACTAAGACCATATATTTATATTTTAATGATTTAGTAGGTATGAATAGTCTTTACTGATTAATACTCAAAAAGAATTATATGGAAATGCATTATTATTATCGTGAGGTTGTTTCTTTTTGTATTAAAGGATAAAGCATGCAAGTTCGATTTGTCTACTACCTAAGTCGCTTATGTAGTGGTTTAAGATATGTATTATGGCTTATTAAATTCTAAAAATGTGCATGTGATTTGGTGACTATATGAATAATCACATAACTGGTATTAGAAATATGTTTGACTATGTTGGCATTAGTTAATATCGGGTATATAATTGCATTGATGTAGTAAGCAATACGTTGAGTTTAATTGCGACTTGTATATGCAAGATGTATATCAATGTATGTTCTATAATGTGAATTGATTTTATTTTTAATTATAAATGAGATTGACTGATTTGACTTATGTGAATATATATATAAATGTTTGGAATTGAACTGTTGATCAGTAATGCCTCATAATCTTAATCCGACGATAGATACGGACTAGGGGTGTTATAGAAGAATTGGCCAAAGAGAAGAGGAGAGCTGATATTGAGTCACGTGACTCCAAGAAAAGACAAATGGAAAGATCATTTCAGACCTCATCCAAGAAATCAAGGGAGTTTCCTACTTAAACAAATGCGTCTATAGGATTCTCGAGCAGAAATAAGAATAAGCAGTATGCAGCGTCTAAAGCTCAGACCACTTCCATTGCAAGCGTTAGTAGTGCTTGACCGAATAGACCGGAGTGTTCGCAGTGTGGTAGATGACACTTCAGTGAGTGCCAAGGTAATGATAGAGGCTACTTCAAGTCTAGTTCACTAGACCACTTTATTCGAAACTATCCTGAGATGGAGGAGAATGACAAAAAGGAAGATGTAAGAGTGAGTAATGCTCCCTCGAGGGGTAGACCACAGAATAATCCTAAGAGTGGGGCTGGCAGTAGAGGTATGTCTAGAGATTCTACTTGAGGTCTGAGGGCAGAGCGCTTGCAAGAACATAAGCCATTCGTGCCCGCGAAGATGCCGCGTCTCCCGATGTGATTACGGGTACCTTTTCTATCTATGATATATCTGTAGTTGCTTTGATCGACCCGGGGTCTACCCACTCTTATATTTGCAAGAAATTGGTACCTAGTACGAATATGCTAGTGGAGTCTACTGAATTTGTGGTAAAAGTGTCCAACCCATTAGGCAAACAGGTAATAGTTGACAAAGTGTGTGGAAACTATCCTTTAATGATTAGAGGCCATTGTTTTTTGGCTAGCCTCATGCTACTACCGTTTGATGAATTTGACCTAATTCTTGGCATGGATTGGTTGACTTTTCATAACATGTTAGTAAACTGTGGTAGTAAATTTATTTAATTGAGATGTGAAAATGGGGATATTATTCGGGTTGAATTAGATGAATCGGACAGTTTACCAGTACTGATTTCTTCTATGACTACTAAGAAATACATGAGAAAAGGGTATGAGTCCGATCTTGTATTTGTGTTGAATACCCAAGAGTCGAGAGTAAAGATTGAGTCTGTGCCAGTGGTATATAAGTACCCGAATGTGTTTTCGAAAGAATTGCCCAGATTAACTCCAACTAGGGAAGTTGAGTTTGGTATCGAGTTAGTCCCTGGTACGACACCTATCTCGATTGCTCCGTATAGGATGGCTCTGATGGAGTTAAAGGAGTTAAAAGTACAGTTACAAGAATTAACGGACAAGGGATTTGTGAGACTGAACTATTCCCCGTGGGGTGCTCCGGTACTTTTTGTGAAAAAGAAAAATGGGTTGGTGAGATTATGTATAGACTATAGATAGCTCAACAAGGTGACGGTGAAGAACAAGTATCCCTTGCTGAGGATCGATGATTTGTTTAATCAATTAATGGGAGCCACGATGTTTTCTAAGATAGACTTGATGTAACGCCCTAGAATTTAGGCCTAGAAGTATTGGGCCTTGAGCAAGGGAACGGTTAGAAAACTATGCATAAAAGTTTATGTGAGCTAGGAAATGACACAATTAAATGTCTGCTCAAGTGGTTAAGGGTCTTGAGAGGAGTTTAAAAAGTCCTGGGTTCAAACCTTGGCTTTAGCAAAATTTTTGGTTTAAGTGAATAAAACCCTGGATGCTTGGATAAAGGCCTTTTAAATTATTGTGTCAAATAAATGACACAAGGAAGCATGTAGTATAATGGTTGTGGTGTCATTAAGGTTGCAGGGGAGCTTGGGTTCAAGTCTTGGCTCTTGCAATTTATTTTGGTTTTTCTTTTAAAGGAACCTGGACTTTGGCCTATAGACCTTATAATTAGTTGAGGATAAAATGTGACACAAAAGAGCTTGTGGCAAGGAGGCAAGTGGTGTGTTGAGCTATTTAGGGGGGCTTGGGTTCGAATCCCATTGCAAGCGGAAATGATATTTATTTTGCTAGCATGAGGTGGCAGGAGTTTGAGGTGGTTTCAAACTCTATTGGGTGAGACTTTGAATGGGTCTTGGAGGTTGTTGTGGAGGATATCAAGGAGGGATAAGGGGAGAGATTTGAGGAGATTTTCAAGGGATTGGGAGGAGAGGAGTGTTGTAGCCGAATTGTGCAACTTCTATGTGCAAATTTGGCTAGGGGAACCCATTTGGTACACTTCGGCAATGTGAGAGTGAGTAGGTCCCGACTTCTTCTGGTATTTTCGGGTTTTGTTTTCTTATTTTGGTCCATTCGGGTCCTCCTTTCTTTCAACATTATTGCTCGTTTGGCTTTTGGTCACTTTACCGGGAACACAAGACATCAAGTGCCTAATTCTAATTATTTCTTTTTGAAGTCTTTTTCTCTCATTCTTCTATGGTCAAACTTAATATCTCTTTGCTTCTATTCTCTCTTGACCCAGTTCAACCCCTCTCCAATCTTATGTTGTTGCTTTTCTTCTCAGTTTCTCTAGGGCTGAATAGTTCTTCTTCTTCTTACTATTTCTTTTGGTTTTTCTTCACAACCGAACTTCTCTCTCGCAATACCATATTCTTTTGATATTAAGCCGAATCTCTATTTCTCTTTCTATTTCCCTTCGGCTCATAGCCTTGAACTAGATAGCAATCTCGTTCTTCTTTCGCTGTGGTCGGTCGCGGTTTGGAGGTCACTTAGACTTTTGGTAAGCTCTTATTCTTTCTTGTGTTGTTGGATGTTAAGCGTTTTCTATTTCTTTAATAAATGTTTCCTTTGGTTGTTCACGCGTGGTCGAATCCCTTTTTCCTCCCCGATGATGGTGGTGGCACTTTGGGTTTTTAGATCATCGCAAGGGGTGAAGGGGTTTGTCAAGGATCGCAGTGGTAGTCAATCCTTTTCTTATCTTGCAATCTAAGGTAATCATTTGGGATAATATTGTAGGATGTTAGCCGATTATTCTGGTGTTGGGTTCCTAAATCTTTCAGTGTTTTCTATATTTTAATAGAATCCGTGGCCAGGCAGATACACGATTAATCAGGTAATCGATTCTGTTAGTAGACTAAAAAGGCTAGGGGCACCCGATCAAGCAAGGCTCGGGTAGGTAATCATTTGATCAAGTCTTGATTAAGATTCTTTCAATTCGTGTGTTAAGGTTTTAATCGAAGTTACTGTTATAATAGGTTTGACATTTGGGGGTTTCTGCGCTATTCTGAAAAAGTTGTGTAACGGTACATCAAAATCCATTACTTTCGAAAGGCCGGGAAGGTGTGTATTCACACCCCTGTTTAACTGTGAATCGGCAAAATCTAAAAAGCTGAAATGCCAAAACCACGGCATTCAAGGCCTTACAAGCGTGCGTACGCACGTGGGCGAACAGAGCCTGTTAGACATAGGCATGAGACTGTAGAGGCCATCGCGAGCGTCCTCGTGGTCCTAGGCAGAAATGGGCCGTGTGGGCCAAATGGATCGTGGGCCCACATGGACGAAATGCTTAATAAGGGGAAAATACTAAACTGGGCCTTGTTAATCACATGGCCATTATTATTTTTGGGCTAGATGGGCCACACGAGCGTGCGGGCCCACTTGGACCGAGTAGTGAGCCTAAAGCCCATTTGCGCTGGTATGACCATTTGGGTCATCTGAGTCATTCGAGACGACTGTAGACCTTCTAAAGGGTCGTTATCTATACTGAGACCCCAATATTTGTAAAATGACCAAAGTACTCTTTGGGGTAAAATTACCGTTTTACCCTTAACTGACGAAATGACGGTTACACCTTTAGTGGCAGGTTGACTGATGTATGTATAAAAGTTATATGATTGATACCAAGCATGACATCCAGCATTCACGTATCTTACTATGATATGTAATCCTGCATGGGGTTGGGTTAATATTGACGGAGGAAGTGTATGGCTTGTAGCCGTTCTGTTCATGGCTTACTGCCTTTCTGCTTATGGCTTTTAGCCGTTCTGTTAACTGGCAGCGTTGCTGCGATATGCCATTCTGTCTATGGCACTGAGCCATTTTGTCTATGGCCCCAATCACATTCATATGGCCTATCAGTCCCAATCACATTCATATGGCCCATTAGGCCCCCTACAGCCCATTGGCCCATTCAGCCCATTCTGACCTGGTTGGCCAAAACACGGCCCAAGACCATGAGATCGCTCATGGGGATTCTGATAACGTATCTTGAACGACAAGCCTTAACAGTCCTTCCTTGATCACTAATCACGAGTATTCCTTAAATCTGCACCCATCTTTATCATTAAAACCCAAACACAAGTGACTCGTAATCATCTTAAGTCACTCTTAAATCACCCATGACCATTCGGCCAACCATATCCAATAAATGAGGAACACTTACCCAAAACCCCAAAATGCCCAAGGAGCGATTCGACAGAGATTTGAACTCCGAGATTCGATACTAATCCCCTACCAAAACTAATTTAGAAAAGGTGAGGGAGAGAAGAAATTGGTACTAGGAAAACCGACTAAAAGAGCAAGCACTTACACAAGAATCGATCGAAGTGGAGGGAGTAGTGGCAGCACAAAGGGTCCTCAACCAAAGAGGTATTCGGCTTTTGAGATTTTTATGATGAAATGGGTTATTCGGCACAAATAAGAAGAAGAGGAGAAGGTATCGGCTAAAACCAAAGGTAAATCAAAAGAGAATTTGAGTAGAGAAAGAATGGAAAATTGGCAGAAAATAAAAGAGGAAGAACAAGGGATTTCGGCTTTTAGATCTTTGGAGAGAAAAGTGTTTTCGGTAACATAGAGAGGAAGAATTCGGCATTAGCCTAGAATCCCCACAATCGGCACCTATATATAGACTATAGTAGAATTTCCTATCCCCCAATTCCCAATTCGACTCCACTTCTCTACACCCCTCATCTCCTAACTTTTCTCCCCGATAACTCCTTAATCCCTTCCTTAAATTTCTCCTTCGATCACTCCCTTCAGAGTTCACATCCAACGCCACCACTGGCCATTCATTAAGCAAAAATAAATCCTTCTTTTGAGCAAGGAGGGATTTGAACCCCAAACCTCCTTGCCATGCATGTGACACCACCTCTAAGCCCCACCTGTGACTCTACTTGCCACTCCAACACAAGGCTCCTTGTGTCCAGTTCCTCCTTCATTTATTTAAAAACCAACCTACTTGCCATCAAGGTTCTTTTAATTATTAAACTATAATCTCCTTCACCCCAAAGTTCGAAATCAAAACTTAAACAAGGCCTATTATCACATAAATAACACTTGACTAGGGATATTAAGCACACTTTTTATCACAACCGAAAAAAAGAAAGTTTGGGATTTTTCGGGCGTAACTCTACCTCCTAAAATAAATTCCATCCTCGAAATTTTACCTGATCCAAACAATTGAGGATATTGTTGTTGCATCGTTTCCTCAGGTTCTCAAGTAGCCTCCTCAACATTGTGATTACGCCAAAGCACTTTGACTAATGAGACGGACTTCCTTCTTAGTACCTTAACATTACGTCCAATTATTTGTATGGGTTCTTCCTCAAAAGTTAGGTCTAGCCTAACCTCGATCTCCACAACTGACACGACATGTGAAGGATCTGAGTGATATCGTCTTAGCATGGAAACATGAAACACGTCGTGGATTTGGCTTAGTTCAGAAGGTAATTCCAGCTGATAATGGATAGGCCCAATCCGCCTCACAACCCGATATGGCCCAATGAACCTTAGGCTTAGCTTCCCCTTCCGTCCAAACCTTAATACCTTCTTCCACGGAGAGACCTTAAGAAAAACTAAGTCCTCCATTGCATACTATATCTCTTGACGCTTTAGGTCAGCATACGACTTCTGCCTATCCGAGGCCTCCTTCAACCGATCCCGAATCAATTTTACCTTACCCTTAGTATCTGCTACTAACTCAGGGCCCAAAACTCTTCATTCACCCAATTCCGTCCAACACGTTGGAGTTCGACACCTACGCCCATACAGTGCTTCATACGGAGCCATCCCAATACTTGCTTGATAACTATTATTGTACGTAAATTCGGCTAAAGGCAAAAAGTCTTCCCAACTACCTCGGAACTCAATTACACATCCCCTCAACATATCTTCCAAAACTTGGATCACCCTTTTCATCTGTCCTTCAGTTTGAGGGTGGAATGTCGTACTGAAGTTCAACCTAGTGCCCAAAACCTCATACAGTTTCTTCCAAAATTGTGAAATGAAACGCGGGTCCCTGTAAGATATTATGGAGGCTGGCACTCCATGCAATCTTACAATCTCTGCCACATGCAACCTAACCTACTTTTGTAACGAGTAATCGGTGCAGACCGGTACAAAATGGGTAGACTTGGTTAACCGATCCACTATAATCCATATCGAGTCTTGGTAGCCCACTAACAAAGTCCATAGTAATCCTTTCCCACTTCCAAAATGGAATCTTTACTGGCTGAAGCAATCCTGAAGGCAACTGATGTTCTGCCTTCACCTTTTGACAAATCAAGCATTTACTTACGAACTCCATAACCTCACGCTTAAGTCCAAGCCACCAATAAAGCTCATGCAAATTCCAATACATCTTGTTTTCCGCCAGGATGCATAGCATATAGACTGCTATGCGCTTCCCGCAGAATAGACTGCCTTAGATAATTGTCTTTTGGTATACACATTCTCCCACTGAAACACAACACCCCTTTACTATTTATCCAAAGGTTTGACATCTCCCTATTTTTTACTTGTCTAAAATGAACACCCAAAGTCTCATTCACTAACTGCTTACTCTTTATATGCTCGACCCATACTGGCTTTACTTGAAGCTCAGCTAACAAGCTACCATCATCCAACAAGCTTAAACGGGCGAGCAAAGCTCTCAAGTCTGACTTAACCCTACGACTCAACGCGTCAACTACCACATTTGCTTTGCCAGGGTGGTATTCAATCATACAATCATAATCCTTCAGTAATTCCACCCACCTACGCTGCCTAAGTTTTAGCTCCTCTTGGGTAAGGAGGTACTTCAAACTCTTATGGTCCAAATAAACTATGCACTTCTCTTAGTATAAATAATGCCTCCATATTTTTAGTGTGAAAACCACCGTAGCTAGTTCCAAGTCATGGGTTGGGTAATTCACCTCGTGAGTCATAAGTTGACGTGATGCATAAGCAACCACCTTTCCTTCCTGCATCAATACACAGCCCAAGCCCACATGCGATGCGTCACTATAAACTGTAAACTCCTTTCTAGGCTCTGGTTGTATCAACATCGGGGCCTCATTTAAAACCTTCTTAAGCATTCCAAAACTCTCTTACTGCTTGTCAGTCCACTCAAATGGTACCCCCTTCCTCAACAACTTAGTTAAGGGTGCAGCAATTAATGAAAAGCCCTCAACAAACCGCCTATAGTACCCTGCCAAGCCTAGAAAACTTCAAATTTCCGATGCTGACTTAGGTGTTTTCCAGTCTAACACTGCTTCAATTTTTCAGGGATCCACATTAATCCCCTTAGCTAACACCACATGTCCTAAAAAAGTAACCTCCCTTAGCCAAATTCCGCACTTACTGAATCTGGCATACAGCTGTTTCTCCCTCAAAATCTACAACACAATCCTTAGGTGTGCATCATGCTCATCCTCATTTCTTGAGTACATTAAGATGTCATCCATAAAAACCACCATGAACCGATCTATGTAGGGTTGGAAGACCCGATTCAAGAGATCCATGAAAGCGACAGGTGCGTTCATCAGCCATAATAGCATCATCAAGAACTCGTAGTGCCTATAACGAGTTCTGAAAGTTGTCTTATAAACATCCGCCTCCTTAACCCTTAATTGGTGATACCTCGAACGCAGATTAATCTTCGAGAAAATGGAAGCTCCCCTAAACTGCTCAAAAAGATCATCGATTCTCGGCAAAGGGTACATGTTTTTAATAGTTAACTTGTTCAACTGCCGGTAGTCGATGCACATTCGCAACGTTCCATCTTTCTTCTTTACGAAAAACATTGGTGCTCCCCACGGAGACATACTTGGTTGGATGAATCCTCGATCCAAAAATTCTTGAATCTGTGCCTTAAGTTCTACCAACTCCTTCGGTGCCATCCGATAAGGGGCAATAGACACCGGAGCCGTACCAGGTAACAACTCGATTCCAAATTCTACTTCTCTATTAGGCAGCAACCCTGGCAACTCCTCGGGGAAAACATCAAGAAATTCCCTAACTGTTCTCAACTCCTTAAAAGTAGGGCTCTTATCCTCCATATCACTAATATAAGCCAAATAGGCTTCGTATCCCTTTCGTATCAACTTCTCAGCCTTTAATGCCGAAATCACATTTGACAGATAATTTTGGCATTCACCAATCACCACCACCTCCTTATCCTCCGTCGTTCTTAACACCATTCATTTTGCAGCGCAATCCAAGGTTGCTCAGTGTTTCACCAGCCAATCCATACCTATGATTAAATCAAACTCGCTAAACGGTAGTTCCATCAAATCTACTAAGAAGGTAACCCCTCGGACTACTAAAGGTACCTCCCTAACCAACTTATTCACTCCCACTGACTGGCCTAACGGACTTATCACAGTAACCTCATTCACAGTAATTTCAAACATATCACCCAAAGGTTTAGTCATATTGCATACAACATAAGAATGTGTCGATCCAATATCAATCAATGCAGTGTATGGTAACTTTTGTATAAAGAACATACCCGTTATCACATCTGGGGCATCCCCGTCTTCTCGGTGATGAGCAGCATAAACCAAAGCTGGCTGCCTCACCTCAGCATGGCTTACATTTCCACCTGGTGCTCCACGTCCATGTCCATTACTGTTACCACCCCTAGCCTGCTCACGGCCCATTGACAGCAGCTAACCACCTCTTGGTGGTTGAACACCACCTCGGCCCACGATTGGCACCTGACTTGGCATTCTAGGGAAACTCTTGATCCTATGCTCCATAGATCCACAAGCTAGACAAGCTCACGTCCTCTTCCAACACTCGCCTACATGACCTTTCCCACAATCAGCACAAGGTGGTACCCCTGGATTAATAGCAGGAGGCCCTGCTCTAACTGGCCCATTAACTCTGGCCCTAGCCCTAGGCCTCTGTCCAGCACCAAAAGTGTCAGCCTCCCTTTTATTCTTACCTCGTTCTTTTTCCCAATTTAGGCGCTCAGTGCGCTTCACCTCCTCTGCTATCTTTGCTTTCTCTACCAACTCTGAGAAAACTCACTCCCTTTATGGAGTGATCAATACTCTGAGGCTATCCCTAAGACCATCCTCAAACCTAATGCAACACTCAGAGTCTGTTGCCACCATAACTCTTGCATACCTACTGAGGCGTAGAAATTCTACCTCATACTCCGCCACAGATTTGTTTTCCTGGGTCAAGTTTAAGAACTTCTTCCTTCTAACATCCACAGAACTCGCACCCACATACTTCTATTGAAACGTAGTTTTGAAGAACTCCCAAGTGACCTGCTCAGGTTGAGTGCCCACTTTCACTGTCAACCACTACTAGTAAGCTTCTTTCTTAAGCAGTGACACTGCCCCTCTCAACTTTTGTTCAGGTGAACAGTCCAAGTCCTCCATTATTCTTTCACTAGCCTCCAACCAGTATTCAGCCACGTTAGGAGCCACACCAGCCACGCCCTTAAAGATCTCAGCCCCATTTGATGGAAGTCGCTCTAGAATTGACCCACGATTTCCCGTGCCATTATAGGGCCTTGCGACCCTTTCCAAAATCCTTAGCATTGCTTGCAACAATGCATCCTCCCCCACGGCCCGACCATACAGTCCAGTCTCAGCCACGGGTGAGGCCAAAGCCTCTTCTACCCTAACATTGGGCATATGGCCCGATGTCGATGATTCAGCCCTAACACTTTTGTGGCCTCGGCCACGGCCCCTTGCACCTCTTCTAGCACTCATTGTTGATTCACGTATTATCTAGATTAGAAATTTTATGAAGTTTTAGTTAGTTTCACTAATTAAGCCTATGTCTTATGAGAGTATTAAGAAGAAAGTTGTTTTCGTAGATCCTCTACAGTTTCAAGATCCTACGGGCTTCAGTTTCACTCCACCTAAAGCCTCAGTATGATAATCTAAAATAGCCCAATAACTATCTACAGTATATCAAATTAAACAAGCTCAAAAATAAGAGAACTTATTTGGTTCGACGTCGGAGACTCGGTGTGCCACACAGCAAGATTTTTTTCCAAAACATTATGATCCAAAAATTTTTTTTAAAAGAAACCCAAATAATAAGGCCCACTTCACAGCTTGAGTTTTGCAACTTGGCTTTGATACCGCTAAATGTAACACCCCAAACCCAACTTGAAAGTTAAGGCCAGATCCAGCGTGTCACATTGAAGTGTTTTATCGAAAACCTTTTTTTCATTGAAAACCCTTCAAGAGAAAATTAAGTAACATTCAGTTTGTATTTAGTTTCCAAAGCGTAGTAATGACAATGAAATAATATCTAGCGAATAGGCCTTATTACAATCCGAATTGAAATAACTTTAAATACTAGAAATGATATGCTTAAAAAAATAAGTCCAAGTTGTCTTGCTGGTTGGCCACCTCAGAGTCCTACCAACCGTCGAACCACTTACTGAGGATCACTTGAGAAAAATAAAAGAGGGGGGGTGAGTTTTCGAAAACTCAGTGTGTACAACCCTCAAAGAGTATTAAGTAATCATCAATCACCATAATATCATACATGCAATCTGTGCAACCCACCCCAATAATCCAACTGCTATACACTGACTCCGTCCCCCTGTACACATCATGTGGGGATATAAATATCGACCCACCTATCTGATACACAACAATGGTAGCTCGGTTGCGGTACTACCTTCATTGCAGCAAGCTGCTAATAAAATATTGGGCTTAATAGCCATCAGTGGATCCACGGTCGTCAAGCAACCATGTGATCCTCATATACTTCCTCCATTCCATAATTCCTAACCCATATGCAACTTAACAGAATATTATATGAATGCAACAAGTGTACAAATAACAATCATAAGTCTTACATTCAACACATAAGGGGTATTTCAGTAATTTTTTTTATTATGGGTTTATTACTTACCTTGCCCGTTAACAAGTCCTCGTTGGCTAAAGTGAACAGATACTACGCACCAGGTAGGATTCCAGAGAAGAGGAGGTGGGTCATTAAGATCGCTTAAGTACCAAGTTCTCCCCAGATCAAATCCTAGACATGCATATACTCATTGCCACACCTTAACCTTATGACTTGTCCACGGTCACAATTAATTAATTAATTAAGTTTTATGTTCGTTTAAGTAGTTATCAGATACTAGGCCAAAACCCCTAACAAGGCCCAAACAAGTCTACATACCTACATATGGCCCACTAGGCCCAATCTCATTCATATGGCCCATCAGCCCCAATCACATTCATATGGCCCATCAGGCCCAATCAAATTCATATGGCCCATCAGGCCCAATCATATTCATAGTCAAGCTATCATATGATTTTTCATTACTTAGTATATAATTACCAATTTTGCCTATTATGGGTCCTACAGCCCATCGGCCCATTTAGCCCATTCTGGCCCCTTTGGCCAAAACACGGCCCAAGACCATGAGATCGCTCATAGGGCTTCTGATAATTTTTTTGAACGACAAGCCTTAACAGTCCTTCCTTGATCACTAATCAGGAGTATTCCTTAAATCTGCACCCATCTTTATCATAAAACCCAAACAGAAGTGACTCGCAATCATCTTAAGTCACTCTTAAATCACCCATGACCATTCGACCAACCTAAACCAATAAATGAGGAACACTTACCCAAAACCCCAAAATGCCTAAGAAGCGATTCGGCAGAGGTTTGAACTCTGAGATTCGATACTAATCCCCTACCAAAATCGATTTAGAAAAGGTGTGGGAGAGAAGAAATTGGTACTAGGAAAAGCCGACTGAAAGAGCAAGCACTTACACAAGAATCGACTGAAGTGGAGGGAGTAGTGGCGGCACAGAGGGTCCTCAGCCAAAGAGGTATTCAGCTTTTGAGATTTGTATGATTAAAGGGGTTATTCGACACAAATAAGAAGAAGAGGAGAAGGAATCGGCTAAAACCAAAGGTAAATCAAAAGAGAATTTGAGTAGAGAAAGAATGGAAAATCGGCACAAAATAATAGAGGAAGAACAAGGGATTTCGGCTTTTAGATATTTGGAGAGAAAACTGTTTTCGGTAACATAGAGAGGAAGAATTCGACATTAGCCTAGAATCCCTACAATCGGCACCTATATATAGACTATAGCTGAATTTCCTATCCCCAAATTCCCAATTCGACTCTACTTCTCTACACCCCTCATCTCCTAAGTTTTCTCCCTGATAACTCCTTAATCCCTTCCTTAAATTTCTCCTTTGATCACTCCCTTCAGAGTTCACATCCAACGCCACCACTGGCCATTCATTAAGAAAAAATATTCTTTTGAGAAAGGAGGGATTCGATCCCCAAACCTCCTTGCCATGCATGTGACACCACCTCTAAGCCCCACCTGTGACATTACATGCCACTCTAACACAAGGCTCCTTGTGTCCAGTTCCTCCTTCATTTATTTAAAAACCAACCTACTTGCCATCAAGGTTCTTTTAATTATTAAACTATAATCTCCTTCCCCACAAAGTTCGAACTCAAAACTTAACCAAAGCCTATCATCACATAAATAACACTTGACTAGGGATATTAAGCACACTTTTTATCACAACCGAGAAAAAAAATGTTCGGCATTTTTGGGGCATTACAAACCCAGTCTGTTTCTGCATACCGTATAACTGACTATTTGTATTATAAAGGATTACATACTGAGTTTTCACAAACTCACCCTTCTGTCTAGCTGTACAGGTAATCCCAAGGCTTAGGCGATTTGGAGCCGCGAGAGACTCGGAGGTGGTGTAACACCTCTCGCCCGCATCCATACCGAGACAGGGTTCGACGTGCTACCGGACTTAATCTCAACCAATAACATGAAATCAAGCCAAAAAATTTTGATCAATTTAAAAAATTTCATTTCACATTCATTTCATTCCTTAAACGGGCTTACGAAGCCCAAAATATACATTCGGGGTGGTTTGGGGCCAAACCGAGGACTCAAGGAAAACTTGGAAATTTTCATGCTTCAAGGCTCCACACGCCCGTGGGGGTATGGGGCACACATTCGTGTGCTAGGGACATGTCCATGTCCCCCACCCATGTGGCCAATTTAATTCCACAATTTTTCATAAAATAGGTGCAGACTTCACACGGCCATGACACGCCTGTGGTGTAGCCCGTGTGCTAAAACCTAGGTATTTTGTTTCTGACATCAGCATCACACAACCATGGTACACACCCGTGTACTAGGCCGTGCCCTTCTACACGGCTAAGACACACGGCCGTGTCTCTACCCGTGTGACCATTACCATGCATTCTGACTTGAAATTTCTAAGTGCAGGGAACGTACGGCCTTCTCACACGCCCATGGAGATGTCTGTGTGTCACACACATCCTAGACACACGCCCTTGTATCTACCCGTGTGGACAATATGAGGCTATTTACCAAGCCTCATTGCCACTCTAGTATGCTTATTTTCATTTCAATACCAACCAATACCAAATCAAGCATGATAGACATTCATTTAACCATGAAGATACATCTATTATAGACTCAAAATGAATGTTATCCTCGTTCAAGGCTTAATGTAAAGTGTGGAATCTATTCCAAGCCAACACATTTGGCCAATTCTCAAAGACACAAAATAATAAGGTCTAGTCCTATACATGCCATAATAAAAAATATATAAATCCTACTATACCGAGTATTACGGTTGATAGTGTGATCGATATCTCTGACTTCAAGGGATCCTTGAGCTAGTTAAGCGGTACTGAAAGAAAAAGGGAAAGGAAAGAGAGTAAGCATAAAGCTTAGTAAGTTGCATATAAATAAATATACAACAACAATTTCACCATTAGTCATCATACTCATAGTTCAAAGGTAAGCATAAACTTGACTTACTCATTACCGACTACTCAAGTTACATTTTCTAATTTGAGCACATTACACATGCATACCAACTAGGTACCTGTACCACTCACAACATTATTATACTTTCCTTATTAAATCACTTTCATAACCTTTAAAGTTGCACCTTTCAGAATACTACCGGATGTTCTATAAGCCTCAAACATGGGATAAGTTGCCGATGCCATGTCCCTGACATGGTCTCACACTGGCTATCATCATCGAGGCTGAAGCCATGTTCCAGATATGGTCTTATACTAGCTTTCATATATACGTGCTGATGCATGTCCCAGACATGTCTTACACTGGCTATCATCATCGAGGCCGATGCATGTCCCAGACATGTCTTACACTAGCACTCGTCTCAATGCCGATGCCATGTCCCAGACATGGTCTTACACTGGCTCTCATTATGGGGCTGATGCATGTCCCAGACATGTCTTACACTGGCACATGAATAACACGAATATCATGGTATGAATGTTTGGTTTGTTTCCTAGGGTTCCAACGGAATCTTTCTATTATCTCAATCATTAATATGCATTCTCAGTTCACAATCTAGCAATTCATACTATATCAAATCAATAACAATTCGAATACATGCATTAACAATGTAGATGTATTATTTACAAACAACTTACCTCGAATTACAAAATGTACTCGACTGGTCAATTTAGTCGATTTGCTTGGCTTTCCCTCGATCTAGGTTCGAATTTAGAAAGTCTTGATCTATAATAGGAAAAAGTACTCATTTAGTCACTATACAAAATTAAGCAATCCAAAATTCAGGTCTTTGGTAAAATGACCTTTTTGCCCCAGACTTTGACAAAATGACCAATTTACCCCTATGCTCAAAAATCAATTTTTATTGAATTTCCTTTTATTTTAGGCCTATCTGACCCCTTTTTACTCTTATAGCAACCCCAAAATCCCACTATTTCACACACTTATCACCTATTTTGCAACTTATGCAAAATAGTCCTTTTAGTTATTTTCATGCTAACACCCTTCACAAAAGTTGTTTAGAACTCTTCTAGGACTCATATTCTTCCATAAAATTCAGCAACTATCATAAATCCATTCATGGAAAAACTTTAAACTCTTAATCATTTTACAAAATAGAACGCTCATTTGAAAGCTCATGCTTTAAGGGTCTAAAAAATGTAAAAAAATCATCAACAAAGGACATGGAAATCACTTACTTGTTTAGGTGATAAATTGCTGAAATTTAAAAGCTTCAAAACCCCCTTTGACTCTTAAAGAAATGGGAAGAAGATGATATCCTTTTTTTTAGTCCAAATAAGTCACCTAACATACCAAACACAAAAATTTTGTCCCCCTTTGACTCTATGGCCGGCCAAGCACTCTAAAAAGGGTCTAGTTGCCCTTTAAAGACCTCCACTTTTAATTCTCTTATTTTTTTAACACATTTGGGTACTAAAATGCAACTTTTGCCTTTTATGTGATTTAGTCCTTTTTCGCATTTCGGCTCACAAACATTAAAATTTACTCACCAAATGTTTTTCATGCACTAATGTAATCATACTATAACCTTATAATAATAATAAAATAATTTTTCCCAACTTCAGATTTGTGGTCCCTAGACCACTGTTCCGACTAGGCCTTAAATCAGGCTGTTACAAGTGGCCATATGACAGTTGATGCTCTGCTTTAGACTTTTTATTTGAATTTTATATTTTGGGGTTTTAATTCCGTAATAAGGCCTTTTATGGATTAAATTTTTAATTGGGCTCTTGATTTCCTTATTTGAAACTGCTAAACATGAATTTTAAAAAATTAATAACTATTTTCAGAAACACTTAAAAATAAACGTTTTTATATTTCAAACCTTAGTAGCTTCCGCAATTTGAAATAACTTAAAGTATCAATGCTAGACATTAAGTAAACGTTTTTGACGAGATGATTTGCTAACCTCGAGCAAAAAGTTTTAATCATAGAAATGAACTTTTAACAACAACTCAATTTTTGAACAACGCTTTGATGTGACACGCCAGATTCGGCCATAACGTCTGGGCTAGGTTTGGGGTGTTACATTTAGTGGTATCAGAGTCGAGTTGCAAAACTTGGTTGTGGACTGGGTTTTCAAAATTTTGTATTACAAGAGGTTGATCTCAAATATGTGAAGTGTTTTGAGGTATTTTTCTGAGAAGTGTGGCACACCGAGTCTCTGACCCCAAATCTGTAAGTTCTCTGACTCTGTTTACTATTATAGACTAAAATGTTATACTGAGAAACTACTATAGATAGTATCACTGCACTGAAACTCCATAGATAGAGTAAACTAAAAAAAATTGTAGTGAGCTTGCGAATGCGAAAACAAACTCTAAACTATTGTTTCTCATAAGACATCTGCTTAATTACTGAAATTGTAACTAAATTACATAATATTTTTAATTCAAATAATATGCAAAGAGAAAATAAGCACTAGAAGGGGTACAAGAGGCCGCGATAGAGGCAATGGTAGTGCTAGGGCTAGGTTTTAGGTGTTAGGCCACATGCCCAATGTTGAGGCGAAGGAAGCATTGGCTTTAGTGGTAGCTGAGACAGGGTCATTTGATGGAGCAACTGGGGATGACGTATTGTCCCAAGCAATGTTGAGGATTCTAGAAAGGGTTACAGGTACTGCTTGGTCGAATTCCATTACTACGGGCCACGGGTTAGTTACAGAACGACTTCGATCAAATGGAGCAGAGATCTTTAGGGGAGTTTTTGGGGTAGCCCCGAGTGTGGCAGAATACTAGTTGGAGGCCACTGAAAGAATTATGGATGACCTCGAATGTATAACGGAACAAAAGTTGACGAGTATTGTGTCCTTGTTGAGAGATGAATCCTATCAGTGGTGGCTTATGGTAAAAGAAGGTACCCCGTCTGACCGATTGACCTAGGAATTCTTTAAGTCCACCTTTCAAGGAAAGTATGTGGGCACTAGCTATGTCGACCCTCGTAGGAAAGAATTTCTGAATTTGGTTCAAGGTAACAAATCTGTGGCTGTGTATGAGGCAAAATTTTTGTGACTTAGTTTGTATGGCCAAGGAATAGTAGCAAGGAATACGAGCACTACGTTCGATTTGAGGGTGGCCTCAAGAATAGCCTCCGAGTGTTGATAGCTCCATAGAGGGAGCGAGACTTTACCGTGTTAGTAGAGAAAGCTAAGATTACTGAGGAGGTAAAGAGCGCGAGCGCCAGAACCGGGAAAAGGAAAGAAGCAGGGATAAGAGGGATTTAGAACCCTCCAATTCGAATCAGAGGCCTAAGAGAAAGGCTAGGATGGAAGGGCTAGTTGGGTTAAAGCCCCTGTCGCTGTTATTGGATCGTAGCCTTGTGCGGGTTGTGAGAGCTACCATCGGGGTGACTGTCCAAAAAGGACTGGGACGTGTTTCAGGTGCGGATCAGTGGAGCACTTTGTAAGAGATTGTCCACAGAGGCTTGGGCGGATGCAGGTTGTAGAGCAAGGTTTTGCTCAGCCAGTGAGAGGTGGACAGCAGCTGCCAGGAGGTAGTGGTCAGGCCAGGGGTAGAAATGGAGTGGGCCATGCAGCACCAGGCAGAGGTGCTGGTCAAGTTGAGGCGAGGCAACCAGCTATGGTTTATGCAGCACGTCGCCAAGAGGTCAGAGACGCTCTAGATGCGGATACTAGTACGTACTTAAACCATAGTGTACTACATTTAATTTGGAACTAGAGTGCACAGCGGGAGCGTAGTGGTGTAGATTGAGCTAAACGTTAGTTCAGATAGTTGGAAATTTCGAGGACAAAATATTTTTAAAGGGGTAGAATTATAATGCCTCGAAATTTGAGCCTAGAAGTATTGGGCCTTAAGCAAGGGAACGATTAGGAAACTGTGCATAAAAGTTTAAGTGAGTTAGGAAATGACACAATTAAATGTCTGCTCAAGTGGTTAAGGGTCCTAAGAGGAGTTGGAAAAGTCTTGGGTTCAAACCTGGGCTTTAGCAAAAATTTTGGTTTAAGTCAATAAAACCCTGGATACTTGGATGAAGGCCTTTTTAATTATTGTGTTAAATAAATGACACAAGGAAGCATGTGGTCCAGTGGTTGTTGCATCATTAAGGTTGCAAAGGAACCTAGATTCAAGTATTGGCTCTTGCAATTTATTTTTGTTTTTCTTTTAAAGGAACCTAGACTTTGGCCTATAGACCTTATAATTAGTTGAGGATAAAATGTGACACAAAAGAGCTTGTGGTAAGGAAGAAAGTGGCCTGTTGAGCTATTGAGGGAGGCTTGAGTTCGAATCCCATTGCAAGCAGAAAGGATATTTATTTTGCTAGCATGAGGCGGCAGGAGTTTGAGGTGGTTTCAAACTCTGTTGGGTAAGACTTTGAATGGGTCTTGGAGGTTGTTGTGGAGGATATCAATGAGGGATAAGGGGAGATATTTGAGGAGATTTAAAGGGATTTGGAGGAGAGGAGTGTTGTAGACGAATTGTGCAATTTCTATGTGCAAATTCGGCTAGGGGAACCCATTTGGTGCATTTCGGCAATGTGAGAGTGAGTAGGTGCCGAATTCTTTTGGTATTTTTAGGTTTTTGTTTTTTTTATTTTGGCACATTTTTTACCATTCAGGTCCTCCTTTTTTTCAACATTATTGCTGGTTTGGCTTTTGGTCACTCTGCCGGAAACCCAAGACATCAAGTGTCTAATTCTAATTATTTCCTTTTGAAGTCTTTTTCTCTCATTCTTCTTTGGTTGAGCTTAACATCTCTCTGCTTCTATTATCTCTCGATCCAATTCAACCCCTCTCTAATCTTATGTTTTTGTTTTTCTTCTTGGTTTCTCTAGGGCCGAATAGTTCTTCTTCTTCTTACTATTTCTTTTTGTTTTTCTTCACAATCGAACTTCTCTTTTGCAATACCATATTCTTTTGATACTAAGCCGAATCTCTATTTCTCTTTCTGTTTCCCTTCGGCTCATAGCCTTGAACTAGATAGCAATCTCATTCTTCTTTCCCTGTGGTCGGTCGTAGTTTGGAGGTGATCGAGACTTTCGGTAAGCTCTTATTCTTTCTTGTGTTGTTGGATCTAAGCATTTTCTCTTTCTTTAATAAATGTTTCCTTTGGTTGTTCACGCGTGGTCAAATCCCTTTTTCCTCCTCGATGATGGTGGTGGCACTTTTGGTTTTTAGATCATTGCAAGGGGTGAAGGGGTTTGTCAAGGATCGTAGTGGTAGTCAATCCTTTTCTTATCTCGTAATATAAGGTAATCATTTGGGCTAATATTGTAAGATGTTATCCAATTATTCTGGTGTTGGGTTCCTAAATCTTTTGGTGTTTTCAATCTTTTAATAGAATCCGTGGTCAGGCAGATACACGATTAATCAGGTGATCGATTCTGCTAGCAGTCTAAGAAGGCTAGGGGCATCTGATCAAGCAAGGCTCGGGTAGGTAATCATTTATCAAGTCTTGATTAAGATTTTATCAATTCGTGTGTTAAGGTTTTAATCGAAGTTACTGTTATAATAGGTTGACATTTGGGGGGTTTTGCGCTATTTCAAAAAAGGTATGTAACTGTACATCGAAATCCTTTAATTTCGAAGGGCCAGGAAGGTCTGTATTCACACCCCTATTTAACTATGAATCGAAAAAATCTAAAAAGCCAAAATGCCGAAACCTCAGCATTCAAGGCCTTATGAGCGTGCAAACGCACGTAGGCGAACCGAGCCTATGAGACATAGGCATGAGACTGTAGAGGCCACCGCTAGCGTCCTCGTGGTCTTGGGTAGAAATGGGTCGTGTGGGCCAAAGGGCTCGTGGGCCCACACTGGTGAAACGCTTAATAAGGGGCTAATACTGAACTGGGCCTTGTTAATCACATGGTCGTGATTATTTTTGGGCTAGATGGGCCACACGAGTGTGTGGGCCCACTTGGGCCGAGTAGTGAGCCTAAAGCCCATTTTCGCTGATATGACCATTTGGGTCATTTGAGTCATTCGAGACAACTATAGACCTTCTGAAGGGTCGTTATTTATACTAAGACCCCAATATTGGTAAAATGACCAAAGTACTCTTGGGTTAAAATTACCGTTTTACCCTTAACTAACGAAATGACGGTTACACCCATAGTGATAGGTTGCCTGATGTATGTATAAAAGTTATATGATTGATACCGAGCATGACATCCTGCATTCACGTATGTTACTATGATATGTCATCCTACATGGGGTTAGGTTAATATTGACGGAGGAAGGGTATGGCTTGTAGACGTTCTGTTCAAGGCTTACTGCCTTTTTGCTTATGGCTTGAAGTAGTTCTGTTAACTGGCAGCACTATTGTGATATTTATGGCTTTTAGCCATTCTGTCTACAGCGTTGAGCCGCTCTGTTAACTTAGTGTCGACACCGGTGCTAAGCTTGGTGTGTTGCCTGGGTGGGTCGATTTTACCCCCTTATGGTGTTTTGGTTAGTACGGGTGGTGTATTAGTTGGATTGGGCTAGGTTTTCTATCTGCATATGTGCATCTGATATTGATTCAGTAATAGGCTTAGGCCCACTTGATTCTGTTAATGGGCTAAGGCCCAAATGATATTTTTTCTGTGATGGGCTCAAGCCCAGCCTGTTTCTGCATACTGTATGACTGACTGTTTGTATTATAAGGGATTACACACTGAGTTTTTGCAAACTCACCCTTCTATCTAACTGTATAGGTAATCCCCAGCCTTAGGCAATTTGGAGCCACGAGAGACTCGGAGGTGACCACACGACCATTGATGCTCTACTGTAGACTTTTTATTTGAATTTTATATTTTGGGGTTTTCATTCTATAATAAGGCCATTGAGGGATTAAATTTTTAATTGGGCTTTTGATTTCCTTATTTAAAATTGCTAAACACGAATTTTCAAAACTTAATAACTATTTTCAAAAACACTTAAAAATAGAAATTTTTATATTTCAAACTTTAGTAGCTTCCGCAATTTGAAATAACTTAAAGTATCAATGTCAGACATTAAGAAAACATTTTTGACCAGATGATTTGTTAATCTCGAGTAAAAGGTTTTAATCATAGAAATGAACTTTTAACGACAACTCAATTTTTGAATGACGTTTTGATGTGACACGTCAAATTCAGCCATAACATCTGGGCCGGGTTTGGGGTGTTACACTTGAGATTTGGCTATTACCAGCTAAGAGTTAAGGAGCAAGATATGCCGAAAATCGTGTTTCGGATGAGATACGGGCACTATGAGTTCCTTATCATGCCCTTTGGCTTAACAAATGCTCTTGCTGTGTTTATGGACTTGATGAATCGTATTTTTCAGCCGAACTTGGATAAGTTCGTGGTTGTTTTTATTGACAATATATTAATTTATTCCGTGATGAGAGTGAGCACATAAAGCTTTTAAGAACCATTTTGAATACATTACGAGATATGCAACTATATGCCAAGTTTAGTAAAAGCGAGTTTTGGCTCCGAGAGGTTGGATTCTTGGGACACATCCTGTCGGGTGATGGGATTAGAGTTGACCTGGGTAAGATCTCATCTATTGTTGAGTGGAAACCGTCGAGGAATGTATTAGAGATTAGAAGCTTTCTAGGCTTAGCGGGTTACTATAAAAGATTCGTTAAAGGATCCTCCATGATTGCTACTCCGATGACGAGGCTGCTACAGAAGGATGTCAAGTACAAGTGGACAGAAAAATGCCAATAGAGTTTTGAGAAACTTAAGGCATTGTTGACTGAAGCCCCAATTTTAGTGCAATCAGAACCAGGAAAATAATTCATAGTGTATAGCGATGCATCATTGAGTGGATTAGAATACGTGCTCATGCAAGAAGGCAAGGTGATAGCATATGCCTCGAGACAACTGAAGCCGCATGAGAAAAATTATCCGACTTACGACTTAGAGTTAGCAGCCATAGTGTTCGCACTGAAGATTTGGAGACACCACTTGTATGGTGAGAAATACCGGGTATTCACGGACCATAAAAGCTTAAAATATTTGATGACTCAAAAGGACTTGAATCTATGGCAACAAAGGTGGCTGGAGTTGATTAAAGATTACGAGTTAGTAATTGACTATCACCCGAGAAAGGCGAACGTGGTCGCTGATGCATTAAGTAGGAAGTCATTGTTTGCCTTGAGAGCTATGAATACTCAGTTGTCTGTAATCGAGGATGGTTTGATTCTAGTGGAGTTGAGAGATAGACCTATGTTTCTCCAAGATATTTGTGAGGCTCAAAAGAGTGATAAAGATTTGCAAGCCAAGATGACTCAGTGTGAGACAGTTAACAAATTTGATTTTTGGATTAGTACCGACGGTGGTTTGATGTTTCGAGATAGGGTCTGTGTACCTAGAGATGATGAGCTTATTGGGAAAATTCTTCACGAGGCACATAGTAGTTGTTTGTCAATCCATCCGGGTACTACTAAGATGTATAATGACTTGAAAAGATTGTATTAGTGGCCAGGCATGAAAAGAGACATCTCAGAGTTTGTGTCAAAATGTTTAATTTGTCAGCAAGTGAAAGCCGAACACCAAGTGCTTTCGAGTTTAATTCAGCCTGTGATGGTTCTTGAGTGGAAATGGGATCGAATTACCATGGATTTTGTGACAGGATTGCCATTGTCACCGAGAAAGAAAGATACAGTTTGGGTCATAGTCGATCGATTAACGAAGTCAGCTCATTTTATCCTGGTAAGTACCAACTACTCGCTTGATAAACTAACCGAGTTGCATGTTTTCGAAATTGTGAGACTTCACAGAGTGCCCTTGTCGTTTATTTCGGATAGGATTCGAGCTTTACTTCACTATTTTTGAAAAAAGTTACAAGAAGCTTTGGGGACAATGTTGAATTTTAGCACGGCTTTCCATCTGCAAACCGACGGCTAGTCGGAGAGAGTAATTCAGATTCTTGAGGACATGTTACGGTGTTGTGTTCTTGAATTCCAAGGTTGTTGGGAAAAGTATTTACCACTGGTAGAGTTTACCTACAACAATAGCTATCAGTCGAGTTTAAAAATGGAGCCTTATGAGGCTTTACATGGGCGTAAGTGTCGAACGACCTTGTTTTTAGACTAAACTTAGAGAAAATCAGATTCACGAGGTCAATTTAGTCAAAGAGACCGAAGAGAAAGTTAATGTAATTCATGATTGTTTGAAGGCTACTTCGGATAGGCAGAAATCCTACACGAATTTGAAACGAAATGAAATTGAATTTCAAGTCGATGATAAGGTGTTTTTAAAAGTATCCCCTTGGAAGAAAGTCCTCAGATTTGGTAAGAAAGGAAAATTAAGTCCACATTTTATTGGACCCTATGAGGTGACAGAGAGAATTGGATCGATAGCTTATCGACTAGCCTTGCCATCAGAGTTAGAGAAGATCCAAGATGTTTTCCATGTGTCGATGTTGCGCTGTTACTATTCTGACCCTTCGCACGTTCTTTCGCCAACAGAGGTTGATATTCGATCAGACATGACTTATGGCAAAGAACCTATTAAGATCTTAGCCCGAGAGGTCAAGCAATTGAGAAATAAAAGTATAGCACTCGTGATAGTAATGTGGCATCGACATAGGGTTGAAGAGGCCACATGGGAACCCAAGGAGACTAGGAGAGATCAATACCCTAACCTTTTCACCGGTAAAATTTTCGGGGACGAAAATCCCTAAGGGGGAGAATTGTAACAACCTGATTTTTGGCCTAGTCAGAACAGCGGTTTCAAAACCACTAACTCGAGGTTGGAGAAATTATTTTTCGTGATAGTAATGCTGCCTTGATGGTAAGAATGACATGAGTAAGTTCTAGCTATGAAAATGATCTTGAGACGATATTGAAATCTTTGGTTTATACTTGCGATATATATAAGCATGTAGTGATATTTACCCATGTTCACTCAAGAATGTTGTGTGGATTTATAATATGCATGGTTGATGTAGTTACTTATTTATGTGCAACTTACTAAGCTTTATGCTTTCTCCCTCTCCTTTCCATTTTCTTATAGTGCCACCAAGCTAGTGTCGGGGATCAAAGGACGTCGGAGGCATCGATCACACTATCACCTAAAGCTTTGGTATAGCTAGTTTAACATTTTATTTTGGCATTTATAGGGACTTGAATCTTTTGTTTAGTGTCTTGTTAGTTTAGCCACAAGGGTTGGCTCATATGATGGATTTGATATTCATTTTGTATAGGCCATTAATGTTGGCTAATATTGATTATTATTAAATGCATTTGATGCAAATTTCTCATGGTTGTGGTTGATTTGTTTATATGTGTTACGCTTGGATTGGTTTCGGTTGATATTGTGTAGGTTGGTGCAAGTAAGAGTGGCAAAAAGGCTTGGCAAATAGCCTTACTTTTGTCCACATGGGTAGACACACGGGCATGTGTCTAGGCCATGTGTGACACACGGTCTGCCCTACGGGCGTGTAGTCCGGCCGTGTGTCCCCTACACCTCAATTTTATAAGTCAGTATGCATGGTAGTAAACACACGGGCAGAGACACGGTCATGTGTCTCAGCTGTGTGGAGGACATGGCCTAACACACAGGCATGTGCCTTGGCCATGTGCCCTTAATTGGTTGATGACGTCAGAAACAGAATGTCAAGGTTTTTGTATACAAGCTGAGACACGGGCGTGTCATAGCCGTGTGAAGGACACGGGCCATGGACACAGGCGTGTGCCAGGCCATGTGAAAACCCCTGTAGGTTCGAATCGAAAAATAAATTCGCATGGGCTAGGGACACGGGCGTGTCCCGATATGTTCAGGCCGTTTGAGTCACACGAGCGTGTGCCCTTGTCAGCTTGAAATTTTACAAAGTTTTCTAGAGTGCACAGATTAGTCTCAAATCAATTCCAAAGTGTGTTTGGGGCCCTGTAAGCCTATAGTAGGGACATTAAGGTATTATAAAAAGCTTTAATTTGGAGTGAAATTTCATATCTAGGAAATGTATGTTTGTATATGTTTCAGTCGGGTAACACCTCGTATCCTGTTCCGGCGTCGAACTCAGGTAATGGGTGTTACAAAATAGGTAAGTAAACATAGCATATCTCAACCAATTTGGCCAAAAGCCTAAACATATGGTCACCAACATATTAGCCATGAAATCACATATAAGATCCAACACAGGTGGATGAATTCATCAAGTAATCACATTTCTAGTATTTCATGTAAATATCAGTAATAGTTTATACCAAACTCATATAATCTCGTAACAGAACTGTGCCTATTGAACCATTTAAAATATCATTGGATACACAAGTAGTACATACGAGGTGGACTGAACTGTAATCCATCAGTTCATATTCAAGTATGCTCATACGAGCTATGAATCATAATGCTCTCACGTGCTGTGAAGTGGGAAGCTCATACGAGCTGTAAATCAGAAAGCTCATACGAGTTGTGGTGTGTCCGCAACACATGCAGGACCCAAACCAAATCATTAACCCTGATGACATGTCATTCATATCCTACGAATTTCTAAGGTTCAAACAGGACTCGGTGATCATTGGATATGTGATCAGTATTTATACATAGCAATTATAGAAATCACATACATATGATTCAATTAAAATATATAAATACTCAATTTAATTACACGAACTTACCTCAACAAGTGTACGTAGATACGAAGGCAACTAATCAAATATTTTCTCTTTGCCTCGATCTAACTCTGTACTGACAAATAAATTGCCTTCAAAGTTGAAGGACCCAGGAAGCTTTACAATACCTTGTTCAATTGGTAACTAATATGTTGGGAAGGCTTTGTGTGATTTTTGAGTGAGCATAAACCTTATGCCCATGTCTGTGTTCAAAAAGCTAGGAATTGTGAAGCAAGACCTACCACTATAACCTTGTAATTGGCAGATTGATCATATGACCACCCAGAAGGTAAAATCGAAGATGTCCGAGTAAGGGTAGATAAATTCATTTTCCCTTTTGATTTCATTGTATTAGAATGTGAAGCTGACAAAGATGTGTCTATTATTCTGGGTAGACCTTTTCTTACAACAGGTAGGATTGTGATTGATGTTCAAAAGCGTGAGTTAACTATGAGGGTGAATGATCAACAAATCACTTTTAATATTGTTTTCTAGGCTCTAAAATATGCTAATGATATAAAAAAGTATCATGCTATCAGTTTGTTAGACTCTGTTGTAGAAGAGGAATTTAAAAAAAAATACCATGACAAAGAGCATAGTGAATTGGATTCAGTTGATATTGATGATGAAGTGTAACACCCCAAACTTGGCCCAGACGTTATGGCTGAATCTGGCATGTTACATTGAAGTGTTTTAGTGAAAACCGTGTTTTCATTGAAAACCCTTCTTAAAATACCTTAATTAACTTAAAAAAATCTCCTTTCAATCACTTGTTTAAAACATATGATTTTATGAAAACATGTCATTTTAAAATTTAGTTGCGAAAACGTAGAAAATATACTATAATTTAGGAAACTCATGTTCAACTTTTTGTGTTTTCAACAAAAATAATTATAATAATTCAAGTTATAATAACATAATGAAACCTTGTTACAACCTGGTCTGAAACATACTTAATAAAATAAAAACTTATATGCTTAAAAAAAAACCAAGTCCAAATTATCTTGCTAGCTGGCCACCCAGAGTCCCTCCAAACATCGAACCTTCTACTGAGCTTCACTTGAAAATAAAATAAAAGAGGGGGTGAGTTTTCGCAAACTCAGTGTGTACAACCCTCAACACACACAAAAAAAAAGCATTCCAAAACCATCATACATCAAACATGCAATGCAATCCCATCCAAATTATCCATCTGCTACACACCAGCTCCGTCCCCCGTCACACCATGTGGGGATATAAATATCAACCCACCCAACCGACACACCAAGGGTAGCCCGATTGCGGAACTACCTTCATTTACATATTGGGCTTTAAAAACCGCCGTTGGATCCACGATTGTCAAGCAACCATGCGATCCTCATATACTTCCTCTGTTCCATAATTCCCAACCCATATGCAACCTAAGAAGAATATCATATGTATGCATGTCACTTACGTTCAACACCTAGGGGTATTTTGGTCATTTTTGCCCCTAGAGGCATTTCGGTAATTTTCCCTTAATTACGGTTTTCACTTACCTTGGCCCGTTAACAAGTCCTGTGAGCTAAGATGAACGAATACTATGCACCAGGTAGGATTCCAGAGAAGAGGAGGTGGGTCATTAAGACCGCTTAAGTACCAAGCTTTCCCTATATCCAATCCGAGACATGCATATACCCGTTGCCAAACCTTAACCCTTTGACTTGTCCACGGTCGCAGTTAATTAATTAATTTTTATGTAGTTATCATATACTAGGTCCAAAACCCCTTACAGAGCCCAATCAAATTCACATACCTGTATATGGCCCACTAGGCCCAATCATATTCATTGGCCCATTAGGCCCAAATCACCTTTATATGGCCCATTAGGCCCAAATCACATTTATATGGCCCGTTAGGCCCAGTCACTTTCATATTCATGCTCACTTACAAATTCCTATCACATAGCATCAATATTCAGTTTTTGCCTATTATTGGCCCAACAGCCCATCGGGCCCGCTTAGCCCATTTCGGCCCATATGGCCAAATCACAACCCAAGTCCACAGAATCGCCCGTGGGCCTTAGGCAACCTATCGGTTTCCTCCTCACGAGTGTTCACGCACTCACAAGACTATCGCAGCCAAACTTTCAGCTTTTCGGCATTTCGGCATTTCGACTTTTTGGCTTTTGTCGATCTACTTGTGTGTGCAGTGTATGTACACACCTGGTAAGCAAGCGTGCTACAATTCCTTTAGTCACCAACCTACAAATGAAATCACCCTTCCATTATCTGCATGCTTAATACATATCTTTCCTAAAACCGAAACCTCACATTAACCTTACCTTGCGCGATAAATATAACAGCCCCTTCTTAAATCACTAACCACGATCAACTCCTAGATCTGCACCAATCTTAACTATTAAAACTAGAATAATAGATGACTCGTATCCAACACAAGTCCCCTTACCTTAACTCTGAACATTCGGCCAGCTTAGCCAATGGAAGAAGAATACTTACCAACATCGCAAGCACCTAAAGGCAATTTCGACAGAGACCTAAGATCCAAGATCCAATAATAATTCCCTACAACAGTTGATTAGAAAGAGTGAGGGACGATAATCAATATTTAGCAAAGAAAATCGATTGTAAAACACTTACACTAGATTTGTTCAAAGAGTATTCGGCCCTTGGGAGATTTAGCTTTCAAACTTAGTATGGTGAATAAGGTTTATTTGGCACAGAATAAAGAAGAAGAGTAGAAGAAGAAATCGGCTAAGTGAAACAAAGAAAATTGTGTAGAGGAGAATAGAAATCGACATAAAGAAAAGTAAGAAAAACAAAAGGGTTTTTGGCTTTTTGGATCTTGAAGAGTAAAGGTTTTCTGGCAATAAGGTGAAGAAGAATTTTGGCAGTAGCCTAGCACCCTTGTATTCATCCCCTATTTATAGCCCTTATAGCCGAATTTTCCATGCCCAATTCCCAATCCGGCTCCATTACTTCTCCCTTCTCATCTCCTTGTTTTTCTCCCTGATAACCCCTTGATCTTTTCCTTAATTTTCTCTCCTGAACACTTCCCTTGGAGTCCATTTTCACGCCACTTCCAACCTTCTAGAAGGCTAAAATTAAACTTCTAAAAATACTAAGCTAGGATTCGAACCTTGGATCTCCTAACTAGCTACTAACGCCACATCCCTACTCCCTAAGTGGCGTCACTTAGCCACTCCTCCACAAGGCTTTTTGATGCCATTTTTCCCCTAATTTTTTTTTAAAATCCCAACTACTTGCCAACCCTGATTCTTTTAATAATTAAACTATAATTTCTTCTACCCCTTGATTCGAACTCAAACCTTGACCAAGACCTACCATCACGTAATTAACACTTAACCAGAATTGCTAAGCACAAAAGGAAATATTCGAGATTTTGGGATTTTTGGGTTTCAGGATTTTTAGGGCGTTACATGAAGGGCCATTAGGACACCACAAGCAGTTGCTGACATTCAAACTAATTACTGATAGACCTAGAAAGAGGTTTTCAAATCAGATTTATCTGCTTGAACCTTCAGCACTATCAAACTATCCATAGAAGAACCACCTATGTCAGAGTTGAACCCTTTACTTGTACAGTTAAAATATGCTTATTTGGGGAAGGATAACACACTGCTTATGGTTGCATTTGCTTAGCTGAATTATCAGCAAGAGGTTAAATTGTTAGTTGTACTTTGGAAATTCAAAAAAGCATTAGGATGGACAATCAAAAATATTAAAGGAATCAACCCCACAATCTGCAATTACAAAATTTTGCTAGAAAATTACCATGCTAGTTCTATTGAGCAGCAAAGGACATTGAACCCCATTATGAAGGAGGTGGTGAAAAAAGAGATAATCAAATGGTTGGATGCTGGCATTATCTACCCAATCTCAAACAGCTCTTGGCTGAGTCCAGTCCAATGTGCTGTGGTCAGTAATGATAATAATGAGCTTATACCTACACAAACTGTCATGGAATGGTGAGTTTGTATGGACTATCGCAAGTTCAACAAAGCCAAAAGGAAATAGCATTTTCCAATACTCTTCATTGATCAAATGTTAGATCGATTAGCTGGTAAGGATTTCTACTGCTTCTTAGATGGATATTTTGGGTACAATCAGATTACAATCGCCCTAGAGGATCAAGAAAAAACAACATTCACATGTCCATATGGTACATTTGCCTTCAAAAGAATGCCCTTTAGTCTATGTAATTATAACAGCCCAGTTTTGACCCTAGTCAGAATAGTGGTTTCGGGACCACATATCTGAGTTAGAAAAAAATATTTTAATATTATTTTTATGCCTTTTATAAGTGGATTAACATGTGTGAAAGTTTCGTGTAAAAATATAACTGATTGTGTACTTAATTTCCAAAAAGGACCTAATTGCGTAAAAGTTAATATTTGTGTGCTAGATGTTAAGAGTACCAATTTGATTTGGCTTTTTAAAGAAAGGGTCCTTATGTTGTTATTTGTCCATTGAAAATGTTAATGGACTAAAACAACCATCCAGTAAATGGTTTTATAATTGTTTATAAAAGGGGAAAATGGGAAAATGTTTATTAAAGTTATTATAATAAAATAAAACATAAAATTTGGCCATATATGTTCATATAGCTGAAAATAAGAGAAAAAGAAAAGAGGAAAGCTTTGGCTAGGGTTCGGCACTCGCAAGCTTTGATTTAGGTATGTTTTTGCTTCGGTTTTTTATAATTTCTACGTTTTTAAGATTGTTGCTTTGTGTTTTATAAAACCCATGCCTCAATTTCTAATTTTGGTGATAATTTTGAAATGTGCCATTGATGAAACTATGAGTTTTTTTATGTTATTAGATGAAATATGACAGTTTGATGTTGGGATTACATGTCTTGTCTTTGGATTTTCGATAAATTTGAGCAATTTGTGCTAAATTGTAAAAATGTTATTTTGAGGGACTAAAATGTGAAATATATAAAATGTGTAGACTAGTATGAGTACTAGGAGAATTCGACTAAGCTTGTGTATATGCAAATTATGTGTATTTTGTGATTTTGTGAAATAGGGACTAAAGTGTCGAAATGTGAAAATGTGAGGGCTAGTTTGCAAAATGCCCTAAATATGTGTTTATGGATTGAATTGAATTAATTGGTGAATAATAGGCTTAATTTTGAATACATATAGATCAAGAAAGGAGGAATTCGGATTTAGATCGAGGGAAGTCGAAGGTTATTGAGTAGACAATTCAAATCAACAATTCCAAGTACAAGGTAAGTTTGTACTTGATAAATGATGTTAGAGTTATGTTTTAATGCGATTACAATGCATAAATTATTTAGATATTTGATTACAATTTGAGTTTGATGATATTCGACTATGCTTAGCACTAAGTGTGCGGTTTAATATATATAGCTTTGGCTACAAATGACACTAAATGTGCGAGTTGGAATAGCTTTGGCTATATAAGGCACTAAGTGTGCGATACCAACTCAAATTCGGTAAATTGAAATGGCACTAAGTGTGCAGAATTATTTTAGCTTCGGCTAACTTTTACAGCACTAAGTGTCTGGATGTTTAAGTATGAATAATTTACCGGAAGTTTTGATATACTCGAATAAAAGGTGAGAACAAAAGTGAATAAATATGGGAAGATCTAGGTATGTACGATACTTTTGTGGTAGACGATTTTATATAGATGAAGTTCATTGATTTGTTATGAGCATATGGATTGGATTGGAATAGATTTGGTAGATGATTTGAGAATTCATAAATACTTATGTGTTGATGTTTTATGTTTTATATATTGTTAATGATTAAAGTACGAGCTTACTAAGCTTTTGAAAGCTTACTTTGTGTGTGTTTGCATTGCTTTATAGATATCGAAGCTACTGCAAGCTCGAGGACCGTAAAAGATCGTCACCACACTATCGAACCTTAATTCGGTACTTTTGAAAATACATATTTTTGAAGTATGGCATGTATAGGCCAGTAGTTGTGGAATGGTATTTTGAGATATTTATGCCTAGCACATGGCCAGGACACGGGCGTGTGCATAGCACACGGGCTGGACACACGGGCGTGTGGTCTGGCCGTGTGAGCAAGTCAGTAGCTATATCCTATTTTGCCACAGTTTTGACACACAGGCGTGTGACCTTTTAGAAGCTAAAATTTTTATAAGTTTTGAAACTTGCGTATGTTCTCGATTTGATCCCGAATGCATGATTCAGCATTGTATACTCGATTTTATGTGAATATTGAATGTGAATGAATGACTTTTAGTAGTAATGAGATGATATTGGATGTATGGTGGTTCTAATTTGAGTTGTAAGTTCGGTAATGCCTCTTAACCTATTTCGGCGACGGTTACGGGTTAGAGGTGTTACAGTAATGATGCAACAACATTCCAACGGTGCATGATGTCAATATTCTCGGATATGGTTGAGAAGTTCCTTGAAGTGTTTATGGATGATTTCTCTGTATTTGGGAATAACTTTGAAGGTTGTTTGCATAACTTAGAGTTGGTACGTCAATGATGTAAGGAGACTAACCTCGTTTTAAAATGGGAAAAGTGTTAGTTCATAGTACAAGAAGGCATTGTCCTAGAGCATAAGGTCACTCATAAAGGAATCAAAATTGACAAGGAAAAAATCAAAGTCCTTAAGAAGCTACCACCTTCAACAAATGTTAAGGGAATTAGGAGATTTTTAGGGCATGTTGGATTCTATAGGAGATTTATCAAAGACTTCTCTAAGATTTCTAAGCCCTTGTGTACCTTGTTGGAACAAAATAAACCTTTCCTTTTTATGATACTTGTCTGTCTGCTTTTGAGGAGTTGAAGAAGCGATTGGTGGTTGCTCCAGTAGTAATGGCCTCAGATTGGTCACTATCATTTGAGCTCATGTGTGACGCGAGTGATTTTGTTGTTAGAGCAGTGCTTGGGCAATAGACAGGTAAGATTTTTCACACTATTTACTATTCTAGCCGCACTATAACAGAAGCATAACTAAATTACACTATCACTAAGATGGAATTATTGGTTGTTTTATTTGCATTTGATAAGTTTAGATCATATCTAGTAGGCATTAGGGTTGTAGTTTATACCGATCACTCTACAATTAAATACTTCATAGCCAGGAAAGACGTAAAGCCAAGACTGATCAGGTGGATTCTTTTACTACAAGAATTCAATCTAGAAATTTGAGACAGAAAAGGAATAGAGAATCAAGTAACAAACCATCTATCTAGGTTAGAGGTTGGAAGTGAGGATGGCAATGTCAAGCTTATTAAGGAAGACTTCCCAGACAAGCAACTGTTGGCTACCAAGGTATTACCTTGGTATGCTGACATAGTGAACTTCTTAGTAAGTAGTTTGCTGCCACTTGATCTTAACAACAAAACAAAAATGAAATTCCTTCATGGTGCAATATATTATTACTGGGATGAACCCTTCCTATTCAAGTTGTGTCCTGATAAGATAATTAGGAAGTGTGTCCCCAATGATGAAATACACAACATTTTGCAACATTGCCATTCAGCCCCTTATGGAGGACACTTTGGAGGAATGAGAACAGCTGCCAAAGTACTTTTGTCAGGGTTTTATTGGCCAAGTCTATTCAAGGATGCCCATATCTTTTATAAAGCATGTGATTGATGTCAAAGGACTAGTAATGTTTCAAGAAGACATGAAATGCCATTGCAAAACATTCTAGAGGTTGAGTTGTTTGTTGTATGGAGAAAAGACTTTATGGGTCCATTTCCACCCTCATGTGGCAACCTATACATACTGGTGGTAGTCAACTACATCTCCAAGTGGGTAGAAGCTGTAGCCCTTCCTACCAATGATGCCAAGTTGGTGATGAAGTTTTTGCACAAGAGCATCCTCATGAGATTTGGTACGCCTCGAGCCATCATCAGTGATGAGGGTCTTATTTTTATTACAAACTCATCTCTAATGCTTTGCATAGGTATGGGGTGAAGGTCCAACTTGCCATAGCATATCACCCACAAACAAATAGACAAGCTAAGATTTCGAACAGGGAGATTTAATAGATTCTTGAAAAGGTGGTGAAACCAACTCGAAAGGATTGGTCCTTGAGATTAAATGAAGCCTTGTGGGCTTATTTTACTACCTTTAAGACACTGTTATGAATGTTGCCTTTTAAGCTTGTTTATGGTAAGCCATGTCACCTGCCTATTGAGTTAGAGCACAAGGCATTTTGGGCCATTAAAAAGTTAAATATGGATTGGATAACAGTTGGACATAAAAGATTGTTCAAGTTTAATGAAATGGAAGAATTTAGAGCCCAAGCTTATGAGAACATTAAGCTATATAAGGAAAACACCAAGCAATGGAACGACAAGAGTATCATGCCAAGGCAATTTGAATAATGGCAACAAGTGTTGCTATTTAGCTAAGATTGAAACTATTCCCTAGTAAGTTGAAATCGTGATGGTCATGGCCTTTTGATTTGATCAAGGCCTATCCTTATGGCATAGTGGACATCAAAGATACCAAGACTGGGGTAATTTTTAAAGTTAATGGTCAAGGTTTAAAGTACTACTGGGGTGCTCATGTGGATCGAGATAAACAATCCATTGACCTTCGAGATGTTTGACCTCAAAATCTTTTCCATCTTTATTTTCTTTAGTTTCTTTACTTTAATTTCATTTCTTTTACAGTTTTTCTTTTTAATTAATTAATGCTATTTTCATTTCTGGTTTTATTTTTTTTTATTAATGTATAGCTTTAGCAAGAATTGTAGGGAAAGAATGAAGGTGCAAGCTTGTTAGATATAGTACCAATGGGTGTTTGCCCCAACATTTCAAAAGAGAATTATGCCATGCCAAACTAGGTTATTGGATATTAAAGCAAGAGAAAATAAGGTTTGATAAGAAAGAACGGGTTAAGGAAGAGATTTTCGATAGCTGGGCCTATTCTGCTAATTAGGTATCCCATGACGAAAATACCAAACGTGTTGCTTTAAGGCTAGGTCATTCTAGGGTTCCCTCTAAAACATTTTTATTTTTCCTCCTTCATTCTAGAAAACTTACTCTGCAAGCTTTTCTAAACCGTCAACACCATTACCCCTATTTACTTCTCTTCAACTGCCCATATCTCTTTCATTTTCCACAATTCCTTTGTGTTTACCATTTATTTTTCCTAAACCTCTCTGGCCTCTCCTCTTGCACTTTCAACTTCCTTTAACTTCTCTTAAGTAGTGTTATTTTCTGATCTAACCTAGACCATATTCTCAAATATTTGTCAACATTCTTCAATGGCAAGAGTAAAAACCACTTCCAAAGGTGTTGAATCTTAACAAGTAGGTGCTACGCAACCTAAAATCTTCTTTAACAGCGTTGTTGTTACGAAGTACAACAACAACATCTCCAAGCGACCATTTTGCTTCAAACAAGGTTTTCTGTTTAAATACGAGCCTTATATGGGATATGATGAGTCATTTCCTCCACTGTTGAGAAGCATGGATGGAAAATTTTTTGCTTACATCTGGATGATGTTTTAGGGGAAGTTGTTCACAAGTTCTATACGCACATCACTTTTCCTGACAATTCTTTTATTTATGTTCGCGAAACCTCAATCCCATTTGATAAAGACAACATTAATGCCCAATTTGGGTTAATTGATGTTCAAGACGGACATAGTCCATTCATCGAAACCATCATTGCTGATGGCTTAAATCAGGTATTAAAGGATTTGTGTATTGCAGGCACTCGATGGACCGTCTCTAGCCAAGAATTCCATGCAATAGAGAGGGATTCCCTAAAGCCCATAGGTAAAGTTTGGTACCACTTCCTTAAAAGTTAACTAAGGTTATCCACCCACAACACCATAATATCAAAGGAGTGAATGCTATTATTGTATTCAATCATTATGGTCAAAAAGTTAACATTGACCAGGTCATTTTCCATGAAATGCATTAATGTGTAGAGAAGAATGCTAGAAGCCTTAATTTTCTTTCTCTCATCACTACTCTTTGTAGAACAACTCAAGTACCTCTAAATGCCAATGAGGATGTCACACCAAGGAAGCGAGGAATATCCAAGGCTATATTCACCAAAATCCAAGGAGTAGACACACCAAAACAACCTTAGCATAGTAAGGCACCCACATCATCTGCCAAGTACTTTCCCACAACAGAAGGCTCACCATCTCAAAGCTCCTTTGAAAAACAAGTGTTGCAATCATTAGAGCAACTGGAGTAGAGAATGTCCCTATTTGAGTTTCAGTAATTTCAACTTGCTGAAGAGATGACAAAGGCCCAAGAACAGTAGACATGCTACTGGTCCTATGTGAAGGACAAAGATGTAGCTCTAAAATAGTCCTTGCAGAAGAACTTCACCAAGCCTATGCTTGACTTCCCTAATTTCTACAAAGCTTTGCTACCATTTTCAAAGGCTAATGAGGAACCAATTGAAATCAACTCTAACAAGGTCAAATCTACAAACATGAAAGCTAGTCATGACATAGAGAAATCAATTGAGGAGGAGCTTGAGAAAACAAAATCTCTAAATATTAAGAGTGTTGAAGATGAGCAAAATAAACCTACACATGTCGCTAAAGCCACCAAAAAGGACAAATAAATTGTTCCACCTACACCACTCGAAGCCATGACTACCCAAGACGATTAAAGTTATCACATTATTAATGGGATCACTAAGTCTAATAAAGAAGGGGAGGATGTGCCACTCCATTCAATGAAAAGGAAGCTGCGTTATAAGCATAGTGCATGCAAATCCACCTGTGGACAATGACGAAACAATCACCAACATCCGAGTCAGCGAAGTTCTCTTTCTCGTATATATTCATGCATTAATTTTTTTTTACTATGACATTTTCTATATATATAAATTCCTACAGTCATGTAACATAGATGTTCATGCATTGAAGATAGTGCATCCCTTAGGTTTGGGGGTGTATCAAGCATTTATGATGCACCATGTATTTAGTAAGCATGCTCATTTTAGTATAAGCATTCTACTATAGCGATTTTTTTTACCACGTAACTGCCAAGAACCGGTTAGACTATGATGAGTACAATTTTTTACTTGTGATGTTCGATGATGAGCTTAATTCTTCGATAAACTTAGAGCATGTGATAGTGGACTAGGTGAATGTAACACCCCTAACCCATATCTGACACCAGAATAGGGTTACAAGGCATTACTGAATAACACATCCCATTCACATACATTCATTCATTCATTATCAAAATCATTCACAAAAAGTTCACATTGTCCCTTATAAGGTTCTACAATACCTTAAAACATGCTTAAAAGTGGTTCGAGACTAAACCGATAACATTAACAAAATTTAAAAAACTTAGAAAATTTTCTTTAATTATAGGGTCACACGTCTATGTGAACAGACTGTATGCCTCACATGGTTACCGGACATGCCCATGTCATAGACCGTGTGAAAATAGGGCATACATACTGACTTGCACGACACGGCCAGAGACACGCCCGTATGCCTTGGCAGTGGGAAAACTAGAGGGTTTACTAACTTGGGTCACGCGGCCAACCACACACCTGTGTGTCTAGCCCGTCCCCGAGACTGACTTAAATTCGTATGGCTACCTTAGGGGACACACGACCGTGTAACATAGCCATGTGTCACACACAACCGAGACACACGGTCGTGTAACATAGCCATGTGTCACACAAGACCGAGACACACGCCTGTGTCTCTGCCCATGTGGACAAAATAAGCCATTTGAAAAGACAATTTGTCACCCTACTATCATGCATATAAATAAACCTATTTGGTACCATTTCAAGTTATTTATAAGCAACCAAAACCCACCAAAACATACACGTAACATACCATATATAATCAACCATTTTAACTAATCATTTCCATATTCCAATTATACCAAATCATTATGCCAAAATCATCACAACTTGCATATATTCCCTATTCACTAATTCATCATAATATCATCCATTTCATATCACAAAACTCATCATATCATCATCTCAAACCAAACCAATTTATTAAGCATTATATTCATCACATATAACACTTACCAAACACTTAATTCAAACCAACTTAATTCAAACACTTAATTCAAACCAACTTAATTCAAACACTTAATTCATTAAGTGTGTGATAGTTGATAGAGTATGTAAAAAAGTACCCTTTGATGGTTAGAGGCTATTTTCAGCCGACTTGATGTTATTGCCGTTTGATGAATTTGATGTCATACAGGGTATGGATTGGTTGGCACTATATGATGCTATAGTGAATTGTAGACATAAAGTTATGGAACTGAAATGTGGAAACGGTGAGATTCTTCGGGTTGAATCAGATGATGCAGGTAAGTTACCAATGGTAATTTCTTCAATGACTGCTCAGAAATGTATGAGAAAAGGGTATAGAGCTTATTTATCATATGTATTGAATACAAAGAAATTTGAGTTGAAAATCAAGTCAGTGCCATTGTGTGTGAGTACGCAAATGTATTTCCAGAGGAATTGCCAGGTTTGCCTCCAAATAGAGAAGTTGAGTTTGGTATTGAACTGATGCTAAGGACAACACCTATTTTTATTACTCCGTATATGATAGCCCCAACTGAATTAAAAGAATTGAAACCACAGTTGCAAGAGTTGACTGACAAGGTTTTGCGAGACCAAGTTTTTCGCCATAGGGTGCATTCGTGTTATTTGTGAAAAAGAATGATGGTTCTATGAGGTTATGCATTGACTATCGACAGTTTAATAAGGTAACAATTAAAAATAAATATCCTCTTCCAAGGATTGATGATTTATTTGACTAGTTGAAAGGAGCGACATTGTTCTCTAAGATTGTAATAGCCCTAATTTGACCCTAGTCGAGAAGTGGTTTCGGGACCACAAAACCGAGTCATGAAAATAATTAAATGTTAAATTTCATGTCTATTATATGAGATAATGCGTGTGTGAAAAATTGATGAAATGATTTTTATCATTTGAATGTGAAATCATTAAATAGGACTTAAGTTGGAAACTTAGAAAATGTGCTTGGTTAAATTTTTTAAATGGCCAAACATTATATGATTTAATAGATGAGGATTTGCATGTCAATTTTGCCATTTCCAAATTAGTGGCCGACCATGTTGATTGCTTGAGTTAAACATATGTATTTTATATATATACATTATTAAATGAAATGAATTTAAAACATGAAAACAAAATTAAATAAAAGGAAAAAGGGTGACAAAAAAAAATGTTTTCCATATTCCTTCTTCCATTGCCGTAAGTGAAAGAAAGGTTCAAGCTAAGCATTCGGTCCTTTAGATATCTTGAATTAAGGTATGTTCTATGAGTTTGCTTTTAAAATTTTAGTGAATTTGAGATAGTTGCTAAGTATTTTACTTAGCCCATGTGTAAATTTTAAGTTTGGTGTTGTCATGTATATTCGGCCATGGAAGTTTTCTACTTCATGGATAGTGTGTTAATGTTTTGAAATAGATATGGTAGAAGGATAAGGTTTGAGCTTGTTAATTCTTGAATTGGTTGAGTTTGATAAAATTTAATATTTGTGACTTAATTGTTTAATGACAATCGGCTATGTTGAAATGCTAAATTAGTGCTAAATTGAAAGTATTTAATTGAGTATTAGCCGAAATTGAGCTTATGATAGTAATTAGAATTTGTGAAATTTATGCATTTTGTGGTCCAAGTGTGATAAGAACCATACAGTTATGGCATGTAAGCATGAAGATTAGATGATGGATAATTTTAAATGTGAGATGGTTAGAAGTTGATTTAAAGGCTTAATAAGTTAGTTTAAGGTGAAGTCATTAGCTTATGATATTCGGTTTTGGCTACTATGTGTTGGATCTTGAATATTTTAATGTTTTGAATTAGTAATGGATGAAAGATAATGCTTGAGTTTGCTAAATATTGAAATTAAAATTTAATTATTTATTTGTTGTGTAAGAGCCGAAAGTGAACTTAGGAGATGAATTGAGGAAAATTGTTGTTATATGTTAAATGGTTGAGGTTTTGTTGTCATGTAGTGAAGGAGGGTTAAAATATTTAATATGTCAATTGAGTGAAATGTTAATGTACGAAATCTCATATTAGTTGACAGAAGAGGATGCTTAAATTGTTAAAATTTTATTTTGACATAGCCGAATGTGTTCATGAATGAAAGAATTATATTGGTTTTGAAATGTATGTGCTACCGAATGCATTTTTAAGTAATAGTTGAAATTCTTGTTATGAGCGAATTATAATATAACCGAATAAAAGGCATGATTAATGAATTAGTGACAAGTGAATTTGTTTAATCTAGCTCAAGAGCTTAAGGAGCCTAATTCGGATAAGGGAAAAAGCTAAACTAACCGAATAGCATATCCGTAGTCATTCGACGACAGTCAAGGTAAGTCTTTGAGTAATGAAGCTTAGCTTATGATTTGATAAAATCATGGTATACAAGCATAATAAATAAATTGTGACCTATTGGTTCTACTTGAATTATGTAGTGGGATAAATAATTTGTGCATATGACTTGTAACCGAATGGTTATAGAAATCATGTTGGATAGCGAAATGAAATCGTGTTCTTTGTATGTGGCTATTGAGCCAAAAGTGGAATGGTTGATAAGCATGTTGTGCTTGTGTTCAAGTAATGTAAATGAAATGCTAATGTGTTATGATATATATATATGTGCATGATAATGGAGAATTATATTCGGGCTAAGTCCCGAAGGCATTCGTGCTGGTGTTATATCCGGGCTAAGTCCCGAAGGCATTCGTGCTAGTGTTATATCTGAGCTAAGTCCCGAAGGCATTCGTGTTGGTGTTATATCCGGGCTAAGTCCCGAAGGCATTCGTTCCAGTGTTATATCCGGGCTAAGTCCCCAAGGCATTTGTGCTGGTGTTATATCCGGGCTAAGCCCCGAAAGCATTCGTGCTGGTGTTATATCCGGGCTAAAGTCCCGCAGGCTTTGTGCTGGTATTATATCCAGGCTTAAAGTCCCGCATGCTTTGTGGTGGTGATTGGATTTGGGTTTTAAACCTAGCAGACTTAATGCCGATGATTGGAGTAAGATTATGATTTCGAATGTTCGTAGTAAACTACCATTGAATATGTTCAATACATTAAGTTGGTCAGGTATGTATTATATACTTTTATATGTTAGATTGATCGGAATTGAATCATGAATGCGAAATGAGAAGTATATGTGAAAATCTCATATGTGTATGTGTGTATTCGGTTATGGTGAAAGGTTATATGAGATTGATTCATGTTAAATAATATGAATGCAAAGAATGGGTAATAAATCTGCTTGGGACAGCAGCGGTAACGTGATTTCAGAAAATCACTATAAATTGTGGGAGTTGAGTTAGAGGCTGAATAAATTATTTCATAAAATCTAATGAGTCTAGTTTCTTATAAAAGAAACCGTGTAAGCAAAAGAATTGCCAATACTGAGATATTTGAAGTGGCGTTAAACAGAGTCAAAATGACTTCGAGGTCCCCTGTTCTGTCTTCAGAAAATCATTATAAATGGTACAAAAATGGTTATAAGATAAAATTTATATTCTTAGACTCCTTAATGAGCCTAGTTTCAAATGAAATAAATGATAACATATTTCGAATTCTGTATAATGAGAAATTTGATTCGTAGTGAAGAGTGGTCAGAATATTCAAATAGTGAAACGGGGGAAACTTAAATAAAAATCTGGTATTGATTGGTCAAACCAAAAATTCTGAAAATTTGATGGATGTAAGATATATGAGTCTACTTTCATGGAAAATTAACGGCACTTGATTTGAAGTTTCTTGGCTCCAGTTATAAATAATTTAGTGACTGTTGCTCAGGAAGACAGCTTGTAGTGAATTTGTGATTTTGTTGCAAACATGGTTAAAACTTGTTAATGAGATGCTTTTCGGGTTCTTATGATCTTATTTGTGATTTCAGTATTTGGTTTTAATTGAGTTCAGATTCAAGTGAGGTGAATTTGCTAAATATGCATTATGTTCATGGATACTTGGCCAAAATGGCAATTATCTAGGAATGATTTCTTGAAAATTTGAATAATCGATCTATAAGTAAATTAATTGTTTGCATTACTTAAAACTTACTAAGCATTGAAGCTTACTCCGTGTTCTCTTTTCCATTTCTTATAGGTTTATACTTTAGCTCGAGTTGGAAGGGCCAGAGATATCATCACACTATCGAGTCATTATGTGAGTTGAGAAGATTGTATATCATCATGGTTTAAGGCATGTATAGGATAGACTATAGGTAGAATGATATTTCGACTTTGTATACATTATAGCCATGCAAAGATGGCTTGCTCATTTTGTTTAGAGAAGCCTTATAATTGAACTAATGTGGTGAAATGTTTTAGTCATAACTTGATAGTAGTTAATTTGTTATTAGATATTCGGTTATGTTTTGATAGTGAGTCATTTTGGAAATTTATAAGAGCTCTTATGGAAAATCAATGAGACATGTTTGCATTGTTGATAATTTATGTCTGGTAAGTATCTTTGACCTTATAGAAGTTTTGTTCAGTCAAGTAATACCTCATAACCTTATTTCGGCAACGGATACGGGTTAGGAGTGTTACAAAGATAGACTTGAGGTCCTAATATTACCAATTACAAGTTAAAGAGTCTGATCTACCTAAGACTGCTTTTAGAACAAGGTATGGTAGTACGAGTTCCTTATTATGACATTTGGATTAACGAATGCTCCTGTTGTGTTTATGGATTTGATGAACCGAATCTTTTAGCCATATTTGCATAAGTTTGTTGGGGTTTTTATAGATGATATTTTGATTTATTCTAGAGATGAGGCTGAACACGCCAAGCACCTGAAAACTATTTTGTAGATTTTGAGAGATAAACAGTTATATGCCAAGTTTAGCAAAAGCAAGTTTTGGCTACGAGATGTTGGATTTTTAGGCCACCTTGTTTCAGGAGATGGTATACGAGTCAATCCCAGTAAAATTTCAAATATTATCAAATGGAAACTGCCAAGGAATGTGACTGAAGTTAGGAGCTTTTTGGGTTTGGCCGGTTAATATAGACGATTTATGAAAGCATTTTCTATAAAAGCCACTCCTATGATGAAACTACTTCGAAAAGATGTTAACTTTGAATGGACAGAGAAGTGCCAATAGATTTTTGAGAAGCTAAAGGCATTATTGACAGAAGCATCAGTGTTACTGCAACTGGAATTCGGGAAAGAGTTTGTGATTTATAGTAATGTGTCCTTGAGTGGACTAGGCTGTGTGCTTATGTAAGAAGACAAGGTAGTAGATTATGCCTCGAGACAATTGAAGCCACACAAGAAGAACTATCCTACGCACGATCTAGAGTTGGCTACCATTATTTTTACTTTGAAGATTTGGCGACATTATTTGTTCGGAGAAAAATGTCATATCTATATAGATCATAAAAGTTTTAAGTATTTTATGACTCAAAAGGATTTGAATTTGAGGCAACGAAGATGGCTTGATTTGTTGAAAGACTATGAGCTCGTGATTGATTATCACCCTGGTAAGGCAAACGTGGTTGCCGATGCCCTGAGTAGAAAGTCTTTGTTTGTGTTGAGAACTATGAGTGCACGATTGACTTTATCTCATGATGGTGCGATCCTAGCAGAGTTGAAAGCTAGACCAACCTTTCTTAGACAAATTTGTGATGTTCAAGAAGTTGATAAAGAGTTGCAAGCCAAGAAAGCTCAGTGTGAGTTGAGCAGTAGATCAGATTTTCAGATAGATTTTGACGGTTGTTTAAGGTTTCATGATAGAATCTATGTCCCGAAGAATGATGAGTTGGTTTGGAATATTTTGCATGAGGCTCATAATAGAAGCATGTCAGTTCATCTAGGTAGCACGAAAATGTACAATAACTTAAAGAAAATGTATTGGTGGAACAGTATGAAAAGAGATATCCCTGAATTTGAATCGAGATGCTTGATTTGCCAACAAGGAAAGGCTGAACACCAGGTACCTTCAGGTTTACTCTAGCCTATTTTAGTTCTTGAATGGAAATGGGACCAAATCACTATGGACTTTGTGACAAGCTTACCATAGACACGTAGAAAAAAAGATATTGTATGGGTTGTGGTTGACAGATTGACTAAATCAACTCATTTTATACTGGTACGTGTTGATTATTCACTTGATAAGTTAGCCAAATTGTATATTTCTGAAATTTTGAGACTTCATGGAGTGCCTTTATCAGTTATTTCGGATAGAGATCCGAGATTCACTTCACGATTTTAGAAGAAGTTACATGAAGCATTGGGTACGAAGCTGAACTTTAGTACTACTTTTCATCCACAGACTGATCGACAATCTGAGAGAGTGATTTAGACACTTGAGGATATGCTCAGATGTTGTGTTCTTGAATCCCAAGGTAGCTGGGAAAAATACTTACCTTTGGTTTAATTTGCCTATAACAATAGTTATCAGTCGAGCTTGAAAATGGCACCTTATGAAGCATTGTATGGACGTAAATTTCATAAACTGTTGTATTGGACTGAGCTTAAGGAGAATAAGATTCATGGAGTAGATTTTGATTAAGGAGACTGAGGAAAAAGTGAAAGTAATTCGAGATTGTTTAAAAGTGGCACCAAATAGACAAAAGTCGTATGCAGATTTAAAAAGGAAAGAAATCAAGTATCAGGTTGGCGACAAAGTATTCTTAAAAGTGTCTCCATGGAAAAAGGTTTTGAGATTCAGAAGAAAAGGTAAGTTGAGTCCTCGATTTATAGGACCTTATGAGGTTACCGAAAGAATAGGGCCTATTGCTTATCGGTTGGATTTACAGCCTGAATTGGAAAAGATTCACGATGTGTTTCATGTATCCATGTTGTGCCGATATAGATCTGATCCTTCTCATGTGATTGTGCCGACAGAGGTTGAAATCAGACCGGATATAACTTATGGTGAGGAATCGATTAAGATCTTGGCCCAAGAAGCTAAGCAATTGAGAAACAAAAGTGTTGCCCTTATGAAAGTTTTGTGGCAAAGACATGGGGTTGAAGAGGCTACATGGGAACTCGAGGAGGCTATGAAGAGACAATACCCAAACCTTTTTACCGATAAGATTCTCGGGGATGAAAATCGCTAAAAGGGGAAGAGTTGTGACATCCCAAATTAGGGCCTAGTCGGAACAGTGGTTTTGAGACCACAAACCCGAGATAGAAATAATTATTTCATGACTCTTATGAGGTTTATGTTATGAACGCATGCTTGTGTGAAAGTTTCATGAAGAAATTCTATGCATAAAATATATAATTGCATTTTAGGGACCAAACTGATTAAAAGACAAAACTTGCATTCTAGAAGCTTTAAGCATGAAATTGCATTAGATTATGAATTAGAGGGTCCTAATTAGCAATTTGACCAATTTCTATAATTTTGGACAAAAATGGGCATACATAGGAAAAATTGGAAAGAAAAACCCTAAGGGAATTTTGGTCATTTGGTAAGAAAAAGAATAAAAAGGGAAAAATCAAGTGAAAATGTTGTCCATCTTCCTCCTCAGCTGCTGAAAATAGCAAGACTCCATAGCTAGGGTTTTGTTCAACATTTCCAAGCTTAATAGTAAGTGTTTCCCTAGCTCGTTTTTAATGTTCTCTGTATTTTTGAAGTCCCAAAAACATGATCTATCCATTTCTAGCTATATTTTAAGCTAGGGTTTATGTTTGAAAAATTACCGATGTGTAATACACATGTGTTTTGTTGATTAATGGAGGAAAATGAATGTTTAAAACATGGTAAACATCTTTTGCTAGGTGATTTTTAGTGAAAATGGCTAAAAATTAACTAATTTGTAAAGTTTGTAAAATGAGTAGAGAGATGCATGATATAATGGGAAATATGGGCTGCTATGAGCATGTTATGAGTTCGGCTAGGCTTGGATAACAAGGAAAATGTATGCATTTCATTTTTACGAGCCTAAGGACTAAATCATAAATAAGTGAAAAGTTAGGGGTAAAAGGGTAATTGTACCAAAGCATAAGTTATGGATTGATTTGAAGAATGTGATGAATAAATGAGTTAAATTTGGCATTATAGATCAAGAAAAATGTGAACCGGGTGTCGATCGAGGGAAGAATAAAGTATACGACGATTAGACTCGATTATAATCATTTTGTACCGAGGTAAGTATATATGTAAATAATTTGACAATATGATATGTTTTAACTCATTGATATTGCATGGTTATCATTATGTCATTATTGTATATGTTTTGTTTATTGATGACATTGCAAGCATGAGAAAAGTTATGGATGTTATTCCGACACCACGAGCAAGTATGACGAAGAAGTTATGTGCATGAGTAAAAGAATCCTGTTTGAACCTTAGGAATAGTTTAGGATACAAGTGACATGTCACTAGGAGATTAAGAAGTCCAAACTTGTTGAGTGGTCCTAGTTCATGATGTATATGATATTCGAGCTAGTTTAGCGGTCCGAGTTCGTGCATATGGTTAATTCGAACTTGTTGAGCGGTCCTAGTTCGCGAGATATGTAGCATCTGAGCTCGTTGAGTGGTCTGAGTTCATTATAGATGCGAGCATCTGAGCTCATTGAGCGGTCTGAGTTCAAAATGGATGGAACACACGTTATTGGGTTTTACCTATGTTTATATGGCACTCAGGTGCAAGTTTCTATGTATCCCATGCTATTACAAGAGTTCAACGGGTAATTCAGTGGGAAATCAAATGAAAAGTTTGACAATTGATATAAAGAACGATGTGATGAAATCCCTGAGGTAGGCCCGGTAAAGTTATTTAAGATGCTATGAGTATGTACAGGTACGTACATTATTCTCATATGTAATGCCTTGCTAAAGGATGACATGTGACAAAAAAGTGAATTTGTATGTGTATATGTGATTACCAAAAAAAAAAAAAAGCCAAAAAGGTTTGAATGATGAGAAATTGTGAATATGTTCCTATGATTTTGCATGATGATGCATGTTATTATTACATATTATTTGCATGTGGACTTACTAAGCTTAAATGCTTACTCCTCTCTCATTTTCTTCCTTGTAGTTCCGCCAAGCTAGCTCAGGGATCGAACGTTATCGGAGCATTCGATCACACTATCAAAAGATCATTTGATATAGTAAATGTATTATTTTGAGTATGGCATGTATAAGGAACTTGGTTATTTTATGATATGTGACATGCTAGTTGGCCAAATTGTGAAGGCCAATAATGATGATGATTCATTTTGTAATGGCCAAGTGATATGGCTTATATTTGATCCTTGGGTTGTAATCTAATTACCCATACATGCATGTGATAATGCCTCGATGATATGATATGTTATTGCTTGATGGATGTTTGATGAAGTTTTAGTTAGGTGCTTAGTGATAAGGGATGACTTGATGTTTTAAAATGACTATAGTCATGGATGCATAACATTGATGTTTTGGGTAACAGGTATAACAATGCATGAAATTGGTGAGGAATGATTCTAAGTAGTATAAATAAACGTACGGGCCATAAGATGACATTACGTTAGTATGGAAGTGCCATGGAATTGAATATTTGAGTGATTAAATATGTCGTGATGCATGTTATGACTTATGTCTAAGTGTATGAATGAATGAGGGTGTCTAATGGCTTGGAAAATAGCCTTGAAATAGTCCACACGGGTAGACACACGAGCATGTGTCTAAATCGTGTGTGACACACGGTTTGCCATATGGGCATGTTGAATAGCCGTGTGTCCCCTGCACCCAAATTTTCTAAGTCAATATGCATGGTAGTAAACACACGGGTAGAGACACGGCCGTGTGTCTCGACCGTGTGGAGGACAAGGCCTAGTACACGGGCGTGTGCCGTGGCAGTGTGCCTCAAAATTAATAATGACATCATAAACAAAATGTCTAGGTTTTTGGACACGGGCGATCACATGGGTGTGTCGAGGCCATGTGAGGGACACGGGCTAGGAACATCGACATTTGCTCAGCTGTGTGAAAACTCTTGTGGGTTCGAACTGAACAATAATTCCACACGAGTATTGGACACGGGCGTGTGAGGTTTAACATGGGAAATTTTTATAAAATTTTTCTTAAGTTCTCAGTTTAGTGCCAAACCGCCCCGATGTATGTTCTAGGCCTCGAAGGCCTGTATAAGGGATGTGGAATGACGAAAATGTGCAAGTATACACAATCGCAACAACTAATAAAGTGACATGTAATGTCGAGTTATCGTACCCACAGGGACTGTACAAAGAATTATTTATGGAATTAATTGTAAAACACTTTGGTGAGGTAAAACTAATTTGGGCTTAAAAGATGGTTAAAAACTTATTTAAAAACGAAGTAAAGAATTAAAATAAAACAAAGGAGTTCTAATGCACGATTTTAATAAGATTTAATCAAGGCAACATACTTGTGTTGGATTAATTATATTCCTTTAACTTAGAATGATTAAACTCATGTTTACACTGCTACGAACAAATTCACGGCAACTCGGTAATTGGCTAACTTCTTAACATACTCACATACAAAAATTCATTCATCTCTTGACATATCCCTATGTCAATTCAAACGACTAAACAGATTCTAACAAGCAAACATGTTATTGCACATACATACTCATTAAATTGAACTAATCTCTTGCATATCCATATGTCAATTCAAACGATTAATTAAATCTAACACGCATATAAAAGACTATGTGAGGTAACAAGGCATCCCTACTTTGAAACAGTTTAATCACAATAATCTTGCAAGTTATGCAAGGCAATAATACCACCAGATACATTGCTAATTTAACCTTCGACTACCTTAGAAGAATAAACATACACTGATTAAGTATTGTATCAATTAATCATAATTTCAATCCGTTTAAATAATTAATTCATTAGTTACTTAACAATTATAAATAACTTAGGCATTATTTTACTTAACCAAGCAATTTACTGAGGCCTATAACAACATAAACATCATTTGAACAATTCAAGTAGGCAGAATCTAATCAACCCAACACAAACTCAATTTTAAGCTAAATTGATTAAAATAACCATTTCAATAGCATAAATATTCATAAACATGTTCGTCAAAACATGTAACACCCCAAACCTGGCCCGGACGTTATGACCAGATCCAGCGTGTCACATTGAAGTGTTTTATCGAAAACCTTGTTTTCATTGAAAACCCTTCAAGAGAAAATTAAGTAACATTCAGTTTGTATTTAGTTTCCAAAACGCAGTAATGACAATGAAAAAATATCTAGCGAATAGGCCTTATTACAATTTGGACTGAAATAACTTTAAATACTAGATATTATAAGCTTAAGAAAACAAGTCCAAGTCATCTTGCTAGTTGGCCACCCTGGAGTTCCTCCAACCGTCGAACCACCTACTGAGGATCACCTGAGAAAAATAAAAGAGGGGGTGAGTTTTTGAAAACTCAGCGTGTACAACCCTCAAAGAGTATTAAGCAATCACCAATCACCACAATATCATACATGCAATGATGTGCAACCCACCCCAATAATCCAACCATTATACACCTACTTCGTCCCCCGGTACACATCATGTAGGGATATAAATATCGACCCACCCATCCAATACACATCAATGGTAGCCCGGTTGCGGTACTACCTTCATTGCAGCAAGCTGCTAATCAAATACTGGGCTTAATAGCCATCGGTGGATCCACAGTCATCAAGCAACCATGCGATCCTCATACACTTTCTCCGTTCCATAATTCCCAACCCATATGCAACCTAAACAGAATATCATATGAATACAATAGGTATACATGTAACATCCGTAAGTCTTACACTCAACACATAGGGGTATTTTAGTCATTTTTCCCACTTAAGGGCATTTCGGTAATTTCTTTTTATTATGGGTTTATTACTTGCCTTGGCCTGTTAACAAGTCCTCATTGCCTAAAGTGAACAGATACTATGCACCAGGTAGGATTCCAGAGAAGAGGAGGTGAGTCATTAAGACCGCTTAAGTACCAAGCTCTCCCTAGATCCAATCCTAGACATGCATATACCAATTGCCACACCTTAACCTTATGACTCGTCCACGATCACAATTAATTAGTTATTTAAGTTTTATGCCTGATTGAGTAGTTACCAAAAACTAGATCCATAACCCGTTACTAAACACTAACAGATCCACACTTATTCATTTGGCCCCTTTAGGCCCAATCTCATTCATATGGCCCACCGGCCCCAATCATATTCATATGGCCAATCAGGCTTAATCACATTCATATGGCCCATTAGGCCCAATCACATTCATAGTCATGCAATCATATGAATTTTCATTACTTCGTATCAAATTGCCAATTTTGCCTACTATGGTCCCTATAGCCCATCGGCCCATTTAGCCCATTCTGACCCGATTGGCCAAAACACGGCCCAAGTCCATGGAATCGCGCATGGAGCCTCTGATAACCTATTGGTTTTGCCCCTTACGACTGTTCGCACACTCGTAAGACAATTGTAGCCAAACTTCCGACTTTTCGGCATTTTGGGATTTGCCGATCTACTTTGTGTGTGCAGTGTATGTACACACCTGGTAATAAGACGTGTCATGATCTCCTTAGCCACGAACCTACAAATGATGCCACTAAATGATTAATCACACACTTATCAAATACGATCACGGAAAAACGAAAATCTCACATTTGCCTTACCTTGAACGACAAGCCTTAACAGCCTTTCCTTGATAATTAATCACGAGTATTTCGTAAATCTGCATCAATCCTAATCATTAAGAACTAAACAACAAGTGACTCGCAATCATCTTAAGTCATTCTTAAATCACCCATGACCATTCGGCCAACCTTAACCAATAAAAGAGGAATACTTACCCAAAACCCCAAAACGCTTAAGGATCAATTTGGCAGAGATCTGAACTCTGAGATTCGATACTAATCCCTCACCAAACCGATTTAGAAAGCATGAGGGAGAGAATAAATCGATACTAGAAAAACTGACTGAAAGAGTAAAGAACTTACACAAGAATCGGCCGAAGTAGAAGGAGTAGTGGCGACGCAGAGGGTCTTCAGCCAATGGGGTACTCGGCTTTTGAGATTTGTATGGTGAAATGGGTTATTCGGCACAAATAAGAAGAAAAGAAGAAGGAATCGGCTAAAACCAAAGGTGAATTAGAAGAGAATTTGAGTTGAGAAAGAATTGAAAAACGACAAGCAAGGAACAAGGAATTCGGCTTCTGAGCACTTAGAGAGAAAAAGTGTTTCGGCAACACAAAAAAAAAATGAGGAATTCTACTAAAGGAAGAGAAGTAGTTTTGGAATTACCTTAGAATCCCCAAAATCGACACCTATATATACTCTAGCTGAATTTACCAATCCCCAAATTCCCATTTCGGCTCCACTTCTGTACACCCCTCATCTCCTAACTTTTCACCCTGATAACTCCTTAATCCCTTTCTTAAATTTCTCCTTTGATCACTCCCTTCAGAGTTCACATCCAACGCCACCACTGGCCATTCATAGAGTAGAAATAAATCCTTCTTTTGAGCAAGGAGGGATTCGAACCCCAAACCTTCTTGCCGTGCATGTAACGCCACCTCTGAGCCCTACATGTTATGCTACTTGCCACTCCAACACAGGGCTCCTTGTGTCCAATTCCTCCATTTATTTAAAAATAAACCTACTTTCCATCAAGGTTCTTTTAATTATTAAACTATAATTTCCTTCACCCCAAAGTTCGAACTCAAAACTTAACCAAGGCTTATTATCACATAAATAACACTTGACTAGGAATATTAAGTACACTTTTTATCAAAACCAAAAAAAAGTTCGAGATTTTTGGGGTGTTACAACTCTACCCCCTAAAAGAAATTTCGTCCTCGAAATTTTACCTGATCCAAACAATTGACGATATTGATGTCGCATCGCTTCCTCAGGTTCCCAAGTAGCCTCCTTAGCCTTTTGATTTCGCCAAAGCACTTTGACTAATGGGACGGACTTCCTTCTCAGTACCTTAACATCACGTCCAATTATTTGTATGGGCTCTTCCTCGAAGGTTAAATCTGGCCTAACCTCGATTTCCTCAACCGACACTACGTGTGAAGGATCCGATTGATATCATCTTAACATGGGAACATGAAACACGTCCTGGATTTGGCTTAGTTCCGAAGGTAATTCCAGCTGATAAGCGACAGGCCCAATCTGCCTCACAACCCGATATGGCCCAATAAACCTTGGGCTTAGCTTCCCCTTCCATCCAAACCTTAATACCTTCTTCCACGAAGAGACCTTAAGAAAAACTAAGTCCTCCACTGCATACTCTATCTCTCGACGCTTAAGGTCAGCATATGACTTCTTCCTATCCGAGGCCTCCTTCAATCGATCCCGAATCAATTTTACCTTACCCTCAGTATATGCTACTAACTCAGGGCCCAAAACTCTACGTTCACCCAATTTAGTCCAACATGTTGGAGTTTGAAACCTTCGCCCATACAGTGCTTCATACGGAGCCATCCCAATACTTTCTTGATAACTATTATTGTATGCAAATTTGGCTAACGGCAAATAGTCTTCCCAGCTACCTCAGAACTCAATTGCAGATCCCCTCAACATATCTTCCAAAACTTGGATCACCCTTTCCGACTGTCCATCAGTTTGAGGGTGGAATGCTGTACTGAAGTTCAACCTAGTACCCAACGCCTCGTGCGGCTTCTTCCAAAATCACGAAGTGAAACGTGGGTCCCTATCAGATATTATGGAAACTAGCACTCCATGCAATCTTACAATCTCTGCCACATACAACCTAGCCAGCTTTTGTAATGAGTACTCGGTGCGAACTGGTAAAAAATGGGCAGACTTGGTTAACCGATCCACTATAACCGATATCGAGTCTAAATTAGTAGACGTCAAGGGAAGCCCACTAACAAAGTCCATAGTGATCCCTTCCCACTTCCAAAGTGGAATCTTTACTGGCTGAAGCAACCCTAAAGGCAACTGATGTTCCGCCTTCACCTTTTGACAAATCAAGCATTTACTTACGAACTCTAGAACGTCGCGCTTAAGTCCAGGCCACCAATAAAGCTCACACAAATTCTGATACATCTTGTTTCCGCCAAGATGCATAGCATAGAAACTGCTATACATTTCTCGCAGAATAGACTACCTTAGATCATCGTCCATTGTTATACACATCCTTCCATGGAAACATAACACCCCTTCACTATTTATCCCAAGGTTTGATGCCTCCCTATTTTCTACTTGTCTAAAACAAGCACCTAAAGTCTCATCCACTAACTGCTTACTCTTTATCTGCTCGACCCACACCGGCTTTACTTGAAGCTTAGCTAACAAGCTACCATCATCCAACAAGCTTAAACGGGCAAGCATAGCCCTCAAGTCTGACTTAACCCTACGACTCAACGCGTCGGCTACCACATTTGCTTTGGTAGGGTGGTATTCAATCATACAATCGTAATCCTTCAATAATTCCACCCACCTACGCTGCCTAAGGTTTAGCTCCTTTTGGGTAAGGAGGTACTTCAAACTTTTATGGTCCGAAGAAATTATGCCCTTCTCTCTGTATAAATAATGCCTCCATATTTTCAGCGCGAAAACCACCATAGCTAGTTCCAAGTCATGGGTTGGGCAATTCACCTCGTGAGTCTTAAGTTGACGTGACTCATACGTAACCACCTTTCCTTCCTGCATCAATACACAGCCCAAGCCCACATGCGACGCATCACTATAAACCATAAACTCCTTCCCAAGCTTTGGCTAAAACAACACAGGGGCCTCAATTAAAACCTTCTTAAACTTTCCAAAACTCTCTTGCTGCTTGTACGTCCAATCAAACTGTACCCCCTTCCTCAACAACTTAGTACCCTTCCAAGCCCAGAAAACTTCAGATTTTCGACGCTGACTTAGGTGTTCTCCAGTCTAACACTGCTTCAATTTTCCGAGGATCTACCTTAATCCCCTCAGTTGACACCACATGTCCTAGAAAAGTAACCTCTCTTAGCCAAAATTCACACTTACTAAATTTGGCATACAGCTACTTCTCCCTCAAAATCTGCAACACAATCGTTAAGTGTGCATCATGCTCATCCTCATTTCTTAAGTACACTAAGTTGTCATCTATAAAAACCATCACGAACCGATCCAGGTAGGGTTGGAAGACCTGATTCATGAGATCCATGAAAGCGGCAGGTGTGTTCGTCAGCCCAAATGGCATCACCAAGAACTCGTAGTGCCCATAACGAGTTCTGAAAGCTGTCTTATAAACATCCGCCTCTTTAACCCTTAATTGGTGATACCCCGAACGTAGATCAATCTTCGAGAAAACAGAAGCTCCCCTAAATTGATCAAAAATATCATCGATTCTCGTCAAAGGGTACTTGTTTTTAATAGTTAACTTGTTCAACTGCCGGTAGTTGATGCACATTCGCAACGTCCCATCTTTCTTCTTAAAGAATAACACCGGTGCTCCTCACGGAGCCACACTTGGTCAGATGAATCCTCGATCCAACAATTCCTGAATCTGTGCCTTAAGTTCTACCAACTCCTTCGGTGCCATCTGATAATGAGCGATAGACACCGGAGCCGTACCAGGTAAAAACTCGATTCCAAATTCTACTTCTCTGTTGGGCGGCAAACCTGGCAGCTCCTAGGGAAAAACATCAGGAAATTCCCTAACTATTCTTAACTCCTTAACAGTAGGGGTCTTAGCCTCCGTATCACTAATATAAGCCAAATGGGCTTCGCATCCCTTTCGTACCAACTTCTTACCCCTTAATGTCGAAATCGCATTCGACATATAATTTCGGCGTTCACTAATCACCATCACCTCCTTATCCTCCGCTGTTCTTAACACCATTTGCTTTGCAGTGCAATCCAAGGTTGTTCGGTATTTCACTAGCCAATCCATACCCAGGATTAAATCAAACTCGCTAAACAGCAGTTCCATCAAATCCGCTAAAAAGGTAACCCCTTGGAATATTATGGGTACCTCCCTAAACAACTTATTCACTCCCACTGACTGACCTAACAGACTTATCACAGTAATCTCATTCGCAGTAATTTCAAACATATCACCCAAAGGTTCAGTCATATTGCATGTAATATATGAATGCGTCGATCCGATATCAATCAATGCAACGCAAGGTAACTTATGTATAAAGAACATACCCGTTATCACATATGGGGCATCCCTATCTTCTCGGTGACGAGTAGCATAAACCAAAGCTGGCTGCCTCACCTCAGCATAGCCTGCATTTCCGTCTGGTGCTCCACGTCCACGTCTATTGCTGTTACCGCCCCTGGCCTGCCCACGGCCCCTTGGCGGCAGCTGACTACCCCTTGGTGGCTGAACACCACCTCGGCCCACGACTGGCACCTGACTTGGTATTTTAGGGCAACTCTTGATCCTATGCTCTATAGATCCACAAGCTAGACAAGCTCCCTTCCTCTTCCAACACTCGCCTACATGACCTTTCCCACAATCAGCACAAGGTGGTACCCCTGGATTAACAGTAAGGGGCCCTGCTCTAACTGGCCCATTAACTCTGGCCCTAGCCCTAGGCCTCTGTTCAGTACCAGAAGTCTCAGCCTCCCTTTTATTCTTAACCCTTTCTTTTTCCCGATTTAGGCGTTCAGTGCGCTTCACCTCCTCTGCTATCTTTGTTTTCTCTACCAACTTCGAGCAAACTCGCTCCTTTTGTGGAGCGATCAATACTCTAAGGCTATCCCTAATACCATCCTCAAACCTAACGCAACGCTCATAGTCTGTTGCCACCATAACTCTTGCATACCTACTAAGGCATAGAAATTTCGCCTCCTACTCTGCCACAGATTTGTTTCCCTGGGTCAAGTTCAGGAACTCCTTCTTGTTAGCATCCACATAAGTCGCACCCACATACTTTCCTTGAAACGTAGTTTTGAAGAACTCCCAAGTGACTTGCTCAGGTTGTGTGCCCTGTTTCACTGTCAGCCACCACTCGTAAGCTTCTTCACTAAGCAGTGACACTGCCCCTTTCAACTTTTGTTCAGGTGAATAGCCCAAGTCCTCCATTATCCTTTCGTGGCCTCCAACCAGTATTCAGCCACGTTAGGATTTACACTAGCCACACCCTTAAAGATCTCAGCCCCATTTGATCAAATTCTCTCCCGAATTGACCCCCAATTTCTCGTGCCATTATTGGGCCCTACGACCCTTTCTAAAATCCTCAGCATTGCCTGCAACAATGCATCATCCCTCGTGGCCCAACCATACAGTCCAGTCTCAGCCACGGGTGAGGCCGGAGCCTCTCCTACTCCAACATTTAGCATATGGCCTGATGTCGATGATTCAGCCCTAACACTTCCGCGGCCTTGGCCACGGCCTCTTGCACCTCTTCTAGCACTCATCGTTGATTCACGTATTATCTAGATTAGAAATTTTATGAAGTTTTAGTTAGTTCCAATAATTAAGCCGATGTTTTATGAAAGTATTAAAAATAAAATTGTTTTCATAAATCCTCTATAGTTTCAAGGTCCTACGGGCTTTAGTTTCACTCCAACTAAAAGCCTCAGTATAATCATCTAAAGTAGAGCACTAACTATCTATAGTATATCAAATTAAACAAGCTCAATAATAAAAGAACTTACTTGGTTCGACGTCAGAGACTTGGTGTGCTGCACAGTAAGATTTTTTTCTAAAACATTGCGATTCAAAAAAAAATTCAAACAAACCTAAATAATAAGACCCACATCACAGCCCGAGCTTTGTAACTTGGCTCTGATACCACTAAATGTAACACCCCAAACCAGCACCCAGACATTATGACCAGATCCAGCATGTCACATTGAAGTGTTTTATAGAAAACCTTATTTTTATTGAAAACCCTTCAAGAGAAAATTAAGTAACATTCAGTTTGTATTTAGTTTCCAAAACGCAGTAATAACAATGAAATAATATATAGCGAATAGGCCTTATTACAATCCGGATTAAATAACTTTAAATACTAGATATTATAGGCTTAAAAAAATAAGTCCAAGTCGTCTTGCTAGTTGGCCACCCCGGAGTCCCTCCAACCGTCGAACCACCTACTGAGGATCACCTGAGAAAAATAAAAGAGGGGGTGAGTTTTTAAAAGCTCCGTGTGTACAACCCTCAAAGAGTATTAAGCAATCATCAATCACCACAATATCATATATGCAATGCTGTGCAACCTACCCCAATAATCCAACCGCTATACACCAACTCTGTCCCCCGGTACACATCATGTGGGGATATAAATATCGACCCACCCATCTGATACACATCAATGGTAGCCCGGTTGTGGTACTACCTTTATTTCAACAAGCTGCTAATCAAATACTGGGCTTAATAGCCATCGGTGGATCCACGGTCGTCAAGCAACCATGCGATCCTAATATACTTCCTCCGTTCCATAATTCCCAACCCATATACAACCTAAACAGAATAGCATATGAATGCAGCAGGTATACATATAACATCCGTAAGTCTTACATTCAACACATAGGGGTATTTTAGTCAATTTTTACCCTTAGGGACATTTCAGTAATTTTCTTTTATAATGGGTTTATTATTTACCTTGGCCCGTTAACAAGTCCTCGTTGGCTAAAGTGAAGAGATACTATGCACCAGGTAGGAATCCTGAGAAGAGTAGGTGAGTCATTAAGACCGCTTAAGTACCAAGCTCTCTCTAGATCCAATCCTAGACATGCATATACCCATTGCCACACCTTAACCTTATGACTCGTCCACGGTCGTAATTAATTAGTTATTTAAGTTTTATACCTGATTGAGTAGTATCAAAAACTAGATCCACAACCCCTTACTAAACACTAACAGATCCACACTTATTCATTTGGCCCCTTTAGGCCCAATCTCGTTTATATGGCCCATCGGCCCCAATCACATTCATTTGGCCCATCAGGCCCAATCACATTCATAGTCATTCAATCATATGATTTTTCATTACTTAGTAACAAATTGCCAATTTTGCCTACATGGGCCTTACAGCCCATCGGCCCATTTAGCCCATTCTAGCCCGGTTGGCCAAAACACGGCCCAAGTCCATGGAATCGTGTATGGAGCCTCTGATAACCTATTGGTTTCCCCCCTTGTGAGTGTTCGCACACTCGCAAGACTATTGTAGCCAAACTTCTGACTTTTCGACATTTTGGCTTTTCGGCATTTCGAGATTTACCGGTCTACTGTGTGTATGTAGTGTATGTACACACCTGGTACTAAGATGTGCTGCAATCTCCTTAGCCACAAACCTACAAATGATGCAACTCAATGATTAATCACACACTTATCAAATAGGATCACCAAAAACTGAAAATCTCACCTTTGCCTTACCTTGAACGACAAGCCTTAACAACCCTTCCTTGATCACTAATCAGGAGTATTTCTTAAATCTGCATCAATCTTAATCATTAAGAACTAAACAACAAGTGACTCCCAATCATCTTAAGTCATTCTTAAATCACCCATGACCATTCAGCGAACCTTAACCAATAAAAGAGGAATACTTACCCAAAACCCCAAAACGCCTAAGGAGCAATTTGGTAGAGATCTGAACTCCAAAATTCGATACTAATCCCTTAGAAAACCAATTTAGAAAGAGTGAGGGAGAGAATAAATTGATACTAGGAAACCGACTGAAAGAGCAAAGCACTTACACAAGAATCAGCCGAAGTAGAGGGAGTAGTGGCGGCACTGAGGGTCTTCAGCCAATGGGGTATCGACTTTTGAGATTTGTATGGTGAAAGGGGTTATTCGACATAAATAAGAAGAAGAGAAGAAGGAACTGGCTAAAACCAAAGGTGAATCAAAAGAGAATTTGAGTAGAGAAAGAATGGAAAATCGACAAGCAAGGAACAAGGAATTCAACTTCTAAGTACTTAGAGAGAAAAAGTGTTTCAACAACGGAAAAAAAATGAGGAATTCGGCTAAAAGAAGAGAAGCAATTTCGGCATTACCCTAGAATCCCTAAAATTGACACCTATATATACTATAGCCGAATTTACCTATCCCTAAATTCCCAATTCGACTCCACTTCTCTACACCCCTCGTCTCCTAACTTTTCTCCCTGATAACTCCTTAATCCCTTCCTTAAATTTCTCCTCTGATCACTCCCTTTAGAGCTCACAACGCCACCATTGGCCATTCATTGAGTAAAAATAAATCCTTCTTTTGAGTAAGGAGGGATTTGAACCCCAAACCTCCTTGCCATTCATTTGACACCACTTCTAAGCCCCACATGTGATGCTACTTGCCACTCCAACACAAGGCTCCTTGTGTCCAATTCCTCCTTCATTTATTTAAAAACCAACCTACTTGCCATCAAGGTTCTTTTAATTATTAAACTATAATTTACTTCACCCCAAAGTTCAAACTCAAAACTTAACCAAGGCCTATTATCACATAAATAACACTTGACTAGGAATATTAAGCACACTTTTTATCAAAACCGAAAAAAAGAAAGTTCAGGATTTTGGAGGCGTTACAAAACAACAACAAAAATTAAAGAGTTAGGGAACAAAAAGCAAATCTGGTGTTTCTCCATGGCTTGACTAGTCGCTTTGTTCTTCGTTCTTCGTTGCCCTCGGCTATCAAGTTGGCTTATGAACACCTAATTGCTGCTCTAAAATGTCTGATGAAAGCCTCTTTCCCATGAGAAGAAATCAACACTTGAACAATAAGGGAAATGGGGATAGAGAAAATGAGAGAAAAGTGAGAGATGGAATGAGAGAATGTTGTGGAATAAGGGATGGTTTGAATGATTAGCAAGGGGTGGCTTTTATAGCTGAATGTGGCTGCTAAAAATAGTAAATTCCAATAGCCAAAGATCCCCCTGTGGCTGGCCTTCTACTTGGTAAGAGTTGAGACTTTCAACTTTGCTAAAAATGGCCTGGGCCAGATCTACAAAGCCACAATTAAATGTGGGGTTTGAATAAAATTTAGAAGTATTTTGAGGGCCTTTTTGCAAGCATATTTAATCAGATAAAATGCTGATTTGGGTCTGCATATGGATGGTTTTGGGCTGCCCAATTAGTGGCTGGTTCAGTTCACTCAATATGGTTCGACTAGTGCGGTTCTACTGGACCCTTTCTCCATAATTAATTAAAAATAATTTATTTAACCCAAATTAAATGAAGAATAATTTAAAATTAATTAAATTATGAATTAATACACATTTCTGGACTGTCTTAGGCTAGAAACTCGTGTGCCTTGATAATTTGAATTGCTTCTCGATTTTGCGCTTTTAGCAGTGTCAGCCGGGCAATTTTTGCCCTTTGCGCGAATCTGTCGAAAATAGTAAAAACTAATAAAAATTGAGTATAAAATTAACTAATTTCACCATGTTCATATTTTTTTACACAATTTAATTATTTTTTGACAAGAATTTAACTGGATTTGCATGAATTTAAGTAAAAATGAGTAGGAAAAAGTATATAAATTTTTGTGTTTCCACACTCCCAAACTTAATTCATTGCTTGTCCCGAGAAATGCACAAATTTTGAAAAGAATTTCTCAGAAACACCTATGAAAATTTCCTTCAGAACAACATTTTCCTAAGATTATGAATTTAAAATACTTATGCTCAAAGACAACAAATCTAATAGTTATGCTAGTTAAGTATACATATTGTTCAAATTAAATTCAACAACTTATTATAATAGCAAAATTTAGACTAAATGCTTTTGTAATCAAAGACATGTTAACCCTTACCAATTTGATTTTTATTCCTTTATTCAAGACTAAGCTGCAATCATTAAGCTTAACTTATGTCTTCATCTGTTGATCATAGCAATTTCTCTCCACTGATGTAGGTAGCATTAGGACTTTGAATCAATAGGTCTTTATCAAGGTTGTAACGTGGCTAGGCTAAGGGTAGGTGAAAGATGGATAATTTTTGGTTTAAAACCCCTAGACTCAGCGTCAATTGGACCTTTGAAATTTTTACCTTTGATACACCAACTTGACTTTCATATGCTCTTTTGTACATCTCTTTCAAATACATGTGCTCTTTTTTTTAGCTAACACGAGCACTTACTTTGTGTATTGCAATTCTCAGGCAATTGATACTTCTTTTCAACTCCCGCAAACTTATTTTCAAAGTACATTTTGAATATTACTGAGTCTAGTGTTTGGGACAATTTTAAGATCATTAAGCGAAAAGTAATGGCTAATTATTGCAAGGGTCGAAATAAAATTAGGCCATATAGTCTCAAAGTTGGGTTTCAAAGGATAAAATTTTACCATGGTGGGCTTGAAAGGCTCAAACGGTCCAAACAATAGTTGCCTAAATAATTTCCAACGTTTCATGCTTCCTAGGATTTCGCCTCAAGAAACTACTAAGTCAATTCTAAAGACTTAAACTTTCATGCATACCTAACTTTCCTAAAGAACAAAAAATTTTATGGTACGAATTTGCATGCTTTATAAAAAAATACATTCATGTCATTATTAAGCTAACATAATAATTTATTGAAATAATAGAACTTTATTCATACTTAAATTGAGCATATTTAACAGAATTCAAATTTTTGAACAAAATATATCCTAATCATAATTAAAAGAAAAATTTATTTTCATCTGAGTGGGAATAATTCAATTTTTCGGTCCCCCATGTAATATCCCGAATTAGGGAAAAATCAGAATAGTGGTTTCATGACCGCAAATTTGAGATAAAAATAATTATTTTATAATTATTTTGAGGTTTATGATATGATTGCATGATTGTGTGAAAATTTCGTGACGAAATTCTATGCATAAAGTGCTTAAGTTGAAATTAGGGACTAAATCGAATAAGTTGTAAAACTTGCATTCTGGAAGTTTTTAGTATGAAATTACTTTGGAATATTAATGAGGAGGTCTTAAATATAAATTTGACCAATTTTTAAAATTTTGGACAAAAATGGGCTTGTACATGAAAATTTTCAAAGAAAGGTATTAAGAGTATTTTGGTCATTTGCATACTAAATAAAATAAAATGAGAAAAATAACACAAAATAGTCATCTTCTCCATATAGTTGCTGCCGAATTTTGCTCTCTCCATAGCTAGGGTTTCTTCAACTTTTAAGCCTTGATTGTAAGTGATTTCTATTCCCGTTTTTAATGTTCTTTACATTTTTAAAATCCCGATAGCTCGATTTAGCTTATGCTAGCAATAATTCAACCTAGGGTTCATATTTGGAAAAATACCCATAGGTGAAATTTGTGTATTTTGGTGTTTTATGATAGAATATGAGGTTTTAAATTATGCTAGACAACTTGTGCTACTCGATTTTAAGTGAAAATGAGAAAAAGGGCTTAATCGGTAAAAACACCTAATAGTTATAAGTACATGTTAGAATGAGAATTTGATGTTTCCATAGAAGGAAAAAATGATCAGTATGTCATAAAACATAAGAAAATGGGATGAAGTTTAATTCCCGAGCCTAGGGGCAAAAGTGTAATTTTGCAAAAGTTTAGGGGCAAAATGGTTATTTTGCCAAAGTTCGTATTTGGGGCTGTTTTGATGAATGTATGTATTAAATAAGATTAATTTGGCATTATAGATCAAGAGAAACGAGATTCAGGTTGTGATCGAGGGAAAAACAAAGTTTACGAGGAATAGGCTTGATTGCTAATATTTTGTATCGAGGTAAGTTCATGTGTAAATGTAGTAACATAATTGTCATTTTAAGTAATTTAATGTTATTTATGTGATATGATGATTAATATCATGATATATTATGCTTTATGGTTATTATTGAATAATATGTAAATTATGATTTGCTACCGAGTATCGGTTTCGATGTTCCGTGGAAAACGGCAAAGATGTGTAATCGAGGAAAAAGCCCGTTTGAACCTTGGGAATAGATTAGAATACAAGTAACATGTCACTAGGATGGTTGGGCATCTGAACTCATTGAGTTGAGTCCAAGTTCACTTATGGATGCAAATGTCCGAACTCGTTGAGTTGAGACTAAGTTCGGGAGATGTAACTAGGCATCTGAGCTCGTTGAGTTGAGTCTGAGTTCACTTATGGATGCGAACGCCCGAGCTCGTTAAGTTGAGTCTGAGTTCGCTTATGGGCGGGTTACATGGTAGCTTGGCTACATATGTGGCACTTATGTACAAACTTTCCGTGTATTCGAATTATATTCCGATGTGTTCAACGGGTGAATCTTAAGAGAATAAGGAGAATGCCTAAAAAGAAGGTGACATGTTGGTAAGTGTGGTAAATGAGAAAATTTGACAGGTATGTGCTTAAATCTTAGGGTTGAGAACTTGGTATGATGAAATCGTAGCATGATATTAAATGCAAATGTAACATAAATGTCTTGGTGTTGTTTATGCAAATGATGTTTTTATGTGGAATTGCATGATTATGTTACTTACTATTTGCATGTGAACTTACTAAGCATTTATGCTTACTCCTTCCTTTTTCTTCATTGTAGTTTTGACAAACCGGCTTCAGAATCGGGATAGGTCAAAGACTCGTTCACACTATCCGAAGGCCTAAATTGGTAAAATGACTTGTGTATCTTGAATGTGGCATGTATGGCAAAATACTCACTTTGTGTAAATGATCTTATGATATGATTATGCTTTGGCAAGAAAAGAGTTTGTGAATGATTAGCCACTAGAATGGCCAATCTAAATCATATTTGATACCATGTATGTTTAAAATGCTATTTAGTCCATGAAAATTTATAGTAAAGTAAAATTTGCTATAAAACAGAATATTGCTGCAGCAATGACATGAATTTGAAAAATCACTAAAAATAGTAGAAATGGACTTAAATGATGAATAAGTTATAGAATCTAAGCTTAATGAGTCTATTTTCATATGGATGGAACAAAACAGGTATATGAATGATATTCTATGAGATGTTTAAATTTTTATGAAACAGGGCCAGAGCAATTTCTGAATCCCCTATTCTGAATTTGGAAATTCACCATAAATTGTATAAAAATAATTAGAAGTAATGCTTTATATATACATATTCCATATAGAGTCTAGTTGTAATAGAAACAAACAGCATAGTCATTGAAACTCTGTACAGGGAGATATCTGATTCATAATACACAGAGGTCAGAGCAGTCATACACTGAAATAGGGGAGACTTTAACTAATAAACTGAACTAATTGGCCTGACCAAAAATTCTAGAAACAAAATAGTAAATAGATATATGAGTCTAGTTTCAGGGAAAATTTTCAGAATTGGATTTTGAGTTTCAAAACTCGAGATATGAATTTTTAAGTGACTGTGACGCAGTTAGCCAGCTTGTCTGGAAATTTTAAAAATAAATTGTTTAAGCTGTTTAATTGATGAAATTAAGTTTAGTAACACCTCGTGCTCAACTCCAGTGACGGTCTCGAGTACGGGGCATTACATTTGGTGGTATCAGAGCAGGTTTAGTCAGTTCTTGAACTAACGTGTTGTATGTACAGATTTTGCTATACATGCCATATATATATTGTGATAGTGTGACAACTTCTGACCTTTTAAATGATTTTTTTATAGTAAACGGATCCCGATCCAGCTGTGGCTGATGATGTAGAAAGTAATGCACCTGCTCCAGCTGAAGGGGCGGTGCCAACCGAAAATCCACCTCCTACTATTGGTCAAGGAGGAGGAGAAGGGGCTCGAGAAGCCTTTCTCCAGATGATGAGTGCCTGGTATACTGAGTTCGTTCGTACAAACCCGAATGTACAACCTCCCCCACCTCCTCCGATTCCTCAACCTGTACCCTCGATGCCTCAAGGTGTAGATCTGATAAAATTTCACTGAACTCCAGTTGACAGAATCCGTAAGCAAGGGGCTGAAGAATTCAGGGCAAATGTTGATGATGATGCTGAGAAAGCAGAGTTTTGGCTTGAGAATTCTATTCAGGTATTTGATGAATTGTCTTGTACACCTGAAGAATGCTTGAAATGTGCTCTATCATTGTTGAGGGATTCAGCCTATCATTGGTGGAAGACATTGATTTTAGTGGTGCCGAAAGAGAAAGTGACTTGGGAGTTCTTTCAAGAAAAATTTCAGAAGAAATATATCAGTGAAAGATTTGTTGATCTGAAGCGTAAAGAGTTTCTTGAGTTGAAGCAAGGGAACATGATAGTTACTGAATACGAAAGGGAGTTCGTCAGGTTGTGTAAGTATGCTAAAGAATACATTCCTACAGAGGCTAAAATGTGCAGACGATTTGAAGACGGACTCAATGAAGATATCAAAGTATTTGTTGGGATTCTTAAATTCAATGAAATGGTAGTACTTGTTGATCGAGCTTGCAAGGCTGAAGAACTACTTAAAGAGAAGAAAAAAGTAGAGGCTGAGACTAGAAGTTGGAAGAAAATATCGACGAGTAGTTCATTTTCACAGCAATCTAGAAAATCTAGAAATATGAATCCTCGTTCTCAGGTTTCGGCCGGACAATCATATGGAAATTCTAAGAAGCAAAATGTGGGTCTTAAATCTCAGACTACTTCTGCGGCTAGTATGGGAAATACGAGATTTGTTAAGCCCGAGTGCCAGCGGTGTGGTAGGAATCATTTTGGCCCATGTAGAGCAAATGAATGTTTTCAGTGTGGTTCTCCGGATCATTTTATTAGAGACTGCCCAGAGGGAGTTGAGAAAGAAAAATTTGAGAGTGTAAAAGCTAGTGGTGCAGACTCGAGGGGAAGATATTTGAGAAAAGCTGAAAATGAAGCAAGCAGCAAGAATGTAGTCAGAGATTCAGCAGTTAAACCTGAAGCAAGAGCTCCAGCTAGAACTTATGCCATAAAGGCACGTGAAGATGCTTCATCACCCGACGTAATTACTGGTATATTTTCTTTTTATGATGTTAATGTTAATGCTTTGATTGATCCCGGTTCTACTCATTCATATGTGTGCATGAAACTGGTGTCTAGTATGAATATACCTATTGAGAACATAGAATTTATGATTAGAGTGTCGAATCCATTAGGCAAATGTGTGATAGTTAATAAAGTATGCAAGAAATGTCCTTTAATGATTCGGAGTCATTACTTTCTGGCCGACTTGATGTTGTTGCCGTTTGATGAATTTGATGTTATTTTGGGTATGGATTAGTTAACATTGCATGATGCTATAGTAAATTGCAAAGAAAAGGTTATAGAATTAAAGTGTGAAAGTGGTGAAATTCTACGGGTTGAACCAGGCAAATCAGAGGCACTATCTAGTGTGATTTCTTCGATGTCGGCTCAGAGATATTTGAGGAAGGGTTATGAAGCTTATTTGACGTATGTAATTAATACAAAAGAAATTGAAAAGAAAGTTGAATCAGTGCCGATTGTGTGTGAGTTTGCGGATATATTTCCAGAAGAGTTGCCAGGTTTGCCTCCAGTCAGGGAAGTAGAATTTGGTATTGAGTTGATACCGGGAATAGCTCTGATCTCGATTGCTCCGTATAGAATGGCACCAGCAGAGTTGAAGAAATTAAAGCCGTAATTGCAAGAATTGACTGACAAAGGCTTTGTGAGACCGTGTTTTTCACCTTGGGGTGCTCCCGTGTTATTTGTGAAAAAGAAGGATGGTTCTATGAGATTGTGTATTGACTATCGGCAATTAAACAAGGTGACAATCAAGAACAAGTATCCGTTGCCGAGAATTGATGATTTGTTTGATCAGCTAAAAGGAGCAACATGGTTTTCAAAGATTGACTTGAGATCTGGGTACTACCAGCTACGAGTAAAAGAGTCGGATGTGCCTAAAACTGCTTTTAGAACAAGGTACGGTCATTATGAATTTTTGGTCATGCCATTCGGATTAACAAACACTCCTGCTGTGTTTATGGATTTGATGAATCGTATATTTTGGTCATACTTGGACAAATTTGTTGTGGTGTTTATTGATGATATCTTAATTTATTCAAAAGATGAGACAGAGCATGCTGAGCATTTGAGGATAGTTTTGCAAACTTTGAGAGATAAGTAGTTATATGCCAAGTTTAGTAAAAGTGAATTTTGGCTTCGGGAAGTTGGATTTTTGGGTCACATTGTTTCAGGTGATGGTATATGGGTTGATCCTAGTAAAATTTCGGCCATTGTTGATTGGAAACCACCGAAAAATGTAACTGAGGTTAGAAGTTTCTTGGGGCTAGTTGGGTATTATCGGCGGTTTGTAAATGGATTTTCTATAATTACTGCTCCTATGACTAGATTACTCTGAAAGGATGTTAAGTTTGAGTGGACGGAAGAATGTCAATAGAGTTTTGAAGAATTGAAAAAGTTATTAACCGAAGCACCAGTGTTGGTACAACCCGAATCAGGTAAAGAATTTGTGGTGTATAGTGATGCTTCTCGAAATGGCTTAGGATGTGTACTTATGCAAGAAGGAAAAGTGGTGGCTTATGCTTCAAGGCAGTTAAAATCTCACGAAAGAAATTATCTGACTCATGATTTGGAATTGGCTGCTATAGTATTTGCTTTGATGATTTGGCGACATTATCTGTATGGTGAAAAATGCCGAGCATATACGACCACAAAAGTCTTAAGTACTTGATGTCACAAAAAGACTTGAATTTGAGACAGCGAAGATGGTTGGAGTTATTGAAATATTACTAGTTTGTTATTGATTACCATCTGGGAAAAGCGAATGTGGTTGTCGATGCTTTGAGCAGAAAGTTGCTATTTGCTTTGAGAGCTATGAATACTCAGTTAAAGGTATCAGATGATGGTTCGATTTTAGCAGAGTTAAGAGCAAGACTGATGTTTTTACAAGAGCTTTGTGAAGCTCAGAAAAGCGATGAAGATTTGCAAGCCAAGAGAAAACAGTGTGAAGCTGATACAGGGTCAGATTTCAAAATCGATTTTGATGGTTGCTTGATGTTTAAAAATCGGATTTGTGTACCGAAAAATGATGAGTTGATTCAACAGATTTTGCATGAAGCACATAATGGTTGTTTGGCGGTTCACCGGGGTAGTACGAAAATGTATAGTGATTTGAAGAAAATGTATTGGTGGAACGGAATGAAAAGAGATATCTCCGAGTTTGTATCAAAGTGCTTAGTTTGTCAACAAGTGAAAGCTGAACACCAAGTACCTTCGGGACTACTCCAGCCTATCATGGTTCCTGAATGAAAATGGGATCGGATTACTATGGATTTTGTATCAGGATTGCCATTAACTCCGGGGAAGAAAGATGCCATCTGGATAATAGTTGACAGACTGACTAAATCGGCTCATTTTATTAAAATGTGACGCATTTAATTATTCTCTTAATAAGTGGCCGAATTGTATATCAGTGAGATTGTTAGACTTCACGGAATACCTTTGTTAATCATTTCGGATAGAGATCTGAGATTTAATTCGCGATTTTGGGAAAAACTGCAAGAGGCATTAGGTACAAAGTTAAATTTCAGCACTGCTTTTCATCCACAAAATGATGGACAGTCAGAGAGAGTGATTCAGATTCTTGAAGACATGCTCAAATGTTGTGTATTGGAATTTCAAGGTAGTTGGGAAAGATACTTACCATTGGTAGAATTTGCTTATAATAATGGTTATCAGACGAGTTTGAAGATGGCACCTTATAAAGCATTGTATGGTCGTAAATGTCGGACACCATTGTATTGGACTAAACTCAAGGAAAATCAAATTTATGGAGTTGATCTAATAAAAGAAACTGAAGAAAAAGTGAAAGTGATTCGAGATTGTTTGAAAGCTACTTCGGATAGACAGAAATCTTATGTGGATTTGAAACGAAAGGAAATCGAGTTTCAAGTTGGTGATAAGGTATTTTTAAAAGTGTCTCCATGGAAGAAAGTTCTTAGATTTGGACCAAAGGGCAAGTTGAGTCCGCGTTTTATTGGGCCGTATGAAATAATTGAAAGAGTTGGACAAGTAGCTTATCGGTTAGCATTGCCATCTAAATTACAGAAGATGCATGATGTGTTCCTTGTATCTATGCTATGTCAGTATCGTTCGGATCCTTCACATCTAGTTTCACCGATAGAAATTGAGCTACGACCGGATATGACTTATGAAGAAGAACCGATTAAGATTTTAGCTCGAGAGTTCAAACAGCTAAGAAATAAAAGTGTCGCTCTCGTGAAAGTATTGTGGCAAAAGCACGGGGTAGAAGAGGCTACATGGGAACCTGAGGAAATTATGAGAAATCAATACCCACACCTGTTTACCAGTAAGATTTTCGAGGACAAAAATCCTTAAAGGGGGGGAGAGTTGTAATATCCCGAATTAGGGCCTAATCGGAATAGTAGTTTCATGACACAAATCTGAGATAGAAATAATTATTTTATAATTATTTTGAGGTTTATGATATGATTGCAAGATTATGTGAAAATTTCATGACGAAATTCTATGCATAAAGTGCTTAAGTTGAAATTAGGGACTAAATCGAATAAGTTGCAAAACTTGCATTCTAGAAGTTTTTAGTATGAAATTACTTTGAAATATTAATGAGGAGGTCTTAAATAGAAATTTTACCAATTTCTAAAATTTTGGACAAAAATGGGCTTGTACATGAAAAATTTCAAAGAAAGGTATTAAGGGTATTTTGGTCATTTGTATATTAAATGAAATAAAATGAGAAAAATAACACAAAATAGTCATCTTCTCCATATAGTTGCTGCCGAATTTTTCTCTCTCCATAGCTAGGGTTTCTTCAACTTTTAAGCCTTGATTGTAAGTGATTTCTATGCCCGTTTTTAATATTCTTTACATTTTTGAAATCCCGATAGCTCATTTTAGCTTATGCTAGCAATAATTCAACCTAGGGTTCATATTTGGAAAAATACCCATAGGTCAAATTTGTGTATTTTGGTGTTTTATGATGGAATATGAGGTTTTAAATTATGCTATACAACTTGTGCTACTCGGTTTTAAGTGAAAACGAGAGAAAAAGGGCTTAATCGGCAAAAATACCTAATAGTTATAAGTACATGTTAGAATGAGAATTTGATGTTGCCATAGAAGGGAAAAATGATCAGTATGTCATAAAACATAAGAAAATGGGATGAAGTTTAATTCCCGAGCCTAGGGGCAAAAGTGTAATTTTGCAAAAGTTTAGGGGCAAAATGGTAAATTTTCCAAAGTTCGTATTTGGGGCTGTTTTGATGAATGTATGTATTAAATAAGATTAATTTGACATTATAGATCAAGACAAACGAGATTCAAATCGTGATCGAGGGAAAAACAAAGTTTACGAGGAATAGGCTCCATTACTAATATTTTGTATCGAGGTAAGTTCATGTGTAAATGTAGTAACATAATTGTCATCTTAAGTAATTTAATGTTATTTATTTGATATGATGATTAATATTGTGAAATATTATGCTTTATGGTTATTATTGAATAATATGTAAATTATGATTTGCTTCCGAGTATCGGTTTCGATGTTCCGTGGAAGACGGCAAAGATGTGTAATCGAGGAAAAAGCCTGTTTGAATCTTGGGAGTAGATTAGAATACCAGTGACATGTCACTAGGATGGTTGGGCATCCGAACTCATTTAGTTGAGTCTGAGTTCACTTATGGATGCAAATTTCCGAACTCGTTGAGTTGAGTCCGAGTTCGTGAGATGTAACTAGGCATCTGAGCTCGTTGAGTTGAGTCCGAGTTCACTTATGGATGCGAACATCGGAGCTCGTTAAGTTGAGTCTGAGTTCGCTTATGGGCAGATTACATGGTAGCTTGGCTACATATGTAGCACTTATGTACAAACTTTCCGTGTATTCGAATTATATTCCGATGTGTTCAACAGGTGAATCTTAAGAGAGTAAGGAGAATGCCTAAAACGAAGGTGACATGTTGGTAAGTGTGGTAAATGAGAAAATTTGACAGGTATGTGCTTATATCTTCGGGTTGAGAACTTGGTATGATGAAATCGTAGCATGATATTAAATGCAAATGTAATATGAATGTCTTGGTGTTGTTTATGCAAATGATGTTTTTATGTGGAATTGCATGATTATGTTACTTACTATTTGCATGTGAACTTACTAAGCATTTATGCTTACTCCTTCCTTTTCCTTCATTGTATTTTTGACAAACCGGCTTGAGAATCGGAATAGGTCGAAGACTCGTTCACACTATCCGATGGCCTAAATTGGTAAAATGGCTTGTGTATCTTGAATGTGGCATGTATGGCAAAATACTCACTTTGTGTAAATGATCTTATCATATGATTATGCTTTGGCAAGAAAAGAGTTTGTGAATGATTAGCCATTGGAATGGCCAATCTAAATCATATTTGATACCATGTATGTTTAAAATGCTATTTAGTCCATGAAAATTTATAGTAAAGTAAAATTTGCTATAAAACAGAATATTGCTGCAGCAATGACGTGAATTTGAAAAATCACTAAAAATATTAGAAATGGACTTAAATGATGAATAAGTGATAGAATCGAATCTTAATGAGTATATTTTCATATGGATGGAACAAAACAGGTATATGAATGATATTCTATGATATGTTTAAATTTTTGTGAAACAGGGCCAGAGCAATTTGGAAATCCCTTGTTATGACTTTGTAAATTCACCATAAATTGTATAAAAATAATTAGAAGTCATTCTTTATATTTAAATATTACTTGTAGAGTCTAGTTTTAATAGAAACAAACGGCATAGTAATTAAAACTCTGTACAGGGAGATATCTGATTCGTAATACACAGAGGTCAGAGCAGTTGTACCCTAAAAAATGGGAGAATTTAACTAATAAACTGTACTAATTGGCCCAACTAAAAATTCTAGAAAAAAATTAGTAAATAGATATATGAGTCTAGTTTCAGGAAAAATTTATGGAATTGGATTTCGAGTTTCAGAACTTGAGATATGAATTTTTAAGTGACTGTGACGTAGTTAGGCAGCTTGTCTGGAAATTTTAAAAATAAATTGTTTAAGCTGTTTAATTGATGAAATTAAGTTTTGTAACACCTCGTGCTCGACTCCGGCGACGGTCTCGGGTACGGGGCGTTACACCCCAACTTAAAATGAACAATGTCCTCATTGTTTAAAGTGAATAGATACTATACACCATGTAAGATTTTAGAAAAGAGGAGGTGAGTCAATTTGACTGCTTAAGTACCAAGCTCTTTCTAAATCCAATCCTAGACATGTATATATCTATTGCCACACTTTATATTTTGTGACTTGTTCATATTTACTCATAATTTCCATCTCTTGTTTTATTATGCAAAAATAAAAAAAAATCCTAATTAAACTTAATCCTAAAAATAGTCTAAGAACAAAATAAAGTCAAGTCAAGATCCTTCCCTTTTATTTATTTGCAGATCCTTTCGATCTTTTTGCTCCACCATTATTGCCTTTCCACGAGCTGCTTTGCTCCTTCCTTGATAATGGAATCCATGGTTCAAGTATGAAATCTGGAAACTCAGTCACAAAAATAAACGGGTCATTGTATATTTTCTTAAAAGCACTTCTCATCGAGTCATCCCTTATTTTAGAGTATCTCTAGGAGGCTTATTGCTGCCATTGCATATGTTGCAGTAAGTTCATCAACTTTGATAGCTCATCTCGAAGATCTGGGCTAGGCGATTGAGCTCTAAACATTGAAGTTTCAGCATCAGGTTTAGCTTCTGGCTCCACTGATTTTACCTTATCAGGGACTTCAAATGATTGCATCGTGGGATCTTCTTCTTCATCAAGGACCTCTGGTTCCTCACTTACTTCAACTCGTTGCTGTAGAGCTGAGTCTCCAGCAACTCAGTAAAGGTCCCAATTCATGATTGTGCCTTGGCTATACCCTATCTTCCTTACATTCGCAAGAATTTCAGCTTTCAAACATAAAATTATTATTGTAAAGGGGAAGTAAGCAGGGCCAGAGTGTTTAGTAGCACAATTTCGTATTTCCCTCAAGATGACCTTCCCCACATCAATGGTCTTACCAATTAGAATCGAGTACAATAAGACCATTCGCTCTAATAAGATTGTAGTCTCATGTGAGCTAGGCATAAAGCTGAATCTGATGAAGTAAAACCATACCTTCACGAGTGGCGTCAAATATTCTCTTCGACAAGTGTGAATTCCTTGTTTTGACACAGTCCACGTAGAACCTTGAACTGTCTGTTACTCGAGAATTTCTTGCAAATTCTTAGGCTTAATATTGCTCATCAATGTGGAATATTCATCATTTTTAAAATCAGGTAATTCAAAGAACTCATTAATAGCATTTGAATTTATCGGTACCTTGATTCCGCGAACTGGAACTTCTTCCATCTTGCTTGAAGTTAGATTCGCATAGAACTCACGAACTAGCTCCTCATCCACACTAGGTCTCTTTTCACAAAACAACTCCTAATTGAGGGTTTCAGCAACTTGACGAATACGTGCCCTAAAGTCTCTGTAGTTGCTTTCTTTTAATGTAAAGCCTTTCTCTGGATGCATCTATTGATTTTTGAAGATACTTTCATATCTCACTCTAGCTTCTTCACAGTGGAACTTGTTTTATGTTTCATCAATTTGAGCGGAAGCACGAGTTCTCTTGCGAGGCATATTTAACCTGATCATAAGATGGAAAAATTATTTTCTCAAAAATTTAATAAAACTTATTAATAATTCAATGAATTGAAAAATTAACTAATTGAATAAAATTAAAAATTAAGAGAAAACAAGGTCTTACACCTTTTTGTAAAAAAAATATAAGAACTCAAAAAATAATAATAATAATGAAGGAAAAGGTGGCAATTTAAAAAGAGGGTTGGAGGGTTTGTGGCTTAGGATGGATGAATGAAAAATGCCGCACAAGCAGCTAGGGCATGTGGGCGCGGTGCGTGCGAGAGCAGTGATGCGCAACAGGGCTGGAAGCAAGCAGCTACACGGGCATTCGGCAACAGGTAGCAATTGGGCACGCACAGGATGGTGCAGAAGGCAGGTATAGCGCGTAGGATGAAGGCCTGGCACGAGCTGAGGCTGGTGCAGCAAGCGGGCAATGGAGCTAGACGTGCTTGCGGCCTGCTAGGACGTGCGGCGTGTGCTGCTAACCGAGTGGCTGCTGGGCAAAGGGTTTCGGCACTTTCGTGTTTTAGTGCTTTGAGTTTTGAGTGATAGATGAATGGGAAGATGGGTTGAATTTATAGAGGGAGAAATATGAATTAGAGTAGAATTCTTAAAATAATTAAATTAATAAAAACTCTAAGTTTTAATCCTATACAGAGATAACAACAATTAATAAATAGATATATGAATATTAAATTATTAATTGTTATTTAATTTATTTAAACAAAGATAAAATATGATTAAAACTAATCCTAATTCTGTGCTAAATTGATAAAGATTAATATAAATTATAAAAGATATAATTATATATTAAAGATTATCATCTTATTATTATTAAAAACTTATCAAATAAAATGTGATTAAATTAACACTAATCCTAACATTGATAATAATTAATATATATTATAATGGATATAATTATATATTAAAAATTATTAAATTTTTTTTTACTAAAAACATTTATTCTAGAAGCCTTTTGAAAATATTTATAAAGGAAGGCATCTAGTTTTTATTATTTACGAAAAGAGCAACCAAATTTTTAAAAATGATTCAATTGAGTTGCAATTTAAAACTTGGGTCAAAACTGACCTTTTTATTTGGAAAACTAAAATTTTAATTTTCTATTTAGAGAATAATTTCTCGAAAAATTATGTTAAAATCAATTCCCAGGAAAGATTTGAGGGGTCACAAGCGGTCCCGCTTAAGTTTCAATCTCCTTGACAGAATTTATTTAAATATATTAATCCTGAAAATATACCCTAAATCATTTATTAAAAATAATAAGAAAATTTTAAACATCCAATAAAATGAACGAAATTTCATTCCATTCAATCTTATCTCCCCAATAGTGTTTTAGTGAGCATTAACTTGAAAATTACCTCCCTTACCTTGGAGCACGTTAACTCCGTATGGATAGACGCGATGAATCGTAAATGGATCGGACCAACATGATTTTAGCTTCCCTGGATTAGTCTAGAATTAAATAACAAGACTCGCTGACCTGCTTCAAATTCTCGAACTCGAATGTACTTGTTATGCCATTTCTTAAGTCTCTCCTTGAGTAATTTGGCATTTTCATAGGAGAACATCCAGAGTTCCTCTAGCTCATTGAGTTGGAGCATCCGTTTCTCTTTAGCAAGCTTAGGATCCAAGTTGAGTTGTCGATGAGCCCAGTAAGCCTTGTGCTCTAACTCTAAGGGTAGATGGCATGCTTTCCCAAAGATCAACATGTAGGGTGACATCCCTAAAGGTGTCTTGTATGTTTTTCTATAAGCCCATAAAGCATCATCCAACCTTTTGGACCAATCTCATCGGTTTGGGCAAACTACCTTCTCAAGTATGCCTTTGATCTCCTTATTTGCTAGTTCACCTTGCCCATTCGTCTGCGGATGGTAAGCTGTTGCAACCTTGTGTTTCACACCGTGCTTGTCTAATAACCATTTTAACCACTTGTTCACGAAGTGGGACCCTTCATCACTAATGATAGCTCTTGAGGTTCCAAACTTTGTGAACACGTGTTTCTGCAAGAACTTAATTACAACTCTAGCATCGTTTGTCAGATAAGCTTCAACCTCGACCCACTTGGACACATAGTCTACTGCTACCAATATATACTTGTGACCAAAAGACGGAGGAAAAGGACCAAGAAATTCAATACCCATACATCAAACAATTCTACCTCAATGATGTTTGTTCGAGGCATCTCATTCCTGTTGGTGACATTTCTGACCCTTTGACATCGGTCACTGCTCTTTACGTACGCGTATGCATCCTTAAATAGTGTTGGCCAAAAGAATCTGGCTTGCAATACTTTGGCCGCCGTACAAGTACCTCCGAAGTGTCCCCCACTCGGAGCTGAGTGACAATGGTATAAAATCTTTTGTACTTCATCTTCTGCCACGCATCTCCTTATCATCTAATCTGCACACTTTTTAAGCAAATATGACTCTTCCCAAAAATAGTACTTCACATCGTGAAGAAACTTTCTCCTTTGTTGGTACGTCTTATCAATTGGCATCAAACCACAAGCTAAATAGTTAGCAATATCAGCAAACCAATGGGTACTATAGACATGACTTACCTTCAGTATGTGTTCATCTGGAAACGTTTCCTGAATTGGTATAATAGGAGAATTCCCTTCTTGCGGCTCTAATCTGGACAAGTGATCTGCTACTTGGTTTTCTAATTCCTTTCGATCTTGAATTTCTGGATCGAACTCTTGAAGTAGAAGCACCCCCTGGATTAGTCTCAGCCTAGCATCCTTCTTGGCAAGTATGTACTTAATTGCCGAGTGGTCCGTATAGACAGTCACTTTGGTACCTACAAGATAAGATCGAAACTTGTCAAAAGCAAATACAGTAGCAAGTAACTTTTTTTTCTATTACCGTATAGTTCAGTTCAGCTCCTATAAGAGTCCGACTTGCATAGTAAATGGGATGAAATTTTTTTTTCCTTCGCTGGCACATGACAGCTCCTATCGTGAAGTCGCTTGCGTCACACATCAATTCAAATGGCAAATCCCAGTCTGGTGTGACGATTATAGGTGTCATAACTAATCGACTCTTCAAATCCTTGAAAGCTCTTAAGCATTCATCATCTAACTTGAACGTTGTGTCCTTCTCCAATAATTTGCATAAGGGTTTAGCAATTTTAGAGAAGTCCTTGATAAATCTTCGATAGAAACCGGCAAGGCCAAAAAAACTCCGAACACCCTTTATAGATGTTGGAGGTGGGAGCTTCTCAATAACATCTACCTTTGCTTTGTCTACCTTGATTCCATGTCTCGTTATCCGCTGCCCTAGAACAATTCCTTCTCGTACCATGAAATGGCACTTCTCCCAGTTAAGTACGAGGTTCGTTTCTTCGCATCGTCTTAGTACCCTAGCTAGATTGGCTAAGCAATCATCGTAAGTATCTCCGAATACTGAAAAGTCATCCATAAAAATTCCAAGTACTTCTCAACCATGTCAGTAAAAATGGACATCATACATCTTTTAAATGAAGAAGGTGCATTACATAAACCAAATGGCATGCGTCTAAATGCAAATATACCGTACGGGTAGGTGAACATTGTCTTGTGTTGATCTTTCGGTGCTACTGTAATTTGATTATACCCCTAGTATCCATCGAGAAAACAATAATAGTCTCGCCCCGTAAGTCTATCCAGCATCTGGTCCAAGAACAGCAAAGGAAAGTGATCTTTCCTAGTTGCCTTGTTTAGCTTCCGGTAATCGATGCAAATCCTCCACCTCGTAACTGTTCTAGTTGGTATCAACTCGTTATTCTCGTTTTCTATGACTGTGATACCTCCTTTCTTTGGCATGCACTGGATCGAACTTACCCACGAACTGTCTGAGATGGGATAAATGATACCCGCATCTAACCACTTGATAATATCTTTTTTCACCACATCCTTCATGATGGGGTCAATCTTCGTTGTCCATCAATCGTCCCTTTTTTACCATCTTTCAGGATAATCTTGTGCATTGATACAGATGGACTAATACCGCAAATATTGGCAATGGTCTATCTGATAGCCTTCTTGAATTGTTTCAACACCAAGATGAGTTTCTCTTCTTGCTCAGTAGTTAATTCTGTTGAAACAATCACAGGCAGAGTAAAAGCGTTACCTAAATAAACGTATTTTCAATGTGAAGGTAAAACCTTGAGTTCTAATTTAGGTGGTTCCTCGAGTGACATTTTTGGTTGGGCATACTCTCTCTTCTCCAGCTCCAAAAATTCAAAGTGGGATTGTAGATTAAATCCCCTTTGAGTAGCTTCTAACAAAGCTAAGTATTCATCATCCTCTTCATCATTTGGAGGATCTGATGTCAAAATTTTTTCCAGTGGATCTTCAACAGAGTTGAGTTCCTTTTCCACTATTAGATCCTCTAAGTCGGATACTGCAGAACAATCATCAATTGCATCAGGAAATCGCATAGGCTTAAAATTTTTAAATGTTACCTAATCATCCTGAACACGCATCGTAAGCTTGCCCTTCTACACATCAATAAGGGTCCTTCCAGTTGTTAAGAATGGTCTTCCTAGGATAATTGGTACTTTTTTATCTGCTTCAAAATCTAGAATTACTAAGTCAGCAGGAAAGATGAATTCATCTACACGTACCGATACATCCTCAATTTTTCCTTCTGGATGTGCTAAGGATTGATTTGTTAGTTGAAGTGTAACCGTAGTAGGTCTAACTTCACCTATCCCCAACTTCATAAATATTGACATAGGCATCAAGTTTATACTTTCACCCAAGTCACATAGTGCCTTACCATAATATGTTGCTCCAATGTTGCAAGGTATGGTAAAACATCCAAGATCCTTCAGCTTTGGGGGCAGTTTGTTTTTAAGATATGCACTACATTCCTTCGTCAGAGCTACCGTCTCAAATTATCCAAGTCTTCATTTTTTGGACAAGATATCCTTTATGAATTTGACATAGTTTGGCATCTGCTCAAGTGCTTCAACCAACGGGATGTTGATATGAAATTGTTTGAGTACGTCTAGGAACTTCTTGAATTGAAACTCTTGTTTCTGCTTCTGAAGTCTTTGAAGGTAGGGTGGTGATAGTTTCTTTACTGGTGTAATGCCCTTTACCCGTGTTCAACACCGAAACAGGGTACGAGGTATTACCGGAACATAACACATACCATTAAACAAAATCGAGATAGAAATATGTCATCCAATTAGATAATGCATCGTTATAACATATGTCTTGAACAATATTAACCAACTTCAATGGTTTTGTAGAAAATGATTAGTCAAATACTGTAACCAATATTTTAAACCTAGGCAATTATGACACATAACAAAATAACTAAGCCTATTATACATGCCATAATTCAAAATGTTTAGTTCAAATACCCTAAAGTATTGATAGTGCGGGCAGATCTTCACGATCCTTAAATCCTGAGTAAGCTGGACGACACTATAAGACAAAAGAGAGAAAAGAAAGTAAGCTTATAGCTTAGTAAGTAAGTATATAAATAATAATTAAAGAATCTAATATATATACACAATAACTCAAGTATATCTACTTTAATTTTTCTATTCACTCCACTTTGATTAAGCTGTCTCTCCTGCGTCACGTTCACTAAATAAATCATAACTCAAGTTACAAAACTCAAAACTCAAATCCGTAATTTTTTCCTGAAACTAGGCTTATATTAATTTTTACTAATTTTTTTCTGGAATTTTTGGTCCAGCCAATTAGTACAGTTTATTAGTTAAATTTTCCCCTGTTATACAGCTCGACTGATCTGACCTCTATTCACTACGAATTGATTTTCTCCCAGTACAAAAGTAAAATAGCCAAGAAATTTGTTTCATTTAAAACTAGACTCAACAAGAAATCTATGCATGTAAATTATATTTCTTAATTATTGTTGTAAAATTTTTAATGATTTTTCAAAGTCAGAACAGGGGATCACATAGTCATTCTAAACAAGTCACACACAAATATAAATATCTCAAAATATAGAGTTCCTTTACTTGCTCTGTTTCTCTTACAAAAGAATAGACTCACTAAGTTTTAATTTAATATCTCATTCAGCCTCTAATTAAATTCCTACTATTTTTGGTGATTTTTCAAATTCACGTCACTGCGACTGTCCAAAAATAATATTATTGCAAATTCACTCTTTTACACTTTCTTTGTATTAACCTCATTTTAACGTACATGTCACAATTCATTTTCACCACATTTCATACATCACAAGTATAGGTCCATGATTAAAATGTCACTATAAAATCATCCCGTTGAACACTTTGGATCAATTCTCGATACTTGGTGGTTTCAAAGACACGCCTCCACCCATCATAATTCATATAATTCAGCTCTCTTGTACACATGGTGAACACTTAGTACCACCCATGTGACCTAGCCAATTTATCTCGTAGCTTTCTTGTCTACATGGTGTCCTTCACTTGGAATCACACATGCGACCTAGCTACATTTATCTCTCCCGTAGCTCTCTTGTCTACATGGGATACATCCCGTATCACACATGTGACCTAGCTACTACATAGTATCTCGTAGCTCTCTTGTACACATGATGTACACTCAGCATCATACATGTGACCTAGCTACGTTCCATCTATATTATTAAATCTTTCCGAATGTTCAACCGGGAATTCTCTCTCTATTACTTATTTCCATTCTTTCAATTGTCGATTTATGCTTCAAAATCAGCTAAAATATATATAATATGCTGAAATATAAGAATGTAAATGAAGTTAATGTATTATTTACATACAAACTTACCTCGGTGCAAAATATGGAAATTTTGCAATTTAGTCCAAAATCTTTTTCTTCCCCCGTTCGAGGTCGATTCCACGCCTTTCTTGATCTATAACAACACATTTAGCTCATTTAACACTCATACTATTTATTTCAATCCAAAAATCACATTATGGAAAAATTACATTTTTCCCCCTAACTTTTACAAAATTACGATTTCTCCCCTAGGCTCGGAAATTAAACTTCATCCCTTATTCTTATGTTTTATGACATGCTGATCATTTTTCCCTTCTATGGAAACATCAAATTCTCACTCTAACACATAGTTATGAACAATAGGTATTTTTACCGATTATGCGGTTTTGCTCGTTTTCGCTAAAAATCACTTAGAAAAGATCGTTCTCCTAAATTCAAACATTCATATTCTACCATCAAACCTCAAAATACATGCATATCATTCATGGGTAAATTTTTAAACATAAACCCTAACTCGAAAAAATGGTAGAAATAGGTAGACCGAGCTACGAGGATTTCAAAAATGTAAAGAATATTAAAAACAGGCCTTGAATGCACTTACTATTGAGCTTGAAAGCTTGGGAAAGACCCTAGCTACGGAGAACATGCAAGTTTCGGCCAAGCTTAATGAAGATGAACACATTTTTGTGTTATTTTTCCCATTTTATTTCATTTAATACACAAATGACCAAAATGCCCTTACTACTAAACTTTCTAAAAAATCCATCCATGTCCAAATTTTTGTCCATATAAATTATAATGGTCTAATTTCCATTTAAGGACCTCTACTTAAAACCCCCATTTCAATCAAGTACTTATGAACTAGAACACACACATTTTTCACCTATTTCAATTTAGTCCTAAACATCAAATTAAACACCCAATCGATAAAATTTTATGAAGAAAATTTTCACACAATTATGCAATCATAATATAAACACTAAAACTTAATCAAAATAATTTTTAATTTTTTAACCTCGAATTTGTGGTTTCGAAACCACTATTCCATTTTGGCCCTAAATCGAGTTGTTACAACTGGAACTAGTTGATTCATTTTCTGTGGCAATTCTGCATCTAACAGAGTTGTTAGTTGATTAGAATTAGCTGGTCAGGTTTTGCAGATTTTGGTTCTTGTGAAATTGGAATTTCAACACTCGGTTGAACTTCCTCTTAGTCTTGAGCATCAGCTGGCTCCTTTTCAGCTTCGATAGTGTTGGGCTCTACTATCATTCCGCTCCTCAATGTCAACGCTTTCCAATGCTCCTTCCTCGAATTTCTTGGATTCTCCGTATCACTAGGTAAAGCACCTTGTAGTTGGTTCCTAAGTTCAGTTGCAAGCTGGCCCATTTGGTTTTTCAGATTCTTCAATGTAGTTGCTTGGCTTTGAATTAAGGCATCATTCTTCGCCATGTATGCCTTCAGCAGATTCTCCAAGCTATTGGATGGTTCAGCTTGAGCTGGGTTCTGGACTTGTTTGGAAAAACTAGACGGCTGAGTCGGTCTAGGTTGGGCGTAGTTGTTACTGGTTCCAGCCCCTTGTTTACTCTAGGAAAAATTCGAGTGGTTTCGCCATGATGGGTTATAGAAATTGGATTGCAGTCCTTGCCTTCCTCAACTTTGGTTCTGGTTACCCATGTAATATAAAGATTCGGGGTTCGATGGACATTCTTCGAACAAATATCCTTCCCCACAATAAACACAGGCTATACTCTCAAATTGGTGAGGTGGTTGGGATGCAAAACTGTTAGACCCATTAGTGGTAAGATTCTTAAGCATTGAGAATATTGAAGATACCTGAGATGCGAGTGAAGTGAGAGTATCCACTTCATGTATTCTAATGACTCGTCTTCCTAACACGACTCGATTGGTTGGCCATTGATAATTGTTACTAGTGATCCTCTCGATGATTTCGTAAGTCACATTATAAGACTTAGAAAGGAGAACACCGTTAGTAGAAGCGTCCACTTCCATCCTCGTATGAGCATTGAGACCATTATAAAATGTCTCAAGTTGGATGCAATGTGAGATTCCATGATGAGGGCATTTTTGTAATAATTCTTTGTATCGTTCCCAAGCCTCATACAAGGATTCATCATCCATTTGCTAGAAGACAGTGATCTCGTTCCTCAACTTAGAATTCTTGCTAGGCGGGAAATGCTTCATGAGAAATCTTTCGGCTAACTCTTGCCATGTAGAAATTGAGTTTGGTGGTAATGAATTCAAGAGGCTCAAGCTCTGTCCTTTACTGAGTACGGGAACAACTTCAATCGTAATGCATCTTCGGGTACTCCAGCTAATGTGAAAGAGTCGCTCACCTCCATAAATAGTCTTAGGTGAAGATGAGGATATTCGGTAGGCATTCTACTGAATTGGCCCACTGTCTAAAGCATCTGGAACATGACTAACTTCAGCTCAAGTTGTTGTGCCTCGATTTCAGGTCTCTAATACCTGGATTAAGATCATTAAATACAGGCACTGCATACTGTTTTAAGGCTCTATCCCTATCGTCAGCAATAAGGATAGGATTTTGAGCACGGTTTGCTCCATTTTCTTGATTTATATTCTTGAAATTCATTCCTTCAGTCCTTCTCCGGTTTGCTTGTCTTCTTCACTGACGAAAGGTTCGTTCTATCTCAGGGTCTACAGGGAGTAAGTCAATAATCTGGTCAATACTCATAAACACTTGAAATTATCAAAGAAAAATTAATTAAGTTAAAATTTAAACATAAAAATAAACACAAAAAGTAAAACTAACAAATTCACAAATAATGACTTTTTAAAACAGTCCCCGGCAACAGCGCCAAAAACTTGGAACGATGGAAATGTGCAAGTGTACACAATTGCAACAAGTAATAAAGTGACAAGTAATGTCGAGTTATCGTACCCACAGGGACTGTAAATAAAATTATTTCTGGAATTAATTGTAAAACACTTTGGTGAGGTAAAACTAATTTGGGTTTAAAAGATGGTTAAAAACTTATTTAGAAACTAAGTAAATAATTAAAATAAAACAAAGGAGTTCTAATGCATGATTTCAATAAGATTTAATCAAGGTAACATACTTGTGTTGGATTAATTATATTCATTTTTAACTTAGAATGATTGAACTCATGGTTACACTGCTACGAACAAATTCACGGCAACTCGATAATTGGCTAACTTCTGAACATACTCACATACAAAAATCCATTCATCTCTTAACATATCCCTATGTCAATTCAAACGACTAAACAGATTCTAACAAGCAAACATGTTATTGCACATACATACTCATTAAATTGAACTAATCTCTTGCATATCCCTATGTCAATTCAAACGATTAATTAAATCTAACAAGTATATAAAAGACTATGTGAGGTAACAAGGCATCCCTACATTGAAACAGTTTAAACACAATAATCTTGCAAGTTATGCAAGGCAATAATATCGCCAGATACATTGCTAATTTAACCTTCAGCTACCTTAGAAGAATAAACATGCACAGATTAAGTACTGTTTCTATTAATTATAATTTCAATCCGTTTAAATAATTACTTCATTAGTTACTTAACAATTATATTGCAAAAATAACTTAGGCGTGATTTTACTTAACCAAGCAATTTACCGAGGCCTATAACAGCATAAACATCATTTAACAATTCAAGTAGGCAGAATATAAACAACCTAACACAAACTCCATTTTAAGCTAAATTGATTAAAATAACCATTTCAATAGCATAAATATTCATAAACATGTTCGTCAAAACAACAACAAAAATTAAAAAGTTAGGGAACAAAAAGCAAATCCGATGTTTCTCCGTGGCTTGACCAGTCGCTTCGTTCTTCGTTCTTCATTGCCCTCGGCTATCAAGGTGGCTTATGAACACCTAATTTCTACTCCAAAATGTCTGATGAAAGCCTCTTTCCCAAGAGAAGAAATTGGAACTTTAACAATAAGGGAAATGGGATGGAAAAAATGAGAGAAAAGTGAGAAAGGGAATGAGAGAATGTTGTGGAATGAGGGATGGTTTGAATGATCAGCAAGGGGTGGCTTTTATAACTGATTGTGGCTGCTAAAAATAGAAAATTTCAGCAGCCAAATAGCCCCCCTATGGCCGGCCATCTACTTCGCAAGAGTTGAGACTTTCAACCTTGCTAAAAATGGCTTGGGCAAAATCTACAAAGCCACAATTAAAGGTAGGGGTTTGAATGCAATTTAGAAGTCTTTCGAGGGCCTTTTTGCAAGCATATTTAATCAGATAAAATGCTGATTTGGGTCAGCATATGGACGGTTCTAGGCTGCCCAATTAGTGGCTGGTTCGGTTCACTCAATATGGTTCGACCAGTGCGGTTCAACTAGACCCTTTCTCCATAATTAATTAAAAATAATTTATTTAACCCAAATTAAATACGGAATAAATTAAAATTAATTAAATTATGAATTAATACACATTTCTGGACCGTCTTAGGCTGGAAATTCATGTGCCTCGGTACTTCAAATTGCTTCTCAATTTTGCGCTTTTAGCAGTGTCAGCTGAGCCAATTTTCGCCCTTTGCGCGAATCTGTCGAAAATAGTAAAAATTTATAAAAGTTGAGTATAAAATTAACTAATTTCACCATGTTCATATTTTTGACACAATTTAATTATTTTATAATATTTAATTATTTTTTGACAAGAATTTAACTCGATTTGCATGAATTTAAGTAAAAATGTGTAGGAAAAACAATATAAATTTTTGTGTTTCCAGGACGATATGCATGTGTTTGAAAAGTTTTAATTTGGATGAAATCTTATGGCCTGGTTTTGCATGTTTGTGTATGTTTAAGTCCGGTAATGCCTCGTACCCTGTCCCGGCGTCGGATACGGGTAAGGGGTGTTACATATAGTGTCTTAGGAGTAAGTAGCTTTAAGTTTTACTTTCGACAGAGGTAAACCATGTTAGTACCCAATCAAGCAGTAGATTACCATATTTTTTCCAAGGCATTATTCTTTGGTTATAACTAATTCATTAGTAACTCCTGCCTTTACAATCAATATTCCAATCTTACTAGAATCCTTAGTGCTTTTATTCAATCTGTAGTAATTGCAACCTATGATAGTACATTTTAATACTGTCATTTTTAGTGTATTACATTGTTATTTCTCAAAATATCATTCGATTCATTTAACTTTTCTACTCAATTGAGATAATTTAGAGAAAGAATACTTGATTCAATATCTATAGTTGCACAATTTGCACATCATATTCACACGTGACACCTATAATCACTATATCACACTGATTCTTTCTGTTTCACTCTATTTCTACAAAATCTACCATACGTCTATTGTCATGTAATTTAGGACCAAGGAAAAAAGGGTAAGTACATGATAAACCATAATATATACATATTTTTATCCCATGCTTAGCATATTTTTGGATGATTTATCATAAGATTTAGTGAATTTGATGCTGCTAATCCTTTAAATTCATGTTTTATACTTAGGTGAGCATAGGAAGGTGAAAGGAACAAGAAACGGGACAAAAATGGACAAAATGCGCTTATCTCAGTATTTCACACGGCCTGACACTTTCACACGGGTAAATCACACGTCTGTGTCATGGCCGTGTCGACTAAAAACCAACTCAGAATTACACACAAATTGAGCACCTTCAAACGGGCGTGGCACATGGCCTTGTCCCTATCTAGCCTAAGTCTAATTCTACTCGGAAAAGGCTAGTTTTTAGGTTTTTGAAGCATTCCAAAGTCTATATAAACATTCCAAAAGAGGATCAATGGGAAAATGGAGGAGAAAGCAAAAAATACTCGAAGAAAGCCATCGAAATCAGCTCGGAAGTAGGATCTACTTCAAGACCGAAGATCTCCATTCAATTTCTTGAGAAGTTCTTTGAGTTTCTTTATGTTTTGTTGTTTTCCCTATTTTGAGATGTTTTCTATTATTATGAACTAAACTCCCTAAATACCTAAGGGAGATGAAACCTAAGATGGATCTTATTACTATTTGAATTATATGATAAATACGTGTTCTTATTCTTAATTGTGAGTTTTAATTCTTGCTTTAATATTCCAGGATATTAATTCAGGTTTTGATGTGCTTATTCATTGGAGCAAAAGTCCCTATTTAAGAGTATATCTTCCATAACTAAGTAGAGTTTCATGCAATCCTAGAGATAGGACAACATAAATCTGCCGGATTAGAGTCAAATCTAATAAGGGAATCCATAGATCGAGTTAATGTGACAATAGGGGTTTTAATTAGAAAGAGATTTTAATTAATCAACCTAGAGTTAGTTTTTTTTAGTCTCGAGAGAGATATTAACATAAATCAGGGATTTTTCTGGATTAAGTCAAGTGAATAAATTAGGTATTGTCTAATTTAGAAGTAAGAAGTGAAGTCTAAGTGGATTCTTCCTTAGGTATTGTCTTCTTCATCGGTTTTCCAAAAGTATTTTCAAAATTTTATCTCTATCGTAATTTTAGTCAATTAGATAATTAGTCTTAGTTTAAAACATCTCTTAATTCTTAGGCTAGATAATAAAGAGATAGTAATTACTAGTACTTTTAGTCCTTGTGGATACAATATTTTCGGTCTTACCATAACTATACTACTGTTCGATAGGTGCGCTTGGCTTAGTCGAATTTTTAGTTAGTTTAACGACCATCAAGTTTTTGGCGCCATTGCCGGGGACTAAGATATTAGGAACGCTTGATTTTTATTACTTTAGTCATTTTTACTTTTATTGCAATTTATTTTTTGCGTTTAGTTTATTTTTTCTTTACTAATTTTTCTTTTGTTTGCTTTTGGTAGGTGTCTCTAGTTTATGACTAGAAGAAACCTGTCAGGACCTTTGCTTTTTGACAGTAAGATCGAGAGAATAGCTCACAGAAACTGAAGAGAAATAAGGCGAAGCCTACAGTACATAGAGGAAGAGCAAGAGGACGATATCCATACTACAACTGAGGAGATGACTGATAATCAAAATAATCCGCTACCTCCTGTGGTTGCTGCAAATCCAGTAAATCAGAATCCTGTTCCTCGTACTATGTATGATTATGCTAAGCCTACTTTAATATGAACTGAATTGAGTATTGTTTGACCTACTGTTGTTGCAAATAATTTTGAACTAAAACCTAACACTGTTCAAATGATACAACAGTTTGTTCAGTTTGATGGATTGCAGGACAAGGATCAAAACTCTCATTTAGCAAATTTTCTGAAATTTTACGACACTTTAAAGATCAATGTCATTTCTGACGATGCCATTCGCCTTCGGTTATTTCCCTTTTCATTAAGGAATAAGGCTAAATAGTGGTTGAACTTGTTACCACAACGGTCAATCACTACTTGGGAACAAATGACCGAAAAATTTTTACTTAAATATTTTTCGCCAGCTAAAACGGCTAAATTGAGGAATGATATCTCTTCTTTTGTGCAGATGGATTTAGAAACTCTTTATGATGCATGGGAGAGATACAAGAACTTATTGAGAAGGTGCCCTCACCATGGGTTACCCCTATGGCTACAAGTTCAGACTTTTTACAATAGTGTGAACCCCTCAAAACCTTAAATAACAAAGCACCTAAGGAGGCTTATGAGTTTATTGAAGAGATATCACTGAATAATTATCAGTGGCAAGTTATGAGAACAAAACCAACGAAATCAACTGATATTTTCAACCTAGATGTAGTCACCATGTTATCAAACCAGGTAGAACTCTTAAATAATAAGATTGACGGTTTGTATGGTTCTACTCAGGTACATCCAATGATGAGGTGTGATTCAATTGGAGGAGGAGTGCACAACACAAATTATTCATCCTTCAACCCTGGCACTGAGGAGGAACAAATCCATTATATGGGCAATAATTCTAGATCTGAAAATAATTCGTATAATAACACTTACAATACAGGTTGGAGGAATCATCCCAATTTCTTGTGGGGTGGTCAAGGAAATCAAAGGCCACAACATTCTCTAGGTTTTCAACAACCACCTTACAAACAAGAGAAGAAACCAAACCTTGAAGAGATGTTTACAAAATTCATCTCGGTGTCAGAAACTCATTTTCAGAATACTGAAACAATACTTAAAAATCAGCAAGCTTCGATTCAAAGCCTCGAAACTCAAATAGGACAGCTTGCTAAGTTGATCCCTGAATGACCACAAGGTAGCTTACCAAGTAACACTGAAACTAACCCAAGGGAGCAACTTCATGCCATTACTGTACACAATGATGAAGCGTTAGTTAAAGATGATTCGAAACTGAGGCAAGACAATGTGGTAGATAAAGGAAAGATTGATGTAACCAATGATAAATAGAAACTGGTAAGCAAAGAGTATAAACCTCGTGTGCCATACCCCAAAGCGACAAGGAAAGACCACACGGATGAACAATTCAGTAAATTCCTTAAATTATTAAGAAAATTACATATTAAATTACTGTTTATTGAAGCATTTTCGCAGATGCCCAACTCAGTGAAAATTTTAAAGGAGCTCTTGGCTAATAAACGAAAGTTAGATGATGCGTTGCATGTGGAATTAAACGCAGTTTGCTCAGCCATTCTACATGATAAGGTACCCAACAAGTTGAAAGATCCAGGGAGTTTTACGATTCCTTGCTTAATTGGCAGTTTAAATGTTAACAATGCTTTGGCTGATTTAGGGGCGAGCATTAATGTCATGCCCTATAAAATGTTTAAATAGCTCGGTCTTGAGAAACCCAAACGAACTAGGATGAGCATTCAATTAGCAGATAAAAAAATTAGATTTCCTAGGGGTATTGTTGAAGATGTACTCCTAAAAATTGATAAATTTATATTCCCAATTGATTTTGTTGTTATAGACATGGAAGAGGATAGTGATGTCCCTTTAATTTTAGGACGCCCATTTTTAGCAACTGCTAGAACAATCATTGATGTTGGTACAGGTGAACTCACACTCAGTGTAGGAGAAGATATGATCACGCTCCAAGCTTGTGATTCGGCAATACAGCAAGTCATGGGGATGATTCTATAAAACCTGTTAATGAGACTAATCATGTGGTTCAACCTTCTTTGTAGGAAACACTTCGGAAAAACATAAACGAGCCATGTTCTAGTACCAACAATGGAATCATCCATAACGAACGAACACTACAGATAGATGAACTAGATGAATGGCGAAATTATGTCAAGGAGGAACCGAGGCAACACCATATCAAGCTTAAGGATAGAACCAATCACTTCAAGGTCGATGATTAGGTACTGATGGATAAAACGGACCCTCGAGTTGTCACTTCAAAGTCCAATGTAGACGAAGCAACTCCCTTCACGGTACTGAATATCTTCCCATACGGTACAGTCTAGGTAACACATACTGAATTCAAAACTTTCAAGGTAAATAATACTCGACTCAAACCTTATTTTGATAGAATTGATAGTAGGGATGAGGAGTTTCAACTCTTCAAACCAATGTGACCACAGAAAATTGAGGTAAGTCGAGCTTAGACTTTAAATAAGCACTTTTCGGGAGGCAACCCGAGCACTGACTCTACTAACCAGTTTTTTTTTTACTTCTTTTTGTGTTTAGTGCAGGTTTTTAACCCACAAAGCCTGGACACACAGGCGTGTCCTAGGTTGTGTGGCTTGACAAGGGCGAAATTATGAATAACACGGTCGTACGACACGGCCGTGTAACCCACACAACTAGGCTACATGGGCGTGTCCTAAGCCGTGTGGAAACAGAGCTAAAAATTCCAAATATCGACATACACACGGCCATAAACTCGATCTACACGGCCGTATGACACGGCCGTGTGGACCACACGTGTAACACCCCTCGCCCGTATTTGACACCGGGATAGGGTTCGAGGCGTTACTGGTAATTCACCTTTACAAACTCACTCAGTCGAGTTATTGAATTTCACTCTTGATTTAACACTTTTCAAACGTGTGCACTTTGTCTCTTATATAGGCCTCCGAGGCCTAAAAACACTCCTAGGGGTAGTACGGAACAAAACTGAAATTGTTCAATAGACTTGGGGCACTTTAGAATATTTTCTCTTAGTTGAAGTGTAACACACCTGTGGGGTTTAGAACACGCCCGTGTCCTTTTTCCAGTATGCAACACGGCCAAGCACACGCCCGTGGGCTTACCTCGTGTGCTACACTGACTTCAACCTCACCATTCTATTAAATATACACGGCCAAGGCACACATCCATGTGCTTAGCCCGTGCTCTATGCTGACTTAAAATTTCAGGTGCAGGGGACACACGGTCATAGCACACACCCATGGGAGTAGCCCGTGTGTCACACACGGCCTAGACACGCGCCCGTGTGTCTACCCATGTCGACCTTGTTAGGATATTTTCCAAGCCTTAAGTCACCCTCTACTAGCCAATTACACTTATAGATTACTATAGTGCATATTTGGGCCAAATTATCCATTTGTAAATATGAAATTTTGATTAACCTCATTGCATGTGAACCTCATGTCATTTGTTTCATACAAGCTAAGTTAATTCTTATCTTGCATTTAATGATTTATATGTCTGCTTGACATATTAAGATTGGCTTGTTATTATAACTCATTGCCAATTATAACTAAGCCATCGCAGATAAATATAAACATGCATAGATTTGTAGGGCATAGTCTACTTCAAAATGAGCCAATTTTCATGGCCATATACAAAAAAAAGAAAAAAAGAAAAAAAGATAAACATATTTTTACATGCCTTCATTAGGCAAATCAAATGACATATATAACAAAATACTCAAAAATCCTATACATGCCATTGGACAAAATAGAAATGTCTTTATACCAAAGCTTGTCTAGTTGATAGTGTGTTGACTCTCCAATTGTCTTCCAATCCTTATGAGTCCTTGAGCTCTGAAAAGCAAGGAAAAGAGAGGGGTAAGCATTTACCTGCTTAGTAAGCCCGTATAACTGGAAAGTAAACTTACCGATTATTTAGCATACAACCATATTAGGCAATGAAATCAACAAGCATAGGATAGTTTTCCCTATCACATGCACTCAACCATCGAGTTAGTTACATATCAATGCACCATGTAATTCATCTTAGATAAGATCATCATTTAACATATCATCTATAGATATTCCTTGTGATGGTCCCACTAGATTTCTAAGAAATCTCAATGGATCATCCATTTACCATCAATTCGTACGAATGATCGTTTCAGTATGCACTCCCGCGAACCTCACATCTTACGACGGGATTACTAGTCCAAGCTAAATCCCTCGTAATATAAACTCATAAGGTGGTGTCGGGATTACCAGTCCTAGCTAAATCCCTTATAACGACAAACACCCTTAATGAGCTCAAGTCTGAATTACCAGTCCAGGCTAAATTCAGACCCTAATCGGATTACCCGTGCAGGCTAAATCCACAATGCACACATATTTTTCGGGAGGCTTGATCACTCAAGGAGCACCAGTCCAGGCTAAATCCTTTTCTGCAACACATGCAGGATCTCAAGTCTCATGTAAATCATGGTTTATCCATCGAATTCCCTTTCCAACCTCAACCGAGACATTATCCAACAATTCATTATTAAAGATGCAATTCATGCATTTTCATGCCATCAACAATGCAATTATCATGCATTCACAAAACATACAATTATGCATGTTATAGGCTTACTTCGAGTTATCCAAACTTACCTGGTATTCATTTTGGAGTTGGGTTTCGGTTATTCCGAAACCTTGCGTTTACCTCGATCGACCTCCAAAATTTGTTCCTCGGGGTCTATAACAACAAAATTATATCATTAATTCACTACATTACACTTTTCAAGTTTAATTTCTACCCTGGTCCAAATGACCGTTTTGCCCCAAACCTTTGACATTTTTACTATTAGTCCTTAAGCTCGTATAATGAAACACATGGAATTTCTATCTTACCCAAGCCTGACCGAACATTTTTCTCTCTTATGGCAGCCCACATTTTCCATTATTTTCTCATTTCTACCACACGTTTTAAAACATTTGTAAAGTGGTCCCTATAACGGCTTTTCATGAAAATCACTTAGGAAAAGATGTTTATCACACCTTCAACTTTCATACCCCTCCATAATCCACCAAAATACAAGCAACTCATGCATGGGTAAATTTTTAAACATGAAACCTAGCATGAAATATGGGTAGAAATGGAGAGAGTAAGCTACCGGGATTCCAAAATTACAAAGAACATTAAAAATAGGGTTTGGGAGCACTTACTATTGAGCTTGGAAAGCTTGAAAACCTTAGCTATGGAGAGCATGAAATTTTCGGCAGCTATGGAGAAGAAGATGGCTGATTTTGGCCTATTTTTCTCATTTTATTTCATTAAAAAGCCAATTGACCAAAATACCCTTAAGTCCTTTCTTTAAAATTTCACCCATGCAAGCCCGTTTTTGTCCAAAAACTTAGAAATTGGGCAAATTTCTCCCCAAGACCTTTTAATTTATAATCTAAAGAGATTTCATACGAATTGCTTCTAGAACCCAAGTTTTGCAGTTTATCCAATTTAGTCCCCAATTTCCAATTAGACACCTTACTCAAGGAATTTCTTAATGAAACTTTAACACATGCATAATCTCATATTCTAGGTCTCATAATAATCATAAAATAAATATTTTGATGTCAGATTTGTGGTCACAAAACCACTGTCCCGACTAGGCCCTATTTTGAGATGTTACAACACGTCTTAGATACACGGGCGTGTCCTAGGCCTTGGGAAAACTGGAGCTAAATTTCAAATTTTAAACAAGTTAAAGAGCTGCACGGGCAAAAAACACGACCGTGAATTTGGACACACGAGCATGTGGGATACCACACGGGGTGGAGAAGTGAACACTATAGAACACGACCGTGCGATATGGTAGTGTGAACCACACGGCTTGGACACACGGGCGTATCCAAGGTCGTGTGATGACTGGTTCCCTCAATGAACACGGGCTGGGATTTAATCCACACGGACGTGTGACATGGCCGTGTGGCCCAACATGGACCGTTACACGATCGTGTCACCTATAAAAGCCCCAACCCTAACATTTTATCTTTGACTTCTTCTTCTTAAACCCCCCAAGCCCTAGCCGCCACAACCCTCTCGCCGTCTCCCCCTTGTGCCGACCACCAAACTCATGACCCTCTTCCTAACTCCCTCTTTCCCTTTCCCCTCATCCTCCTTCTTTCCTTTTCTTTCCCCTCTTGCAAGCACACACCAGCCTCCCCTTCACTCGAAATCTCTTCTCCCCTAGCCCTTCAACCCCTCATCCCCACCAACCCCCTCCTTTCCCAACCACTGGTCGCGCACCCTCCCTTCGGTGGTTACCACAATCCCCACCTACGATTTCTCCTTTTTAAGTTTTTCTTTTATTCTTTTGTTTTTATTGTTAATAATCATATTATCATCTATATTTATTTTTAGTTTATTTACTCTATTATTCTATTTCTTTACTTAGTCTTCTTTAATTCTTAGTATTAGCTATTATCTTGCTTTATTAATACTATTGTTAGTTATTTCTTTTTCTGGAGATTTTTCTTTTCTGTTTTCGATGCATATACTAATTATTCTTTAGTTGAATTCATGGTTCATTGTTTCCAATTGTTTCTCCCATTAGGACTAATCGTTTATCTATTTAGGTTGTCTTACTATTAGTTTTATATTTAGTTTAATAGGTTACTTGTTATTCTTATTCGTGATTGTTATGATTTATTTTTGTTTTTTAATTTTTGCTCCAAGCTAGTCTTATTACATGAATTATACATGCTTAGGTATTCCTACGTGCTGATGATTATTTGGACTACTTGGAGTCTATTATCTGAAGATTTAGTTGCCTATTGAAAGATTTTTCTTTTATTAATAAATCCTATTATTTTTAGGAACATTATGACGAACACACGTGGCTAGTCCAAGGCCGTTGTCCCTGCCTCGAAAAAGCAAAAAGGTCTTAGCGCGACCTCCTCAAGCACCTCTGTCGAGGTTCGTCATCCTTACCTTTGATTCTCTACGAACCCACCCGAAGACTTATTCCAGTTCTTGTGCATGCGACCGCTAAGTTTAGGCCGATGTATTGACTGGGCCGCATTGGTGCAGGTCGGATAGTTGATGAGGTCCATGCTTTAATTACTACGGCACCATGGGACCGTTTCTTTGATATTGTCGAGCCCACATATATGGAGCTTACTTTAGAGTTTTGCTCAAAGTTCCACCTTCAGCAAGTGATGTCATCACATGACGAGCACGGCACCATTACATTTCGACTTGGTGGCTTAGTGCGACATATGAGTGTCCCTAAGTTTGACGCAGCTTTGGGCATATACACCGATGAGTTTATAGGTGCCGATAACATTCTTCACCTCTACCGTCACATCCATTAATCACCTTCATGTTGTTGGTCCGGTCTCATAGCTAGTCAGATCTGTTATGACGCGAGTCGCTCGAAGGCGACATATCTTTCTCCGGCTCTACGATACATCCACGCCTTATTAGCTCACACGTTGACTGGCAAGAGAGAGAGAACAAGAGTTGTAAGCACTACTGATACATACTATATTTGGGGCATGGCAATCGGCCACATATTTGACTTAGCATATTTCATTACTCTCGCCTTTCGCCATCAGACAGATCACCATAGGAAGGGCCCTATCTGTCTAGGCCCTTACGTGACTCACCTCGCTCGACACTTCAGCCTATTCAACACTCCAGAGATGTCATCGACACTCACACTAGTAGGCAAGATGTCTCCTCAGGGAATTTCTAGTATGATCCACATGAGGATGATAGAGCGATGCCGTGGATTCGACCCCCCTCAGTATAGACTCGTCCACTCTGATGACCAGGATGAGCCAGAGGACTTCACTGATGATGTTCCTCCTCTTCATGAGGACCCAGGACCCACCTCCACCACCATCACAAAGTCACCGCCCCACTGCTGCCACCTTGACGGATATATCTAAGCGACTCATTCGCTTTGAACAGTAGTGTTTTGAGCGGTTCGACAACATCAATGCCACTCTTCGACATATTTGCCACCACCTTCACATCTCTCCTTCGGCACCGTCGACCCATGAAACATCCGATGATGAGGACCTTTAAGTCCATTTATTTTTATTTTTATTTTTATTTTTATTTTTATTTTTATCTTTTATGTGGTTTTAAAAACTTATCTCTTTTATTTTTGAACTGTATTTATCTTTATGGCTTTTATTGAGTAATCCCTTCATTCTCTTCATAATTGTGTTTATTTTCTTAATAGTAGCTCAGACTCATTGGCAGTATTGGCCTTATCTACAATTCTAGCCTTCACTATTCTAAGGATTTCATCCAAAAATACAGGGCAGTTTTGCTTCTCTCCCTTTCTTTTGCTATTATGCTTATGTTGTTATTATCTATCTTTGTACATTGAGGACAATGTACATCTTAAGTGTGGGGAGGTTATTTATATGATTATTAGAAAATCCTTGAACTTTTATCTCGTTCTCAAATAATTTTCTCATTTTATTATTAAAGTGAATTCTGATTGATTTATAACTTTTATTGATATGTTTTGAATTAAATCATAGGTAATTGTGCATTGATTGCTTAAACTGTAAAGACATTAGAGAATCAAGCATGATAAGTTGACTTTTGAGAATTAAAATTGCTAGGTTGTTTCCCTGAATTGAGGTATTATATTGAAGTTTTGATTTTACAAGATTGACATCAAATACCCAGAATTTTCGTGAGATTTTGAGCCTTTTAGAGCATATACCTTTCTTGCTCACTTATTTTATTGGTTATGAGTGTGTCAACATTGATTTGTTATTCTAGAACTTGCTTCGATTATGCATGTCAAGACCACACCTTTGATTGGATATACTAAGATGATAAAGGCACTTAGGTTCTAACCCACTTACTCCATAAAAAGCCTACCCACATAATTAACCCTTAGTGAACCCATTTGAGCCGTAAACACCATTTCTTGATATTTTCCCATTAAATGTTAACCCACAACTTAACCCTTTTTGATTCGTTAAGATTTTCTCCCTTCCTATTGACTCCCTTTTTATCAAGATTTGATTTGATTTGATTAGTTACCTAAATTTTTTTGAGTTAACCATAACATACAATATGGTTTTTTTGAGTTGGCCATTTCTAGAGGCTTCTATAAGTAAAGAGGTTGATAATTAGTATTGTTAATTAGTTGCACACTGTTACCTTCTCCTTGATTTCTGCCCCATCTCAGGTTTGGGTAATCTCTCAAATTGGGATTTTAAGTGTTTGAATAAAGGTTTCCACCCCTATTCCCGACGTAGTTGACATCCCCAATTGGATTATTAATGTAATGGAAGAGAGGTTTTTCTCCTTTATATATAGATGACACACTAGATTAGGACTCTATCGGTTGAGTCTGTCAATAATTTGTTGATATCTATCATCCTCCAAGACAACTTTTACCATAGATGGTTTCTGGCCATCTGTATAGCCCTCGGTTGGCCACTAGCAGGAATACATCACCATATTTTCTATCAATTCATATGCATCTTTGTATGTTTTGCTCATTAGGGCTCTATCTAGTCCTAAATGTACGTGCACATCCAACCTATTATAGAACATTTCAGTTATAGCCACTCAGGTAATTCATAATGTCGGCATCTCTGTATTAGTGTTTTAAAATGCTCCCAAGCTTCATGAAAGCTTTCTCCTTCTAACTGTTTGAATGTTGTGATCTCTCTCTTCATTTGAATCATATTGCTAATGAGAAAGAACTTTTGTAGAAATTTTCCTACAAGTTTATCCCATGTCATGATGGATCCTGGTGCCTGCAAATCTAACCAAGAAAAGGTGTTATTAGTTAAAGAGAAGGAAACAACCAAAGATAAATAATGTATTTAGTGACCCTATTGTATTTAAATGTATCACAGAGCTGGAAAAACCGCTTTAAATGCTGATTTAGGTCTTCTGTGATTATGCCCTTAAACAACAAATTGTTCTGGATTATCTAGATCATGACCGGTTTTATTTCAAAATTTTTAGCCATGGTGGTTGGCCTTGTGATGCTTGTTTGAACCATCTCTAGATTTGGTAGTGCATAGCCCCTTAGATTTCTTTCATTGTACGCCATTTGTATGTTTTCGGGTAGCTACAGGGGTGATGTGTAACACCCCTAACTCGTATCCATCGCCGGATGAGGGTTATGGGACATTACCGATCATATTACATATCTTACAAATATGCAAAACATATTACAATTTGAAATTTTCAATTACATTAATATTCAATCTAAATCAGAGATTCAATATTATTATCTCATTACTAATAACCTGACATAATTTAAAACATAATCTACGTCTATTAAACAATTTAGCTATATACTGAACATGCATCAAATTAATAACTTGATAAATTGAATGTCAACCCACCTTATATATGTATATATATAATATTTGAAACATTATTTGAAACAATTTTCATAACCTTTCTTTTATTTATTTACGTGACATTAATTTATTAATGTATATATAATTCACAAGTCAAACATTAAGGTTACCTAATACACCCATTTAAGAAATATAAACTCATAAGCAGAGATAACTAGACATAATCGAATGAAACTTTTTAGGCAAATCACAAATTTTGGTTTGATATATAACCATCACTTAAGAGATGCAACATGTCTCATCAAACTCAAACATATTTTACCATATAATCATGAATCAATTTCAGCCACAATAACCACTCAATGCCAAAACATGCATCATTTGTAGTAACCTCAGTCCGTTATTTAATCACAAATAACAATTTCTGTAGAAGCTTCTAATATAACCGATTAAAAACATATTACCTAATTTAATAGTCAATCACGTATGCAATCTTATTATGACACAACATAGCCGAACATACTTCTTACCCATATACATATTATGCGTATTTACCCAAAATTTGAACACCACACTTAACATTTTATTCCACACAAAACAATTGACTAAATATTCATGGGACATTTTTTTATTACTTTTTACCTTTCATAACCGAATTCCATTTCTAAAAGCCATGAACACATCCAAAGATTTCATCACTGAAATTACTAATACTAAGTTCACTAAAAATTACAACCAAAACATATAAGACTAAGACAACATGTTGTTCAAATGCACTTATTCACTAAATAAATTAGTATAAAACACATCCAAAGCAACCAAACATACTTACGACTGATTTCTCCATACCTCAAGCAAAGTCATTAGCCAAATTCAATATTCAAACACATAACTCATACTATATTCATTCATGGCATCTAGCATATTAATCAAAATGGACTTATACCATTATCAAACCAGAACCGAACACAACATAAAAATAAGCCATTTTCGCATGCCCTTAATACAAAACCAAAAGTTCAATATTTCCTAAAACACATTCCAACCTATACATGCCATAATTCAAGTTTAACTTATAAAGGTACCAAAATAGTTGATAGTGTGATGAACTTTGCTGACGGTCCCTGAGCTTGTAGCTTTACTCCAAAATCTATAAAATAGGAACAAATATACACAGTAAGCTATGATAGCTTGGTAAGCTATAAGCAAATAAACATTTCAATAATATAATCAACTCATTTTAACTAGTCGAATTACATTAACACTACTATGCTTGACCTCAAACCTACAATATCCATAATTAATACATTTTTATAGACATTTATCCACCTAAGCCTAATGCACACATGGTCATTTAACACATTATAATCAACTTCCAAACCTAATTGACATAATAAACCATACATCCATTTACTCTTATGTGCAAACTTAAGATTCATCAAATGACATCACATGTATATTTGTTACCTATATAGCCAAATATGCCAACTCGCATATGCACATATTTAAAAAAAAAATCAATGATACACAAATTATTCATTCACAAGCCGAATACATATACCAAATACACATGAATTCTTCATTTGCATTACACATAATTTATAACAAATATCCATAGTACTTTCTTACCTTAGCTCGAGTAGATATCAAGTTAATTCATACCTGGCCATTTAACTCGAATTACACATCCGTACACAATTTACCTTTGCCCGATGAACCATTCAAAATTGGATAAGACACTAAGGTAATCACATAATTCGTACAATGCCAACGTCCCAAACGTGGTCTTACATGTAGCCACACATCGATGCCACTGTCCGAAACAGGGTCTTACTCGTAAACACATATCAAAATCACATATTGAAGCCATGGTCTTACTCGCACACATGTATCGGAATCCTATGTCATGACATATGTATCCTAACTATTCCTATGGTTCATACGGGGCTTTCGAACGTCGTAACTCGGTCGAAACGAATTCGGAAGTGTAGTAGCCAAGTTTGTTCATGTTCGGCCATAGCATATACAACTTCTAACATTTCATAACAGCATATAAATTTAACATTTAATTACCATTAAACACGTCTATTTGCTTATAAACTTACCTCGGACGTTGTAAAACGAGACAGGGCTACTAGTCGACAACTTTCATTTTTCCCCGATCCAAATTTGATTTCTTTGGTTCTTGATCTAAACAAATTCAAATTAAGCTCATTCAAACATATTTTCATTCAATTTAGTCCAAAAACTCATAAATAGGTAAATTACCATTTTACCCCTGACATTTACAAGTTTTACAATTTAGTCCCTATTGCACAAAACACAAAATACACAAAATTCCCTATACTTATGTTGGGCCAAATTTTACCCACTCTTAAACAAGTCCATATATTCAATTTATTTCACATTTTAGTCCCTCAAATTATTATTTTTGTAATTAAGTCCTAATTACCCAAAATCATCAAAAACTCCAATACAAAATATGTTAATCTAAAACATATCTTTCATTTTTTATCATCAAACAACAAAAATCACAAGCTATAAACAATGGCATAACTGAAATATTCATCAAAATAAAAAATTAAAGCTTGGGTCTTGAAGATTACTAAGCAACGATCTCAAAAACGTAGAAATTATCAAAAACTGAGCTAAAACTTACCTTGATTGAGCTTAAGCAAGTGCCGAACCCTAACTTATTCTCTTTTCTTTCTTGTTTATGATATTTGGCAATAAGAAGAAATAATGAATATAGCTTTATTTTATGTTTTATTATAACATATATTAACATGTTATTTATTTTACTTAATTAACCTTTAACATTAAATAAGAAACCATTATATGTTAAGGTCATAATCGTCCACCACATATACTTTTGGTCTAATTGCATCATAAATGCTTCCACTTGCAAAGACATCAATAAATAAGCACTTTCACATTTAACCACTAAATTTTCATTTTACGCGATTAAGTCCTTTTATTTAATCGGACACTCAAACGACAAAATTAAATCACGAAAATTTCACAGATATAAATTCACACAAAATAAACACAAAAAATAATTTTTAAATATTTTTTGACTCAGATTCGTGGTCCCAAAACCACCATTCCGATTAGGGTCTAAATCGGACTGTTAAATGATGGAGGTAAGTCCTGTGGGTTATTATTGTTAATCTCGTCAAATAGTGGGTTATCGCGTGGTAAATTACCTATAGCAGGTGGTTGATTCTACATCTATTGTTGTTGTTATTGTTGTTGCTATCAATGATTTTGGCAAATTAGTCTTCCAGATCAATAGCTGGCTCTATAGGTGTTCCCCTACTACGAGTCATATACTGAAACCAAAAAGAAAATAAAAGATGTTAGTAAAAATAAAGATAAAATTTGTATCTATAATTTATTAATTTCCTAATTATTCTATTAAATGGAAAAATTAAAATCAATTTAGATGCATTGCCTCCCCAGCAACGGTGCCAACAACTTGATTGCCTTCGGATGTACTAAAGTCTAGAGTGTGAATACTGCAACTAAAAGATATGAAATAGAGGTGGTGTCCACAAGTATATTGATCAGGTTGTAATACAGTTTTACAACGGGATAAGTGAGTATTCTGAGGATCGTACCTAAGGAAGGCGAGTACTAAATTAATTATAACCTTAAAGCAAATAGATCTAATTAGTATTTTAAACAAATTATATTACGATAAGACATATTGGGTTTTTATAAATAAGGAAATAAAAATAACAAAACCTTAAATAAAAAGGACTTCAGAAAACTAATTTATAAACTTAATCAATTCTAGGCATGGGTGATTAGCTCGCTTCGGTGGTCATAACTAATTCCTATTTCAGATTTCTACTCAATCAACTAGTCATTACTCTAGCAAGATCTCTTGATCTTCCACTAAACTAATGTGTCAACAAGAACTACTTATATCATGACCTCACAATCCAAATCAGTTTAGGGCTAAGGTGTTTACGGATAGGCTGTACCAATTTTGGGTTAATTCTCACCTAAATAACTTCTTAGGGTCATCAAGCCTAGGGTTTAATTTTTTCTCTCCCAATAGGCGATTCGTTAAGAGAACCCTACATAGTAATCAATTAATCACACCTCCACTCACTAGTCCTCAAAAGAGGATTAGTTCCTCATGGATCTTATGAACACAATAAAATTGAATGTAAGGATAAACATAAATAAAAAATAAAGAGTAGAGTTTAGAGAATCCTATTTGTATTTGATAGATGAAGCGCAAAAAATCCAGTAACATTTTATCATGTTTACAAACCATGTCTCCGAAGAACACAAATAAAAGCCTAAAGGAAAGAAAAATTGAAAACTAAACTTACAAAGAAAACTTAAAGTATGAAAAACTATTTTCCACAAGTGTTTTAAGAGCCTATTTATAGAGTTAGGGTTCTCATCGTCCTCAACCCAATGTCAGTTGATGTTCTCGTGTTTAATTTACATTGTATGGACCAATATGCCCCTGGCTCGTAAGTGTTTCTTGTACAAGCTGATGTCGCGACACCCCAGTCCCTATGTCACGACACCGAAGGTAGTATGCATTGTTCAAGGGTGTATCGTGACATCAAAGGCAGTATAGCAATTTTGGCATTCTTCTCCCTCTGTTGCAACATCAAACTTCTCGTGTTGCGACATAGTGACTAGAATTAAGTTTCTACGCCCTTGAATGGTTTCATGAACACTTACTAAGTACGTTAGCTTGCCTTTAGGCCTTATTCAACCCCTAAGGTTAATAAAAGACTCAAAATACACTTTTTATTGAATTTAAACTAAAATATAAAAACTTAACTAAAACATAATAAAAGTGCTTGTATTCAAGCTCCTCAAGTATGAAAACTAGTTTAATTTGTTACACCGAATTACAGTAGATTAGTAAGATGCATGCATCATCTTAATGCATATCGTACTACTGCAAAAATGTTTTCAAACATTTTCCTAATACAAAGATATTAATATATGAATGTTTTATTTTTAGTTCAAAAATGACACCAACTCCCTTGTTGAACATACTCACTAAAAATAAATTGAACGAAAATAAATATATGGAATGGAAAAGGAACATGATGATTGTCCTAGTTTTGAGAAACTTAAAATAGTTCTTGATCATAAGTGCCCATCGACCTATCAAGTTGAAGGTAGAAAATGTTGGGAGGAGTCTGATGAGATAGCTCGTTATAAGCTAGCAAGCATGACCGACTCCCTATATAAGCAACTAGAGAGTTGTAAGACTGCCAAAGCGGTTCTGGATAAGCTAGAAGACATGTTCAAAGGCCAAGATACCTTGGCTTGATAGTCTACTATAAATGCATGGTTATGCTCAAATAGATTAATATGAGATATCACACTTATTTGTTTATTGTAGTCTACTTAGAATATCAAGAAATACGAGATTGGACTATACAAGTCTGACTAGACCATGACTTATGTCCAATATAGATATAAAGGATAAAATTATATAATATTTGAAAAGTTTTTCACAAAAAGGTTATGTCAAATTATGACTTCTTGTAACTTGGGTAGAAATGATGCATTGTTAGATGCCACTTATTGCTTGTAAAATTAGAGATGTACTAGTATTATTACTAATGTTACAAGAACCTACAGGGCCATACCATATGGTTAAAGTAAACAGACTTCACGCAAATACATTGTGCGTATACCCTCCAACATACATCTTTGGCAAACTATATTGTCTGACGGGTAGTATCTGTAACGCCCGAAAAATCCCGAACTTTCTTTTTTTCGATTGTGATAAAAATTGTGCTTAATATCCCTAGTCAAGTGTTATTTATGTGATAATAGGCCTTGGTTAAGTTTTGAGTTCGAACTTTGGGGTGAAGGAAATTATAGTTTAATAATTAAAAGAACCTTGATGGCAAGGAGGTTGTTTTTTAAATAAATGAAGGAGGAATTGGACACAAGGAGCCTTGTGTTGGAGTGGCAAGTAGCATCACATGTGGGGCTTAGAGGTGGCACCACATGCATGGCAAGGAGGTTTGCGGTTTGAATCCCTCCTTGCTCAAAAGAAGGATTTATTTTTGCTTAATCAATGGCCAGTGGTGGCGTTGGATGTGAACTCTGAAGGGAGTGATCAGAGGAGAATTTTAAGGAAGGGATTAAGGAGTTATCAAGGAGAAAAGTTAGGAGATGAGGGGTGTAGAGAAGTGGAGCTGAATTAGGAATTTGAGGATAAAAATTCGACTATAGTCTATATATAGGTGTCGATTGTGGAGATTCTAAGCTAATGCCGAATTCTTCCTCTCTATGTTACAGAAAACACTTTTTTCTCCAAAGATCTAAAAGCCAAAATCCATTATTCTTCCTCTTTTATTTTGTGCCGAGTTTTCGTTCTTTCTCTACTCAAAATTTTTTTATTTACCTTTGGTTTTAGCCGATTCCTTCTCCTCTTTTTCTTATTTGTGCCGAATAACCCCTTTCATCATACAAATCTCAAAAACTGAATACCTCTTTGGCTGAGGACCCTCTGTGCTGCCACTACTCCCTCTACTTCGGTCGACTCTTGTGTAAGTGCTTGCCCTTTCAGTTGGTTTTCCTAGTACCAATTTCTTCTCTCCCTCACCTTTTCTAAATCAGTTTTGGTAGGGGATTAGTATTGAATCTCGGAGTTCAGATCTCTACCGAATTGCTCCTTAGGCGTTTTGGGGTTTTGGGTAAGTGTTTCTCATTTATTGGTTAAGGTTGGCCGAATGGTCATAGGTGATTTAATAGAGACTTAAGATGATTGTGAGTCACTTGTGTTTGGGTTCTAATGATAAAGATGGGTGCAGATTTAAGTAATACTTGAGATTAGTGATCAAGGAAGGGCTGCTAAGGCTTGTCATTCAAGGTAAGGCAAAGGTAAGATTTTCGGTTTGTAGTGATCGTACTTGATATGTGTGATTAATCGTTGAGTGACATCGTTTGTAGGTTCATGGCTAAGGAGATCGCAGCACGTCTTAGTACCAGGTGTGTACATACACTACACACAGAGAGAAGACTTGTAAATCCTGAAATGCCGGAAAGTCGAAATGCTGAAATGCCAAAAGTTTGGCTACTGTAGACTTGCGAGTGCACGAACACTCTTATAGGGGGAACCGATACTTTATCAGAAGCCCCATGAGAAATCTCATGGTCTTGGGCTGTGTTACGGGCAACCGGGCCAGAATGGGCTAGATGGGCCTGATGGGTTGTGGTCCCATGATAGGCAAAATTGACGATTTGATGCTAAGTGTTGTAATAGTCGTGTTAGTTGCATGGCCTGGAATTATTTTGGGCCTGATGGGCTATATGAATGTGGTTGGGCCTGATGGGCCATATGAATATGATTTGGGCCGATGGGCCATATGAATGAGATTGGGCCTAAAGGAGCCAAGTGAATAAGTGTAGACCTGTTAGTGTTTAGTAAGGGGTTGTGGATCTGGTTTTTGGTAACTACTCAATTAGGCATAAAACTTAAATTATTAATTAATTGTGACCATGGACAAGTCATAAGGTTAAAGTGTGGCAATGGGTATATGCATGTCTAGGATTGGACCTAGGGAGAGCTTGGTACTTAAGCGGTCTTAATGACCCACCTCCTCTTCTTTGGAATCCTACCTGGTGCATAGTATCTATTCACTTTAGCCAACGAGGACTTGTTAACGGGCCAAGGTAAGTAATAAACCCATAATAAAAAGAAATTACCAAAATGCCCCTAAGTTCAAAAAATGACTAAAATACCCCTATGTGTTGAATGTAAGACTTATGAATGTTATTTGTACACCTGCTGCATTCATATGATATTCTGTTAAGTTGCATATGGGTTGGGAATTATGGAACGGAGGAAGTATATGAGGATCGCATGGTTGCTTGACGATCGTGGATCCACCGATGGCTATTAAGCCCAATATTTGATTAGCAGCTTGCTGCAATGAAGGTAGTACCGCAATCGGGCTACCATTGATGTGTATCAGATGGGTGGGTCGATATTTATATCCCCAATTGATGTGTACCGGGGGACGAAGTCAGTGTATAGCGGTTGGATTATTGGGTTGGGTTGCACAGCATTGCATATGTGATATTATGGTGATTGATGATTGCTTATTACTCTTTGAGGGTTATACACACTGAGTTTTTGAATACTCATCCCTTCTTTTATTTTTTTTAGGTGATCCGCAGTTGGTAGTTCGACAGTTGGAGGGACTTTGAGGTTGCCAACTAGCAAGACGACTTGGACTTGTTTTTTTTTTAAGCATATCATTTCTAGTATTTTAAGTTATTTCAGTTGAGATTGTAATAAGGCCTATTCGATGGATATTTGTTGTAAACTAGGATTATTATTATTTTTATGCTTTATACTTGCTAGAAGTAGAACATGGTTTTACTAAACCATAACTGTTTTTAATACTATGTTTTCGCAACTTAATATAAAAATGACAAGTTTTCATAGATCATCTATTTTAACTAAAGCTTCTGCAACTGAAAGTTACATAATATTCTCTTGAAGGGTTCTCAATGAAAATAAGGTTTTCGATAAAACACTTTAATGTGACACGCTGGATCTAGCCATAACGTCCAGGCCAGGTTTGGGGTGTTACATTTAGTGGTATCAGAGTCAAGTTGCAAAACTCAGGCTGTGAAGTGGGCCTTATTATTTGGGTTTGTTTTTTAAAATAAAAATTTTGAATCCCAATGTTTGAGAAAAACATCTTACTGTGTTGCACACCGAGTCTCCGACATCGAACCAAGTAAGTTATTTTATTATTAAGCTTGTTTAATTTGATATACTGTAGATAGTTAGTGGGCTACTTCAGATGATCATACTGAGGCTTTTAGTTTGAGTGAAACTGAAGCCTGTAAGACCTTGAAAGTGTAGAGGATTTATGAAAACAACTTTCTTTTTAATACTTTCATAAGACATCGGCTTAATTATTAGAACTAACTAAAAATTTGTAAAATTTCTAATTCAGATAATACGTGAATCAACGATGAGTGCTAAAAGAGGTGCAAGAGGCCGTGGCTGAGGCCGCGGAAGTGCTAGGGCTAAATCGTTGGCATCTGGCCATATGCCTAATGTTGGAGTAGAAGAGGCTCTGGTCTCACCCGTGGCTGAGACTGGACCATATGGTCAGGCTGCGGGGGAGGATGCATTTTCGCAGGTAATGTTGAGGATTTTGGAAAGGGTCGCAGGGCTCAATAATGGCACGGGAAATCGGGGGTCAATTTTGGAGCGACTTCGATCAAATAGGGCTGAGATCTTTAAGGGCGTGGCTAATGTGGCTCCTAACGTGGCTGAATAGTGGTTGGAGGCCACTGAAAGGGTAATGGAGGACTTGGACTATTCACCTGAACAAAAGTTGAAAGGGGCAGTGTCACTGCTTAGGAAAGAAGCTTACCAGTGGTGGCTGACAGTGAAAGTGGGCACCCAACCTGAGCAGGTCACTTGGGAGTTCTTCAAAACTGCGTTTTAAGGAAAGTATGTGGGTGCTAGTTATGTGGATGCTAGAAGGAAGGAGTTCCTGAACTTGACCCAGGGAAACAAATCTGTGGCGGAGTATGAGGCAGAATTTCTACGCCTTAGTAGGTATGCAAGAGTTATGGTGGCAATTGACTATGAGCGTTGCGTTAGGTTTGAGGATGGTCTTAGGGATAGCCTCAGAGTATTGATCGCTCCAAAAAGGGAGCGAGTTTTCTCAGAGTTGGTAGAGAAAGCAAAGATAGCAGAGGAGGTAAAGTACATTGAGCCCCTAAATCGGGAAAAAGAAATGGGTAAGAATAAAAGGGAGGTTGAGACTTCTAGTGTTGGACAGAGGCCTAGGGCTAGGGCCAGAGTTAATGGGCCAGTTAGAGCAGGGCCCCCTACTGTTAATCCAGGGGTACCACCTTGTGCTAATTGTGGGAAAGGTCATGTAGGCGAGTGTTGGAAGAGGACGGGAGCTTGTCTAGCTTGTGGATCTATGGAGCATAGGATCAAGAGTTGCCTTAGAATGCCAAGTTAGGTGCCAGTCATGGGCCTAGGTGGTGCTCACCCACCAAGAGGTGGTCAGCTGCCGCCAAGGGGCCGTGGACAGGTCAGGGGCGGTAACAGCAATGGACGTGGACATGGAGCACTAGGCGAAAATGCAGGCCATGCTGAGGCAAGGCATCCAGTTTTGGTTTATGCTACTCATCACCGAGAAGACGGGGATGCCCTAGATTTGATAATGGGTATGTTCTTTATACACGAATTACCATACACTGCATTGATTGATATCAGATCGACACATTCTTATGTTGCATGCAATATGACTGAACCTTTGGGTGATATGTTTGAAATTACTGCAAATGAGGTTACTGTGATAAGTCCGTTAGGTCAGTCAGTGGGAGTGAATAAGTTGTCTAGGGAGGTACCCTTAGTTGTCCAAGGGTTTACCTTTTTAGCGGATTTGATGGAACTGTCGTTTAGCGAGTTTGATTTAATATTAGGTATGGATTGGCTGGTGAAACACCGAGCAACCTTGGATTGCACTGCAAAGCGAATGGTGTTAAGAACGGGGGAGGATAAGGAGGTAGTGGTGATTGGTGAATGCCAAAATTATCTGTCGAATGTGATTTCGGCATTAAGGGTTGAGAAGTTGGTACGAAAGGGATGCGAAGGCCATTTGGCTTATATTAGCGATACGGAGGCTAAGAGCCCTCCTGTTAAGGAGTTGAAAACAGTTAGGGAATTTTATGATGTTTTTCCCAAGGAGCTACCAGGGTTGCCGCCCAACAGAGAAGTAGAATTTGGAATCGCGTTGTTACCTGGTACGGCTCCGATGTCTATCGCCCCTTATCAGATGGCACCAAAGGAGTTGGTAGAACTTAAGGCACAAATTCAGGAATTGTTGGATCGAGGATTCATCTGACCAAGTGTGTCTTCGTGGGGAGCACCAGTGTTATTCATGAAGAAGAAAGATGAGATGTTGCGAATATGCAACAACTACTGGCAGTTGAACAAGTTAACTATTAAAAACAAGTACCCTTTACCAAGAATCGATGATCGTTTTGATCAGTTTAGGGGATCTTACATTTTCTCAAAGATTGATCTAGGTTGGGGATATCACCAATTGACGGTTAAGGAGGCAGATGTTTATAAGACAACTTTCAGAACTCGTTATGGGCACTACAAGTTCTTGGTGATGCCATTCGGGCTAACGAACGCACCTACCACTTTCATGGATCTCATGAATCGAGTTTTCCAACCCTACCTGGATCGGTTCGTGGTGGTTTTTATAGATGACATCTTAGTGTACTCAAGAAATAAGGATGAGCATGATGCACACTTAAGGATTGTGTTGCAGGTTTTGAGGGAGAAGTAGCTAAATGCCAAATTCAGTAAGTGCGAATTTTGGCTAAGGGAGGTTACTTTTCTAGGACATGTGGTGTCAGCTGAGGGGATTAAGGTGGATCCCCAGAAGATTGAAGCAGTGTTAGACTTGAAAACACCTAAGTTAGCATAAAAAATCTGAAGTTTTCTGGGCTTGGTAGGGTACTATAGGTGGTTTGTTGAGGGCTTTTCATTAATTGTTGCACCTTTAACTAAGTTGCTGAGGAAGGGGGTACTGTTTGAGTGGACGGACAAACAGTAAGAGAGTTCTAGAAAGCTTAAGAAGATTTTAACTAAGGCCCCGGTGTTGATATAGCCAAAGCCTGGAAAGGAGTTTACGGTTTATAGTGACGCATCGCGTATGGGCTTGGGCTATGTATTGATGCAGGAAGGAAAAGTGGTTGTGTATGCGTCACTTCAACTTAAGACTCACAAGGTAAATTACCCAACCCATGACTTGGAACTAGCTGCGATGGTTTTTGCACTAAAAATATGGAGGCATTACTTATACGGAGAGAAGTGCATAATTTATTCGGATCATAGGAGTTTGAAGTACCTCCTTAACCAAAAGGAGGTAAACCTTAGGCAGCGTAGGTGGGTGGAATTATTGAAGGATTATGACTGTACGATTGACTACCACCCTAGCAAAGCAAATGTGGTAGCCGACGCGCTAAGTCGTAGGGTTAAATCGGACTTGAGGGCCATGCTCGTCCATTTAAGCTTGTTGGATGACGGTAGCTTGTTAGCTGAGCTTCAAGTAAAGACGATATGGGTTGAGCAGATAAAGAGTAAGCAGTTAGTGGATGAGACTTTGGGTGCTCGTTTTAGACAAGTAGAAAATGGGTAGACGTCAAGCTTTGGGCTAAATAGTGAAGGAGTGTTGTGTTTCCGTGGGAGAATATGTATACCAAAGGACGATGATCTAAGGCAGTCTATTCTGTGGGAAGCGCATAGCAGTCTATATGCTATGCATCTTGGCGGAAACAAGATGTATCGGAATTTGCGTGAGCTTTATTGGTGGCCTGTACTTAAGCGCGAGGTTATGGAGGTCGTAAGTAAATGCTTGATTTGTCAAAAGGTGAAGGCAGAACATCAGTTGCCTTCAGGATTGCTTTAGCCAGTAAAGATTCCACTTTGGAAGTGGGAAAGGATTACTACGTACTTTGTTAGTGGGCTACCCTTGACGCCTACTAAGAAATACTCAGTATGGGTTATAGTGGATTGATTAAACAAGTCTACCCATTTTGTACTGGTCCGCACCGATTACTCGTTACAGAAGCTGGCAAGGTTATATGTGGCGGAGATTGTAAGATTACATGGAGTGCCAGTTTCCATAATATCTTATAGGGACCGCGTTTCACTTCGCGATTTTGGAAGAAGCTACACGAGGTGTTGGGTACTAGGTTGAACTTCAATACGGCATTCCACCCGCAAACTGATGGACAGTCAGAAAGGGTGATCCAAGTTTTGAAAGATATGTTGAGAGGATGTGTAATTGAGTTCCGAAGTAGCTGGGAAGACTATTTGCCATTAGCCGAATTTGCGTACAATAATAGTTATCAAGCAAGTATTGGGATGGCTCCGTATGAAGCACTGTATGGGAGAATGTGTCGAACTCCAACATGTTGGATGGAATTGGGCGAACGGAAAGTTTTGGGCCCTGAGTTAGTAGCAAATATTGAGGGTATGGTAAAATTGATTCGGGATCGGTTGAAGGAGGCCTCGGATAGGCAGAAGTCGTATGCTGACCTAAAGCGTCGAGAGATAGAGTGTACAGTGGGGAACTTAGTTTTTCTTAAGGTCTCTCCGTAGAATAAGGTATTAAGATTTGGACAGAAGGGGAAGCTAAGCCCAAGGTTCATTGGGCCATATCAAGTTGTGAGGCAGATTGGGCTCGTCGCTTATCAGCTGGAATTACCTTCTAAACTAAGCCAAATCCACGACGTGTTTCATGTTTCCATGCTAAGATGATATCACTCGTGTAACACCCCTTACCCGTGTTTAACACCGAAACAGGGTACGTGGTATTACCAGAACATAACACATACCATTAAACGAAACTGAGATAGAAATATGTCATTCAATTAGATAATGCATCGTTATAACATATGTCTTGAACAATATTAGCCAACTTCAATGGCTTTGTACAAAATGATTGATCAAATACTGTAACCAATATTTTAAACGTAGGCAATTATGACACGTAACAAAATAGCTAAGCCTATTATACATGCCATAATTCAAAATGTTTAGTTCAAATACCCTAAAGTATTGATAGTGTGGGCAGATCTTCACGATCTTCAACTCCTGAGCAAGCTGGATGACACTATAAGACAAAAGAGAAAAAAGAAAGTAAGCTTATAGCTTAGTAAGTAAGTATATAAATAATAATTAAAGAAACTAATATATATATACAATAACTCAAGTATATCTACTTAAATTTTTCTATTCACACCACTTTGATTAAGCTGTCTCTCCTGCGTCACGTTGACTAAATAAATCATAACTCGAGTTACAAAACTCAAAATTAAAATCCATAATTTTTTCCTGAAACTAGACTCATATTTCTTCTTACTAATTTTTTTCTGGAATTTTTGTTCCAGCCAATTAGTACAGTTTATTAGTTAAAGTTTCCCCTATTACACAAAATTGATGATCGATCCTCTTTTCACTAAGAATTGATTTTCTCCCAGTACAAAAGTAAAATATCCACGAAATTTGTTTCATTTAAAACTAGACTCAACAAGAAATCTATGCATGTAAATTATATTTCTTAATTTTTTTTTACAATTTTTAATAATTTTTCAAACTCAGAACAGGAGATCACATAGTCATTCTGAACAAGTCACACACAAATATAAATACCTCAAAATATAGAGTTCTTTTACTTGCTCTGTTTCTGTTACATGAGAATAGACTCACTAATATTTAATTTAATATCTCATTTAGCCTCTAATTAAATTTCTACTATTTTTGGTGATTTTTCAAATTCACATCACTATGACTGTCCAAAAACAGTATTATTGCAAATTCACTCTTTTCCACTTTCTTTGTATTAACCTCATTTTAACGTACATGTCACAATTCATTTTCACCACATTTCATACATCACAAGTATAGGTCCATGATTAAAAATTCACTATAAAATCATCTCGTTCAACACTTCGGATCAATTCTCGATATGTGGTGGTTTCAGCACACAACTCCACCCATCATCATTCATATAATTCGGCTCTCTTGTACACATGGTAAACACTTAGTACCACCCGTGTGACCTAGACAATTTATCTCGTAGCTCTCTTGTCTACATGGTGTCCTTCACTTGGAATCACCCATGCGACCTAGCTACATTTACCTCTCCCGTAGCTCTCTTGTCTACATGGGATACATCTCGTATCACACATGTGACCTAGCTACTACATAGTATCTCGTAGCTCTCTTGTACACATGATGTGCACTCAGCACCATAATGTGACCTAGCTACGTTCCATCTATATTATTAAATCTTTCCGAATGTTCAACTGGGATTTCTCTCTCTATTACTTATTTCCATTCTTCCAATAGTCTATTTATGCTTCAAAATCAGCTAAAATATATATATATAATAGGCTGAAATATAAAAATGTAAATGAAGTTAAGGTATTATTTACATACAAACTTACCTCGGTGCAAAATATGGAAATTTTGCAATTTAGTCCAAAATCTTTTCCTTCCCCCGTTCGAGGTCGATTCCACGCCTTTCTTGATCTATAACAACACATTTAGCTGATTTAACATTCATACTATTTATTTCAATCCAAAAATCACATTATGGAAAAATTACATTTTTCCCCCTAACTTTTACAAAATTACGATTTTTCCCCTAGGCTCGAAAATTTAATTTCAGCTCTTATTCTTATGTTTTATGACATGCTGATCATTTTTTACTTCTATGGAAACATCAAATTCTCACTCTAACACATAGTTATGAACAATAGGTATTTTTACCGATTATGCCGTTTTGCTCGTTTTTGCTAAAAATCGCTTAGAAAAGATCGTTCTCCTAACTTCAAACATTCATATTCTACCATCAAACATCAAAATACATGCATATCATTCATGGGTAAATTTTCAAACATAAACCCGAACTCGAAATAATGGTAGAAATAGGTAGACCGAGCTATGAGGATTTCAAAAATGTAAAGAACATTAAAAACGGGGCTTGAATGCACTTACTATTGAGCTTGAAAGCTTGGGAAAAACCCTAGCTATGGAGAACATGCAAGTTTCGGCCAAGCTTAATGAAGATGAACACATTTTTGTGTTATTTTTCCCATTTTATTTCATTTAATACACAAATGACCAAAATGCCCTTACTACTAAACTTTCTAAAAATTCCATCCATGTCCAAGTTTTGTCCATATAAGGTATAATGGTCTAATTTCCATTTAAGGACCTCTACTTCAAACCCCCATTTCAATCAAGTACTTATGAACTAGAGCACACATTTTTCACCTATTTCAATTTAGTCCTAAACGTCAAATTAAACACCCAATCGATAAAATTTTGCAACGAAATTTTCACACAATTATGCAATCATAATATAAACACTAAAACTTAATCAAAATATTATTATTATTATTTATTTTATTTTATTTTATTTTATCTTTTTTACCCTCGAATTCGTGGTTTCGAAACCACTATTCCATTTTGGCCCTAAATCGGGCTGTTACAGCTCGGACCCTTCACATGTCCTCTCGGTTGAAGAGATCAAGAATAGGCCAGACCTAACTTTCGAGGAAGAACCCTTACAAATAATTGGACATGATGTTAAGGTGTTGAGAAGGAAGTCCGTCCCATCAGTCAAAGTGCTTTGGTGTAATCACAAAGCTGAGGAGGCTACTTGGGAACTTGAGGAAATGACGCGACATCAATATCCTCAACTGTTTGGATCAGGTAAAATTTCGAGGACGAAATTTCATTTAGGGGGTAGAATTGTAACGCCCATAAAATCTCGAACTTTATTTTTTTCGGTTGTGATAAAAAGTGTGCTTAATATCCCTAGTCAAGTGTTATTTATGTGATAATAGGCCTTGGTTAAGTTTTGAGTTCGAACTTTGGGGTGAAGGAGATTATAGTTTAATAATTAAAATAACCTTGATGGCAAGTAGGTTGGTTTTTAAACAAATGAAGGAGGAATTGGACACAAAGAGCCTTGTGTTGGAGTGGCAAGTAGCGTCATAGGTGGGGCTTAGAGGTGGCGTCACATGCATGGCAAGAAGGTTTGGGGTTCAAATCCCTCCTTTCTCAAAAGAAGGATTTATTTTTGCTTAATGAATGGCCAGTGGTGGCGTTGGATGTGAACTCTGAAGGGAGTGATCAGAGGAGAAATTTAAGGAAGGGATTAAAGAGTTATCAGGGAGAAAAGTTAGGAGATGAGGGATGTAAAGAAGTGGAGCTGAATTGGGAATTTGGGGATAGGAATTTCGACTCTATTCTATATATAGGTACCGATTGTGAGGATTCTAGGATAATGCCGAATTCTTCCTCTTTATGTTACTGAAAACACTTTTCTCTTTAAAGATCTAAATGCTGAAATTCCTTGTTCTTCCTCTTTTATTTTGTGCCAATTTTTCTCTACTCAAATTCTCTTTTGATTTACCTTTGGTTTTAGCCGATTCCTTCTCCTGTTCTTCTTATTTGTGCCAAATAACCTCTCTCATCATACAAATCTCAAAAGTCGAATACCTCTTTGGCTGAGGACCCTCTGTGCCGCCATTACACCTTCTACTTCAACCGATTCTTGTGTAAGTGCTTGCTCTTTCAGTCGATTTTACTAGTACCAGTTTATTCTCTCCCTCACCTTTTCTAAATCGGTTTTGGTAGGGGATTAGTGTCGAATCTCAGAGTTCAGATCTCTACCAAATCGCTCCTTAGGTATTTTGGGGTTTTGGGTAAGTGTTCCTCATTTATTGGTTAAGGTTGGCCGAATGGTCATGGGTGATTTAAGAGTGACTTAAGATGATTGCGAGTCACTTGTGTTTGGGTTCTAATGATACAGATGGGTGCAGATTTAAGGAATATTCGTGATTAGTGATCAAGGAAGGGTTGTTAAGGCTTGTCGTTAAAGGTAAGGCAAAGGTGAGATTTTCGATTTGTAGTGATCGTATTTGATAAGTGAGTGATTAATCATTGAGTGAAATCGTTTATAGGTTCGTGGCCAAGGAGATCGCAGCACGTCTTAGTACTATGTGTGTACATACACTACACACACAGAGTAGACAGGTAAATCCCAAAATGTTGGAAATCTAAAATGCCGAAAAGCTAAAAGTTTGGCTACGGTAGACTTGCGAGTGCGCGAACACTCGTAAAGGGGAACTGATATGTTATTAGAAGCCCCATGATCAATCTCATGGTCTTGGGCCGTGTTGCAGGCAACCGGGCCAGAATGGACTAGATGGGCCTGATGGGTTGTGGTCTCATGATAGACATAATTGACGATTTGATGCTAAGTGTTGTAATAGTCATGTTGGTTGCATGGCCTGGAATTGATTTGGGCCTGATAGGCCATATGAATGTGATTAGGCCTGTGGGCCATATGAATGTGATTGGGGCCGATGGGCCATATGAATGAGATTGGGCCTAAAGGGGCCAAGTGAATAAGTGTGGACCTGTTAGTGTTAGTAAGGGGTTGTGGATCTGGTTTTTGGTAACTACTCAATCAGGCATAAAACTTAAATTATTAATTAATTGTGACCGTGGACAAGTCATAAGGTTAAGGTGTTGCAATGGGTATATCCATGTCTAGGGTTGGATCTAGGGAGAGCATGGTACTTAAGCGGTCTTAATGACCCACCTCCTCTTCTCTGGAATCCTACCTGGTGCATGGTATCTATTCACTTTAGCCAACGAGGACTTGTTAACGGGCCAAGGTAAGTAATAAACCCATAATAAAAAGAAATTATCGAAATGCCCCTAAGGGCAAAAAATGACTAAAATACCCCTATGTGTTGAATGTAAGACTTATGAATGTTATTTGTACACCTGCTGCATTCATATGATATTCTGTTAAGTTGCATATGGGTTGGGAATTATGGAACGGAGGAACTATATGATGATCGCATGGTTGCTTGACGACCGTGGATCCACCGATGGCTATTAAGCCCAATATTTGATTAGCAGTTTGCTGCAATGAAGTACTACCGCAACCAGGCTACTATTGATGTGTATCGGATGGGTGGGTCGATACTTATATCCCCACAAAATGTGTACCGGGGGATGGAGTCAGTGTATAGCGATTGGATTATTGGGGTGGGTTGCACAGCATTGCATGTGTGATATTATGGTGATTGATGATTGCTTATTACTCTTTGAGGGTTGTACACACTGAGTTTTCGAAAACTCACCCCCTCTTTTATTTTTTTCAGGTGATCCTCAGTAGGTGGTTCGACGGTTGGAGGGACTCCGAGGTGGCCAACTAGCAAGACGACTTGGGCTTGTTTTTTTTAAGCATATCATTTCTAGTATTTTAAGTTATTTCAGTTCGGATTGTAATAAGGCCTATTCGATGGATATCTTTTGCAAACTAGGATTATTACTATTTTTATGCTTTATACTTGCTAGAAGTAGAACATGGTTTTCCTAAACCATAACTGTTTTTAATACTACGTTTCCGTAACTTAATTTAAAAATGACAAGTTTTCATAGATCATTTATTTTAACTAAAGCTTCCTCAACTGAAAGTTACATAATATTCTCTTGAAGGATTTTTAATGAAAATAAGGTTTTTGATAAAACACTTCAATGTGACACGCTGGATCTGGCCATAATGTTCGGGCCGAGTTTGGGGTGTTACAGTATCGCCTGACGAATTGTATCATCTAGTGAACTGTATCACTTAACGGATAGTATCGCCTTGCAAATTATATCATCTGGTAGATAGGATCACTTGGCAGATGGAACAACGAAAATGTGCAAGTGTACACAATCGTAACAAGTAATAAAGTGACAAGTAAATGTCGAGTTATCGTACCCACAGGGACTGTGAAAGGAATTATTTATGAATGCTATTTAAAACATTTTGGTGAAAAAAATATTTTGTTTGAAGATGGTGATTAAAAACTAAGATTTTAAACTAAATAAGTAAATCTCAAATGCACGATTTGAAAATACGAGTTTAATCAAGATGACATAATTGTGTTAGATTAATTACATTTCTTATCTTAGAATTATTAAACTCATGTTTATATTGACACGAATAAATTCATGGCAACTCGGTAATTTGCTAACTTATGAACATACTCACCTACCAAAATCCATTCATCTCTTGGACATATCTCTATGTCAATTCAATCAATTAAACAAATCTTAATAGGCAAATATGTTATAGCACATACATACTTATTAACTTGAAATAATCTCTTAAACATATCCCTATGTCAATTCAAAAAATTAACTCAATTTAATAAGCACATAAAATACTATCTGAGGTAACAAAGTATCCTTACCTTGAACCAGTTTAATCACAATAATCTTGCAAGTTATGCAAGGCAATTGTATCGTCAGATACCGTTGCTAATTTAACCCTCAACTAACTTAGATGATTAAACATGCACTGATTAAGTACTGTGCCCATTAATTACAATTTCAATTTGTTTAAATAATTAATTCATTAGTTACCTAACAATTGTAATGCAAGAATAACTTAGTCATGATCAAGCATCTTACCGAGGCCTATAAGAACATAAACACAATTTCAACAATTTAAGAAGACGAAATGCAATCAACCTAACATGAATTAAATTCAAGCTAAATTGATTAAATTAACCATTCTAACAACATAAATATTCATAGATATGTTCATCATAACAACAACAAAAATTAAAGATATAGGGAACAAGAATCAAATACGATGTTTTTTCGTGGCTTGACTAGCTTGCTCCGTTCTTTGTTCTCTGTTGTCCTCGTTGATCAAAGCTACTACGAAAACTTCAATGTTGCTGCAAAATGGCTGATGAACACCCCTTTTCCAAGGGAGGAAATCCACAAGAGAGAAAGAGAATTTAAAATGGAAAAGAAGAGAGAAAATGGAGAGAAGAGAGAAAAGATGTGAATGAATTGAGGTGTGTTGAATGATCAGCCAAAGGGGGGTTGTAACACCCCTTACCCGTGTCCAACGCTGAGATACGATACGAGGCATTACCGGACTTAAACATACATATACATGTAAAACCGAGCCATAAAATTTCAACCAATTCAAAAACATTCAAACACATACATATCATCCCTTATATGGGCCTACGAGGCCCAAAACACACATCGGGGTGGTTCAGGACTAAACCAAGAACTTCTAAAAATTTATAACACTTAGAGAAATTTTCCATATTTAGAGAGTCACACGCCCATATGGATTAGGCTGTGTCGTCACACACACCTGTGTGGCTTGGGACACGTCCGTGTAACAATCTGGCTATGACGTCGGCAACAAAATGGGGTCACACGGCCAAGTCACACACCCGTATGCTAAGGCCGTGTTCCCCACACGGCTGAGACACACGGCCGTGTCTCTGCTTGTGTGGCCAACACTTAGGCTATTTTCCAAGCCTTGGTCAACCATAATCCCTCACACATTTATACAACATCAAGGATATATAACATGGCATCCATTTAACGGTTAAATATCCTCAATTAAGTCACAAACATAACATTTGCATGTCATCATACTTGTGTTTCTCATACTCATTTTATATCAAGTCCAGACATATCAAATCATATTCATTTGGCCTTTTCATCTTCACTACCACTCTTATCGTTATACCATGGTTCTCTTCATGTTGATATTCTCAACTTAGTCATCTAGCATTCATAGTCATGTCTAATTCATATCCTTAATGTCACATCTCACACACTCACATTAACAAGTTTCCATAAGGCATTCCACACTAATTCCATTCTTCATTAATATCATTAACTTACTCTAAATTTACGCTTTTATACTAAGAATATGGTCACATCTATTGATCAAAGTTCATCCATCAAATATGCATACCATATCATGCATTTATCGATACCAAGCCATCACAACATGCACATCATCATGGTATTAGATCAGTCAGGCAAAATCAATTAGGTTTACAACCCAATGATCAAATATGAGTCATATCTCATGGCTCTATACAAATGAATCATTATAAGCCAACTCAATTGGCCAAATCATGAAACACATATCATAAAGTACTAAGTGTCTATACATTCCATTCACTTCAAAACACTTAAGGTTTATTAATACCCCAACTTGATAATTTGATAGTGTGATGCTGCCTCCAACAATTTCCAACCCCGAGCTAACCTAACAACACTAAAGAAATGGAAAAGAGGGGGTAAGCTTTACTTCCATACGAAAATAATAATAAGCAATTTATTAACGTGCTTTTTCCAAATTCTTACAACATATTCTCATGGTAACACATTCAAAGTTGCAGATAATTCCACTATTTTCTCATATTCCAGTCAAGCTGTCTACTCGAGTCGTAGTCACTAAATTATTAATACCTTGAGCTACAGAACTCAAAATTAAGATCTGATAATTTTTCCTGAAACTATACTAATATATCTTCTTACCATAAAATTTTCAGAATTTTTGGTCTAGCCAATAAGTACAGTTTATTCTTTAAATCACCCCTATTTCGCTATCCGACAGTTCAGACCCTTCTTCAATAAAAATGAATTATCTCCTCATACGAGATTCGGATGATGTTCCCATTTATTTCTTTTGAAAATAGGCTCATTAAGTATTTTAATAATATAATTTATAACCCATGAGTATTTTTTTACAATTTTTACTGATTTTCCAAAGTTAAGACAGGGAAGCACAAAATCATTCTGACCCTGTCTCACAAAATCAACGATAACATTATCGTAGGTACTTACTTGTTACATTCTGGTTGTAAGCATCTATATGAAAACTCATTCAATTTATGAGATAATAATATAATTTACAATTCAAGTATGAAATTTCATTATTATTATTATCACACGAACTTACCTCGAATCTGAGCACAGCTAATTATTCCATTTTAGTCAAGAATCTCGTACCTTCCCGATTTAAGTTCGAGTCTTGTTTTCTTTGATTTATAATATCACATTTAGCTTTCTAATTAGTCACATTATCCATTGTGACCCAAAAATCATATTATTGTAAAATTATGTTTTTTCCCTAAACTTTGTCATATTTACACTTTTACCCCTAGGCTCCTAAAATGATTTTTATTCAATTTCTTAGCACTTGAAGCCTAACCAAATTATTTTCATAACTATAGCAGCCCACAATTTCCACTAAATGACACTTTTATGAAATTTTATATTTTTTTTACAAAATGGTCCTTTCAAACATTTTCATCAAAAATCACTTAGTAAAAGTCGTTTATTTAACACCCAACATTCATTTTCTACCATTAGACATGAAAACACATGCATATCACTCATGGATAAATTTTTAAACATGAATCCAACTCAAAATAATGGTAGAAATATGTAAATCGAGTTACGAGGACTTCAAAAATGTAAAGAACATTAAAAATGAGCTAGGATGCACTTACTATGGAGCTTGGAAGCTTGAACCAAACCCTAGCCATGGCTTCCATGGTAGATTCGGCTGGAACAAGTATAAGATGGACAATTTGGCTTATTTTGGCTTTTTAATTCTTTTAATTATTAGATTACCAAAATGCCCCTAACTTAAAAATATTTTATTTCACCTATTTCATGCCCATTTTTGTCCAATAAATTAACCAATGGTCTAATTACCATATAAGGACCTCCAATTTAAAATTTCATAACAATTGGAAGCCTCTAAAATGTAGAACTCAACTTTTGCACTCTTTACGATTTAGTCCTTTTGACTAAATTGAGTGCCCAAAAGTCAAAATTTTTGAAAGAAATTTTCACGAAATCATCTCGTGAATTTGTAGGCCATAAAAATATAATAAAAATAAATTTTATTATGTTGGATTTGTGGTCCCGAAACCACAATTTCGACTAGGCCGAAAATCGAGTTGTTACAACTCTCCCCCCTTTAGGGATTTTCGTCCCCAAAAATCTTACCGGAAATGAGGTTTGTTTTTCGCATAAGCTCCTTTATTCATAACATCATTAGAGAACCTTTACGAATATTGAATTTTTAGTTCCTAACACTTCAATCCTTCGTTCCAAGGTCATGAGCATTTCTTCGTTATACAACACATCAACTGAATCTTGACTTATGTCGGAAAACTCATATACACGATGAATTTGATCCATACCGTCATAACACACATACACATAACATACTTGAATCCTTTCAATTTTGAAGGGTGAAACTAGCCAGTTCATCACGGCCTTATATTCTCTACAATTTCATATGGCCCGATAGTTTACGAATTCGATATCTTAGTTGTCTGTAAATATTAGAGCTTCCTTTAACTTTCCCAAGAAATTACGATATAAACCTCGGATCTCAAATCCAACCAATGAAGACTAGCATTCAAAGAAATCTGACAACTTCAAAGACACATAATTCCATTTACCTGTCAAGTGAGAATTCTTTACATGCCGAAATGATTTGCAATTTCGCTAAACAGAGCGCAACAATTCATATAACATATCTCTTTTTCAGAGATAGGGATAATCCAGAAATGAAATCTATAGTGGCTCTTTCCTATTTCATTCTAGTATCAATATTGCACCCCTTTAGTTCACGAATTACTAACGCATTTCCTAGCTACACAGACTTACAATAAAACTTCAATTTTCAGTCTTGAACCCAGCTAAGACCGAACCGTCAATAGACAAGATCAACCATATAACATCATTCTCAATGAAATCAAGGATTTTCAACCCCCATACTAGTAACTGTATTTTGCTTTTCTCAAAGATCAAATAATAACTAACTCATCGTCTTTCAATGGTTCAAATTATCTATGCTATCTCAAATTTGGATCTTTCCATAACATCAGATACTTTCAGCTATTACGTTGGCCTTGAAACACATCCCAATTTATTCAATATTGTATCTAGAAAAATTGAGAACACTAGGGCCAAGGCAGGCTGTTTCAAATCTAATATTTCGATTAACAATACTTCCAACCATTTTGAACCTTACTAGCATGTAACAGACTATCCAAATTTTCATGAAGGCAATAACTTTATCAATCAGTACGACTTCGACTCATAATAATGTCTTTTAAAACATACATTCTTTATTATGAATACCCATCTTTTACTCATAAAGAAATGAAATTTTGTTTCCAAACATAGGAATAGACTCGGATATAAATATCTCATTTCTTCCAACCAAATAACCCATACAGTTTGAAAAATCGAGTCGATCTTAATTATCAATCAATGATAATTCAAGTATTCCCTTCACACTGATGATAGAACAATTCAAACATACAATCTTTTATAATTCTTTCACAACACAAGTCAAAATACTTTATAAACTGTTTCAACTCAAGAAAAACATAAAGCTTCTTTCTAATCCAATAGAAATCAAGATTACCGGTAAAAATGAAAACTAATATACAATCTAAACTCGAACTGTCGCAATCTATACATTAGCCAATTTCAACCCTTTTTTATAAAGACTAGAAAACCTCATATCAGTATCATTGTGTTCCCATGATCAGACTAGAGATATAGCCATATAGACATATTTAGTTCCGACCTATGGATATCCCATGCAAACAAATCACATTTTATACATTTTAACATTAGGAATAACAAGAAAATTGAGACATTGGCATTCAAGATATGTAGACATACAAAATTTCTAAGAACACACCCAAATGAAATAAAAAAGATCTCTATAATCCTCTCAAAGAAAAGAAATCCAGAAGAAAATACCATTCAGACTCGCTGAAACCAAATGCTACAAGGATAATGCATTTTTCATATATATACTGAATAGAGCAACAATAATTAGAATCAGAATCATAGCATCATATGTATTTTCTCATCGATTTCCAACAGACGGATGGTAAAAGAATACTAGGGAGAATTAAAGCAATGCAAATTATAGACCATTCAAACTAATAATGCTTTCATCTGCTATCATGTTTATAAAACATTCCCCTACAATAAGGATTTGATTAAAAGATAGGTAGCCATAGGAATACCTCTGAGAACAATTGAACACACAAAATACCCCAGAAGAGATGACCATAATCTGCTCAATTGCAACTATCATACTCAGGCACCTTACTATACAAACATTATTCCTTTCACTATTTCTGATCACCTTTATATTTATTCTACCACTGAACTCTTCGGTTTCTCACTGGGGAACTCATTCAGCATAATTCACATGAAATTTCACCATAGGACATCTCATTGGTAAGGGGGTGAGGTCGTAAAGCCTCTAACTCGACTCTCATATATACACATATGTAACTTAGCATTCATCATCATCATAATAATGTCATCACATTTATATTATAAACCTTTATTCATACCTTTATAAGCCTCAATTCATCATTGGAATACTCTATTTAAATACTTTAGCATCACTACCAACATGATCGGGTGTAGCTCAGTTGGAGAATATCTCTGTTTAAGCGAGATAAATCTCATCCGTGTCGGGAGACATCACACTATCACAGATTATATGTGGCATGTATAGTTAGACTATAACAAATGCTAGATTAGTACATGAACTAACTAAACCATAGCTTTGATACCACTAAACGTAGCACCCCTTACCCGTGTCTGACGCGAGGACAGGATACGAGGCATTACTGGACTTAAACATACACAAACATGTAAAATCGGGTCAAAAAATTTCAACCAATTCAAAAACATTCAAACACATGCATATCGTCCCTTATACGGGCCTACGAGGCCCAAAACACACACAGGGGGTGGTTCGGGATTAAACCAAGAACTTTTAAAAATTTACAACACTTAGAGAAATTTTCCATGTTTAGAGATTCACATGCCCGTGTGGATTAGGCCGTGTCGTCACACACGCCCGTGTGGCTTGGGACACGCCCGTGTAACTCTCTGTTTATGACATCAGCAACAAAATGGGGTCACTCGGCCAAGTCACACATCCGTATGCTAAGGCCGTGTTCCCCACACGGTTGAGACACACAGCCGTGTCTCTACCCGTGTGGCCAACACTTAGGCTATTTTCCAAGCCTTAGTCAACCATAATCCCTCACACAATTATACAACATCAAGAATATATAACATGGCATCCATTTAACGGTTAAACATCCTCAATTAGGTCACAAACATAGCATTTGCATGTCATCAAACTTGTGTTTCTCATACTCATTTTATATCAAGTCTAGACATACCAAATCATATTCATTTGGCCATGTCATCTTCACTACCATTTATACCCTTATATCATGGTTGTCTTCATGTTAATATTCTCAACTTAGTCATATAGCATTCATAGTCATATCTAATTCATATCCTTAATGTCACATCACACACACTCACATTAACATGTTTCCATAAGGCATTCCACACTAATTCCATTCTTCATTAACATCATTAACTTACTCTAAATTTACACTTTTATACTAAGAATATGGTCACATCTATTGATCAAAGTTCATCCATCAAATATGCATACCATATCATACATTCATCGATACCAAGCCATCACAACATGCACATCATCATGACATTAGATCAGTCAGGAAAAATCAATTAGGTTTACAACCCAATGATCAAATATGAGTCATATCTCATGGCTATATACAAATAAATCATTATAAGCCAACTCAATTGGCCAAATCATGAAACACATATCATAAAATACTACGTCTCTATACATGCCACTCACTTCAAAACACTTAAGGTTTATTAATACCCCAACTTGATAATTTGATAGTGTGATGCTGCCTCCAACAATTTCCAACCCCGAGCTAACCTGACAACAGTAAATAAATAGAAAGGAGGGGTAAGCTTTATAGCTTAATAAGTCCGTACGAAAATAATAATAAGAAATTTATTAACGTGCTTTTTCCAAATTCTTACAACATATTCTCATGGTAACACAATCGAAGTTGCATATAATTCCACTATTTCCTCATATTCTAGTTAAGCTATCTACTCGAGTCATAGTCACTAAATTATTAATATCTTGAGCTATGGAACTCCAAATTAAGATGCAATAATTTCCCAGAAACTATACTGATTTATCTTCTTACCATAAAATTTTTAGAATGTTTGGTCTAGCCAATAAGTACAGTTTATTATTTAATGTCTCCCCTATTTTGCTGTCTGATAGTTCAGACCCTTCTTCACTAAAAATCAATTATCTCCTCATACGAGATTCGGATGATATTCCCATTTATTTCTTTTGAAAATAGACTCATTAAAGATTTTAAGAATATAAATTATAGCCCATAATTATTGTTTTACAATTTTTAGTGATTTTCAAAAGTTGAGACAGGGGAGCACAAAACCACTCTGACCCTGTCTCACAAAAATTCAAATATCTTATAATATGAAATTCTTTTGCATACATCATTTCCTTTATGTGAAAGTAGACTCAATAATCTATAGTTTCAAATTTTATTCAGTTTCTATTTCCATTTTCACAATTTTTTATGGATTTTCAAATTCGAAGTACTGCTGCTGTCCAAAACTATTTTAGTGCAATTTGATGATAACTATCATAAGTTCATTTTCAACTAATCATGAACACACCATTTCATGGAATCCATGTTAAATTACACAATGTAAGTTAGCATGATATTGCAACAAAATTCATAATCATAATTCATACATCTTAGCTCACTGAGGTCTCGACATTTTATAGTCTCAATAACCATAAGCTTAATGTTCATACCTATACCCTTTCAACACTTTTCACATATTACTCAACTTCTTAACCATAATCTTGAATGGCCCATTGAACCACCCGGAATATTGAAGGACGTTCAGAATCATTATACACCAAATAAAGTACGAAAGCCATGTCCCAGACATGGTCTTACATGGACCCACATATCGACGCCATATCCCAGATATGGTCTTCTAAGAAGTCTCATATCAGTGCCGATGCCATGTCCCAAACATGGTCTTACACTAGTACACATATCATCATCGATGCCATGTCCCAGACATGGTCTTACACTGGCACACATATCAATGTCGATGTCATGTCCTAGACATGGTCTTACACTGGCACACATGTCAACGCCAATGCCATGTCCCAAACATGGTCTTACAATAGCACAAATATCAACGCCAATGTCATGTCCTAGACATGGTCTTACATTGGCACACATATCAATACCGATGCCATGTTCCAGACATGGTCTTACACTGGCTCTCATCTTGGATGCCGATGCCATGTCCCAGACATGGTCTTATAGGGATCTCATTAACCATGATGTCATGATATCTGAATCCTTAGCATTCCTCAAGGTCACCCAGGGCTTCTTCAAATACACATCTCGTCAAAACTTGTCCCTAGGACCGAATCATATATCTCATGATGGTAATTAAGCTCATAATTTCACATAATGTTAATAATCATGACAATCGTTTTTTAGCACAAATTATAGTTCATCACATTGTCATCAGACCTCCTAGACATATTGTAGATCACTTCTTATGCATAGCATAGAATAACCTTTAACTCACCAAATTCAAATCAACTTACCAATTTAGATTCAGTCACAATCAATGATAACATTATCGTAGGAACTTACTTGTCAAATTCTCGTCGTGTGCATCTGTATGACAACTCATTCAATTTATGAGACAATAATATAATTTACAATTCAAGTATGACATTGCATTATTATTATCACACGAACTTACCTCGAATCCGAGCACAGCTAATTATTCCATTTTAGTCCATAATCTCGTACCTTCCCGATTTAAGTTTGAATCTCGTTTTCCTTGATCTATAATAACATATTTAGCTTGCTAATTAGTCACATTATTCATCGTGACCCAAAAATCATATTATGGTAAAATTACGTTTTTGCCCCTAAACTTTGTCATATTTACACTTTTGCCCCTAGGCTCGTAAAATGATTTTTATTCAATTTCTTAGCACTTTAAGCCTAACCGAATCATTTCCATAACTATATCAACCCACAATTTCCACTAAATGACACTTTTATGGCATTTTATATTTTTTTACAAAATGGTCCTTTTAGACATTTTCACCGAAAATCACTTAGTAAAAGTCATTTATTTAACACCAAACATTCATTTTCTACCATTAGAAATCAAAACACATGTATATCACTCATGGGTAAATTTTTAAACATGCATCGTAGCTCAAAATAATGGTAAAAATTGGTAAATCGATTTACGGGGACGTCAAAAATGTAAAGAACATTAAAAACGAGCTAGGATGCACTTACTATGGAGCTTGGAAGCTGGAACCAAACCCTAGCCATGGCTTCCATGGTAGATTTGGCTGGAACAAGAAGAAGATGGAGAATTTGTGTGACAACCCGAATTAGAGCCTAATCAGAATAGTGGTTTCGTGACCACAAATCTGATATAGAAATAATTATTTTATAATTATTTTGATGATTATGATATGATTGCATGATTGTGTGAAAATTTCGTGAAGAAATTCAATGCCTAAAGTGCTTAAATTGAAAGTAGGGACTAAATCGAATAAGTTGCAAAATTTGCATTCTAGAAGTTTTTAGTATGAAATTACATTGAAATATTAATTAGGAGGTCTTAAATAGCAATTTTACCAATTTTAAGTTCATGGAAAAAATTAGGACATGGAAGGAATTTTTGGAAAGTTTAGTAGTAAGGGCATTTTGGTCATTTGTATATTAAATGAAATAAAATGGGAAAAATAACACAAAATTTGTTATCATCTTCATTAGTTGCTGCCAAAAATTGCTCTCCTCCATAGCTAGGGTTTCTTCAACTTTCAAGCTTCATAGTAAGTGATTTCAAGCCCCGTTTTTAATGTTCTTCACATTTTTGAAATCTTCGTAGCTCAGTTTACTTATTTCTACCATTATTTTGAGTTAGGGTTTATGTTTAAAAATTTACCCATGAATGATAGGCATGTATTTTGTTGTTTTATGGTAGAATATGAATGTTTGAAGTTAGGGGAACGATCTTTTCTAAGCAATTTTTAACGAAAACGAGTAAAACGGCATAATCGATAAAAATACCTATTGTTCATACTTATGTGTTAGAGTGAGAATTTGATGTTGCCATAGAAGGGAAAAATGATCAGTAGGTCATTAAACATAAGAATGAGGGCTGAAATTAAATTTCCGAGCCTTGGGGTAAAATTGTAATTTTCTAAAAGTTAGGGGGCAAAAATGTAATTTTTGTATAATGTGATTTTTGGATTAAAATAAATAGTTCGAGTGTTAAATGAGCTAAATATGTTGTTATAGATCAAGAAAGACGTGGAATCGACCTCGAACGGGGGAAGGAGAAAGTTTTGGACTAAATTGCAAAATTCCCATATTTTGCACCGAGGTAAGTTTGTATGTAAATAATACATTAATTTCATTTACATTCTTATATTTCAGCCTATTATATATATATATATATATATATATATATATTAGCTGATATTGAATTATAAATCAACTATTGGAAGAATGGAAATAAGTAATAGAAAGAGAGATCCCGGTTGAACATTCGGAAAGATCGAATAAAATAGAGGGAGTGTAGCTAGGTCACATGTATGGTGTCGAGTGCACATAATGTGTACAAGAAAGCTATGAGATACTATGTAGTAGCTAGGTCACATGTGTGATACGGGATGTATCCCATGCAGACAAGAGAGCTACGTGAGAGATAAATGTAGCTAGGTCGCATGCATGATTCCAAGTGAAGGACGCCATGTAGACAAGAGAGCTACGGGACAAATCGGCTAGGTCACATGAGTGGTACTAAGTGTTCACCATGTGTACAAGAGAGCTGAACTAAATGAAATATGATGGTGGAGCTGTGTGCTGAAACCATCAAGTATTGAGGATTAATCCGAATTGTTCAACGGGATGGTTTTGTGATGACATTGTAGTCATGGACCTACACTTGTGATATATGAAATGTGGTGAAAATGATTTGTGATATATATATATATATATATATATATGTGTGTGTGTGTGTGTGTAAGTTAAAATGAGATTAGTATAAAGAATGTGTGAAAGAGTGAAATTAGTATTAAAACTATTTTGGACAGTAACAGTGATGTGATTTTGAAAACTCACCAAAAATAGAAGGAATTTAATTAGAGATTTAATGAGATATTAAATTAAAGCTTAATGAGTCTATTTTCATACAAAAGAAACATAGAAAGAAAAGTAATTCTATATTTTGAGATATTTACAATTGTGTGTGACTTGCTCAGGATGACTATGTGATCCCCTATTCCAACTTTGAAGAAATATTAAAAATTTTACAAAACAATTTAAGAAATATAGTTTAGATGACTAAATTCCTTATTTAGTCTAGTTTTAAATGAAACAGGTTTCATGGTTATTTGAATTGTGTACTTAGAGAAATTCAATTCGTAGTGAACAGAGGTCAGATCAGTTGAGCTGTGTAACAGGGGAAATTTTAACTAATAAATTGTACTAATTGGCTGAAACAAAAATTCTAAAAAAAAATTAGTGAGAATTTTGATGATTCTAGATTCAGGGAAATTTTACGGATTTGAATTTCGAGTTTCGTAACTCGAGTTATGATTTATTTAGTGATCATGATGCAGGAGGGACAACTTGATCAAATTGGAGTAAACAATAAAATTTAAAAATATGATATAATTGAGTTATGTTGTAAACATGTTAGATTCCTTATTTGTTATTTATATACTTACTTACTAAGCTATATGCTTATCTTCTTTTCTTTTTCTTGTCTTATATTCATTACTAAGCCAGATCGGGAATTGAAGATCGTCGGAGACCCATATACACTATCAATACTTTTTGGTACTTTGTAAACACTATTTTGAAATATGGCATGTATAGCAGACTTAGTTATTTTGTTAGGTGTCATAAATGTCTAGGTTTAAATTACTACTTATAGTATCAAACTAATCATTTTGTATGAAGCCTTTGAAATTAGTTTGTATTGTTAATAGCATATGTTATAATGATCAAATTGCACGCTATATTTTTGTTGGGTTTTATTTAATAGTATTTACTATAATTTGTTAATACCTCGTACCCTGTTTCGGCGACGGATACGGGTAAGGGGTGTTACAATTTGGCTTATTTTGGCTTTTTAATTCTTTTAATTATTAGATTACCAAAATACCCCTAACTTAAAAATATTTTGTTTCACCTATTTCATGCCCATTTTTGTCCAAAAAATAAACCAATGGTCTAATTATCATATAAGGACCTCCTATTAAAAATTTCATAACAATTGGACCCCTCTAACATGTAGAACTCAACTTTTGAACTTTTTACGATTTAGTTCTTTTGACTAAATTGAGTGCCCAAACGTCAAAATTTTCAAAAGAAATTTTCACGAAATCATCCCATGAATTTGTAGATTAAAAATAAATTTTCTTACATCGAATTTGTGGTCCCGAAACCTCTATTCCGACTAGGCCCAAAATCAGGCTGTTACAGTGGTTTTTATAGCTGAAGATGGTTGCTAAAGTTAGCTAAAAATTACACGGCTTGGGGCATATCTACAAAGCCACCAATTGTAACGCCCCAAATTTTAAGTGATTAAATTTGTATGTTATGTTACTTATTGGCTTGCTTGTTTTATTGGTCAAGTGTCCTGAGAAGTGTAGGAAGTCCTGGGTTCAAACCTGGGCTTTGGTAAAATTTTTGTTTTAGTTGAGTAAAACCCTTACTGCTAATATGGTGGGTTCTTAAATAATTGCGGGGAAATCAAGTCACAAAAAGCCTACTAGTTTAGAGGATAGTGGCGTGTTACTGTTGCTAGGAGATTGGGGCTCGAGTCTTGCTGCGTGCAAGGGTGTTTTATACTGCAAATTGATAAGTGGATGGTTGTATGGAAATAGGACTCTATTGCTTGGACGGTTAGGGTGTTTGAGTGGTAAAGGGATCATGTAGAAGAATGTTAGGAGGATAAGGGGGGATTTGGATAGTGATCGGTTTGAGGATGTTGTGGAGAGCTTTTAGGAGGAAATCAAGGAAATATGTTGGTGAGAGAGTGGTGGTGCCATATGGGGACTCTAGGGATTTGGCTTGTTGTGGTTTCCCATTAGGCAAATTCGGTCATAGACTCTTAGTGCCGAAATTGTATAGTTTTGCTCTCCTTTCTGCTTCTTTTCTTTCGTTGGGTTGAGGTTTTTTTTGGTAGCCGAATTTTGAGAGTTACCATTCAGGAATTTTCCTATTTGTGCATTCTTTCAGATTTGTTTTTCCTTGAGACTATTTCTCCTCTGTTACCGAATCTCTTCCCTTTTTCCCTATTCTTAGGCCGACTACATCATTTCTTCTCTCCATCTCTTGTGTTTCAGTTTTGGAGTGATGCCCTTTTGGTTCTCTTCTCCTTCCTTGTGATTAGCCGAATACTCCATTTTCTTTACTCAATTGTTTGTGTTTTGTTTTGGGGTTGTAAGAGTTCTTTGGCGATCCGTAAGTGCCCATGTTTCCCTTTCTACTTCTCATGACCATTGTCATCTTTTCTCTTTAACATCTCTTTCTCTCTGCCGTTTTCTAATAGGGAAGCGATTGTTACACTTCGTCTTTAGCATTCTCTGTATTTCTGTATTGTGTGGGTGTGGCCAATTGTTCTCTCTCTTGTATTTGGACGTTGCGCTTTGGGTAAGTGGCTTTTCGTCTAGTATAGATTGTACAATTGATTGATAGGTGATAAGTGTTGTGTGGAATGCAGATAACCCTAAGGCCTATTGACTGGTCCTTTTCAAGCGGATTCAACAAGTAAGCCATATCCGGCTGATCTAGTCAAGTGAGGGATAAGTTTTGGGCAAGTTACTTTGGTGGGGATTTTGATAAGTCAATTACGATGTGATTAACTGAACCTTGGGAATGAATGTAAGTTGGAGTACTCGTGGACCTTTCGTACGTTTTCGAGAATAGGTGTGTAATCACACTGCAATAACTGTTAATCGGCAAAAGTCGAAAAATATGACTATCAATGATACACGAGCGTGCACTCACTCGTGTGACGATCTGAATGCATAAATCATGGGCATATGATCGTAGAGGCCACCGTGAGCGATTTCATGGGCTTAGGCCGTTTTGGGCCATGTTGGACCAAAATGGGCCGTGTGGGCCCCACGGGCTCATGGGCCCCACACGAGTAAACTACATAGACGTGAGGAGATTATTGGGCCAAGCTGTGTATCTCGCATGGCCAACGACATTTTCAGGCTTATTGGGCCACATGGGGGCATGTGGGCCCACATGGGTTGTGTCATGGGTTTGGGCCCATTTTCCTTGATTGACTGTTATGGTTGCGCGAGTCACCCGAGATGACTGTAGACCTACTATTGTGTCGATAAATACACTTAGACCCCTATTGAGGAAATGACTATTATACCCCTACGAGATAAAATGATTATTATACACCTACGAGGCAAAATGACTGATATACCCCTATGATATGTATGACTGTATTCGAGCATGACATTCTTGCATTCACGTATGATATTATGACATGACATATTGCGTGAGGGTTGGTTTGATATATTTGGAGGAAGTGTACTGTACTGGCAACTCTACTGCAATATACTGATTATGTGCCGTATTCGGTTCTACTTGGAGTGTAGGGATGGGTGGGTTGATTTTATCCCCACATGGAGTGTAGGGCTGGACGGAGTGGAGTGTAGAGGATGGATGGGTAGGATATCTGATTTCATTACTGTTATTGTCACTGTATTGGGCTAAGGCCCGCACTAATACTGATACTATGATGGGCTATGACCCTAACTTATACTGGACTATTACTGAAACGGGCTTAGGCCCAGACTGTATTTGCCTATTGTATGAATGATTGCTTGTTTAATAAGGGATTATACACTAAATTTCGATAAACTCAACTTTCTTCCTTTCTGTGCAGGTAATCCATAGGTAAGTCGGTGCTGCGAGGGACTTGATAGAGGCCACACAACTACTTTTGTTACTGCTTTAAATTTTTAATCTCTAAGCTAGTTTATTTGCAGGAAATTTGCTATGTAATAAGGCATTTTTAAATTTTTACTTTAATTTTGGGTTTTACTTACTTTTATTTATATCTACTATTAATAGGACGTGAATTTTCAAAGAGATAAATGTTTTCAAAACACTACATTATTGTAACATCTTTCAAAAGCTTTCATAACAAACATTGACTTAAAAATGTAAACAACATCCCAAAACGATTAAACTTTTGCTAACTTGAGTTTTTATCAACGAACGAGGTTTTAATAAGGTATGAACTTTTTAAATAAAACGATGCTTTTCAAAACACACCTCAATATGACATCGTAGATTCGGCCATAACGTCTAGGTTGGGTTTAGGGTCTTACATTTAGTGGTATCAGAGCCAGGTTTCAAAACTCGGCTGTGATTTGGGTTTTCTAAAAACACAAATTTCCAAAAGAACTGTTTTAAATAGTTGAAAAGTATTTTTGAAGCGTTATTCTTGAATGTGTGGTCTACCGAGTCTCCTGTACCGATTCTATAAGTCCTCTCAAACTACTGCTTGTTTAATAATAAGACTATTGTAGGCAATAGACTATACTAAAATACTTGGCTTAGAGTAAACTGAAACTGTAGTGAAACTGCGATCTGCGAAAACAAAATTCTGGATTATTGATAATATTTCCCAGAAAATATCCTATAATAAACACTAGAACTGTAAACTGATACATAAAATTTCTAAAATAGATAATACGCAAATCGATAGTGAGCACTAGAGCTACTCGTGGAAGGGGTACAAGAGGTTACGGTGGAGGCCGTAGAGGTGCTCGGACTGGGTCTTTAGCATCAGGTCATATGCCTAACGATGAAGCTAGGGAGGCACCGACTTCAACTATGACTGAGAGTGGGTTACACGATCGTCCAGTTGGGGACGACGCACTGTCCCAATCTATGTTGTGAATTTTGAAAAGGGTCACTCGGCCTAATCCTGGTACTGTGGGCCATGGGTCGGTGATCAAACGACTCAGGTCTAATGCGACTGAGATCTTTAGGGGTATCGCTGGAGTTGCCCCTAATGTGGCTGAATATTAGATTGAGGCCACAGAGAGGATTATGGATGACCTCGACTACACCCTAGAGTAGAAGGTAAAAGGTGTAGTGTCATTGCTACGAGGTGAAGCTTACCAGTGGTGGCTTACAGTGAAAGAGGGTACTCAGCCCGACTGGTTGACCTGGGAATTTTTCAGAATTGCATTCCAAGGGAAGTATGTGGGCGCTAGTTATGTGGATGCCCGGAGGAGACAATTTCTGAATTTGACTCAAGGGAATAAACTAGTAGCTGAATATGAGTCTGAGTTTTTAAGACTTAGCCGCTATGTGCGTGGGATGGTGGCAACTGAATATGAACGCTGTGTTCATTTTGAGGACGACCCCAGGGATGATTTACGGGTTTTGATAGCTCCACAGAGGGAGCGAGATTTTGTTGTGTTAGTGGAAAATGTGAAGATCACCAAGGATGTGAAGTGCGCTGAGCGCCAGAATCGTGAGTTGGACAGGGGAAGGAACAAGAGGGTTAGGGAGCCCTCAAGTTCAGTTATGAGGCCTAAAAAAAAGGCCAGAGTTACTGGGCCAGTCAGAGATGGGCCTCTTGTTTCTTTTCGGTCGTAGCCTTGTGTTGACTATGGGAGACTCCATCAAGGCGAGTGCTGGATACAGATAGGGGCATGTTTGAGGTGCAAATCTTTGGAGCATCGCATCAGAGATTTCCCACGGAGGCCCTATCAGATGCAAGCTATTGGTATGGGTACTGTTCAGCCTTCGAGAGGTGTTTAGTAGCCATTGAGAGGCCGTGGCCAGGCCAGTGGCAAAAATGGTACTGGTCGTGGTCGCGGAGCACCGGGCAGAGGTGCTAATCATACTGAGGCGAGGCAGCCAGCACTGGTTTATGTTGTACATCACTGAAAGGACGGAGATAACCCAGATGTTATTACGGGTATGTTTTTAATCCATAATGTACCTTATATTGCATTAATTGATGTTGGGTCTACACACTCGTATATATCATGTACTGTGTCTGAGACTTTGGGTATTGTGGTTGAAACCACTACGAATGAGGTTACAGTGTTGAGTCCGTTAGGGCAGTCTATGAGAGTGAATAAACTGTTTAAGGATGTACCCTTGGAGGTTCAAGGAGTGATCTTTTTAGTAGATTTAATGGAACTTCCTTTTGAAGAAATCGACTTGATATTGAGCATAGTCTAGATGGTTAAGCATCAGGTGATGTGAGCACACCCGGGGCATCCTCGAATGCACACCAAGAATCAATCGAGCTTCCAAAAGGCCCCATGACTCGAGCTCGAACCAAGCAAATTCAAGATGCTATATCAGCCTTTGTGTTGCACATTTGGGATGATAACAAGGTCCATGACGTTGGAGGAGCTAAGGACAACTCCTTGAAGACTCCATGCACCATTTTGCAATCCGATCTCAGCTCCTCTCTAGCTCCCCATGCGCCATTCAGCTCACATCAGCTCACTTGAGTCGTTTTAGCTCGTTTGAGCTTGATTTTAGCTCGTTTCAGCGTATTCCTTTTCCATTTCAATAAAGTAAGTTTTAATTTAGCTTTTAACTGAGTTTGCTACAGCTCATGCCGAATTCCCTAGCTCAACTTAGCTCACTAAGTGTTTTTGACTATTTGAGCTAGCCGAATTTAATATGATAGTTGACTTATAATTATTATGTCCAAATTTAGTTAGTGTCATTAAGTTGTTTAGTTACTGTTTTAAATTATAATTATATGAATAGTTGTGTGTTATTTAATTATTTTATTTAATTATGTAGGTTAGCCGAATGTGGAAGATTCATTCATGACAAGGTGCATGAACGGGAATGTTCATTGAACGGGAAGATACATGCATGGATCGGTTCAATGTTTGGAGGAAATATATTCATGTACATGGAAGGTTAATGCATATTGAAAGGTGCATCTCCCTTGGACAGCACATATGCATGTATGCATGGCATTTAATGCAAGTTCATGTATGGCCAAATTCAAGCTCCCTTCCAAGTTCCATGTATAGCCGAATGTATGTGGGAGGACTTTTGGAATTTCTAAGCACCTATTCGGCCAAGAGACACCTCTTGGGAGTTTCATGCATCCCATGGCCGAACCTAGACAATCCCTTTGGCTACCAAAGCTTCACATTCATCCAAGTGTTTATGCTCATACGTGAAGCTGCCCAATACACTTCCATCAGCCGAATCAAGACCTAGTCAATTAATGTTTTTATTCTAGAACATTCTAGCTAATTCATGACCGAATTTGCTTAGTCTTTAAGCTAGCTAGTTTGTCCATTCGGTTACTACATGATAGCTTATAAATAGTTTGCTCATTTCATTGTAAAAGGACTTTTGCCAATTTTGTTAATGAACATTGTTCTTGTGAGGTTGCTTCCTCTCTTATCTCGTACAAGTTTCGAACGACTTATCTGGCTTGTGCTAGTGGCGTCAATCATCTTGTTTTGAACTTATCACCAATCCTGGGTGGCTTTCACCTATCCATCTATCCATATTTTTCACCTTAACAATATAGGAATCGGGGTGACACTTCTTAGTGTTGAATTATTCCTGACGTTGAGTTCGTTTTTCCATTCCCATCTTTTAAATTTCTTTCTTGTTAACCCAAACCGAGCCTTCTATCCTTCATCCATCTTTGCTACCCTTAACCGAACCTATTACTAAACTTACCCTTCTTGAAACCTTCCGCTTATCTTATTCCATTCTTTTACCTTTATTACTAAAATTCGAGGCACGAACAATTCTCTCGACTACGATCAGGAAACTAAGTGAATTCGACTCAACTACCTGGGCCGGATCACATCATCAGGTGAATTTGGACTGTTCTGTAAAGCGTGGGGTACTAAAAACTGAAAAGGGTGATAAGGTAGTTATGTTTGGGGAGCGTCAGAATTATCTGTCAAATGTGATTTCTACACTTAGAGCTAAGAAGTTGGTTCGTAAGGGTTATGAGGCGTATCTAGCCTACATCAGTGCTCCGAGTGTTGAGGTTCCATCTACTATAGATATCAGAATAGTTAAGGACTTTCCGGACGTCTTTCCCAATGAGCTACCTAGGTTACCTCTAAACCGTGAAGTTGAGTTTGGGATTGAGCTCCTGCCCAGTACACCTCCGATGTCTATCACCCCTTATAGAATGGCATCGAAGGAACTTGAGGAGCTTAAAGCTCAGATTCAAGAGTTACTGGATCGAGGGTTCATCCACCCTAGTGTGTCCCCGTGGGGAGCTCTGATTTTATTTATGAAAAAAGAAGGATAGAACCATGCGTATGTGCATCGACTACTGGCAACTAAACAAATTGACTATTAAGAATAAGTACCCTCTATTGAGGATTGACAATTTATTTGACCAGTTCCGAGGACCTTCGGTTTTCTCTAAGATAGATCTTTGTTTTGGGTACCATCAACTGAGAGTCAAAGAGACTGATGTGCATAAGACGGCGTTTAGGACTTGCTATGGTCATTATGTGTTCTTGGTGATGCCATTTGGACTGACGAATGCACCAGCAGCTTTTATGGATTTGACGAACCGAGTGTTCCAACCCTATCTGGATCAGTTCATAGTGGTGTTTATAGATGACATTCTGGTGTATTCGAGAACCGAAGATGAACATGATGCACATCTCCAATTGGTTCTACAAATTCTGAGGGAAAAAAATTGTACGCTAAATTCAGCAAGTGTGAATTCTGGCTACGAGAGGTAACTTTTTTGGGTCATATGGTATCTGTTGAGGGGATTAGGGTTGATCCTCAGAAGATTGAAGCTATTCTAGATTGAAAGCAGCCTAAGTTGGTATCTGAAATTCAAAGTTTTCTAGGTCTAGCAGGGTATTATTGACGGTTTGTTGAGGGGTTTTCATTGATTGCTTCACCTTTGACTAAGTTTTTGCATAAAGGCGTACAATTTAATTGGACTGATAGGCAGCAAGAGAGTTTTCAGAGGCTTAAGAAGGTTCTGATTGAGAGCCCTGTCTTGATTCAGCTAGAGTTTGGGAAAGAGTTTACTGTTTACAGTGATGCATCACATGTTGGTTTGGGTTGTGTGTTGATGCAAGAGGGTAAGGTGGTGGCTTATGCATCTCAACAGCTTTAGATGCATAAGGCAAACTATCCAACATATGACTTGAAGTTGGCTGCAGTGGTATTCGCACTGAAAATTTAGAGGCATTACCTGTACGGCGAGATGTGTATCATTTATACGGATCACAAGAGCCTCAAGTATCTCCTCACTCAGAAGGAGTTAAATCTTAGGCAGCGTAGATGGGTTGAGCTGCTTAAGGATTATGACTGTTCGATTGAATACCATCCTGGTAAGGCCAATGTGGTGGCCGACGCACTAAGTCGTAAGGCTATGACAGATCTGAGGGCAATGTTTGCATGTTTCAGCTTATTCAATGACGATAGTCTATTGGCAAAACTTTAGGTTAGACAGACGTGGACCAAATAAATTAAGGGTAAACAGTTGGAGGATGGGTCACTGGGACCTTGTTTCCAACAGGTAAGGAGTGGGAAACTTCAGATTTTGGATTGAATAGCGAAGGGGTACTTTGTTTCCGTAGGAGAATCTGTGTATTGAAGAATACTGATTTGAGGTAGTCGATATTGCAAGAGGCACATAGTAGTCTTTATGCTATGCATCCTGGCAGAAATAAGATGTACCGAGACCTTCGTGAGTTATATTGGTGGCCAAGTCTTAAGCATGAAGTTACTGATTTCGTGAGTAAATGCCTTACTTGTCAGCATGTTAAGGCTAAACACCAGTTACCTTCAGGGTTGCTTCATCCAGTTAAGATTTCGTTATTGAAGTGGGAGAGAGTGACTATGGACTTTGTTAGTGGGCTACCCTTAACGCCTACTAAAAAGGATTCGGTATGGATCATCGTGGATCGATTGACCAAGTCTGTCCATTTCATATCGGTTAGTACTGATTTTTCGTTGCAGAAACTGGCTAAACTGTATGTGGCTGAGATAGTGAGATTGCATGAAGTACCAGTTTCCATAATATATGATAGAGATCCTCCCTTCACGTCTTGGTTCTAGAAAAAGTAGCACGAGGCTTTGGGTACAAGGTTGGACTTCAGTACTGTGTTTTATCCTCAGACAGATGGTCAGCTGGAGAGGGTGATTCAGATATTGGAGGACACATTAAGAAGTTGTGTGATTGACTTCCGAGGCAGTTGGGAGGACTATTTGCCGTTAGCAGAGTTTATGTATAATAATAGCTACCAGTCTAGCATATAGATGGCACTTTACGAGGAACTTTATGGTCGTAGATGTCGTACTCCTTCTTGTTGGACTGAGTTGGGTGAGCGACGTGTTCTAGGTCCTGAGTTGGTTGCTAATACCGAGGATAAAGTTAGATTGATTCGGGATCGACTAAAAGTAGCTTCAGACAGATAGAAGTCTTGCCATGGAAGAAGGTACTGAGGTTTGGTCGGAAGGGCAAGTTAAGCCCTAACTTTATTGGGCCTTGCCGTATATTGAAGCATGTGGGACCGATTGCCTATCAACTTGAGTTACCTTCTGAATTGGACTGGATTTATGATGTGTTCCATGTCTCTATGCTGAGGCGATATCGTTCTGATCCTGCGCACATTGTCTCGACTGAGGAGATTAAGGGTAGGCCAGATCTGACCTTTGAGGAAAAGCTGGTTCAGATTTTAGACCGTGATGTGAAAGTTCTGAGGAGGAAGTCTGTTCCATTGGTTAAAGTGCTATGGTAGAATGACATTTCTGAGGAGGCCACGTGGAAACCCGAGGAGGCAATGCGACAACAATACCCTCATCTGTTTTGATCAGGTAAATTTCGAGGCTGAAATTTTCTTTTGGAGGGTGTAGAGTTGTAACGCCCCAAATTTTAAGTGATTAAATTTGTATGTTATGTTGCTTATTGGCTTGCTTGTTTTATTGGTCAAGTGTCCTAAAAAGTGTGGGAAGTCCTGGATTCAAACCTGGCCTTTGGCAAAATTTTTGTTTTAGTTGACTTACTGCTAAGATGGTGGGTTTTTAAATAATTGCGGGGAAATCAAGTCACAAAAAGCATACTGGTTTAGAGGATAGTGGCATGTTACTGTTTCTAGAAAACTGGGGTTCGAGTCTTGCTGCATGTAAGGGTGTTTTATTTTGCAAACTACTGAGTGGATGGCTGTATGGCAGTGGGACTCTATTGCTTGGACGGTTGGGGTGTTTGAGTGGTAAAGGGATCATGTAGCCGAAAGTTAGCAGGAAAAAGGGGGATTTGGATAGTGATCAGTTTAAGGATGTTGTGGAGAGGTTTTAGGAGGAAATCAATGAAATGTGTTGGTGGGAAAGTGGTGGTGCCGTATGGGGACTCTAGGGATTCAGCTTGTTGTGGTTTTCCATTAGGCAAATTCAGTCATCGACTCTTACTACCGAAATTGTGTAGTTTTGCTCTCCTTTCTGCTTCTTTTCTTTAGTTGGATTGAGGTTCTGTTTGGTAGCCGAATTTTGAGAGTGATCATTCGGGCATTTTCTTCTTTGTGCATTCTTTCGATTTTGTTTTTCCTTGAGACCATTTCTCCTCTATTGCCGAATCTCATCCCTTTTCCCTGTTACTTTCCTTCCTCATCTTGTTCTTAGGCTGACTACACCATTTCTTCTCTCCATCTCTTGTGTTTTGGTTTTGGAGTGGTGCCCTTGACTTCTCTTTTCCTTTATTTTCTATCTTTCGGTTCTCTTCTCCTTCCTTGTGATTAGTCGAATACTTCATTTCCTTTACTCAATTGTTTGTGTTTTATTTTGGGGTTGTAGGAGTTCTCTGGCGATCGGTAAGTACCCATGTTTCCCTTTCTGCTTCTCATGACCGTTGTCATCTTTTCTCTTTAACATCTCTTTCTCTCTACCATTTGCTGATAAGGGAGCGATTATTACACTTCGTCTTTAGCATTCTTTGTATTTTGGCATTGTGTAGGTGTGGTCGATTGTTCTCTCTCTTGTATCTAAATGTTACGTTTTGGGTAAGTGGCTTTTCGTCTAGTACAGATTGTTCAATTGATTGATGGTTGATAAGTATTGTGTGGAATGCAGATAACCCTAAGGCCTATTGATTGGTATTTTTCAAGCGAACTCAATTAGTAAGCCATAGTCGGCTGATCTAGTCAAGTGAGCGATAAGTTTTGGGCAAGTTACTTTAGTGGGGGTTTTGATAAGTCGATTACGATGCGATTAACTGAACCTTGGGAATGAATGTCAGTTGGAGTACTTGTGGACCTTTCGCACGTTTTCGAGAATAGGTGTGTAATCACACTGCAATAACTGTTAATCGGCAAAAGTCGAAAAATATGACTATCAATGATACACGAGCGTGCACTCACTCGTGTGACGATCCGAACGCATAAATCGTGGGCATATGATCGTAGAGGCCACCATGAGCGATTTCATGGGCTTAGGCCGTTTTGGGCCATGTTGGGCCGAAATGGGCCGTGTGGGCCTCACGCGCTCATGGGCCCCACACGAGTAAACTACATAAAAGTGAGGAGATTATTAGGCCAGGCTGTGTAGCTCGCACGGCCAAGGCCATTTCGGGCTTATTGGGCCACAAGGGGTCGTGTGGGCCCACATGGGCCGTCTCATGGGCTTGGGCCTATTTTCATTGATTGACTGTTAAGGTTGCACGAGTCGCCCAAGACTGTGGACCTACTATTGTGTCGGTAAGTACACTTAGAGCCCTACTGATGAAATGACTGTTATACCCTTACGAGATAAAATGACTGATTATACCCCTACGAGGTAAAATGACTGATTATGTGCCGCATTTGGTACTACTTGGTGTGTAAGGATGCATGGGTTGATTTTATCCCCACATGGAGTGTAAGGCTGGACGGCGTGGAGTGTAGAAGATGGATGGGTAGGATATCTGATTTCATTACATTCTGTCACCCGTGACCGTATCGTGCATCTTTGTGATGGGCTATAGCCCTAACTTATCTTTGGATCAGCATCGAAGCGGGCTTAGGCCCGGACTGTATTTGCCTATTGTATGACTGATTGCTTATTTAATAAGGGATTATACACTGAGTTTCCATAAACTCACCTTTCTGCCTTCTTGTTTAGGTAATCCTTAGGCGGGTTGGTGCTGCGAAGGACTTGATGGAGGTCACACATCTGCTTTTGTTACTGTTTTAAATTTTTTATCTCTAAGCTAGTTTATTTGGGGGAAATTTGCATGTAATAAGGCCTCTTTAAATTTTTACTTTAATTTTAGGTTTCACTTACTTTTATTGATATCTTCTAGTAATAGGACGCGAGTTTTCAAAGAGATAAATGTTTTCAAAACACCACGTTATTGTAACATATTTCAAAAGCTTCCGCAACAAACATTGACTTAAAAATGTAAACAACATCCCAAAACGATTAAAGTTTTGCTAACTTGAGTTTTTATCAACAAACGAGGTTTTAATAAGGTACGGACCTTTTAAATGAAAAGATGCTTTTCAAAACACACCTCAATGTGACACCATAGATTCGGCCATAAACGTCTAGGCCATGTTTGGGGTGTTACACCAATTGTGAAGGGGTTTGAATGCAACTTGAACAAGTCTTCGAGGGCCTCTTTGCAAGCTTAAATAATCAGTTAATAAGCTGATTTGGGTCAGCTCTTGGGACAGTTTTGGGCTGTCCATTTCTTGGGCGGTTCGGTTCAACTGAACCACTTTTTCATAATTAATTAATAATAATTTATTAACCCAAATTAAATTCGATATAATTTAAAATTAATTATATTATGAATTAATAATATAATTTTGGACCGTCTTAGGCTGAAATTTAGTTCACCTTGATACTTCAAATTACTTCTCGGTTTTGTGCTTCTAGTAGTGTCTGCCGAGCCATTTTTCGCCCTTTGTGAAAATTTGTCGAAAATTACCAAAATTCATCAAAAACAATTATAAAATTAAATAAAATTCAACATGTTTATATTTTAAGTGCACTTTAATTATTTTATAAAAATTAATTACTTTTCGACAAGGATTTTATCGAAACTGTATGATTTTAAGTTAAAAAGGGTATGTAAAAATGCATAAATTTTCGTGTTTCCACACCCCAAACTTAATTCATTGCTCGTCCCAAGTAATCCACAAATTTAAAAAAGAATTTCTCAAAAACACCTTTGAAAAATTCCTTCAGAACAACATTCTTCCCAGAATTATGAATTTAATATACTTATGCTCAAAAACAAGAAATTTGATAGTTATGTTTACTTAAGAATACATATCGTTCAAATTAATCTCAATCATTCTTATGATAGCCAAAAATTAGACTAAATGTTTCCTAATAAAGTCATGTTAACCCTTACCAATTTAATTTTATTCCCTTATTCAAGATTAAGCTGCAATCATTAAGTTTAACTTATGCCTCCATTGTTGCACGTAGCAATTTCTCTCCACTAATGTAGGTAGCATTGAAACTTGAATCAATAAGTCTTTAACAAGGTTGTAACGTGGCTGGGCTTAGGTGTAACATCCCCATTTTGGGCCTAGTCAGAACAGTGGTTTCGGGACCACAAATCCTATGAAGAAAATTTTATTTTTATTACATTTTTATGGTCTATTATTTCACAAAATAATTATGTGAAAATCCCATTCAAAAATTTTGACGTTTGGGCAATCAATTTGGTCAAAAGGACTAAATTGTAAAAAGTGCAAAAGTTGAGTTCTACATGTTAGAAGTGTCTAATTTTTATTATTTTTTAAATTAAAGGTATTTAAATGGTAATTAGACCATTTTGAAGTTTATGGACAAAAATGGACATGGTATGATAGGTTTTTAAAAAAAATTTTATTAAGGGCATTTTAGTAAATTGGTAATTAAATGAATTAAAAAGCCAAAAATAAGCCAAATTTGCTCATCTTCTTCCTCATGGCTGAATGTCTCATGAAAAACACCATGTCTATGGTTTTCAAGCTTCCCAAGCTCATTTGTAGGTGATCCCGAACCCCGTTTTTAATGTTCTTTACATTTTTAAAGTCCCGGTAACATGATCTACTCATTTCTACCATTATTTTGAGCTAGGATTTATGTTTTAAAATTTACCCATGAGTGATATGCATACATTTTGATGTCTAATGGTAGAAAATGAGTCTTGGGTGTTAGATAAACAACTTTTGCTAAGCGATTTTACGTGAAAAAAGGTAAAACGTCATAATCGATAAAAATACATAATGTTCATAAGTACATGTTAGAGTGAGAATTTGATGTTTCTAGAGAAGGGAAAAATTATCAGCAAGTCATAAAACATAAAAAAAAGGATGAAGTTTAATTTTCGAGCCTTGGGGAAAAAGTGCAAATATGCAAAAGTTTAGGGGTCAAAATGAAAATTTGTAAAAAAATGATTTATGGACCCACTTGAATAATGTGAGTAATAAATGAGCTACATTTGTAATGTTAGATCAAGGAAATCGAGATTCTGGCTAAAATCGAGAAAATACCAAGTAGTGGACTTTAATGGTAAAAATGGTCATTTTCGTATACGAGGTAAGTTCATATGATTTTTAATGATGCAATATGTATTTTAATTTTATTAATTTAATATACATGAGATGTAAGTACATGTACAAATAAATACCTTAATTGATGTTTTAAATGTTTAAATAACATTTATATGGTTAACATGTTATTTGGTTATTTTATTGCAATAATATGTTTTGATGTTTTATGTTTATGTTATAAGTGTTGCCATGTTAGTATTTGTATATGATAATGCCATATGATATGATGCCAACATTCCGAGAATGTTCGACAAAGAGATGAAAGTCCAAAAATCTCGTTTGTACTTAGGAATAGGTGAGGATACAAGTGACATGTCACTAGGATAGTTGTGTATGCATGAGATTATTTGATGACATGATACATGCTAGGTCTGGGAGCTTGTTTAGCCCTATTGAGAGGCGTGGTTATGTGAAGCATACTAGGTCCGGGTGCTCTTATGTAGCCTTGTTGAGAGGCGTGCTATATTATGATTATGGCGCTTTGATGTGTTTATATCCAAGTACCATGTTCATTATTCCAAATGTTCAAAAGGTAATGTATATGAAATTCAAACGTAAGCTAAGTAAGGTATGTATATGTGCAAGAAAGCAATGGTATGTATTTTCCAGTATGTGCTCGTATGACTATGATGATTTATGGTGATATATGTCCTTGTGTATTATGTATGCACGGTAATGTTATATGATTTGATGAAAGTATGATGGTTTGTGGAAAGATACATGTATGTTATTAAATCATGCCTATCAGTATAAAGTAACAATGAATTTTATGATAGCTATTGTGATTTTGCACCGAAACAGTGTTGAACAGCAGCAGCAGCCCGGCTTTTAAAAATCACCATAAATAGTGAAAGTCGAATTAGAGGCTGAATAATATATGAAATTAAAGCTAAATGAGTCTAGTTTCACATAAAGGAAACGTTGTAATCAAAAGAATTTTTTATTATGGGATATTTGAGTGCTTGTGAGACAGAGTCGGAGTGATTCCAGACTCCCCTGTCTTAGCTTTGGAAAATCACTAGAAATTGTACAAAAATAATTGTGAGTTATAAATTATATGATAAAAATCCATATTAAGTCTATTCTCCAGAAATATAGATAGGAGCATTATCCGAGTTCTGTATTAAGAGATAAATAAGTTTTAGTGAAGAGAGATCAGAACTGTTGGACAGCAAAATAGGGACAACTTTAATGAATAAACTATACTAATTGGCTAAACCAAAATTTATTAAAATTTATGGTAAGAAGATATATGAGTCTAGTTTTACAAAAAATTAACGGATCTTAATTTGGAGTCTTGTAGGTGGAGTTATAAATAATTTATCGACTATGACTCGAGTAGATAGCCTGACCAGAATATGAATAAAAGTGTAATTATAGTTGTTTTACCTAAGGAAACATGTTTGTAAATTGCTTATTAATTTCATATGGACTTAATAAGCGTAAAGCTTAGCCCCCTCTCCATTTCTTTTAGTATTGGCAGGTCAGCTCGAGGTTGGAGATCGTTAGAGACAGCATCACACTATCAGAACATTGATGTGAAGCGTCGATCAACTTCAAGTGTTTTCAAGTGAGTGGCATGTATAGAGACTTAGTCTTTATGATAGTTGTTAGTATGATTTGGCCAAACGTATTGGCTTATTATGGTTAAATCGTATATAGCCATGTGGTATGGTTTATATTCGATCATTGGGTTGTAAACCTAATTGATTATGCATGCTTAATCCATTGCTTTATGATATGTGCGTGGTGATGTCTTGATATGGTCGAATATATGATATGTCATACTTATGTACTAGATAGATTACGATCAGTAGATGTGACAATATTCTTAATGTAAAGGTGTAAGGTAAGAATAAGTAATATCGTTGTTAAACATGAAATTGGTATGGAATGTCCTAGTCAAGCATGTTGTTTATGTATGTGAATTGATGGTATGTCTAGGCTTGGTATAAAATAAGAACAAGATCTGGTATGTCTAGTTCTGGTTAATGTAAGAATGTGTATTACATGCATGATGGTAGACAAATGATATATTTGAATCAAAATAGAGGATGTTGAATGTTATTAAAACCATGTGGGTGCATGTAGGGTGACAAAAAGGCTTGGAAAATAGCCTAAGAGTTAACACACGGGCTGAGACACGGCCGTGTGTCTCAACCATATGAGGGACATGACCTAGAGACACAGGCATGTAGCCTGGCTGTGTGGTTCAATTTGTGTGTTGACATCATAGACAAAGAGTTACACAGCCTGAGGACACGGGCGTGTTGTTGGCACACGGGCATGCCCCTGTGTCCACATAAGCGTGTGGCCCTATTTAATGAGAGAAATTTTTATGTTTCCCAGAATTTTCTAAAGTTCTCGATTTAGTCCCAAAACCTTTCTAAAGTATGTTTTGGGCTTCGTATACCCAAGTAAGGGACTATGTGCATGTGAATGAATGTTTCAAAATAAAAATTAAATTTTATAGCCCGTATTTTAGTTAGATGTTTGTATGTTTGTCCGGTAATGCCTCGTACCCTATCCCGATCCCAAGTATGGGTAAGGGGTATTATATTTAGTGGTATCAGAGCTATGGTTTAGTCAGTTCTCGGACTAACCTAGCATGTGCGAAAGTCTAGCTATACATGCCACGGATCCGTGATAGTGTGATGTAACCTGACGCATATGAGAACCGTCTTGTTTAAACAGAGGTACTCTCCAACCGAGCTACACCGACCATGTTTAATGTGATGTGAAGGTATTTGAGTAAAATTACGATCATAATGAGTCTCGATTTAGAAAAGTATGAATAAAAATTCATGATATGTATGTGATAATACGTGAGATGAAAGTTCATGTTGTGATGAATACCCATGCTTGTTTGATGCTCATATGATGTAGTGCACTTGGCTTACTTGATAAGGTGAATGGGATAAATAGAAATTCGTAGAGGTATGAATAAAGGTTCATGATATCATGATGTGAATAAAAATGTCATTGTCTCGATTGGACGTTGAATGTCAATGATATATATATATTTTTAAGATAAAGGATTGTAATGAAATGAATTTATCTATGTTAAATTGTTTAGACTGAATTATATGATTGTAATGATATGTATATGATGATGCACGAAATGGAAGTTACGATTGTGATGCAAATATTCATGTTTGTTTGGCCCTTATACGATGTCATGAGTATGATTTGTTTGATTAAATGAATAGATAAGCAAAGTTATCCAAAAAACATAGAATGCATGCATAAGTGCACTAGTTTAAATAAGATAATTGGAAGATTCGTGCCATACAGCTGTGAATAATAATTGGCTTGAAGTGAATTATATGCTTGTGAAAATGTTATTATGATGATGGAATAGTGCTATATGCATATGTATAAGAAAATCGAGTCAGAGGCCCTACAACCCCTCCCCCTTACCGAAGTGGTGTTTATAATGAAATTTCATGAGATTTGTACTGAATAAGTTTTCGGTTGAGAAACCAAAGAGTTCAGTGATAGAATAATCATAAACATGATTAGAGATTGAGAATGAGCTTGTAAGTAAAGTCAGAACTAGTTGGAGGAATGATATTTGAAATGTGTATTATCTGAGTGTGTGATTCACATTTGGGATGATTTTTAGATCTCTTCAAAGATGTCCTATGTGTTTATCCATTCTCAGAAATATCTCTATGGTTGTTGATCTTCTGAAGAAATTCTTGTTATATGGGGATATTTTCTAATCCTGATGCTAGATGAAAGTATTGGTAGCTTGACTGGTTTATAATTTGTATTGATCTATTCCCTCGGACATTCTATTACATTTCATCTGATAAGAAGTGATGAGAGAATATGTATGATAATATGATTCTGTTTCTTCTACTTGATGCTCCATTTGATATATATATGGGAAGATACATTGTTCTCATTGCATTTGATTCCAGTGGGATTAAATGATGTTTTCTTTTGGACTTCTTTTCTCTGAGGAATTATCGAGATCTTCCGTATTTTCCTATGAGTTTGGTTTTCGATCTTCTGACATAGTATCGTATCTTGGTTTTCTTTATTCTAGATTTCTTTATTCTGGGTTTCTTTATCTTGGATTTCTTTACTCAGTTTTCTTGTTATCTTTGTTCCATAATTTGTCAATTATGACTCATGTTTAAAGTGCGTTCTTCAGCTTGTAATAATGATGTCAAGTATGACTATACTTCTGATTTGATCTTGGTAATATGGTGATTTTAGTATTGGAATTTTTCTAATTTTGGTGTAAGTATTTGGCAGCAGTAAAGGCATAAGTGATAAAAGTACGAGTTTCAATCGGTATGGTGGATTACTTCTCTCAAGAAAGTCAATCGTAGTTAATGTCTTGAAATGAGATATTTTGGTTACTTAAGCTAATGCAATTGAGAAGGTTTTAATTAGCGTAATGAATGAATAGTAAAGGATTGCATGACGAATTGTTTTGTAACTAGAAGAAAGGATTACTTGAAATGTCATTCACTGGTGATTAAGACCGACTCGAGTGTTCAATCTGTGTAAATTATTTATTTGAAAGATTTCATGTGACAATTATGTCAGGATCATTTTTCTCATGTTTGATAATAGAATTTCATTTCTTTATGGATAAAAGGCAAATAGTCTGAACGAGAAGTGTATATCTCTTACAAAAATTTTGATATGAGTTAAAGCTACTACGAATGATGAAGTTTTCCTCTTGTGAAAGCTGAAAAGTTTATTACATGTTAGCAAAGTTCGGACAGATGAGAATATTGCTAATTGAAGTATTTGAACTGGGCTAGTCTGCATTGAGTAAAGACTTCCTGATTTTCAGTAATGTACTGTTGTATGAATTGTGATGTGTTTCAAGACAATAAGGTAATGTGATAGTTTAGAGCATTCAATGCCACAGAAAATTTGAATTGTTAATGGGGTTAAAGCCGAGCATCAGGATCTACCAGAGTTATCTCTACCAGTACTGATATTAGGATGGAAATGAGAAAGGATTATTCTTTACGCCATATCAGAATTATTTCCATAGTAGAAAAAGGAAAATGTGATGTATCTTATTGTTAAATGTTTGACAAGATCTGTAAATCATACCGGTATGTAATGAATTTCTACTCATCAGATTCATGGAATTCCAAATTTGTCTGATTGTTAGATTACTTGGAATTCTAGTCTCCATTAACCAAATTGAGATATGGGTTTTATGTCATGATATCAGGGGAATCTGAGAAGGCTTTGAAAATTTAAGAACAATTGAGAGTCGAGTCCGTAAGTTTTCAAATCGTATGAGAAATTAAAAAGATGTATTGGAGGCACAGCCTAAGTGGAAGTTCTTTGGCATCAAATATGAGATTGATGAATCTAAGTGAAAACCACTTTTCCCGGTAAGATTTTCGGGGACAAAAATCCCTAAAGGCAGGGAGAGTTGTAACATCCCAATTTTGGGCCTAGTTGGAACAGTAGTTTCGGGATCACAAATTCGATGAAGAAAATTTTATTTTTATTATATTTTTATGGTCTATGATTTCATGGAATATTTTCGTGAAAATCTCGTTCAAAAATATTGACGTTTGGGCACTCAATTTGGTCAAAAGGACTAAATTGTAAAAAGTGCAAAAGTTGAGTTATACATGTTAGAAGTGTCTAATTGTTATGAGTTTTTAAATTAAAAGTCCTTAAATGGTAATTAGACCATTTTGAAGTTTGTGGACAAAAATGGACATGGTATGATAGGTTTTTAAAAGTTTTTTATTAAGGGCATTTTAGTAAATTAGTAATTAAATGAATTAAAAAGCCAAAAATAAGCCAAATTTGCTCATCTTCTTCCTCATGGCTGAATGTCTCATGAAAAACACCATGTCTATGGTTTTCAAGCTTCCCAAGCTCATTTTTAGGTGATCCCGAACCCCTTTTTAATGTTCTTTACATTTTTAAAGTCCCGGTAACATGATCTACTCATTTCTACCATTATTTTGAGCTAGGATTTATGTTTAAAAATTTACCCATGTGTAATATGCATACATTTTGATGTCTAATGGTAGAAAATGAGTCTTGGGTGTTAGATAAACAACTTTTGCTAAGCGATTTTACGTGAAAAAAGGTAAAACGTCATAATCGATAAAAATACATAATGTTCATAAGTACATGTTAGAGTGAGAATTTGATGTTTCCAGAGAAGGGAAAATTATCAGCAAGTCATAAAACATAAAAAAAAGGATGAAGTTTAATTTCCGAGCCTTGGGGCAAAAGTGCAAATATGCAAAAGTTTATGGGTCAAAATGCAAATTTGTAAAAAATTATTTATGGACCCATTTGAATAATGTGAGTAATAAATGAGCTATATTTGTAATGTTAGATCAAGTAAATCGAGATTCGGGCTAAAATCAGGAAAATACCATGTAGTGGACTTAAATGGTAAAAATGGTCATTTTCGTATACGAGGTAATTTCATATGATTTTTAATACTGCAATATCTATTTTAATGATATTACTTTAATAGTACATGAGATATAAGTACATGTACAAATAAATACCTTAATTGATGTTTTAAATGTTTAAATAACATTTATATGGTTAACATGTTATTTGGTTATTTTGTTGCAATAATATGTTTTGATGTTTTATGTTTATGTTATAAGTGTTGTCATGTTAGTATTCATATATGATATGAGGCCAACACTCCGAGAATGTTCGACAAAGAGATGAAAGTCCGAAAATCCCATTTGAACTTAGGAATAGGTGAGGATACAAGTGACATGTCACTAGGATAGTTGTGTATGCATGAGCTTATTTGATGACATGATACATGCTAGGTCTGGGAGCTTGTGTAGCCCATTGAGAGGCATGTAATTATGTGGTACACGCTAGGTCGGGGGGCTTATGTAGCCCTGTTGAGAGGCATGGTTATGTGATGCATGCTAGGTCCGGGTGCTCTTATGTAGCCCTATTGAGAGGTGTGCTATATTATGATTATGGAACTTCAGTGCGATTGTATCCGACTATCCTATTAATTATTCCAAATTTTCAATGGGTAATGTATATGAAATTCGAATGTAAGCTAAGTAAGGTATGTATATGTGCAAGAAAGCAAAGGTATGTATTTACCATTATGTGCTAGTATGACTATGATGATTTATGGTGATATATGTCCTTGTGTATTATGTATGAACGGTAATGTTATATGATTTGATGAAAGTATGATGGTTTGTGGAAAGATACATGTATGTTATTAAATCATGCCTATGAGTATAAAGTAACAATGAATTTTATGATAGCTATTGGGATTTTGCACCGAAATAGTGTTGAACAGCAGCAGCAGCCCGGATTTTAAAAATCACCATAAATAGTGAAAGTAAAATTAGAGGCTGAATAATATATAAAATTAAATCTTAATTAGTCTAGTTTGACATAAAGGAAATGGTGTAATCAAAAGAATTTTTTATTACGAGATATTTGAGTTCTTGTGAGAGAGATTCGGAGTGATTCCAAACTCCCCTGTCTTAGATTTGGAAAATCACTAGAAATTGTACAAAATAATTGTGAGTTATAAATTATATGATTCAAATCATTATTGAGTCTATTTTCTAGAAAGATATATGGGAGAATTATCTGATTTTTGTATTATGAGATAAAAAAATTTAGTAAAGAGAGATCAGAACTATTGGACAGCGAAACAGGGGAAAATTTAATGAATAAACTGTACTAATTGGCTAAACAAAAAATTCTAAAAATTTTATGGTTAGAAGATATATGAGTCTAGTTTTATCAAAAATTAACAAATCTTAATTTGGAGTCCTGTAGCGCAAGTTATAAATAATTTATCGAAAATAACTCGAGTAGATAGCCTGACCAGAATATGAATAAAAGTGTAATTATAGTTGTTTTACCTAAGGAAACATGTTTGTAAATTACTTATTAATTTCATATGGACTTCCTAAGCGTAAAGCTTACCCCCCTCTCCATTTCTTTTAGTATTGGAAGGTCGACTTGGGGTTGGAGATCATCAGAGACAGTATCACACTATCAGAACGATGATGTGAAGCGTCGATCAACTTCAAGTGTTTTCAAGTGAGTGGCATGTATAGAGACTTAGTCTTTATGATAGTTGTTAGTATGATTTGGCCAAACGTATTGGCTTATTATGGTTAAATCATATATAGCCATGTGGTATGGTTTATATTTGATCATTGGGTTGTAAACCTAATTGATTATGCATGCTTGATCCATTGTTTTATGATATGTGCATGGTGATGTCTTGATACGGTCGAATATATGATATGTCATACTTATGTACTAGATAGATTATGATCAATAGATGTGACCATATTCTTAATGTAAAGGTGTAAGGTAATAATAAGTAATACCGTTGTTAAACATGAAATTGGTGTGGAAAGTCTTAGTCAAGCATGTTGTTTATGTATGTGAATTGATGGTATGTCTAGGCTTGGTTTAAAATAAGAACAAGATCTGGTATGTCTAGTTCTGGTTAATGTAAGAATGTGGATTACATGCATGATGGTAGACAAATGATATATTTGTATCAAAATAGAGGATGTTGAATGTTATTAAAACCATGTGGGTGCATGTAGGGTGACAAAAAGGCTTGGAAAATAGCCTAAGAGTTAATACACGCGCTGAGACACGACCGTGTGTCTCAACCATGTGAGGGGCACGGCTTGGAGACACGAGCGTGTAGCCTGGCCGTATGGTTCAATTTGTGTGCTGACATCATAGACAGAGAGTTACACGGCCTGAGGACACGGGCGTGTTGTTGGCACACGGGCGTGCCCCTATGTCCACTCGGGCGTGTGGCCCTATTTAATGAGAATAATTTCTATGTTTTCCCAAAACTTTCCAAAGTTCTCGATTTAGTCCCGAAACCTTTCTAAAGTATGTTTTGGGCTTTGTAGAACCAAGTAAGGGACTATGTGCATGTGAATGAATGTTTCGAAATAAAAATGAAATTTTATAGCCCGTATTTTAGTTGGATGTTTGTATGTTTGTCCAGTAATGCCTCGTACCCTATCCCAGTCCCAGGTACGGGTAAGGGGTATTATATTAGGAGTAGGTAGAAGATAGATAATTTTAGGCTAAAAACCCTAGATTCAGCTTGCATTGGACCTTCGAAATAATTACCTTCAATACGTCAACTTTCTTTGCTTTCACATGCTCTTTTGTACATCTTATTTTAAGAACTCATGCCCTCTCTTTTTTTCACACAAGCATTTTACTGAATGTACTACAATTTTAGAGCATTTGATACTTCTTTTCTACTCCCCCAAACTTATTTTTAAATAATACTTTGAATAGTACCGAGTCTAGTGTTTGAGACAATTTTAAGATAGTTAAGAGAGAAGTGATGGCTACATTTGCAAGGGTTCAAAAATTAGGCCATGTAGTATTAAAGTTGGGTTTCAAAGGATAAAAAATTCATCATGGTTGGCTTGAAAGGCTCAAACGGTCCAAACAACAGTTTCCTAAATCATTTTCAACATTCCATGCTTCCTAGGATTTCGCTTCAAGAAAATACTAAGTCAATTCTAAAGACTTAAACTTTCATGCACATCTAACTTTCCTAAGGAACTAAAAATTTTATGGTACAATTTGCATGCTGTAACACCCCTAACCTACATCTGTCACCAGAATAGGGTTACAAGGTATTATTAATCAAAATATAACATAGATCAAATTCAAATATTAATTATCTAGAAAAAATTTGTATAACAAAATTATCATACTTCGATTCAATATTACAAATAATCCCAGAGCTTTGTATACAACAATGCTAACAATAACATGTGACTATTAAACATTAAACTTCTAACCAAGAACATATTTTGATTTGCAAATTTATCTAATATGTATAACTTAACTTATATGCCCTTTGAATAATGCTAATGTAAAATATTAAATATATCCATGCAAATGTTAAGCGCATACCTTGTGCAACCAAATATACATCATTTCATTTCATATAATAAAATATTGCATATTAGCATTTGATCGCCAAATTTACAACATTTACAATTCATGAATACATATTTATAATATAATCTCCAGCTCAAACATTTGAACTACTTAAACAAATCAACTAGAATGTTTCATTAATACACCATTTAAGCCCAATACATAAACATATTCACCTTTCCTCAATTCGGTAAACACAATTTACCCTTACCAAAATACAAATTTAAAAACATAATATTTAGATATGCTTCCTAAGATCACGTACATGCATATTTCAACCCATATTATATACCCAAAATATATCAACATGGACAAGTACTATATCATAGACAAGTCAATTCATTATATGCATAAATAGCTATATAAACATATACCTATTATCAAATTGGTTATAATCATCTCATTCAATCTTTTCTTATAACCAATCATGCATATACATTATCCAAATGATTGTTAAAATAATTTACATTACAAATCCTATTTCATAAGGATAAGTCATTAACCACATGTAGACCTGTTTAAAACATGAATCTTACATACTATGTAATAACATATCAAAGCGTATTTATCTCACATTCGAATATAACTAATTGATCTTTAATGTCAAACTACATAATTATACCTTATTAAAGCACACCAACCGAATGATCATATACTTTAACTTATCAAGAATCATATTCAAATCCTTCGAATATACCTAGGTATATATATTACGGTTAATATGTTCATACCACATCCAAGTCATTAATCAACTTTAATATACAACCAAGCACATATCACAAATAATATTCATTTACAGAATAAAATACCATAGCTAAAATGTAACACCCCTCACCCGTATCCGGCACTGGGACAGGGCTCGAGGCGTTATCGGGTTTAAACTTTCATGACATACTAACTCGGTTTACCAAATTTCACCCAAAATTTAAAACTTTACACACACACATGCATACCGTCCCTTATACAAGCCCTCGAGGCTAGAAACATACATCAGAATGGTTCGGGACAAAACCGAAAACATTTGATCGATTCTGAGCAACTTAATGATTTTCTTACCTTGGTGAGTCACACACGCCCGTGTGGCTGGGGACACGCCTATGCCTACAGCCCAAGTGGCTCTCTGTTTATGACATCAATATGTATTTAGGGACACACGGCCAAGACACACACCCGTGTGTTTAACCTGTGTGCTATACTGACTTAAAATTTCAAGTGCAGGGGACACACGGCCATGCCACACACCCATGGGAGCAAGCCGTGTGTCACACACGGCATAGACACATGCATGTGTGCCTACCTGTGTGGACCTTATTAGGCTATTTTCCCAGCCTTCGATCACCCTCTATCAACCAAACATACTTATGGGTTACTTTAGTACATGTTAAAGCCAAATTATACACTTATATAAAGCTTTGATTAACCTCATTGCATGTAAAACTCGTGTCATTTGGTTTCATACATGCTAAGTTAATTCTCATCTTGCATTTAAGGATTTCCATGTCTATTTGACATATTTAAGATTGGCTCATTTTTATAACTCATTGCCAATTGAAGACCAAGCCATTGCATATGAACATAAACAAGCATAGATTTGTAAGTCATAGCAGACTTTAAAATGAGCCGATTCCCATGGCCATATACAAAAAGATATGTAAAATTTTACATGCCTTCATCTTGGCAAATCAAATGACACATATAACCAAATACTCAAAAGTTTTATACATGCCATTGAACAAAACATAAGTTTCTATATACCAAAGCTGAATTAGTTGATAGTGTGTTGATCCTCTAACCGTCTTCCAATCGTTACTAGTCCTCGAGCTCTGTAAGACAGGGAAAAGAGAGGGGTAAGCATTTACATGCTTAGTAAGCCCGAATAATTGGAAAGTAAACTTACCGATTAATTAGCATAAGGCCATGTTATGCAATAGAATCAACAAGCATAATAATGGTATTCCTATCACATGCACTCAATCAACAAGTTAGGCACAATAATAATGTACCATGTAATTTATCTTAGATGAGCTCACCATTCATCATTTCATTCACATACATCGTATTAATCCCGTTAAGTTTATAGGAAATTCCAATGGATTATCCATTCTTCGTCAATTCATAAGAATGATTCCTTTCAAGTATGCACTCCCGCGAACCTCACATTTTACGGCAAGATTACCAGTCCAGGCTAAATCCCCCGTATTGTAAACTTATAAGGTGATGTCAGGATTACCAGTCTAGGCTAAATCCCTTGTAGAGACAAACACCTTTAATGAGCTCAAATCTAAATTGCCAGTCCAGGCTAAATTCAGACCCCAATCAGATTACCCGTCTGGGCTAAATCCTTAAAGCACATATATACTTCGGGAGGCTAGATCATTCAAGGAACACCCGCCTGGGCTAGATCCTTTATATCTTTTAGATCCACGGATTACCCGTCTGGGCTAAATCCTTTCTACAACACATGCAGAATCTCAAATCACATATAATTCATGGTTTATCCATCGAACTTCCTTTTTGACCTCAACTGAGAGATTCATAATCAAGTCATTATTAAAGAATACATTTCATATATTTTCATGCCATCATTAAATGCAACTACCATACACTCTTGAGTCATGCATTTAGGCATATTAGGAGTTTACTTAAGTTATCCGAACTTACTTAGTATTAGTCTCGGTATTATGTTTCAGTTATTCCGAAACTTTTCATTTTCCTTGATCGACTTCCAGAATTTGTTCCTCGGGGTCTATAACCATAAGAATAAATTATTAGTAACTCCCATTGTACCTTTTTGAGCCTAAATTTCACCCCCGATCCAAATGACCATTTTGCCCCTAACCTTTCACATTTTTACTATTTAGTCCTTAGGCTCGTGTAATGAAACACATGCAATTTCTACCTTACCCAAGCCTAGCCAAATTTTTTTCCCTCCTATGGCAGCCAACATTTTTCCACTATTTCTCATTTCTACCCAACATTTTACACCTTTTTCAAAAAGGTCCTTATAAGGGGTTTTCATGAAAAACACTTTGGAAAAGATGATTAACACACATCCAACTTTCATATCCCTCCATAAATCATCAAAATACAAGTAAATCATGCATGGGTAAAATTCTAAACATGAACCCTAGCATGAAATATGGGTAGAAATAGAGAGAGTAAGCTACTGGGATTTCAAAAATACAAAGAGCATTAAAAATGGGGCTTGGAAGCACTTACTATTGAGCTTGAAAAGCTTGGAAACCCTAGCTATGGAGAACCCTAGAATTTCGGTAGCAACAAGAAGGAAATGAGCTGATTTTGGCTTATTTTTCCCATTTTATTTCATTAAAATGCCAAATGACCAAAATGCCTTTAAGCCCTTTCTTTTAGATTTCATCCATACAAGCCCATTTTTGTCAAAAAACTTAGAAATTGAGAAAATTGCTCTCCAATACCTTCTAATTTATAATCTAAAGCAATTTCATACAAATTGCTTCTAGAACCCAAGTTTTGCAATTTATTCAATTTGGTCCCTATTTTACAATTGGACATCTTACTCAAAGAGTTTTTTCATGAAACTTTAACAAATGCATGTACTCATATTCTTAGCCTCATAATAATCATAAAATAAATAATTTGATGTCACATTTGTGGTCCTGAAACCACTATTCTGACAAGGCCCTATTTCGGAATGTTATATAAAATAAACTCAAACCATAAGAAAACATAACTGATTCCAAGCAAGGTAGTTAAGCCATTTTCGCATGGCTACTATACATTCATTTCCAAGATAATTAACCCCAAAACCAGCCTATACATGCCATAATTTAAGTTTAGCTTATAAGGTACCAAAACAGTAGATAGTGTGATGAGCTTGGCTGACAATCCCTTAGCTTGTAGCTTGACTCCAAAATCTATAAAACAGGGTAAGCAAGAACACACAGAGTAAGCTAAATTAGCTTAGTAAGCCATAAGCAAATAAGCAACTCAATATCATGGTCCACTCATATTAATTAAACGAATTACATTAACATTACCATGCTTGACCTTAAACTTACAAATTCTATAAATAATACATCTTTCATAGACTATTATCCACCTAAGCCAAATACGCACATTGTCATTTAGCACATCATAAATCAACTTCCAAATCAAATAGTCATAATAAACCATACATCCATGTACTCTTATATGAAAACTTAAGAATCATCAAATGACAACTCATATATAATTAATACCTATATAGCCAAATATACCAAATCACATATATGCACATGTTTGAGTAACATTCCAATGATACATAGAATATTCATCTACAAGCCGAATGCACACACCAAATACACATGAATTTTTCCTTTGCATTGTACATGATTTACAACAAATATCCATAGCACTTTCTTACCTTATCTCAAATAGATATCAAGATAATACATACCTGGCCATATAAACCGTATTACACATCCGTACACGATTTACCTTTGCCCGATGAACCATTCGCAATTGGATAGGACACTAAGATAATCATATAAATCGTACAATGCCAACGTCCCAGACGTGGTCTTACTTGTAGTCACATATCAATGCCACTGTCCCAGACAGGGTCTTACTCGTAAACACATATCAATGCCATGGTCTTACTCGCACACATATATCAGAATTCTATGTCATGACATATGTATCCTAACTATTCCTAAGGTTCATACGAGGCTTTCGGACGTCGTAACTCGGCCAAAACGAACTCAGAAGTGTAGCAGCCAAGTTTATTCATATTCGGCCATAGCATATTTAAATTCTAACATTCCATAACAGCATATAAATATAACATTAAATTACCATTAAACACATTTATTTTCTTATAAACTTACCTTGGACAATGAAAAACTGGTACAGATCAACTAGTCGATAACTTTCGTTTTCCCCCGATCCAAATCTGATTTCTTTGGTTCTTGATCTAAACATATTCAAATTAAGCTCATTGAAACATATTTTCATTCAATTTAGTCCAAAAACACATAAATGGGCAAATTACCATTTTACCCCTGACATTTACAATTTTTACAATTTAGTCCCTATTGCACAAAACACAAAATACACAAAATTTCCCTATACTTATGTTGGGCCAAATTTTACCAATGCTTATACAAGTCCATATGTTTCTTTTATTTCACATTTTAGTCCCTCAAATTATTATTTTTGCAATTTAGTCCTAACTACTCAAAATCATCAAAAACTCCAATACAAAATATGTTAATCTAAAACATATCTTTCATTTCTCATCATCAAACAACAAAAATCACAAGCTATCAACAATGGAAAAACTCAAAATATTCATCAAAATCAAAAATTAAAGCATGGGTCTTGAAGATTACTAAGCAACGATCTAAAAAACGTAGAAATTATCAAAAATCGAGCTAAGCACGTACCTTGATTGAGCTTGAGAATAGCCGAATTAGGTTTTTCTTTTTTCTTTTCTTTGTTTTAGTTTCAGCTATGGTGGAAAGAAAATATGAGCACTATTGTTTTATGATATATTTTATAATATGTTAACTTTTGTTATTTGTTTACTAATTTACCCTTAATGAACTTATATTAAAACCATATTTTGCAAGCCTATTGCCGTCCATATAATAAACCTATGGGTTATTTTCCATTTAAAAGCTTCCACTTATAAAGCCAATAAGAAATCAGCCCTTTATAAATTAAACTACCAAATTTTCAATTTACGCGATTAAGTCCTTTTATTTAATCGGATACCTAAACGACAAAATTAAATCACGAAAATTTCATAGATATAAATTCACACAAAATAAACACGAAAAATAATTTAAAAATATTTTTCTTACTAGGATTCGTGGTCCCGAAACCACCGTTCCGATTAGGGTCAAAATCGAGTTGTTACACATGTTCTATTAAAAATACATTTATGTCATTCTTAAGCTGACATAACAATTTATTGAAATAATCGAACTTTATTTATACTGAAGTTTAGCATATTTAACAAAATTTCAAATTTTTTAACAAAATATATCCTAATCATAATTAATAGAAAATTTTATTCTAAGTGGAAATCATTTCAATTTTTCGGTCGCCCATACTTAAGATGAACAATGTCCTCATTATTAAAAGTGAATAGATACTATACACCGGGTAGGATTCTAGAAAAGAGGAGGTGAGTCAAATTGACTGCTTAAGTACCAAGCTCTCTCAAGATCCATTCCTAGACATGTATATACCTATTGACACACTTTATACCTTGCGACTTGTTCATTTTTATTCATGATGTCCATCTCTTGCTTTATTATGCAAAAATAAAAATTCCTATTTAAGCTTAATCCTAAAATGACCTAAGAACAAAAATAAAATAAAGTTAAGATCCCCCCTTTTATTTATTTGTAGATCCTTCTGAATTTGACTCATCTTTTGCTCCATCATAATTGTCTTTGCATGAATCGCTTCGCTCCTTCTTTGATAGTGGACTCCATGGTTCAAATATGAAATCTGGAAATTCAGGCACAAAAATAAATGGGTCATTGTATATTTTCGTAAAAGCGCTTCTCATTAAGTCATCCATTATTTTTTAGTATCTCCAATAAGCTTGTTGCTGCCACTGCATATGTTGCATTATGTCCATCAACTTTGACAGCTCATCTCGAAGATCTAGGTGAGGTGATTAAGCTCTAAACATTGAAGTTTCGACATCAGGTTCAACTTCTAGTTCCATTGGTTTTGCCTTATTTGGGACTTCAGCTGATTGCATTGTGGGATCTTCTTCTTCTTCTTCGGGGTCCTCACATTCTTCAACTTGTTGCTGTAGAAGAGATTCTCCAGCTATTCGGTAGAGGTCCCAATCTGTGATTGTGCCCTGGCTATAGCCTGTCTTCTTTACCTTTACAAGAATTTTAGCTTTCAGGCACAAAATTGTTATCGTAAAGGGAAAATGGGTTGGGCCAGAACATCTACCGGCACAATTCTGCATTTCTCTCAGGATGATTTTTCCCACATCAATGGTCTTTCAAGTTAAAATTGAGTATAATAAGACCATTTGCTCTAATGAGATTTTAGTCCCATGTGAGCTAGGCATAAGGCTGAAACGGATGAAATAGAACCATACCTTTGCGAGTGGTGTCAAATATTCTCTTCGACAAGTGTGGATTCCATGCTTTGACAAAGTCCACTTAGAACCTGGAACTGTAAGTTCCTCGAGAATTTCTTGCAAGTTTTCAGGCTCTATATTACTCATCAAGGAAGAATATTCGTTATTTTTGAAATCAGGCAATTCAAAGAACTCATTAATAGCGTTTGAAGTTATCGGTACCTTGATTCTACGAACTGGAACTTCCATTAACTCGCTTGAGGTTAAATTCACATAGAACTCGCGCACTAACTCCTCATCCACACTAGGTCTCTTCTCACAAAACAACTCCCAATTGAGACTTTCAGCAACTTGACGAATGCACGCCATAAAATCAATATAGTTGCTTTCTTTCAAGGTGAAGCCTTTGTCTAGATGCACGAGTTCTCTTGCAAGGCATGATTAACCTAATCATAAGATGGTAACAATTATTTTCTCAAAATTTTAATTAATATAAAATATTAATAAATCAATAAATTAAAATTTTAGATAATTGAATAAAATTAAAATTTAGGAGAAAAATTGGTCTTACCACCTTTTTCTGTAAAAAAAAAAATTAAGAGCTCTTAAGAAAAATAATTTGGAATCAATAGATGGCAAATTAAAAGAGGTTGGGAGGTTTTTGGTTAAGGCTGGGTGAAAGGGTGGTGTGCCGCTCGAGTGTGCAAAGTAGTAGAGCACAGCAGGGGATGTGAGCAGCGTACAGGTCGTTGAGCAGGTCTGGTGTGGGCGCGCAGGGAAGCTGGGCGCTGGTGCAGGACACGATTTGGGTAGCTGGGGCTGGAGCAACAGGCGCGCTAAGGAACAGCTCGGTGCTAAGCAGGACCAGCCACGTAATGCAGCGCGCGATGGAGCAAGTGTGCACAAGGTGGGTGTATGGCGTGCGATGGAGCTGGGGCTACTGCCGAGTGGTTGCTATGTAGCTCCAGCACTTAGGGTATTTGGTGTTTAGAGGGAATGGTGTATGAATGAAATAAATAAGAAGAGATGGGTGGAATTTATAGTGAAGGGAGTAGAAACTAGAGTAGAATTCTTAGTATAATTTAATAATTAAAAATTCTAAGTTCTAATTCTACTCAAAGTAAATAACAATTAATAATTAATATAATGCATATTAAATTATTATTTGCTATTAATTTATTAAGAAAAAAATTATCAAACAAAATATGATTAAATTAAAAACTAATCCTAACTCTATATAAAGTTGATAATAATTAATATATATTATAATGGATATAATTATATATTAATAATTATCATTTTTTTATTAAACTAAGAACATTTATTCTAGAAGCCTTTTGAAAATATTTACAAAAAGAGGCATCTAATTTTTAATATTTACAAAAGAACAACCACATTTTGAAAATTATTTAATTAAGTACCTAGACCTAAAGAAAATCTAGAATTGAGTTGCAATTTAAAACTTGGATCAAAATTGTCCGTTTTATTTGAAACTAAAAATTTATTTTGCCATTTAGGGGATAATTTCTCGAAAAATTATGTCAAAATCAATTTCCAGGAAAGATTGGAGGGGTCACAAGCAGTCTGGCTTAAGTTCCAATCTCCTAGATAGAAATTATTTAAACATACTAATCCTGAAAATATACCCTGAATCATTTATTCAAAACGAAGAAAAATAAAAATTAAATATCTAATAAAATGAACGAGATATGATTCCGTTCAATTTTATCTCCCTAGTAATGTTTCAAGCGTTGAGCATTAACTCAAAAATTACCTCATTTACCTTGAAGTTCAACAACTCCGTACGGATAGACTCAATGAATCGTAAATGGACCGAACCAACGTGATTTTAACTTATTTGGAAAGAACTTTAATCTGGAATTAAATAACAAAAATTGCTGACCTACTTCGAATTCATGAACTCGAATGTGCTTGTCATGCCATTTTTTAAGTCTCTCCTTAAGCAATTTGGCATTTTCGTATGAGAACATTCAGAATTCTTCTAACTCGTTGAGCTGGAGCATCCATTTCTCTTTAGCAAGATTAAGATCCAAGTTGAGTTGTCGGAGAGCCCAGTAAGCTTTGTGTTGTAACTCCAAGGGTAGATGGTAGGCTTTCCCAAAGACTAACCTATAGGGTGACAACCCTAAAGGTGTCTTGTATGCTATTCGGAAGCCCATAAAGCATCATCCAGTCTTTTGGACCAATCTCAGTGGTTCGAGCAAACTACCTTCTCAAGTATACCTTTGATCTCTTTGTTCACCAATTCAGCTTGCCCATTCGTCTGTGGATGGTAAGCTGTAACGACCTTGTGTTTCACTCCATGTTTATCTAATAACCATTTCAACCACTTGTTCATAAAATGGGACCCTTCATCATTGATGATGGCTCTTGGGGTTCCAAACCTTGTGAACACATGTTTCTGCAAAAACTTCATTACAACCTTAGCATCGTTTGTCGGATATGCCTCTGCCTCAACCCGCTTAGACACATAGTCTATTGCTACTAATATGTACTTGTGACCAAAAGAAGGAGGGAAAGGACAGAGAAAGTCAATACCCTAAACATCGAATAATTCTACTTCAATGATGTTTGTTCGAGGCATCTCATTTCTATGGTGACATTTTCAACCCTTTAACATCGATCACAACTCTTTACGTAAGCATATGCGTCTTTGAATAGTGTTGCCCAAAAGAATCTGACTTGCAGTACCTTGGCCGCAGTACGTGTACCTCCGAAGTGTCCCCCACTCAGAGCTGAGTGACAACGGTATAAATATTATGTACTTCATCTTCTGCCACGCATCTCCTGATCATTTGATCTAAACACTTTTTAAACAAGTATGGTTCTTCCCAGAAATAGTACTTCACATTGTGAAGAAACTTTGTAACACCCCTAACCCGTATCAGTCACCGAAATGGGGTTACGAGACATTACCGATCAAAATACAACTCAGAACAGACTTTCATTTCAATATTAATTATCTAGTAAAATTTAAAACCAATCCAACACGCTTCGATTCTGTGATTCATACAATTTTCAAATTTATATTCAATCAATACAACCAATATGTAATATCCCGAATTAGGGCCTTACCAGAATAGTGGTTTCGTAACCACAAATCCGAGATAGAAATAATTATTTTATAATTATTTTGAGGTTTATGATATGATTGCATGATTGTGTGAAAATTTTGTGAAGAAATTCCATGCATAAAATGCTTAATTTGAAGTTAGGGGCTAAATCGAATAAGTTGCAAAACTTGAATTCTAGAAGTTTTTAGTATGAAATTGCTTTGAAATATTAATTAGGAGGCATTAAATAGCAATTTGACCAATTTGAAGTTCATGGACAAAATTAGGACATGGAAGGAATTTTTGAAAGTTTAGTAGTAAGGGCATTTTGGTCATTTAGGGGTAAAATGAATTAAAATACAAAATTAAAAGCCCATTTTGCTCATCTTCAACCCCATGGCCGAATATAGCAAGGAGAAACCATGGCTAGGGTTTTTCAAGCTTCCAAGCTCGATTGTAAGTCCATTCTAGCCCAGTTTTTCAAGTTCTTTACGTTTTTGAGATCCCGGTAGCTCGATTTAGCTTATGTTAGCAATAATTTAACCTAGGGTTTATATTTGGAAAAATACCCATAGGTGAAATTTGTGTATTTTGATGTTTTATGATAGAATATGAGGTTTTAAATTATGTTAGAAAACTTGTACTACTCGATTTTAAGCAAAAACGAGTAAAGGGCTGTCGGTAAAAATACCTAATAGTCACAAGTACATGTTAGAGTGAGAATTTGATGTTGCCATAGAAGGGAAAAGTGATCAGCATGTTGTAAAACATAAGAATAAGGAATAAAGTTTAATCCCGAACTTAGGGGCAAAAATGTAAATATGCAAAAGTTTAGGGGTAAAATTGTAATTTTGCCAAAATTTGAATTAAGGATTAATTTGATAATGTGAGTGATAAATAAGTTAAATGTGTTATTTTAGATCAAGAAAGACGTGGAAACGACCCCAATCGAGGAAAAGAAAAGATTGTGGATTAAATTGCAAAACCTTTGTATTTTGGTACCAAGGTAAGTTCATATGTAAATAATGTAGCATAATTGTTATTTTAAGTCATTGATGTCAATTATGTGATATGCTGAATTTTTTTTATTATGAAATAAATGCTTTGTGGTTATTTTGAATAAAATATAAATTGTTCTTGAGTATTGGTTACGGCATTTTACGGAAGACGTCAAGGATATGTGTTCAAGGAAAATCCCGTTTGAACCTTAGGAATAGATTAGGATACAAGTGACATGTCACTGGGATACTTGGGCATCCGAACTCGTTGAGTTGAGTCCGAGTTCACTTATGGATGCGAATGTTCGAACTCGTTGAGTTGAGTCCGAGTTCGTGAGATGTAACTAGGCATCCGAGCTCGTTGAGTTGAGTCCGAGTTCATTATGGATGCGAATGCCCGAGCTCGTTGAGTTGAGTCCGAGTTCGCTTATGGGCGGGTTACATGGTAGCTTGGCTACATATGTGGCACTTATGTGCAAACTTCCTACGTATCCGAATTATATTCCGATGAGTTCAACGGGTAAAGTTCTACTCAAATGAAGGAATACTTGAGATGAAAAGAGACGTAATGGTAAGTGATGTGACATGGACACTTCGGACAGGTATGTACTTAACCCTCGGGTTGAGTATTGATACAATAACGATAAGGTAGTAAAATGATGAATGATGATTAGAAATGAGATTTATGTTTTGGTGATACCATGCTAATGTTGTTTGGTATGATTGCTTTGTTATGTTACTTATTATTTGCATATGAACTTACTAAGCATTTATGCTTACTCCCTCTTTCTTACTCATTTTAGTTTTGGACAAGCCAGCTTAGGAGTCGGGATTGGTGGAAGCTCGATCACACTATCGGAAGAACTTTTCGGTAAAATGGCTTGTAAATTCAAGTATGGCATGTATAGCAAAATACTTATTTTGTGTAAATGATCTTATGGTATGGTGATGAAATGGTTGAGGAAGTGCTTGATAATGATAAATTATGGAAATGGTTAGTTTAGAATATGTTTGATGTTATGGAAAGTTAATAAGTTACCTAGTTCATGAAAATTCATAAAAAGGATGAAATTTGCCATAAACAGAATATTACAGCAACACTGACGTGAGTTTGAAAATTTACTAAAAATCATATAAATTGAATTTGGTGATGTATTAAATATCAAATTGAAGCTTATTATGTCTAGTTTCACATGAAACAAACTAAACTGGTAAAAGAATTATATGTTAGAAGATATTTGAATTTTAGTGAAACAGGGTCAGAGCAGTTTCTGAATCCCCTGTTCCAACTTTATAAATTTACCATAAATTGTACAGATATAATTAGGTGACTTATTTTATATCCTCAGAATCCTTATTGAGTCTAGTTTCAGGAGAAATAAACCTCATATTCATATGAATTTTATACAGAGAGAAAAGTGGTTCGTAGTAAACAGAGGTCAGACCAGTCAAGCCCTGAAACAGGGGTAACTTTAACTAATAAACTGTACTAATTGGCCCAACCAAAAATTCTAGAAAAAAATTAGTAGATAGGCATATGAGTCTAGATTCAGGGAAAATTTACGGATCTTGATTTTGAGTTTCGTAACTCGAGATATGATTTTTCTTGTGACTGTAACGCAAGTAGCTAAAAAGCTGTGAATGTAGAAACAAATAATCTAAAGTTCTTAAAATGTTAAATTAAGTTTAGTAACACCTCATACTCGACTCCGGTGACGGTCTCGGGCGTGGGGGCGTTACACAATAAATCATGGAAATCGATGTTTAACTCATAACCAAGTATATTTCATTTATGGCATTTGAATAATTTAAATATAAAATAACTAATTATCTTACATATTATATGCACATACTTTAAAACATGCAAACATACATCATTTCATTTCATATACATAACATGTACCATTATAACATTTGTTTACCTAACTACAACAATTGCATAATGTGGATATATATACTATTCTACTTAGCATATGCCTAATATATCATCAACTTAACCAATTAAACTACTCAAATAAACTGACCAAAACATTTAAGTAATATGCCATTTGATACTGACACAAAAACCACATTCATTAATCAAATTTTCATAGCCTAACTTAGTCCACAAATATTCAATACCACAATTACAATGTTAGCATATAAATAACACATAATGACATGATTTAAGAACATTTGTCGAATCCACAAATATGGAACATTTTTAACTCAATATAAAACCTAACATTTTGATCTTTTATTACCGTACCTCAAACCAAGCATATTAATCAAAACAATCATATAACATACTCCTTATTTGTCTTCATCAATCGTGCTTAATTAGCCAACCATTAAAACACAATATATACACATACATTGCCATTACAAACCGAATCAAAGTAACTAATACACATTCGAATATATATAAATCATAATCATTTTACTCCATTACTAAACCAAATCAATAAACCATTTATAAAGGCAAAAAATACCATATAATATTCATATCAAAATAAACTCCAGCCATGTTTGGATAAAACTGAATATTCCTTAATACCAAATCATATAAGAAAACTTTAACAAAACATATCAACTAAGTTCATATATACTTTTATCTATGCATAAACCATAGCCGAATCAACCAAACACACATCCAAAATCACCAACCATTTTCAATGCATATCACACATAAAAACTTGACTAAAGTTTTATATACTCACATAACATATTAGCCATTTTCGCATGGCTTAATATATACACAACTTTAAACTTAACCAAATATAACCTAGCTTATACATGCCATAGGTTCAAGTTTAAACTTATAAAGTACCAAAAACAGTCAATAGTGTGATAGACTTTGTTGACGATTCTTGAGCTCATAACCAGTACCTAAAATCTATAAAACAGAGGCAAACATAAACACATACAGTAAGCTATCATAGCTTAGTAAATCATAAGCAAATAAATATCTCAATGTTAATATCAACTCAACTTAACCAAAATAATTTGTGCTATCATGATCACATTTATTTTCAAGCTCACAATTTCGTATATATAACATACACTATCATATACAAATTTTACCTTGGCTGAATATACATGTACCTATTATCAAAGTAACATTAAATTTGAAACCATAGTATTATTACATAACTGAATATACATAAACTCATATACATATATTCATGAATCATTTCATAAATATTCACATTTTACATTCATAAGGCCGAATATAATCATTCATATTGTTTGCACATAGTTCACCATTATGATTTCACTATACATAACCTTTGGCCGAATGTACTTTTCATATACACATATATTTTTTCATTTACAACATATATGATTTACAACACATAACAAGTAACCAACTTACCTTATTTCAAATAAGTTATAAGCTATTACATACCTGATCTCTTTACCTACTTTTACACATTCAATCACAACTTATCATTACCCGTTGAACCATTCGAAATTGAATAGGATACTCAGATAATCACACGTATATCGTACAATGCCAACGTCCCAAACGTTGTCTTACATGCTATCACATATCAATGCCACTGTCCTAGAAAAGGTCTTACACGAATCAAATACGATGTCGATGTCCCAGACATGGTCTTACACGTAATCACATATCGATGCCAACGTCCCAGACGTGGTCTTACACGTAATCACATATCGGAAATCCTATGTCATGACATATGTATCCTAGCTATTCCTAAGGTTCGTATGGGGCTTTCGGACGTCGTAACTCGATCGAATCGAACTAGTACACATAGCTTTTAAGATTAAACATATTCGGCTTCCACATCTATAATATCACATTATTCATTTCAGCATATATAGTTCGTATTTAATCAATTAAATAACATCTATTTGCTAATAAACTTACCTCGGACAACGATAATCGGAACGAGACGACTAATCGACAACTTTGGCTTCCCCCGATCCAAATCTAATTTCTTTGGTTCTTGATCTAAACATATTCAAATTAAACTCATTCCAACATATTTTCACTCAATTTAGTCCAAAAACACATAAATGGGTAAATTATCATTTTACCCCTGACATTTTACACTTTTTACAATTTAGTCCAAATTGTACAAAACATAAAACATGCATAATTTTCACACACCATACTTAGGGCGAATACTACCCATGTTCATACAAGTCCATACATTTCATTTATTTCACATTTTAGTCTCTCAATTTATTATTTTTTGCAATTTAGCCCTAATTACTCAAAATCATCAAAAATTCCAATACAAAACATATTAATCCAAAACATATCCTTCATAATTCATCAACTAACATCACAAAACTCAAATACTCATCAATGGCATAACTTAAAATATTCATAAAAATAAAAAATTCAAGCATGGTCTTTGTACATTACACTACAACGATCTCAAAAACGTAAAAATTATCAAAAACTAAGCTAGTTACATGCCTTGATTAAGCTTAACAATGCCCGAACATTTGAAAACCTTATACATTTTATGTTTTATTTTATACATATTATTACATATTTTACTAAATTAACCTTTATAATATAATTATACAAACATTATATTCATGTCCTTAACCGTCCATGATTTATAAATATGGTCTAATTGCAACATAAATACCTCATGCAATAAAGACAACAATAATTCGGCCCTTACAAATTAAACCATCAAATTTTTATTTTGCGCAACTAAGTCCTTTTATTAAATTGGACACTCAAACGACAAAATTTAAACACAAAAATTTCACACATATAAATTCACATAATAAACACTGAAAATAATTTTTAATATTTTTCTGATTGGGATTCGTGGTCCCAACACCACCATTCTAAATAGGGCCTAAATCGGGTTGTTACAACTCTCCCCCTTAGGGATTTTTGTCCCTGAAAATCTTTCCAGTGAATAGGTTCGGATAACGTTCTTTCATTGCATCTTCTGGCTCCCACGTTGCCTCTTCTACTTTGTGTGTATGCCACAGTACTTTCACTAATGGAATTTTCTTGTTTCGCAATTCTTTAACTTCGCGAGCCAGAATACAGTTCGGTTCTTCCTCATATGTCATATCAGACTTAATCTCAATCTCTGATAGATTAATCACATGTGAGGAATTTGATCCATATCTACGAAGCATCGAAACATAGAATACATTATGGATCTTTTCTAACTCAGGTGGCAACAATAGTCTATAAGCAACTGGCCTGATACGCTCAATAATCTCATATGGCCGAATAAATCTCGGACTCAATTTGCCTTTACGACCGAATCTAAGTATTTTCTTCCACTAAGAGACTTTCAAAAAGACTTTATGCCCTATCTGAAACTCTATATCTTTTCGTTTCAAGTCCGCATATGATTTCTGACGATCTGACATTGTTTTCAAACTTTCGCGGTTCACTTTTATTTTCTATTCAGTCACTCTAATCAAATCGACCCCGTGTATCTTGTTTTCACTGAGCTCGGTCCAATACAATGGTGTACGACATTTATGATCGTACAAAGCCTTGCAAGGTGCCATTTTAATACTTGATTGAAAGCTATTACTGTACGCAAATTCAATTAGAGGTAAGTATCGTTACCACGTACCTTCGAACTCAAGAATGCAACATCTCAACATATCCTCAAGTATCTGAATGATTCGTTTGGACTGACCATCTGTTTCCAGATGGAAAGCAGTGCTGAAATGTAATTTCGTACCTAAAGCATCTTGCAGTTTCTTCCAAAACTGCGATGTAAGCCTCAAATCTCTATCCAAAACAATAAAAATAAGTGCTCCGTATAATCTCACAATCTAAGAAACATACAATTCAACTAACTTATCAAGCGAGTAATATGTGCAAACCGAAACAAATGAGTCGATTTAGTCAATCTATCAATAACCCAAATTTCATCTTTCTTCCTCAGTGTCAACGGTAAACTGGATACAAAATCTGTCGTGACTCTGTCCCATTTCCACTCAGGTATCATGATCGGCTGAAGCAATCCAGAAGGTACCTGATGCTCGGCTTTTACTTGTTGACAGACTAAACATTTTGAAACAAAGTCAGAAATGTCTCGTTTCATGCCATGCCACCAATAAAGCTATTTTAGATCATTATACATCTTTGTACTACTCGGGTGAATAGATAACTGACTGTTGTGAGCTTTGTTCAGAATCATTTGAATCAAGTCTGAATTTTTCGGAACACATATTCTATTTCTCAACCTCAAATAACTCTCATCATCAACTCAGAACCCTGAATCAATATTCAAGTCACATTGAACCCGCTTTACTAAGAAATCATCATCAACTTTTTGAGCATCACAAATCTGTTGAATAAATAATGGTCTTGCTTTTAATTCAGCTATTATCAAACCATCCTCAGACATAGCCATATGTGTATTCATTGCATGCAAAGAAAACAGTGATTTTCGGCTTAGAGCATTAGCAACAACATTAGCCTCTCCTGGATGGTAGTCAATCACAAGCTCGTTGTAACACCCCTCGCCCGTATCCAATACCGGGATAGGGTTTGAGGTGCTACCCAACTTAAACTCAACCAATATTAGAAAATCAGGCCATAAAATTTTGATCAATTTAAAAATTTTTATTTCATAGGCAATCTGTCCCTTGATTGGGCTTACGAGGCCCAAAATATACATTTGAGATGGTTCGGGACCAAACCGAGGGCTTAAGAAAACTTAGAAAATTTCATGCTTTAAGGCCCCACATGCCCGTGTGGGTATATGGCACACGCCCGTGTGCTAGGGACACACCTATGTTCTGCACCCATGTGGCCAATTTGATTTTTAAAATTTTTCATAAAACAAGTGCAGACTTCACACGGCCTGGACACACGCCTGTATCCTTTGCTTGTGTCCTTTCATACGGACACGACACTCCCGTGGCGCAGCCCGTGTGTAAAAAACTGGGTATTTTGTTTCTGACGTCAGCATTACACAGCCATGGCACACGCCCGTGTACTAGGCTGTGCCCTCCAAACGGTTGAGACACACGGCCATGTCTCTGCCCGTGTGATAAATACCATGCATTCTGACTTGAAATTTCTAGGTGCAGGGGACATGCGGCCTTCTCAGACACCCATGAGGCTGTCCGTGTGTTACACATGGCCTAGACACAAGCCCGTGTGTCCACCTGTGTGGACAATATGGGCTATTTACCAAGCCTCATTGCCACCCTAGTATGTCTATTTTCATGTCAACACCAACCAATACCAAATCAAGCATGATAGACATTCATTTAACCATGAAGATGCATTTATTATAGACTCAAAATGAATGTTACTCTCATTCAAGGCTTAATGTAAAATGCGAAAACTATTTCAAGCCAACACATTTGGCCAATTCTCAAAGACACAAAATAATAAGATCTAACCCGATACATGCCATAATCAAAATATAAATCCAACTATACTGAGTATTACGGCTGATAGTGTGATCGATATCCCTGAATTCAAGGGATCCTTGAGCTAATTAAGCGACACTAAAAGAAAAGGGAAAGGAAAGAGAGTAAGCATAAAGCTTAGTAAGTTTCATATAAATAAATATAAAACAAAAATTTCTCCTCTAGTCATCTTACTTATAGCACAAAGATAGGCATAAGCTTGACTTACTCACTACCGTTTACTCTAGTCACATTTTCTATTTTGTGCTCATTACTCATGCATAGCAAATAGGTACCTGTACCACTCACAACATTATTATACTTTCCTTACTAACTCGCTTTCATAACCTTTAAAGTTGAGCCTTTCGAAACACTACCGGATATTCTATAAGCCTATAACAAGGGTTAAGTTACCGATGCCATGTCCCAGACATGGTCTTACATTGGCTATCATCATCGAGGCCGATGCCATGTCCCAGACATGGTCTTACATTAGCTCTCGTTCTTACGTGCTGGTGCATGTTCCAGACATGTCTTACACTAGCACAACTCTTAGCCGATGCATGTCCCAGACATGTCTTACACTGGCTATCATCATCAAGGCTGATGCATGTCCCAGACATGTCTTATACTGGCACTCATCTCTCCGTCAATGCCATGTCCCAGACATCATCTTACACTAGCTCTCATAATGTGACCGATGCATGTCCCAGGCATGTCTTACACTGGCACACAAGTAACCCAAATGTTAAGGCACAAATATCCAGTTTGTTTCTTAGGGTTCCAACGGGATCTCTCTACTATCACAATTATTACTATGCATTCTCAATTCACAATCTAGCAATTCATACTATATCAATTCAATGACAATTTGAATACATGTATTAACAATGTAGTTATATTATTTACATACAACTTACCTTGGTTTACAAAATGTACTCGACTAGTCAGTTTAGTCAATTTGCTTGGCTTTCCCCTGGTCTAGGTTGAGATTCGGTAAATCTTGATCTATAATAGCAAAATGCACTCATTTAGTTGTTAGACACAATTAGGCAATCTAAAATTCACATTTTTGGTTAAAATGACCATTTTGCCCCTAAACCTTGGCAAAATGACCATTTTGCCCCTATGATCAAAATTCAATTTTATCAAATTTCTTCGTGTCTCAAGCCTAGCTTAACTCTTTTTACTCTTATAGCAATCCCAAAATCTCACTATTTCACACACTTAACACTTATCTTGCAACTTTCGCCAAATAGCCTTTTTCGGTGTTTTCATGCTAACATCTTTCACAAAAGTTGTTTATAACATAGCTAAGACTCATACTCTTCCATAAAAACTCAGAAAACACTACAATTTCATTCATGGAAAAACCCTAAACTTTTAACCATTTTGCAAAATAGACCCCTCATTTGAAAGCTCATGCTTCAAGGGTCTCAAAAATGCAAAAATTATTAACTAGGGACATGGAAATCACTTACTTGTTGAGGTAATAAGTTGTTGAAATTTCAAAGCTTCAAATACCCCTCTTTTGCTGATATTTTTGGTGGGGAGAAGGCATAGAGAAGAAATAAATTGATAGCTAAGCTCATAGGTATTATTTTATCATATGATTATGTCATCAAGTCACCTAACATTGACTTTTTGACTAAATTTGCTTCTTATGGCTGGCCACCATGTTTCTAGGGGTCAAATTGCTCTTTAAAAGCCCTTAATTTTAGTTCTTTAGGTATTCAACACATCTTGGTACTAAAATGCAACTTTTTCCTTTTATGGGATTTAGTCCTTTTTTCGCAATCGGTTCACAAACATTAAAATTGGCTCACCCAATTTTTCATACGCTAATATAATCATGTCGTAACTCCATAATAATAATAAAATAAATTTTCTAACTTTGTATTTGTGGTCCTGAGACCACTGTTCCAACTAGGCCCTAAATCGGGCTGTTACATTTCTCCCCCTTTAGGGATTTTTGTCCCCGAAAATCTTACCAATGAATAAGTTTGGATACTGCTCTCTCAGACACTCATCGGGTTCCCATGTGGCTTCCTTGACTCCATGTCTATGCCACAATACCTTCACTAGAGGTATATTCTAATTTCTTAATCGAGCTAAGATCTCGACCGGCTGCTCACCATCAGTTATATCCGAAAGAATCTCAACTTCAGTTGGCGCAATTACATGCGAAGGGTCTGATCTGTACCGATGTAACATGGACACATGAAACACATTGTGGATCTTTTCGAACTCCGGTAGCAAATTCAATCGGTAGGCAGCAGGCCCTACTTTCTCAGTAATCTTATAAGGTCCTATGAACCGAGCATTCAACTTGCCCCTCTTTCCAAACCTGAGGACTTTCCTCCACGGAGAAACTTTCAAAAATACTTTATCACCAACTACAAACTTAATCTCCTTTCGTCTCAGATTCGCGTAGGATTTTTCTCTATCCGATGGGGCTTTTAGACAGTCATGAATCACTTTAACTTTTTCCTCAACCTCTTTGACCAAATCAACCCTATGAATCTGATTCTCTCTCAAATTAGTCCAGTATGAGGGTGTTTGACACTTTTGCCCGTACAAGGCTTCATAAGGCACCATTTTTAGACTCGACTGATAGCTATTGTCGTAGGCAAATTCAACCAATGGCAAATATTTTTCCCAACTTTCTTGAAATTTGAGAACACAACATCTCAACATGTCTTCTAAGACCTGTATCACTCTTTTCGACTGTCCGTCAGTTTGCAGATGAAATGACATGCTGAAACTCAAATTTGTTCCCAAAGCCTCTTGTAACTTTTTCCAAAACCTTGGGGTAAACCTCGGATCTCTATCTGACATAATCGACAACAGCACTCCATGAAGCCTTACAATATCAGAAATATATAAGTCGGCTAATTTTTCAAGGGAGTAGTCGGTACGCACTGGTATGAAGTGTGTCGACTTAGTTAATCTGTTGATAATAACCCATATTGCATCTTTCTTTTTTAGGGTTACTGGCAAACTGGTCACGAAGTCCATAGTGATACGATAACATTTCCACTCAGGGACCATAATAAGTTGAAGTAAACCCAAACGTACTTGATGTTCAACATTTACTTGTTGACACACTAGGCACTTAGAACCAAATTTTGAGATGTCTCTTTTCATATCCGACCACCAATACATTTTCTTAATGTCGTTGTACATTTTCGAACTACCCGGGTGAATAGATAAGCAACCACCATGAGCCTCATTCAAAATCTTTTGAATAAGCTCATTGTCCTTGGGTACACAAACCCTGTCTTTGAACATTAAGCATCCATCAATCCCGATACAAAAATCTGAATCAATTTCTGACTCACACTGAGTTCTCTTAGCTTGCAATTCCTTATCACTTCTCTGAGCTTCTCGGATCTCTTGAAGTAAAGTCGATCTAGCTCTCAACTCGGCTAGAATCGAACCATCATTAGCTATAGTCAACTGAGTATTTAAGGCTCGTAAGGCAAATGACAAATTCCTACTCAAGGCGTCGCGACTACATTCGCCTTTCCCGGATGGTAGTCGATAATTAATTCATAATCTTTTAATAGCTCTAACCATCAGCGTTGCCTCAAATTCAACTCCTTTTGAGTCATCAAGTACTTTAAGCTCTTATGGTCAGTGAATACTCGACATTTCTCTCTATACAAATGGTGTCTCCAAATCTTCAGTGCGAACACTATAGTCGCTGGCTCCAAATCATAGGTCGAATAATTTCTCTCGTGTGGTTTTAATTATCTTAAGGCATAGGCTATGTAACCTTACCTTCTTGCATGAGCACACACCTTAAACCATTTAAGGAGGCGTCGCTATAAATAACAAACTCCTTTCCCAACTCTGTTTGCACTGACACTGGGGCTTCCGTTAATAAGGTCTTTAATCTCTCAAAACCTTGTTGACATTTTTCGGTCCATTCAAACTTGACATCCTTTTGCAGCAGCCTAGTCATCGGGGTAGCTATCATAGAAAATCCATTTACGAATTGTCTGTAGTATCCGGCTAAACCCAAAAAGCTTCGAACCTCCATTACATTCTTCGGTAGTTTCCAATCCATAATATAAGAAATCTTATTTGGATCAACTCGGATTCTATCACCCGACACAATATGTCCTAGAAACCCGACCTCTTTAAGCCAAAACTCACTCTTGCTGAACTTGGTGTATTATCTCTTGCCTCTCAAGGTTTGCAATACAACCCTCAGATGCTTTGCATGCTCTCTCTCATCACGCGAGTAGATCAGTATGTCATCGATAAAGACGACAACAAACTTATCTAGATACAGCCTGAGTATACGGTTCATCAAATCATAAATACCGCAGGGGAATTAGTCAAACCAAAGAGCATGACAAAAAACTCATAATGCCCATATCTTGTCTGAAACGCAGTCTTAGGCATATCTCACTCTTTAACCCTTAACTGATAATAACCAGACCTCAGATCGATCTTTGAAAACACGGTAGCTCCCTTCAACTGATCAAACAAATCGTCGGTCCTTGGTAAAGGGTATCTGTTCTTCACTGTTACCTTTTTGTGTTGCCTATAGTCGATGCATAATCTCATCGACCCATCTTTCTTCTTCACAAAGAGTACCAGAGCACCCCACGGAGAATAGTTTGGTCTCATAAAGCCCTTGTTTGTCAAATCTTACAACTGTGCTTTCAACTCTTTCAGCTCCGTTGGGGTCATCCTATACGGAGTGATTGAAATAGGTGTCGTACCAGGAACCAATTCAACTTAAAACTCGACTTCTTTCACTAGAGGTAATCCAGGTAATTCCTCTAGAAACACGTCCGTGAACTTGCAGACTACTGGCATTGATTCTATCTTTAACTCTGACTCTTGAGTATTCAGCACAAAAGCTAAATAAGCCGTATACTTCTTTTTCAAATATTTCTCAGAAGTCAATGACGATATTACCATAGGCAGGTTATCTGACTCATGCCGTCCAACTCGAAGAACATCCCTATCTTCACATCTTAACTCAATTACTTTTCTTCCACAGTCTACTACGACACCATGGGAGGTCAGTGAATCCATCCCAAGAATTACATCGAATTCATTAAACAGTAACAACATCAAGTTGGCCGGAAAACAATGGCCTCTAATCATCAAGGGACAATTTCTACATACTTGGTCCACTAATACATGCTTGCCTAACGGGTTGGACACTTTTATTCCAAACTTAGTGGACTCTACTAACATGTTTATACGAGGCATCAATTCCATAAAAATGTAAGAGTGGGTAGATCCCGGGTTAATTAAAGCAACAACAGTTATATCATAGATAGAAAAGGTACCCGTGATCACGTCGGGGGACTCTACCTCTTCTCGGGCACGTATAGCATAGGTCCTCGTTGGCGCTCTACCTTCAGACCTCACCGTGGCATCTCTTGATGCGACTCTACCACTAATCCCACTTTCGGGGTTCTTTTGTGGCCTACTTCTTAAGGGAGCACTACTTGCTTTCATATCTTGTTTACTTCCTCTCTCGTCCATCTCGGGACAATTACGAATAAAGTGGTTAAGTGGCCCACACTTGAAACAACCCATCTCGTTTACTTGGCATTCACCTAAGTGATGTCTCCCACATTGAGGACACTCTTGCCTATTTGGCTGGGTACTACCAACACTAACGACCGAAGTAGTCTGAGCTTTAGATGCCATATTCTGTTGATTCTTGTTTCTCCTCGAATACCCCATCAAGCATTTAATCGGGTAGTAAATTCTTTTGATCGCTTACATGAGGACTGATGTGCCTTACCCATCTGTCTTTTCTTTAAATCTCGCGACTGAATGGCCCCTTTCCTCCTCTCTTTTACCCGCTTCTCTGCCTTGCACACTCTTTCAACGAGCACCACAAATTCTCTTATTTCTAAGATTCCCACAAACACTTGGATATCTTTATTAAGGCCATCCCTGAACCTCTTACACATGGTAGCTTCCGTGGATACACATTCCCGCGTATACTTACTGAGTTTCACAAACTCACGCTTATATTCTGTCACAGTCTTATTGCCCTACTTCAACTCTAAAAATTCCTTCCTTTTCTGGTCTATGTACCTCTGGCTAATGTACTTCTTTCTGAACTATTCTTGGAAAAATTCCCAAGTTACTCTTTCTCTCCGTACCACAGACAAGAGGGTATTCCACCACTAATTTGCCGAATCTCGTAGGAGTGATGTTGTACACTTCATGCACTCCTCAAGTGTGCATGATAATTTATCGAATACTCTTATAACATTTTCTAACCAAAACTCTGCCCTCTCCGGGTAATCATCTAAGTTAGCCCGGAACTCCTTGGCCCATTATTTTCGGATCTTATCAACTGGAGGCTTCTCTCTTCTAAACATGTTCGCACCTTGTGGAGCTACCGGGGCATATTGAGGAATCAGAGGAGGTGGAGAAAGTGGAGTGTTCGGGTTCACATGAACAAACTCCGTATACCAAGCATCCATCATTCAGAGGTAGGCTTCTCTATCCCCTCTGCCTTGGCCCATACTCATGGGCGGCTCACTCTCTACTGGCCTGGTCCCTTCTACTGGAGCCGGCGCGTTACTTTCCATGTCATCCGCCGTGGTTCTATCAGGATCCATTTACTATATAAGAAAAACATAATTTATTTCGTCACGAATCTTCACACTATCAATATGTTTTTATGGCATGTATAGCTAGACTCATACTCTAGCTAGGTTAGTCCTAGAATCGACTAAATCATAGCTTTGATACCACTAAATGTAACACCCCTCACCCGTATCCAATGTCGAGACAGGGTTTGAGGTGCTATCGAACTTAGACTCAACCAATATTAGAAAATCGGGCCATAAAATTTTGATCAATTTAAAAATTTTTATTTCATAGGCAATTTGTCACTTGATTGGGCTTACGAGGCCCAAAACATACATTCGAGGTGGTTCGGGACCAAACCGAGGGCTCATGAAAACTTAGATAATTTCATGCTTTAAGGCCCCACACGCCCGTGTGAATATATGGTACACGCCCGTCTACTAGGCACACGCCCATGTCTTACACCCGTGTGGACAATTTGATTTTTACAATTTTTCAAAAAACAAGTGCAGACTTCACACGGCCTGGACACACGCCCGTATCCTTTGCCCGTGTCCTTCCATAGAGCCACGACATGCCCATGGCGCATTCTGTGTGTAAAAAACTGGGTATTTTGTTCCTGACGTCAGCAGTACATAGCCATGGCACACGCCCGTGTACTAGGCCGTGCCCTCCACATGGTTGAGACACACGGGCGTGTCTCTGCCCCTGTGATAAATGCCATGCATTCTGACTTGAAATTTCTAGATGCAGGGGACACACGGCCTTCTCACACACCCATGGGGCTGTCCGTGTGTCACACACGGCCTAGACACAAGCCCGTGTGTCTACCTGTGTGGACAATATGAGGCTATTTACCAAGCCTCATTGCCACCCTAGTATGTCTATTTTCATGTCAACACCAACCAATACCAAATCAAGCATGATAGACATTCATTGAACTATGAAGATGCATTTATTATAGACTCAAAATGAATGTTACCCTCATTCAAGGCTTAGTGTAAAATGTGAAAACTATTTCAAGCCAACACATTTGGCCAATTCTCAAATACACAAAATAATAAGGTCTAGCCCTATACATTCCATAATCAAAATATAAATCAAACTATACCGAGTATTACGGCTGATAGTGTGATCGATATCTCTGACTTCAAGGGATCATTGAGCTAATTAAGCAACACTAAAAGAAAAGGGAAAGGAAAGAGAGTAAGCATAAAGCTTAGTAAGTTTCATATAAATAAATATAAAACAACAATTTCTCCTCTAGTCATCTTGCTTATAGCACAAAGATAGGCATAAGCTTGACTTACTCACTACCGTCTACTCTAGTCACATTTTCTATTTTGTGCTCATTACTCATGCATAGCAAATAGGTACCTGTACCACTCACAACATTATTAAACTTTTCTTACTAACTCGCTTTCATAACCTTTAAAGTTGAGCCTTTCGAAACACTACCGGATATTCTATAAGCCTCTAACATGGGTTAAGTTGCCGATGCGATGTCCCAGACATGGTCTTACACTGGCTATCATCATCGACGCTGATGCCATGTCCCAGACATGGTCTTACACTAGCTCTCATTCTTACGTACTGATGCATGTCCCAGACATGTCTTACACTAGCACAACTCTTAGCCGATGCATGTCCCAGACATGTCTTACACTGGATATCATCATCAAGGCTGATGCATGTCCCGGACATGTCTTATACTGGCACTCATCTCTACGTCGATGCCATGTCCCATACATGGTCTTACACTAGCTCTCATAATATGGCCGATGCATGTCCCAGACATGTCTTACACTAGCACACAAGTAACCCAAATGTTAATACACAAATATCCGATTTGTTTCCTAGGGTTCAAACAGGATCTCTCTACTATCTCAATTATTACTATGCATCCTTAATTCACAATCTTGCAATTCATGCTATATCAATTCAATGACAATTCGATTACATGTATTAATAATGTAGTTATATTATTTACATACAACTTATAAAATAAATGTTATCCTCATTCAAGGCTTAATGTAAAGTGTGGAATCTATTCCAAGCCAACACATTTGACCAATTCTCAAAGACACAAAATAATAAGGTCTAGTCTTATACATACCATAATCAAAAATATAAATCCTATTATATCGAATATTATGGCTGATAGTATGATCGATATCTCTAACTTCAAGGGATCCTTGAGCTAGTTAAGCTTCACTGAAAGAAAAGGGAAAGGAAAGAGAGTAAGCATAAAGCTTAGTAAGTTGCATATAAATAAATATACAACAACAATTCCACCATTAGTCATCATACTCATAGTTCAAAGGTAAGCATAAACTTGACTTACTCATTACCGACCACTCAAGTCACATTTTCTAATTTGAGCTCATTACTCATGCATACCAACTAGGTACCTGTACCACTCATAACATTATTATATTTTCCTTATTAAATCACTTTCATAACCTTTAAAGTTGAACCTTTCGGAATACTACCAGATATTCTATAAGCCTCAAACATGGGATAAGTTGTCGATGCCATGTCCTAGACATGGTCTCACACTGGCTATCATCATCAAGACTGAAGCCATGTACCAGACATGGTCTTATACTAGCTCTCGTATATACGTGCTGATGCATGCCCCAGACATGTCTTACACTAGCACAACTCTTAGCCGATGCATGTCCCAGACATGTCTTACACTGGCTATCATCATCGAGGCCGATGCATGTCCAAACATATCTTACACTAGCACTCGTCTCAATGCCGATGCCATGTCCCAGACATGGTCTTACACTGGCTCTCATTATGTAGCCGATGCATGTCTCAGACATGTCTTACACTGGCACACAAATAACTCGAATGTCATGGCATGAATATCTAGTTTGTTTCCTAGGGTTCCAATAGGATCTTTCTATTATCTCAATCATTAATATGCATTCTCAGTTCACAATCTAACAATTCATACTATATCAAATCAATAACAATTCGAATACATGCATTAACAATGTAGTTGTATTATTTACATACAACTTACCTCAGTTTACAAAATGTACTCGACTAGTCGGTTTAGTCGACTTGCTTGGCTTTCCCCCAGTCTAGGTTCGGATATGGAAAATCTTGATCTATAATAACAAAATACACTCATTTACTCACTAATTAAAATTAGGAAATCATAAATTTACATCTCTGGTAAGATGACTATTTTGCCCCTAGACTTTGGCAATTTGACCATTTTACCCTCATGCTTGAAAATCTATTTTTATTGAATTTCTTCGTATTACGAACTTAGCCGAACTATTTTTACTCTTATAGCAACCCCAAAACCCCACTATTTCACACACTTATCACCTATTTTGCAACTTATGCAAAATAGTCCCTTTAGGTGTTTTCATGCTAACACCCTTCACAAAAGTTGTTAACTCTTCTAAGACTCATATTCTTCCATAAAATTTCAAAAAATAACCTGAACATTTACATGGTGAAATCCTAGACTTATCGCCATTTTGCAAGGTAGTCCTCTCATTTGAAAGCCCATAACACAAACATTCAAAAAATGTAAAAATCATCAAGAAAATTATCAAGATCACTTACATTATGAGAGGAATAAGTTGCTGCAAATTTTCAGCTTTCAAACCTCCCTAATTGCTGATATTTTTGGTGGAGATAAAGGATGGAGAAGAATAAAAATAGTAGATAGGCTTTAGGCATAATTTTATCTTCAAATCATGACTTCACTTACCTAAACTTTTGACCATTTGCAAAAATCTTGTTTCATGGCAGGCCAAGCCATATTTAGGGGTCTAATTTCCCTTTAAAGACCCCAAATTTTAATTCTCTAGCTATTTGGCACATTTGGGTACTAAAATGTAACTTTTGCCTTTTATGCGATTTAGTCCTTTTTCGCATTCGGGCTCACAAACATCAAAATTAACTCACCAAATTTTTCATACACTAATATAATCATGTTATAACCTCATAATTGTAATAAAATAAATTTTATAACTTCAGATTTGTGGTCCTAAGACTATTGTTCCGACTAGGCCCTAAATCGGGCTGTTATAAGTAGTATTATATTTTTAGGTTCTAATAGGTTTGGATTATAATTTTGGTAAAATTAGATTATAGGTTTAAATAGGATTTGATTTTAAGTTGTAGTAAAGTTATATTTTTAGGTTTTAATAGGCTTAGATCATAATTTTGGAAAAATTAGATAATAGGTTTAAAAAGGATTTGATTTTAAGTTGTAATAGTATTATATTTTTAGGTTCTAATAGGTTTAGATTATAATTTTGGTAAAATTAGATTATAGGTTTAAAAGGGTTTGATTTTAAGTTGTAGTAAAATTATATTTTTAGCTTTTAATAGGTTTAGATTTTAATTTTGGAAAAAATTATATTAGAATTTTAATTAAAATTTGATTTTAAGTTTTAGTAAAATTAGATTGATAGGTTTTAATAAATTAAATTATAAGTTTAAATGAGATTCGTTTGTAATTTTTAATAAAAGTTAGATTTTAAGTTGTAGTAAAATTAGATTTTTAGCTTTTAATACGTTTAGATTTTAATTTTGGAAAATAATATATTATAATTATAAATAGAATTTGATTTTAAGTTTTAGTAAAATTAGATTGATAGATTTTAATAAGTTAGGTTATAAGTTTAAATAAGATTCATTTGTAATTTTTAATAAAAAAATAGATTTTAGGTTTTTGTTAGATTAAGCTTTAAGCTTAATTAAGTTCAAATTCAAATTTTTCGAGTTATATTTAGATTTTAAGTATATAAGTAGATTTTAGTCTTGAAATTCGATTAGATTTTTAGTTTATATTCGATTAATTCGGAGTCTAGTTAGATAATTTAGAATTAAGAAACCCTAATGATTGAACTCTGTAGGACTATCTTCAGATAGGCATTGTAGGGATGCTTTAACCTTCCTTGCATTTAATCGTACTCTCGAACCTAGATTTTGATAATGAGACTAAGTTAGTTTTTAGGATTTCTTTTATTTGCCTTAGGATTAGTCCTAAAATCTTAGGCGATAAGTGGCTAACCGACCTAGCTCAAATTGGTTAGTGGTGACTCTACTTTGTTTAGGTTCCTCGTGCCTAGCCTTTCTTAGGTCCTCATACTTTAAGAGACATTTATGGCACAAGTTGTTCCAAACAATGGTTGTTCTAAACATAGTTATTTCTGAAACACTATTATTCTTATGATACACGTTTCAACCCACTTTGTCATCACCTTCAATAAATTTTTACAGTTTAAAAATTCTTTTTTCATTCTTTATTTTAAAATTTTTGTTTTAGTTATTTCCATTTTTTTAATTGTATTGTTGTTGTTGTCAGTTAGTTGGTTAGATTTTTATTTTGATAATATTATTTTATTTAAGTTAGAGGAAAATCTCGTTGCTAAAATGTCGCCTAGACAACCTAAAAGAACTAGGTCCTACCTGGACCCTCCTCCGCCATCGACGGTGGTTCCGGAGTGATTTACAAATAAAGAGGTTGACAATTATTTTATGCTTATCCAAGGGCGAATGTTCATTCTTGAACATGGTTTCAACCGATCCACATCTCTTTGTAATGAGATTTGGGACTTAGTCTATTACCATGGGTGGTTCGATTTTTGCCTAGTGATTGTCGTCAAACGTACGGATGTTTGGATTGGAAATATTGCAGCAAAATAAATAATCAAATAAATAGCGGTGTCCAAAAGTATACGAGTCAAATTGTAATATAGAAGAATGTTACAATGAAACACTTTAGGAAGTATTCTGAGGATCGTACCCAAGAGAGGTTGAATTTAACCGAAATTAATTCTCCACACTAGTAAGTCTAAATAGTACCGATTTAAAATCATATTATGAAAAATCAAATAAACATTAATTAATATAATTAACTTAAAAATTAATTACTAAAAAATAACCAATCTAACAACAAAAAGTAATCCAATAAAACAGGCAGGAGCTTAACTCACTTCAGTGATCCTAATTAACTTCAGAAAACACGGGTTTTATCGAGTTAGCTATTAATTAACTAGTTATTACCTCTCAACCCCTAACTAATTAACTAATTGACCAATACACGCTTACCTCTCGGTCTCATTTTCTTGACCAAGATAAATTATGAGGTGCTCAATAAACTTATCTCTTGATATCCTAAATTACTTCCTAGGACTGTCACTCCCTAGGGTTTAATCACACATAATTTAAACCAACTAACCTGAATTTCAACCCTTATTCATTTTTTAATTATTCACACAACTATTCGTTAAACTCCCCAAGGAAATTAGCTACTCATGGATTAAAATATAATAATTTCTAAAGTCATATTTAACATGCAAAACAACAAATTAAATAAAAGTAAGGAGTAGAGAAAGAAATATGTTATTCGATATCGATTGAAGCTCAGAATAAAAATATCCTTTAACAGTTGCAAAGATCTCCTTGATTGCAATTGGAATCAGCAACAAAATAATGAAAAACTAATATATTAAAGCCTTGGATCGAAAACAAATCCAAGTTAAAACAAAAACAAAAGTATAAAAAAGGACTAAACTGAAAGGAAAATAGAACTAACTAAAAACCTAAAAATATTAAAATGGCTAACTTGGTGAAGCCTCCTCAAAAGAAATAGAGTTAGGTGCAGTATTATCACAGTCTAGCACACAGCCTGTGACATGACTATGTGAGCCAAAATGGATTGTTACACGATTTAGCACACAGCCTACGACACGACTGTGTGAGCCAAAATAGATTGTTACACGATTTAGCACATGGCCTGCGACACGGCCGTGTGGCTCTTTTTCGAATACTTACACGGGTGGACACACAGGTTGGGACAAGACCGTGTGTCCTCATTTCGAATGTTCACACGGCCTGGCCATATGGCTATGTGACCCCTATTTTGCAAATTTTCAAGTTTTCCTAAAATTTTCTATTTTGTTTCATTTTGACCCTAGATTGATCCTAAACTATTTTTAGGCCCCCACGCTTGATTTAAGGTTCATAAGTTTATTTATACAATGAATTGGTTTTGTTTGTTATATGTTTATAAATTATTTGTTCAACTATTCTGAAATGAAGTGAAATGTCTTGTATTACTTAGTAACATTCTGTAACCCTAATTCAGTAACGAAAATGGGTTAGGGGTGTTACATGCACTAACCCATGATAGGATTTCTATGTGGATTTCACTGAGGAGATTTCCTGAAAGTAAGAAGGATTCTCTTGTGATCAAATGACAATTGGACTGGCCTTTGTGGTAGGCATTATCATGCGATAGGTCAAGAAATTTTATCTTCAAAAGAGGGCAACTAGTCAAAGCATGCTACTCGGTGAGATTGTCCCACGATGACTCATTTGTGGGCATGATATGATAGGTGTTGAGTTGATGATTATACAATCAAGATCTTCTAGTTAAGTAACTCCCCACGTAGCTCTAATTAAGTTAGAATAATGGCCAAACGTTACACGATTATTAGTACGTGTGAATGCCTAAGGAATTAGGTTCATGTACTAATTGGATGAAAATCCATGTTCTTACTAGTTGATCGTGATCACCCCATGGTGGCTTGATTCAATGGATTTGGGAATTATCATTGCAACGACTTACAAATTTTTTCAAGGTTTAATGTAAGAAGCATGCATCATCTTAATGCATATTCTAACGTTGAAAAATGTTTTCAAACATTTTATGTAACAGTCCAATTTTTAGTGGTGTCGAAAATAATGGTTTCGAGGCCACAAATCCAACGAGTAAGTTCGTAAATATTATTATTTAATATTTATGAGTCAATTATGGTTCTACAAAGGTTTTTGATATGATAATTTATGTTATATAAGTGATTAATTAAGTTCTAACGGTAAGACCCTAAGGTCAAGTGGTTTAGAAAATGAGGTATGGGGACCTCGTTTCTATAAAATGAGTCATAAATATTTTTATAAATATTTACGGAGTGTTATTAAGGTTGTATTAAAGTTTCGTTAAGAATTTTTAATGTTTCGATAGTTAATTAAGCAAAATGGACTAAATCATAAAAGTTGAAAAAGTCAATAGCTATTAGTTTAAAGGTGTTAATTGATTAAAGAAATATAATTGGATGGCCTTATTGGATAAATAAACCATCCTTAAAATAGTTTTAATGCTTTGATTTCTTTTAATTTTAAGGTTTTATATGTTATTTTATTATTAAAATAAAGAAAAAGGTTAATAAAATATATAAAACATAATGTTTTCTTCCCCATTTTGTTTGTTCACCACCAAATGCTCCATGAAAGCATATCCAGGTTCGACCATGGTTAAGCTTTGCATGTTGAGCTATTTCCCACTCGTTTCTAATAATTTTTATGTTTTTGAGATCGTTGCAACTAGGACTATCTAGCTCGTACCTTCGTTTTTGAAACTGTTAAAGATTTTGAATGTTGCCATTGATGAATGTTTGTGATTTAGATGTTAATTGATGAATTTTAAGTGTTGGTTGGTATTTAAAAATATTTTGTAAAATGATTTTTGATGAATTTTCCGAATAGTGACTAAATTGTTGAAATAGTAATATTTCAAGGATTTGATGTGAAATTGTTGCAAAAATGGGCAGAAATGGATTCTATTAACATTCAGTTTGCATGGTTTTGTAATAAAAATGGTTAATTTGCATGTTTTAGGCTTAGGGACTAAATTAAAAAAAAGTAAAATGTTAGGGGCAATTTGTAAAAATGTCAAAAATGAATAAACTGCATAAAATAATTTTTTTACTATATAAATTAATAAATTGAATGAAATTATTAACTTAGGTTAAGATCGAGTGGAAAATTGAGGAGAATGGAAAATTACCAAAAAGCCCCTATACTTTGACATTTCTGCAATTTAGCCAGGTAAGCTCGTAACTTGATTAAATCAATTAATTGTGGTTTTTATTGTTTAATATCTACTTGTTTACATATGAATTGCGTTTATTGGCTTGAGGGAAAATGATTAAGACCATAGTTGAAAGACACTATGGCACTATACTAGAGAATAAAGAAGACCATAGTTGAAAGACACTATGACACCATACCAGAAACGAGTAAGACCATGACTAAAAGATGTTATGGCATCACAATTCTAACGAGTAAGACCATGACTGAAAGACGTTATGGCATCATGATTCTAACGAGCAAGACCATGACTGAAAGACGTTATGGCATCACAATTCTATCAAGCAAGACAATAGCCGAAAGACGCTATGGCATCACAAATCAAACAAATAAGACCATGGTTGAGAAACACTATGGAAACATGACGGAAAATGAATAAGACCACGGTTGAAAGACACTATGGCATCAAAATGAGAATAAATAAGATCATGGTTGAAAGACACTATGGCACACTCCGATCATTTGATATTCAGGTAACATGTTTCAAGTGGGGTATGTATCATAAGTATGAATACGAGTTGAATGTTTGACTAGTATAGTTGATAATGTTGTTAATGCCTTGGTGTAATTATATATTCTTATTATGACTATAAATACATTAAATCAAAATGTTGTAGTGTGTTTAGAGAATTAAATGGTTACTTAAATAATATTCGATGTTAATTCATTTTATTCAACGGGCATGAAATGGAAAGGAACGGTAAGTTTTCAAATGACTTATATCATGAAAACTATGTAAAGCAATGAAAAGGGTATGTTAAATGAAAGCATGTCTATGTTTAAGAAATTGATGATTTCAAGTGAGGTTATTCATGTTTAATGACTTATATTATGTTAATTCAAGTGAATTATGAATTGATGCACTAACATGTGTTGTTGATGATACTTAGGGTTGTGCCAAGCTATTGGTTGGATTGTATTATGCCAGTTTTAAAGTTATGCATTGAAATGGTAAGTGTTCAAATGAAAATGTCCTTATGTTCATGAAAGGGTAGTAAGGATCAAAGTATGTAATTTCTTATGAAATGGTTTATCATGTAGTTGATTCCAAAATAGTTATGTTTAAATGCACTAGCTTGTGGCCATAGTTGATGTTATACTTACGTCTTGTGTGTTATGCTTATGAAACAGGTGAGGAAAGGAAATGAAATGATAAGTTCATAGTTGAAATGTAATATGATAAAAAAAAGGAATGACGAGTTGAATGATGTACTTATATGTGAGAAATTTACATATGCTATGGATGAATATACCTAATTCATGAACAAATATACTAAATAGTGAATTGATGTTGTTATTTAAGCTAAAGTAAGTAAATGCAATGAAAGGTAAGTAAATGGAAGGGTTCAAAGTTTTATAAAATCCTATTATGTTAGGAATGAAAAATATATGTGATATTGATGAACTTATTCATTTAAGAGTTGATGGTTATAAAGTTTAATAAACTTTGTGAAGTTGGTATAGGTTTATAATTACCCCATAAAGTTCATTATTAAAATGAAATATTATGTTTAAAGTTTATACAAGCTTACTAAGCATTCATTACTTACGTAGTTATTTTTCCTTTACTTTACAGATTATCAGAAGCTCGATTGGTTTGGAAGCTCGTTGGAGATCTATCACACTATCAAGTGATTATATTGGTAGATTCTGACGTCTTGATCGAGGTTATAATGGCATGTATAGCTGGATTTGTGTATAAATGATCTAGTTGTTTTGGTATGTATAAGTGTCATTATGGTTAATGTACTTATGGTATCTTGATGATTGGTGTTAATATGGTTAAGTTGATGCATGATTTTATGACCAAAGGGGTTAGTTTGGCATGTTTGCAAAATATGGTTAATTAAGGTATGCTTGAATATGTAATTTAGTTAAATGTGCTTGTATGAAAAATGACCAATTGGGTATATGTTGGTGTAGTTCAATATGGTCAAATTTGTATAAGTTTAGGTATATGTGTGTTTGATATACATGAGAACAATGGTTCAAATGGTAAGTTATACTGACATGGTATAAGTCAAGTATGGTATGTTTTAAAATGGTAGCAAGGTGACCAATTATGCATTTGTGTAGTTCAGTTGAATGCTTTCTTTTGATGTGTCTTATATGACATATTAGTTGAATGAAATTTGGTCATTCAAATTTGTCATATTATATATGTTTTGGTATGTTTATGATGCCTTGGTCATAAGTGCAAAATGTGTTTAAGTTTAAGCTTGAAAGGGGTGATGGAAATGGCTTGATTTTAGCCAATTTCATGTCCACACGGCCTAAATGTAACACCCTTAACCCGAATCTGTCGTCGGAACGGGATTACCAGGCGTTACCGAACAATTCACAGCTTAAGAGAGAGAGACAAAGAGAGTCATTCATTACTGTGCATTTAAAAAAAATCAACTAAATAATACATATATGCATCTCCTTTATAATATTCAAATATCTAATATTAAATTAAATACTATCATGTCAAATCTCATATTTAAATATTAAAACATTCGAACTCTTATACCAATTCATGCCATTAAATCAATCCAACTTGGCAATATCAAATATGACATTATAAATCATTATATGAGCAAAATATATAAAATAAATTACAACTCAGTCACATACCAAAAATTATTTATAACTTGATCTTACGTAACTAATTACATAATGTCATAATCCCTCTAAATTATTACCTTACAACCGTGAGCTTATACTAAACACTATATACATATATATAGCATTCACATTAACAGCTAATGCTTTACACATGTCAACTAAAAATATATACATCCTTTACACCTTTACTGAAACTTAAGATTAAAAAACCACAACACATATATATGTATATTTCTGGAGATCACGTACATGCATATAACAATATCACATTATGTACCAAAATATATTGATATGGTCAAGTACCGAATCACAAGTCAAGTATTCACCTTATCTAAATTTCAACATGTAACACCTTAATCAACTTAACAACCAATTTTACATATATATTATATCTTAACACAAATCATAGTTGAATCAATCAATTACACTTATGAATATATATATACCATAGTCGATTTTTCAACCACATATATATATACCTATAATCATCAACCAATTCCAATGTAAACATCACATGATAGCAATAACCGAATACCAAGTTCACAAGTACTTTTATCCATACATAATTTTAGCCGAACCATACTCATGTATATCTAAAGTCATCAACCACTTCAAGCATATAATACCCACCACAATTACTATGCATTCATAGTACATAACATTATAACCAAGACATACATAAACCTAAAGCAACATAACCAAACTCAAACTTGAAAATTAAGCCATTTTTGCATGGCTTAGGTTACATATAACCAAAAATTTGAAATTTCAAAACATAATCCAACCTATACATGCCATAGGTTTGATAGTTCACTTATAAAGGTACCGAAGATAGTCAATAGTGTGATAAGCTTCTCTGACGATTCCCGAGCTCATAACTTGTATCCAAAATCTATAAAACAGAGGTAAACATGAACACACAAAGAGTAAGCTTTCATAGCTTAGTAAGTCATAAGCAAGTAAACATCCAAATGACATAATCCAGTCGTTTAAACTAAACCAAATTTTACTATCATAATTATTTTAAAACTTAAGCTTACAATTTCATGTATTTTATATATATACTTTCACATATAAACTATTCATGGCCGAATGAACATGTACATATTTTGATAACTATCATTTGATTTCCAAGCCAACATATCTTTATCATAGCTAGTACATATACACTTATGTGCATAAATTCATAAGTCAAAGGATAACAATCACATACATATTTATATTATATGGCCAAATACACACACATATATATATATAAGCAAAATATCTTAAACCCAGCTAAGGGTTACCTTGGACGAATGCTCATATAGTTAAATTAACAAATTGTCATTAAATTTTCAAAGCCAAATAGTCATCATAAAACCTAGTCCACATACACTATGGTACATAAGCCCATGTATCAAATTATAACTTCATATACTATTACTAGTTATGTGGCCGAATATATCTAGTCATGTGTGCACATAGTTAAGAATCAACTCAATAATACCCAAGTTATTTATTCACAAGGCCGAATACATATACCATATTCACAGATATTCCTCATTTGTATCACACATGATTTGTAACAAATATCAACATATCAGGCTGAATATCAACCTCGGTCGGGAAAATAGCATGTGAAGGGTCAGATTGGTGTCTTCGAAACATCGACACATGAAACACATTATGTATTTTCTTTAATTCAGATGGTAGAGATATTCGATATGCCACCGGCCCAACTCGCTCAGTAATCTCATACGGTCCGATGAATCGCAAGCTAAATTTCCCTTTCTAACCAAACCGCAATATCTTTTTCCACGACGACACTTTCAAAAACACTTTATCCCCGATCTGGAACTCAATATCTTTCTGTTTCAAGTCTGCACACGATTTCTGTCAACTCGAAGCTGCTTTCAAACTATCGTGAATTACTTTCACTTTCTCTTCATTCTCTCTGATCAGGTCAACCCCTTGAATCTTATTTTCACTAAGCTCACTCAAGTACAATGGTGTTTGACATTTACGACCGTACAGAACTTCGTACGGTGCCATATTTATACTCAATTGGAAGCTATTATTGTAAGTAAATTCAATCAGCGGTAGATATTTCTCCCAGCTACCTTCAAACTCAAGAATGCAACAACGCAACATATCCCCAATTATCCAAATAACTCACTCAGATTGACCATCTGTTTGTGGATGAAATGAAGTGCTAAAATGCAGCTTTGAACCCAAAGCTTCTTGTAATTTCTTCCAAAATCGTGAAGTAAATTTTGGATCTCTATCTGAAACAACAGATAAGGGAACACCATGTAATCTCACAATTTCGAAAATATACAACTAAGATAATTTATCAAGCGAGAAATTTGTACGTACAGGAATGAAATAAGTTGATTTCGTCAATCTGTCAACAACAACCCAGATCGTATCTTTCTTTTTCAAAGATAAGGGCAAACCTGATACGAAATCTATTGTTACTCTATCCCACTTCCACTCAGGAATCATAATAGGCTGTAATAAACTTGATGACACTTGATGCTCAGCTTTGACTTGTTGACAAATCAAACATTTCGAAACAAATTCTGAGATATCTCGTAACACTCCAAACCCAGCCTAGACGTTATGACCGGATCCGACGTGCCACATCAGAACGTTAAAAACATTTTCTATTCTTAGTCCATAAAAATTGTACTTAGTGTTCAAAAGATGATTTCATTATAGGTTAAAGTGAATGGAAGCTGTGCACCAGGTAGGAAACCAGAAAAGAGGAGGTGAGTCTATCGGACTGCTTAAGTACCAAGCTCCCTTCGGATCCAATCCTAGACATGCACACCACCATTGCCACTCCTTAACTTAGCGTATGTTCTTAAGAAACCAATTCATTTAAGTCCAGTTTAAGAAAAGTGAATAACTTTGGAAAAAAATTTTGCTTTGTTGTCGTGATATTTTAAGATCAATTACTGTTTTTGAAAACGCGCCCTAAAACTAATCAGTTGCAATGACTAAGATAATAATATTATACCTATTCTAGTAAAACATATTAAAAACCATCAAAAATCATTAAAGCGGCCTTATTACAACTTAAACCCAAAATAATTGATATAAATAAAAACTAATTAAATTATAAAAAGAGAATCAAGTTTGCAGTACGTGCTGCCACTCCGAATCCCTCACAGCTCCAAGTGCACTATGGTTGAGGATTACTTGCAAGGATAAAGTTAAGGGGTGAGTTTTGGAAACTTAGTGTGTAAATTAACCCAACCATAGTCCAGATCAGTTCAAACCACAGAAACAGATTAAGTTGGGCCTTAGCCCTATACAGAATTCAGAATGAAGCCCATAGGCTCATAACAGATACAGAACAAATATCATGTATGTAGAAAAACCCATCCCATATCCATCCGTATACACCCTCGTGCCAACCTTACACCATGTGGGGAGACTACTCGACCCACCCATCCGTCTACACGTCACAAGGCTGCCAGATCAGATATTGTGACAGAGTCACCAGATACAGATAATTGTCGCAGAGCCACCAGAAACAGATATTTGTGGCAGAGCCACCAGATCAGATATTTGTGGCAGAGCCACCAGAACGCTTCCTCCATAAATATAACCCATGTCTCCATGCAACAGATATACAAATCATGGCATACATCATACAGAATCAGATCATCATGCTTTTCAGTCAAATTAACCCTAGTGGTATAATAGTAATTTTGCACCTAGGGGTATAATGGTAACTTTCACACTTAAGGGTATTTCGGTAAAACTTTCTATTTTAGGGTTTACATACACATTACAGCCATTAACGCATTAACAGAAACACTTACCGAGCGTTTTTATCGAAATGGGCCCGTTGGCCCATTAACCCATTTTCGGCCCATTAAGCCCAAATATACCGAAGTGCACGAAATTGTGCACTCTGCAATCATATCATTTGAGATTACCAGGATTAACAATACAAACCATCTCACGAGCGCTCGCACGCTCGCAAGTCCACAAAATACCGATTTTTTGGCATTTCAGCTTTTCGACTTTTACTGATCTAGTCTATGAAAGGGTGTCGATTATACACACGACATGATTTAAGCGACGGCGAGTTCCACACGCGAGTTGCCTACAATCGAGTTACTAATATGTTAACTACGAATCCATACAACTTGTATACAAATCCTTACTAAAAGTCGGCCATTAACACCTCAGGGACTAGAGATCCTACCTTTGCCGAAACTACCGACTAGGTTTAGATCCAGTCATTCCACTTGTCCAAGCCTTCGATCAGCAGCCTCTAGATCACACTAACATCATAATAAAATAATTGTCACAACCCTTAGAGCCATAGGGCCCAATCGATAGCCTCCCTAAGCCTTTAGAGATTTCGGCTTTTCTAAAACCCAAAATAAAGAATAGATTCAAAAACTTACCACTGGTTCCTTCAATCAACGATTCCACTTTAGTTCCTATTCTATTCTGATGCAGATCTATCCCCTCAAATATTAGCAGAAATCAAATCTTTAAAGGTCTAAAGATTTGGCTATGCCACAATGACTATGGTGTTTTCGGCTTTTGAAACTCGTGAAATAAAAGATGATTTGATAAGGAGGTTTTTTGCAAAGTTGAAGTCGATAGAGGTTGGGGTTTAGAGAGTGTGAAATTCGGCCAGGAAAGATGAAGGAAAAAAAAAATCAAAGAAGTTGGCTAGGAGAAATCGGCAGAGAAGAAAAACAGGCTTTCGGGATTTTGACTTTTATGGCAATCGGCTATAAAGGCTTAGAAACGAATGGAATGGAAGAGTAGAATGGTAGGAAGGGTTCGGCTATGTAAGAAAAGGAAAAGAAGAAGAAAAGAGAGTAGGAGAAGAGAGAAAAAAGAGAACAGAATTGTCAGAAACGGCACCCCTCTCCAAAAGTCAAAATTCCCCTCACTAAATGCCTTAGCCGAATTTCCCATGCTAAAGTCCCTTGACCGGCCAACTCTTGCTCCTTGATTAGCTCCTAAATTTCCTCCCTTATCTTATCTTTACTCAATTCCCTCACTAGCTTAAACTCCCCCTAACAGAGTTCCCCCTTGAGTTCCATCACCTCCCTTTTTTGCTCACAAAAATAAATACCCTATTTGCAAACCTTGTGGCTTGAACCTTGGCTCCCCCTAGACATCTACACGCCACTCCCCCTATACCTTATGTGGTATCACATGCCAATTTACCACAGATCCCTTGTGCCCTATTTTTACCATCTTTAATTTAAAAGCCCTAAACGCCAGTACCCTCTCTTTTTAAAATCTGAAATTCATAAATTGCCTCGAATTGGATATACTCTTGGGCCTTTTTAAGGGCCCAGTAACATACTCAGACCCACAACAGATAGTTAAAACACAGAATTCCTAAAATTCATTGGAAATCACAAAAATCTCAAAAATCTCGAAAATTGGGGCGTTACATATCTAGTTTCATGCAATGCCACCAGTAAAGTTGTTTCAAATCGTTATACATTTTCGTGCTTCCTAGACATACTGATAAACAACTATTGTGTACTTTGTTTAGAATCTTCCGAATGAGCTCAAAATTTCTTGGTACACATATTCTATCACGAAACATCAAACAGTCATCAAGCCCTATTCGAAACTCTAAATCAGAAGTCGACTCACACTGAGCTCGTTTTGCTTGCAATTCACTATCAAATTTTTTAGCCTTACAAATCTGCTATAGAAATAACGGTCTCGCTTTTAACACAGCTACTGTAACAACCCTTACCCCTACTCAATGCCAGAATAGGGTTACGAAGCATTACCAGACTTACAACACAATTAGACAAACTTTTCACATACATAATACCATTTCATACATTCATCATTCAAATACAATCATAGTGTCCCTTAAATGAGCCAATGAGGCCTTAAACATGCATTGAGACACACGCCTATGTCTCTGCCCATGTGGACAAAAATTGGCTATTTACCAAGCCATTTTGCCACCCCATTTGGTACACATCTTCACCTACATATATGGCACAAAAAAAAAGAGCAAAATAGGCAATCCAAAACAACCAAATCAACCATAATTCCTGCCATTTCATCTAAACCTTTCTTAACCTAAACCTCAATCTTAAAAATCATCAATTCATTAACCATTTCCAAGTATCATTAAGCACATTATAAAATGGCATTAACATATCTAACAACATATAACAAACATACATTATTTTGTTCCAATTCACTAGCATAACACCAATTCCAGAAACCTCATAATATAAACCATAAGCACACTTATATTTACAACCAAACTAGCCAAATTAAGCCAAATCTTATGGCTATAGGTACAAACAAAACATAACCATTCACATGCCATCTAAAATGGAAAAAATTTACTATCAAAACATAATCAAAATGACCATAATCCTATACATGCCATATGACCAAACCAAGAGCTCAAAGGTACCAAAGTGATGGTTGGATAGTGTGATGTAATCTCCAACGATCCTCGAATCAGAGTTAGCTTTAAAATCACTATAAGACATGGAAAATATACAAAGTAAGCTTTATAGCTTAGTAAGCTCGTATGTTATAAACTTAACTAAACACACATATCCCATTCATCAATTTAAACATATAAGATGAAATTCACGATTACTAACAAACCTTTCACATGCTTATTCATAAACTTAAATGCAAAATTTGTAACTGCTCTAATTTTAAGCTCATAATATACATGTACATACCTGTACCAAACCATAATAGTTCATACATAATCGGAATGCCATTGAATAATTGATATCTTGCACACTAAGTGTCGTACATAGCCGAAGCTATTTCAAATTGCACACTAAGTGTCATACATAGCTGAAGCTATCACATTTCTCACACACTAAGTGCCATATGTAGCCGAAGCTATCTCACTCTCGCACACTAAGTGCCATGTATAGCCGAAGCTATGTCGAATCGCACACTAAGTGGCACAAATAGCTGATTTGTTATCAAACATAACTGTAGTCCCGTATATACAATTTATGCAACATCAAAGCATTAAAAGCATAATTATAACAATGCTTATTACATATGAACTTACATCAGATGCTAAAATAGCGAATCGAGTCAATTAGTCGATAATTTTATTGTTTCCCTGATCCAAGTCCGTATTTCACTTTTCTTGATCTAATTATATTCAAAATTAACTTTTTCAATAATCTATTCATTCAAATTAATCCAAAACATACTTTAAAACACTTTTACACTTTTACACTTTTGCCCCACAAATTTCACATTTTTCACAATTTATTCCTTTTTTCACATCACAAATTAATGAAATTAAAGACTAACCCATGCTAGCTGAATTACAATAGTGCCCCTAGCAGCCCATAATTTTCATTTATTCACACTTTTACCCACATAATTTTACTATTTCACAAATTAATCCCTTTTTGACATTTTTGTCAAAAATCACTTTACAAAACTAGTTTAACTATCAACAACTATTAAAAATCCATCATCAACCATCAAATTACTCAAGCATTCAACAATGGCAACATGTTAAATCTTTAACAATTTCAAAATCTAAGGTACGAGCTAGCTAGAATACAAAACAACGATCTCAAAAACGTAAAAATCATTAAAAACTGAGCTAAAACCATACCTTAATCAACTATGAAATCTTGGCCAAATGAACTTAACAATGGCTTCTTCTTTCTTTCTTTTTTTCAATGGATGAATTGAAGAAGAAAGATGGTGGATTTTGTTGTTTTATTAATATTAACATTATTTATTAAATACCAAAATTAACCTTGAATTATAACTTTTAAAATCACTTAAATGATGTCTATAAAAGTCCACTAACATTCAAATTGGTCTAATTACCATTTAAGGCCACCATAATTAACAACCAAAGCTATTTGACACCTTTAACTAATAGAACATGTACTTTACATTTTACGCGATTTAGTCATTTTTACCGAATTGAGCACTCAAATAGTAAAATTTCTTTACAAAAGTTTCACACAATAATTCTATCATGAGGTAGACCTTATTAAAATAATAAAATAAATATTTTGAATTCAGATTTGTGGTTCTAAAACCACTGTTCTGATTTAACTCAAAAACGAGTTGTTACAGCTACTATCGAACCATCGTCACACAAAGCTAATTGTATGTTCGAAGCAGTAAAGCAAATAAGGACTTTCGACTCAAAGCATCAGCAACTACGTTCGCTTTCCTTGGATGATAGTCAATTATTAATTTATAGTCTTTTAGCAATTCTAACCATCTCCACTATCGCAAATTGAAATCTTTCTAGGTCATCATATATTTCAAGCTTTTGTGGTCAGTATAAATATAGCATTTCTAACCAAACAAGTAATGACGCCAAATTTTCAATGCAAACACTATCGCAGCTAACTCTAGATCGTGTGTCAGATAATTCTTTTCGTGTGGCTTCAATTGTCTCGAGGCATAAGCTACAACTTTTCCTTCCTACATCAAAACACAACCCAGGCCATTTAACGATGCATCACTGAAAACTATGAATTCTTTACCTGACTCAGGCTAAACTAACACTGGTGCCTCTGTCAATAATGCTTTCAACTGCTCAAAGCTCTGCTGACACTTTTCTAACCACACAAATTTAACATCTTTTTGAAGCAATCACGCCATCAGAGTCGCAATCATCAAGAAGTCTTTCACAAATTGTATATAATAGCCAGCTAGTCCCAAAAAACTATGGACTTCAGATACATTTCTGGAGGCTTCCAATCTATAATCGCAGAAATTTTGCTCGGGTCAACACGGATACCCGCAGCTGAAACTATATGTCCTAGAAAACCAACCTCTCATAGCCAAAACTCACATTTCCTGAACTTTGCAAATAATTATTTATCTCTCAAAGTTTGTAACACGATTCTCAAATGCTCAGCATGCTCAGATTCATCACGAGACTAAATCAAAATATCATCAATAATGCAACTACAAATCGGTCTAAATATAGCCTAAAATTTCGATTCATCAAGCCCATAAAAATAGTAGGTGCATTTGTTAATCCGAAAGGCATAACAAGAAATTTGTAGTGTAACATTTTGAATTAGGGTCTAATCGAAATAGTGGTTTTGAGACCACAAATATGAAATAGAAATAATTATTTTATGTTGATTTGATGATCCATGATATGATTTCATGTTTGTATGAAATTTTCATGAAGAAATTCTATGCCTAAAATGTCCAATTTGACTTTAGGGACTAAATTGAATAAGTTGTAAAACTTGTGTTCTAGAAGCTTCAAGCATGAAATTGCATTGGATTATTAATTAGAAGTCCTTAAATAGAAATTAGACCAAGTTATAAAATTTTGGAAACAAATGGGCATGAATAGGAAAAAATTGAAAGAAAGGGCATTTTTATCATTTGGTAAATAAAAGAATAAAAAGGGAAAAAGAAAGGAAAATTTGTTCATCTTCTCCAAGTGCTAGCTGAAATTTTGTGGAGTCTCCATAGCTAGGGTTTTCAACATTTTAAGCTTGATTGTACGTGCTCCCAATCCCCGTTTTTAATGTTCTTTACATTTTTAAAGTTGCCATCAACCGATCTAGCTATTTCTACCATTATTTTGAGCTAGGTTTCATGTATGAAATTTGACCCATGTGTAATATGGTTGTATTTTGATGTTTATTGGAGGAATATGAATGTTTGATGTGTGATAATCAACTTTTGCAAAGTGATTTTTAGTGAAAACACCAAAAAAGGACTTGTTTGTAAAATGTGTAATAAAGGAAAATGTTGGATGATATAAGATAGAATATGAATCGGCTAGGCTTGGGTAATCAAGAAATTACATGCATTTCATTTCACAGCCTAGAGACTAAAGTGTAAATAAGTAAAAAATTAGGGGTAAAAAGGTAATTTTACCTAAGTATGTGTTAAGGGTCAATATGAGAAATGTATGTATTGAACAAGTTAAACTTGGCATTATAGATCAAGAAAAACATGATTCGGGTATTGATCGGGGGAAAAACAAAGTTTACGAGGATTAGGCTCATTTCTATCATTTTGTACCGAGGTAAGTTCATTCGCAAATAATGCGACATGCTCCATACTTTAAATGCTTTAACATTGCATGTATGATAAGTACTTACCTATTTGATATGTTGTTGTATCATGTGTTTATTGTTTAAATCTTATCATGAATATGTGATTGGTGCTATGAGTATTGAAATTGACGTTACGAGCAAGTTTGACAGTGATGCGGTAAGTATGGAAATCTTGTTTGAACCTTAGGAATAGTTTAGGATACAAGTGACATGTCACTAGGAATATTTTGATCTGGACTCATTGAGTTACGGTCTGAGTTCATGATATATGTGACATCCAATAATAAGGGCGTTGCTCGGTGAAAACAACGTTCCTTGTAAGTTGCGGATCTAGGATTGAAGCAAACACTTCCCTGCAACTAGAAATAAGACACAATGGACGTTCTAGGCTCAAAACGATCTTAGGAATAAGAAAAGAAACAAAGAAAGAAAAAAATGAAAAAAAAAAGAAAGGGCTAAAATTTCTGGCAGATTTGAATCAAGGTTGAAGATGAATTCTTGAAGCTTTATACACAGCAACCTTGAACATTCAAAGATGGCAGAATTGATGTAGAATATTGCTGGAAATTTAGGAGAAAAAAATGAGGAACTCGAAAGAACTCGTACAATATGCTGAACGAACCCGAATCGAATATGTTCTTCGTCAACGAACTTGGACCCACTAGATAGCAATCTAGGAACCCAAAGTATCAAGTAAAATTGACACAACAAACACAGTCTGATATGCCAAGAAAGTTCGGTGAAAAATCGAAGCTTGAGAGAAAATCTCACAAAGATTATATTTTATTCAAAGTGTCTGCCTTCTTACTTTGTTTTTTACACATATATATGGATAACAAGAGGTGCATGGCCGAATTTCCTTGTGTGGCTGAAAATAGAGGATTTAAAATTCAAATTTTAAACTCCTAATAACTCTTAATAACTCCTAAAATGAACGACATTGTATGGCAGCCTTGTATTTGAAATTTGAAATTCAAACACAAACTACTTGATCTTAACCTTGAAATTGACACCAAGTAAGAAAAAAAGAAGGGTTGCTCCAATTCGGCCAATAATGTACTCACTCATCCAAGCTGCCACGCAAATATGTGAATGACCGAATGCCACTTGGGCTGCCACATGTGCATGGGTACACTCCCCGACTTGTAAATTATTATTCAGCTACGTCTGGACTTGCCAGCTGAAGTTGAGCTAGTGGTGCTAAAATTGAGCTGACGGAAACTAAACTGAGCTAGAACGAGCTAGCTACAAGTGGAGTGAGCTGACATGAGCTAGTGTAGAGTACTTTGAGCTATCTTGAGCTTAAGAGGAGCATGTGTAGAGTACTCTGAGCTAACTTGAGCTGTAGATGAGCTGTATATACACGCTTGAGCTAGTGTCCCTTTGAGTACCTAATCCAAAAGGCATAAATACTTATCAAAGGTTATGTAGACTAAATGTAACATAGTCTAATAAGTTGTAAACAAGTGCACACTTATTTATTAACACCCAAACAACTTAAAAACAATACAAACACTATCAAACCAATCCCCAAGCATACGTAGCATAATATGTATACATACTTAAACACACAGAATGAATAGTATAACCTAAATATGTCACATATCAGCATGCAACACATTATAAAGCCTATTTTCTAAGGCATAAACATGGTCGAATGAATCTAGAATTGTAGCTCAAGTAAGGAAAAGAACTTTCTTGAATTTCTTTGCCTTAGAACGGGTAATAGGTCCCAATGGTAAGACCTCCGGATGAGTTTCCTTGATTGGCATGGATGTGCTCACATCATCCCCCCCTTCTTGAAAAGGATTTGTCCTCAAATCTGCAGAATCTTCATAAGAGGTTAAATCAGAAACATTAAATGTGGCACTCACATTATATTCTCCCAGCAAGTCTAACTTGTAAGCATTGTCATTCACTTTTTCCAACACCTGAAAAGGACCATCTCCCCCCGGTAATAGCTTGGACAGCCTTTGGGCTGGAAATCGTTCCTTTCGAAAATGAACCCAAACCCAATCTCCAACATCGAAGGTGACTCGCTTTCTGCCCTTGTTTGCTTGCTTTTCGTATTGTTGAGTCCTTTCTTGGTTCTCCTTAACCTGTTGATGCAACTTTTTCACATATTCTGCTTTCATTTTATTGTCTCTATTCATCACATGTTTCTATGGCAAAGGCAACATATCTAGAGGAGTAGTAGGATTAAAACCATAAACAACCTCAAAAGGTGACATCTTAGTAGCAGAATGTACTGCATGGTTATAAGCAAATTCGACATATGGCAAACAATCTTCCCAAGTTTTTATGTTCTTTTTAAGGATGGAACAAGATAAAACTCTGTTAACAACCTTAGTTCGTCCATCAGTCTAGGGATGACAAGTAGTAGAAAACATAAGTTTCATACCTAGTTTGCTCCAAAGAGTCCTCTAGAAATGACTCAAAAACTTTACATCCCTGTCAGAAACTATTGACCTAGGTATACCATGCAAACGCACAATATCTTTAAAGAACAAGTTAGCCACATTAACAGCACCGTCAGTCTTATGGCAAGCAATAAAATGTGCCATCTTCGAGAACCTGTCAACCACAACAAATATATTGTCTCTACCTGTCCTAGTTTGAGGCAATCCCAATACGAATACCATCGAAATATCAGTCTAAGGGGAATCAGGAATAGGTAAAGGTAAATACATACCATGTGGTGAAACCTTCGATTTGGCTTTCTTACATGTCACACAATGTTCACAGTACCGTTCAACGTCCCTACGCATCTTAGGCCAGAATAGATGCTCCTTCAATATCCGTAACGTTTTGGTGACTCCAAAATGACCCATCAATCCACCTTCATGTGCCTCACGGATCAGTATATCACGCATTGAACCCTGTGGAATACATAACCTGCTTTTTTTTGAAAAGATAACCATCATGCCTGTAGAACTTTCCATCTGCACGTTTCTCACAAGCATTATACTTATCTCTAAAATCAAGATCATCAGAGAATAACTAACAAATATATGCAAATCCAATCAAATGTGAATCACGATAACTCAAAAGTGCATATCTGCGTGATAATGCATCAGCAACGACATCGTCTTTTCCCTTTTTGTATCGAATAACATAAGGAAAAGATTCTAAGAATTTAACCCATTTAGCATGTTGTTTGTTCAATTTATGCTGACCTGTGATATATTGTAAAGCCTCGTGGTCAGTGGGGATCATAAACACCTTAGGCAAAAATAATGCTGCCAAGTCTCCAAAGCTCGAATCAATGCATACATTTCCTTGTCATAGACAAGATAATTCAACATTGTTCCGCTAAGTTTCTCACTAAAATATGCAACGGGTCTCTTTTCCTGTGACAAAATAGCACCTATACCGAACCCCAGAAGCATCACATTCAATTTCAAACAATTTACCAAAATTAGGTAATGCTAAAACAGGTGCTTTTGTTAAATAGTCCTTAATTTTCAGAAAGGCGTCCTCTTGTTCTTTACCCTATGAGAAGACTGAATTCTTCTTTATAATCCCAGTTAAGGGGGCGGTAATAGAACTAAAATGGGGAACAAACCGACGGTAGAAACTAGCTAAACCATGAAACGATCTAACCTGACTAATCGATGTTGGTCGTGGCCATTCTTGGATCGCCTTAACCTTCTTAGGGTCGACTTCAACACCCTGTGAGCTAACAATATAACCAAGAAATGTAAGTTTGTCAGTACAAAACACACATTTCTCCATATTTCGAAACAACTTTTCTTCTCGCAAAGTATGCAGAATAGCTCTCAAATGTTCTACATGATCCTGCAATGTCTTGCTATAAATCAAAATGTCATCAAATTATACAACACAAAACTTTCCAATAAAAGATCGCAGAACATGATTCATCAAACGCATAAAAGTACTAGGTGCATTAGTTAAACCAAAAGGCATCACCAACCATTCGTACAAACCTAGCTTTGTCTTGAAGGCTATCTTCCACTCGTCGCCTTCTCTCATACGGATCTGATGATATCCACTCTTCAGATCAATTTTGGAGAAGATAGTCGCTCCGCATAACTCATCCAGCATGTCATCGAGTCGAGGGATGGTGTGTCGATACTTGATTGTAATCTGATTCATGGCTTGACAATCAACACACATCCTCCAGGTTCCATCTTTCTTCGGTACCAACAACACTGGCACAACACAGGCCTCAGACTCTCTCGAACGTAACCCTTGTCCAACAACTCAAAAATTTGTCATTGAATTTCTTTCGTCTCTTTGGGGTTACTTCTATATTCTGGTCTATTTGGAATCGTGGCACCTAGAATAAAGTCAATCTGGTGCTCAATGCCACGAAGAGGGGGTAAGCCTTTAGGTGTTTCATTCGGAAACACATCTCCAAATTCCTGCAAAAGAGATGAAATAGAAGCAGGCAACTCACTAGGAATCTCAGACAATAAACAATGATCTTTAAACAACAAAATAAGCATAGATTGCTGAGAGGAAAGACATTTCCTAATTTCCTTGCTACTTGCGTACATATTCATCTTCTTTTTCCCACGAACTTCCTCGATATTCTTTTGCAACCTTACTTGGTCTTCTTGCTCTTGACTCGGGGTCAAAGGTGCTAAGGTGATCTGCTTTCCTGCATGTATAAAAGAATATATGTTCGTAAAGCCATCATGCATCGTCTTCTTGTAAAATTGCCATGGACGACCCAATAGCAAATGGCTTGCAACCATCGAAATGACATCGCAGAGTACTTCATCCTTGTATTTTTCAATGGCAAACGGCACTAAAACTTGCTTAGTCACTTTAATTTCTCCACCGTCATTCAACCACTGTAATTTGTAAGGATTGGGATGTTTTGTCGTCTTCAAACCTAACTTTTCAACCATCACAGAACTAGCAACATTAGTGCAACTACCACCATCGATAAGTACAACACATACCTTATCATTAACATGGCATCTCGTGTGAAAGATGTTTTCTCGTTGCTGTTCTTCCTGAATCAATTGAGTATTTAGAATCCTTTTGACAACAAGTGCTTCACTGATAGCAAACATCTACACATTGTCATTATCTTCTTTAACATTCACTGGGGGTGTCATGCTCGTCTTCGTCAGATTCAAACTCAATTTCAACACTCTCTAACATTATCATGGTCCTTCGATTAGGACATTGGCTAGCAACATGTCCTCGACCAAGGCACTTAAAGCACAGAATTTCTCTCGATCATTCTTGTGCCACCACTGGTAGTTTGCCACACCCATTATTAGCAACGGAAGGCTTTGGTTTGCTGGATTCACTTGGATCTCGAATCCGTAGTGACAGTTGTGGTGCTTGTTTCCTGGCATTGTTAGGAGTATACAATGGATTTGAAAAAGATTTAAATGGAGTATTACCTCAAGTAGAAGCTTTTCTATGCTGTTGCCGCTCAATTTTGATTGTCATATGAACCATGTCATCCAATTCGACATAATGCTGCAATTCAACAACATTAGCAATCTTAGAATTCAACCCCACAAGAAAACGTGCCATAGTAGCCTCTCGATCCTCAACAATGTTGGCTCGCATCATGGACATTTCCAATTCCTTGTAGTAGTTTGCAACACTCCTACTCCCCTGTTTCAACGCCTGCAATTTCTGGAATAAGTCATGGTGATAATGAGAAGGAACAAATCTTCTTTGCATGATTCACTTCATTTCATTCCATGTTCTCACTGGACCTTCACCGGTGTGTCTCTGACTGATTAACAATTGATCCCACCAGATCAAAGTGTAATCAGTGAATTCCATCGCAGCCAAATGAACCTTCTTTTGTTCCGAGTAATTGTAACACTCGAAAACATGCTCGACTTTGCTTTCCCAAGTGAGATAAGCATCAGGATCTGTTCGTCCCTGAAAAGATGGAATGGCAACTTTAATGATCGACAAATTATCATCAAGTTGTGTACAACCCCTCAGATTTTGTCTTGGAGGCTGATCAACTTCATTTTCATCACGGTCCTCTTCATGGACAGATTGGGAACCACCCCCATCTTATCTATCCATTCGAGACTGTAAAGGCTCCAATTCTTGTCTTAAAAGATGCTGAAGTTCACGTGTAATTGCTTGCATTTACAAGTTTGGTGGTTGGTTATTCGGATTGCTTTCATTTGGACCTGCCATTATAAACACTAGAAACAAACAGAAAGTAATAATATATGTTAGTAAAATAAAAAAATGGACCTCACAACAACACACTCAACAAAATTCCTCACAGATCACTCCAAGGAAAGATCGCTCATTAATTACACTCAACACTCGTATTTCACTCGGAAGAATGCTTGAATGGCTCTTTTTGTCTCCCCTTCTATTCTCACACGCTCAGTTTTCCTTTTTCACTCGATCTCTCACAATTCAATTCTTAAGGAACTAACTCGATCGTTCATACTTGTTAACTATGCCAAACTTACAAGATAAACAACAAGGATAAAGAAAACAAAGGGTTAAAATGAAAATAGGGCTAAAAGAAGAAAAAAATGCAACAGAAAATTCACAAATTACTGCAAATAAATGCTTACAAGGATCCTATCACTGAACAAACAAGAACAAGTTGTTTCGGTTGATTTCCAAGCAATTCATGGCATAATTGAGCATCATTCTTCATTTCCATGCACCAGCACAAGTTTCTTTTCTTTTTTCTTTTTTTCTTTTTTGAATATTCGAAACTGATTGTTTGTGTTTTGTTTTTGGTTTTTTTTTACTTTTTTTTTTACTTTTGTTTGTTTTCTTGGTATTGCAGTGCAGAACATGCTAAAATCCAACCTTTGCTCTGGTTACCATAAGATAAGGGCGTTGCTCAGTGAAAACAATGTTCCTTGTAAGTTGCGGATCTAGGATTGAAGCAAACACTTCCCTAGAATAAGAAACAAGACACAATAGACGTTCTAGGCTCAGAACGATCTTAGGAATAAGAAAAGAAACAAAGAAAGAAAAAAAATGAAAAAAAAGGGCTAAAATTTCTGGCAGATTTGAATCAAGGTTGAAGATGAATTCTCGAAGCTTCATAAACAGCAACCTTGAACATTCAAAGATGGCAGAATTGATGTAGAATATTGCTGGAAATTTTTAAAAAAAATGAGGAACTCGAAAGAACTCGTACAATATGCTGAACGAACCCGAATCGAGTATGTTCTTCGTCAATGGACTTGGACCCACTAGATAGCAATCTAGGAACCCGAAGTATCAAGTAAAATTGACACAACAAACACAGTCTGATATGCCAAGAAAGTTCGATGAAAAACCGAAGTTTGAGAGAAAATCTCACAAAGATTATATTTTATTCAAAGTGTCTGCCTTCTTACTTTGTTTTTTACACATATATATGGATAACAAGAGGTGTATGGCCGAATTTCCTTGTGTGGCTAAAAATAGAGGATTTAAAATTCAAATTTTAAACTCCTAATAACTCTTAATAACTCCTAAAATGGGCAGCATTGTATGGCAGCCTTGTATTTGAAATTTGAAATCAAACACAAACTATTTGATATTATCCTTGAAGTTGATGCCAAGTAAGAAAAAAGGAAGGGCTGCTACAATTCGGCCAATAATGTACTCACTCATCCAAGCTGCCAAGCGGATGGATGCCACTTGGGCTGCCACATGTGCACTGGTACACTCCCTGACTTGTAAATCATTATTCAGCTACGTCTGGACTTGCCAGATGAAGTTGAGCTAGTGGTGCTGAAATTGAGCTGACGGAAACTGATTTGAGCTAAAACGAGCTAGCTACAAGTGGAGTGAACAGACATGAGCTGGTGTAGAGTACTCTGAGCTATCTTGAGCTAAAGAGGAGCTGGTGTAGAGTACTCTGAGCTAACTTGAGCTGTAGATGAGCTGCATATACACGCTTGAGCTAGTGTCCCTTCGAGTACCTAATCAAAAAGGCATAAATATTTATCAAAGGTTATGTAGACTAAATGTAACATAGTCTAATAAGTTGTAAGCAAGTGCACACTTATTTATTAACACCAAAACAACTTAAAAACAATACAAACACTTTCAAACCAATCCCTAAGCATATGTAGCATAATATGTATACATACTTAAACACAGAGAATGAATAGTATAACCTAAATATGTCACATATCAGCATGCAACACATTATAAAGCCTATGTTCTAAGGCATAAACATGATCGAATGAATCTAGAATTGTAGCACAAGTAAGGAAAAGGACTTCCCTGAATTTCTTTGCCTTAGAACGAGTAATAGGTCCTAATGGTAAGACCTCCGGGTCAGTTTCCTTGAATGACATGGATGTGCTCACATCATCCAAACTCATTGAGTTGTGATCTGAGTTCGTGATATTTATATGACACATGTTTTGGCATCTGGGTACTGGTCTCGTATATGCTATTAATGGCAAGATAGTCTAGCATGTGTTGTGGATACCTGACAACCTGTATGAGCAGACCCGTGAGTAGCTCGAAAGCGAGCAACATGTGATATGAGGTATGAAGTAGCATTGCCTACATATGTGGCACTGAGGTGCAAAATTCTGATGTATCCGATAGTAATTTGAGTGTTCAACGGGCAATTCAAGAGAAGCTCAATGAGTAACCTTAATGATTGCATCAAGATAAGAAAGCAAGTTACTATGTGCGAGTGGGCACAGGTATGTACATCGAACTCATGTGAATGATATAAAGTATGATGAGCTCGTGGTAAAAACTTGTATATATATATATGAAGAATAAGTTTACGAGATTTGATAAAATGTAAGATTTTGTTCATTATGTGAAATGTATGATCAGCGCTTGTTTATGTTGCATTTTATTTGCATGTGAACTTACTAAGCTTTAAAGCTTACCCCTGTTCTTTTCTTTTCCTTATAGTGTCGCCAAGCCCTCAGGAATCGGAGAACGTCAGAGACTCGATCACACTATCAATTGAACATTGGGTATAGTTAGTCTTATCATTTTAAGTATGACATGTATAAGGACTTGGTCTTTTTGTTATGTGTCATATTGATTAGCCAAATGTATTGGCTCGTGATGGTATTGTGATTCATTTTGTATATTGCCATAAGAGGTGGCTTATCTTGATTATTTGGGTTGTAACTCTAACTATTGATGCATGCATGCAAATGCGCTTATGCTTTAATGTGGTTATAGATGCTTATGGTTAATGAGAGTGATGGATAACATGTATGTTTGGTGTATGGAATATGATTAATGTGTATGCAATAAATGTGGTGCAAATGTATAACTTGAAAATAGGTTAGCAAGAATGATAGACAAATATGAAATTGGTGTGGAATGCCATATGAAAGCATGATAGTTTAGATAGGTGATATGTTGACATTACCAAGTCATAATTTAACCATGAAGTGAGTGTGTAACTATGAGAGTGTTTAAGGGTGGAAAATGGCTTGAAAATAGCCTTGAAATTGTCCACAAGGTTAGACACACGGGCGTGTGTCTAGATTGTGCATGACACACGGGCGTGTGATCCAGTCGTATGTCCCTTGCACCCTAATTATGTAAAACAGAATGCCCAGTAGTAAACACATGGGTAGAGATACGGCCGTGTGTTTCAGCCATGTGAGGGACACGGCCTCAGCACATGGATGTGTGCCTAGGTCATGTAAAGTCTACACTTAATTTTTGGAATTTAATTTGCCACCGGTCTAAACACACGGGCGTGTGACTTGGCCATGTGACCTTATTTGGTTAATGACATCATAGTCAGAGAGTTACACGGGCTGGAGATACAGGTGTGTGTCAGCACACGGCCTACTCACACGGGCATGTGACTCTTTAAAGTAGAAATTTTTTCTAAGTTATCCTAAAGTTTTCTAAAGTTCTCAGTTTAGTCTCGAACTACCTTCGATGTATGTCCTGGGCCCTGTAGGTTCATATAAGGGACAATTTACTTAGGTATGAAGCAATTTGATTTGAATGAAATTTTATGACTCAGTTGTTGTATGTGTACTTGTGTTAAGGGGTGTTACACGTAGTGTCCGTACCTTGTTCTAAATGCAGTCTTTGCCGCATCTGAGTCTTTAACTCACAACTGGTAATAACCCGATCTCAAATCAATTTTCAAAAATATTGTTGCCCCTTTTGACTGATCAAACAAATCATCTATTCGTGGCAAAAGGGTATTTATTCTTGCTCGTCACTTTATTGAGCTGTCGATAGACTATACAAATTCTCATCCTGCCATCTTTCTTTTTCACAAATAACACCGGTACACCCCAGGGACAGAAACTCAGTCTAGCAAAACCTCTATCTGTCAACTCTTGCAACTGAGCTTTCAATTCTTTTAACTCTATCGGAGCCATTCTATACGGAGCTATCGATATCGGCATTGTTCTCAGTACTAATTCAATACAAAACTTAACCTCTCTGATAGGTGGTAGACCCGGTAACTCTTCGGGAAATACATCTGGATACTCGCACACAACTGGTACTAGTTCAATCTTTGTTTCTGTCACTCTCGTATCAAGTACATAAGCAAGATAAGGTTTACACCCCCTTCTCAAAAATCTCTGAGCTCACATAGATGAGATCACAACTGGCAAACTATTCAGATCATCAGATTCAATTCTAATAGTCTCATTATTTTGACATTTCAGTTCAATTGTCTTTCGTCTACAATTCACTATAGCATCATGCATCGTTAGCCAATCCATACCCAAAAGCACATCAAATTCATCGAATGACAACAACATCAGATTAGCCAGAAAAAAGAAATCTCGATTCATTAACGGACAATTCCTGTAGACTTTGTCAATCAAAATACATTTGCCTATGGGGTTCGATACTCTAATCATAAATTTAGTAGACTTTACAGGAAAAGTCTTACTAGATACTAAATTCATACATATATAAGAATGAGTTGATCCTGGATCTATCAGTGCAATCACATTAGTATCATAGAGAGTGAAAGTATCAGTGATAAAATCTGGAAATGACGCTTCTTCGCGAGCATGAATAGTGTAGGCTCTAGCAGGTGCTCTAGCCTCGGATCTCACAGCTGAATCCTTTGTCACCCATATACTACCACATACATTTTTGACAATTCTAGGTGGTCTACCTCTATTCGACGTGTTACTTGGTCTCACATTCTAAACTTTATCTTTCTCATCCAAATCGGGGCAATCTCGGATGAAGTGATCTAGCGAACCACATTTGTAACAATCTTTATTACTTTTATTCCAACATTCTCCAAAGTTTCATCTCCCACACTACTACCACTCGGGTTTGTTGTCTCTTACACTGCCAACACTCGATACTGATGTATCTTGAGCTTCAGAACCTGAGTATTGTTTTTTACGATCTGGATTCAAATATTCATTTGAAGCATTTGGGTGAGCATACGAATCTCTGGATTTCTTTGATGAAGATTGATACGGCTTACTCATGGATCTTTTTCTTGAGTCTCTAGCTTCAAAATCTTCTTTTCTCTTTTCTTTGCTAAGATCCTCGACTTTACAAGCCCTTTTAACCAAAACGACAAATTCTTTCAACTCTAGAATTCCAACTAGTGGTTTTATATCTTCGTTCAACCCTTCAATGAACCGCTTACACATAATCTCTTCGATATAAACATATTCTCTGGCATACTTACTCAACTGTACAAATTCTCTTACATACTCGGTTTGTAACATCCTGAAATAGGGCCTAGTCAGACTAGTGGTTTCGAAACCATGAATCTGATATCAAAATCTTTATTTTATGATTATTATGAGACATAGAATATGAGATTATGCATGTGTTAAAGTTTCATGAAGAAATTCCATGAGTAAGGTGCCCAATTAGAAATTAAGGGCTAAATTGAATAAATTGCAAAACTTCGATTCTAGAAGCAATTTGTATGAAATTGCTTTAGATTATAAACTAGAAGGTCTTAAAGAGCAATTTTCCCAATTTCTAAGTTTTTGGAAAAAAATGGGCTTGCATGGATGAAATTTCAAAGTAAGGGCATAAGGGGATTTTGGTCATTTGGCTTTTTAATGAAATAAAATGGAAAAAATCAAGCCAAAATCAGCCATCTTCTTCCCTATAGCTGTCGAAATTCTCTTGCCACCATAGCTAGGGTTTTCAAACATTTCAAGCTCAATAGTAAGTGCTCCCAAGCCCCGTTTTTAATGTTCTTTGTATTTTTGAAATCCAGGTAGCTTAATCTTTCCATTTCCACTCATATTTCATGATAGGGTTCATGTTTAAAAATTTACCCATGCATGAGTTGGTTGTATTTTGGTGGATTATGGATGGATATGAAAGTTGAAGGTGTGTTAAACATCTTTTCTTAGGTGATTTTCATGAAAAAACCCCTAAAGGGACCTTTTTGCAAAAGTTGTTAAATATGTGGTAGAAATGTGAAAATAATGGGAAAATGTGGGCTGCCATAGAAGGGAAAAGTGTTCATATAGGCTTGGGTAAGATAGAAATTGCATGTGTTTCATTATACGAGCCTAGGGAGTAAGTAGTAAAAATGTCAAAGGTTAGGGGCAAAACGGTCATTTGGACCAGGGGTAGAAACTAAACTTAAAAAGTGTAATGTAGTGAATTAATGATATAATTTTGTTGTTATAGACCCCGAGGAACAAATTTCGGAGGTCGATCGAGGTAAACGTAAGGTTTTGGAATAACCGAAACACAACTCCGAAACGAATACCAGGTAAGTTCAGATAACTTAAAGTGAACCTATAACATGCATAATTGTATGTTTTGTGAATGCATGATAATTGCATTGTTGATGGCATGAAAATGCATGAATTGCATCTTTAATAATGAATTGTTGGATAATGCCTCGGTTGAGGTTGGAAAAGGAATTCGATGGATAAACCATGATTTACATGAGACTTGAGATCCTGCATGGGTTGCAGAAAAGGATTTAGGCTGGATTGATAATTCGAAGATCTCAAGTATAAAAAGGATCTAGCCTGGACTGGTGTTCCTTGGGTGATCGAGCCTCCCGAAAAATATGTGTGCATTGTGGATTTAGCTCAGACGGATAATCTAATTTGGATCTGAACTTAGCCTGGACTGGTAATTCAGATCCGAGCTCATTAAGGGTGTTTGTAGTTATAAGGGATTTAGCCTGGACTGGTAATCCCGACATCACCTTATGAGTTTATATTACGGGGGATTTAGCCTGGACTGGTAATCCCGCTGTAAGATGTGAGGTTCACAGGAGTGCATACTCAAAATGATCATTCGTATGAACTGACGGTGACTGGATAATCCATCAAGATTTCCTAGAAACTCAACAGGACTATCACAAGGTATATGTACAAATGACATGTAAAATGATGGGCTCATCTAAGATAAAAATGTTCATGGTATTTGTTATGTGACTAACTCATTGATTGAGTACATGTGATAGGGAAACCATTTTCATGTTCATTGGTTTCATTATCTATTATGGATGTATGCTAAATAATCGATAAGTTTATTTTCCAATTATTCGGGATGACTAAGCATGTAAATGCTTGCCCCTCTCTTTTCCCTGCTTTTTAGAGCTCAAGGACTCATAAGGATTGGAAGACAATTGGAGAGCAACACACTATCAACTAGACAAGCTTTGGTATAAAGACATTTCCATTTTGTCCAATGGCATGTATAGGATTTTTCAGTATTTTGTTATATATGTCATTTGATTTGCCTAGTGAAGGCATGTAAAATTATGTTTATCTTTTTGTATATGGCCATGGGAATTGGCTCATTTTGAAGTAGGCTATGCCCTACAAATCTAGGCATGTTTATATTCATATGCGATGGCTTAGTTATAATTGGCAATGAGTTATAATAACCAGCCAACCTTAATATGTCAAGCAGACATATAGATCATTAAATGCAAGATAAGAATATACTTAGCATGTATGAAACCAATGACATGATGTTCACATGCAATGAGGTTAATCAAAGTTTCATATTGGCATTGGATAATTTGACCCAAATATGCACTATAGTAATTTATAAGTATAATTGGCTAGTAGAGGGTGACTTAAGGCTTGGAAAATAGCCTAACAAGGTCCACATGGGTAGACACACGGGCGTGTGTCTAGGCCGTGTGTGACACACGGGCTATTCTTATGGGTGTGTGCTATGATCGTGTGTCCCCTGCACCTAAAATTTTAAGTCAGCATAGAGCACGGACTAAGCACACGGGCATGTACCTTGGCCGTGTTTATTTAATAGAATGGTGAGGTTGAAGTCAGTGTAGCACACGGACTAAGCCCACGGGCGTGTGCCTTGACCATATTGCATACTGGAGAAAGGATACGGGCGTGTTCTAAACCCCACGGACGTGTTACACCTCAATTAAGGGAAAAATTTTCTAAAGTTCCCCAAGTCAATCGAACAATTTCGGTTTTGTTCCGTACTACCCCTAGAAGTTTATAGGCCTGGGAGGCCTGTATAAGAGACAAAGTGCACACGTTTGAAAAGTGTTAAATCACAAGCGAAATTTAGTAACCCGATTGAGTAAGTTTATAAAGGTGAATTATCAGTAATGGCTCGAACCTTATCTCGGCGTCGGATACAGGCGAAGGGTGTTACATTTAGTGGTATCAGAGCTACAGTTTAGCCAATTTTAGGACTACTGTAGAGGATGTCAAAGTTCGTTATACATGCCATTATTCGAATCTTGATAGTGTGACATCTCCTAATTGTTTAAACTGTTTTGAATATAGTAAATGTCTTCCAATCGAGTACAAGATGACTCCAAGGGAGCCAAGAGCCATGCTCCAGCTTTCGTACAACTAGCTGAATCTAATAGTAGTAGGAGACTTATGTCTGAAGGCCGGGAAGAGTGCCTTCCTTGATATGATGGATTAATGGTTTGAGGATTATCTAAGGAATCGCCCCAACATACCACGACCGCCCCCGCCCCCTAACCAACCTAATGAGTATGTGCCACGAGGTAGGCACTAGTAAGAATCGGTAAGGCCCCTGTAGACAAGCTTAGACAGTATAGGGCTGAGGAATTTAGAGCGAAAGTCGATGATGACGCTGAAAGAGTCAAGTTCTGGCTTGAAAATACTACACGGGTGTTACATGAACTGTCATGCACACCCGAAGAGTGTTTGAAGTGTGTTATGTCCCTCTTGAAGGATATTGCATACCACTGGCGGAAGACCGTATGCTCGGTAGTGCCGAAGGAAAATATTACTTGGAATTTCTTCCAAACAGAGTTTAGGAAGAAATTTATTAGCCAACAGTTTTTAGACTCGAAGCGAAAGGAGTTCCTGGAACTCAAACAAGGGAACAAGACTATAGCAGAATATGAGAGGGAGTTCGTACGGCTAAGTCAGTACGCAACTGAATGGGTCCAGACTGAATCAGAAATATGTAAACACTTAGAGGAGGGTCTGAATGAGGACATCAAATTATTGATTAGAATTCTAGAAATACGGGAGTTTTTCGCATTGGTTGACCGGGCCAAGAAAGCCGAGGAGCTTAATAACGAAAGAAAGCAAGCAAAGAGAGAGGCTCGAGTTGCTAGAAAAAGGACCAGCGGTAAAACACTCTCATTCTCCACGAAGAAAGCTAAGAGCTAGCATGAGCGCTCCACTTCATCAGTAGGCCATTCGGAAAGAGCGAAGGGTCCTAGACGACGAAGTCAAAAGGCTTCCTCCCCGATGATGACTAGTGTGGGGAGTGTAGATGATCAAAAGCTGAAATGTAAGAGCTACAATAAATTTCACTTCAGAGAGTGCTGAGTAAAAAGTGGTGCGTGTTTTAGATGTGGCTCTCTTGACCACTTTCTCAGGGATTGCCCAGAGCGATTTGAAAAAGAATTGAAAGTAACTCCGAAGTCGAGTGCTCCTATGGCACGAGGTAGACCTCCAAGATACCCTGGAAGTGCTAGTGGCACTCGAGTCATAGCTAAAGATACTGCAAGACCAGAGGCTAGAGCCCCAGCAATACACTCTCGAGAGGAAGCCTCTGCTTCGGACATTATCACGGGTACTTTTTCCCTTTTTAATACGAGTATTATTGCTTTAATTAACCCGGGGTCGACACATTCTTACGATTGCATGAGATTGGTGTCTAGTATGAATATACCCGTTGAACCTACAGAATTTGTTATTAAAGTGTCAAACCTATTAGGCAAATCGGTTCTAGTTAATAAAGTCTGTAAGAATTGTCCTTTGATGATTCAAGGTCATTGTTTTCCGGCTAACCTTATGTTGCTACCATTTGATGAATTTGATGTAAGACTTAGTATGGATTGGTTAACCCTTCATGATGTAACTATGAATTATGTTAGTAAGTATATTAAGTTAAAATGTCTAGATGGTGAGACTTTACGGGTCAAATCAAGAGAATTGAGTTTGTCGTCGAATGTAATCACGACAATGGTTGCCCAGAGGTTCATGAGGAAAGGGTATGAAGCTTATATTGCATTTGTGCTGAACATTAAGGAAATAGAGTTGAAGATCGAGTCTGTGCCTATAGTATCTGAGTATTCAGATGTATTCCCAGAGGAATTACAAGGATTACCTTCTGAGAGAGAAATTGAGTTTGGTATAGAATTGATGCCAGGGATAACTCCTATTCCTATCGCTCTGTATAGAATTGCACCAACTGAGCTAAAAGAGTTAAAAGCACAGTTGCAAGAGTTGATGGATAAAGGATTCGCAAGGCCAAGTTTTTCACCTTGGGGTGCCCCCGTGTTGTTTGTAAAGAAGAAAGATGGTTCAATGAGATTATGTATTGATTATCGGCAACTGAATAAAGTAACCATAAAAAATAAGTATTTCTTACCAAGGATTGATGATTCATTCGATCAGTTGAGAAGAGCCACTGTGTTCTCTAAGATAGACTTGAGGTCTAGCTGCTATCAGTTGCGTGTCAAGGAATCGGATGTGCCAAAGACAGCTTTCAAGACGAGGTATGGTCATTACGAATTCCTTGTTATGCCATTTGGGCTGACGAATGCATCGATCGTATTTATGGATCTAATGAATAGGATCTTTCAGCCACATTTGGATAAGTTTATTGTTGTGTTCATTGATGACATCTTGATTTATTCAAAAGATGAGACAAAACATGCGAAGCACCTAAGAATTGTATTGCAGACTTTGCGAGAAAAACAATTGTATGCTAAGTTTAGCAAGAGTGAATTTTGGCATGGATTTTTAGGTCATATTGTTTCGGGTGAAGGCATCCGAGTTGATCCAAGTAAAATCTCTGCTATTGTTGATTGGAAATCGCCTAAAAATGTAATCAAGGTTAGAAGCTTTTTGGGCTTAGCCGGTTACTATCAAAGGTTTGTAAAAGGATTTTCTATGATAGCGACTCCGATGACGAGGTTGCTACAGAAGGATGTTAAGTTTGAATGGACAGAAAAGTGTCAGCAAAGTTTTCAAGAATTAAAGACATTGCTGACTGAAGCTCCTATTTTAGTGCTGCCTAAACCGAGAAAAGAATTTGTGATCTACAGTGATGCATCCTTAAATGGATTGGGTTGTGTGCTTATGCAAGATGGCAAGGTGATAGCCTATGCTTCATGACAATTGAAGTCTCACAAGAAGAATTATCCGACCCATGACCTAGAGCTTGCTGCGATTGTTTTTGCCTTAAAGATTTGGAGGAATTATTTATATGGAGAAACGTGTCGTATCTTTACGGATCACAAGAGTCTGAAGTATTTGATGACTCAAAAAAAATTAAATTTGAGACAAAGAATATGGTTAGAATTGATTAAGGATTATGATCTGATCATTGACTACCATCCGGGAAAGGCGAATGTGGTCACCGACGCTCTAAGTAGAAAATCCTTATTTGCTTTGAAAGCCATGGATACTCATTTAACATTGCTTGATGATGGTTCGGTCTTGGCAGAGTTAGAGGCTAGGCCAACATTTTTACAGGAAATTCATGGTGCTCAGTTTAATAATGGCGACTTGCAAACAAAAAGGGCCCAATGTCATTTAGGGACTGAATCAGATTTTTGGATTTGTTCTGATGGGTGTTTGATGTTCAGAGAGAGTATGCATACCTAAAGACGATGAACTTATCCAGAAAATATTGCAAGAAGCACATAGTAGTCGTTTGTCTATTCATCCGGGAAGTACCAAAATGTGCAACGATTTGAAAAAAATGTATTGGTGGAATGGTATGAAAAGAGACATTTCTGAGTTTGTGTCAAGATGCCTGGTATGTCAGCAAGTTAAAGCTAAACATCAAGTGCCTTCAGGTTTGTTACAACCTATGATGGTTCCCGAATGGAAGTGGGACAGAGTTACCATGGACTTCATGATAGGATTGCCTTTGACTCTGAAAAAAAATGCCAAATGGGTCGTAGTGGATAAGTTGACCAAGTCGGCTTATTTTATTCCGGTAAGAACAAATTATTCCCTTGATAGACTGGCCCACTTATACGTTTCTGAGATAGTAAGATTGCACGGAGTACCATTATCGATTATTTCAGACAGAGACCCAAGGTTCATTTCGAGATTCTGGAAAAAGCTACAGGAAGCCTTGGGGACGAAGTTGAGTTTTAGTCTGACTTTACACCCTCGCATGGATGGTCGTCATTCGAGTGGACAATTCAGATTCTTTAAGATATGTTGTGATGTTGTATCCTCGAATTTCAGGGTAGCTGGGAAAAATATCTGCCATTGGTAGAATTTGCCTACAACAATAGTTTCCAAACAAGTTTGAAAATGGAACCTTATGAGGCCTTGTATGGTAGGAAGTGCCAAACTCCATTATATTGGACAGAACTTAAGGAAAATCAGATTCATGGAGTGGATCTAACTAAGGAAACTAAAGAAAAAGTTAAAGTAATACGAGATTGTTTAAAAGCAGTATCGGAAAGGAAAAAGTCTTATGCTGATCTAAAAAGAAAAGAGATTGAATTCCAAGTTGGAGGCAGAGTATACTTGAAGGTGTCTCCATGGAAAAAGGTGTTGAGATTTGGTCGCAAAGGTAAACTGAGTCCGCGATTTATCGGACCTTACGAGATTACTGAAAGGATTGGACCATTAGCCTATCGCTTGGCATTGCCACCCGAATTGGAAAAGATTCATGACATGTTCCATGTATCCATGTTAAGACGATATCGATCAGACCCCTCTCATGTGATTTCACCAGAGGAGATTGAGATTAGACCAGACATGACTTACGGAGAGGAACCAGTCAAGATTTTGTCTCGAGAGGTTAAACAATTGAGAAATAAAAGTATGACTTTAGTAAAGGTTCTATGGCACCGACATGGTGTTGAAGAAGCTACATGGGAACCAGAAGAAACCATGAGAAACCAATATCTGAACCTGTTTACTGGTAAGACTTTCAGGGACGAAAGTCCCTAAGGGGGGAGAAATGTAACATCCTGAAATAGGGCCTAGTCAGAACAGTGATTTTGGGACCACGAATCCGACATCAAAATATTTATTTTATGATTATTATGAGACTTAGAATACGAGATTATGCATGTGTTAAAGTTTCATGAAGAAATTCCTTGAGTAAGTTGTCTAATTGAAAATTAAGGACTAAATTGAATAAATTTCAAAAATTTGATTCTAGAAGCAATTTGTATGAAATTGCTTTAGATTATAAACTAGAAGGTCTTAAAGAGCAATTTGCCCAATTTTTAAGTTTTTGGACAAAAATGGGCTTGCATGGATGAAATTTCAAAGTAAGGGCATAAGGGTATTTTGGTCATTTGGCTTTTTAATGAAATAAAATGGAAAACATCAAGCCAAAATCAGCCATCTCCTTCCCCATAGCTGCTGAAATTCTCTTGTCAGCATAGCTAGGGTTTTCAAACATTTCAAGCTCAATAGTAAGTGCTCCCAAGCCCCATTTTTAATGTTCTTTGTATTTTTGAAATCCCGGTAGCTTGATCTTTCCATTTCCACCCATAGTTCATGCCAGAGTTCATATTTAAAAATTTACCCATGCATGACTTGGTTGTATTTTGGTGGATTATGGAGGGATATGAAAGTTGAAGGTGTGTTAAACATCTTTTCTTAGGTTATTTTCATGAAAAACTCCTAAAGGGACCTTTTTGCAAAAGTTGTTAAATATGTGGTAGAAATGTGAAAATAATGGGAAAATAGGGGCTGCCACATGAGGGAAAAGTGTTCGGATAGGCTTTGGTAAGATAGAAATTGCATGTGTTTCATTATACGAGCCTAGGGACTAAGTAGTAAAAATGTCAAAAGTTAGGGGCAAAACGATCATTTGGACTGGGGGTAGAAACTAGACTTGGAAAGTGTAATGTAGTGAATTAATGATATAATTTTATTGTTATAGACCCCGAGGAAAAAATTTCGGAGGTCAATCGAGGTAAACGCAAGGTTTCAGAATAACCGAAACACAGCTCCAAAACGAATACCAGGTAAGTTCGGATAACTCAAAGTAAACCTATAACATGCATAATTGTATGTTTTGTGAATGCATGATAATTGCATTGTTGATGGCATGAAAATGCATGAATTGCATCTTTAATAATGAACTGTTGGATAATGTCTCAGTTGAGGTTGGAAAAGGAATTCAATGGATAAACCATGATTTACATGAGACTTGAGATCCTGCATGTGTTGCAGAAAAGGATTTAGCCTAGACTGGTAATTTGAAGATCTCAAGTATAAAAAAGATCTAGCCTGGACTGGTGTTCCTTGAGTGATCGAGCCTCCCGAAGAATATGTGTGTATTGTGGATTTAGCCCGGATGGGTAATCCGATTAGGGTCTGAATTTAGCCTGGACTGGTAATTCAAATCCGAGCTCATTAAGGGTGTTTGTCGTTATAAGGGATTTAGCCTGGACTGGTAATCCTGACATCACCTTATGAGTTTATATTACGGGGGAATTAGTCTGGACTGGTAATCCTGCCGTAAGATGTGAGGTTTGCGTGAGTGCATACTCAAAATGATCATTCGTATGAATTGACGGTGACTGGATAATCCATCTAGATTTCCTAGAAACTCAATAGGACTATCACAAGGTATATGTACAGAAGACATGTAAAATGATGGGCTCATCTAAGATAAAAATTTTCATGGTATTTGTTATGTGACTAACTCATTGATTGAGTGCATGTGATAGGGAAACCATTTTCATGTTCATTGGTTTCATTATCTGTTATGGATGTATGCTAAATAATCGGTAAGTTTATTTTCTAGTTATTCGGGCTTACTAAGCATGTAAATGCTTACCCCTCTCTTTTCCCTACTTTTCAGAGCTCAAGGACTCATAAGGATTGGAAGACAATTAGAGAGCAACACACTATCAACTAGACAAGCTTTGGTATAAAGACATTTCCATTTTGTCCAATGGCATGTATAGGATTTTTGAGTATTTTGTTATATATGTCATTTGATTTTCCTAGTGAAGGCATGTAAAATTATGTATTTCTTTCAGAATTCGGATTGAAAGAACTCCTAAGTAACCCGTTATTTCAGAACCAAAGATATCAACATGCTCTACCATTGGTACGCAGTATCTCTTAGCAAAGATACAACACATTTAATACATTCATCAGAAGTACAAGAAAATTTATAAAATACTCGAATCATATTTTCGAGCCAAAAATCAGATCTCTCAGCATCATCATCAACATTAGCTCTGAACTCTTCTGCCCCGTATTTTTGGATCTTGTCAACTAGAGGCTTATTCAATCGTATCGGATCTATAACTTGAGGAATAATATGGATTTGTTAAGGAATAGGTGGGGGTGGAGGTTGCTGAGCGGCTGGGTTCGTACGAATGTATTGAGTGAACCATCCGTTCATCATTTGGAAGAAGGCTTCTTTAGCCTCTTCTCCCTGACTGCTCGTCACGGGTCTAGAATCAGATGGCATTGTTCCTTGTGTGAGAGTAGGCGCATTACTCTCAACCTCATCGCCTATAGCTCGATTGGGATCCATTGCTATATGAAAACACAATTTAAAATGTCAGGAGTCATCACACTATCTCAATTTATATATATGGCATGTATAGCTAGACTCACATACGCTACATTAGTCCTAGAGTTGACTAAACCGTAGCTCTGATACTAATAAAATGTAACACCCCTAACCTGTATCCGTCGCCAGAGTAGTGTTACAAGGTATTACTAATCAATTCACAACATATAGCACACATTTATCAAACATAAAGCATTCATTCTCATAAATCATTTAACATAATTACATTGTCCCTTATAAGGGCCTACGAGGCGTTAAACAAGCTTTAGAAGTGGTTCAAGACTAAACCGATAACATATGAAAAATTTTGGAAACTTAGAAAAATTTCAACCGAACAGGGGTCACAGGCCAGTGTGAACAGGTCGTGTGCCTCACACGGCTCCAGACACGCCAGTGTCTCAGGCCTTGTGGAAATGGGACATATATATTGACTTGTATCACATGGTTGAAGACACGCCCGTGCACCAGGCCGTGTGAAAATTGGAGGGTATGCTGACTTATGCAACATGGCCAAGTCACACGCCCGTGTGTTAGGTCGTGTGCCAAATAGGGGGTATACTGACTTGTACCACACGGCCAGTCACATGCCTGTGTGTGAGACTGTGTGGAGCATACTGACTTTAATTCAATTTCAACACCAAGGGACACACGGTAGTGTAACCTGAACGTGTGTCACACACGGTTGAGACACACACCCGTGTCTATACCCGTGTGGACAAAAATAGGCCATTTGCAAGGCCAATTTGCCACCCCAACTTCAATGTACCTACACAAGAAAAAATGGTACCATTTCGTTATACAATTAGGCAGCCAAAATCATCAACCAAATGCACAATTCATACCATTATAATTCCATCTATTTCAAATTCTCAAATCACTACCATTTACTTAGCCAAATACATGACAAAACAATCCAAAAGAAACCATCACTCATTACTATATATATATATATATATACAAACCAAAACATATACATTTACAAGCCATTTCTAATATCCAAACACACATCAATATTAACATCATTTACAAGTCAAATCTCATGGATATAATCACAACCAAAATACCACATCTAGCCTATACATCCCATATACCATAAATGTATAATTCAAAAATACCAACTTAGATGTTTGATAGTACGATGATGCTCCCGACGACTCCCGGATTTGAGCTAGCCTTGATTCACTATAAACATAGAAAAATAACACGAAGTAAGCTTCATAACTTCGTAAGCTTGTATGTGAATAACTTAAATCATCGAATAAATGCAAATCAACCAATTACACATGACAAAGCCTTATACACATTAACTACAAACCTTTCTCATGTCTCAAAACATGATCAAATACAAACTAATCGAACTTTCAATATTTAATACTCAAATAGGTTCTGCACATACCTGTGTTGCCTTGTACTAACCTCTTTCTCAACCACATCATTCGTTTACCCGTTGAACCATTCAGAATAGAAATCGAATACTTAAGAATCTCGTACGATAAGTACCTATACCATGGCCCATAGCCAAATCAAGGTAACTTATCTGAAGAACTATTATCATGCCACGAAGCCAAATTGGTATAATTCACACTCGAAGTGCTAATATCATGGCCCGAAGCCAACTCAACTTATCATCTAATCATATAACACTAGTATCCAAATCTATTCCTAAAGTTTAATCGGGATTTCTGACTCGTCAATTCTATCGTCGAATGTATCCGTAGATTGTATTTACAATTCATACATTAATGAAAACCTTGCAATACACAGATATGACTTTGCATTCATCATCAACATAACATCATCCCAATCATATAATTCACCTTAGGGAAATTAACATACGTATTTATGTTACACGAACTTACCAGTTGCATTTATTCAAACAAGTGTACATAAATACACAATTCGTCAATTTTGAGTAACTTTACTTATGACAATCACTTAATCAAACATATTGGGCACACAACATCATATAAATGTCAAACAAACATGGATGGACATTTCACCACATGAGCTTTCATTTCATTTCACATTTCCACATTTCTCAACTTATGGTTATCTCATTCCGTACATTAACACATGGATATCATGAGCTTCTATTCATACCTTTCCAAATTTTGACCCATCGTAAGCACATTTCAGTCATCTCAATATCATTTTTAGCATTATCAAAAATAGTTTGGTTGGAAGGCAACCTCTGTCTTAACAAAACAATTTCGTTAGAGCCGAGAGATATCACACTATCATGAGTAATAACATGGCATGTATAGCTAGACTCACACATGCTAGGTTAGTCTGAGAACCGACTAAACTATAGCTCTGATACCACTAAATGTAACACCCCTTACCCGTGTCCGACGTCGGGACAGGATACGAGGCATTATCGAACTTAATCACAATCACACATGCATAACTGGGCCATAAAATTTTGTTCAATTTAAAACATTTCATTCACATGCATATTGTCCCTTATATCGGCTTAAAAAGCCCAAAACATACATTGGGAGTGGTTCGGGACTAAACCGATAACTTTGGAAACTTTTTGGAAACTTAGGCAAATTTCTCATAAATTAGGGCCATACGCCCGTGTGGATAGGGGCACGCCCGTGTGGGTAGGCGCACGCCCGTGTGGTCACATATGCTCGTGTCCCTAACCCGTGTAACTCTCTGTCCATTTATGTTTGAACAAATGAGGTCACACGGCCAAGGCACATGCCCATGTCCCATGGTCGTGTCCCTTGCACAACCAAGACACACGGTCGTGTCTTAGCCTGTGTAGTCAATACTGAATATTCTGTTTTACTAAACTAAGGTGCAGGGGACACACGGTCGAATCACACGCCCATGGGGCAGACCGTGTGTCACACACGACCTAGGCACATGCCCGTGTGTCTACCCATGTGGACAATTTTAAGGCTATTTTCCAAGCCATTTGCCACCCTCTTATGCCCACATACATACACACATCATATGACACCAATTCAAGAATATTCTTACTACCAAACATCAACAATGAAGACATTAACATGTCAACCACATGCCATCGTTTTCATACATACAACATCAAACTTAGTCACTCAACAACATCACCACTTAGCCACATTCAACCATCACTTATCAAGCAAATATAAACAACCTCATAAGACATTGACATACACATAAATAATAATAAGATCAACATAAGCCATCATTCATGGCTATATATACAAATTGGAGTATTAAATCATCATAAGCCAATACATATGGCTAAATAATATAACACATAAACAAAGTGACTTAGTCCCTATACATGCCATAAGCTTAAGAGGTTTGTATTCACTTTTACCCCACGATGATAATTTGATAGTATGATAGCATCTTCGGCGATCTCCAACCTAAGCTAGCTTAGTGACCCTATAGGACACAGGAAAAAGAGGGGGTAAGCTATATAGCTTAGCAAGTCCTAATGAAAATAATGAGAAATTTATTAACATGCTTCTACTAATTCTCACAATATGATCTCAAGGTAATACAAGCATAATTGCACTTTTTACTTATGTTCATGTCAAGCTATTTTCTCGAGTCATAGTCACCAAATTATTTATAACTGGAGCTATGGAATTCCAAATTAAGATCCTTTAATTATTGTAGAAACTAGACTCACATATATTTTTACCATAAAATTTTCAGAAATTGTGGTTTAGCCAATAAGTAAAGTTTATTTTTCAAAGTCACCCTTATTTCGCTACTTGACAATTTTGACCCCACTTCACTAAAAATTAGTTATCTTTTCATACGGGATATGGAAGATGTTCCTGTTTATGTAACGACCCGAATTTTAAGGTTATCAGAAAAATATATTTTCGGGTCTCCGTTTCAAAAAAATGGATTAGTAAATAATTATTAAAAATATTTATGAAATTAGTCGAGTGGTTAATTAGAGTTTAATTGAGTGAATTTAGCTTAATTAAGAGTAACTAAGAAAAAAAGACTGAATTGAATAAGGCGTAAAAGTTAAATTATAGATTAAAAAAAAGGACCAAAATGGCAGACTTTGCTTACCCTCAGAATCTATAGGAATACTCTACATTACCGGCATATGTATCAAATAACTACCAAGGCCTCGATTCAATAATTTTAGTACTTATTCATATGTTTTATGCAGAGATAGTATTTTAAAGTTTCTATTTTCAAAGAATCATAGCCTAGCTACAGTCTCAGTATTCTAGGTTTTTAGTATTGCCCTAGCTATAGTGTCATGATATGGTCTCTACAGTAATATCTTAATCCAGTGTAGTATGAGTAACAGAAATACTTAGAGACTTGGGCCGGGGATTCAATGTGCCACTTCTTCAATTATCAAATTTCAGAAACCCAGAAAAACTTAAACCATTTTAAGATTGAACCCTAAAACATGTATACCTTGTAAAATATCTTTGAAAAGAACTTTCCAAAACCGTTTCAAAAAAAAACCCTTCTTGGACCTAAGTTTAGCAAAATTTTTTGAAAAGCTTTTCAGACCCGATCCACAGTCGAGTTGTTACAATCAGGCTCTGATACCACTAAATGTAACACCCCAAACTCGGCCCAGACGTTACGGTCGAATCCAGCGTGTCACATTGAAGCGTTACTGAAAACCCATGTTTTATCTAAAATCTTTTCTTAGTGTTCAAAGAATATTTTCATTTTATATCAAAGTGAATGGAAGCTGTGCACCAGGTAGGCTACCAAAAAAGAGGAGGTGAGTCTATTAGACTGCTTAAGTACCAAGCTCTTCACGAACCCACTCCTAGACATGCACACCATCATTGCCACACTTTAACTGAGCGATTATTTAGAAGAAACCATTTCGTTTTAAACCATTTGAAAACACTTATTAATTTTAAAAACATTTTCGTTGCGGAAGCTTTGTCTTGTTTCGCGATATTTTGAAATCAGGTAATTTCTTTTAAAAACATGTCCTAGAGCTATTCAATTGCAAACATTTAAATCAATAACATGCCTAAGCAGATAATCATACTAAAGCAATTAAAACAATTAAAGCGGCCTTATTACAAATTAAACCCAAAATAATTAAAGTAAATAAATTTGATTAAGTTTATAAGAAGAAAATCAAGCTTGCAGTACGTGTGGCCACTCCGAATCCCTCACAGCTCTAAGTCCACTATGGATGAGGGTTACCTGCATGGATAAAATTAAGGGGTGAGTTTGGAAAACTCAGTGTGTAAAATAGCCCAACCATAGTCCAGATCAGTTCAAACCGCAGAAACAGATTAAGTTGGGCCTTAGCCCTATACAGAATTCAAAATGAAGCCCATAGGCCCATAACAGAAACAGAACAGATATCATGTATGCAGAAAACCCAACCCATATTCATCCGTTTACACCCCCGTGCCAACCTTACACCATGTGAGGAGACTACTCGACCCAGCCATCCGCTACACGTCACAAGTATGCAGCATGGCTGCCAGAACAAATATCGTGACAGAGTCACCAGATACAGATAATTGTGGCAGAGCCACCAGAAACAAATATTTGTGGCAGAGCCACCAGATCAGATATTTGTCGCATAGCCACCAAAGCGCTTCCTCCATCAATATAACCCATATCTCATGCAACAGATATACATGTCATGGCATACAATAAACAGAATCAGAATATCATGCATTTCAGTCAAAATTAACCCTAGGGGTATAACGGTCATTTTGCTTCTAGGGGTATAATGGTAATTTTCATACTTAAGGGTATTTCGGTGAAACTTTCTATTTTAGGGTTTACATACACATTACAACCATTAACGCATTAATAGAAACACTTACCGAGCGTTTTTACCGAATTGGGCCCGTTGGCCCATTAACCCGTTTTCGGCCCATTGAGCCCAAATATACTGTAGCGCACGAAATTGCGCACTCTGCAATCTTACTGCTTGAGCTTACCAGGATTAACAACCAAACCATCTCACGAGCACTCGCACGCTCGAAAATCCACAAAATACCGGCTTTTCGGCATTTCGGCATTTCGGCTTTTCGGCTTTTTGGCTTTTGCCGATCTAGTCAATGAGTGAGTGTCGTTTACACACCTGATTTGTCACGGTACACTGGCATGATCCACTCATGAATTGCCTACGATCGAGTTACTAAACGTCAGTCCACAAACCGTAAACAAAACTACGTACTATTCCCCCTTACCAAATTCGGCCAACATCCCTTAAACCCTTGAGTTCTTACCTTTTTGCCGAAATATGGTTAGATATAGAGATCCAATCTGAATCAGTCTTCAAACCCTTCACTACACGCCCCCTTGCCCACGCTAATGCTTATACAATGAAAAAGAAAGAGGCACCAACACCTTTAATCCAAATGTTAGCCACCCTTAAGGGGTTCCGGCTTTTATCTTAAATTATAAATAATTAACGAAAGCTATTTGACAAACTTACCAATCGTTGTTCGGTCCAGAAAAGTGCTCCTATCTATGATCTTAACTCCAATCCACTGTAGTTATGAGAAAAAGTAGATTCAAGTAGCCAAGATTCGGCTTCCTATACTACAGGTATGAGGGTTTCAGCTTTTTAAGGAAGAAAAGAATAGAGGTTTGGCTATGATAAGATTCGGCTATTGAGAAATAATGAAAAAAAAAGAAAAAAATAAGGGAAGAGACAGAAAGAGAAGAGTATGGGTTCAGCTATGAGAGGAAAAGAAAAAGAAAAGATGAATGAAAGAGAAGGGAGATGGAAATAATATTCGACAAGGGAAAAAGAATGGCACAAAGACCTAGCCGAATTGCCTATACTAAAGACCCTTGGCCGGCCAACTCTTGCCCCTTAAGAGTCCAACATTCGGCCAACACCAAGTACTTGATCAGCTCCTAAATTTCCTCCTTTATCTCATCCTCACCCAATCCCCTGATCAGCTCAAACTCCTCCACCGATTAGTAGCATCCTTATCCACCCCTTGCACCGCTTCAGCATGCTTCCAGGAGGGTCCGGATCAGACTACAACTTCTTCCCCACATGAGCAGCAAAACTCAAGCCTTCTGTGCGCGAGGTGAGGCTCGAACCCCAGACCTCTGTCCACCCTTGCGCCTATGCCCTATTGCTGGCCACTACACCATGCTTCCTTCTTTACTAATATAGGATCACAATTAATTATAAACCTTACCTGCTGAAGCTCCGATTACTTGCGAAATAAAAAGGAAATTTGCCTATTGTACATCTCGAACCAGCAACCTTCCAACACACACATACACTGCTTGCCACTCCACCGAAGTTCCTTCATGACATAATCATCTCTGAATTAATTTACAACCCTTACCTGCTTCAATTCTGGTTCGCTTTAAAATAAAACGGAATTTGCCCACGCAAGGACTTGAACTCGTGCCCTCTCTGCGTGCCAAGGACACTGCTGCCACTGCGCCACAGGCGCTCCTTGTGTTGAATTATGCTCGCAACTCCTCTTAACCCTTATTCCAACCGCCATCTGCATACTAAAATAAAACACCCAATTTGTGCGCGCCGTGCCTTGAACCCAGGCACCTCCCACGCCCTCCTAACGTGCTTAGCCACTGGGCCAGGTGCTTGTTTGCGTTAAAACTCAGCCCAAATTATTAATAATGCCTACTTCCCAGATTCCCTTCAGAAGCAAAATTTAAGAATTTTGCTAAAGCTATGGGCCGAGCCCCGAACCTTTTCCCCACACCATAACCCTTCGTAATTTATTTAATTACTACACTAAACATACGAAATAATAATAATAATAAAATAATAATAACAATAACATTCAAATTATTCGGGCCGTCTTCTACCTAAACCCGGACTCAAGGCCCATTACTTCCAGGCCCAAAAATCGGGGCGTTACAACTCTTCCCTCCTTAAAGAAATTTCGTCCTCAAAATTTCAAACTATCACTAACCGTATTACTCAAGTCAAACCACTATGCTTTTACTACGCACTCTGATTAAAAATAATTCTTAGTAAGATCCAAAACATCTAATTACCAAAGTAAAGAAACATTTATCAAGCACGCATACAACTCGTAACACACACTTAAATAGAATAAGCTTGGCAATCCTGAGCTCGATGCTCCTTGGACCCACATCTAAAGCATGCTCCGGTCTTCCTATGGCATTCACCCGGATGACGCCCGTTGTAGTTCTTGCAGGTTGGAAAGTTTAGTCGTGCCTTAACATGTTTCACAGAATGAGGCTCGATCTTCTGAGAACTAGAATCCTTCCTCTTCTTACACTCTAAGCACCCTATTTGAAGCGTTTCCCTAATTTCCTTAACCTTGGTCTTCAATACCTCTTCTACCACTTTCCTTACTATCTCGGCCAATGCCTCGGTACCAAGCTCCGAATTACTGCTACCCGAAGTTTGCAGACTTTGCTTACCCTCAGAATCCATAGCAATACTCTACATTATCGGCATACGTATCAACTAACTGCCAATGCCTCGATTCAATAATTTTAGTACTTATTTCATATGTTTTATGCAGAGATAGTATTTTAAAGTTTCTATTTTCAAAGAATCATAACCTAGCTACAGTATCAGTATTCTAGGGTTTTTAGTATTGCCCTAGCTATAGTGTCATGATATGGTCTCTATAGTAATATCTTAATACAGTGTAGTATGAGTAACAGAAATACTTACAGACTTGGATCGGAGATTCAGTGTGCCACTTCTTCAATTATCAAATTTCAGAAACCCAGAAAAACTTAAACCATTTTAAGATTGAACCCTAAAACATTTATACCTTGTAAAATATCTTTGAAAAGAACTTTCCAAAATCGTTTCAAAAAAAACCCTTCTTGGACCTAAGTTTAGAAAAAATTTTCGAAAAGCTTTTCAGACCTGATCCACAGCTAAGTTGTTGCGACCGGGCTCTTATACCACTAAATGTAACACCTTAATCTCGGCCCAGACATTACGGCCGAATCCAGCGTGTCACATTGAAGCGTTACTGAAAACCCATGTTTTATCTAAAATCTTTTCTTAGTGTTCAAAGAATATTTTCGTTTTATATCAAAGTGAATGGAAGCTGTGCACCAGGTAGGGTACCAGAAAAGAGAAGGTGAGTCTATTAGACTGCTTAAGTACAAAGCTCTTCACGGACCCACTCCTAGACATGCACACCACCATTGCCACACTTTAACTGAGCAATTGTTTAGAAGAAACCATTTCGTTTTAAACCATTTGAAAACACTTATTAATTTTTAAAATGTTTTCGTTGCGGAAGCTTTGTCTTGTTTCGCGATATTTTGAAATCAGGTAATTTCTTTTAAAAACACGTCCTAGAGCTATTCAATTGCAAACGATTAAATCAATAACATGCCTAAGAAGATAATCATACTAAAGCAATTAAAACAATTAAAGCAGCCTTATTACAACTTAAACCCAAAATAATTAAAGTAAATAAAACTGATTAATTTTATAAGAAGAAAATCAAGCTTGCAGTACGTGTGGCCACTCCGAATCCCTCACAACTCCAAGTCCACTATAGATGGGGGTTACCTGCATGGATAAAATTAAGGGGTGAGTTTGTAAAACTCAGTGTGCAAAATAGCCGAACCATAGTCCAGAACAGTTCAAACCGCAGAAACAGATTAAGTTGGGCCTTAGCCCTATACAGAATTCAAAATGAAGCCCATAGGCCCATAACAGAAACATAACAGATATCATGTATGCAGAAAACCCAACCCATATTCATCCGTTTACACCCCCGTGCCAACCTTACACCATGTGGGGAGACTACTCGACTCACCCATCCGCTACACGTCACAAGTATGCAGTATGGCTGCCGGAACAAATATCGTGACAGAGTCACCAAATACAGATAATTGTGGCAGAGCCACCAGAAACAGATATTTGTGGCAGAGCCACCAGATCAGATATTTATGGCATAGCCACCAAAACGCTTCCTCCATCAATATAACCTATATCTCATGCAACAGATATACATGTCATGGCATACAATAAACAGAATCAGAATATCATGCATTTCAGTTAAAATTAACCCTAGGGGTATAACAGTCATTTTGCACTTAGAGGTATAATGGTAATTTTCATACTTAAGGGTATTTCGGTGAAACTTTCTATTTTAGGGTTTACATACACATTACAACCATTAACGCATTAACAGAAACACTTACTGAGTGTTTTCACCGAATTGGGCCCGTTGGCCCATTACCCCGTTTTCGCCCATTAAGCCCAAATATACCGTAGCGATCGAAATTGCGCACTCTGCAATCTTACCACTTGAGCTTACCAGGATTAACAACCAAACCATCTCACGAGCGCTCGCACGCTCGCAAGTCCACAAAATGTCGACTTTTCGGCATTTCGGCTTTTCGGCTTTTGCCGATCTAGTCTATGAGTGAGTGTTTTTTACACACCTGATTTGTCACGGTACGCTGGTGCGATCCACTCACAAATTGCCTACAATCAAGTTACTAAATGTCAGTCCACAAATCGTAAACAAAACTACGTACTATTCCCCCTTACCAAATTTGGTCAACATCCTTTAAACCCTTGAGTTCTTACCTTTTTGCCGAAATATGGATTAGATATAGAGATCCAATCCGAATCAGTCTTCAAACCCTTCACTGCATGCCCCCTTGCCCACGCTAACTCTTATACAATGAAAAAGAAAGAGGCACCAACACCCTTAGTCCAAACGTTAGCCACCCTTAAGATGTTCCGGCTTTTATCTTAAATCATAAATAATTAACGAAAGCTATTCGGCAAACTTGCCAGTCGTTGTTCGGTTCAGAAAAGTGCTCCTATCTATGATCTTAACTCCAATCCATCGTAGTTATGAGAAGAAGCAGATTCAAGTAGCCAAGATTCGGCTTCATATACTACAGGTATGAGGGTTTCGGCTTTTTAAGAAAGAAAAGAATAGAGGTTTGGCTATGATAAGATTCGGCTATTGAGAAATAATGAAAAAAAAAGAAAAAAATAAGGGAAGAGATAGAAAGAGAAGAGTATGGGTTCGGCTATGAGAGGAAAAGAAAAAGAAAAGATGAATGAAAGAGAGGGGAGAGGGAAATAATATTCGACAAGGGAAAAAGAATGGCACAAAGACCTAGCCGAATTGCCTATACTAAAGACCCTTGGCCGGCCAACTCTTGCCCCTGAAGAGGCCAACATTCGGCCAACTCCAAGTCCTTGATCAGCTCCTAAATTTCCTCCCTTATCTCATCCTCACCCAATCCCCTGATCAGCTCAAACTCCTCCACCGATTAGCAGCATCCTTATCCACCCCTTGCACCGCTTCAGCATGCTGCCAGGAGAGTCCGGATCAAACTCCAACTCCTTCCGCACATGAGCAGCAAAACCCAAGCCTTCTGTCTGCGAGGTGAGGCTCGAACCCCAGACCTCCGTCCGCCCTTGCACCTACGCCCGTGCTGGTGGCCACTGCACCATGCTTCCTTCTTTACTAATATAGGGTCACAATTAATTAAAAACCTTACCTACTGAAGCTCCAATTACTTGCGAAATAAAAAGGAAATTTGCCTGCTGTACATCTCGAACCTGCAACCTTCCAACACATACATACGCTGCTTGCCACTCCACCGAAGTTCCTTCATGACATAATCCTCTCTCAATTAATTTATAACCCTTACCTGCTTCATTTCTGGTTCGCCTTAAAATAAAACGAAATTTGCCCGCGTAAGGACTCCAACCTGCGCCCTCTCCACGTGCCCAGCACACTGCTGCAAGTGTGCCACAGGCGCTCCTTGTGTTGAATTATGCTCGCAACTCTTCTTAACCCTTATTCCAACCGCCAACACCCAATTTGTGCGCGCCGTGCATTGAACCTAGGCACCTCTCACGCCCTCCTAACGTGCTTAGCCACTGGGCCAGGTGCTTGTTTGTGTTAAAACTCAGCCCAAATTATTAATAATGCTCTCGCCAGATTCCTTAAGAAGCAAAATTTAAGAATTTTGCTAAAGCTATGGGCCGAGCCCTGGACCTTTTCCCCACACCATAACCCTTCGTAATTTATTTAATTACTACACTAAACATACGAAATAATAATAATAAAATAATAATAACAATAACATCCAAATTATTTGGGCCGTCTTCTACCCGAACCCGGACTCAAGGCCCATTACTTCCAGGCCCAAAAATTGGGGCGTTACATAATTATTAATAGATATTTATTAATTATAAATGATATTTATAAATTAAATAACTATATTATAAGATTTTTATTTAATAAATAAATTAAAACATGACAAATGTATGATGATGATATGTTACATGTGTAAATATAGGTAGTATTACAATTGTAATAAATATATTTTTATTAAATAGATATTTAATAAGTTATTATATATATATATAGTAAATGAAATAAAAGAAAGAAAGGAAACAAAAGAGAAAGAAACAGAATAGCAAACGGGAAAAGAAGGAAGAAAAGGGGAAAGAAAAAGAAAAGGGAGAATGAGGATTTGGAAGCTTTAAATTTTAATAGGTAAGTCAATTTAGCCCTTTTCACTTAATTTTGATGTTTTAAAAGCTTTAGAACAAAGTTTTGATGAAATAAAATTAATATTTTGAAATTTATTAGATTTCTAAATATTGTTCATATTGAATAAAAAGATGAATTAGGGGTTAGATTGATAGGAATTCAAGTTAGAAATAAAATAAGGATTGAATTGAAAAGTAATTCATAAGTTTTATGTTGTAGGGACTAAATTGATGAAATTTTGAAATGAGGAAAATATGCTGGAAATTTAATAGTTAAGTATGAGTTTGGACAAAATTTTAATAGAAATGAAGTATGAATTGAGATAGAAAAAGTAAGTGAATTTAGTTAAGATTAAATTCAAATTAAAGTAGAAATTGAATAGAAATTGTATTAAATAGATATAAATTAGTAGTGAATTGGCGAATATGAATTGTTTTAATTCCCGTAGCTAATGTTGTCTTGGGAAATCTCGGCTAAGCAAGGAAAAATAGCAAAGACAACGGGAGTTAGCTCGAGAAAATACGGTTTGTATTTCTATAATCCGAACCTAGTTATTACTTGTTATATTTTATTCAATGCCTTTAGTGAATATTGAAGTGAGAATTATTGTGTTTGACAATGGAAGAGGGTTGATTTGGTATGTTATGAATTTATTAAATTAATATTGAGTTATATATTGATTGAATTTATTTTGATTGAATTATATAATAAATATGATTTATGTAAAAATTTGAATATTGAATGAATGTTATATTGAAAAAAATATATTGATTGGAAATATGAGGAAATTGATATGAATATATGAGATTTGTGATATTTGAATATTTGATATTGAAAAGTAAATTGAATTGTGTTGAATTATGAATTAATATGAATAATTGAAATATATTTGTTGAATTGAATGAAAATGTTGAAATTATGAAAATGTGTGAATATACGTGATTATTAGAATGGTATATTGATGAAAAAATTATTGAAATTGGAAAAGTAAAATAATACCATATCAAATTGTCGGACTAGATTGGATATAAATGGCATGCCATTGGATTTGTGATGTGATGAGGAGATTTGTAGCTCGGCCGAGAAGACGTTTCTGTTATTATATACTTCGGTTTATCCGAAGAGGCATTTAATGCCTTATTGGTGTGTTTTGGAGGATATATTATACTGGTGTGTTATGGAGGATTTATAATATTCCGGATGTGTTTGGGTTGAATATTCTGGTGTGTTTAGTTGGATCCGTGTATCCGTTTGAGTCCGAGTCATGTTAATAGGGGTTATTAAATATAACAGTGATCAGATTGTTACTAAATGAAGAATTGAAATGTGGACTGAAACACACGAATCGTATTATACAGTGAAAGCTATCTGGGATTGCAAGTCGATTTGATATGAATGGTAATGATTGTTATTGAAATGGATATGTACAGTACATTGATTAAAAAGTGAATAGTTGAATATAGTTTATTGAAATTAAACAGTGAATTAAAGTATGATTGAGACAAATGAATCATGTAGCTCTGGATTGGATAAAAGTGAATATTATAATTGTTTAATGACTTGTGAATAAATCGTTGAAAGCTATATAGGTTAGTAAATGAAAAGAATGGAATAAATAATAATGTATTTATTTAAGAATTGAACAATTATGTTATTGTGTTTATTATATGATTTGTATAGAATTTGTATGGTAAGTAGTTGAAATTTATCAATGAAAAAAATAATTAAATAATTTTAATTTTTACTATGATCTTAAGTATTTGTTATATTATTAAATGTTCGGATTATAGAAATATCACTGAGTATACCTATACTCAGCGTACGGTTTGTTTCCGTGCGCAGGTTGAGTAAAGATAGAACGTTGAATCAGCATCCCAGGCCGATCCCTAATTCAATAAGGTAAAGTGTGTTAATTATTGGTAATGGCATGTACCTAGTATGTCTTATGTGTGTGTCATTTTGAAATTTTAAATGTAAGGATAAAATAAATAGATTTAGGTTTGGTTATGATATATAATAGAATTAAATATTGGATAATATGTAAATGTTTAAATTTGGCAAATTATGAGTGTATCTGATTGTGTTGGTATTTATGTGTATATTAATTGTAAATATCTGATAGGTCCGGTAATACTCCGTAACCTTGTTCCGAGGACAGTTTGGGGTTAGGGGGTGTTACATGTTTATTTCTTTTGAAAATAGACTCATTAAGGATTCTAAGCATATAAATTATAACCCATAATTATTTTTGTACAATTTTTAATGATTTTCCAAAGTCAGAATAGGGGAACTCGAAATCATTCTGACCTTGTCTCACAACAATTCAATTATATCATAACATGAATTCCTTTTGCTTACACCATTTCTTTTATGTGAAACTAGGCTCAATAAGATTTAATTTAATATTTTATTTACTCTCCAATTCGATTTCCAAATTTTTAGTGAATTTTCAAAGTCAGACTGCTACTGTTGTCCATGACTATTTTAGTACACATTAATTTTGTACATTCACATTTCCAAGCATATAGCTTAACATCATTCAAATGTCCAAAAACTCTTATCTATCCATACATTCATAACAATTTTTAATAGGCATTTACGTCGATCCTTTCCTCTTTTCATTATTCGTTAAACCATAAAATTAAAGGAATAAACACATAGTAACTCAATTCGATTTGGCTTAAAAGCTTCACACATGATCATCAATCAAATTTACAATATATTTATACCTCATGAACATAGACCCATAACCACAATGTCATCACAAAATCATTCTCATAAACATGACTTACTTATTTGCATCCTCACCAAAGGTGCATCTTAAACCAAAGCATTTCTCATGAGTTTTGTGTACATACCTGTACTACTTCATGACACAATCATTCTGTATCACAACTTTGATATAATCTTTGAATTACCCGTTGAACCACTTGGAATACTAAAGGATACCCGGGGAAATTCGTACACATAGTAAGAGGCCAATGCCATATCCCAGATATGGTCTTACAAGGGCTCACACATATCAATGCCAATGCCATGTCCCAGATATTGTCTTACATGGGATCTCATATATCGATGCCAATGTCATGTCCAAGACATGGTCTTACATGGGATCTCGTATCGGTGCCGATGCCATGTCCCAGACATGGTCTTATACTGGACCTCATCTCGATGCCGATGCCATATCCTAGATATGGTCTATACGGGGTCTCATATCGATGTCGATGCCATGTCCCAGACATGGTCTTACACGGGACTTTATCTCGAAACTTTGTCGAATGTCATCGAGTCATCGTGAATCCATTTCATAAAGACAAATACATATACATATACATTTCATGCAATATTTAAACATTAGACATATAGTAATAACAACATGTTGCATTATTTTCATACAAACTTACCTCGATACCAAAAATAGTGAAAATGACCTAACCGTCAAATGTGCGTTTTTCCCCTGTTCTTGGTCCAAACCTCGTTTTCTTTGATCAAAAACATCACATTTAACTTATTTATTAGTCACATTATTCAATGTGATCCAAAAATCACATTATGGTAAATTTACGTTTTTGCCCCTAAACTTTGTCATATTTACACTTTTTCCCCTAGGCTCGTAAAATGATTTTTATTCAATTTCTTCACTCTTTAAGTCTATCCGAACTATTTTCATAACTATAGCAACCTATATTTCTCATTAAAACACACTTTTACTACACATTAATAACATTTTACAAAATGGTCCTTTTATACATTTTCACCGAAAATCACTTAGTAAAAGTCATTCCTCTAACCATAAAAATGCATAATCTACCATTAAACATAAAAAAAAAGCATGTCACACATGGGTCAATTTTTAAACATGAACTCTAGCTCAAAATAATGTTAGAAATACGTAAGTCGGGTTACGAGGACTTCAAAAATGTAAAAAAAATTAAAACCAGGGCTAGGATGAACTTACTATGGAGCTTGGAAAGCTTCGCCAAACCCTATCCATGGCTTCCCTTCAATATTCGACTGAATGGGGGAAGAAGATGGGAAATTTTGACTTATTTTCCCTTTTTAATTCTTTAAATTACTAGATTACCAAAATGCCCCTAACTTAAAAATATTCCATTTCACCTATTCCATGTCTATTTTTGTCCAAAAAATTAACCAATGGTCTAATTACCATATAAGAACCTTCAATTTAAAAACTCATAACAATTGGACACTTCTAACATGTAGAACTCAACTTTTGCACCTTTTACAATTTAGCCCTTTTTACTAAATTGAGTGCCCAAACGTCGAAACTTTCAAACGAAATTTTTACAGAATAATTCTATAAAATCGTAGACCATAAAAATATAATAAAAATAAATTTTCTTACGTCGAATTTGTGGTCCCAAAACCACGATTCTGACTTGGCCCAAAATTGGGTTGTTACATTAACATACATTTATAATCAAATCATCACATACAAACTTACCTCATAATCGTAATTGACAAATCGAGTCGACTAATCGATAACCTTGCTTCCCCCTGATCTAAATCTGAATTCTTTCTTTCTTGATCTATATGAATTCAAAATTAAATTATTTATTCATCTGCTTATTCAATTAATCCAAAAATACACAGTTGGGCATTTTTACACATTAGCTCCTAAACTTTTACATTTAATCAATTTAGCCCCTATTTCACAAATACACAAAATTCTAACAATTCAACAAAACTCATGCTTGGCCGAATTATATATAAGTCCCTAGCAGCCTAAAACTTTCATTTATTTCACATTTCAACCACACAATTTGCACATTTCACAATTTAATCTCTTTTTGACATTTTTGTCAAAAATCGCTTTCAAAACTAGTTTAACTATCAACAACTATTCAAAATCCATCATCAACCATCAAATTACTCAAGTATTCAACAATGGAAATATGTTAAATCTTTAACAATTTCGAAATCTAAGGTACGGGCTAGCTAGAATACGAAGTAATGATCTCAAAAACATAAAAATCATAAAAAAAAATCAAGGTCAAAACACTTACCAAATAAGATAGGAGTTGACCGAACCCTAAAACACCAAAAATGGAGTCTCCCTTTCTTATTTTCAGTGAACCATTGAAGAATATGAAAGCTTTTTCTTTTTGTTTTTAGTATTTTGACATAATTTATAACTAATTTACTATATTAACCTTAAGTATATAACATTAAAATTTATTTATACATGTCCATTAATGTCCACTTACCTTTAAAATGGCTTAATTAACATTTAAGGCCACCATAATTAAAAACCAAAGCTATTTGACACCTTTAACTAATAGAACAACACTTTTGTATTTTATGCGATTTAGTCCTTTTTCACAAATTAACCAACCAACCGATAAAATTAGCTCACGAAATTTTCACACATATCAAATAACATGTTGTAAATACTGAAAATAATATTAAAATAATTTTTTGACATTAAATTTGTGGTTTCAAAACCACTATTCTGATTTAGCCAAAACCGGGCTGTTACAACTTAAAATCGATCTAATGAATGAATTTGAGTAAAGAGTTATATAATAAAATGAGTTGAGAATGGTTAAATATATTCCTTGTAATATAGTATATGTTTAGCTCTTGGATTTTAATGAAATTTATTTGGTATTTGATTATTCCTCTACATCCAGGTTTGGTATCTATTTTTTATTATTGACTCAGCATCTGGCACTAATCCCAAACTCAACACTGCTGATGTATTATTTTTATGTCTTAGCATATACCTAGGCCATTATAAGTCTCAGAAATGGTCATTTTGTGTATTAGTTAGTTTTTGAAAAAGTTGTGTTTATAGGATGTTGGGTATGTGAATATGGATATGTTTGTATTAGCTGTAAATGATTGTGAATATAGTTGATGACATATGTGTATGAATGAAAATGACTTCCCTTGGAAGAATATGTTGTAAATTACCTTGGTTTGGCTCTTTTGGAAGTGAATGATTTAAGTCGCTATGCATGGTACGATATGGTAATTAAAATTCATGGTTCGTAATAGTTGGATAAGATAAACGTATGATTTGGTTGTGGTTGAATTGTGGTGTTAATTATGACACATTGGTTAGGAACTTAGGTTGTATGGTATTGGCATGTTTTGACTTGTTTGAAGGTGTTTTTGATGATGTTTAAAGGTTGGTTTTAGGCTTGGCCTAATACCTAAGATAGGTGTAAAATAAGCCTTGTTTTGGAAGTAAATGTTGGTCCACACAACCTAAGACACGGACTGTCACACGACCGTGTGTCACACATGGCCTATATATACGGCCATATGTCTTATTTGTTTTTAGTGCAGGTTGGTCCACATGAGCACAAAGAGTTACACGGCCTGGCAACAAGACCGTGTGACCCTGAGCTACACGGTTACAATGAGTTACACGGTTTGGTCACACAGTTGTGTGATCTTATGTTACACAGGCACAATAAGTTACATGGTCTACATACATGGCCATGTTCTGAGCCACATGGTCTAGGCTCTGTCACATTGATCCCAGCTCCAAAACAAATTTTAGGACCCTGTAAACCAGATTTAAGGCCCATAAGTGTATGCTAATTATAAATCGAATATGTTTTTTTATTTATAATTATTCTTGAATATTGTTTCTATGTAATACTAAAGGTTTAATATCTTATTATAATACTTTGTAACCCTAATGTTACATGAAACATTTGATAAATTCAAAGAGTTTCGTGCAAAAGTGGAGAAACAACTAAGTTTACCCATAAAGACATTTCAGTCTGATCGAGGTGGGGAATATTTATCTGATGAGTTCTTAGGGTACCTCATAAAGAATGAGACTCTATCCCAATTAACCGCGTTGGGAACTCCACAACAGAATAGCATGGTAGAGAGAAGAAATCGAACGTTGTTAGACATGGTATTTTCAATGTTAAGTTATTTGAAGCTGCCAATCTCTTTTTGGGGATATGTGTTCAAACGACTTGCTATATTCAGAATGATGTGCCAACTAAGGCAACATCAAAAACCCCATACAAATTGTGGCATGGCAGGAATCCAAATGTTAATCATTTTAGGATTTGGGGATGCCCGACCTACGTATTGGATAATGATGCGAGGAAAGTGGACTCATGGATAGAATTGTGCATGTTTGTAAGATATCCAAATGGAACAAATGGTGGTTTGTTTTATAACTATAGTCTCAACTCATGCTACTTTACTTGAAGAAAGTTACATGAATGACTTCAAGCCTCAAAGTAAAGAGGTACTCGAGGAGCTTTCAAGAAATACAAAAAACCCCTACTTAAATGGTTCCAGAACCAAGTCCTAATAGTAGACCTGCAAACTGTTTGGAGCATAGGGAACCTCATCGCACTGGAAAGGTTTCTCATAGGCCTGAATTCATCTAATCTGGTGGAAGTGTTTTTAACTCTGAGTCTACCGAATGGGAAGATGATGACCCATTCACATATGACGAAGTAATTTAGAGTGTTAATTCCAAGCTCTAGGAAATAGCTATGGAAGTTGAGATGGCATCTATGTATTCAAACTTAGTGTGGGAACTTGTAGACTTACCAGAAGGGATGAAACCCATAGGGTGTAAGTGGCTCTACAAGCGGAAAAGAAATAGAGATGGAAAAGTGGAAACCTAAAAGGCCAAATTTGTAGAAAAATGTTATACTTAGAAAGAATACATTAATTACAAAGAAACCTTCTTTTCAGTTGCCATGCTCAATTCAATCCGTTTAATACTATTCATTACGACGACTCTTGATTACGAGATCTGACAAATGGATGTTAAGGTAACGTTTTTGAACGACTATATTGAAAAGAGAATCTACATGATGGAACCCACTAGATATATAGCTAAAGGAAATGAGTATAAAGTTTGCAAACTACTTAGATCTATATATGGACTTAAGCAAGGGTACCACTCATGGAGTCAAAGATTCGATCAAGTGATCAAGACTTTTAGATTTGAGCAAAATGTAGATGAACCTTGTGTTTATAATGTTGGATCGCCGGTATAGCCTATGGCATAGAAAAAAATTATTCTGACAGTCATCAACCAAGGCTCCATGTACGAGGAATGAACTAGGTTGAAACAATATTGGAAATATACCTTTAGCAATTTGATTTCTTTCGGGATGTCGATTCCAAGCTACAACATAATTTTCTTGGCCTCTATGTAGTCCACCTAGATAAGCACGGACAACAAAAACTCTTAAAACCTTTTTCAGAGAGAATTCCAAAATGGTTGCTAGACCTTTTCAATTTTTTTTCTACCTACCATATCACCAGGGATTTTGTTCCTTTTGTTAATCACCTATAATAAAACATAATTCCCTTACACTTTTAGAGAAAATCATGGACAATATTAAAATTTTATATTCTTTCCAAAAGAATATCAACTTCCATAAATATTAATCTGGAAAGTAGTTGTGAATTTACGCATTTTTATGCATTTTTACATACCCTTTTTAACTTAAAATCATACAGTTTCGATAAAATTCTTGTCAAAAAAATAATTAATTTTTATAAAATAATTAAAGTGCACTTAAAATATGAACATGTTGAATTTTAGTTAATTTTATAATTATTTTTATTAATTTTGGCTATTTTCGACAGATTTGCACAAAGGGCTAAAAATGGCTTGGCAAACATTGCTAGAAGCACAAAACCGAGAAGCAATTTGAAGTATAGAGACGAACTAAATTTTAGCCTAAGATGGTTCAAAATTATATGTATTAATTCATAATATAATTAATTTTAATTTATATCAAATTTAATTTGGGTTAATAAATTATTATTAATTAATTATGAAAAAGTGGTCCAGTTGAACCGAACCGAGTGAACTGAACCGCCCAAGAAATGGACAGCCCAAAGTCGTCCTATAACACCTCTTACCAGTACCAAAGACCGAGACAAGGTACGAGGTGTTACCAGACATATACTTGGACACTTTCGGAAAGTATGAGTTATAAAATTTCATTCTAATTTAAAACCAACCAAACAATATCATAGTGTCCCGACTATGGACCTACAAGGTCCAAAACATACATTAAAAACAATCCGGGACTAAACCGAGAACTATAGAAAATTTTAGTAAAATTCCTAGGGTTATACCTCACACGCTCGTGTGCTTGGGGACACGCCCGTGTGTCCCACCCGTGTTGAATTATTTGGATTTTTTCCATTTCAAACCTACACGGGTTTTCACACAGCCAAGCACACGCCCGTGTCCCTGGCCCATGTCCCTCACACGGCCTAGACACACCTGTGTCATCGCCCATGTCCAAAAATCCAGACATTATATTTATGACGTCATCATTCATTTTAAGGCACATGGCCAAGGCACACACCCGTGGTCAAGGCCGTGTCCTCCGCACGGTCGAGACACGGCACGGTGGAGACACACGGCTGTGTCTCTGCCCGTGTGTTTACTACCACGCAAACTGACCTAAAATTTCAGGTGCAGGGGACACATGGCCAGGCAACACGCCCATGGGGCTGACTGTGTGTCACACACGGTCTAGACACATGCCCGTATGTCTACTCGTGTGGACCTTTTCAGGGCTATTTTCCAAGACTTTGGTCACCCTCTAACATCCATAAACACTTATAGACTTCAATGGTATTTAACATGGCCTAATTATATTCTTAAACAACCTTGACATAACTCATTTCATGTTAACCACATCTCATCGGTTTAATACACGCTAAATTATCCTTTTCATATTAGGGATTAACATAGCACATTTTACATTTTACACTTAGGCCATATTATAACCATATACCATTATATGCTATGTCCACTCTCAAATTATTAAGTCCCATTTCAAGCATCCATCCATGATAAACCTCATCATCATATCTCATGAAACATTTAAACATTAGCATGCATCTTTAGTAGGTTTATAGCCTACATCAATATGAGCCATATCTCATGGCCATATACAAAAGAATAAGTATACCATTTAAGCCCTTACAATGGCTAGCCAAATGACACATATAACAAAATAACCAAAAATCCTATACATGCCATTGAACAAAATAAAAGTATCTATATACTAAAGCGGGACAAGTCGATAGTGTGTTAATTCTCCAACGGTCTTCCAATCTTCACGAGTCCACGAGCTCTGTAAGACAAGGAAAAGAGAAGGGGGTAAGCATTTATATGCTTAATAAGTCTGGATAACTGGAAAGTAAACTTATCGGTTAATTAGCATACAACCATATTTAGGCAATAAATCCAACAAGCATGAAACAGTTTCCCTATCACATGCACTCAATCATCAAGTTAGTCTCATAACAATACATATATCATTAGTCTTAGATGAGCTCATCAATTCAATATTTCCATTCTTCATTTCATCATGTTAATCCAGTTGAATTTCTCAGAAATCTCGATGGATAGTCCAATTACTGTCAAGTCATACAAGTGATCATCTTAAGTACGTGCTCTCGTGAACCTTATATCTTACGGTGGGATTACCAATCCAGGCTAAATACCCCGTAATATTAACTCATAGAGCAATGTTGAGATTACCAGTCTAGGCTAAATCCCTTTCAACGAAAATTGCTCTCATAAGCTCGGATTTGAATTGCCAGTCCAGGCTAAATCCAGTCCTCAATCAGATTACCCGTCTACGCTAAATCCTTAATGCAACCATATTCTTCGGGAGGCTCGATCACTCAAGGAACACCGGTCCGGCTAGATCTTTTCTATATTGAGATCATCGGATTACCCGTCTGGGCTAAATTCTTTTCTGCAACACATGTAGGATCTCATCTCATGTAAGTCATAATTTATCCATCGGATTTCCCTTTCTATTTCAACCGGAACATTTATCATCCTTCATTTACACTAGTATATTTCATGGATTATCATGCAATGAATATCTAGATTTTCATACATTCAAGTACATGCATATTTAAATATATCAAAAGTCTACTTCGAGTTATACGAACTTACCTAGTAATGGCTCTAGTTTCGTATTCCAGTTATTTCGAAACCTTTCGTTTACCACAGTCGACCTTCAGAATTGATTCCTCGGGGTCTATATCAATAAAATTAGATTATTAATACATCACATTATTCGTTTTAGGCCTAAAACTAACCCCCAAGCAAAATGACCATTTTTCCCCTAACCTTTCACAATATTTACAATTTTGTCCTAAGTCTCGTATAATGAAATGCATGTAATTTCTTGGCTACCCAAGCTTAGCTGAATGTTATTCACACTTATAGTAGCCTATGTTTTTCCTTCATTCCATATTTCCTACCCATTTCCACAACTTTTACAATTTAGTCATTTAAACCATTTACATAAAAAAACTACTTAGTAAAAGTTGTTCACCATCCTTTAAACTCTCATATTCCTCCATAAATCATCAAAACACAAACATCTCATGCATGGGTAAATTTTTGAACATGAACCCTAGCTTGAAATATGGGTAGAAATAGAGAGAGCATGTTATGAGGATATAAAAAATACAAAGAACATTAAAAATGGGGCTAGGGAGCACTTACTATTGAGCTTGAAAATGTTGAAAACCCTAGCTATGGAGACCCTTAGAATTTTTGCAGCATAGGGAAGAAAATGAGCTAATTTTAGCTTGATTTTCCCCTTTTTATTTGGTTTATTACCAAATGACCAAAATGCCCTTCCTTACTAAACTTCCAAAATTTTCCATGCATGTCCATTTTTGTCCAAAAACTTAGAAATTGGAAAAATTACTCTTTAAGGACCTTTAATTAACATTCCAAAGCAATTTCATACAAATTTCTTCAAGAATCCAAGTTTTTCAATTTATTCAATTTGGTCTCTAACACACCTTACACATAGAATTTCTTCAAGAAACTTTAACACATGCTTATTTTCATATCCTAGTCCTCATATTGATCATAAAATAATTATTTTAACGTCGAATTTGTAGTCCCAAAGCCACTATTCCAACTAGGCCCAAATTCGGGATGTTACATTTCTCCCTCCCTTAGGGACTTTCGTCCTTGAAAGTCTTACCAGTAAACAGGTTCGGATATTGACTTCTCATGGTTTCTTCGGGCTCCCATGTAGCTTCTTCCAATCCATGTCTATGCCATAAAACTTTCACCAAGGCTCTATTCTTGTTCCTCAACTGTTTGACTTCTCGAGCCAAAATCTTAACCGGTTCTTCACCATAGGTCAATCTAGTCTAATCTCAATTTTCGTTGGTGAAATCACATAAGAGGGGTCTGATCTATATCTATGAAACATGGACACATGGAGTACATCATGAATCTTCTCCAATTCTGGTGGCAGTGCTAAACGGTAGGCTAATGGTCCAACTCTTTCAATAACCTCATATGGCCCGATAAACCGCAGACTCAATTTGCCTTTCCGGCCAATCTCAATACCATTTTCCATGGAGAAACTTTCAAGAGCACTTTATCTCCAACTTGAAACTCAATTTCTTTTCTTTTCAAATCAACATATGACTTTTGTCTATCTGATGCCACTTTCAAGCAATCTCGTATCATTTTAACCTTTTCTTCAGTTTCCTTGACTAAATCAATCTCACGAATCTAACTTTCCTTGAGCCCTATCCAATACAGAAGAGTTCGGCACTTTCTACCATACAAGGCCTCATAAGGTGCAATTTTCAAACTCGCTTGAAAACTATTATTGTAGGCGAATTCCACCAAGGGTAAGTATTTTTCCCAACTACCCTAAAATTCAAGGACGCAACACCATAACATGTCTCCAAGAATCTGAATCGTCCGCTCAGATTGTCCATCAGTCTACGGGTGAAAAGCCGTACTAGAATTCAACTTTGTACCCAAGGCTTGATAACGGTATCCCGTGTAATCTCACAATCTCAGATACATACAAGTTGGCCAATTTGTCAAATGAGTAGTCAGTTCATACTAGAATAAAGTGAGCCAATTTTATTAGCCTATCAACCGCAACCCAAACAACATTTTTCTTTTTTGGGGTAAACGGTAATCCCGTCACGAAATCTATAGTAATCCTATCCCACTTCCACTCAGGGACCATCACAGCCTGTAACAGACCTAAAGGTACTCGATGTTCAGCCTTGACTTGCTAACATATCAAGCATTTCGATACAAATTCAGAGACGTCTCTTTTCATGCCATTCCACCAGTACATTTTTTTCAAATCATTGTACATCTTGGTACTTCTCGGATGAATAGACAAATGGCTATCATGCTCCTCTTGAAAAATTTTTTGAATAAGTTCATCATCTCTTGGTACACAGATCCTATCTCTGAACATCAAGCAACCGTTGGGACCAACTCGAAAATCTGATTCAGTGCCTGACTCGTATTGAGTTCTCTTGGCCTGTAAATCACTATCATTGATCTAAGCTACACATATTTCTTATAGAAATGTTGGCCTGGCTCTTAACTATGCCAAAATCGAACCATCACCTAACAAGGCCAACTGCGTGTTCAAGGCCCTCAAAGCAAATAAGGATTTTCTGCTTAGTGCATCTGCGACTACATTCGCCTTTCCTGGGTGGTATTCAATGGTCAGTTCATAATCTTTAATGAACTCTAACCATCTCTGTTGCCTCAGATTCATTTCTTTTTAAGTCATCAACAGATTCATTTCTTTTTAAGTCATCAAATATTTCAAAATCTTGTGATCAGTGAATACACGGCATGTCTCACCATACAAATAGTGTCTCCAAATCTTCAGGGCAAATACAATGGCTGCTAGCTACAAGTCATGTGTTGGATAATTTTTCTCGTGTGGTTTCAATTACCTCGAAGCATAGGCTATCACTTTACCTTCCTGTATCAGTACGCAGCCCAGTCCATTCAAAGACGCATCACTGTAAACCATAAATTCCTTTCCAGGCTCAGGTTGTACTAGTACTGGAGCTTCGGAGAGCAATGTCTTCAATCTCTCAAAACTCTACTGACACTTCTTCGACCATTCGAACTTAAAGTCTTTTTGCAACAACCTTGTCAAAGGAGTTTCGATCATCGAAAATCCTTTCACAAAGCGACGATAGTAACTGGCTAAACCCAAGAAGCTTCTAACCTCGATTACGCTCTTCGGTGTCTTCCACTCTACAATAGTAGAAATCTTATTTGGATCAACTCGGATGCCATCACCCGACACAATGTGACCGAGGAATCTCACCTCTCGAAGCCAAAATTCGCTTTTGCTGAACTTAGCATACAATTTATTTTCTCACAAAGTCTGTAAAATCGTTCTCAAATGTTCCGCATGCTCAGTCTTATTACGAGAATAGATCAAAATATCGTCAATGAATACCACAACAAACTTGTCCAAGTATGGTCAGAAAACGCGATTCATTAAGTCCATCAATGCAGCTGGAGCGTTCGTTAGACCAAAAGGCATGACAAGGTACTCATAGTGACCATACATTGTCCTGAAAGCAGTCTTAGGTACGTATGACTCTTTAACTCGCAACTGGTAGTAGTCGGATCTCAGGTCTGTCTTAGACAACATAGTGGCTCCCCTCAATTGATCAAAAAAGTCATCAATCCTAGGCAACAGATACTTGTTCTTGATGGTTACCTTGTTAAGTTGTCGGTAGTCTATACATAGCCTCATTGAGCCATCTTTCTTCTTTACAAATAATACTAGAGAACCCCAAGGTGAAAAGCTCAATTTTGCAAAACCTTTATCCGTTAGTTCTTGCAACTGTGCTTTTAACTCCCTCAGCTCAATTGGTGCCATTCTATATGGAGCAATAGAAATAGGAGTTGTTCTAGGAACCAGTTCAATACCAAACTCTACCTCTCTAACTGGAGGTAATCCGAGTAGCTCTTCCGGAAACACATCCGGATACCGCATACTATCAGTATCGATTCCAATTTCAACTCAGATTCTTTAGTATTCAACACAAAAGCAAGGTAGGCTTCATACCCTTTTCTCATATACCTTTGAGCCATCATTGAGGTAATCACAATCGGCGGAGTATCCAACTTGACTGAATCAATCTAGAGAATCTCACCATTTGAGCATTTCAATTCAATATACATGCTACCACAATTTACAATCACATCATGCACAGCTAACCAATCCATGCCAAGTATTACATCAAACTCATCAAATGGCAATAACATAAGGTTAGCCAGAAAACAATGACTTTGAATTGTCAAGGGACAATTCTTACAGGCTTTATCAACTAGGACTGACTTACCTAGAGGGTTTGACACTTCAATCACAAATTCCGTAGGCTCTACAGACATATCCATGCTAGACACCAATTTTATGAAAATGTATGAATGGGTTGATCCTGGATTAATTAAGGCAATGACACGAGTATTATAAATAGAAAATGTACCCGTGATGACATTGGGAGTAGAGGCTTCCTCTCGAGCACGTGTTGCATAAGTTCTTACTGGGGCTTGAGCCTCTCATTTTGCAGTAGCATCCTTGGCAATAGTTCAACTGCCACTTGCACTTCCGGGATGTCTTGGAGGTCTACCTCGAGAAATAGGAGCATTCAGCTGCGAAGCTATTTCACCCTCTTTATTAGCTCACTCCGGGAAGTCTTTGAGAAAATGGTCAAGAGACCCACATCTGAAACACGCACCACTCTTCATTTGGCACTCTCTGAAGTGGAATTTGTTACAGCTTTTACACGTTGACTTTGAGTTATACGAACTTACCTGGTAAGGGCTTCAGTTTCGTATTCTGGTTATTTCGAAACCTTTTGTTTACCACGGTTGACCTCCAAAATTGATTCCTCAAGGTCTATATCAATAAAATTAGATTATTAATACATCACATTATTTATTTTAGGCCTAAAACTTACCCTGGGTAAAATGACCATTTTGCCCCTAACCTTTCACAATATTTACAATTTTATCCTAAGTCTCGTATAATGAAATGCATGTAATTCCTTGGGTACCCAAGCTTAGTTGAATGTTATTCACACTTATAGTAGCCTATGTTTTTCCTTCATTCCATATTTTCCTACCCATTTCCACAACTTTTACAATTTAGTCCTTTAAACCATTTCCATGAAAAACTACTTAGTAAAAGTTGTTCACCATCCTTTAAACTCTCATATTCCTCTATAAATCATCAAAACACAAACATCTCATGCATGGATAAATTTTTGAACATGAACCCTAGCTTGAAATATGGGTAGAAATAGAGAGAGCTTGTTACGAGGATATCAAAAATACAAAGAACATTAAAAACGGGGTAAGGAGTACTTACTATTGAGCTTGAAGATGTTGAAAACCCTAGCTATGGAGACCCTTAGAATTTCGACAGCATGGAGAAGAAAATGAGCTGATTTTAGTTTGATTTTCCCCTTTTTATTTGGTTTATTACCAAATGACCAAAATGCCTTTCCTTACTAAACTTCCAAAATTTTCCATGCATGTCCATTTTTGTCCAAAAACTTAGAAATTGGAAAAATTACTCTTTAACAATCTTTAATTAGCATTCCAAAGCAATTTCATACAAATTGCTTCTAGAATCCAAGTTTTGTAATTTATTCAATTTGGTCCCTAATTTCCAATTGGACACCTTACACATAGAATTTCTTCATGAAACTTTAACACATGTTTATTTTTATATCCTAGACCTCATATTGATCATGAAATAATTATTTTAACGTCGAATTTGTGGTCTCAAAACCACTATTTCGACTAGGCCCAAATTTAGGATGTTACTTGTCCCAAGAGCTGACCCAAATCAACTTATTAGCTAATTATTTAGGCTTACAAAGAGGCCCTTAAACACTCGTTCAAGTTGCATTCAACCCCTCCGTAATTGGTGGCTTTGTAGATATACCCCAAGCCAAATTTAGTAAAGTTGAAACCATAAACCTTGCCACATGTGTGGCCGGCCAACGGATGACCCTTTGGCTACTATATTTATCTTATTTTACCAGCCATCTTCAGCTGTAAAAACCCCTCTTTGGCTGATCATTCAACACACCTCAATTCATTTACATCTTTTCTCTCATCTCTCCATTTTCTCTCTACTTTGCCATTTTAAATTATCTTGCTCTCTTGTCGATTTCCTCCATTGGAAAAGGGGTGTTCATCAGCCATTTTGGAGCAAAATTGAAGTGTTCATAGTAGCTTTGATCAACGAGAAAAACAAAGAACAAAGAATGGAGCAAGCTAGTCAAGCCACAGAAAAACACCAGATTTGATTCTTGTTCCCTATCTCTTTAATTTTTGTTGTTGTTATGATGAACATATCTATGAATATTTATGTTGTTGGAATGGTTAATTTAATCAATTTAGCTTGAATTTAATTTGTGTTAGGTTGATTGCATTTTGTCTTCTTAAATTGTTAAAATTGTGTTTATATTGTTATAAGCCTCGGTAAGATGCTTGATTAAGTAAAATTATGAGTAAGTTATTCTTGCATTACAATTATTATGTAACTAATGAATTAATCATTTAAATGGATTGAAATTGTAATTAATGGACACAGTACTTAATCAGTGTATTTTTAATCATCTAAGGTAGCTGAGGGTTAAATTAGCAATGGTATCTGATGATACAATTGCCTTGCATAACTTGCAAGATTATTGTGATTAAACTATTTCAAGGTAAGGATACTTTGTTCCCTCACATAGTCTTTTATGTGCTTATTAAATCGAGTTAATTGTTTGAACTGACATAGGAATATGTTTAAGAGATTATTTCAATTTAATAAGTATGAATGTGCTATAACATATTTGCCTAATATGATTTATTTAATTGATTGAATTGACATAGAGATATGTCCAAGAGATGAATGGATTTTGGTAAGTGAGTATGTTCATAAGTTAGCAAATTACCGAGTTGCCGTAAATTTATTCATAATAATATAAACACGAGTTTAATAATTCTAAGATAAGAAATGTAATTAATCTAACACAATTATGTCATCTTGATTAAACTTATATTTTGAAATTGTGCATTTGAGATTTATTTATTAGTTTAAAATCTTAGTTTTTAATCACCCTCTTCAAATAAAATATTTTTTTCACCAAAGTGTTTTAAATAGCATTCATAAATAATTCTTTTCACAGTCCCTGTGGGTACGATAACTCGATATTTACTTGTCACTTTATTACTTGTTATGATTGTGTACACTTGCACATTTCCGTCGTTCCAAGTTTTTGGTGCCATTGCTGGGGACTGTGTTTTAAAAAGTCATTATTTTTGAATTTGTTAGTTTTGCATTTTGGTTTAATATTCTGTTTAAATTTTAACTTAATTAATTTTTCTATGATTATTTCAGGTGTTTATGAGTATTGATCAAATCATCAATTTACTCTCTGTAGATGTTACGCCCCAAATTTGGGCCCAGAAGTATTAGGTTTTGAGCAGGGGTGCAGCTAGGAGACTGCATGTAAGTATTTAGTTGTGCAGGGAAATGACACAAATGCATGTTTGTTTCAGCGGTTAAGTGCGCTGGGAAGTGTCTGAGAAGTCCTGGGAGTGGTCTGGGTTCATGAGATATGTGGCATCCGAGCTCGTTGAGTGGTCCGAGTTCATTATGAATGCGAGCATCCGAGCTCATTGAGTGGTCCGAGTTAATAGTAGATGTGTTTCATGTAACATCATTATGGATGTGTGACATGTTATGTGGTAGTTTCGGTTACGTTTGTATGTGTGGCACATATGTGCAAGGTTTCCATGTATCCAATAGTATTCTGAGTGTTCAACAGGTAATGTAATAATTGTAATGAAGTCCCGAGGAGGGCATATGAAAGAGGTATGGTTATCGATACTCTACTATGAGTACAGGTATGAGTAATGCTTTGATAAAGATCGATTTAAGATGAGCAAGTATTTATGTGCATATGATGAGTAAGCAAAGAGGTTTGAATGAAGAATAATCTTAATGTATATGTTATCATGTTTTTCCAAGTTAATTGTTTACCACTATCGCATATTATTTGCATGTGGACTTACTAAGCTTTAACGCTTACTCCCCTCTATTTTTCATCCTTTGTAGTTCCACCAAGCTAGCTCAAGGATCGAAAGCTGTCGAAGTATTCGATCACACTATCAAAAGACTTTTGGGTATAGTGAAATCATTATTTTGAGTATGGCATGTATAGAAACTTGGTCATTTTGTGATATGTGTCATGCTATTTGGCCAAATTGTGAAGGCCTATGATGATGATGATTCTTTTTGTAATGGCCATGTGATATGGCTCATATTTGATCATTTGGGTTGTAATCTAATTACCCATGCATGCATATGTTAGAGTTTTGATAGTAGGATATGTTATTGCTTTGTGAGTGCATGAAAATGATGTGATATATTGTTGATTGATGAATGTATGGTAGAGTGTGGATTAAGTGCTAAAGGTTAAAAGATCACCTAATGACTTAAAATGACTATATGTATGAATACATAATTTGAAGTTATGGCAAAAAGTTTAATAATGGATGAAATTGGTGTGGAATGCCTCTAAATGGTGTAATAAATGAGTATGCAATAAGATGACATTATGAAGATGTGAGAGTGCTATGCTGTGGAGTATTTGAGTGCATAAATATGTCATGTTACATGTTATAAAGTGTGTTTAAATGTATGAGTGATCGAGGGTGAACATTGGCTTGGAAAATAGCCTCCAAAAAGGTCCACACGGGTAGACACACGGGCATGTGTCTAGGCCGTACGGTCTGCCTCATAGGCGTGTTGAATAGTCATGTGTCCCCTGCACCAAAAATTTCCAAGTCAATATGCATGGTAGTAAACACACGAGCAGAGACACAGTTGTGTGTCTCAACCATGTGAAGGACACAGCATAGCACACGGGCATGTTACTTGGCCATGTGCCCCTAAATAAATGATGACGTCATAAACAGAATGTCCAGGTTTTTGGACACGGGTGATGACAAGGGCGTGTGCTCGGCCGTGTGAAAACCCCTGTAGGTTTGAAATGAAAAATAAATTCTAGAAATTCCACACGGGTATTAGACACGGGCATGTCCCAAAGCACACGGGCGTCTGCATAGCCTCCACACGAGTGTGTGAGGCTTAAACCTAGAAATTTTCTTAGAATTTTCTTAAGCATTCGGTTTTATCCCGAATTACTTTTAATGTATGTTTTGGGCCTCGTAGGTCCATGATAAGGACAATATGGATTTATTTGATTGGTTTTAATTTGCAAGTGAAATTTTATGACCCGTATTTTTTGGAGATGCCCTGTTTATGTATGGTAATGCCTCGTACCTTATCCTAATCTCGGGTATAGGTAAGGGGTGTTACATTTGATGATACCAGAGCAATAGTTTAGTTGATTCTCAGACTAACCTAGCGTATTTGAGTCTAGCTATACATTTCATACGTATACATATAAGTAATGATAGTGTGACGACTCCTGACAATATTAAAATGTGTCTTTATTTAGAAAATGGATCCCGATAGAGTAGTGGCGGATGACGTAGAAAGTAACGCGCCTGCTGCAGCGAATGGAGCGGTGCCATCTAAAAGTAGGCCTGAAACTGTCAGTAGAGGAGAAAGAGACAGAGAGGTCTTTCTCCACATGATGAATGCATGGTACACGGAGTTCGTAAGAATGAACCCGATTGCTCAACCTCCCCCACCTCCCCCAAATCCTCAATCTGCACCTGTAATGCCTCAACACATGGATTTCATGAGATTTGCTAGAACACCTGTTGATGGAATTTGGAAACAAGGTGCTGAGGAATTTAGGGCAAATGCCAATGATGACCCCGAAAGAGCAGAGCTCTGGTTAGAGAACTCGATACGGGTATTTGATGAATTATCATGTACACCAGAGGAGTGCTTGAAATGTACCATATCCCTGTTGAGAGATGTGGCGTATCACTTGTGGAGAATGCTGATATCTGTAGTAGCGCCTGAAAGGGTTACTTGGGAATTCTTTCAAGAGGAATTTCGAAAGAAATATATTAGCGAACGGTTCATTGAACAGAAGCGCAAGGAATTCTTGGAATTGAAATAGGGTTGTATGACAGTTAGCGAATATGAGAGAAAATTTGTCAGGCTTAGTAAATATGCCTGGGAGTGTGTACCCTCTGAAGCTAAGATGTGTAAAAGATTTGAATATGGACTTAATGAGTATATTAAGACATTAGTGGGTATTCTTGAGTAGAAATAATTTCTGGTACTTGTTGAACGGGCTTGTAAAGCTGAAGACTTGGTTAAAGAGAGAAAAAAGGTTGAATCTGATGCAAGAGATACAAGAAAGAGGTGCATAAGTAAGTCATTGTAGTCCCAGTCTAAGAAATCTAGAGAGATGTATTCTCGTTCACATGTGTCAGCTAGACATTCATACGGGAATCGTAGAAAGAAGAATTCGGGTTTTAGATCTCAAACTATGTCTCTGGCAATCATGGTTAACGCTAAACCTTTCAAGGCTGAATGTCTGCAATGTGGTAGATGTCATTCTGACAATTGTAGAGCGAGTGAAGGATCATGTTTTAAATGTAGTTCTTTAGACCACTTTATTAAGGATTGTCCTGAGATAATGGAAAAAGAAATATTTCAGACTCCAAGACTGAGTGGCGCAACTTCTAAGGGAAGACCCTCGAGAAATGTTGGGAATAGGTCCCGTAGTAAGAATGTGATGCGAGACACAACAGTGAGGTCCGAAACTAGGGCTCTGGCTAGAGCCTATGCTATACGTGCACATGAAGACGCAACTTCTCCTGATGTGATCACTGGTAAATTTTCTCTTTATGATACTAATGTTATTGCTTTGATAGACCCTGGCTCCACTCATTCGTATATGTGTATGAAATTGGCATCTAGTATGAATATACCTGTTGAGTCTACAGAATTTGTAATTAAGGTGTCTAACCCGTTAGGAAAGCATGTGATAGTTGATAAAGTATGTAAGAAATGTCTTTTGATGGTTAAAGATCATTGTTTTCTGGCCGACTTGATGTTGTTGCCGTTTAACAAATTCGATGTCATTCTAGGTATGGATTGGTTGACACAACATGAGGCTATAGTGAATTGTAGACTGAAAGTTATGGAATTGAAATGTGAAAATGGTGAAATTCTTCGGGTTGAATTAGATGATACAGATAAGTCGCCAATGATGATTTCTTCAATGATTGCTTAGAGATACTTGAGAAAGGGGTATGAAGCTTATTTTGCATATATATTGAAAACAAAAGAATCCAAATTAAAAATTGAATCAGTGCCGGTTGTGTGCGAGTATGCAGATGTATTTCCAGAGGAGTTGTCGGGTTTGCCTCCAGTTAGAGAAGTCGAATTGAATATTGACCTAATACTAGGGACGGCACCCATCTCTATTGCCCCATACAAGATGGCCCCGACTGAACTAAAAGAATTAAAGTCGCAGTTGCAAGAGCTGATCAACAAAGGTTTTGTGAGATCAAGCTTTTCGCTGTGAGGTGCTCCTATACTATTCATGAAAAAGAAGGACAGCACTATGAGATTATGTATTGACTACCAACAACTCAATAAGGTGACAATCAAAAATAAGTATCCTCTTCCAAGGATTGATGACTTTTTTGACCAACTAAAGGGAACGATGTGGTTCTCTAAGATAGACTTGAGGTCTGGATACTACCAGTTACGAGTGAAAGAATCTGATGTGCCTAAAACTACCTTTAGAACGAGGTATGGCCACTACGAGTTTCTTGTTATACCATTTGGATTAACGAATGCTCCTGCGGTATTTATGGACTTAATGAACCGTATTTTTTGACCATATTTGGATAAGTTCGTCATCCTTTTTATCGACGACATATTGATTTATTCGCGTGATAAGAGCAAGCACATAGAGCATTTAAGAACGGTTCTACAAACTCTGAGAGACAAGCAGCTGTACGCCAAGTTCACTAAGAGAGAATCTTGGCTACGAGAGGTCGGATTCTTAGGCCATATTGTTTTAGAAGATGGTATACGAGTTGATCCCAATAAGATTTCTGCTATTGTTGAATGGAAGCTGCCAAGAAATGTAACCGAGGTTAAAAGCTTTTTGGGCTTGACTGGTTACTACCGATGCTTTGTAAAAGGATTTTTGATGATTGCAACTCCTTTGATGAGGTAGCTGCAAAAAGACGTTAAGTTTGAATGGTCAGAGAAGTGTCATCAGAGTTTCGAGAGATTGAAGACATTGCTGACCGAAGCTCCAGTACTAGTACAACCTGAGTCTAGGAAGGAATTTGTGGTTTGTAGTGATGCGTCCTTGAATGAACTGGGCTGCGAACTGATGCAAGAAGATAAAGTGATAGCCTATGCTTCGAGGTAATTGAAACCACATAAGAGAAATTATCCAACACATGACTTGGAGCTAGTAGCCATTGTATTTGCCCTGAAAATTTGGAGACATCATTTGTATGGTGAGACATGTCGTGTATTCACTGATCACAAGAGTTTGAAGTACTTGATGACTCAAAAGGATTTGAATCTGAGACAGCGGAGATGGTTAGAGTTGATTATAGATTATGAATTGGTCATTGACTACCACTCGGGAAAGGTGAATGTGGTCGCAGATGCACTAAGCAGAAAATCCTTATTTGCTTTGAGAGCCTTGAACATGCAGTTGGCCTTGTTAGATGATGGTTCGATTTTAGCAGAGCTAAGAGCCAGACCAACGTTTCTACTAGAAATATGTACAGCTCAGATTAGTGATAGTGATTTACAAGCCAAGAGAACTCAATAGAAGTTAGGCATCGAATCAAATTTTTGAATCGGTCCTGACAGTTGCTTGATATTCAGAGATAGGATCTGTGTATTGAGAGACAATTAGCTTATTCGGAAAATTTTGCAAGAGGCACATGATAGCCATTTGTCTATTCATCTGGGAAGTACCAAGATGTATAATGATTTGAATAAAATGTATTGGTGGAATGGCATAAAAAGGGACATCTCCGAATTTGTATCGAAATGCTTGATATGTCAGCAAGTCAAGGCTGAACACCAAGTACCTTTAGGTTTGTTACAGCCTGTGATGGTCCCCGAGTGGAAGTGGGATAGAATTACTATGGATTTCATGATGGGATTACTACTAACCCCGAAAAAGAAAGATACTATTTGGGTTGTGTTTGATAGGCTAACGAATTTGGCTCACTAGATTCCAATACGAACTAACTACTCACTTGACAAGTTGGCCGACTTGTATGTATCTGAGATTGTGAGATTACATGGGGTACCATTATCGGTTATTTCAGATAGAGACCCAAGATTCACTTCGAGATTTTGTAAGACACTGCAAGACACCTTGGGTACAAAGTTGGGTTTTAGTACGGCATTCCACCCACAGACTGATGGTCAGTTTGAGTGGATGATTCAGACTCTCGAGGACATGTTACAGTGTTACGTCCTTGAATTTCAGGGTAGTTGGGAAAAATACCTACCATTGGTTGAATTTGCCTATAACAATAGCTATCAGACGAGTTTGATGATGGCACCTTATGAAGCATTGTGTGGACATAAGTGTCGTACACCATTGTATTGGACTGAGCTTAAGGAGAATAAGATTCACGGAGTAGATTCAATTAAGGAGACCGACGAAAAAGTGAAAGTAATTCGTGATTGCTTGAAAGCGGCTTTGGATAGACAAAAGTCGTATGTGGATTTGAAAAGGAAAGAAATTGAGTATCAGGTTGGTGATAAGGTATTCTTAAGAGTATCCCCATAGAAGAAGGTTTTGAAATTCGATAGAAAAGGCAAGTTGAGTCCTCGTTTTATTGGACAGTATGAGGTTACCGAAAGAATAGGGCCTGTTGCTTATCGATTGGCTTTGCTGACTGAATTAGAAAAGATTCACAATGTGTTTTATGTGTCCATGTTACGCTAGTAGAGATCTGACCCTTCACATGTGATTGTATGGACTGAAGTTGAGATCAGAACGGATATGACTTATGGTGAGGAACCTGTTAAGATCTTGGCTCGAGAAGTCAAGCAATTGAGAAACAAAAGTGTTGCTCTTGTGAAATTTTTATGGCAAAGACATGGGGTTAAATAGGCTACATGGGAGCCCGAGGAGGCCATGAGGAAACAATATCCAAACCTTTTCACCGGTAAGATTTTCGGGGACAAAAATCCCTAAAGGGGGGAGAGTTATAACATCCCAAATTAGGGCCTAGCCAGAATAGTGGTCTCGAGACCACAAATCTGAGATAGAAATAATTATTTTATAAATCTTATGAGGTTTATGTATTGAATGCACGCTTGTGTAAAAGTTTCATGAAGAAATTTTGTGCATAAAATGTCTAATTGCATTTTAGGGACCAAATTGAATAAAGTGCAAAACTTGCATTCTAGAAGCTTTAAGCATGAAATTGCATTAGATTATGAAATAGAGGGTCCAACTTAGCAATTTGACCAATTTTTAAAATTTTAGACAAAGATGGACAAGCATAGGAAAAATTGGAAAGAGGAACCCTAAGGGTATTTTGGTCATTAGGTAATTAAAAGATTAAAAAGGGAAAATCAAACCAAAAATGTGTCCATCTTCCTCCTTGGCTGCCGAAAATCACACAACATCATAGCTATGGTTTTGTTCAACATTTCCAAGCTCAACAGCAAGTGTTCTGTAGCCCCATTTTTAATGTTCTTTGTATTTTTGAAGTCTCGGTAATATGGTCTACCCATTTCTAGATATATTTTGAGCTAAGGTTCATGTAACGCCCAATTTTCGGGTTTTCTATGTTTCTGTGTTTTTTAAAATTTGGGTGTGTTCTGGTTGGTTAAAATATATATTTTAGTAGGTTAGTGGGCCTTTGGAAGGCCCAAACTTAAGTTAAATCTGTGGTAGTCTTCGGAATTTTGATTTTAAGAACAAGTGATGCAACTGAAATTTGGGCTTTTAAGAGTAAAGGGGTAAAAGAGGACACAAAAAGGAGTGTGGTGTAGTAGAAAGGTAGCGCCACTTAGGGGACAAGGAAGTGACGCCATAGAGGAAGCATGAGGTCCAAGGTTCAAGTCTTGGCTCTTGCAATTTATTTTGGTTTTTCTTTTCAATAAATCTAGAAGCAAGTAGGTGCGCTTTAAAGTTTAATGTGTTGGACTTATGACACAAATGAGTTGATGGCCTAGTGGTGGTGGCGTGATTTGGCATGTGAGAGGACTTTGGTTCGAATCCCTTGGCACGCAAAGGTTGATTATTTTGCTATGTTGGGACGGCAAGAGTTGGTGTTGGTTTTAAACTCTAATGATGGAGGGATCCCACATCAGGAAGCTAACATAAGAGTAGATAGAGAGCTGGCTTTAAATAGAGCAAACCATGAGGAGAGTTGGCATACCCTTCTTGGCTGATCCCTTTCGCTTGGTGGTGTGCTCTTTCGGGTTGGGCATCAGCTAGGAGTGTGGGAGCGCGGATTAACTATAGTCTCCTAACAGGTGTGTATTTCTCATTACTCTAGCAGTAGGACGGCTATTTCGGGCCACGATGGGCTGAAATGGGCCATGTAGTCCCAATGGGTCCGTAGGCCCAAGTGGATAAGTTGTAGAATTACTAAAATACCCCTGTAGGGTAGGACTACCGATTTACCCCTGGAGGGTAAAATGACTATTTTGCCCCTCGTACGTAAATGATTAACTTGTGTGATGATTGGGTTAGTTGACGTGGATTTATGGTAGTTATCGTTAATTCGTAAGTCTAATGTGTTAGTGATCGATCGTAGGATTATCGCGTGGGAGATATTGTCATCAATCGTCATCAACCAGGTGTGTAAATGACACCCTCCCTTAGACTGAATCGATAAAAGCCGAAATACCAAAACGTTGGTATTTTGTGAACTCGCGAGCGTGCGAGCGCTCGTGAGATAGTTGTTAATGAATATGGTGCATTTGGATGATTAGAGTGCAGAGTGTGCATTTTCGTGCACAACGGTATTTTTGGGCTTAATGGGCCGAAAACGGGCTAATGGGTCAACAGGCCCACTTTGGTAAAAAGACGAGGTAAGTACTTTTGATTACTTGGTAAACGTTAGAATGAGCATGAAACCCTAGCAATAGGTAATAATTACTGAAATACTCTTACACATGAAAAATTATGATTTTACCCCTAGGGATATTTTATTTTATCTGAAAAGCATGATGTTCTGTTTTTGTCTACGTATGCTATGACATATTATTCTGTTGCCTGGGACATGGGTTTATATTGATGGAGGAAGCGTTCTGGCAGCCTCGCTACAATCTGGTGGCTTTGCCACATATATAAATTTATATATTTGTTCTAGTGGCCTCGCCACAATATCTGTATCTAGTGACTTCGTCACAATATCTGGCAGCCTCGCTGCAATTTTTGTGGTGTGTAGCGGTTGGGTGGGTCGAGTAGTCTCCCCACATGGTGTAAGGCTGGTACGAGGGTGTTATGGATGGCTTTGGGTTGGGATTTCTGCATTCATGATATATTTGTTTTGTATCTGCTATGGGCCTATGAGTTTCATTCTGATTTCTATACTGGGCCAAGGCCAAGATAAGTCTGACTCTAAGGTTTGATCTGTTTTGGGCTATGGTTGGGTTATGTTACACACTGAGTTTACCAAACTCACCCTTTATTTTCATCTCTGCAGGAAATCCCCAACCATAGTGGGCTTGGAGCTGTGAGGGATTCGAAGTGGCCACATCATTTGCAAAGTTGGTTTTTCTAAGTTAGTTTATTTTTATTATTTTTATATTCTGATTTAATTTTGGGTTTTAAGTTGTAATAAGGCCGCTATATAAATTTCTCTTTTCGCTATGGTTTTTATTTTATATTTATACTATGTCGAAACTGCTAGTGTTAGGCTGCGCGGGTTTTCGAAATTAATGAACGTTTTCAAGACTCAACAAGCACGACAAATGGATAGCCTAAAGATTGATAAACCAACTTTTCATTCAATTACTATTTTTACAAAGACCACCCTAATCACTTAAACCCACGAATGCATACTAAGTCGTAAGTCCTTGTGACACGTCAGATCTAGCCATAACGTCTGGGTCGAGTTTGGGGTGTTACATTTAGTGGTATCAGAGCCAAGTTGCAAAACTCGACTATGGAACGGGTCTAAAAATGGGTGTTTTATAGAAACATTGAATAAAGATTTTTGAAAATCATTTTTTTAGGAACTTGATTATAAATTGTTTTCGAGAATGTTTCCAATATTTTCTCTTTACAAATAGATGATTTTAAAGATTAAAATCAGTTTTCTAAAATTAGTTTTTTTTCAAAGGTGGCACACCGAATCTCCGGCCCAAGTCTGTAAGTTTTCTGAGCCTTTCTGATTGTTTCTGAAATATCTGTTATATGCTTGTACAAAACCTTATCATGGTACTTTAGTTAGGGTAACATTGGAACTATAGAAACTCTGATAAGTGACTGAAACTGTAGTTAGGCTACCGCGAAAGAAAACAAACTCAAACTCTTATTCATAAGACATCTGTAATAAACACTGAAATATTAAACTGATTCATAAAATTCTTAATTAGATAATACAAATGAGTACACGAGCAGCTCGTGGAAGAGGCCATGGACATGGCCGAGGTAATGCTCAAGCTGAATCTTCGTCTTCAGGATATATGCCGGCAGCAGATGCACCGGTACCACCGGCAACGGAGGTAGAGTCTCATGATAGAGGTGTCAGGGACGATGCTCTATCCCAAGCGATGCTCTGAGTTTTGGAAAGGGTTGCTGGGGCAAGTACGGGAAACGGAATTCGGGGGTCTATTTCTAAGCGACTCTGGGCCAATGGAGCAGAGATATTTAGGGGCGTATCTAGTGTAGCTCCGAATGTGGCTGAGTATTGGTTAGAAGCCACAGAGTGGATTATGGATGATCTGGACTGCTCTGTGGAGCAGAAGCTGAAGGGAGCCATATCGTTACTCAGGGATGAGGCTTATCAATGGTGGCTCACAGTGAGAGATAGAACTCCTGCTGACAATGTGACTTGGGAGTTGTTTAAGACAGCTTTCAAAGGAAAGTATGTTAGGGCTAGTTACGTGGACGCTCGCCGGAAAGAATTTCTAAACCTGGTGCAAGGGAGTAAGTCAGTGGCTGAGTATGAGTCTGAGTTTCTGAGACTAAGCCGGTATGCTTCTGGGATTATCGCTACAGAGTATGAGCGTAGCGTACGCTTCGAGGATGGTCTGAGAGATGAACTTAATGTGCTGATTGCTCCGCAGAGGGAGCGTAACTTTGCTGCTTTAGCGGAGAAAGCTAAGATAGCTGAGGAAGTGAAGTGTACAGAAAGATAGAATCGTGAGAAAGATCAGAACCGTTTTAGGAGAGATTCAGGACTTTCAGGTGGTATAAACAGGAATGTTAAGACAGCAAGGGTAATGGAGCCAGTTCGAGCAGTACCGATGAATGCTGTTAGACCATAGGGTTGTAGGAGTTATGGGAAGATACATATGGGCGAGTGTCGGAAACATTCTGGTGCTTGTTTCCAATGCGGATCTATAGAGCATAGGGTTAAGGACTGTCCCTAGGAACCAGATCAGGTTCAAGTTTTAGAGCAGAGGGTCGCTCAATCAGTGAGGGGTGCACCACAGTTTCCGAGAGGATGTGGGCAAGGCAGAGGTGGTAATGTAAATAGTCAAGGAAGAGGAGCGCCTGGCAGGGGTGCTGGATTTGCTGAGGCTCGTCAGCCGGCGTTGGTGTATGCAGCTCGTCGCCGAGAGGAGGGTGATGCACCTGACGTCATAACTAGTACGTTTATGATTTCTAGTATGCCATACACTGTGTTGATAGCTGTTGGATCTACCCATTCGTATGTTGCATGTGCTATATCTAGGTCGTTGGGTGTGCGCTCTGAGGTGAACGTGAGTGGGGTATCTGTGCTAAGTCCTTTGGGTCACTCGGTCAGGGTAGATAAACTGTATAGAGATATGCCTATAGAAACTCATGGAAAAGTTTTCTCTGGAAATCTGATGGAGCTACCTTTCGGAGAATTCGATCTCATTTTGGGAATGGATTGGCTTGTTAAGCATAGGGCTACTTTGGATTGTGCTACTAAGCGAATGATGTTAAAGACCACAAAGGATGAGGAGGTTTTGGTGATAGGCGAGCATAGGGATTATCTGTCTAATGTGGTGTCGGCATTGAGAGCCGAGAAGTGGATTCGAAAGGGATGTGAGGCTTATTTGGCATTTGTAAGCCAATCGAAAACTGATGGTCTGACAGTGGATAAAGTTAGAACCGTCAAGGATTTTCAAGATGTTTTTCCAAAGGAGCTTCCGGGTTTGCCCCCGAACCGAGAGGTTGAGTTTGGAATCGACTTGTTGCCTGGAACGGCACCGATGTCCATTGCACCTTATAGGATGGCACCGAAGGAGTTGGTGGAGCTGAAAGCCCAAATTCAAGAGTTATTGGATAGAGGCTTCATTAGACCAAGTGTGCCTCTGTGGGGAGCACCAGTGTTGTTCGTTAAGAAGAAGGATAGGTCAATGCGGATGTGCATCGATTATCGGCAGTTGAACAAACTGACGATTAAGAACAAGTACCCACTGCCGAGAATCGATGATTTATTCGATCAACTTAGAGGAGCTTCAGTATTTTCCAAGATTGACCTTCGATCTGGGTATCATCAGTTGAGGGTTAAAAAGGTGGATATTCACAAGACGGCATTCAGAACTCGGTATGGTCACTATGAGTTCTTGGTTATGCCATTTGGGTTGACGAACACACCTGCGGCATTTATGGATCTGATGAATCGAGTGTTCCAGCCATACTTGGATCGATTCGTAGTCAACGATATTCTGGTTTATTCTAAAACTGAGGTGAAGCATGATGAGCATCTTCGTATTATGCTACAAGTGTTGAGGGAAAATGAGCTTTATGCGAAATTCAGTAAGTGTGAGTTCTGGTTGAGAGAGGTAGCTTTCTTGGGGCATGTTGTCTCTGCTGAAGGGATCAAGGTGGATCCTCGAAAGATTGAAGCGATTCTGGAATGGAAGCCACCGAGGTCAGTGTCGAAAATTCAAAGTTTTCTGGGTTTAGTTGAGTACTATAGAAGGTTTGTGGAAGGATTTTCTGTGATGGCAGCGCCTTTGACAAAGCTTATAAGGAAGGGAGTACCGTTTGTTTGGACTGAGAAACAACAAGAATCTTTTGAGAAGCTCATGAAAGTTCTGATCGAGGCACCTATACTGATTCAGCTGGAGTCTGGAAAAGATTTTACCGTATGCAGTGATGCATCACATGTAGGGTTGGGCTGTGTGCTGATGCAAGAGGGTAAAGTGGTTGCTTATGCATCGCGACAGCTTAAACCACATGAAGTTAACTATCCTACTCATGATCTGGAGTTGGTAGTGGTAATCTTTGCGCTTAAGATTTGGAGACATTACCTGTACAGAGAAAGGTGTATTATATACACAGATCATAAGAGTCTTAAGTACTTGCTGACTCAGAAGGAGCTGAACCTTAAGTAGCGGAGATGGATAGAGTTACTTAAGGATTATGACTGCGCGATTGAGTATCACCCAGGCAAAGCTAATGTGGTGGCTGATGCCCTAAGTCGTAGAACTGTATTTGATCTGAGAGCCATGTTTGCTCGTTTGAGTCTGTATGACGACGGTAGTCTGTTAGCAAAACTACAAGTTAGGCTGACCTGGGTGGATGAGATTAAGGAAAAATAGTCAAGGGATGAGTCCCTGGTTTCTCGATTCCAGCAGGTTAAGAATGGGGATACTTCTGAGTTCGGGCTGAACAGTGAGGGAGTTCTGTGTTGCCGAGGTAGAGTTTGTATTCCAAAGGACTCTGATTTGAGGCAAGCAATTCTGAAAGAAGCTCATGGAGGTCTGTGTGCTATGTATCCTGGAGGGAATAAAATGTATCACGACTTAAAGGAGTTATATTGGTGGCCTAGATTGAAGCGAGAGGTAAGAAATTTGTGGAAAAATGTCTGACTTGTCAGCAAGTGAAAGCTGAACATCAATTACCTTCCGGACTTTTGCAGCCAGTGAAAGTACCACTTTGGAAGTGGAAGAGGGTAACCATGGATTTTGTGAGTGGGTTACCCTTGACTCCGTCGATGAAGGACTCGATTTGTGTAATTGTGGATAGGTTGACCAAATCTACTCATTTTATACCTGTTCGCACTGATTATTCACTTCAAAAGTTAGCCAAATTGTATGTGGCAGAAATAGTGCGACTTCACGGAGTTCCAGTGTCGATTATCTCTGATCGAGATCCTAGATTCACATCTCGGTTTTGGCAAAAGTTGCATGAGGCGTTGGGTACGCGGTTGAACTTTAGTACAGCCTTTCATCCTCAGACTGATGGTCAGTCGAAATGGGTTATTCAGATTCTGGAAGGCATGTTGAGGGGATGCGTTATCGACTTTCGAGGCAGTTGGGAGGATTACTTACCGTTGGTAGAGTTTGCATACAACAACAGTTATCAGGCAAGTATTCGAATGGCTCCTTATGAGGTACCGTATGGGTGAAGATGTCGTACACCTAGTTGTTGGACCGAGTTGGGTGAAAGACAAGTTCTTGGACCTGAATTGTTGGCAGATACTGAGGATAAGGTCAAGTTGATTAGAGACCGATTGAAGAAAGCATCTGATAGACAGAAGTCATATGCAGATTTGAAGCGCAAGGGAATTGAGTACTCTGTGGGTGATATGGTCTTCTTGAAGGTTTCACCTTGGAAGAAAATATTAAGGTTTGGGAGGAAAGGCAAGTTAAGTCTGCGGTTCATTGGGCCTTATCGGATTCTTAAGCGAGTAGGTCCAGTGGCTTATCAGTTGGAGCTAGCTCCAGAGTTGGATAGGATTCATTATGTCTTTCACGTCTCCATGTTAAGGCGGTATCACTCTGACCCTACTCATGTTGTGTCGTGTAATATCCCGAATTAGGGCCTAATCAAAATAGTGGTTTCGTGACCACAAATCCGAGATAGAAATAATTATTTTATAATTATTTTGAGGTTTATGATATGATTGCATGATTGTGTGAAAATTTCGTGAAGAAATTTTATGCATAAAGTGCTTAATTTGAAGTTAGGGACTAAATCGAATAATTTGCAAAACTTGCATTCTAGAAGTTTTTAGTATGAAATTGCTTTGAAATATTAATTAGGAGGTCTTAAATAGCAATTTGACCAATTTGAAGTTCATGGACAAAATTAGGACATGGAAGGAATTTTTGAAAGTTTAGTAGTAAGGGCATTTTGGTCATTTAGGGGTAAAATGAATTAAAATACAAAATTAAAAGCCAATTTTGCTCATCTTCAACCCCATGGCCGAATATAGTAAGGAGAAACCATGGCTAGGGTTTTTCAAGCTTCAAAGCTCGATTGTAAGTCCATTCTAGCCCCGTTTTTCAAGTTCTTTACGTTTTTGAGATCCCTGAGTTCGATTTAGCTTATGTTAGCAATAATTTAACCTAGGGTTTATATTTGGAAAAATACCCATAGGTGAAATTTGTGTATTTTGATGTTTTATGATAGAATATGAGGTTTTAAATTATGTTAGAAAACTTGTACTACTCGATTTTAAGCAAAAACGAGTAAAAGGGCTTAATCGGTAAAAATACCTAATAGTCACAAGTACATGTTAGAGTGAGAATTTGATGTTGCCATAGAAGGGAAAAGTGATCGGCATGTTGCAAAACATAAGAATAAGGAATAAAGTTTAATCCCGAACTTAGTGGCAAAAATGTAAATATGCAAAAGTTTAGGGGTAAAATTGTAATTTTGTCAAAATTTGAATTAAGGGTTAATTTGATAATGTGAGTGATAAATAAGTTAAATGTGTTATTTTAGATCAAGAAAGACGTGGAAACGACCCCAATCGAGGAAAAGAAAAGATTGTGGATTAAATTGCAAAACCTTTGTATTTTGGTACCAAGGTAAGTTCATATGTAAATAATGTAGCATAATTGTTATTTTAAGTCATTGATGTCAATTATGTGATATGCTGAATTTTTTTATTATGAAATAAATGCTTTGTGGTTATTTTGAATAAAATATAAATTGTTACCGAGTATTGGTTACGGCATTTTACGAAGACGTCAAGGATATGTGTTCAAGGAAAATCCCGTTTGAACCTTAGGAATAGATTAGGATACAAGTGACATGTCACTAGGATGGTTGAGCATCCGAACTCGTTGAGTTGAGTCGAGTTCACTTATGGATGCGAATGTCCGAACTCGTTGAGTTGAGTCCGAGTTCGTGAGATGTAACTAGGCATCCGAGCTCGTTGAGTTGAGTCCGAGTTCATTATGGATGCGAACGCCGAGATCGTTGAGTTGAGTCCGAGTTCGCTTATGGGCGGGTTACATGGTAGCTTGGCTACATATGTGGCACTTATGTGCAAACTTCCCATGTATCCGAATTATATTCCGATGAGTTCAACGGGTAAAGTTCTACTCAAATGGAGGAATACTTGAGATGAAAAGAGACGTATTGGTAAGTGATGTGAAATGGATACTTGGACAGGTATGTACTTAACCCTCGGGTTGAGTATTGATACAATAACGATAAGGTAGTAAAATGATGAAAGATGATTAGAAATGAGATTTATGTTTTGGTGATACCATGCTAATGTTGTTTGGTATGATTGCTTTGTTATGTTACTTATTACTTGCATATGAACTTACTAAGCATTTATGCTTACTCCCTCTTTCTTACTCATTGTAGTTTTGGACAAGCCAGCTTAGGAGTCGGGATTGGTCGGAAGCTCGACCACACTATCCGTAAGAACTTTTCGGTAAAATGGCTTGTAAATTCAAGTATGGCATGTATAGCAAAATACTTATTTTGTGTAAATGATCTTATGGTATGGTGATGAAATGGTTGAGGAAGTGCTTGATAATGATAAATTATGGAAATGGTTAGTTTAGAATATGTTTGATGTTATAGAAAGTTAATAAGTTACCTAGTTCATGAAAATTCATAAAAAGGATGAAATTTGCCATAAACAGAATATTACAGCAACACTGACGTGAGTTTGAAAATTTACTAAAAATCATATAAATTGAATTTTGTGATGGATTAAATATCAAATTGAAGCTTATTATGTCTAGTTTCACATGAAACAAACTAAACTGGTAAAAGAATTATATGTTAGAAGATATTTGAATTTTGGTGAAACAGGGTCAGAGCAGTTTCTGAATCCCCTGTTCCAACTTTATAAATTCACCATAAATTGTACAGATATAATTAGGTGGTTTATTTTATATTCTCAGAATCCTTACTGAGTCTAGTTTCATGAGAAATAAATCTCATATTCATATGAATTTTATACAGAGAGAAAAGTGGTTCGTAGTAAACAGAGGTCAGACCAGTCAAGCCCTGAAACAGGGGTAACTTTAACTAATAAACTGTACTAATTGGCCCAACCAAAAATTCTAGAAAAAAATTAGTAGATAGGCATATGAGTCTAGATTTAGGGAAAATTTACAGATCTCGATTTCGAGTTTCGAAACTCGAGATATGATTTTTCTTGTGACTGTAACGCAAGTAGCTAAAAAGCTGTGAATGTAGAAACAAATAATCTAAAGTTCTTAAAATGTTAAATTAAGTTTAGTAACACCTCATACTCGACTCCGGTGACGGTCTCGGGCGTGGGGGCGTTACATTTAGTGGTATCAGAGCAGGTTTAGTCGGTTCTCGGACTACGTGTTGTATGTACGGATTTTGCTATACATGCCATATGTATAAATTGTGATAGTGTGACGACTTCTGACCTTTTTAAATGATTTTTTTATAGTAAATGGATCCCGATCCAGCTGTGGCAGATGAAGTAGAGAGTAATGCGCCAGCTCTGGCTGAAGGAGCAGCGTCGACTGAAAATCCACCTCCTCTGGTGGTGGTCAGGAGGAGGAGAAAGGGGTCGAGAAGCCTTTCTCCAAATGATGAGTGCATGGTACACTCGAGTTCGTTCAGCACGAACCCAAATGTACAACCTCCCCACCTCCCCAATTCCTCAACAACTGCACCCGATACCTCAAGGTATGGATCGATGAAATTTCATAGAACTCAGTTGATAGAATCCGCAAGCAAGGGGCCAAGAATTTAAAGCAAATATTGATGATGATGCCGAGAAAGCGAGTTTTGGCTTGAAAATTCTATTCGGTATTTGATGAATTATCTTGTACACTGAAGAATGTTTGAAATGCGCTATATCTTTGTTGAGGATTCAGCTTATAATTGGTGGAAGACTTTGATTTGGTGGTACCGAAAGAGAGAGTAACATGAGAATTCTTTCAAGAAGAGTTTTGGAAGAAATATATTAGTGAAAGATTTATGGATCAAGCGTAAAGAATTTCTTGAGTGAAGCAAGGTAATATGATGTGATTCTGAGAATATGAAAGAGAGTTTGTTCGATTAAGTAAATATGCTGCAGAGAGTATGTTCCTACAGAGGCCAAGATGTGCCGACGATTTGAAGACGGGCTCAACGAAGACATCAAGGTATTTGTTGGAATTCTTGAATTAAAAGAAATGGTAGTATTGGTTGATCGAGCTTGCAAGGCTGAAGAGCTACTTAAAGAGAAGAAAAAGATAGAGGCTGAGACTAGAAATTGGAAGAAAAGACCGATGAGCGGTTCATTTTCACAAAGAACTTGGAAAGTCAAGAAATATGAATCCTCGTTCCCAAGCTTCAGCTGGGCAATTATATGGGAATTATAAGAAGCAAAATGTGGGTCCTAAGTTCCAGACTACTTCGGCAGCCAGTGTAGGGAATTCGAGATTTGTTAAACCTGAGTGCCAGCGGTGTGGTAGAAATCATTTTGGTCCGTGCAGAGCAAATGAATGTTTTCGATGTGGTTCTCCGGATCATTTTATTAGAGATCGCCAGAGAGAGTGAAAAGAAAAATTTCAGAATACAAAAACAAGTGGGGCGGATTCGAGAGGAAGATATCCAAGAAAAGCTGGGACCGAAACAAGTAGTAAGAATGTAGCCAGGGATGCACCAATTAGACCTGAAGGAAGGGCTCCAGCTAGGACTTATGCTATTAAAGCGCGAAGATGCTTCCTCACCCGATGTGATTACGGTACATTTTCTCTCTATAATGTTAAGAGCAAAATCGATGTTTTTACAATAGATTTCAAGCTCGTAAAGATGATCAAGATTTGCAAGCCAAAGGAAAGCAAAGTGTGAAGTTGATACTGAGTTAGATTTGAGAATCGATTCGATGGGTGCTTAATGTTTAAAGATCGGATTTGTGTACCGAAGAATGAGGAATTGATTCAAAAGATCCTACAGAAGCACATAGTGGTTGTTTCTCGATTCATCCGGGTAATACGAAAATGTATAATGACTTGAAGAAAATGTATTGATGGAATAGAATGAAAAAGGATATATCGAGTTTGTGTCCAAATGCATAATTTGTCAACAAGTGAAAGTGAACACCAAGTGCCTTCGGGATTACTTCACCTATTATGGTTCCCTGAATGGAAATGGGATCGGATTACTATGGATTTTGTTTGGGATTGCCATTGACTCGGAAAGAAAAATGTCATCCGGGTAATAGTTGATGATTAACTAAGTCGGCTCATTTTATCCCGGTGACGCACGGATTATTCTCTTAACAAGTTGGCTGAACTGTATATTAGAGAAATTGTTAGACTACATGGAATACCATTGTCGATTATTTCAGATAGAGATCCAAGGTTTACCTCACGGTTTTGGAAAAAGTTGCAAGACGCGTTAGGTACGAAGTTAAATTTCAGTACTGCTTTTCATCCACAAACTAATGGACAATCAGACGAGCTTGAAAATGGCACCTTATGAAGCATTGTATGATTGTAAGTGTCGAACGCCTCTGTATTTGACTGAACTCAAGGAAAATAAGATTTATGGAGTTGATCTAATAAAAGAAACCGAAGAAAAAGTAAAGGTAATTCGAAATTGTTTGAAAGCTGCTTCGGATAGACAGAAATCTTATGCAGATTTAAAACGAAAGGACATTGAATTTCAAGTTGGTGATAAAGTATTTTTAAAGGTGTCTCCGTGGAAAAAAGTTCTCAGATTTGGACGGAAGGGCAAATTAAGTCCACGTTTTATTGGGCCGTATGAGGTAATTGAAAAAGTTGGACCGGTAGCATATCGGCTAGCTTTACCACCTGAATTAGAGAAGATTCATGATGTGTTCCACGTATCTATGTTACGTCGGTATCATTCGGATCCTTCACACGTGGTTTCACCGACAGAAATTGAACTACAACCAGATATGACTTACGAAGAAGAACCGATTAAGATTTTAGTTCGAGAGGTCAAACGACTAAGGAATAAAAATATTGCACTTGTGAAAGTGCTGTGGCAAAGGCATGGAGTAGAAGAAGCTACATGGGAATCCGAAGAAACTATGAGAAATCAATACCCACATCTCCTGTTATTTCTGGTAAGATTTTCGAGGACGAAAATCCTTAAAGGGGGGGAGAGTTGTAATATCCCGAATTAGGGCCTAATCGGAATAGTGGTTTCGTGACCACAAATCTGAGATAGAAATAATTATTTTATAATTATTTTGAGGTTTATGATATGATTGCATGATTGTGTGAAAATTTCGTGAAGAAATTTTATGCATAAAGTGCTTAATTTGAAGTTAGGGACTAAATCTAATAATTTGCAAAACTTGCATTCTAGAAGTTTTTAGTATGAAATTGCTTTGAAATATTAATTAGGAGGTCTTAAATAGAAATTTGACCAATTTGAAGTTCATGGACAAAATTAGGACATGGAAGGAATTTTTGAAAGTTTAGTAGTAAGGGCATTTTGGTCATTTAGGGTAAAATGAATTAAAATACAAAATTAAAAGCCAATTTTGCTCATCTTCAACCCCATGGCCGAATATAGTAAGGAGAAACCATGGCTAGGGTTTTTCAAGCTTCCAAGCTCGATTGTAAGTCCATTCTAGCCCCGTTTTTCAAGTTCTTTACGTTTTGAGATCCCGTGAGCTTCGATTTAGCTTATGTTAGCAATAATTTAACCTAGGGTTTATATTTGGAAAAATACCCATAGGTGAAATTTGTGTATTTTGATGTTTTATGATAGAATATGAGGTTTTAAATTATGTTAGAAAACTTGTACTACTCGATTTTAAGCAAAACGCAGTAAAAGGGCTTAATCTGTAAAAATACCTAATAGTCACAAGTACATGTTAGAGTGAGAATTTGATGTTGCCATAGAAGGGAAAAGTGATCGGCATGTTGCAAAACATAAGAATAAGGAATAAAGTTTAATCCCGAACTTAGTGGCAAAAATGTAAATATGCAAAAGTTTAGGGGTAAAATTGTAATTTTGTCAAAATTTGAATTAAGGGTTAATTTGATAATGTGAGTGATAAATAAGTTAAATGTGTTATTTTAGATCAAGAAAGACGTGGAAACGACCCCAATCGAGGAAAAGAAAAGATTGTGGATTAAATTGCAAAACCTTTGTATTTTGGTACCAAGGTAAGTTCATATGTAAATAATGTAGCATAATTGTTATTTTAAGTCATTGATGTCAATTATGTGATATGCTGAATTTTTTTTATTATGAAATAAATGCTTTGTGGTTATTTTCGAATAAAATATAAATTGTTACCGAGTATTGGTTACGGCATTTTACGGAAGACGTCAAGGATATGTGTTCAAGGAAAATCCCGTTTGAACCTTAGGAATAGATTAGGATACAAGTGACATGTCACTAGGATGGTTGAGCATCCGAACTCGTTGAGTTGAGTCTGAGTTCACTTATGGATGCGAATGTCCGAACTCGTTGAGTTGAGTCCAAGTTCGTGAGATGTAACTAGGCATCCGAGCTCGTTGAGTTGAGTCCGAGTTCATTATGGATGCGAACGCCCGAGCTCGTTGAGTTGAGTCCGAGTTCGCTTATGGGCGGGTTACATGGTAGCTTGGCTACATATGTGGCACTTATGTGCAAACTTCCCATGTATCCGAATTATATTCCGATGAGTTCAACGGGTAAAGTTCTACTCAAATGGAGGAATACTTGAGATGAAAAGAGACGTATTGGTAAGTGATGTGAAATGGATACTTCGGACAGGTATGTACTTAACCCTCGGGTTGAGTATTGATACAATAACGATAAGGTAGTAAAATGATAAAAGATGATTAGAAATGAGATTTATGTTTTGGTGATACCATGCTAATGTTGTTTGGTATGATTGCTTTGTTATGTTACTTATTATTTGCATATGAACTTACTAAGCATTTATGCTTACTCCTCTTTCTTACTCATTGTAGTTTTGGACAAGCCAGCTTAGGAGTCGGGATTGGTGGAAGCTCGATCACACTATCCGGAAGAACTTTTCGGTAAAATGGCTTGTAAATTCAAGTATGGCATGTATAGCAAAATACTTATTTTGTGTAAATGATCTTATGGTATGGTGATGAAATGGTTGAGGAAGTGCTTGATAATGATAAATTATGGAAATGGTTAGTTTAGAATATGTTTGATGTTATGGAAAGTTAATAAGTTACCTAGTTCATGAAAATTCATAAAAAGGATGAAATTTGCCATAAACAGAATATTACAGCAACACTGACGTGAGTTTGAAAATTTACTAAAAATCATATAAATTGAATTTTGTGATGGATTAAATATCAAATTGAAGCTTATTATGTCTAGTTTCACATGAAACAAACTAAACTGGTAAAAGAATTATATGTTAGAAGATATTTGAATTTTAGTGAAATAGGGTCAGAGCAGTTTCTGAATCCCCTATTCCAACTTTATAAATTCACCATAAATTGTACAGATATAATTAGGTGGTTTATTTTATATTCTCAGAATCCTTATTGAGTCTAGTTTCAGGAGAAATAAACCTCATATTCATATGAATTTTATACAGAGAGAAAAGTGGTTCGTAGTAAACAGAGGTCAGACCAGTCAAGCCCTGAAACAGGGGTAACTTTAACTAATAAACTGTACTAATTGGCGCAACCAAAAATTCTAGAAAAAAATTAGTAGATAGGAATATTAGTCTAGATTTAAGGAAAATTTACAGATCTTGATTTCGAGTTTCGAAACTTGAGATATGATTTTTCTTGTGACTGTAACGCAAGTAGCTAAAAAGCTGTGAATGTAGAAACAAATAATCTAAAGTTCTTAAAATGTTAAATTAAGTTTAGTAACACCTCATACTCGACTCTTGTGACGGTCTCGGGCGTGGGGGCGTTACATGTCGGTTCCAGAGATCGAGGTCCAAACAGACTTGACTTTTGAGGAGGAGCCTGTGCAGATTTTGGATCGAGATGTTAAGATTTTGAGAAGGAAATCAGTTCTGCTAGTAAAGGTGCTGTGGCGTAATCATGGTAGAGAGGAAGCTACTTGGGAGCCAGAAGTGGCGATGCGTCATCAATATCCTCATCTGTTTGATTCAGGTAAAATTTCGAGGACAAAATTTCTTTAAGGAGGGTAGAGTTGTAACGCCCAATTTTCGGGTTTTCTGTGTTTCTGTGTTTTTTAAAATTTGGGTGTGTTCTGGTTGGTTAAAATAAATATTTTAGTAGGTTAGTGGGCCTTTGGAAGGCCCAAACTTAAGTTAAATCCGTGGTAGTCTTCGGAATTTTGATTTTAAGAACAAGTGATGCAATTGGCATTTGGGCTTTTAAGAGTAAAGGGGTAAAAGAGGACAAAAAAAAGAGTGTGGTGTAGTGGCAAGGTAGCGCCACTTAGGGGACAAGGAAGTGACGCCATAGAGGAAGCAAGGGGTCCAAGGTTCAAGTCTTGGCTCTTGCAATTTATTTTGGTTTTTCTTTTCAATAAATCTGGAAGCAAGTAGGTGCGCTTTAAAGTTTAATGTGTTGGACTTATGACACAAATGAGTTGATGGCCTAGTGGTGGTGGCGTGATTTGGCATGTGAAAGGACTTTGGTTCGAATCCCTTGGCACGCAAAGGTTGATTATTTTGCTATGTTGGGACGGCAAGAGTTGGTGTTGGTTTTAAACTCTGATGATGGAGGGATCCCACATCGGGAAGCAAACATAAGAGTATATGGAGAGCTGGCTTTAAATAGAGAAAACCATGAGGAGCGTTGGCATACCCTTCTTGGCTGATCCCTTTCGCTTGGTGGCGTGCTCGTTTGGGTTGGGCGTCAGCTAGGAGTGTGGGAGCGCGGATTAACTGCAGTCTCCTAACAGGTGTGTATTTCTCATTACTCTAGCAGTAGGACGGCTATTTCAGGCCGCAATGGGCTGAAATGGGCCATGTAGTCCCAATGGGTCCGTAGACCCAAGTGGATAAGTTGTAGAATTACTATAATACCCCTGTAGGGTAGCACTACCGATTTACCCTTAGAGGGTAAAATGACTATTTTGCCCCTCGTGCGTAAATGACTAACTTGTCTGATGATTGGGTTAGTTGACGTGGATTTATGGTAGTTATCTTTAATTCGTAAGTCTAATGTGTTAGTGATCGATCGTAGGATTATCGCGTGGGAGATATCGTCATCAATCGTCATCAACCAGGTGTGTAAACAACACCCTCCCTTAGACTGAATCGGTAAAAGCCGAAATACCAAAACGTTGGTATTTTGTGAACTCGCGAGCGTGCGAACGCTCGTGAGACAGTTGTTAATGAATATGGTGCATTTGGATGATTAGAGTGTAGAGTGTGCATTTTCGTGCACAATGGTATTTTTGGGCTTAATGGGCAGAAAACGGGCCAATGGGCCAACAGGCCCACTTTGGTAAAAAGACGAGGTAAGTACTTCTGATTACTTGGTAAATGTTAGAATGAGCATGAAACCCTGGCAATAGGTAATAATTACTGAAATACCCTTATACATGAAAAATTACGATTTTACCCCTAGGGATATTTTATTTTATCTGAAAAGCATGATGTTTTGTTTCTGTGTACGTATTCCATGACATATTATTCTGTTGCATGGGACATGGGTTTATATTGATGGAGGAAGCATTCTCGCAGCCTCGTTGCAATATGATGGCCTCGCCACATATATCTGTTCTGGTGACTTCGTCACAAAATCTGGTTGCCTCGCTGCAATCTGGCGGCTTCGCCACATATATAAATATATATATCTGTTCTGGTGGCCTCGCCACAATATCTGTATCTGGTGACTTCGTCACAATATCTGGCAGCCTCACTGCAATTTCTGTGGTGTGTAGCGGTTGGGTGGGTCGAGTAGTCTCCCCACATAGTGTAAAGCTGGTACGGGGGTGTTATGGATGGCTCTGGGTTGGGATTTCTGCATTCATGATACATTTGTTCTGTATCTGCTATGGGCCTATGAGTTTTATTTTGATTTCTGTACTAGGCCAAGGCCTAGATAAGTCTGACTCTAAGGTTTGATCTGTTTTGGGCTATGGTTGGGTTATGTTACACACTGAGTTTACCAAACTCACCCTTTATTTTCATCTCTGCAGGAAATCCCCAACCATAGTGGGCTTGGAGCTGTGAGGGATTCGGAGTAGCCACATCATATGCAAAGTTGGTTTTTCTAAGTTAGTTTATTTTTATTATTTTTATATTCTGATTTAATTTTGGGTTTTAAGTTGTAATAAGGCCGCTATATAAATTTCTCTTTCCGCTATGGTTTTTATTTTATATTTTTACTATGTCGAAACTGCTAGTGTTAGGCTGCGCGGGTTTTCAAAATTAATGAACGTTTTCAAGACTCAACAAGCATGACAAATGGATAGCTTAAAGATTGATAAACCGGCTTTTCATTCAATTGCTGTTTTTACAAAGACCACCCTAATCACTTAAACCCACGAATGCATACTAAGCCGTAAGTCCATGTGACACGTCAGATCTGGCCATAACGTCTGTGCCAGGTCTGGGGTGTTACAGTTCATGTATGAAAATTTACCCATGCATGACATGCTTGTATTTTGATGATTAATGGAGGAATATGAATGTTTGATGCATGATGAATATCTTTTCTAGGTGATTTTTAGTAAAAACACTTAAACAAGGGACTTGCTTGTAAAAGTGTAAAAGGAAGTAGTAATAATGTGAAATAAGAGAAAGTATGCGTTGATATAAGCTTAGTAAGGGTTCATCTAGGCTTGGGTAACCAAGAAAATGCATGCATTTCATTTTACGAGTCTAGGGACCAAAGTGCAAATATGTGAAAGTTTAAGGGTCAAAATGTAAAATTTGCAAAAGTATAATTTATGGACCCATTTGAATAATGTGAATAATAAACAAGTTAAATTTGGCATTTTAGATCAAGAAATACATGAACCGGGACTTGATCGATGGAAGAATAAAGTATACGACGATTAGGCTCAATTATCGTCATTTTGTATCGAGGTAAGTACATATGCAAATAATGTGTGTTGTAGTATGTTTTAATGCTTTAATAAATTGTGATAATTGTTTCATTATAATTATGAGTTTTATGCTTATTGATTGCTATGAAAGCTTAAATGTTATTATGGTTGTTATCCTCGAACCTACAGGGGTTTTCACACGGCCGAGCACACACCCGTGTCCCTAGCCTGTGTCCTATACACTACCTAGACACACCCGTGTGTTCGCCCGTGCCTAAAAACTTGATCATTCTATTTATGACGTCAGCATGCATTCAGGGGCACACGGCCAGGTCACACGCCTGTGTGCTGGGCCGTGCCCTCCATACGGTTGAGACACACAGCCGTGTCTCTACCCGTGCGTTTACTACCATGCATTCTAACTTAAAAATTTTAGGTGCAGGGGACACACGGTTGCACTACACGCCCATGGGGCTGTCCATGGTCACACACGGCCCAAACATACGCTCGTGTGTCCATCCATGCAGACCTTTTTGGAAGCTATAACTTTAAGCCAATGGTCACCCTTATCATCCAATCACATTTGTAAACCCCAAATGTATTTAATAAGACCTAAAGATACTCAAAGACTATCATCAATAGCTTGTTGCATGTTAACCTCATCTCATCAATTATGTACATGCTCGATCTTCCCCTTTGTAATTAAAAATTTTCACCTCATATAAACTCATTTAACTTGGCTCATTATCTTAACTCATTTCCAATTATGACCTAACCATCCCAAGTGGTTTGGCCACATTCCATATGTCCATTTACGATATATAACATTCGATCATCAAAAGAACATCTTTAACATAAGTATGCATGGTTGGTAGGTCATAACCTACAACAAAATGAGCCATGTCTTATGGCCATATATAAAAGAATAAGTTTAATATTTAAGCCCTTACATTGGCCAACCAAATGACACATATAACCAAATAAACAAAAGTCCTATACATGCCATTGAACAAAATAAAAGCATCTATATACCAAAGCTAGAAAAGGTGATAGTGTGTTGATTCTCCAACCGTCTTCCAACCTCTACGAGTCCTCGAGCTCTGTAAGACAGGAAAAAGAGAGGGGTAAGCATTTACATGCTTAGTAAGCCTGAATAACTGGAGAGTAAACTTACCGATTAATTCGCATACAACCCTATTAGGCAATAAAACCAACAAGCATGAAATGGTTTCCCTATCACATGCATCAATCAACAAGTTAGTCTCATAACAATACACCATGTAATTTGTCTTAGATGAGCTCATTCATAACAATACACCATGTAATTTGTCTTAGATGAGCTCATCATCCAGCATTTTCATTTTTATATCTCAGGTTAATCCCGTTGAGTTTCTTGGAAATCTCGATGGATTATCCATTTACCATCAGAAGAGTGATCATCTCATGTACGCACTCCCGCGAACCTCACATCTTACGACGGGACTACTGGTCCAAGTTAAGTCCCCCGTAATGTAAACTCATAGGGTGATGTCGGGATTACTGGTCTAGGCTAAATCCCTTGTAGCGACAAACACCCTTAATGAGTTCGGATCTGAATTACCAGTCCAAGCTAAATTCAGACCCTAGTCGGATATATGAACCCTAGCTTAAAATATAGGTAGAAATGGAGAGATCATGTTATAAGGATCTTAAAAATACAAATAACATTAAAAAAGGGGCTATGAGTCACTTACTATTGAGCTTTAAAATGTAGAAAACCCTAGCTATGGAGGGCTTGAGAATTTTGGCTGGTACAAGGGAGAAGATGGCTGATTTTTGCCTTCATTTTCCCTTTTTATTGATTTTATTACCCAATGACCAAAATGCCCTTCCTTACTAAACTTTCAAATTTTTCTATACATGCCCATTTTTGTCCAAAAACTTAGAAATTAGGCAAATTTCTCTTTAAGACTTTCTAATTAATAATCTAAATCAATTTTATGCAAATCGCTTCTAGAATCCAAGTCTTGCAATTTATTCAATTTGGTCATTATTTTTAATTGGACACCTACTCATAGGATTTCTCCATAAAACTTTAACACATGCATATTTTCATATTCTAGACCTTTTAATAATCTTAAAACAAATATTTCAACATCGAATTTGTGGTCCCGAAACTACTGTTCCGACTAGGCCCTATTTCAGGATGTTACATCTAAGCCGTGGCAAAACAAGGCATACATACTGACTTGTTCACATGGCCACAAGACACGTCTGTGTGCCAAGTCGTGTGAAAATTAAGGAGGCTACTGACTTGGGTCACACGGCCAACCACACACCCGTGTGCCAACCAATGTGCCACACACGACTGATAGGCATGCCCGTGCGTCTAGGCCGTGTTAAAACTGTAGGGTATACTGACTTTAATTCGTAAGGTACCCTAGAGGACACACGGCCATGTAACATAATCGTGTGACACACACGGCTGAGACACACACCCGTGTCCCTACCCGTGTGGACAAAAATAGGCCATTTAAAAAGCCAAATTAGCCACCTTAAAACATAAGCATTTACATTCATAATTGACCACATTAATGCAACTTAATTGGCAACCAAAATAACTAATTCAATGCACATTATAAGCCATATCCAAATACCTATTTAACCACATATACAATTCATTCATCTAACATCTATATATCAAGACTTCATTTGCATAATTTTATTCAAATATTACCATACCAAAACATACCATCATTAAACACATATATGCAATCAAATTATGATACCAAAATAAGCCAAATCACATGGCTTAACCTATATACAAATTAATTCTTAAACCATGATACCAAAACATAACTACTACTATCAAACTAGCCTATACATGCCATATTTACATAAGTTCATAAGTTCAAAATACCAATCGGAAATTGGATAGTGTGACGTGCATTAAAACATAGAAAGAGAAACAGAGTAAGCAACAAGCCTCTATAAAACATACAAAGAGAAATAGAGTAAGCTTATAGCTTAGTAAGCCCGTATAATTGAGAATTAAACTTACCATTTATACATAATCAAAGCAATACAATTATACAACCAGTTCAATTAACCAACACCTAAACACACATATTCATCCAATGTTACTCATTGTAAACATACATGAAATCATCCATTAATATAAGGCTTCATCATTTTAAATTCATATATCATGTATAACATTAATAGCATTTATAAATCATATCTCGTCAATATAACATTATTTAAACCCGTTGAACCTATAAGAACCTCAAAGGATAGTCGAGTGAACAGTGTCAGTAATCCGTCAATTCATCATCATACATGCTCTTTCGAGTCATGGTCGGTAAGCTCTTACTGAGCTAATAAACAGTAAGCTCTATTGAGCTGAAAACGGTAAGCTCTATTGAGCTGAACGGTAAGCTCCAATGAGTTAAAATAGTAAGCTCTTATGAGCTGTGGTGAGTCCGCAACAAATGTAGGAGCTCAACCAATACGGTAATTTCAGTAACACGTTACTCATATCCAATGAATTCACATAGTTCAAATGGAGCTTGGTAACGAATACAATATATCATCAGGGCATTCATATTTCAAGTATTTTAATTAAATACATTCAATTCAACAATTACAAGTATAGAAAATTTTGATTCTAATTATACGAACTTACCTTGAGTTGCTCGGATGAAAATTATCGCTTATTCGTCAACCTTTCTTTTTCCCCGATCTAGTTTCAGTATTTGCTTATCTTAATCTATATGTTATCAAATTAACTCATTCAAACTTTCATTCAATTCAATTTAGCCTAAAACATTCATTTTGGCTAAATTACAAATTTACCCCTAGACTTTTGACTACTTTGAAATTTAGTCCTTAACACATAAAAATGCAAAATTACACAATTAAGCCCTAACCCAAGGTAGCCAAATTTCAATGGGATTCATATTAGCCCATATTTTCATTTTATTCTCATTTTTAACCATAACATTTCTATCTTTCACAATTTAATCCCTAATCCTCATTTTTGTCAAAAAAAATCACTTATAAAACTTGTATAACTGTTAACAACCATCAATAATCTAACAAGAAACTTCAAAATACCAAAGTATTCAACAATGGCATATCTCAAAGTCTATAACAGTTTAAAAAATGAAGGTACGAGCTAGCTAGATTAAGCTGCAACGAGCTTAAAAACGTAAAAATCATTAAAAACGGATCAAAAACGGTACCTTAATTGCTCTCTCAAGCTTGGCCAAATGTATGAAGTAAAAATGGTGTTTATTCACCCTAATTTTTGGCAAGAAAATGAATAAAATGAAGATTTTGGTTTTGTTTTATTAATTATTAACTTAATAACTAAATTACTAATATAACCTTATTATAATTCATCCATATATCATGTAATTCATGGACATGAATGTCCACTAACATTAACAAGAGTATATTATCAACTTAAGGACTTCTACTATTAATTTCATAGCCATTTGAGTCATTTAACTAATAGATCTCATATTTTACGCATTACGCGATTTAGTCCTTTTTACCGAGTTAAGCATTTAAACAATAAAATTTCTTTACGAAACTTTCACATAATTAATATATCATGCTGTAAACCTTATTAAAATAATAAAATAAATATTTTGACTTCAGATTTGTAGTCCCAAAACCACTGTTCTGATTTGACCTAAAAACGGGCTGTTACACCACAACATTTTAACATTTTTTGCATACATTCATAGGCAACCAAATCAACCAATTTATATATATATTTCATACCATTCAATTACCATCCAATTCACTACTCAATTTCACAACCAACATACCAAATCAATGTACTAAAATGATCACAACTTGCATAAGTTTCAAATACATAAACTCATCATTTTATCACATACTTCATGCCATAAAACTTACCAACTCAACATTCCATATTCAAACCCTCACATAAACATTATATTTATCATATAACTTACCTATTAAACACATCATTTAGGCCAACTTAAAAGGCTATACATACCAACATTTTCAAGCCAAATCTCATGGCTAGATATGCACATCACAAAACATACTAAATACTTCCAGCCTATACATGCCATATACCATATATACAACTCTCAAAATGGTACCAAAATAGATGTCCAATAGTGTGTTGATGTCGTTGGCGATCCCCAGATCCGAGCTAGCTTTATAACACTATAAAACAAAGAACATTTCACACAGTAAGCTTTACAGCTTAGTAAGTTCATGATATAATACATTTAACTCATCAATCAACTAATTCAATCTCTTAACTAACATTTAATATTACTCATTACATTACTCATAATTATTCAAAGCTATATCTTACTATCATACTACATCTTTAAGCATATGATAAGCATTCACAATGCTATACAATGCAACTCATCTCATCATTCATTTACATAGTCTCTCATCTATATCATACACAATATCATCAACCATATAGGTTCTGTACATACCTGTGCCATCACATTCTTACCTATCACATTTATCTCTTCAATGCTCGATACACAATGTCTTTCAATCATCTTTAGACGTTCTTTGAACTCGTACACTTAGTGCCAATTAATTAGCTGAAGCTATAATATTATCGCACACTTAGTGCCATTTCATTAAACCGAACTTATATCGGTAGCACACACATAGTGCCCTTTATTCAGTCATCGCTGATATAATCTCGCACACTCAGTGCCATTTTTAATAGCTGTAGCTATTTTATTTCTCGCACACTTAGTGCCTCAAATTCAGTTCACATTTCACATACTCCAACTTCTCAATTTCATTTCTATTTCTTTCATCACATATAAAAATTATATAAATAATATGTATTACACAGGAACTTACCTCGGATGTAAAAACAACGATATTAGTCGATCAATCTAGCACTTTGTTTTTACCTCGATCTAGGTCTGAATTTCTCCTTTCTTGATCTATATGTATTCAAAATTAACTCATTTAATCAAAAAACCATTCAATTCAATCCATATACATATATTTAGGGCATTTTACAAATTAGCCCTAATATTTACACATTTTGACAATTTAGTCCCCAATTCACAAAATCACAAAATACACAAATTTTTTTTTTACCATTGCCTAGCCAAATTTTACCCTAGCTCATATAAGCCCACACATTCCATTTATTTCACATTTTAGCCCCTCAATTTCTCATTTTCACAATTTAGTCTAAATTACTCAAATTCATCAAAAATCCTATTACAAAACATGATAATCTAACATATATCTTTCATATACTATCATCAAACTTCATAAAACTCACTTATCAATGATGGCTCAACTCAAAATCATCAACAATTTCCAAAATTCATACATGGGCTTGATAGTATTCAGTGCAACGATTACAAAAACGTAGAAATTATTAAAAATTGAACAAAAACGAACCTTTAATCAAGCTTGAACCAAGGCCGAATCTATGAAAGCTCAAAACCTTTATTTTTTTTATTTCAATCGGTTAAAACAAGATGAATGAAACATAAATTTAATTTTTTTTATTAAACATTAACTTAATTAACAAATACAATATTTAACCTTTTTAATTTCATTAAAATCCCACTAACTATTGTCCATACTTGTCCATTCATTAAACCAATGGTCCATTTACAACATAAGGACCTCACCTTTAATAAACCATAGCAATTGAGCACTTTTAACAAATAGCTAGCCACTTTTACATTCTATGCGATTAAGTCCTTTTTATCAAATCGGCACACAAAAGATAAAATTTTAACATGAAACTTTCACAGATATCGATTCACATATTATAAACACAGAAAATAATATTAAAAAAATTTTAACTCAGATTTGTGGTCCCGAAACTACTATTCCAACTATGGTTTAAATCGGGTTGTTATACGATACCTGACCTGAAATTTTAAAAACTTTGCAATTTGGTCATATTTCATTATGTATCATATTGTAAATGTATTTATAACATGTATCATTTTGTATCATATTGTAAATGTATCATATTGTAAATGTATTTATGACATGTTTGAATGATTGACTGATTATTTTATTGTATTAATGATTGTAGTTGCTTTAGCAACAAATGTGGCATCCTATTGGTCAGACCTGGTGATCGAGTCAGGTAAGGGGTGTTACATCTACAAAGAAAATGAACCTCCAAACTTGGGCCTCTAAAGCGTTATCACCTTAAAGATTCATCTTCATAAGATTTTTATTCATCAAATCAATCAAAGTATCACATTAAACATTGAGTGCTTCACCATTCTTTTAGAAACATAGTGAATTCTTATTCACGATTCACCATCACCAACAAAATTATTCCATATTAAAAATAACCATTAATGCCTTTGTAACGAAAAAATATTAGTTATTATTGTCATTAATTGCTAGATTTGTAACTCTTATTCTTGGAATGTTATAAATAAGAGCCTTTTACAACTAGCAAAGGACTTTTAGCACTTTGGCATTCCAACTCTCAAAGTTCTCTCTAAAATTCTCTCAACTTAATTTCTTTGTTGAGCCCTATAATTGCCCATATTTCCCTTTCACCACCTTACCTACCACAGCAAAAAGGATCACAAGCAAGAAGGGTTAATGTTTGTGGACATCAATATTGCAGAGAGGAGGAGGGGTGCTCTTGTTGATATGAGGGCATCAGACTTGTTCATATCAAAGAAAGCCATGGGTAAACATAGTAAATTGGTTAGCAAATTGACTAAGATGATCAAGACGATAAATTCTAAAAAGGTCCGAATTGTGGGGTTAGCACAAGGAGTTGAGCGAAAAATCGATAAATGGAAAGGCAAAGAAGATTTTGATGTAATTTATTAAGATGATTATGACTTCATGCTTGGCTTGAACTTCCTTGAGCGATAAGCGCGATGTGTTGTGCTAGTAAGTCGAGACATGATGGTTGGAACCAAGGTACTGTTGGCAATTCAACTAGCCGAGGATGTTCATTGTGGGAAGAACATTGACTCAGCAAATCAGAGTGTTACAGAAGTCCCCTTGAAAATGCTAAAGAGGTGACAAACCAGTATGAAGCCTATTGAGTTATCTGTGGGCCTACTACCTATGAGAAAGATGGATTGTGCATCAAACTTGGGGGGGAATGGTGATGCAAACTGGGCAGTTGAAATGAGTAAATATAATGAGCGAGGTTAACCCAGTGTTCAATGAAGGTACGTCGAAGCCTATTTGTGTGGATCAAGGGGATACCGATTAAGGCAAGTCACAATGTGGGCAACTAAGAGTGACAAGCTTTTGCAAACATCATGTACTAAAGAAGATAGAAATAGTTCAAGTTAGGAGACTATGGAAGTCAAGGTAAAGTGTTCTAAGGGGCGGGACTACCTGATAGAGAGGCTAGTCAGAAACCGACCGAGGAATCGAGAAAGTTTTGAGGCGAGGTAAACTGGTGCCATTCCGAGGACTCAACAAGGGCATTGTGAGGATGGGTAGGGGCGAATGCCACAAGTTGTTGATCAAAGCTCATGACGAATGTGCACAGAGTGCCTCATGGAGGTCAATTGATTAAATAAGGCTCATTCAACCCACTTGAACTGGCTCAATTCATGGAATATGTAGAGAAGCCTATTTACTTTAAGCCTTGGTGGCCAAGTAAGTAAAACACTTATGGAAAATTGGGGCTGCCATGATAAATAGGAAAATTAATCTTAGAAGGTATGTAATCTAATAAGATTTGATTTTGTAATCTTAAGGGATTGAATCTTAAAAGATTGAGTCAATCCCTTAAAAATCTCAATTGTAGATAAGCTTTAATCTCAATCATCGATGTAACTCAATCTGTATCGTTGTTTTCGGGGAGCTCAACTATAAATAGAGGCCTCTCATTTGTAATCATCTTATTCTTTGTATTATTTCTAAAGTAATAGAATACTATGAGAGCATTTACTCAAATATGTTCTTTCATTTTTCTTTCGTTTTGATTTGCTTCCACTATATTTTCGGTGCCTTAAAGAATTTCTATAGAGAATTCTTACTTTGTGGGAGTTTGGCTAGCTTAGGCAGATTTGAACCCAAGAAATCGCCTAATGCCACATAGATTGTGAGATTAAAGTTCTAGTCTAGTCTCGTGACATAAGAGGACCTTCCTCATGCTAACACTTGGAATAACATCTCTTTTTTTTTTTTTTTTTGCATTTTATAGAAAATGGTGAAATTCCAATTTTGGTCCTTATCGTACACTCAAATTTTATATTATATAATAATAGTCAAATTTCAATTTTGATCTCTGTGTTACACTCAAATTTAAGATTCAATCTTTATACTTTCAACTTTTTAACATAATTTGGTCCCTCAATTTTTTACAATGTTATTGATTAGCTCAAATACTTTGTTTTGATTAAAATGCTAATCTAACTTTTAAGAGTTATTAATACTATTAAAATTATTATTAAATTCAAGTCCACTGCAATGCCTTTTTTTATTACATAATTATTATGTGAATTTTTTTTAATTCAAAATGTTACACTAGTAAATTTAATGGTATTAACAATTGAATATGAATTTTTAAATTTAAAAAATAGAGGGATTAAATTTGTAAAAATAAAAATAAAAATTTTAAGTTTTAAATATAAAAAGTACTCTCAAAGTTTATTTTAATATTCAAATACTTACTTTATAATTTGACTTAAAAATAATTAATAATAAATAATTAACACAACGCAAAGCTATTGATACTAATTTAATATAAAGTTGAGCAAGTTCAATTATTTAAATTATCATGTTGAGAGGAGAAGGAATAAAAATTGCGCGGTAGAGAAAAATAGAATTCAAATTAATTAGAAAATGAATATATGAATAAATTGATAATACTAGATTTAATATAGTTACACGATACAAATTATATATATATATATATATATATAGAAAATAATTAAAACACATGACGTGAAAGAGTAAAATAGGGTACGAAATGAAACAATAACATGATACTAAATTTTAAATTTTATGTAATAAATATTATTAATATTTCAAATTCGTATAAATATAAAATATTTTAAATTCAATTATTACGCAATAACTATACATACACAGCATGTATACTACCATAATGTTGTGATGATCTAACAACTTTCCACAATTCCATATATATTTTTTATATCAGAATTCAAGATGGAAACCATTAGGGCTTCAATTCAAGGACATTTGCTATTTTTGCATGTCTTTTTTAGTACAATGATTGAGGGGAACCGAGGGATGCTTAAAGCATTTGATGAAAGCTAGCCTTTATTATGTATAATTATAATATAATATTTATTAATTAAATAAATATTATGAAATTAAACTCAATGCATGGGCTGTTTCATTCTCCCATTTCTTCCACATTTACTCTTTACTGAATCTGCAACTTGGGAAGCATGCTCTTTTCTTTTTCTTTTTCTTTTTTTGGCTCTTTTTGTAACTCTTTCTTCCTCTCTCTTTTAATGGGATTTGAAGTTTAAAAACACAAGTGTGAGAATGAAATTTATTGGAAGAAATTGTTAAATTTGGCTGGAATATCATTAGGGTTGTTGTGAATTTAATTAAGATAGATTCTTCATTCGATTAATTAAATTTCCTGCCATTTAAGTCTAAAATATTTTAGTTTGATTATTATTATTTAAGTATACATATATATTTTAAAAAATAAAATATATATTTCAAATTTAAAAAATTAAATTTTATTAGTTAATTTTGATTCATAAGTAATATACTATTAATTCAACATGAATTTTGCCGTGGTCCACTGCCCTATACGTCCATGGTGTTTCCCCAATCCCTTTCCCTATTTTAAAATAAAAAATATATATTAATTTTTAAAAAAAATTCTATCATTTTTTTAATTATTATAGATAATTGTCTTTTAAACGATTTTTTTAACGTAATTGTCTCTTAAACGTTAAAGAGATATGTTTTAAGATTATCATAATTGTTATTCTGTTATTAGCAACATCAATTTTTGTTTGAAAAAATATATTAATTTCAAATAACCAAAAAGACATTTTTTTAGACACATAGAAACATATTCTTAAACTTTGGATCTTAATGTAGTAAAACCTTTTCATCAGCTATAATATGATGTGGATTGTAGATTGTACATTATCAAAAATAAAATAGTGGCAAAAGTACCACGGCCAATTTACACAAACACAAATTCTATTTGTCCATTGTCTTGCTATTTTCCTTTTCATTGTCTTGCTATTTTCACCGAATTTAGCTACCACAGGAAAATATATAAATATGATATTTAAACAAATGATATAATATGTATAAATATAATTATCTAAATGCAGTTAATATAACATGTTTAAGAGTAGACACAAATTCTTGTTGTCCGTTGAAATACAATTATTTCCACTGTCTCAGCATTTCAGCTTGGTGGGTAATGGGCAAAAAATGAAATGTCTTTCCTTTTTTTTTAAAAAAAAAAGTGTAATTATATTATAATGAAAAAGGTAATGATTTTTTTATACTAATAATGATATTTTAAATTAATTAAATAACCAATGTTTACATCAAACTACAAGCTTAACTAAAAGAGCAAAAATACAAGCTTAGCCATATAAACATGGTTTATCATTGTAAGTTCCTTACATATTTAATTATTTATTGTATTTTTTCATTTAATTATATGGTTTTCCTTTGTATATCTTTTCATTGTTATGGCAGCCCTCTCCTCTTACACTGATTTCTCCTTTTACAAGTTGTCTTCCCCAGCTTCTCTCATTAAAACAGTCTCTCTTAAGCCCCACTCTCTTTCACTCTCTCTTTTTGGCTTTATCGTATAATGAACACAATGCACTTCCCCACAAGCCACTGATAAACCCTTTTGTACACAAAGCTTTTAACTTGATGAATTAAGTAGTTTTTTTTTTCGAGGTTTTATAGTATACCTCACCTTTTAGGTCCCTCTCTTGAAAATGGAAGAAAATCTTGATTGTTCAGCCTCAAATCTTCTCTGTTCGGAGAACGCAAGTTCTTGCTTTGATGATAATCTTGATTTTAATGCCATAAAGGAGTTTGGGGTTTCCCCTGATTGTGACCACCACCTTAAAAACCAAATCTTTAATCAACAAGACCCTTTTTTCATAAACAACAGATCAACTTATTTGATGGGTAGTTCTGGTTTTGCAATACAAAGTGATGATCGAATCAAAGAGATGGTTGAAAAGGAGGTGGAGCATTTGCCTGAAGATGATTATCTCAAGAGACTGAGAAGTGGGGATTTGGACTTGAGTGATAGGAAAGAGGCTCTTGATTGGATTTGGAAGGTCCCTTTTTTTTTTTTTAAATTTAATCAGTTTTTATTCAAATAAAATTTTTGGGTTTTTTTCCCCTTGTTTGATCCATTTGATCATTGTTTTTTTCCCCTGAGCATTACTTAAATGTTTAACTGGTTTCACGGCAGAATAGTCTTTTCTCATTAAAACTATCACATTGTGTTTTTTTTTTTTTTTTATGTTCAGTTTTATTTTTGGATCGATCTATTTCCAAGCCATCATGGAATTTTGTTCTAAAGTTTATTCTTAGTTCTTTCTTTACTTTTTTTTTTCATTAATTGAAACCATAAATCGAATTGTGTTATCTTTCTCTGTTTTGCCTTTACATTCTGTATTTTTCATAGTACTAAACTGGACTCTGTGTTTGGCTTAATCCTCAGTGATAATATGTCATGAATGGTGATCTCACAGATGATTATGAAAAAAAGTTAAATTATCTTTGACTTGATCTTTCATTTTTGATCAACAGGCTTCTGCTTATTACGGTTTTGGACCTTTGAGTCTTTGCCTATCCATTAATTACTTGGATCGGTTCCTTTCAGTTTATGACTTACCTGTAAGTTCACAACTTAGCATCAACTTTGATTCTTTCTTTTCTTACATCATCATCATAGCTACTTATTCTTTCTTTGTTTTATATCCTTGATTTTGTTTCTCTATGTTTCGGGCTAACATGACACAGAGAGGTAAAACATGGACCGTGCAATTGCTTGCTGTTGCTTGTCTATCAATTGCAGCCAAAATGGAGGAGACAAAAGTGCCTCTATCTGTAGATTTGCAGGTGGTTCATAACATTTTAGATTAGATTAGATTAGATTAGATTTGGCTATGAATGTTGATCACTTGCTCTCTTCCTCCTCCCCTCAGTATGAAGTTTTTGATTTTGTTGATTTGGTGTGCAGGTGGTAGAACCAAAGTTTGTGTTTGAAGCTAAAACGATATACAGAATGGAGGTCTTGGTTTTAAGCACATTGAAGTGGAAAATGCAAGTGATCACTCCTTGTTCCTTCATTGACTACTTTCTGAGTAAAATTTGTAATGATCAATATCCATCGTCAATGTCAATATCCAGATCATTGCAACTGATATTGAGCACAATCAAAGGTTTCTATCTCACTGTTCAATTTGTTATGTTATTTTTTTGTTGTTGCATTTTCATTGTTTGAGGATTAATGGGGGTCTGAAAATGAGGCAGTGTTTTGTTGGGAAATGGATGCAGGTATTGACTTCTTGGAATTCAGGCCTTCTGAAATTGCTGCAGCAATAGCTATTTCTGTTTCAGGAGATATGCCAACATTATCCATTGACAAGGCAGTTTCATCTTTCGCCTTTGTAGGAAAGGTAAAAAATAACAAGTAAACAACTAGAAGATATTGGTTTTTGATCCACTTTTACTATTACGACGCAGTGAAAATATGTGCGCTTTTATTATTATTATTATTATTATTATTATTATTATTATTATTATTATTATTGGTTTTTGCAGGGTAGAGTTTTGAAGTGTGTTGAACTGATGAAAGATTTGACATTCATTAATGGGGCTGCTGCTAAAACTGCTAATGTGGCAACTCAACACTCCTCAGTTTCCACTGTGCCCCAAAGCCCCATTGGGGTGTTGGATGCTGCCGCATGCCTGAGCTATAAAAGTGATGAAATAACAGTTGGCTCATGTGCAAATTCATCACATTCTAGTCCAGACATTAAAAGGAGGAAACAAGACCACGACGATAACAACAACAAAGCTTCCGAATACGGTTTCAAGTCATGACATGTGAATTTACCATTCCTTTTTCACACTTTTAAAAAAAAAAATTAGTGCAAAATCAATTTGGTTGAATGGGAACTTTGGTGTGGTTTTGGAGCTCAAAGAGAAGAGTGAGAAATGGGAAAATACAGAATTAAAAAAAAAGTTGAAAATGATTTCCAAGTTCTTCAATGCTAAAAGCGTGAACTAATTTAAGAAGAGGGGAAACAAGAGTTGTCACCAGCTGTCTATATAAATCAAGCTCCCTCAAATTACAGCTATAGGTATCACAGGCAGAAGTGAACGGTGGTGTTGTTTTAGTCTTTAACAAGGAAATATTATTTAGTTCAAAAAAAATAAAAGGAAATATTATAGCTTTTTTTTTAATTACTATTATTTGTTGTTGAGTAAAGTAAGGACGAATTTCGAAAAGATTAAGTCGAAGATAAAAGATTTGGAAGTGGATTAAGAATATATAAGTTTTGTTTAATGTGTTATTATTTTTTGTAATTCAGATGATAATTGAGTGTAACTGAATTTATGAACGAAATCAAAATACTGACCTCAAACACGAGATCGTGTTGATGTTTAGTTGGTTATCGAGATCGAAATAGGCCCCTTAGTGTGTCAACAAGTAGGTGGGCCCCAGACAACATTTTTTCTTTGGTTTTTTGGAGTTGTGTCTATTTATATTTATTAAATTATATGTAAGTTCGGATTATGGTGATTTAATTAAGAGATTATTTGTAATTTGATAACAAAATAATTTGAAAATTTTTATTTAAGTTATTGAACTATTCAAAAGTTTTTATTTAAGTCATTGGATTGTTAGTTTTTTTTTTTTAAGTTTTGCCAACGAGCTTTAAGTGATAATTTAACGATTGATATGATAGATTAATACATATCAACAAATAAAATAACATAACTTAAATTCAAGTCGATTTGACTGTGAGCGTTGGAGATCTAAGAAAAAGCTGTTTGAAATTTGATTCGCATATTTATGACATCTAAAGTTATTTCGTAAAAAAAAAATGAATTGTAAAATAAAAGGGGAAAGAGAGCTTTCGATTGGTGCATGCTTTGTGAATAAAGAAAGTCATATAGCATTGATTTTAACAGCCCAATTATTTAAGTGAAAATTTTTGAATAGTTGAATGACCAAATTATAACTTTTTTAGTTAAGTGACTAAAATAAAATCTTTTACATAGTTTAGTGGCTAATGATATAATTTACTCTAAAAGTATTTGTGTTTTAGTGAGTTGATATCAGAATTCTAAATCAACTCAATTATAAAAATTATAAAATATTATATATATAATTTATTTTATACTTTTAGAAATTTTTTTATCTTTTTATATAATGATTAATAAAGATATGATGATAATGAAATTTGAACTCAAAATATAATGCATGATAAATAATTATTTTTTTCATCACGAAATATAATTGACTTTACTATTATAATAAAAATAAATTGATTTTTATGTAAATTTTTAATAAATATATTTATTAAATAATTTTTATGAATATTTCATTGATCTAGTATTACGAAATAATGATGAAAGTAGAGGAAAGAAACAGAAATAATGTTGGAGTTATATAAGTATATTTAAAAGAAATTAGCTATGGTATATTTTTAATTTGTGAAACTAAAAATCTAATATATTATATTGGTAAATATATATAGATAATAATAAAAAACTCTATTAGATATTATACTAAATAATTTTATCAATTAAGCTCAAAATTTAATTCTAACTAATTCTGAATATTTCAGTCACATATGCCTTTTATCATCTTCAATAATCAATTTCTCAGGTTCTGTTAAGTTTTTCTCTCAGCAGAAAATCCATATAATTTATTAAAGCTAACTAATCATCAGATAAATGAAAGCTGTTAACGGATAAGATTAAAAAGCCTATTTTCTTCGCAAACTATTTGCATTTAATGAGTCTTTGGGACAGCTAGTAAAGATTCAAGATCCATTATTAGTAATTATACATGTGAGTTTTTGAATTTTATGATATATTGTTACTATGTGTGAATTTTAGTTATGTTAATTAATTTTAATTTAAACTGTAATTATTTAATTATACATTTTATTTCAATTTTTATTTTATCTATACAATAATGATTTAATTTTATACCTTGTGATTGTCCAAACAAATACTTATAAATTTTTAAAAAAAACTATGGTATATATTTTTATATATAATATTTAATAAATGAGAGAATTTTTCTCCCCTTGACGGGAATATTACCTAATGACAAAGGATTTGTTAAAGACAAAATATGGATCTTTTCAAGTTTTATTCTTGAGCTATTAATTAATAACATGCTCTCATATATTGATTTGTTGCATTCAAAATTTGCTTTTAGCATGTTAGTAATTAAATTGAATGCATAAATTTTAAATCAAAATAATGTATATAGTAATCAACAGATTTGAGATTTAAATTTTAAAACGTTTTTATCAAACTTGACTTTCTTTTTTAACAAATTAAATATCTTTTACTAGATCTCTTTTAACTCAAATATTTTTTGAAATGATGTAATATTGTAATATAGTACCGATTGAATATGTAGGAGAATATGAAAAGCTATTTATCTATCTTTATATTATTCATAGGATGGAAAAAAGGAATCACTAAGGTTTGTCTTTATACATGTATATATATATAATTCCTTTATCTCACAAACAGAAGTGATACCAATACTCTCCATGTGCTTTATGGCAGGATAAAAATGGGTTTTAGTAGAAAAAATAATAGGGAAAATATCAAGAACTCTAAAAAGTATCCACTCAGATTCTGTTGTACTTTTCTCGGGAGAAATATAATGAATTTTCCATCCAATGAGTGCACCCTTTTAACTTAAAACTGAAACTCAAAAAGCTGTCGCCATTAAAAGCAACAGAGTATAAAAGAGTAAAATAAAGTAAGTTTTGACCGATTAACTACAGCTAAGCATGAAACAAAAAATTCCCTAAATTTGTAACTCACAATGCCATTATGGGAAGGGATCCCAATGGTATAAACAACCTTATTTTTCAATATGGGACAAATTCTACCATAAGCCTAAAAAAAAAAGTTAATATAAGCTTTGGAAAAGCTCCAAAAATGTGAGCTGTTACATTATGTAACAATGTAATCCCAACCTTTGAATAAAAAAAGTTTAAAAAATAGGAAATCAACATTACCCTGTTACCGATATTCAAAATAACACACTCTGAAATCGGTGAAAAAACACCTTAAGCAAGAAAAAGAACACTAAATCCCCTCTTGTCGACCATCATCACTGACCCCCACTGCCATTCCCCGTTGTTTCTTCTTCCATTTAAATAATAGGCTAGTCGCTGCTATCGTCGTCTGCGATTATTCATCGATAATTGACGACATTCATCATCATTTTCGACCGTTTTTCTTGTCGTTTTTTGCCCCTTCATCGTCGGTCGGTTCAAACCCTAATCATCGCCTACGTTTCTTCATCAACAGATAGGGGCGTTCCTTATCGTTTTCAGTTCCTTCCTCGTTGGTTTCCTCATCGTCTAACCCCTTTCCCCATTGATTTCCCTATCTCGAAACCCCTTTCCCCGTCAGTTATCCCATCCCCGAACCCCCTTCCTTGCCAATTTCCCTAGCCTTGAACCTACATTTTCCCGTCGATTTCTTCATCGCCAAATCCCCTTTCCCATCGATTTCTTCATCTTCAAACCCCTCTTCCCCGTCATTTTCTTCATCTCTGAACACTCTTCCTCGTCGTGTTCTTCATAGTCGAACCCACCCCATTCCCCATCATTTTTTCATTGCATTCGTATGTCTTATTGTTGTTTGCGAAACTGTTGTTATCGTGCGTGGTTCGCTGGACAGTTGTTCCCCAAAAAGCATTAACTGTACACATCATATTGCTTCATCGGACAATAAATACTTGGAAAAACATTGAGGTGCTATTTTCTTTATCTATTACTTAATGTTTATGAAATTCATTAAAATGGTCATAGGTAACACACTTTTATTATTGCTGGATAGATATTTAGGGAGTTTGAGAGCGAGTGAGGTTTTCAAAAACCATTCTTGAAAAACAAAGGAGTTCTAAGCACAACTCAGTAAGTATTAAGTCCAAATTTGTTGTTTCATTGCTTTTATTTCCATAATTTGTTTATGTGTTATAGCTTAATGGAAATAAAAAATATAATGGGAGAATGTGATGTTTATGATGATTTGCGTTACATGACATTTGAAGTTTTGATGATACTAAATATGTGCTTAAGTTTCATTGAATATGTGATATTTTGTTATGCTACTTATAAAATGCAAAGACTTGAGTTTTTGTATTTAGAAGTATGGATATTGTAACATTCCTTACTCAATCTGGTTGCCAAACCTGAGCTACAGGAGGTTACCACGCGAAACCCAAAACATTTACGTACTTTTAACATATATGGCAGACTATGTCGAGGACTAATAGATGGCAGATCATTCAACTATGCATAGAAATGCAAATGACGAAACTGCAGATTATTTCGCAGATACAACTATTTTGAAAATAAGACAGACATCTAATTTGGGGCATCTCTTGCAGACACTAAAAAAAAATAGTGGACTATTTCGCAGACACCTCACACAGCAATGGGCTCCACAGACTTAAAACGCAGTACATAACAGAATTGAACTTCAATTTATTATCATACATCGCGAAACTTAAAATAATCGCCTTCAAGGTTTACCAAGATTATTTACAATAAACCAAACGATTATATACATGCCACTTAGACCGAATAAAAAAAATTAGGAGTCTACCACAATGTCCGGTAGATAGTGTGAACTTCTTGTTGATCCAATCAACAAGCTCTAAATGTTTCAAAATTTACAAGACAAAAGCAGTCTAGGCATTAATATTTAGAATACTTAGTAAGCTCATACAAACTCAATAGTTACTTACTTGACATAATAATATTATGATAATTTAATATGCAAATACATTTAACCTATTCGCCAACAAAGTGAGTGCAGGTATTTCATTATGTAAAGTATACCGAGTAAGCAACACGACACAATGCCATTCTTCAATCCAAATTTAATCTCAACCTATTGTTGATGCAAACTTCCATTGTAGTTATTATTTATTTCATATTCTCTTATTTCTTAATTTGCCAATTTCATATTTCACATACTTTATGTAACACCCTTTACCCGAGTTTAACGCCGGAACAGGATACGATGTGTTACCATACTTAAACACATGCTTACAAACATTTTGGTGCCATAAATTTTCGTCCAGATTAAAACTTTTTGAAAACTGAGCATAAAGTCCCTAATATGAGCCCACGAGGCCCAAAACACGCTTCGAAAAAGATTCAGGACTTAACTGAGTACTTTAGAAAACTTTGAAAAAATTCAAGGTAAATAGGGCACACGCCCGTGTGGAATAGTGACACGCCCGTTTGTCGTCTTAACATAATCGTGCTGAAGGCTCGTGTAGCTCACACGGCCTGGGCATATATGTACACGCCCATGTCCCTAACCCGTGTAGATTTATTTTTCGATTCGAACCTACAAGGGTTTTCACACGGCCTGGCACACGTTCGTGTCCATGACTCGTGTCCTTCACACGGCCATGACATGCTCGTGTCTCAGCCCGTGTACAAAAACCTTAACATTCTATTTCTGACGTCATCAACCAATTAAGGGAACACGGCCAAGGCACAGCCCGTGTGTTAGGCCGTGTCCTCCACACGATTGAGACACACGGTCGTGTCTTTGCCCGTGTGTTTACTACCATGCATACTGACTTGTAAAATTAAGGTGCAGGGGACACACGGCCTTACCACACACCCATAGGGTAAGCCGAGTGTAACACACGGTCTAGACACACGCCCATGTGTCCGTCCGTGTGGACAAAAATGAGGCTATTTACCAAGCCTTTTTGCCACCCTTACTTACACCAACCTACACAACATCAACCAAACCAATCCAAGCATAACACATACAACTAAAACAACTACAACCATGAGAAATTTGCATCAAATGCATTTAACAATAATCAATATTAGCCAACATTAATGGCCTATACAAAATGAATATCACATCCATCATATGAGCCAACCTGTGTGGCTAAACTAACAAGACACTAAACAAAAGATTCAGGTCTCTATACATGCCAAAATCAAAATGTTAAACTAGCTATACCAAAGCTTCAGCTGATAGTGTGATCGATGCCTTTGACGTCCCTTGATCCCCGATACTAGCTTGGTGGCACTATAAGAAAATGGAAAGGAGAGGGAGTAAGCATAAAGTTTAGTAAGTTGCATATAAATAAGTAACAACATTAACCATGCCTACTATAAATCCACACAACATTCTTGAGTGAACATAGGTAAATATCACTACATGCTTATATATATCACAAGTATAAACCAAAGATTTCAATATCGTCCCAAGATCATTTTCATAGTTAGAACTTACTCATGTCATTCTTACCATCAAGGAAACATAACTAGACTCATATCTCATGAGTTTCGATTAAGAACCTGTACCACTCACAACATGATTATATCATTCCATATCATTGTCATAAGCTTTTAAAATAACCCATGAAGCCATTTGGAATACTGAAGGATATCTAACAAGCTTTACACAAGAGGGTGAATTACCGATGCCATGTTCCAAACATGGTCTTACACTGGCTCACATGTCGAGGCCGATGCCATGTCCCAAACATGGTCTTACATTAGCGCACATATCAATGCCGATGCCATGTCCTAGACATGGTCTTACACTGGCTCTCATAATGTGGTTGATGCTATGCCCCAAACATGGTCTTACACTAGCACACATATCAAAGCCGATGCCATGTCTCAGACATGGTCTTACACTAGCTCTCACAACATTGTCGATGCCATGTTCCAAACATGGTCTTACACTGGCTCTTATATCGTGGCCGATGCCATGTCTTAGACATGGTCTTACACTAGGCACATATCAATGCCGATGCGATGTCCCAGACATGATCTTACACTGGCTCTCACAATATTGTCGATGCCATGTTCCAAACATGGTCTTACATTGGCTTTCATATTGTGGCCGATGCCATGTCCCAGACATATTCTTACACTAGCACACATATCACCCAAATGTCATGGCATGGATATTTAATCTATTCCTAGGTTTAACCGGGAATTTACCGCATTAATTTCATCATACCTTATTAATAATCATATTCAACCATATTATGCAAAATAAAACATTCAACACATAATAACGATAAATTTACCTTACTTACGAACAACTTACCTCAGTATACAAAAAGTGGCGACTAGTTAGATTTAGTCTACTTGCTTGGCCTTTCCCCGGTCTAGGTTCGAATTTCATATTTCTTGATCTAAAATGATAAAAATTCACTAATTTAATAATTGTATTAATCAATGCATTTCATAATTCATATTTTGGCAAAATGACCATTTTACCCTAGACTTTCACAAAATTACCATTTTACCCCTAGGCTCGTAAATTGATTTTTATCAAATTTTATCACTAACCAAGCCTAGCCGAATTCTTTTTATACTAGAAGCAGCCCACAATTCCCATTATTTCACACATTGACCACATAATTTATAACTTATGCAAAATGTCCTTAGTTAGGGTTTTCATGAAAACTATTTCACAAAAGTTGTTTGTTTTGCAACTAAGATTCATTTTCTTCCATAAAAATTCAGCAAACAACATGAACACTCTCATGGAAAAACCCTAGACTTTCAACCATTTTTCAAAATAGTCCCTCCATCAGCTAAATTAAGCTATAAGAGTCCCAAAAGTACAAAAATCAACAAAAATAACCTTCAAAATGACTTACATGTAAGGGTTTATTGTGCTGAAAATTTTCAAGCTTCCATAAGGGTTTTTTTCACTTCAATTTTCGGTGGAAAAGATAGAGAAGAAAGATGACCCCTTTTGATTTTTATTTTTTTTTCCAATTAACTAATGTCATCAAATACCAACATTACTAAATTTTTTACTTTTTGACTTCTCTTGTCTCTATGGCCGGCCACCCTATTCAAATGGGTCTATTTTCCCTTTAAAGACCCCTAATTATGATTCTCTGCTATTTAACACCATTTACTAGAAAAATAAAACTTTTACTCTTTATGCGATTTAGTCATTTTTCGCAATTAAGCATGCAATCGCTAAAAATATTTCACCAAAATTTTCATGCACTCATATAAACTTGCTATAATACATAAAATTATATTAAAAATAATTTCTCCAACCTCGAGTTAGTGGTTTCGAAACCACTTTCCGACTAGGCCTAAAATCAGACTGATACAATTCTCCCCCTTAGGGATTTTCGTCCCCAAAAATCTTATCGTTAAAAAGGTTTGGGTATTGGTCTCTCATAATTTCCTCGGGCTCCCATGTGGCCTCTTCAACCCCATTTCAGTGCCACAGTACTTTCACGAGTGCTATACTTTTATTTCTCAATTGCTTGACCTCTCGGACTAAGATCTTAACTGGCTCTTCGCCATAAGTCATGTCTGATCGAATCTCAACCTCTGTTGGCGAAAGAACGTACGAAGGGTCAGAACGGTAATGGCGTAACATCGAAACATGGAAAACATCGTGGATCTTCTCTAACTCGGATGGCAAGGCTAGCCGATAAGCTACCGGTCAAATTATCTTAGTCACCTCATAATGACCAATAAAGTGTGACCTTAATTTTCCTTTCTTACCGATTCTAAGGACTTTCTTCTATAGAGATACTTTCAAAAATACCTTATCACCGACTTGAAACTCAATTTCTTTTTGTTTCAAATCTGCGTAGCATTTCTATCTATCCGTAGTGGCCTTTAAACAGTCACGAATCACCTTCACTTTCTCTTCAGTCTATTTAACCAAGTCAACCTCGTGAATCTGATTCTCTCTGAGTTCAGTCCAATACAAGGTCGTTCGGCACTTACGCCCGTACAAAGCCTCATAAGGTGCCATTTTTAAACTCGACTGATAGCTATTATTGTAGGCAAACTCTACCAGTAGTAAATATTTTTCCCAACTGACGCAACACCGCAACATGTCTTCAAGAATCTGAATTACTCTCTTCGACTGACCATCAATTTGCAGATGGAAAGTCCTTCTAAAATTCAACTTTGTCCCCAAAGCTTCTTGTAACTTTTTATAAAACCTCAAAGTAAACCTCGAAATCTAAAATAATCGATAAAGGTACTCCATAAAGTCTCACAATCTCAAAAATATATAACTCAACTAGCTTATCGAGTGAATAGCCGGTACGCACTGGAACAAAATGAGTTGATTTCATTAGTTGATCAACTATGTCCCAAATAACATCTTTTTTTCTGGGTGATAATGGTAATCCCACCACAAAATCCATGGTAATTCGATCCCATTTCTATTCAGGAACCATCACAGGCTGAAGTAAACCTGAAGATACTTGGTGCTCTACTTTCACTTGCTGACAAATTAAACATTTCGACACAAACTATGAGATGTCTCTTTTCATGCCCAGCCACCAATACAATCTCTTCAAGTCATTATACATCTTAGTAATACTTAGATGGATTGACATACAACTACTATGTGCCTCGTGAAGAATTTTCCAAATAAACTCATCATCTCTAGGTACACAGACCCTATCTCAGAACATTAAACAACTGTCAGTACTAATCCAAAAAATCAGATCTGTCAACTGTATCACACTGAGTCATTTTGGCTTGCAAATCTTTATCACTCTTCTGAGCCTCATAAATCTCTTGAAGAAACATAGGTTTAGCTCTCAACTCTGTTAGAATCGAACCATCCTCGATTACAGGCAACTAAGTATTCATAACTCTCAAGGCAAACAATAACTTCTTACTTAATGCATCAGCGACCACGTTCGCCTTTCCTAGGTGATAGTCAATTACTAACTCATAATATTTAATCAACTCCAGCCACCTTTGTTGCCGTAGATTCAAATCCTTTTGGGTCATCAAATATTTTAAGTTTTTATGGTCAGTGAATACCCGACATTTCTAACCATACAAGTGGTGTCTCCAAATCTTCAATATGAACACTATGGCTGTTAACTCTAAGTCGTGTGTCGGATAATTTTTCTCATTCGACTTCGGCTGTCTCGAGACATATGCTATCACCTTGCCTTCTTAAATGAGCACGCATCCTAATCCATTCAAGGATGCATCGTTATACACTATAAATTCTTTTTCCGGTTCTAGTTGCACTAAAATTGGGGCTTCAGTCAACAACGCCTTAAGTTTCTCCAAAACTCTGTTGGCATTTTTCTGTCCACTTGAACTTGACATCCTTCTGTAGCAACCTCATCATCGGAGTATCAATTATGGAGAATCATTTAATGAATCTTCTATAATATCTCGCTAAGCCTAGAAAGCTTCTAATCTCCGATACATTCCTCGGCGGTTTCCACTCAACAATAGTCGAGATCTTACTCGGGTCAACTCTAATCCCATCACCCAACACGATATGTCACAAGAATCTAACCTCTCGGAGCCAAAACTCACTTTTACTAAACTTGGCATATAGCTGCTTATCTTGTAATGTCTTCAAAACGGTTCTTAAATGCTCCGTGTGCTCACTCTCATCACGAGAATAAATTAATATATCATCGATAAAAACAACCACGAACTTATCCAAAAATGGCTGAAAAATACGATTCATCAAGTCTATAAACATGGTAGGGGTGTTTGTTAAGCCAAAGGGCATGACAAGGAACTCATAGTGCTCATATCTCGTCCGAAACGTGGTTTTCGGGACATTTTGCTCCTTAAATCTTAGTTGGTAATAGTCGGATCTCAAGTCTATCTTAGAAAACACCGTGGCTCCCTTTAATTGATCAAACAAATCGTTAATCCTTGGCAAGGGATACTTGTTCTTCACCGTCACCTTGTTGAGCTGTCTGTAGTCTATACATAACCTCATCAATCCGTCTTTCTTTTTCACAAAAAATACTAGAGCACCCCACGAGGAATAGCTCGGTTTCGCAAAACATTTGTTTGTTAATTCTTGTAACTGTACATTTAACTCCTTTAACTCCGTCGGAGCCATCCTAAACGGAGCAATTAAGATAGGTGTCGTACTAGGGACTAACTCGATGCCAAACTCAACTTCTCTAGTTGGAGGTAATCCGAGCAATTCTTCCGAAAACACATCTGAGTACTCACTTACTATTGGTACTGACTCAATCTTTACTCTCGACTCTTTGGTATTCAACACAAAGGCAAGATAGGACTCATACCATTTTCTCATGTATTTCTCAACAGTCATAAAGCAAATCAATACTGGTAAGCTGTCCGATTCACCTGATTCAACCTGAATCATATCCCCATTTTCAGATCTCAATTCAAAAAATTTACTACCATAGTTTACTAACACGTTATGAACAGTCAGCCAATCCATGCCAAGAATTAGGTCAAATTCATCAAATGGTAGTAGCATGAGGTTAGCCGAAAATCAGTGGTCTCTAATCATTAAAGGACAGTTTCTACACACTTTGTCAACTATTACATGTTTGCCTAACGGGTTGGATATTTTTACCACAAATTCAGTAGACTCCACTAGCATATTCGTACTAGGTACCAATTTCATGCAAATATAAGAATGGGTAGACCTTAGGTCGATTAAATCAACTACAGATATATCATAGATAGAAAAGATACCTGTAATTACATCAGGAGATGTGGCATCTTCGTGGGTGCGAATGGCATATGTCCTTGCAGGCGCTCTGCCCTCCGACCTCACAGTAGAATCTCTAGGCGTACCTCTGCTACCAGCCCTACTCCCAAGGTTCTTCTGTGGTCTACCCCTCGAGGGAGCATTACTCGCTCTCACATCTTCCTTCTTGTCTTTCTCCTCCATCTCAGAACAATTTCGAATAAAGTGGTCTAATGAACCACACTTGAAGCAGCCTCTATCATTATCTCGGCACTCACTGAAGTGTCGTTTACCACACTGTGAACACTCCGGTCTATTCAGTCGAGCACTACCAACGCTCGCAATGGAAGTGGTCTGAGCTTTAGATGCCGCATACTGGTTATTCTTGTTTCTGCTCGAGAATCCTGTCGATGCATTTTCTCGTGTAGGAAACTTTCTCAATTTCTTAGATGAGGTCTCAAATGATCTTCCCAATTTGTCTTTTCTTTGAGTCACGTAACTCAATATTAGCTCTCCTCTTCTCTTTGGCCAATTCTTCGGCCTTACACGCTCTCTCAACAAGTACTACAAATTCTCTTAACACCAAAATACTAACCAATAATCGGATGTCTTCGTTCAAACCATCCTTAAACCTCTTGCACATAGTGGCTTCAGTAGATACGCACTCCCTAGTGTATTTGCTAAGTCTCACAAACTCACGCTCATACTCTGTTACCGATATTCGGCCTTGCTTCAATTCTAGAAATTCTTTCCTCTTCTAGTCTATAAACCTCTGACTAATGTACTTATTTCTGAATTCTTCCTGGAAAGACTCCCATGTAATCTTTTCCTTTGGTACAACTGACACAAAGGTGTTCCAACATTGGTAGGTCGAGTCTCGCATGAGTGACACAACACACTTCATGCACTCCTCAGGGGTGCAAGATAATTCATCGAATACCCTAATGGTATTTTCCAACCAAAACTCAGCTCTCTCTCGATCATCATCAATTTTAGCCTGAAATTCCTTGGCCCCGTGCTTACGAATTCTATCTACAGGAGGTTTTTCTCTCCTAACCACTTCTACTCCTTAGGGAGCCATATAGGCAGGCTGAGGAATCGAAGGAATTGGGGGAGGCAAAGTGTTTGGATTTGCATGAACGAACTCTGAGTACCAAGCATCCATCATATGAAGGTAGGCTTCTCTAACCCCTCTGCCCTGACTCAATGTTACGGGCCCACTTTCAACTGGAGCGGTCCCTTTAGCAAGAGCTGGTGCATTACTTTTCACATCATCCACCATAGCTCCGTCAGGATCCATTTACTATATGAAAACACAGTTTAAATTTTTCAGGAGTCGTCACACTATCACAATATATTTATGGCATGTATAGCTAGACTCGTACTCAAGCTAGGTTAGTCCGAGAATCGACTAAACCATAGCTTTGATACCACTAAATGCAACACATCTTATTTGAGTTTAATTCCGGAATAGGATACGAGGTGTTACTGTACTTAAATACATGCTTACAAACATTTCTGTGCCATAAATTTTCGTCCAATTTAAAACTTTTTGAAAACCAAACATAAAGTCCCTAATACGAGCCCACGAGGCCAAAAACACGCTTCGAAAAAGATTCAGGACTTAACTGAGTACTTTAGAAAACTTTAAAAAATTTCAAGGTAAATAGGGCACACGCCTGTGTGGAACAGTGACACACCCGTGTATCATCTTAACATAATCGTGCTGAAGGCCCGTGTAGCTCACACGGCCTAGGCATATCTATACACGCCTATGTCCCTAACTCGTGTGGATTTATTTTTCGATTTGAACCTACAGGGGTTTTCACTCAGCCTGGCACACGCCCGTGTCTATGGCCCGTGTCTATGGTCTGTGTCCTTCACATGGCCACGACACACCCGTGTCTTAGCCTGTGTACAAAAACCTTAACATTTTGTTTCTGACGTCATCAACCAATTAAGGGAACACGGCCAAGGTACACGCTCGTGTGTTAGGCCGTGTCCTCTATACGGTTGAGACACACGGTCGTGTCTCTGCTCGTATGTTTACTACCATGCATACTGACTTGTAAAATTAAGGTACAGGGGACACACGACCTTACCACACGCCCATGGGGCAAATCGTGTGTCACACACGATCTAGATAGACGCCCGTGTGTCCGTTAGTGTGGACAAAAACAAGGCTATTTACCAAGCCTTTTTGCCACCCTTACTTACACCAACCTACACAACATCAACCAAACCAATCCAAGCATAACACATATCTTTTTGTATATGGCCTTGGGAATTGGCTTATTTTTTAGTAGGCTATGACCTACAAATCTATGCATGTTTATGTTCATATGTGATGGCTTGGTTATAATTGGCAATGAGTTATAAGAATGAACCAATATTGAATGTGTCAAGGAGACATGGAAACCCTTAATACAAAAAGGGAATTAACCTAGCATGTATAAAACCGATGATGTGAGGTTTTCGTGCAATGAGTTTTATCAAAGTTTTATATAAGTGTATAATTTGGCCTTATCATGTATTAAAGTAACCTATAAGTGTGATTGGTTAATAGAGGGTGACCAAAGGCTTGGAAAATGACCTAAGAAGGTCCACATGGGTAGACACACGGCTCGCCCCCATGGGTGTATGGTATAGCCGTGCGTCCCCTGCACTTATAATTTTAAGTCAGTATAATGCACGAGCTAGACACAAGGGCGTTTGTCATGGCCGTGTGCCCCTAAATGCATGCTGACGTCATAAACAGAGAGTTACATGGGCTGAGGGCACAACCGTGTCCCAAGCCACACGACCCTATTGACATGGGCTTGTGACTCTCCAAGGCAAGAAAATTTATTAAGTTGCCCAAAATCTATCGAATGTTTTTGGTTTAGTCCCGAACCGTTCCGATAAGAGGTAGAATGTATGTGTTTGAAAAGTTTTAAATTTTGGGCAAAATTTGGTGAGCCGATTTTGTATGTCGTGAAAGTTTAAACCTGGTAACGGCTCAAACCCTGTCCCGACGTTGGATACGAGTGAGGGGTGTTATATTTAGTGGTATCAGAGCTACGATTTAGTTAGTTCTAGGACTACCGTAGAGAGTATTGAGGTCTGCTATACATGCCATTATATGAATGTTGATAGTGTGATATCTTCTAACTGTTAAACTTGTTTCTAAATATAGTAAATGTCTTCCAATCAAGCACAAGATGAGTTCGAGAGAGCCGAGAGGCATACTCCAGCTTTCATACAACGAGCTGTATCTAGTAATAGTAGAAGGTTTATGTCTAAACTCCGGGAAGAGGCCCGAGCCACCTTCTTTAACATGATGGATGAATGGTTTGGGGATTACCTAAGGAATCACCCCAACATACCGCGACCTCCCTTACCTCCTAACCAACCTGATGAGGATTTTCCATGAGGTATGGCTCAGGTCAGAATTGGTAATGCCCCTGTAGATAAGCTTAGGAAGTATGGGGCTAAGGAATTAAGAGCTAAAATCGAGGATGATGCTGAAAGAGCCGAGTTTTGGCTTGAGAATACTACATGGGTATTAGATGAATTATCGTGCACACTTGAGGAGTACTTAAAGTGTGCCGTGTCTCTCTTAAAGGATACTACATACCATTGGTGGAAGACTGTGCCAAAGGAAAATATCACTTGGGAATTTTTCCAAGCAGATTTTAGGAAGAAATACATCAGTCAAAGGTTCTTAGACCCGAAACGAAAGGAGTTCCTGAAACTCAAACAAGGGAATAAGACTGTGGCAGAATATGAAAGAGAGTTTGTAAGGCTAAGTCAGTATGCAGCTGAATGGGTTCAAACCGAGTCAGAAATGTGTAAACGCTTCGAGGAAGGTCTGAATGAGGAAATCAAGTTGTTGATTGAGATTCTTGAAATACGGGAGTTCGCCGCATTAGCTGATCGGGCCAAGAAGGCTGAGGAGCACAATAATGAAAGAAAGTAAGCAAAGAGAGAGGCTCGAGTTTCAATCAAGAGATTCAGCGGTAAGACGCTCTCATTTCCCACAAAGAAATTAAAGAGCCAACATGAACGCTCCACTTCATCGTTAGGATATTTGGGTAGAGTGAGAGGCTCCAAACGACGTAATCAGAAGTCTTCCTCACTGATGGTGACTAGTGTGGGGAGTGTAGATGACCAAAAGTCAGAGTGTAGGAGCTGCAACAAATTTCACTTCGGAAAGTGCTGAATGAAGAGCGGTGCATGCTTCAGATTTGGTTCTCTTGACCACTTTCTCAGGGACTGCCCAGAGTGAATCGAAAAAGAAGTGGAAGTAGCCCCAAAGTCGAGTGCTCCTACTGCATGAGGTAGACCTCCGAGGTAACCTGGAAGTGCTAGTGGCAGTCGAGCTGTGGCCAAAGACACTGTAAAATCAGAGGCTCGAGCCTCGGTAAGAACGTATGCAATACGCGCTCGAGAGGAAGCCTCTGCTCCTAACGTCATCACGGGTACTTTTTCTCTTTTCAATACATGTGTTGTTGCCTTAATTGATCCGGGGTCGACGCATTCATACATTTGCATGAGACTGGTGTCTAGTATGAACATATCCGTTGCACCTACGGAATTTATTATTAGAGTGTCGAACCCAGTAGGCAAATCAACTCTAGTTGATAAAGTCTGTAAGAATTGTCCTTTGACAATTCATGGTCAATGCTTTCCGGTTAACCTTATGTTGTTACCTTTTGATGAGTTTGATGTAATACTTGGTATGGATTGGTTAGCCCTGCATGATGTAATTGTAACTTGTGGTAGCAAGTATATTAAATTGAAATGCCCAGATGGTAAGATTCTACAGGTTGATTCAAGAGAATTGGGTACGCCACCTATTGTAATCACAGCAATGGTTGCTCAGAAATATATGAGAAAAGGGACGAAGCCTACCTTGCTTTTGTATTGAACACTAAGGAAATAGAGTTGAAGATTGAGTCTGTGCTAATAGTATGTGAATATCCAGACGTGTTCCCGGAAGAATTACCCGGATTACCTCCTGAAAGAGAGATAGAGTTTGGTATTGAACTAATGCCAGGAACAACTCTCATTTCTATTGCTCCATATAGGATAGCGCCAACCGAGCTGAAAGAGTTAAAAGTACAGTTGCAAAGCTGACGGATAACAGTTTTGCAAGGCCAAGTTTTTCACCTTAGGGTGCCCTCGTATTGTTTGTAAAGAAGAAAGATGGTTCGATGAGGCTATGTATAGATTATCGCCAACTGAACAAGGTAACTATCAAGAATAAGTATCCTTTGCCAAGGATCGATGATTTGTTCAACCAGTTGAGAGGAGCCACCGTATTTTTTAAGATAGATCTGAGGCCCGACTATTATCAGCTATAATTTAAAGAATTGGATGTACCAAAGATAGTTTTCAAAACGAGGTACGGTCATTATGAATTTCTTGTCATGCCGTTTGGGTTAACGAATGAACCGGCCGTATTCATAGACCTAATGAATAGGATCTTTCAGCCATACTTGGATAAGTTTGTCCTTGTGTTCATTGACAACATCTTGATTTATTCCAAAGATGAGACAGAGCATGCGAAGCACCTGAGAACTGTGTTGCAGACCTTACGGGAAAATTGTATGCTAAGTTTAGCAAGAGTGAGTTTTGGCTCCAAGAAGTTGGATTTTTGGGTCATATTGTTTCGGGTGAAGGCCTCTGAGTTGATCCAAGTAAAATCTCTGCTATCATTAAATGGAAATCGCCTAAGAATGTAACCGAGGTTAGAAGCTTTTTGGGCTTAGTCGGTTACTACCAAAGATTTGTGAAAGGATTCTCCATGATAGTGACTCCAATGATGAGGTTGCTATAGAAAGACGTTAAATTTGACTGGATGAAAAAGTGTCAGCAAAATTTTGAGAAGTTAAAGACATTGCTGACTGAAGCTCCTGTTTTAGTATTGCCTGAGCTGGGAAAGGAGTTTGTGGTCTACAGTGATGCATCCTTAAACAGACTGGATTGTGTACTTATGCAAGATGGCAAAGTGATAGCCTACACTTCACAGCAGTTGAAGCCACACGAGAAGAACTATCCGAACCATGACTTAAAGCTCGCCACCATTGTCTTTGCCTTGAAAATCTAGAGGCATTATTTATATGGTGGGACCTACCGTGTATTTACCGATCACAAGAGTTTGATGTATTTGATGACTCAAAAATAATTGAATCTGAGATAGCAGAGGTGGTTAGAATTAATTAAAGATTATGAGCTTCTCATTGACTATCACCCGGGAAAGGCGAATGTGTTCACCGACGCGTTAAGCAGAAAATATTTGTTTGCACTGAAAGCCATAGATGCTCGATTAGCATTGCTTGATGATGGTTCAATCTTGGCAGAGCTAGAGGCTAGGCCGACATTTCTTCAGGAAATCTATAATGCTCAAACTAATGATAGTGACCTGCAGGCTAAAAGAACTCAATGCGAGTCGGGCACTGAATCAGGTTTTCGAATCGGTCTTGATGGATGTTTGTTGTTCTGAGATAGAGTTTGTATGCCTAAAGATGATGAGCTTATTCGAAAAATCTTGCAAAAAGCACATGATAGCCAGTTGTCTATTCATCCGGGAAGTACGAAGATGTTTAATGACTTGAAAAAAATGTACTAGTGGAACGGCATAAAAAGAGACATTTCCAAATTTGTGTCGAAATTCTTGATATGTCAGCAAGTTAAAAGCTGAATATCAAGTACCTTCAAGTTTGTTACAGCCTGAGATGGTCCCTGAATGGAAGTGGGACAAAGTTACTATGGATTTTGTGACAGGATTGCTATCAACTCTGAAAAAGAAAGATGCTATATTGGTTGTGGTGGATAAGTTGACAAAGCTGGCTCATTTTATTCTAGTAACAACAGATTACTCTCTTGACAGATTGGTCGACTTGTATATATTTGAAATTGTGAGATTACACGGGGTACCGCTATCGATTATTTCGGACAGAGACCCGAGGTTCACTTCATGATTCTAGAAGAAGTTTCAAGAAGCCTTAGGTACAAAATTGAGTTTTAGTACGGCTTTTCACCCACAGAACGATGGTCAGTCTGAGCGGATGATTCAGATTCTTGAGGATATGTTACGATGTTGCAACCTCGAATTTCAGGGTAGCTGGGAAAAGTACTTGCCATTGGTAGAATTTACCTACAACAATAGTTTTTAAACGAGTTTGAAGATGGCGCCTTGTGAGGCCTTGTATGGCAGGAAATGCCGAACTCCATTGTATTGGACAGAACTTAAAGAAAGTTAGATCCATGGGGTTGATCTGATCAAGGAAATTGAAGAAAAGGTTAGAGTGATACGAGACTATTTAAAAGCGACATCAGATAGGCAAAAGACATATGCTGATCTGAAAAGAAAAGAGATTGAGTTTCAAGTTGGAGATAAAGTATTCTTGAAAGTATCTCCATGGAAAAAGGTGTTGAGATTTGGCCGGAAAGGCAAATTGAGTCCGTGATTTATCGGACCGTACGAGATCACCTAAAGAGTTGGGCCATTAGCCTATCGTTTGGCATTGCCACTCGAACTAGAAAAGATTCAAGACGTGTTTCACGTACGATCAGACCCCTCTCATGTTATTTCACCGGCAGAGATTGAGATTAGGCCAGACATGGCCTATGGAGAGGAACTAATCAAGATTTTGGCTCGTGAGATTAAACAGATGAGAAATAAAAATGTGGCTTTAGTAAAGGTTTTATGGCATCGACATGGTGTGGAAGAGGCTACATGGGAGCCGAAAGAAACCATGAGAAGCCAATATCCGAACCTGTTTACTGGTAAGACTTTCGAGGACGAAAATCCCTGAGGGGGAAAAATGTAACAACCTGAAATAAGGCCTAGTCAGAATAGTGGTTTCGGGACCATAAATTTGACATCAAAATATTTATTTTATGATTATTATGAGGTCTAGAATATGAGAATATGCATGTGTTAAAGTTTTATGAAGAAATTCTTTGAGTAAGGTGTCCAATTGAAAATTAGGGACCAAATTGAATAAATTGTAAAACTTGGATCCTGGAATAAATTTGTATGAAATTTCTTTAGATTATTAATTAGAAAGTCTTAAAGAGCAATTTGCCCAATTTCTAACTTTTTGGACAAAAATGGGCTTGTATGGATGAAATCTTAAAGAAAGGGCTTAAGGCCATTTTGGTCATTTGGCATTTTAATGAAATAAAATGGGAAAAAGAAGGCAAAAATCAGCCATTCTTCTTCCTTGTCCAGCCGAAAATTTGGGGTCCTCTATAGCTACGGTTTTCAACATTTTCAAGCTCAATAGTAAGTGCTCCCAAGCCCCGCTTTTAATGTTCTTTGTATTTTTAAAATCCGGGTAGTTTACTCTCTCTATTTCTACCCATATTTTATGCTAGGGTTCATGTTTAGAAATTTACCCATGCATGAGTTACTTGTATTTTGATGTTTTATGGAGGAATATGAAAGTTAGAGGTGTGTTAAACATCCTTTCCTAAGTGATTTTCATGAAAAACCCCTAAAAAGGACCTTTTTGAAAAAGGTATAAAATGTGTGATAAAAATGAGAAATAATGGAAAAATGTAGGCTGCCATAGGAGGGAAAAATATTTGGCTAGGCTTGGGTAAGGTAGAAATTGCATGTGTTTCATTATATGAGCCTAGGGACTAAATCGTAAAAATGTGAAAGGTTAAGGGCAAAACGGCATTTTGACTAGGGGTGAAATTTAGGCTCAAAAAGTACAATGTAAGGTGTTAATGATTTATTTTTATTGTTATAGACCCCGATGAACAAATTTTGGAGGTCGATCGAGGAAAACAAAAGGTTTCGGAATAACCGAAACACGATGCCTAGATGAGTACTAGGTAAGTTCGGATAGCTTAAAGTAAACTTATAATATGCCTAATTGCATGATTTATGAATGTATGACATTTGTATGTGATAATGGCATGAAATTACATGAAATGTACCTTTAAAAATGATATGTTGAAAAATGTCTCGGTTGAGGTTAAAAAGGAAGTTCGACGAATAAACCATGATTTATACGTAATGCGAGATCCTGCATGTGTTGCAGAAAGGATTTAGCCCAGATGGGTAATCCGTTGATCTCAAAAATAGAAAGGATCTAGCCTGGACGGGTGTTTCTTGAATGATCGAGCCTCTCGAAGAATATATGTGCATTAAGGATTTAGCCCAAACGGGTAATCCGATTAGGGTTTGAATTTAGCCTGGACTGGCAATTCAGATCCGAGCTCACTAAGGGTGTTTGTCGCTATAAGAGATTTAGCCTGGGCTGGTAATCCCGACATCATCTTATGAGTTTAAGATACGAGGGATTTAGCCTGGACTGGTAATCCTGTCGTAAGACGTGAGGTTCGCGGGAGCGCATACATGAAATGATCATTCTCATGAATTGATGGTAAATAGATAATCCATTAGAATTTCCTAGAAACTCAACAGGATTACTATGATGTATGTAGATGAAATGATGAATGATTAGCTCATCTAAGACAAATTACACAGTACATTATTATTGTGACTAACTTATTGATTGAGTGCATGTGATAGGGATACCATTTTCATGCTTGTTGATTCTATTGCCTAATATGGTTTTATGCTAATTAATCGGTAAGTTTACTTTCCAGTTATTCGGGCTTACTAAGCATGTAAATTCTTACCCCTCTCTTTTCCCTGTCTTACAGAGCTCGAGGACTCACAAAGATTGGAAGACGGTTAGGGAGTCAACACACTATTAACTAGTCTAGCTTTGGTATACAGACACTTTTATTTTGTTGAATGACATGTATAGGAATTTTGAGTGTTTTGTTATATGTGTCATTTGATTTGCCAAGATGAAGGCATGTAAAGATATACATAGCTTTTTGTATATGGCCATTGGAATTGGCTTATTTTGTAGTAGGCTATAACCTACAAATCTATGCATGTTTATGTTCATATGTGATGATTTGGTTATAATTGGCAATGAGTTATAAGAATGAGCCAATCTTGAATGTGTCAAGGAGATATGGAAACCTTTAATACAAAAAGAGAATTAACCTAGCATGTATAAAACTGGTGATATGAGGTTTTAATGCAATGAGTTTTATCAAGGTTTTATATAAGTGTATAATTTGGCCTTATCATGTATTAAAGTAACCTATAAGTGTGATTAGTTGATAGAGGGTGACCAAAAGCTTGGAAAATGGCCTAACAAGGTCCACACGGGTAGACACACGGGCGTGTGTCTAGGCCGTGTATGACACACGGCTCGCCCCCATGGGCGTGTTGTATAGCCGTGCATCCCCTAAACTTATAATTTTAAGTCAGTATAGTGCACGGGCTAGACACACAGGCGTGTGTCTTGGCCATGTGCCCCTAAATGGATGCTGACATCATAAACAAAGACTTACACGGGCTGAGGGCACAGCCGTGTCCCAAGCCACACGAGTGTGTGTGACCATACGGCCCTACCCACACGGGCATGTGTGACCACACGGCCCTACCCACACGGGCGTGTCTGACCACACGGCCCTACCCACACGGGCGTGTGACTCTCCAAGGTAAGAAAATTTATTAAGTTGCCCAAAATCTATCGAATGTTTTCAATTTTGTCTCAAACCGTTTCGATGTATGATTTAGGTCTCGAAGGCCTGTATAAGGGGCAGTACATATGTGTTTGAAAAGTTTTAAATTTTGGGTGAAATTTGGTGACCCAGTTTTGTATGTCGTGAAAGTTTAAATTCGGTAACGCCTCGAACCCTGTCCCGGTGTTGGATACGGGTAATGGGTGTTACAGCCAAGGCACATGGGCATGTGGTTAGCCGTGTGGCCCAAGTCAGGCTTGACCACGGCTAAGTCACATGGGCGTGTCTGGTGGCCATGTGGTTAACTCAGTATGTATACCCTGTTTTGCCACGGCTTAGACACACAGGCGTGTCTAAGGCCGTCTGAGGCACACGGCCTATTCACACGGGTGTGTGACCTTTTAAAAGTTGAATTTTTTTTTAAGTTCTGAACTTCCTTATGTTATCGAATACTCTTGAATGTATGATTTAGACATCGTATGATTGTTTAAAGTTCGTATTAAATATGAATGATCTATATTTTATTGAATTGAGAAGATTTTCGTTATGTGATTGTTCAGATCTGAGTTGTGAGTCCGAAAATGCCTCTTAACCTATTTTGGCGATGGTTACAGGTTAGGGGTGTTACATTTTATTTGTATTAGAGCTATGGTTTAGTCAGTTCTAGGACTACCATAATGTTTGTGAGTCTAGCTATACATGCCATATTTATGAACTGCGATAGTGTGATGAATCCTGATATTGAAATGTGCTTATATATAGCAAATGGATCCCAAAAGAGTTGTAGTAGACGATGTTGAAAGCAATGTGCTTGCTCCCGCATAAGAGACGGTGCAAGCTATTTCTCGACCGACTACAAGTAGCCGTGATGGTGAGGCTAAACAAGCCTTCTATTAGATGATGAATGATTGGTTCACCTAATATATTAGAACCAATCCGGCTGTACAATTACCCCACCCCTGGTTAATCCTCCTCAAACTCCTATTATACCACCTACGAATCCGGTTTAGTTAAGTAGACCACCAGTTGATAAGATTAGAAAATATGGGGCTAAAGAGTTCTGGGCTACAATTAGTGATGATGCCGAAAAAGTTGAGTTTTGGTTAGAGAACACGATAAGAGTGTTTGATGAATTGTCTTTGAATCTAGAAGAATGCATAAAATGTGTCGTTTCACTTCTGAGAGATACAATGTACCATTGGTGGAAAAATTTGACGTCTATGGTTCCTAGACAACGAGTTACTTAGGATTTCTTCCAAGCTGAATTCAGGAAGAAATATATTAGTAAGAGATTCATCGATCGAAAACGTAAAGAGTTTCTTGAGCTTAAACAAGGCCGTATGTTTGTCACAAAATACTAGCGGGAATTTGTAAGGTTGAGTCAGTATGCTCATGAATGTGTATCTTCGGAAGCAATAATGTGCAAAAGATTTGAAGATGGTTTGAATGAAGATATTCATTTGCTAGTCGAGATTCTGGAAATCAAAGAATTCGTTATACTTGTTGAACGAGCATGTAAAGCTGAAGACCTTGGAAAAGAGAAAAGAAAAGCTGATTCTGAAGTGAAAGAGGTACGAAAGAGATCATCGGGCAAATCATTTTAATCAGGATCAAAGAAGTTTAGAGATGACAGTAGTCGTTCAAAGACTAGTGTGGGAGATTCGAACAAATATCGTGCCAAATCACAATCAAATTTTAAATCTTCAGCTACATCTGTTGCCAGTGTTGATAATGCAAAGAATGAAAAGCCTGAGTGTGATCAATATGGAAGACGACATTTTGGTGAATGCTGGGGAAAAAGTAATAATCGAGCTTGTTATAGTTGTGGTTCACGAAATCACTTTATAAAAGATTGCCCAGATTTAGTTGAGAAAGATAATGTTCAGAATCTGAGACCAAGTGGTAATACTTCTCGTGGTAGACCTTCTAGAAATTTGAAAAATATAAGCGGTAGTGAAAGAGGAACAAAAGATACAACTGTTAGATCTGAGGCTCGTGCACCTGCCAAAGCCTATGCTATCCGAGCTCGCGAGGAAGCTTCATCGCCAGATGCAATTACTGGTACATTACTCTTTATGATACTTCTGTGATTTCTTTAATAGATCCTGGATCGACACATTCATGTATATGCATGAATTTAGTGAACAGTAAGACTTTGCCTGTAGAGTCTACTGAGTTTATAATTAGAGTTTCGAACCCCCTAGGCAGATGTGTGTTGGTTGATAAAGTCTGTAAGAATTGTCCTTTAATGTTTCGAGACACTTGTTTTCCAGCAAATCTGATGCTACTACCTTTTAATGAATTTGATATAATTTTGGGTATGGATTGGTTAACTATGCATGATGCAGTGGTGAACTGCAAACGGAAAACTATTGATTTGAGATGCAAGAATGATGAAATAGTCAGAATTGAATCTAGTGATTTGAATGGATTGCCTGCTATGATATCTTCGATGAAAGCTTTGAGTATTATGAGAAAGGGTTGTGAAGCCTATTTTGCTTATGTGATTGATTCGAAAGTGTTAGAAAGGAAAGTTGAATTAGTACCTGTTATGTGTGAGTTCCCTGATGTATTTCTTGAAGAACTTTCGGGATTACCTCTGATTAGAGAAGTGGAATTCAGCATTGCATTGGTACCTGATACTACTCCGATTTCAATAGCTTCATATAGAATAGCTCCGATTGAGCTAAAAGAATTAAAGTCTCAGTTGTAAAAGTTGACTGATAGAGGTTTTGCTAGATCAAGTTTCTCACCTTGGGGTGCTCTGGTTTTATTAGTGAAAAAGAAAGACGGTACGATGAGAATGTGTATAGATTATCGTCAGTTGAACAAAGTGACTATCAAGAATAAGTATCCTCTACCCCGAATTGATGATTTGTTTGATCAGTTGAAAGGAGCTATTGTGTTTTCGAAAATAGATTTGAGATTAGGCTATTATCGCCTGCGAGTGAAAGACTCAGACATTCCAAAAACTGCTTTCCGAATGAGGTACGGTCACTATGAATTCTTAGTTATGCCTTTCGGATTGACTAATGCACCTGCTATCTTTATGGATTTGGTGAATAGAATTTTCAGACCGTATCTAGATCAATTTGTTGTTGTATTCATTGATGACATATTGATTTATTCACGAGATGAATCCGAACATGCCAAGCATCCGAGAATAGTGCTACAGACTCTATGAGATAAACAGTTGTATGTGAAATTTAGTAAATGTGAGTTCTGGTTGCGAGAAGTTGGTTTTCTGGGTCATATTGTATTAGTATCTGGTATCCGAGTTGATCCAAGCAAGATTTCAGCTATTCTGGATTGGAAACCTTCAAAGAGTATCTCTAAACTCTGCAGTTTTCTGGGACTTGCTGGTTATTATAGAAGATTTGTAAAAGGCTTTTCGATGATTGGGACTCTATTGACAAAACTGCTTCAGAAAGATGTGAAATTTGAGTGGTCAGAAAAGTGTCAGAACAGTTTCGATCAGTTGAAAACTTTGTTGACTGAAGCTCCGATTTTAGTACAACTCGAATTGGGTAAAGAATTTGTGATCTACAGTGATGCTTCGTTGATTGGTCTAGGATGTGTTTTAATGCAAGAATGCAAAGTCATTGCTTATGCTTCGAGATAATTGAAGCCACACGAAAAGAACTATCCAACACACGATCTTGAGTTAGCTGCGATTGTGTTTGCTCTAAAGATTTGGGGTCACTACTTGTTCGGTGAGAAATGTCATGTGTATTCTAATCATAAGAGTTTGAAGTATTTGATGACTCAGAAAGATTTGAATCTACGACAAAAAAGATGGCTTGAATTGCTAAAAGACTATGAACTTGTGATTGATTATCATCCGAGAAAAGCTAATGTTGTTGCTGATGCCTTGAGACGAAAATCATTATTTGCTCTGTGTGTGATGAATGCTCATTTGATTTTGTCCGATGATGGTTCAGTTTTAACTGAATTAAAAATAAGACCATTGTTCTTACAACGAATTATTAAAGCTCAAAAGATTAATAGTGAGATTTTAGCTAAACGAGCTTAGTGTGATTTAAAGTCTGATTCAGAATTTAGAGTTGATAAACATGATTGTTTGAGATTCCAAGATAGAATTTGTGTCCCGAGAAATCCAAAATTAATTCAAATGATTTTGAGTGAAGCTCACAGCAGTTGTTTATTAGTGAATCTGGGTAGTACGAAAATGTATAATGATCTGAAATAGCATTATTGGTAGTCCGGAATGAAAAGAGATATCTCTGAATTTGTTTCCAAATGTTTGATCTATCAGCAAGTTAAAGCTGAACATCAGGTGCCATCTGGTTTGTTACAACGATTATTGTTGTAGAGTGGAAATGGGATCGAGTGACTATGGACTTTGTTTCGGTTTTGCCCCTATCTCCGAGAAACAAGGATGCAATCTAGGTTGTAGTTGATTGTTCGACGAAATCAACTCATTTTATTTTGATTTGATCTGATTACTCACTTGATAAATTAGATGAGTTATAAATTTCTGATATCGTGAGATTGCATGGTGTGCCATTGTCTATAGTGTCAGACAGAGATCCGAGATTTACATCACGATTTTGGAAGAAGTTGCAAGATGCTCTGGGTATTAAATTACACTTTAGTACTGCTTTTCATCCACAAACAGATGGTCAGTCCGAGTGGATTATTCAGATACTCGAAGATATGTTAAGATGTTGCATTCTTGAGTTAGAAGATACGTGGGAACAATATCTACCTTTGATTGAATTCGCTTATAATAACAGCTTTCAATCGACCATTAAAATGGCACCATATGAATATTTATACGGTCGCAAATGCCGTACACCTTTGTATTGGACTGAGCTCAGCGAAAGTAAAATTCATGTGGTTGATTTGATAAAAGAAACAAAATAGAAAGTAAAAGTGATCCGAGATAGTTTGAAAGCAGCTTCCGATCATCAAAACTCATATGCAAATTTGAGAAGAAAAGATTTTGAGTTTGAGGTCAGTGACAAAGTATTCTTAAAGGTATCTCCGTGGAAGAAAGTGTTTCGGTTCGGTAGAAAACGCAAATTGAGTCCAAGGCTCGTCGGGCCGTATGAGATTACTGAGCTATTGGGCCGGTAGTGTATAGATTGTTGTTGCCATCAGTGCTAGAAAATATTCATAATGTGTTTCACGTATCGATGCTTCGACAATACAGATCTGATCCTTCGCATGTAATTCCTCCGTCTGAGATAGAGATTCAGTTAGATATGACATACGAAGAAAAGTCGATTTGTGTCTTAGCTCGAGAGATTAAAGAATTGCAGAATAAGAAAATTCCATTTGTAAAAGTTATGTCGCATCGACACGGTATTGAAGAGGCCACGTGGGAGCCTGAAGATGTTATGAGGCAGCAATATCCGAATCTGTTCAATGGTAAGATTTTTGGGGACAAAAATTCCAAAAGGGCGAGAACTGTAACAGTCTGATTTTGACCCTAGTCGGAATAGTGATTTCGGGACCACAAATTTGAATAGGAAAATATTTAAATATTATTTTCCGTGTTTATGATATGTGAATGAGCACATGTGAAAGTTTCACATGAAAATTTGATCATTTGTGTGCTTAATTTAATAAAAGGACCTAATCGCGTAAAATATAAAAGTTGCTTGCTATATGTTAAAAATACCTATCTGATTTGGCTTTATAATTGTAAGGTCCTTAGGTGGTTATTTGACCATTGAATTCTTGTATGGACATATTTAGTCATTGTTTAGTGGAATTCTAATGAAAATAAAAAGGTTAAAATTGTAAATGGCTAATTAATGTTTGTTTAATTAAAACAAAAGCATGAAAATAGCCAATATCATCTTGTTCATACCGAAATTGAAGAAAGAAAAGCTAGGTTTTGTGTTTTAACATTCGACCATTGAAGAACTTGATTGAGGTATGAGTTTTACTCGGTTTTTAATAATTTCTACGTTTTTGTAATCGTTGCTTCCTATACTATCAAGCCCATGTCTCAATTTCTGATTTTTTTTGATGATTTTGAGTTATGCCATTGATGAAACTATGAGTTTTATGATGTTAGTTGATGAATTATGAAAGATATGTGTTGGGTTAACATATGTCGTCTTTGAATTTTTGATGAATTTGAGTAATTTGGGCTAATTTGTAAAAATGTTATTTTGAGGGACTAAAATGTGAAATAAATGAAATGGATGGACTTATATGAGAACTATGAAAATTTGGCTAAACTTGTGTATAAGCAATTATGTGGATTTTGTGATTTTTTGAATTAGGGACTAAAGTGTCGAAATGTGAAAATGTGAGGGCTAGTTTGCAAAATACCCTAAATATGTGTCTATGGATTTTTTTTGAATGATTTGGTGAATAAATGGGTTAATTTTGAATACATATAGATCAAGAAAAAAGGAATTTAGACTTAGACTGAGGGAAGTCGAAGATTTTAGAGTAAACAGTTCGAGTTGACAATTCCGAGTATGAGGTAAGTTCATACTTAAAACATGATATCAAGTATATTTTGATGTTTTGATTATACATAGATTGTATATATGTTTGGTTTGGATGAATATGATGATAAATCAATGGTATTTGGCACTAAGTGTGCGGTTTGAATTAGCTTCAGCTATATGAGGCACAAAGTGTGCGATACCGACTTAGCTTCAGTTAATTGAGATGGCACTAAGTGTGCGGAATCGTTTTAGCTTCAACCAACCTTTATAGCACTAAGTGTGTGGATATTTAAAGTACGAATAAATTATGGAAAGTTTTAAAATATGCAAACGAGAGGTGAGAATAAAAGTGAATAAGTACGGGAAGATTTAGGTATGTACGATACCTATGTGGTAGATGATATTATGCATGTGAAGTTCATTAAATTGGTATGAACATATGGATTATGTTGGTATAGATTTGATAGATGAATTGAGAATATGTGAATACTTATGTGTTAATGTTTTATGTTTTATATACCCTTGATGATTTTAGTACGAGCTTACTAAGCTTTTGAAAGCTTACTTTGTGTGTGATTGCATTTTTATATAGATATCGAAGCTATAGCAAACTCGGGGATCGTTAAGGATCGTCACCACACTATCGAACCTCATTTTGGTATTTTTGAAAATGTATATTTTTTTAAGTATGGCATGTATAGGCTAATGGTTGTGGAATTATGTTTTGTGATGTATATATCTAGCCATGTGATTTGGCTAGTTGGTGTTTAAACTCAGTTGATAATGGCTTATGGTATGTGATGTTAATATGCAATTGTGGAATGTTTTAGTTGGAAAGTTTTGGTAAGTTTAGCTTGAGATTGAATGATGTATGGAAAGAAATGTTTTGGCATGATCTTATCTTATGTTGACATGAATTGGTAAGGTTTATGTAACGCCCCAAAAATCTCGAAATCCAAAAATCCTAAAATCCAAAAATCCCGAAATCCTGAATTTTCTTTATTTTCGATTTTGATGAAAATTGTGTTTAATATTCTTATCCAAGCGATAATTTTTGTAGGTCTTAGCTAAGGTTGAGTTCGAATTAAAGGGTAGAAGAAATTATAATTTAATTATTAAAAGAATCAGGGCTGACAAGTAGGTGGGTGTTTGAATAAATGAAAAAACAATTGGACACAAAAAGAGCCTATGGTGGAGTGGCTAAGTGACGCCACATAAGGTGTAGTGAGGTGGCATTAGTAGCTAGCAAGGGGGTCAAAGGTTCGAATCCTAGCTTAGTATTTTTTAGAAGTTTAATTTTAGCCTTCTAGAAGGATGGAAGTGGCACGAAAATGGACTCCAAGGGAATTGTTTAGGAGAGAAAATTAAGGAAAAGATCAAGGGGTTATCAAGGAGAAAAATGAGGAGATGAGAAGGGAGAAGTGGTGGAGTCAAATTAGGAATTGGGGCTTGAAGAATTCGGTTATAGGGCTATAAATAGGGGCTGGATACAGGGTTTCCAGGCTACTACCAAAATTCTTCTTCACTTTGTGCCAGAAACCCTTTTCTCTTCAAGATCCAAAAAGCCAAAAACCCTCTATTTTACTTTCTTTTCTTTCTGCCGATTTCTACTCTCCTCTACACAATCTTCTTTGCCGATTTCTTCTACTACTCTTCTTTTTTAATCTGTACCAAACAAACCTTATTCACCATATTTAGTTTGAAAGGCCGAAAAACCGAATCTTCTAAGGGTCAAATACTTTTTGACCGAATCTAGCGTAAGTGTTGCTCTTCCAATCAGTTTTTCTTTGTTTAGTATCGATTATTGTCCCTCACTCTTTCTAATCAACTTTGGAAGGGAATTAGTATCGAATCTTGGTTTTTAGCTCTCTGCCGAATTGCTCCTTCAGGTGTTGCGATTTTGGTAATTAATCTTCTCCCATTGGCTAAGGTGGTCGAATAGTCATAGTTATGGTAAGGAGACTTGTGTTGGATACGAGTCACCTATTATTCGGGTTTTAATAGTTAAGATTTGTGCAGATCTAGGAAACACGTGATCAAGGAAAAACGATTAAGGATTGGGCTCAAGGTAAGGTTAATGTGAGGTTTTAGTTTTTGAGTAAATAAGTGTTAAGCATGCGATTAATTGAAGGGTGATATTGATTGTAGGTTTGGGCTAAGGAGACCGCATCACGCTTGCTTACTAGGTGTGTACAAACACTGCACACACACAATGATTCGGCAAAAGCCGAAAAGCTGAAAAGCCAAAAAACCAAAATGCCGAAAAGCTGAAAGTTTGGCTACGATGGTCTTGCGAGTGTGCGAAAAATCGTAAGGGGGAAACCAATAGGTTACCTGAGGCCCACGGGCGATTCCGTGGACTTGGGTTGTGATTTGGTCATATGGGCCAGGTGGGTTGTTAGGCCCATAATAGGCAAAAACTGAATATTGATGCTATGTGATAGGAATTTGTATGTGAGCATGAGTATGGATGTGACTGGGCCTAACGGGCCATATAAATGTAATTTGGGCCTAATGGGCCATATACAGGTGATTTGGGCCTAATGGGCCATATGAATATGATTGGGCTTAATGGGCCAGATCCAGGTATGTGAATTTGATTGGGCTTTGTAAGGGGTTTTGGGCCTAGTATATGATATCCACATAAGACTTAATTAATTATTTGCGACTGTGGACAAGTCATAGGGTTAAGGTGTGGCAACGGGTATATGCATGTCTAGGATTGGATCTAGGGAGAGCTTGGTACTTAAGCGGTCTTAATGACTCACCTCCTCTTATCTGGAATCCTACCTAGTGCATAGTATTTGCTCATCTTAGCTCACGAGACTTGTTAACGGGCCAAGATAAGTGAAAACTGTAATTAAGGGAAAATTACTAAAATGCCTATAAGGGCAAAAATAACCAAAATACCCCTAAGTGTTGAATGTAAGTTTTGTGGATGCGACATGCATACATATGATATTCTGCTTAGATTGCATATGGGTTGGGAATTATGGAACGGAGGAAGTATATGAGGATCGCATGGTTGCTTGACAATCGTGGATCCACTGACGGCTTTTAAAGCCCAATATGTAAATGAAGGTAGTTCCACAATTGGGCTACCATGGTGTGTGGATTGGGTGGGTCGATATTTATATCCCCACATGGTGTGACGGGGGACGGAGCCGGTGTGTAGCGGATGGATAATTTGGATGGGATTGCATTGCATGAATGATGAATGATGTTTTTTGTGAATGCTTGTTTTTGTCGAGGGTTGTACACACTGAGTTTACGAAAACTCACCCCCTCTTTTATTTTATTTTCAAGTGATGCCCAGTAGAAGGTTCGATGTTTGGAAGGACTCTGGGTGGCAAGCTAGCAAGATGATTTAGACTTGGGTTTTTTTTCAAGCATTTAAGTTTTTACTTCTTTTTAAGTATGTTCCAGACCAGATTGTAATAAGATTTTCATTGTGTTATTATTACTTGAATTATTATTTTCAATGTAATTACAAGAAGTTGAACATGGGTTTTTCTAAATTATAGTATGTTTTCTACGTTTCCGTAATTAAATTTTTAAATGATAAGTTTTCTTAAATCAAATGTTTCAACAAGGTTTTTGTAACTGAAAGAGTGTGTTTTTTTTAAAGTTAATTAAGGTTTCTTTTATTTTAAGAGGGTTTTCAATGAAAACAAGGTTTTCGCTAAAACAATTCAATGTGACATGCCAGATTCGGCCATAACGTCTGGGCCGGGTTTGGGGTGTTACAGTTTATGAGTTGGAAAATGGTTGATATTGTTATGATATAAATGATGAAGGTTTTGGCACAAAACTGGCTATTATGGTGGTGCATATATGCTTGTTTCTTTGCTTGTAGGTTGACCCAAATTTGTGGTGGCAAATTGGCTATTCAAATGGCCTATTTTTGCCCACACGAGCAGAGACATGGGCGTGTGTCTCAGCCATGTGTGACACACGGCTATGTTGCACAGTCGTGTGTCCTCTGGGGTACCCTACACTTGTAAGTCAGGCTGAAGCACGGCCAAGGCAAACGGGCGTCTGGTTAGCCGTGTGGCCCAAGTCAGGCTTGACCACGGCTAAGTCACACGGGCATGTCTTGTGGTCATGTGGTCAAGCCAGTGTGTATACCCTGTTTTGCCACGACTTAGACACACGGGCGTGTCTAAGGCCGTGTAAGGCATACGGCCTGTTCACACGCCCGTATGAGCTTTTAAAAGTTATAAATTTTTTTTAAGTTCTGAACTTCCTTATATTATCGAATACTCTTGAATGTATGATTTAGACCTCGTATGATTGTTTAAAGTTTGTATTAAATATGAATGATCTATATTTTACTGAATTGAGAAGATTTTCATTATGTGATTGTTCGAATCTGAGTTGTGAGTCCGGTAATGCCTCTTAACCTATTTCGGCGACGGTTACGGGTCAGGGGTGTTACAATTTTTCCATGGATGGGTCACCAAAAATCTACATACTTTTGTTTAATGGTGTAATTAACATATAAGGACCACTATATTTGAATTCGATAGCTATTTAACCCTTATAGCTACTAGAATTAAACTTTCTCATTTTATACGATTTAGTCCTTCTCATAATTAAACACTTAGTTGATAAAATTTTTGTTTCAAAATTTTCACATGACATGTCTGTTATAATATGGATCACATAATGAAATAAAAATGAACCTTATTTTTGGGTTAGATTTGTAGTCTCGAAACTACTATTCCGATTTCACTAAAAAATGGGTTGTTACAAGTTGAGAGATCAAGTTGAGATTTTCTAGGAACAGTGCTCTCCACTTGTTTCTTTTATATTTCTTTTCTAAACGATGGTGATTACTTTCTATTTCATGTTTGTAAGGAAGTACACATGATTTCTTGGTTAAATGTTATTTTATTCAATTTTCCTTCTACTGTTTAATCTTTGAGTTTGAATGTTTTTAGCATGGAAATGTTATTGCGGTCACTGACACTAGAAAGTACAGCAACAGTTCAAGCTAACAAGCATGACAACGGAAGTTGCTTGAGGATTAGTTGAATTTAATCCACTTGTTCTTAATAGTTTTCCATTGCTATAATTGGAAGGTGTGGTTAATGTGCATTTTTAAGTCTTAGATTTAATATAGAAGTTAAACTTCGTAAGATATTCATTGCAGTTTAATGCATCGACATTCACCTATCATTTTTACCTTGTGAACACTTAGTACTCTATTGAATATTCACCTTGGGAATCCTTAGTTTCTCACTATTATATTTTATCTTATTATTTTCAAGTTATTGCTTCGATAACTACTCTCACAACTTATCTCATTTTATCTATTTATTGCACTGAAATTGAAAGACAAAAGACAAACATCCTTATGGGATCGATATCTGACAGACTCATATCTGTCTACTATACTTGCATCAACAGTGTAAGCTTACACATTATTGCTGTGACATTAAACAGCCAGCCAAGCTCTTAGAAGGATGAAAAGTTTCGAAGACGAAATTTCCTAAGTAGGGGAGAGTTGTAACATCTCGCCCGATAAAGGCTTAATGTCTATATATTGTTTAGGGAAATAAGACAGATGAGATAAGTTTCGGGTTTGTATAATGTTAAAACTAGATTGTAATAGCTTGATTTTGGGTCTAGTCGGAGTAGTGGTTTTAGGACCACAAATCCGAAGCAGTAAAGTTCATTTTTATTATATTTTTATAGTCTATAATTTCACGAGACGATTTTTCAAAAATTTCGTTCGAAAATTTCGACGTTTGGGCACTCAATTTAGTCAAAAGGACTAAATTGTAAAAAGTGCAAAAGTTGAGTTCTACATATTAGTGGTGTCCAATTGTTATGAAATTTTAAATTGAAGGTCTTTAAATGGTAATTAGACCATTGGTTAAATTGGTGGACAAAAATGGACATGGTTTGGTATATTTCTAAAGTTTTTCATTAAGGGTAATTTTGTCATTTGATAATTAAAATGAATTAAAAACAAAATTAAAAGCCAATTTTTGTCCATCTTCAACCCCTTGGCCGAATTTCACATTGGGAAGACATAAATAGGGTTTTTCAAGCTTCCAAGCTCGATTGTAAGCCCATTTTAGCCCCGTTTGTAATGTTCTTTACATTTTTGAGATCCTCGTAGCTCGATTTAGCTATTTCCACCATTATTTTGAGCTAGATTTTGTGTTTAAAAATTTACCCATGGATGACATGCATGTGTTTTGATGTTTTATGGAAGAATATGAAAGTTTGGGGTGTGATAAACAACTTTTACTAAGTGATTTTTGATGAAATTGCATAAAAGGACCAATTTGTAAAAGTTGTAAAATTATGTGTAGAAAATGTGATTTAGTGAAAAATGTGAGCTGCTATAAGAGGGAATATGAATCGGCTAGGCTTAGGATTTGATAAAAATAAGTGATTTTCATCTTACGAGCCTAGGGGCAAAATTATAAATATGTGAAACTTTAGGGGCAAAAATGTAATTTTATCATAGTGTGATTTTTGGACTAAATTGAATAATTTGAGTATTAAATGAGTTAAATGTGTTATTATAGATCAAGGAAGACGAGAAATTGATCTTGATCGGGGAAAAGAAAAGGTTGTGGACTAAATTGCAAATTCGTCATATTTTGCACTGAGGTAAGTTTGTATGTAAATAATGCATCGTTTTTACTTATGTTATCACATTTTATTATGTTTTATGAAATGTGCCTGAATATTGAATGAAATTGACAAGTATCGAAAAGTGAGAAATTTCTCGATTGAACATTAGGAACAGAATAGGATACAAGTGACATGTCACTAGTGACTCAAGTGTGGTACTATGTGAAGGCCACTTTGAGAAGAGACAGCTTGGTCACAAGTGTGGTACTATATGAAGGCTACTTTGTGAAGAAAGATAGCTTTGGTCACAAGTGTGGAACTATGTGAATGCCACTTTGTGAAGAAGGTAGCTTTGACTACAAGGGTGGTACTATTTGCAGGCCACCAGGTATTCGTTACTATTCCAATGTGTTCAACGGGAAATGACTAGGTGTAATAGAATATGACTATGTGATGAATAAGTGCAGCTACGTGTGTATAAAATTATGAGCAATGTGCACGATATGTGATCGAAATTTGGTAAGATTGACATGGAGTAACTGTTACAATGAAAGTTACTACAAAAAAAAAATGAAAGAGTGAAATTTAGTAATAAAATAGTTTTGGACAGAAACAGCTGTATGACTTTGATAAATCATGAAAAATGGTGAAAATCGAATTAGAGGTTGAATAATATATGAAATTAAATCTTATTGAGTCTATTTTCATATAAAGGAAATAGTGTAAGCAAAAGAATTTCATATTATGAGATATTTAAATTTTTGTGAGACAGAGTCAGAATGATTTTGGAATCCCCTGTTCTGATATGGTAAAATCATTAAAAATTGTAAAAAAAAAAATAATTATGGGTTATAATTTATATGCTTAAAATCCTTAATGAGTATAGTTCCAAAAGAAACAAACGATAACATCATACGAATCTCGTATGAGAAGATAATTAATTTTTAGTGAAGAGGGGTCGAAACTGTTAGACAGCAAAACAAGGGTGACTTTAAAGAATAAACTGTACTTATTGGCTAAACCAAAAATTATGAAAATTTTATGGTAAGAATATATGTGAGTCTAGTTTTTGAAAAAAATTATTGGATCTTAATTTGGGAATCCATAGCTCTAGATATAAATAATTTAGTGTCTCTGACTCGAATAGACAGCTTGTTTTGAACTTGAGTAAATAGTGGATCTATGAGTAAATAATTTAGTGACTGTGACATATTTTGAGGATTTATAAAAGCATGTTAATAATTTGTTTAATATTTACATACCTACTTACTAAGCTATAAGCTTACTCCTCTCTCTTTTCCCTTGTTTTATAGTGCCACCAAGCCAGCTCGGGGTATGGAGATCGTCGAAGATCTATCCACACTATCATCATTCTTTTGGTATTTTGAAATTCATATTTTGAATTATGGCATGTATAGAGGACTTGGTTATTTTGTTATATGTCATAATTGATTTGGCCTAAAATGTTGGCCTTTAATATTTGATAACTCAATTTGTATAAGGCCACCGATGTTGGCTAATATTAGTTAAGTTATGTGTTATAATGATGCATTTTGTGAGAGGCATGAGTTGGTTGAATGAGTGTGTAATGACTAAGTATGGAAAATGTGGCATGTGAATGGTTGTGAGAAGGATACGGCCTTGGACATAGGCGTATGCCCCTATTTTCAAAACAAATTTCCAATGTTTTTCAAAGTTCTTAGTTTAGTCTTGGACCGCTTCCATAGTATGTTTTGGGCTTCATAGATCTATATCAGGGACTTAGTGATGAAAATTGAAAAGTTTAATTTGGATGTAAAAATTATGTCTCGATTTTGTATGATTGCATGTGTATGTTTCGATAATGCCTCGTACCATGTTCCGGCGCCGAACACGAGTGAGGGGTGTTAGATAGATTAAGTATAAGAACCTTTTTAGCATGCATGGGATGCCTTGATGTTGGCGAATACTAGGTTGGCACATAGTGATCAAGAAGTGTGTCAGGTAAGGAAGGATTTGCCAAAAAGCTTTGATGGCACATAGAGTGGGTGAACTCCGTTATGGACAAGGGAAATGATCTTTATGATGTGAGTTTACATCAATAGTGTAGAGTATCCTATAAGGTTGTCTTTGAGCCAGACAAGATGGAAGGAACAATTGTCAAGAACCAACCAAACGAGAACTGATATAGTTAAGGAACACGATAGGTACTCAATTAGTTTTCTTGGAAATTGTAGATTTGGATAAGACTACCCAATAACTGATGTAACGTTTAATAAGTTTTAATAGTTGAGTTTAAGTGTTCAAGTTAGGTTAAGAAGAAAATATCATCTCTCTTCCTTTTCTTGAGATCATAGGACTAGAAGAAAGGTGAGGTACTCCTCTAAGATAAGTCTAAAACCACAATGTTTGAACAAAATTTCCTTAAAAGTAGGGTAACGCTCGGTATTTGGGCAAGCTCTGAACTTAATATGTAAAGTAAGTGTTACTTCAAGTGGTGAAGTGTTGCCTACCCTACTTGTAACACCCCTAACCTGTATTCGTCGTCAGAATAGGGTTATGGAACATTACCGTAAAAATCGTAACTTAAAACATTTGATTCCAAAAATTTCGTAGATCATGGCTTAATTCATTCAAACACATACACATTATCCCTTATTCGAGCCATCAAGGCCTTTGGAACACTTTAGAAACAATTCGGGACTAAATTGGAAACATCTAGAATTAGAAATTTATAGAAAAAGATAGAAAATTTCACACTGCAAGGGCCACACGGTTGTGTGCCTCACACGGCTAATACACACGCCTGCGTACCATTTGAAATCGGGACACACGGCCGTGTCCCAGCCCGTGTCCATGCTCGTGTAACTATCTAACTTGGGTCACATAGCCAACCCACATGCCCGTGTGCCAGGACATGTGCTAAGCCATGTAACTGCCTGACTTGAAACCCTTTGAAACCTATAGGGGACACACGGCTATGTCGTATAGTTGTGTGTTGTACACGGCTGAGACACACTCTCGTGTCTTGGGCCATGTGGATAAGAAATAGGCCAAATTCAATCCATTTCTTTCACCCAAATCAAGTACACACCTACAAGCCATTTGCTCATACAATCAAGCCTTAAAACATACCTAAAACATGCATAATAAGGCCAATTCAATAGGTCATTTATCCATACAACCAATATGCTCAAAAGGCACCTCAATCACAGCAACCAAGCATACTTAAACATATACATAATTTAGTCATTCATCACTCATGCATTTTTAGCCTATTTCCATACCAAACTTACCACAATGACCACATGACAAAACACATTCAAACATACCAAATTGGTCATTCAAAACATACATTCACTTGACCATTTCAACGCCAACCATCAAAGCATCAACATACCAAAAGTTCACCAACCATAATACCACATTTACAAGCCAAACATAACAAATATCTCATTAAACACAATTCACCTATACATGCCATTATAACCATGACCAAAACGTCAAGATCTACCGATATATTCGCTGGAAAGTGTGATAGGTCTCTGACCAGCTTCCAAACTTATTGAGCTTCCGATAATCGAAAAAAACATAGGAAAGAAAAATGACGTAAGCACATAATGCTTAGTAAGTTCATAAATCATGAACATTGCTTACCATTTCAATGCATAATCATAAAATAGACATGAATCAATCCAACATTACTTGACACAAGCCTAAGCATCATCGACAAACAAGTTAGTGATTAAACACGTAACTTAGCAATATCGTCACACGGTAAGGTATAGTAAATGAACGTAGCATTACTTAAATCATACTTTTCCTCGTCATGAGTGCTCATACTTTGATCATCAACAATTCAATACCTTTTCATGGAATCTTAATGTAGCTTTTGGTACACTTACCGTTCTTCCCTTTTTCATGCCCGTTGAACCACTTAGAATAATATCGGATACACGGGAAGCTCACACAAAGTGTGCTAAATACATGGTCGAAACCATTTATTTCCTTTTCCTTTACATAGATGCTCACTTGAGCCATAAATGGGTCTGCTCACACAAGCTGGTAGTTGGAATGTAGCTACACAATGCCACTTACACAAGCTGACCAGTATCTACAAAAAATGTCAAAACTCAGCCATCGGTAGGACATTCAGGACCAGCACCCGAAACATGGTAACCTTAATGACATGTAATTTGTATCGTATATATTCCTATGGTTCAAACGGGACACGATAGTCGTCATAACATTGTTGGATTTCCGTCACGACATGATATGATGAATAACATAATAACATTTAAATCAAATACAATAAAATGCTATTTAAACATACGAACTTACCTCGATCACAAAAATGACAAAATAGGATTGACTAATCTGATTTCCCTCTATGTAGATCTGTACGAGGATTAACTTGATCTAAGTAAGCAAATTCAATCCATTCAATATTCATTCTATTCAATTTGGTAAAAAAATACAACAATTTGCAAATTTACACTTTTACCCATAATATTTTAACTTTTGTTATAGTTTAGTCCTTAAGCCCGTAAATTGAAATTCATGCAATTTCAACCACATACTATGCTAGCTGAATTCATATAAACCCATAGAAACTCATAAAAATCATTATTTCACAATTAAACCATGTATTTTACACATTTTACAAATAAGTCCTTAATTGACATTTTCAACCAAAATCACTTTACAAAACTTGTTTATTTATCAACAAAGATTTATTTTCTTCCATCAAACATAAAAAATACATGAAAACATTCATAGTAAAACCCTAACTTTTTAACAGTTTTCTAAATTAGTCCCTAGGCTACCTGGATTAAGCTACAACGATTCTGAAATCATAAAAATCATAAAAAACGAAACCAAAATTCACTTACATGCACAAGGAGACTTGGTCGAACCTTGAAACTTATTCAATAGAGTTGCTAAGTTTAATTTTCGGTGGACGGATGCATTTTGGAAGACAACACTTTTTTTATTCTTTATTTTACTTGATTTATTTATTAAATTACTTTTTTAACCTTATTATTAACCCTTAAAAACACCTATTTAGTGTCCATAAATGTCCAATCAATATAAAAATGGTCTAATTACCACATAAATCCCTTAACTATTTAAATTCATAGCTAATAGATACGTTTAACTATTAGAACTTTACTTTTGCACCTGTTACGATTTAGTGCTTTTTACTAAATTAAACATGAGAATGATAAAATTTCTTAATGAATTTTTTTTACAACACTACTAATATACTGTACACATTAAAATAAAAATAAAATAAACATTTTCATGTCAGACTTGTAGTCCCAAAACCACTGTTTCGATTTCACTGAAAATGGGTTGTTACAACTCTACCCCTAAAGGAATTTTCGTCCCTGAAAAGAGGTTCGGGTATTGCCTTTTCATATCTTCTTCTAAGTCGTGTCATTTCCAAAGGACTTTCACTAAAGCTTTGTTTTTATTTCTCAATTCTTTAACCTCTCAAACTAGAATTCTAATCGGTTCTTCACTGTACGTCATATCAAGCTGAATCTCAACATTGACAGGGGAGATTACATACGAAGGGTCTGATTGGTACCGTCGTAACATAGATATGTGAAACACATTATGGATCTTTTATAATTCTGACTGCAATGCTAATCTGTAAGCTACTAGACCTATACTTTCATTAATCTCATACAGCCCAATAAGTCGTGAACTTAACTTTCTTTTACGACCAAATCGTAGAACTTTCTTCCAGGACGATACTTTCAAAAACACATAATCATTGATTTGAAACTCAATGTCTTTTCGCTTTAAATCCTCATAAGATTTTTATCGGTCTGAAGCTGCTTTCAAATTATCTCGAATAACTTTAACTTTTCGTAACACTTTTAACCTATATACGTCGTCAAAATAGGGTTTCAGAGCATTACTAGAACATTCAGAAACATTTACAAATAACTTATGAAAATTACAATTCATTTACCGAGATCATTCATAATGTTCCTTGATTGGGCCCTCGGGGCCCAATACGAGCATTAAAATCGAGTCGAGACTTAATCGAGAACTTTAAGAATTTTTCGTGACTTTTCAAAAAAATTTCAAGGTGCAGGGCTCACATGCCCATGTAGTCCAAGGGACACACCCGTGTGACCCTGGGACACGCCCGTTTTGGAGGCCGTGTTCGACCCTGTGTAACTATCTGACTTGCACAGATGACCATGCCACACACCGTGTTCTAGGTTGTGTGGTTAATTAATTCAATTCAAAATTAAGTGCAAGTTTCACACAGCCAAGACACACGCCCGTGTTCTAGGCTGTGTGGCACACACGGTTGAGACACACGCCTGTGTTCTAGGCTGTGTGGCACACACGGTTGAGACACACGCCCGTGTCTCTGCCCGTGTGCCCAATTCTGAGCATTTTGTTTCTCAAAATTAAGGTGCAGGGGACACACGGCCTAACCACATACCCATGTTACCAAGCCGTGTGTCATACACGGTCTAGACACACGCCCGTGTGGACAAAATGAAGCCATTTCTAGCTTCATTTCTCACCCAAAATTTCACCCAAGACCTGCACTTGAAACACACATCCAAAACCAACCAATTCAAGCATTTAAATTGGGCAATCATCATCATTCAACAAGGCATATCACTACATGCATATGTGTTTATAAGCTTACCTTGGAATCAATTAAGCAATAACAACATTTGATCACATATACATAACATATCACATATGAATATATTATCATAACCTACTTAATCATAACAAAATAAACCATTACTAGCCATTCCAATGGCTAGGTTACAAACCATCATTTTCAAGCCACTATTGGCCAAGTTGTCCTATACATGCCATTATACCAAAATGATTTCTACTAAGTATACCCAAAATGACTAGTTAATAGTGTGATGATACTCCAATGATCTCCAACCCTCGCGAGCTTCCTAGCACTATAAAATAAGGGAAAAATAAAACGGAGTAAGCATGACATGCTAAGTAAGTTCGTAAAATGGAAACTAGACTTACCAATCTTGCTTATTAAATCTAGGCATACAATGTTATGTTTCCATCCATTTGACTAAATTGCCTAATCACATACATTCAATCAAACATGTTAGTCACCAAAATCTTCATATCAATCAAGTAACATAGATGAACTTATGATGCCATACTCCTTCAAGACATTATCAATTCATCTCAAAGTTCACATGCCGTGTTAAGAGTTTTATGTCCATTGAATCATTGAATTCCAAAGGATGCTTAAGTAGTACACTTGAAGTGTACGATTCAATAATCCATCAATTCCTTATTCAAGGGTACCCTTTAGGGCACTTAACCAAGAAGCACTCTCTCGAGCCACTTATCGAATAATGGGATTACCAGTCCAGGCTAAATCCTTTCTATAACATAAGCTCAGAGGAGCTCGATAAGGATTACCAGTCAAGGCTAAACCCTAATCATAACACATGCTCGAGAGGTATTATATTGGGATTATCCGTCCGGGCTAAATCCTTTCTATAACAAGGTCAATGGGATTACTCATCCGAGCTAAATCTCGTCCGTAACAAATGCAGGACTTTATTAGTTTCGGGAAAATGCATATAATCATCAGAATTCACATTCAATCGGGACTTAACCCTTTATTACCATGTCAAGCATGTATCAATTTTTCCATCATAGCATACAAGTAAAGCACATCAATATAAAACATATTACATACAAACAGAACATTCAATTAACATAATTACATGCCCAGTTAAGTTACACGAACTTACCTCTACACTTGTTCGCGTAAAAAGTCTACTAATCTGAAACCTTTTCTTTTCCTCGATCTAACCTCGAATTAGTGTTGTCCACATCTATATAAATGAATTTAACCATGAATTTCACACATTTCATATTTAAATGGACTCAATTTACGTCCTAGGAAAAATTACCATTTTGCCCCTAACTTTTTCATAAATTCTGATTTTGTCCCTAGGCCTAGAAAATGAAGCTTGTGCAAATTACTCCCTATTCCAAGCCTAACCAAAGCCCCATTACAAATTTTCCAGCACATGTATTCATAAAATTTTAGAATTTTTCATCAAATTTTACAACTTTTCATTTTAGTCCCTAAATCATGTTTTCATCAAAAAATCACTTTGTAAAAGTTATTTATCTATCAATAATCTTTCATTTTCTACCATAAATTTTTAATTTCCAGCATATACATCCATGACCTATTTTCATACCTTGATAACTTTTTGACTTAATCCCTCAAATAGAGAGATTAAGCTATCCCAATTTCAAAAATACCAAAATTACTAAAAACGGGACAAGAGAACTTACCCAATTAGGCCATGAAAGTTTCTTTTCTCTCTCCTAGGGTTGCTATAGAATTTTAGGTTGAAGATGACAATAACAAGATGATATTTTCTTTTATCATCTTTCAACTAATTGAATTATTTCAAATTCCAATTTAGTCATTGCCTTTTCTAATTTTTCCATGGATGAGTCACCAAGAATCTACATATTTTTCTTTAATGGTCTAATTACCATATAAGGACCTTACGTTTTAAATTTCATAGCTATTTGATCCTTATCGCTACTAGAATTCAACGTTTGCATTTTTTTGATTTAGTCCTTCTCGTAATTAAGCACTTAATCGATAAAATTTTCATGTCAAAATTTTACGACATGCCTATTATAATACGAACCATATAATGAAATAAAAATAAATCATATTTTCTGATCGAATTTGTGGTCCCGAAACCACTGTTCTGATTTCATTAAAAATGGGTTGTTACAGGTTTCTCGTATCAAATCAACCCTGTAAAGCTTTTTCTCACTGAGCTCAGTCCAATATAATGGAATTCGACACTTTCGACCATACAAAGCTTTGTACGGTGCCATCTTTATACTCAATTGATAACTGTTGTTATACAAAAAATCAACTAACGGTAGAAATTTCTTTTAGTTGCCTTCGAATTCCAAAACATAGCATCGTCACATATCCCCGAGTATCTAAATCACTCGCACTGACTGACCATCCGTCTGAGGATGAAACGCGGTACTAAAATGCAAACGGGTACCCAGAGCCTCATACAACCTGCTCCAAAATCTAGGCGTAAACCGTGGATCTCTATCAGAAATAATAAAAACTGACACCTCGTGCAATCTGACAATCTCAGCAACATATAGCTCTGCTAATCTCTCAAGTGAGTAATCTCTACACACTAGAATGAAATGCATAGACTTCACCAATCGATCAACAATGACCCAAATTGCATCTTTCTTTCGCAGAGACAAAGGCAATCTAGATACAAAATCCATCATGACGTGCTCCCATTTTCACTCCGGAATAATCACTAGCTATAACAAACCAGAAGGTACCTGATGTTCAGCTTTAACTTGCTGACAAACTAAACATCTCGATACGAACTCAGAAATGTCACATTACATACCCAGCCACCAGTACATTTGTTTCAAATCACCGTACATTTTATTGCTACCAGGATGAATAGATAAACTACTATTATGAGCTTCTTTTAAAATCTTCTAGACAAGATCTGAATTTTTCAGAATGCAAGTCCTACCTTTCAAGTGTAAACTATCATTGTATCCAATCCAAAAATCTAAATCAAGAGTCGACTCAATCTATTTTCGTTTAGCTAACAACACTTCATTGCATTTCTGAGCTTTGCAAATATATTGCAAAAACATCGGTCTAGCTTTCAACTTAACTAAGATCGAACCATCATCAGACAACATCAATCCCGTATTCAACACTCACAAAGCAAACAGAGACTTTCTACTCAAAGCATCAACAACTACATTAGCTTTTCCCGGATGATAATCAATGATCAAATCATAGTCTTTAAATAGCTCAAGTCATCCATGTCTCATATTCAAATCTTTCTGCAACATTGAGTACTTCAAGCTTTTATGATCTAGAAATGTATGACATTCTTCGCTATATAAATGGTGTCCCAAATCTTCAAAGCAAGCACAATCGCTGTAAGCTCTAAATCATGCGTAAGATAATACTGCTCGTGTGGTTTCTACTGTCTAAAAGCACAAGCTATCACTTTGTCTTCCTGCATCAGAACACAGCCCAAACCACTCAACGACGCATCACTATAAATCATGAATTCTTTAACCTACTCTTGCTGAACTAACAATGGTGTATCGTTTAACAATGCTTTTAATTGATTAAAGCTTTGTTGACATTTCTCAAACCACTCAAACTTAACATCTTTCTACAATAATCTCGTCAACAGTGTAGCAATCATCGAGAATACCTTGTCAAATATTTTGTAATATCTAGCTAAGCCTAGGGACCTTCTAACCTTAGATGCATTTCTCAAAGACTTTCAATCAACAATAGCTGAAATTTTGCTCAGATAAACTCTGATGCCCTCGGCTGATACAACATGTCCCAAAAATCTGACTTCTCAAAGCCAGAATTCATATTTGCTAAACTTCGCGAATAATTTCTTTTCGCGCAAAGTTTCCAAAATAATTCTCAAATGCTCGGCACGCTTAGACTCATCCCGTGAATAAATCAAAATATCATTAATGAATACTACGACGAATCTGTCTAAATACGGTCTGAAAATTCTATTCATCAAATCTATAAATACTAAAGGTGCATTAGTCAAACCAAACGACATCACAAGAAATTCATAATGTTTGTACCTAGTCCTAAATGTAGTTTTCGACACATCTGCATATGTAACTCCCAACTAATAGTAACTAGAACAAAGATCAGTCGTGGAGAATAATGTTGCACCTTTCAACTTATCAAACAGATCATCAATTCGTGGTAATGGATACTTATTATTTACTATGACTTTGTTGAGCTGTCAATAATCAATACATAATCTTATGGATCTATCTTTTTCCTTAACAAATAGAATAGGTGCACCCCAGGGTGAAAAATTGGGTCGAGCAAAACCCCTATCTATCAACTCTTGCAGCTGTGCTTTCAACTCTTTCAACTTTATAGGTTCCATTCTATAAATAGCTATAGATATCAGAGATGTTCCTGATACTAACTCGATAGCGATGTTTCCGATACTAACTCAATAGTGAACTCGACCTCTCGGATCGGCAGTAACCCATGTAACTCCTCTAGAAGCACATCTGGATACTCATAGACCACTGGAACTTATTCTAGCTTCAACTTAGAAATTCTAGAATCAAATATGTATGCAAGATATGCATCACAGCCATTTCTAACATATCTTTGTGCTGGCATAGCCGAAATAATATTAGACATACTGTCCAATGTATCTGATTCAATCTAAAGCTTTTCACCGTTCTAACACTTTAACACAATAAGCTTTCGTCTATAGTTCACAACAATATCATGTAGAGTTAACCAATCCATACCCAAAATCATATCAAACTCATCAAAGGGTAGTAGCATTAAATCCGTCAAAAGCTACAACCCCGAATCATCAAATGACAGCTTTTACAAACCTTATCAGTTCGCACATACTGACTTAGGGGGTTCATTACTTTCACCACAAATTCAATGGACTCAACATGCAATTTCTTACTTGACACTAAATTTGTGCATACATACGAATGTGTTGGTCCCAGATCAATCAAAGTAGTAACATCAATATCAAAGATAGAAAATGCACCAATGGTAACATCCGATACTGAAGCTTCCTCTCGTGAACGAATCACATAAGTTCTTTTTGATGCTCATGCCTCGGATCTCACATTAGAGCCCTTGGTCCCAATGTGGCTATTACCCACATTTCTAGGGTTTCTTGGCAATCTCCCTCTTGCAATTATGTTACTTGGTCGAATGGTCTGAGCCTTTTTTTTTTTACCTCTCTGGGCAATTCTGAGCCTTTTTTTTTTACCTCTCTGGGCAATCTCGGATAAAATGTACATATGATCCACATTTGAAACAAGCACTGTCTTTTATTTTGCAGTCACCAAAGTGTCGACGTCTACACTGTTGACAATTGGGCTGATTACCCTTAAGACTACCTACAGTCGCAACAGACAAAGCTTGAGGTTTTGAACTCGCATGATGTTTGCCTCGATCTCTACTAGAATATCCCATTGAAACCATCGAACAGTTATGATGCTCTTTTTACTTCTTCAATGATAACTAGTATGACTTTCCCGTTGATCTCTTTCTCGAATTTTGAGCTTCATAACCACCTTTTCTCTTTTCTTTACTAAGCTCTTCAGCTTTATGTGCTCAGTCAACTAAAACAACAATTTTTTTCAACTCGAGCATCCCAACCAATAGCTTTATGTCTTCGTCCAACTTGTCTACAAACCATTTACACATGGCAAATTTGATTGGTATACATTCCCGGGAATACTTGCCCAGCCTAAAAAATTCCCTCTCATACTTAGACACTCTCATTCAACCCTATTTAAGCTCAAGAAACTCTTTGCGTTTCTGATAAAGAAACCTCTGGCTTATACACTTCTTTCGGAACTCAGTTTGAAAGAATTCTCAATTTATTCGCTCTCTCAGTACCACTGAAACCAAAGTGTTCCACCGCTGATAAGCTGAGTCTTTTAGTAGAGATACAACACATTTTACACACTCTGTCGGTGTACAAGATAATTCATCAAAAACCCTGATCGTGTTTTCTAACCAGAACTCGGCTTTCTTCGGATCATCTTCAGTTGTAGCTCTAAATTATTCAGCCCCATATTTACAAATTTTATCAACTGGCAGCTTACTAACTCGCATTGGTTCCAAACCTTGAAGAACTACAGGGAACAGTTGGGGGTGGAGGTTGTTGAGCCCTCGGGTTTGTTCGAACGAACTCAGTAAACCATTCATTAATCATTTGGAAGAAGGCTTCCTTAGCCTCTCCTCCCTGGCCCTCGGATACGGGCCTAGTGCCACTAGATGTTGCTCCGTAAACGGAGGCTTGCACATTACTTTCAACTTTATCGGAGTCAACTCGGTTGGATGTCATTTCTATATGAAAGCATAATTAAAAACGAGTCAGGAGTTATCACACTATCACAGGTTATATAATGGCATGTATTTATAGACTCATACACGCTACACTTAGTCTAAGAATCGACTAAATTGTAGCTTTGGTACCAGTAAATGTAACACCCTTAACTCGTATCCATCGTCAGAATAGGGTTATAGAGCATTATCGTAAAAATTGAAAATTAAAACATTTGATTCCAAACATTTTGTAAATCATGGCATAATTCATTCAAACACATACACATCTTCCTTTATTCGAGCCATTGAGGCCTTAGGAACACTTTAGAAGTGACGCGAGACTAAATCGAAAACATCTAGAACTTTATAGAAAAAATAGAGAATTTCACACTACAGAGGCCACACGGTCATGTGGCCAGGCCTTGTGCCTTACATGGCTGAGACACGCGCCCGTATCTTAGGCTGTGTACCATTCGAAATAGAGACACAACGCTGTGCCCCAGCCCGTGTCCGTGCCCGTATAACTCTCTGACTTGGGTCACACGGCCAAGCCATATGCCCATGTGCCAAGCCGTGTAACTGCTTGAATTGAAACCATTTGAAACCTACAAGGGACACACGGTCCTATCGCATGGTCGTATGTCACACACGGATGAGACACATGCCTGTGTGGATAAGAAATAGATCAAATTCAAGCCATTTCTTTCACCAAAATCAAGCACACACCTACAAGCCTTAAAACAAACCTAAAATAAGCATAATAAGGCCAATTCAATAGTTCATTTATCCATACAACCAATATGCCCAAACGATACCTCAATCACAACAACCAAGCATACTTAAACCTATGCATAATTTAGTCATTCCTCATTCATACATTTTTAGCCTATTTCCATACCAAACTTACCACAATGACCACATGCCAAATCCCATTCAAACATACCAAATTGGTCATTCAAAACATACATTCACTTGACCATTTCAAAACCAACCATTAAAGCATCAACATACCAAAAGGTCACCAACCATAATACCACATTTACAAGCCAAACATAACAACTATCTCATTAAACACAATTCACCTATACATGCCATTATAAACATAACCAAAACATCAAAATCCACCGATATAGTCCCTGGATAGTGTGATAGGTCTCTGAAGAGCTTCCAAACCTATGGAGCTTCCGGTAATCTAAAAAAACATAGGAAAGAAAAATGACGTAAGCACATAATGCTTAGTAAGTTCATAAATCATTAACATAACTTACCATTTTAATGTATAATCATAAAATAGACATGAATCAATCCAACATAGCTTGGGACAAGCCTAAGCATCATCAACAGCACAAGTTAGTGATTAAACACATAACTTAGAAATATCATCACATGGTAAGGTATAGTACATGAACGTAGCATTACTTAAATCATACTTTTCCTAGTCATGACTGTTCATAATTTGATCATTAACAATTCATACATTTTCATGAATTCTTAACGTAGCTTTCGGTACACTTACCATTCTTCCCCTTTTCATACCCGTTGAACCACTTAGAATAATACCGGATATGAGGGAAGCTCACAAAAAATGTGCTAAATACATGGTCAAAACCATTTCTTTCCTTTTCCTTTATATAGATGCTCACTCGAGCCATAAATGGGTCTGCTCACACAAGCTGACAGTAAGAATGTAGCTACACGATGCCACTCACACAAGCTAACCAGTATCCACAGCAAATGTCAAAACTTAGCCATCGGTAGGACATTCAGGACCAACACCCGAAACATGGTAAACTTAATGACATTTCATTTGTATTCTATATATTTCTAAGGTTCAAACTAGACTCGATAGTCGTCATAACATCGTTGGATTTCTGTCGTGACATGATATGGTAAAGAACGTAATAGCATTTAAATCAAATACAGTAAAATGCTATTTAAACATATGAACTTACCTCGATCACAAAAATGACGAAATAGGATCGACTAATCTAATACTTTATCTTTCCATCGATCTAGATCCGAACGAGGCTTAACTTGATCTAAATAAGAAAATTCAATCCATTCAATATTCGTTCTATTCAATTCAGTAAAAAATACAATATTTTGCAAATTTACACTTTTACCCCTAATATTTTAACTTATTTACAATTTAGTCCTTAAGCCTGTAAATTGAAATTCATGCAATTTCATCCACATACTATGCTAGCCGAATTCTATATAAACCCATAGGAACTCATAAAAATCATTATGTCATAATTCCGTCATCTATTTTATAGATTTTACAAATAAGCCTTTAATTTATATTTTCAACCAAAATCACTCTACAAAAGTTGTTTATTTATCAACAAATATTTATTTTCTTCCATCAAACATAAAAAATCACATGAACACATTCATGGTAAAACCCTAACTTTTTAACAGTTTTTCAAATTGGTCCCTGAGCTAGCTAGATTAAGCTACAACGATTCTGAAAACATAAAAATTATTAAAAACGGAATCGAAATTCAGTTACATGCATATGAGACTTGGCTGAACCTTGGAACTTCTTCAATGGAGTTTCTAAGTTTACCTTTCATTGGATGGATGCATTTCGGAATACAACACTTTTGTTATTCTTTATTTTACTTAATTTTTGTATTAAATTATTTTTTAAACTTATTATTAACCTTTAGAAACACTTATTAAATGTCCACTCGATATAAAAATGGTCTAATTACCACATAAATCCCTTAACTATTTAATTTCATAGCTAATAGATACTTTTAACTATTAGAACTCTACTTTTGCACCTGTTACAATTTAGTCATTTTTACTAAATTAAACATGCAAACGATAAAATTTCTTAACAAAATTTTTATACGACGCTACTAACATACTGTACACATTAAAATAATAATAAAATAAATACTTTCACGTCAGACTTGTGGTCTCAAAACCACTGTTTTGATTTCACTGAAAATAGGTTGTTACACTACTGATGCTATTGGTGTATGAAGTGGACACGTAACCAATATTGGACTATGGAAAGAAACTTCCTTAGAAAGGAATAAATCATTAGGAAAATGAATATTAGTAAGGTATTAAGGAAACTCGGATAATAGGGTTGTGCCAAGAAGGCATGATGTGCCAAGTGTAATTAGTTAAGATACTAGCTACGTTATAACGTAATGACTATAGACAAAGGATGGATTAAGGCCAAAGGGTATGTTATGTAAATATATTATTCCCGTACATGTCTCTTTATAGTTGTCAACTGTTTATCTGGTGGATTGTAAGGACTAGGACACGTGTCAAATATCCATAGGGATAAAGGTAAAATATCAAGGTAACCCAGGTAAGAAATAAGGAAGAAGTAATCTCTGTTTATAGAAATGGGAGAAACAAAGAGAATTCCTCTTCTACTTCAAGCTAAGTTGAAGATATGGATCTAGGCTTTGAGATGCACCTTGTTAAGGGAAGATCTACAATCTTACATACTAAGTTGTTAAGGAGTAGCTCGATTTAGCTAGGCAAAATGTGTTGAAAGTAAGAATAGAGAATGGACTAAAGTAAGGAAGATCTGGGTGAATTTTGAGCTAAGTATTGGACATAGTCTATCCCGTCTGAAGATAATGATAAGACTAGTTGTAACACCCCTAACCCGTATCCATCACCAGAACAGGTTTACGGAGCGTTACCAAAATTTTTCAAAACATTTACAGATATTTCAAGTCAACTACTATTCATTTTTCGAAATCATTCATAACGTCCCTTAAATGGACCCTTGAGGCCCAACATGAACATTAAATTCGAATCGGGACTTAAACGGGAACCTTAAGAATTTTTGTAAAAATTTTAAAATTTTTCCAAGTTACAGGGCTACATGCCCGTATGGCCCAAAGGACACGCCCGTGTGACCCTGGGGCACGCCCGTGCTGCATGCCATGTCTTACCCCGTGTAACTCTCTGACTTGTGCACACAGTCGTGCCACACGCCTGTGTGCTACGCCATGTGGCTAGTTAAATTCTTTCGAAATTAGGTACAGGTTTCACACGGCCAAGACACGCACCTGTGTTATAGGCTGTGTAGCACACACAGCTGAGACACACGCCCGTGTCTCTACCTGTGTGCTCAATTCTGAGCATTCTATTTTCTCGAATTTAAGATGCAGGGGACACACGACCTAACCACACGCCTATGTACCAGGCCGTGTGTCACACACGGTCTAGACACACGCCCGTGTGTCTACTCGTGTGGACAAAATAAAGTCACTTCTAGCTTCATTTCTCACCCAAAATTTTTACCAAATTCCTGCACCAACTTACATCTAGTTATGAAACAATCCAAGCATTGAATTCAAGCAATTTATAACATCTAACATGATATATTGCTACATGCATTCATGCTTTTAATCTTATCTTTTATAAGCATACTTATTTAACCTTTCTCAATCAATCAATAATAAACATTTATGTCATCTCCATAAAATAAACTTAAATACATATGTATGCATGTACCAAAACATAATCATCACTAGTCATTTCAATGGCTAAATTACAATAATCATTTACATTTACATGCTAATATGACCAATATAACCTATACATGCCATTGTAACCATAATTGCTTTACCATATTGTACTGACATGGGCTGATGGATAGTGTGAGTAATCTCCGCCAAGCTTCCAATCCAACGAGCTTTTGATTTACTCTAAAATAGGGAAATAAAACTAAGTAAGCATAAAATGTTTAGTAAGTTCGTATAACATGGTACTTAACTTACCATTCATTCTATTTTGAGGTAACTATGTAAGGCATATTCAATTAATTTGACCTCAAGCCCTACACACATCCTCATTACCCTTGTTAGTCATATACTCCATAGTAATATCAAAACATATATGGGCTCAACAACAATCAAGTTTCCATGAAAATATGCTTTCCACAACATGTATTCATTTAACATGTACTTTATATTACAAGTATAATTTCATAATAGTTCATCTCGAGTTCAGATTATTTCATGTTAGAACTTTACTTATATCACTCGAAATATCAAGGTCACACAAGTAGTAGTACACTCAAGGTGTACAAGTCTATAATCAAGGATGAACATTCTCATCAAATAATTTTCATGTACAAATACCATCATCTCATACTTTCATATATCAATTGTCATGCATCATCATTTTCTTGTATTTCAGACAGATACGTGTAATAACTCATTTTATTATTCATATCTTCTCATGTCTGCAATTGTCACCCATTGAATTTATTTGAAATATCAATGGATATATAGATAGTACACTCAAGGTGTACAAATTAGGATCCGTCAATTCATATTCAATGGTACCCATAAGGTACGATTTCAGAGAGTACACTCTCAAGCCACACATGTATACAATAGGATTACCAGTTCAGGCTAAATCCTTTTTATCACATATGCTCTAAGAAGCTTAATCTAGATTACCCGTTCAGGCTAAATCCAATCCATAACATATGCTCAAGAGGACGTATATCAGGATTACCCGTCCGGGCTAAATCCTTTCTGTAATGAGGTCAATAGGATTACTCGACCGAGTTAAATCCCGTCAGCAACAAATGTAGGACCTCATTCATTTCGGGAAATCACATATCCATTAATTTTTCTATTTATTCAACAAGGATTTAAACATTTTTCTCGAGCATTATCGGGCCTGTGATTATTCCATACATCCATAACATTCATATAATTCAAATAAACACATTCCTTATTCATTTCAAGCATATAACTAACATTCTCATCGTTAATCCTTTATTATCTATCGGGCATTATCATTTAATTTAAACATTTTTATTTATCGAGCTTGATCGGATATGTAATCATTTCACATATTTATGACATTCATACAATTTACATCGACACAATCAATGCAAAAGCATGTAAATAAACACAATTTAGTTACACGAACTTACCTCGACAATGTTCGTGTACGTAAAATCTACTAATCCGACATTTTTCTCTTTCCACGTTCTAGCTCCGAATTTGGTCTATCCGAATCCAATTTGGCCATGAAAGTTTTTTTTCTCTCTCCTAGGGTTTCCATGTATTATTTTTCGGAAGAAAATGATAAAAATGATTTTTATTTCTATTTAATAATTTATCATCTTTTAATAATTTTGATTTCCAATTTAGTCCTTAGCCTTTTTCTATTTTTCCATGGATGAATCATCCAAAAATATCTACTAACTTTTCATTAATGGTCTAATTCCCATATAAGGACTTCAAGTTTTGAATTCCATAGCTATTTAATCCTTCTAGCTACTAGGATTCAACTTTTGTATTTTATGCAATTTGGTCCTTCTCGTAATTAAGCACATAATCGATAAAATCTTCTTATCAAAATTTTCACATGACATTTCTATCATATTATGGACCATATAATAAAATTAAAATAAATTTTATTTTCGGCTTAGATTTGTGGTCCCGAAACCACTGTTCCGATTTCACAGATATTTAGGCTGTTACATTAGTAGGTATGAAAAAGATATTAAGTTTGATAATAAGGTAAGATTTAAGACATAATATAGAAAGTAAAGAGATGTTAAGGATAGTATGCTCAAGAGAGGGGGTGTAATATCCCGAATTAGGGCCTAATCGAAATAGTGGTTTCGTGACTACAAATCTGAGATAGAAATAATTATTTTATAATTATTTTGAGGTTTATAATATGATTTCATGATTGTGTGAAAATTTTGTGACGAAATTCTATGCATAAAGTGCTTAAATTGAAATTAGGGACTAAATTGAATAATTTGCAAAACTTGTATTCTAGAAGTTTTTAGTATGAAATTACTTTGGAATATTAATGAGAAGGTCTTAAATAGAAATTTGACCAATTTCTAAAATTTTGGACAAAAATGGGCTTGTACATGAAAATTTTCAAAGAAAGGTATTAAGGGTATTTTGGTCATTTGGTAATTAAAGGATTAAAAAAAGGAAAAAGATGGCAAAATATGTCCATCTTCTTCATTAGGACAAAAATTAAATGGTTCTCCATAGCTAGGGTTTGTTTCAAGCTTCCAAGCTCCATAGTAAGTGATTCCAAGCCCCGTTTTTAATGTTCTTTACATTTTTGAAATCCCGATAGCTCGATTTAGCTTATGCTAGTAATAATTCAACCTAGGGTTCATATTTGGAAAAATACCCATAGGTGAAATTTGTATATTTTGGTGTTTTATGATAGAATATGAGGTTTTAAATCATGCTAGGCAACTTGTGCTACTCGGTTTTAAGTGAAAACGAGAAAAAGGGCTTAATCGGTAAAAATACCTAATAGTTATAAGTACATGTTAGAATGAGAATTTGATGTTGCCGTAGAAGAGAAAAATGATCAGCATGTCATAAAACATAAGAAAATGGGATGAAGTTTAATTCCCGAGCCTAGGGGCAAAAGTGTAATTTTGCAAAAGTTTAGAGGCAAAATGGTAATTTTTCCAAAGTTCATATTTGGGGCTGTTTTGATGAATGTATGTATTAAATAAGATTAATTTGACATTATAGATCAAGAGAAACGAGATTCAAGTCGTGATCGAGGGAAAACAAAGTTTACGAGGAATAGGCTTGATTGCTAATATTTTGTATCGAGGTAAGTTCATGTGTAAATGTAGTAACATAATTTTCATTTTAAGTAATTTAATGTTATTTATGTGATATGATGATTAATATCATGAAATATTATGCTTTATGGTTATTATTGAATAATATGTAAATTATGATTTGCTACCGAGTATCGGTTTCGATGTTCCGTGGAAGATGGCAAAGATGTGTAATCGAGGAAAAAGCTGGTTTGAACCTTGGGAATAGATTAGAATACAAGTGACATGTCACTAGGATGGTTGGGCATCCGAACTCGTTGAGTTGAGTCCGAGTTCACTTATGGATGCGAACACCCGAGCTCGTTAAATTGAGTCCGAGTTCACTTATGGGCGGGTTACATGGTAGCTTGGGTACATATGTGGCACTTATGTACAAACTTTCCGTGTATTTGAATTATATTCCGATGTGTTCAACGGGTGAATCTTAAGAGAATAAGGAGAATGCCTAAAACGAAGGTGACATGTTGGTAAGTGTGGTAAATGAGAAAATTTGACAGGTATAATGAAATCGTAGCATGATATTAAATGCAAATGTAACATGAATGTCTTGGTGTTGTTTATGCAAATGATGTTTTTATGTGGAATTGCATGATTATGTTACTTACTATTTGCATGTGAACTTACTAAGCATTTATGCTTACTCCTTCCTTTTTCTTCATTGTAGTTTTGACAAACCGGCTTGAGAATCGGGATAGGTCGAAGACTCGCTCACACTATCCGAAGACCTAAATTGGTAAAATGGCTTGTATATTTTGAGTGTGGCATGTATAGCACTATACTCACTTTGTGTAAATAATCTTATGATATGGTTATGGTTTGGTAAGAAAAGGTTTGGAAATGATTAGCCATTGGAATGGCCAATCTAGATCATATTTGATGTCATGTATGTTTAATGTGTTACTTAGTCCATGGAAAACCATAAAATGGTGAAATTGGTTATAAAACAGAATCACACAGCAGCAATGACGTGAATTGGAAAAATCACTAAAAATAGTAGAAATAGAATTAGATGATGAATAAAATATTTAATTTAATCCTAATGAATCTATTTTCATGTGAAAGAGTTGTATTTTATAAGATATTTAAATTTTTGTGAAACAGGGCCAGAGCGATTTCTGGATCCTCTGTTCTGACTCTGGAAATTCACCATAAACTGTATAAAAATAATTAGAAGTCATACTTTATATGTACAGGTTCTTTATAGAGTCTAGTTTTAATAGAAACAAACGGCATAGTCATTGAAACTCTTTACAGGGAGATATCTGATTTGTAATACACAGAGGTCAGGGCAGTCATACCCTGAAACAGGGGAGATTTTAACTAATAAACTGTACTAATTGGTCCAACCAAAAATTCTAGAAAAAAATTATTAAATAGATATATGAATTTTTAAGTGACTGTGACGCAGTTAGCCAGCTTGTGTGGAAATTTTAAAAATAAATTGTTTAAGCTGTTTAATTGATGAAATTAAGTTTAGTAACACCTCGTGCTCGACTCCGGTGACGGTCTCGGGTACGGGGCATTATAGGGGGAAATGGTTTTGGAGAAAGAAAGTTTGTAGCCTCATTATTGTACTTGCCAAAGAAGGAACAAAGGTCAAGAAATACCCCAAGGATGTGCAAAATAACATATGCAACGTAGAATGAATGAAAAAGGTATTCTAAGGTTTATCTTACTAAATTCTTGTGAACTTACAAAAGTTGTTTCTATTTTTAGGTCTATAAAGGAATATGCATCGAGAGATGATGCTAGGGTTGTTATGCATACAGAGAAAGGAAAATGGTGTGTTCAAGTCTGCACATAAGTTCATTATGTAGCAATCCAATATGTACTCAGCAACATAAGAGATAGAATAGAAGTCGATAGAATTTTATTATTCTGAAATGTAAATGAAACCATACAATGTACGACGTAAGAGATTTTGTTACACTCATAGATAGACATTTACATCAATGAATTAGAAAAAAAACTGCACTTATAAGCAGGATGTAACACCCGAGATTTGGATCCGGTAGATTGGGTTAGGTTGAGGGTGTTACACAATTACTTAATGAGAAGGACACATTTTTGGAAATCTCTGGATAAGGACGCCCTTAAAGCTATCTCTAAAAAAGAACGTATCAGTGGCGGACTCTGAATGAAAAGAAAACAAACTTATGGAAAAATATGATAAAAAATGTACGAGGTCTTTTGAAGGAACGATAAGTATGGCAACGTAGCACCCCTTACCTGAGACCGTTGCCGGAGTCGAGCACGAGGCGTTACCGGACTTAGCTTACTAATTCAAGGCATAAAAATTTTCTTTTAAAATTAATTTAGTTTCATCCATTCAATATGTCCTTAAAAAGGGTCCTCGAGACCCTAAAACATGAAATTGAAATGGTTCGGGAGCAAACTGAAATCAATAAAAATTTTTCGATCACTTAAACAAATCAAAACAATTTATTTCATCTTTCATAAATAAACTGTCCATCTGTGTCATAGTCACTAAATAAATCATAACTAGAGTTACGAAACTCGAAATCCAAATACGTAAATTTTTTCTGAAACTATATTCATATATATTCTTACTAAATTTTTTTCAGAATTTTTGGTCTAGCCAATTAGTATAGTTTATTAGTTAAAGTTTCCCCTGTTTCAGTGTTCGGCTGCTCTGACCTCAGTTCACTACGAATTAGTTTTCTCCCTGTACAGAATTCAAATAACCATTTTGTTTATTTCCTTCAAAATTATACTCAATAAGGAATCCATAAATATAAAGTATAACTCCTAATTATTTTGTAGAATTTTTAGTGAATTTATAAAGTTAGAATAAGGGATTCAGAAATCACTCTGACCCTGTCTCACCAAAATTTAAATATCTCGTAAAATGCAATTTTTTTGTTTACTCTGTTTCTTTCATATGAAAATAGACTCAAAAATATCTAATTTTATATTTCATTAACTATCTAAATCCATTTCTACTATTTTTAGTGATTTTCCAAATTCACATCATTACTGCTGTCCGATACTGTTTTAAAGCTAATTTCACCTTTTTCAAGATTTCCATGGAATAACTAGCATTTAGGCATACATAACACCAAACATGTCCTTGATTAGCCATTCCAATAGCTAATCATTATCAAGCATTTACATACCATTCATTAGCCATATCATAAGATCATACACACAAAATTGCTACAATGCTATACATGCCATACTCAAAATAATCCTTGTGATAGTGTGCCCGGACCTCCGACGTACTTTACGATCCCCGAGTTAGCTTGACAAAACTATAAAAAGAAGGAAAATAAAGGGGGTAATCATGAAGTCTAGTAAGTTTGCATGCAAATAAATAACAACATTCATAAGAATTATCTTACTACTTGGCATGATACTACTTAATGCAACTTCATTAATTGTCATAGACATATTTTAAACTTCTTCACTTACTCACTTACTTAAATACTTACTTACTTAATCAAATTTATTAATACATTTTGCTTAAATTTTTCCTTATCAAGCATACATGAACATTATATACTTACCTTTGCTCTTCTAGCATGAACTTGTCTTATCTTTTTAGCATAACTCGTCTTACCTTACCTTACCTTGATATTCTCTTTAAATTTTCCCATTGAACCACTTGGAATACTAAGGATACACGGGTACCTTACCATTGCCATGACTTTTAATGGTCTTATGTGGTATCCTTTTGAAACTTACCATTGCCATGTCTTGACATGGTCTTACATGGTACCTTGCCTTATGAACTCACCAATGCCATGCCTTGGCATGGTCTTACATGGGACCTTTGCCTTATAGTAACTTATCAATGTCATGTCTTGACATGGTCTTACATGATTTCCTTGCCTTAGAAACCTTACCAATTTCCATGCCTTGGCATGGTCTTACATGGTATCCTTAAACCCTAATGTCATGACATTTGTATCCTACACATTCCTAAGGTTCAATCGGGACTTTCTAAAATTACTTCTCCGTCAATTCATGCTTGAGTCTTCTTCGAATAAATTCATAAAATAAATATAAACATGCTGGAAATTAACAACCTTAACATAAAATAACAGAATATTGCATTTCTTTACCGCAAACTTACCTTGAAATAAAATACGATCAACTATATCGATTTAGTCCACTATATTTTTCTTTCCTCGGTCTAACTCTGGATTTCATTCTTCTTGATCTATAATAACAAATTTAGCTTATTTAATACTCACATTTATTAAAACAGTCCTTGACTCAAACTTTGGCAAAATTACACTTTTGCCCCTAAACTTTTACGTATTTGCACTTTTTCCCCAAGGCTCAGAAATTAAACTTCATCCTATTTTCTTATGTTTTATGACATGTGATCATTTTTCCCTTCTATGGAAACATCAAATTCTCACTCTAACATGTACTTATGAACATTAGGTATTTTTACCGATTATGTCGTTTTACTCGTTTTCACGTAAAATCGCTTAGCAAAATTTATTTAACACAATTTCAAGCTTCATATTTTACCATAAAACATCAAAATAAACACATTTCACCTATGGGTATTTTTTCAAATATAAACCCTAGGTTAAATTATTGCTAGAATAAGCTTAATCAAGTTACCAAGACTCCAAAAACGTAAAGAACATTAAAAACGGGGCTAAAACGGACTTACAATCGAGCTTGGAAGCTTGAAAAACCCTAGCTATATCTTCCTCATGTGAAATTTGGCCAAGGGGTCGAAGATGGACAAAAATTGGCTTTTAATTTTGTTTTTAATTCATTTTAATAACTAAATGACCAAAATGCCCTTAATTAAAAACTATGGTGTTTTATCTTCCTTTAGGTATTTTTTTTCCAAACTAGTATAATGGTCTAATTACTATCCAAGGACCTCCACTTTAAAAACCCATTACTCACAAGTACTTAGTACCTTTGTGAACTAGAACACACATTTTACAACTTTTGCAATTTAGTCCTAGATACCAAATTGAATCCTCTATCGATAAAATTTCTAAACGAAATTTTCACACAGTCATGCAATCATGCCATAGACCTTAAAATGATAATAAAATAAATTTTTCTACCTTGAATTTCTAGTTTCGCAACCACTATTCTGTTTAGACCCTATTTCGGGATGTTACAGGCAAACTCTGAAAGAAAGGCTCCGTAAGAAGTATTATGGCAAACCCAGTGTATTAACATATTAAGAAGAATGAGGCAAGAATGCGCCAGCGTGACTGGAAAATCAAAGGTATTCTATCAGTAAGGCCCTTTGTAACAAGAACGATTAATAAATCACGAAAGAATAAAATGAAGAATTCGATTAAGGTAACAATGATAGGTAATGCAAGTTATGATCTCAAAAAGAAATGTGACATCAACGGTGAAATGAATAGAATCTAAGGGATGTATCTGCTAGAGTTAATTCAAATAACAAGAGATAAAGAGTTGGATAAGAGATTTCTCAGATGAGATTCAAGTAAATAAGGGTTTACTCACTAAGTTTTATTGAACTTACCTTTGTGTCTTCTTGATTACAGGTAAACGTATTAAAGGTTACGCCAAGAGGGATGACATAAGGGCTATGCCAAAGGAGTGGCGAGATTGGCTATAATGTATACAGAGCAAAGGGAGTAACATATCCAAGTCTAATATAAATATTGTGCATAAGTTATAAAAATTATTTATAATCCTTGTGGTGTGTACAAAATGTGTTAGTATTATAAACATTGCCAATAATATTACTTAGAGGCAGAATAAGTGGAGTAATGTAAATAAGTGAGATATATGTATTTGTAAGTCCTTGTCAAGTGAAAAATATTGTCCAATGGTTTTAATAACCCTTTGTACGCCTAGACATAAAATAACTAGCCAATGTTACTAATAAGATGTATTGTTGAAACTTGTATGTTTTGGTTAAGTATAAGTTTGTGTTAGAGTGGTAACATTCGAGGTCTAGATCCAATGAAACGAATCATGTTGAGGGCATTACAAGTTATTGATATCCTTATATAGCACAAAAAGTAGGGACAAAGCTTAGTGGGAGGGTCAAAAAATCCCACTATAGCCCTATAACCCGAGAATAAGCTTGCCTAATAATCTACCAAACATAAGTAGTACCACTAATTAGTTTAGTGAGTAGTAAAACTGTAACACCCCTCGCCCGTATCTGACGCCGGGACAGGGTTCAAGGTGTTACCTTTCTTGACTCAACCAACTATACAAAACTGGGCCATAAAAAAATTTCGAACAATTTAAAAACTTATCTTTTTACATGCAATCTATCTCATATACGAACTTACGAGGCCCAAATCATACATCTGGGGTGGTTTAGAACCCAACCGAGAACTCATGAAAAACTTAGAAAAGTTTCATGCATCAAGACTCCACACGCCCGTGTGGATAAAGACACGGCCGTGTGCTAGGGACACGCCCATATCCCGAACCCGTGTCTAAGAACCTGGGCATTCTGCCAAAACCACACGGCCCAAGCACACACCCGTGCCCTATAACCGTGTCCTTCACACGGCCAAGACACACGGGTACTACTAGCATGCATACTGACTTTATGGCACGGCCTGGGCACACGCCCGTGTACAAAAATGACTTCAAAGTTTTAAGTGCAGGGGACGCACGGCCACAACACACACCCATGGGCGTGAGCCGTGTGTCACACACGACCTAGACACACGCCTGTGTGTCTTACCCGTGTGGACAAACTAGGCTATCTTCCAAGCCATTTTGTCACCCATTTTGGACAACCTATACAAGATCATTTCAATATACAAATTTCATCATAATAGACACCAATTCATCCATAGAAAGAACATTGAATACATTCATCAAAGTGAATAATAGCCATTATTCCAGGCTTTATACAAAATGAAGGGCTTTTGACTTGAGCCAAAATACATGAATAATTCTCTTAATCCAACATCCTAGTCTAGCCCTATACATGTCACCTTCAAAAATATAAATCAAGCTATACCGAGTATTATGGCTGATAGTGTGATTGATATCTCTGACATTAAGGGATCCTTAAGCTAGCTTGGTGACACTGAAAGAAAAAGGAAAGGAAAGGGAGTAAGCATAAAGCTTAGTAAGTTGCATATAAATAACTATACAACAATCTCACCATTTACCATCATGCTTATAACTCAAAGGTAAACATAACTTAACTTACTCATTATCATCTACTCGAGTCTCATTTTCTAAATTGAGCTCGTTACTCATGCTTATCATATAGGTACCTATAACACTCACAACATGATCATCTTTTCTTTATCAAAATTGAACTATAACTTTCACCATTGAACCGTTGGAATACTACTGGATATTCCATGAACCTTCAACATGGGATATATTGTCGATGCCATGTCCTAGACATGGTCTTACATTGGCTCTCATATATGCATGTTGATGCATGTCCCAGACATGTCTTACTCTAGTGCTCATCTCTGTGCCGATGCCATGTCCCAGACATGGTCTTACACTGGCTCTCATAATGTGGCCGAAGCATGTCCCAGACATGTCTTACATTGGCACACAAATCACCCAATGTCTTGGCACAAATATCCAGTTCATATCCTGAGGTTTCAACGGGATATTTCTACTATCTCAATATTACAAGGCATTCTCAATTTATAACTTAACAACTCGTACAATATCAATTCAATGATACAATATCAATTCAATGACAATATGAATACAAGTATTAACAGTGTAGTTGTATTATTTACATACAACTTACCTCGGTTTACAAAAAGTACTTGACTATTCAGCTTATTCGGATTGCTTGGCTTTTCCCCGGTCTAGGCTCAGTTTTGGCAAATATTGATCTATAATAATAATATACATCAATTTAGTCACTAAACACAATTAGGCATTCATAAATTCACAACTTTGGTAAAATGATCATTTTGCCCCTAGGCCTTAGCAAAATGACCATTTTACCCCTATGCCCAAAAATCGATTTTTTTATCGAATTTCCTCGTATTTCAAGCCTAGCTAAACTCTTTTTGCTACTATGGCAATCCCAAATTCTCTCTATTTCACACACTAACCACCTATTTTGCAACTTATGTAAAATAGTCTTTTTAGGTGTTTTCATGCTAACAGCTTTCACAAAAGTTGTTTATAACACAACTAGGGCTCATATTCTTCCATAAAAACTCAGCATATATCACAAATACATCCATGGAAAATCCTAAACTCTTGTCCATTTTGTAAGATATCACCCTCATTTGAAAGCTCATGCTTCAAGGGTCTCAAAAATATAAAAATCTTCAAGAAAAAGCATTAAAATCACTTACTTTCAAGGAAGTTTCTTTGCTGAAAGTTCAAAGCTTAAAAACCCTTTTCTTTGCTGATATGTTTAGTCAAAGAAGAAGGAAGAAAATGAAAAATTTGAAGCTAATCCCTTAGGGTACCATTTTATCACCTAATACGACATCACCTTACCAAATACATTGACCATTTGAAATTTCTTGTCCCATGGCCGGCCAAGCCATATTTAGGGGTCTAATTTCACTTTAAAGGCTCCCAATTTTAATACTCTAGCTATTAGACACACTTGGGTACTAAAATGTAACTTTTGCCTTTTATGCGATTTAGTCTTTTATCGCAATCGGGCTTGAAAACATTAAAATTAACTCACCAATTTTTTCATGCACTAATATAATAGTACCATAACCTCATAAAAATAATAAAAATAATTTTTATATCTTCGGATTTGTGGTCTCGAGACCACTGTTCTAACTGGGCCCTAAATTGGGTTATTACAAAAACATTACTTGTACTCTAAAACAAGTCAAATAAACAAGATATTTAGTTGCCTAAACACATCAAGTTGTCATCAATAGTATTCTAGTTCAGTTTCAACTAGGTCTCAACTAAACTCTACCAAGCCATCGTTTTCTTGCTAAAATACGAAAAACAATTCTATCACTCTGGGAAATAACACGTTCTCTCAAAGTATTTGAGGATGGTAGGTTGTCACACAAAAGAGTCTACCAAACCCTAGAGTTTGCCAAATGGAAAATTCCAATGAGGCGTTCTGCACCCAGACACTTAACGGATGATTCACCAAACTTTTTCTTTTTCTACCCTAGCTTAATCAATTATACGACAAACAACATATAAATACGGTCTACATCGGGTGGGCTATTACAATTATCATGCAATGGTGGGCCAAATATTACAGTGCAATACTCCTTTAATGCTTCTCATGTAAGATTAGGTTTCTCATGTTCCTATTAATAAAACCATAATTGTGCTTCTCATACATGTGAGATTTTGCTAGGCTCAACTTGTTAGTCTCAGTTGTTCACCAATTCGAAAAGAAATTTTCATTTCAGTGTAACCATTAAAAGGTCCTATATACCATCAAAAGTTGAAAAATCCAACTTAGTGTATCGCAACATGATTCTTGACCCTTTTGTTAGATATGGTCGATTACCATGCCTATACCAATGACCTTCAATTTGTTTAATACCCTCCGTACCTCCATCAGACTTCTTTTCATGGTTACAGTTAAGGTTAACCAGTTCTCATATTTGCAATGAAAGTTGTTTCAATTGACTACCCAATTTGTTCTCAAGTTCTATGAAATTTTTAGCCATTCGGGATTTCACTTCCACCATTCTTACTTTAAATTCTTCTCTAATGCTGAAATTGCATATGGTGTCTAGCTTTGATGCCAAATTAATTCAGCTCGAAGTTATGGTTCGAGTCATCAAATGATTTGTATGAAATTAATTTGACTTAATAGAGCTCTCCCTTGTTTTGTTTCTTTTATGTGAAAGACCTATAATTAACTAGTGAAATGTAACACCTCTTACTTGTGTCCGACGTCAGAACAGGGTACGAGGCATTATCGAACTTAATCATTCACAAACATGCAAAAACTGGGCTACAAAATTTTGTTCAAATCAAAACTTTTCATACACATGCATAATACCCCATACACGGGACTACGAAGCCCTAAACATGCATTGAAAGTAGTTAGGGACTAACTGAGAATCTTAGAAAGTTTTGGGAAAACTTAGAAAATTTTCCCATGAAACAGGGTCACACGCCCGTGGGGACATAAGGACACACCCGTGTGTCTTTGACACGCCCATGTCCTTAGGCCGTGTAACTCTCTGTTTATGTCTTTAGCATGCAAATCGAACCACACGGCCAGGCCACATGCCCGTGTCTCCAAGCCGTGTCACTCACACGGTTGAGACACACGGTCGTGTCTCAGCCCGTGCGGCCAACACTTAGGCTATTTTCCAAGCCTTCATTTTACCTATAATCCCTTACAACCTTATGCACATCAAAATCACAAATCATGGTATCATTTTAGTGATTAAACACCTTTTATGAAGACACATTCATAACATTGACATGTCTTCTTACATGTAATGCACCTACTCATAAAATACCAAGTCTCGATTCCTTAATTTACATTCATAAGATGACCACTTTTACCGTTGTGCTAAGTTACCAACTTATCCCTCGAGCACTCATATTCAACCATCGTCATGTTGTTTTTATAACATACAATTACTAGATAGCTATGGTCACCTCAAATGGTCATAGAGCATACATCCAACACACATGTCATATTACCAACGATGAATGGCAAACAAACATAATCACATCATAAACATTAGACATAACATGAATAGCTAGATTTACAAACCGTAAATCAATATGAGCCACATCTCATGTCCATATATATAACTTAATATATGCTAATACATTTGGCCTAAGCATAATAACACATGTCATAAATTAGATTCCTATACATGTCACTTACTTGAAATTTCTAATATATGCTTCATTATTCCAAAGGTAGTGACTTGATAGTGTGATGCAGCCTCTGACGATCTCCAACCCCGAGCTAACCTGACAAGATAAAAGAAATGGAAAAGAGGGAGTAATCTTCTGTAACACCCTGAATTTGGGCTTAGAAGTTTTGGGCCTTGAGCATGGGAGCGGTTGAAGGTAGCTTATAATATTTTGTTGTGCATGTAAATTTCGTTAATGAAGGCTTGTTTTAATGGTTAAGTGTGCTGAGAAATGTTGGAGAAGTCCTGGGTTCAGACCTGGACTCTAGCAGAAATTTTGGTTTAAAGTGAATCAAACCCTGGGTGTAGTAGGTAGGCCTTAAGAATATTGTTGGAGAAATTGTGCCACAAAAAGCCTTGTTGTCTAGTGGCAAAGTAGCGCCACATAAGAGGCAGGAAGGTGGCGTCATAGAGTGGAGGTCCAGGGTTCGAAACTCATGGCAATCAAAGAGCATTTATTTTGCTAACAGGGGACGACAAGAGTTGGTGTTGGTTTTAAACCCTGATGATGGAGGGATCCCATATCAGGAAGCTAACATAAGAGTAGATGGAGAGCTGGCTTTAAATAGAGCAAACCATGAGGAGAGTTGGCATACCCTTCTGGGCTAATCCCTTTCGCTTTATGGCGTGCTCGTTTGGGTTGGGCATCGGCTAAGAGTGCTTGGAGCGCGGATTAACTCCAGTCTCCTATCAGGTGTGTATTTCTCACTACTCTAGCTGTAGGATGGCTACTTCGGGCCGCGATGGGCCGAAAGGGGCCATGTTGGCCCAATGAGCCTACGGGCCCATTGGATAAGTTGTTTGATTGTGTAGTAAATATTGGACTAGGCTAGGTGAATCTCATATCTGTGGCTAGATTTGGGCTAAAAGGGCCACACGAGCGTGTGGGCCCATTTGGGCCGAGAATAGGCTTTAGGCCAATTCGTATTGTTATCCCTATTTAGAATACTTTAGTTTACCGAAATACCCTTGTAGGGTAAAAATACCGAAATACCCCTGTAGGGTAGAATTACTGAAATACCCCTGTAGGGTAGAATTACTGAAATACCCCTGTAGGGTAGAATTATTGAAATACCCCTGTAGGGTAGAATTACTGAAATACCCTTGTAGGGTAGAAATACCGAAATACCCCTGTAGGGTAGAATTACTAAAATACCCTTGTAGGGTAGAATTATCGAAATACCGCTGTAGGGTAGAATTACTGAAATACCCCTGTAGGGTACAATTACTGAAATACCCCTACAGGGTAGAATTATTAAAATACCCCTGTAGGGTAGAAATACCCCTGTAGGGTAGAATTATCGAAATACCCCTGTAGGGTAGAATTACTGAAATACCCCTGTAGGGTAGAATTACTGAAATACCCCTGTAGGGTAAAATTACTGAAATACCCCTGTAGGGTAGAAATACCAAAATACCCTTGTAGGGTAGAATTACTAAAATACCCCTATAGGGTAGAATTACCGAAATACCTCTATAGGGTAAAATTACTGAAATACCCCTATAGGGTAGAATTACTGAAATACCCCTGTAGGGTAGAATTACCCTTGTAGGGTAGAATTACTAAAATACCCTTGTAGGGTAGAATTACCGAAATACCCCTGTAGGGTAGAATTACTAAAATACCCTTGTGGGGTAAAATTACCATTTAGCCCCTAAGGTGTTAAATGATTGTTTTGCCCTTGTGGGTAAGTGACTGACTTGGACTGTGTGGTTGACGGATTTGATTGTGAATATATGTTGGTGATATGAATGACTTGACTGTGATTGTTTGATTCAAATATGGGCATGACATTCTGCATACATGACATGTTGCATGGGTTGGGTTATATTGATGAAGGAAGCGTTCTGATGGCTCTGCCACAATATCTGTATCTGGTGACTCTGTCACAATATCTGTTCTAGCAGCCATGCTGCAAATTCTGTGGTGTGTAGCGGATGGGTGGGTCGAGTTGTCTCCCCACATGGTGTGAGGTTGGTAACGGGGTGTATATGGATGGATATGGGTTGAAATTGCATTCACATTCTGATTCTGATTCTGTTACCTGATTCTGATTTTGATTCTGTCACCTAATTCTGATTCTGATTCTGATTTTGATTCTGTCACCTGATTCTAATTTTGATTCTAGTTCTGATAATGTTTCTTATTCTGTAATAGGCTAAGGCCCATCTGGTACTGTCTGTTAAATGGGCTAAGGCCCAATTGATACTGAAACTGTAAGTAGGGCTAGGGCTAGACTTTTAATTCTTTTATATGACTGACTGTTCCTTTTATATAGTAGGGGATTTCACATTGAGTTTTCGTAAACTCACCCCGTTTATTAACCTTTCAGGTAATTTCTAGCCTTAGACGGATCGAAGCTGCGAGGGGCTCGAAGGAAGCCACACACACACACTGTTTATGTTACAATTTTGATTATTACTTTTAAATGTTTTTATGTGGGTTGTAGCAAAACTGTTGTAATTTTCTGGATTTCAAATTTGGAATTTTATTTATTGTTCTTATAATTGCTAGTATTAGAACACGATTTTCCAAAGCAACTACTGTTGTTCAAAACATCACGTATCCGCAATTGTTTTTAAATTAAGCTTCCGCAACTGCCAAGATTTTTACTAAGTTGTTAAGAATGTTATTCAGCTGAGGTTTTCTAACAAAGTTTAAAAAGGGTATAAGTTTTTAATTATTAAGAAGGGTTTTTAATGGAAACATGGTTTTCGAAAAACACTTCAATGTGACATGCCAGATTCGAGCCAAACTTCCAGGCTGGGTTTGGGGTGTTACATCTTCACACTTAGTAAGTCCATATGAAAATAATAAGCAATTTATCAATATGTTTCCACCAATTCTTACAACATGATCTCAAGGTTATACTATCATAATTGCCTTTTTACCTATGTTCAGGTCAAGTTGTTTTCTCAAGTCGCAGTCACTAAATTATTTATATCTAGAGTTATGGAATTCTAAATTAAGATCTGCTAATTTTTCCAGAAACTAGACTAAAATATAATCATAAAATTTTTAGAATTTTTGGTTTGGAAAATTAGTATAGTTTATTCCTTAAAGTTACCCTTTTTTTGCTGTCCGACAGTTTTGACCCCTCTTCACTAAAAATTAATTATCTCATAATATGGGACTCGGATGGTGTTCCTGTATATTTTCTTGAAAATATACTCATTAACAATTCTAAGCATATAAATTATACCCCATAATTATTTTTTTTTACAATTTATAATGATTTTCCCAAATCGGGACTAGGGATTTCGAAATCATTCTGACTCAGTCTCACAACAATTTAAATATTTCATAATATGAAACTCCTTTGCTTACACTGTTTCTTCTATGTGAAACTAGACTTATTAAGATTTAATTTCATATTTTATTTAGCCTCTAACTCAATTTCCACAATTTTTGGTGGATTTTCAAAGTCGGACCATGGCTACTATCTAAAACTATTTTAGTGTAAATTTACGATACTAAGTTCATCACACCATATTAATTCATTTTCATCACATTGGTAAAGATACATATTCATAAATCATAAGTATAGACCTATAATCACAAGGTCATCACAAAATAATTCTCATAGGCATGAATTAACTATTTACATCTTCACCAAATGTTCATCATAAACCGAAATCATTTCTCATGAGCTTGGCATACATACCTGTGTTACTCAATATGTTCATATTCATTCCTTACTAATCATACAACATGAATTGAATTCACATCTCATCAATTTCATGTAAGTACATGTACCACTCATCACATGGTCATAAGTTTTCTCATTTTGATATAAACCATAAATCTCTCGTTGAACCATTTGGAATACTATAGGATATTCAATAGCCCCAAACATGGGATAAGATGCTGACACCATGTCCCAGACATGGTCTTACACTAGCTAGCACATCAAAGTCGATGCCATGTCCTGGACATGTCTTACATTGACTTTCATATATCGAGGCCAATGCCGTGTCCCAGACAGGTCTTACATTGGCTTTCATCTATCGGTGTCGAGGCCATGTCCCAGACAGGTCTTACATTGACACACAACAAGCTAATGCCATGTCCTAGACAGGTGTTACACTAGTTTTTATATCTCGAGGCTCATGCATGTCCCAGACATTTCTTACACTAGCTCTTGTCTCAATGCCGATGCATGTCCTAGACATGTCTTACACTGGCTTAATTATTTCAAGGCCGATGCATGTCCTAGACATGTCTTACACTGGCTCTCATAATGTGGCTGATGCATGTCCCAGACATGTCTTACACTAGCATACATATCACCCAATGTCATGGTATAAATATCCGGGTCTATTCCAAATGTTCAACCAGAAGTCTTTATTACATTAATTCTCATAATTCACATTCTCATCACAACTCAACAATTTATGACAAACTAATTATATAATACATGAGAACATTTAATTTTCATTATTTACGTACAACTTACTCGTTTCTATGGAATATCATATTCCATCAAATTTCTAATTTATTCTATCTTTACATGAATGTTATTAACATTTGGCATCACTTTCATCATACTCAGTATCATCAACATATAATTAAATATAACCAAAGCAAGAGAGATTTCAAGTAATTTTAACAATAACATGGATAACATGCTTATTTAGTCACACGGACTTACCTCGAATGCAATTTCGATTAATTACTCCATTTTAGTCCATAACCTCGTACTTTCGATTTAATCCCAAATCTCGATTTTCTTGATCTAACATGACGAAATTCACTCATTTAATCATTACATTAATTAAAACATTCTATAATTGACAATTTGGCAAAAAGACCGTTTTGCCCTTAGACTTTACAAAAATTACGATTTTGCCCTTAGGCCCGTAAATCAATTTTTATTTAAATTTCCTCCTTTAACAAGCCTAGCCGAATTCTTTTTATAACTATAGCAACTCACAATTTAAATTATTTCACATATTTACAACTTATTTTACGACTTTACAAAAAAACCCTTTTTAGGTGTTTTTATGCAAACTTCTTTCACAAAAGTTGTTTATTACACAACCATGACTTATTTTTTTCCATAAAATTTCAGCAAACTACATAAATATTCACATGTAAAAACCCTAGACTTTCAACCATTTTGCAAAATAATCCCTCTATTAGCTAGATTAAGCTACAAGGGTTCCAAAAATACTAAAATCATAAAAAAAATAACCATCTAAATCACTTACTTGAGAGAGGAATAAGTGGCTGAAAATTTAAGCTCTCAAAACCCCCATGTTTGCTGCCATTTTTGGTGGAAGAAGAGTAAGAAATGAAAAATATGACAACCTTTTTCCTTATTTTATTTTATTACAAAAAAAGTCACCTAATGTCCACCAAATTTTGACTTTTCAACTCTCCTTGTCCCTATAGCCGGCCATCACTCCCCAAATGGCCTATTTGCACTTTAAAGACCTCCCATTTTGGTTCTCTAGCTATTTAACATATTTAGGTAGTGAAACAAAACTTTTGCCCTTTATGCGATTTAGTCCTTTTTCGCAATTAAACTCACAAACGTTAAAATTAATTCACCAAAATTTTCATGCACTTATATAATCATGCTATAATACCAAAATAATATTAAAATAATTTCTCTGACTTCAGATTTGTGGTCCCGAAATCACTATTCTGACTAGGCCCAAAATCGGGCTGTTATATGAAACTCGTTGAAAGAAATTATAGTCCTTATACTTGTAAAAGAGAGTATTAAACCTCTAAATATTGGAATAAATTCTAACTTAATTGTATTTCTATCCATCGACCTCTTAAATAGAGGTTACATATGTTTACTTATTTGAATAAAAGACTTATAAGCTAAGTAAATTAATATAATGGCTCTAAATAAAGAAAGACTCCTAATATCTCTCTAAATTTCTTTTAATTAAAAAAGATCTCCTATAGATAAAAGATGCTCATAAATTAAATCTCCTAATACATCTCATAAAACTAATACTTCTCCTAATAAAATCATAAACTAATGAATCAATTAATTTACATCTAACATAACTCCTCTCTTGGAAAAGAGCTTCTCCATAAGTTCAAGATTGAATAACTCGTGCCTTTTTTACCCCATTATTGTATGTAAGGATATTTCAATTTCTTGACACTCCTATTGATTTGGCGTAACATCATCGGGATCATTAATCTCCAATCAAAAATAATATTTTGTATTAGTGTTGGAACAAGTATGGTCATCACAGTTCTAACAAATGTAGGGATCTAGTTTCCTTATTGTAATTTTTCGTCATATGTAATTGTAAATTTTCAAAAAGAATTTTTTTTAAAAAATTCATCATTCATATTAATACTATTTGTATATTTCCTAAATGTTTATTTTCCCACAAAGCACAATGGACAAGAAAATATTGGCTTAATAATTATTTAATGTTTAAACTAATATTATGTTGTGTTGTGTGGTTGGATCATAATCAGAGAAGGCAACTTATTTTAATAGATAATCTAAATTGTTCATAGTCTAATGAATCAAAATTGAGCAAACCAATTTAAGGATTTTTATGTCATCTATAAAGTTGAAACAGGAGATACATTATCTTGGGTATCGGAGCATATAATTCTCATATGATAGAGACATAGGTGTGATTGTTTGAATTGACAATACATCAAACAGGACCTGAGTGGAATAAATTATAGGTCTGTTTATGGAATTATTGACTTGTGATGTTCATAGTGTGGCTTACATCAATCCTGAGTAAGTGACAAACTATGTGTGCGTGACTCGTAAACTTTGATGTATGGAAAGCCTAATTTCAATTGGTAACAGAGCCAAAATCTAATATGTTGGGTATGTGAATTTTGCTTGACATAACTTTACTTACAATAATAAAATTCATAGCCCAACAAAAGCTAAATAATATCCTTTCATTGGCATTTCATGATAGATGAAAAACTAATGTGGCTACGGATCATTCATTTAGGAAGAATTATTTAAGTACAATGTGTTAGTAATTGACTTTTTCATGAATGAAGATATAGTGATTACTGTGAGATAAAATAGGATCGGATTGGGTAAATGGATTTAATCCTATAAGATTAAGAATATCCTATGAGGGCAACATACATATGATAAGTTTATTGGATAAACACTTGATAAGTAGCTTTCGTAATAATATATAACATGGAGATCTTAGTCATGGAACTATAGTGGAACAAATCCATGACTTAATAATGTTGTAATTAATTTATGAAGAGTCAAAACTAAGTTCCAAATTTTTTGAGTCCTAATTATATATATCCAAATGGTCACTCTAGTAGTTTGGTATAACCTTGTATGGATTTTATTTGAATCGAGAAGATGAATATATGGAAACGATGAACTAGAGAAATAGATCGTATGGATCACTACCTATAATGAATACATTTTCTTGCTATGAGTAAGAGATGACTTAGATATTAAATTAATTTCTTTGAATTATTATTTAATTGACTATAATTAAATAATTGAAGTGCAAAGAGGAAATAAAATTAAGTAGTCATTGCAGTCTTGTTGAACAAGGTAATTCTTTTTTTGACTCATATATTGTAGTACAATAAAATCGTCATGATTTTTACAGGTATAGAATTGGATTAAGAAAATAAATTAATTGTGTGAATTAATTAAATCTAATTTAATTAAATAAATAATATTTTGAGAATAAAAAACCATTTGTTGGGTTGATAAAATAATACAAGTTGGTTAAAAAGACCAGATAACACATATAACCCAATGAAGTGGAACCCTAGTTCCCAAAACAAGGGTGTGGCTGCCCTTCCCAATTCCAAGTAGGGAATTTTGGTATTTTGTATTAAAATGTTATTATTTGACTTCTTCTTGCTCAAGTAAAACTTTTGATTTTATCTATAAATATAGATCTAGGCTAGGCCAAATACACCATGGTAAGCATCAGCACTCTATCAAAATTCAGCAAGAGTTACTTTTCTAATAAAATTTAGTTTTGAGAGAGTTTGTTTTTTTATTTCTAGCCTTTTGAGAGTTATTGATATTCCCACTGAATATCAATAGAATGTTTTCATTATGTTCATCAGTTCGTGAATTAGAGCCATACACTAAGCAAGCCGAGGTTCGAGAATAGCGAATAAGATCATGTTGGTCAAAAGTTGAGATATGACTTAAACCACCTATTTGGAAACACATGTATGAATTTGGTAAAATTTTATTATTATATTAATACAATTGGTGAGACGACTAGACAAAATCCTTATTTTTTTTAAAGGGTAATTATTTGATACATCACTCATAGAGTTCTTTAGACTCTACAAACGGATTGAATATGTGACAAATATCTCACTTATTTATATAGTCAATTTTTTATTTTTTACTAGGAAAATTATTTAGTACATCGTTAGTGAGTTGAAAGTTTGACAAATGTATTATAGGGTGTAGAAAAAAATTAAAAAAATTTAATTATATAAATAAATGTAATACTTGTCGCACTCTAAACTTACTTGTGGAGCCTAAAAAAACTCCACTCTTACTATTCCCTATAAGATATCACGCTCTAAACTCATTTGTGGAGTCTAAAACACTCAACACTATGTATGAGATAATTTTCTTTTTTAAAATATGAGTTGAGGACACTTCAGCCTCTTAACATCACTTGTTAATTTATTTTGCATTTAAATTATTACAAACTTATTATGTTTAATTTGTTTGATTGTTATTTAACTACAATTTTAATTAATTTTGCATTTATGCATTTTAATTATGAATAAATTTTATTTAAAATTAATTATTTTATTTTATATTACTTTAAAATTTTTAATTTTAACATATTCATATATTTATCGTATAATTGAAAATGTTAAATTTAATTTTGTTTTACATATTTGAATATCCCATATTTAAATAGTAATATTTAGATAATTTGTAAATTCAGATTTTTAGATAAATTTATTGATTGAAATGAAAAAAAATATAAAAATTGCATATATCTTATTTGCTGTAATTTCTATTTATGAAAAAAGAACGAATGGCACTTGTTTAAAATGAAAGTTATCCTAAATATTGTCGGACTTTACTTGTATCAGAGTCGGCTTTTTAACACAAACAAACTTGTTTCTTGGCATGCATTCTTCAGAAATCACCGAAAGTTTTCCATGCTCATCAATGTTACATTTATGAGTAAAAAAAACATTCCCATTAAAATGTAGAGACGCATGTGCATTACTTTAACCCTTTTGAAGACTTTCAGTAAATTCAAATTTCTAACCCTTAGGTTTTTTCAAACTCTCGTGGAAAGATACTCCGAACCAGTAACTATCGTATAAATGAAATAGATATTCATTCCATTTGTGGGGGTTTTCTCCTAAAAATACTTTTGGACCAAACATGAAATAGCTTTACCGCACAACACAGTCTTCCATAAGTCTTTTCTTATTTTAAACCAATATATATATCATCAAAAGCATAAGATTATTCACGGCTTCCCCCGTCCTGCAAAATATCCATGATGTGCTCTGAACCACTCAATATATAAAATAAAATTTTGCTTCTATGAGAGGGATCTAAATCTGGCTCCACTTGTCTCCTTCCAGCCATGCCATTGCTGAATTATATATTGCATATTTTCATTACTGTCATTCATTTGCTTTTGAAACTAGCTAACCATTTTTCATCCCACCTATACCTACTTAATCTTTTAGCATCTAGAATTTAAAATACTCGGATTTGAATGAGTCTTAAATATATATATTCGACATAAGTATGTTCAACGTTTTTTAAATTATTTCGTGTATTTATGAAATTGAAAGGTTAGATTATATGGTCACAATCATGTTGACATGATAAGGAGTTTTTATTGGCAAATATGTGAAATATGTTTGAGAATATCCACCTTGATTCACTTCAGCTTTGCTTGTTTGTATCAGTACATTTATCCATATCCGTAACAAACTAAAACTTATTAACAGCTACGATTTGTACGGTAAAATGCAAAAAAATTCAGGATGCAAAGTGTCTCTGATAGTTTAGTGAAACTTATAAATTGAAAACTTCAAACTTGTATTTGAATGGAAATCCGTTTTCATCCCATCCCCTCTGATTAAAAAATATATATATAGATACCTTCGGAAGCAATATATTGTCATTTATTAAACACGCATTATGTCCTAATTTGAGAACGCATGAGCTTGAACATTCATTGGTTGGCAGTGCGGTAGGGTCCAATTTTGCTGTATGTTAACCGAGTGGTCCAATCCAAGAGACCCAATAATGACCCACCTTCAGAAAGGATACAAATTTCCAAGGCTATTTTCAATATCCACGTTTGTTACCCTCAAGGCTGCCAAGGATACAAACACTTTCACTCTACCCTTTGCCTCTTCTCTCTCTATAGCAAGAAGCTTAGATCCCGAAACTCGCCTTTGAGATCAAATCTTGTTGCTCTCTAACCAATCGGAGTTGTTTAGGCTTGCCGTTTAATTTTGTTATCTTTGGAATGGCTGCTGTGTTTGGGGTCTGAGGTTTCTCCGATCATATTGTTGATGTCAATTGTTGTGGATTGGGTTCAAGGTCATTCAGAGTGCTTTAATTTTGCTATCTAACAAAGGATATTGATGGAATTGTGGATGCGCTGGCGAAAGAGGAAATGTATGTTCCTTTTATTTTGAGCCAGGAGGTGAAATTTCAATTTTATTTGTTGTCTTTGTTTGCTGGTTTTGTGTTTTGGGGAGGCGTTTAAAGCAAAACTAATAGATTAATAAGGAGGGATAGCAGATGCGCTGGCGAAAGATGGAATGTATTTACTGATTCTATTCTGAGCCCGGTGGTGGAATTTCGGCTTTATCTGTTGTCTTTGTTTGCTGGTTGTGTTTTGGCGAGGCATTTTTCTTATATCTTGTTTCGAGATTTTGTCTTAGTTTTATTTTATGTTTTTGTTTTTCTTTTACTTATGGTGTTGTACTTTGTTTAGGTGTGGGATTTTTCCCTGGTGTTTGGTCTCTCTTTTGCCACTTATTCAGTGGCATTTTATTAATAAAATCTATTTTTGCTGAGAAAAAGAAAAATCCTTAGACAACACGGTGATGAAAAATGATATAATCCTTATATCATCGATAATAAATCAGTGAATAAATCTACGAAGCTAATCTAATTTAGTTCATATTGAACACATTTCTCATAGAGCAGATCCAAGGGTGATGTAAAGAAACAATTTTGGATTAACAATGACCATTTGTATGATATTAATTTAACATAAATATGAAATTTATTAAAACTTAAAATATGAATATAATATATAATTAAACATGGTATTAATTTATTTAAACATAATATCTGTATATCTTTTTTGGGTTAAAGTCTATGTGTCGGTTACAAAGTTGAGTTGGGTTTATGCTTTTTGTGGGCTGTAAGGCAAGAAAACGATTAGAGGACATTGGACTATATACTCTAGAACAACCTCCAATGCTTAAGTTTGTAAAGATATTAAATATATATATATATATGGACGGAGAACGGTACTAAATTACTCCGTTGTACTTGGTCAATTTCATAATCTTGGTACTTATTGGCCCCAAAGTTGCCCAAGCTTGTGTCCAGATGTAACTGTCAATCCTTATTGGCTAGTTCATTTCTCCCGCTTTCTTAGGCATTTGAAAATTGTCTTTAATACATATGTTTTAGCATACGTTTTGGAGGAAATATATAATCATGAAAGAGATAGGTTGCATTAATTACCATTAATATGTGAGCTCTAAGACTACAAAGGTTATTGGGGAAATGCCAGATGTCTAAAGTTCGTGGATTGTGTGTTAACATCATAGTTGTACACTTTATGGAGCCTTTTTCTTCCGATAAAAAAACAGTCAATCTACATATCTAAGAAAAATCGCTTTAAATGACATCCTTTGCAAAAGTTGTGAGCTTTGTCTGAGACTAGTAATTCCTTCTATGGTTTTGCCATTATCAGGTTAGCTTTCTTTTATCTTTTCTTTTTCTTTTTTTGTTTCTACTGCTTCTATGTACTTTATCTTGTTTTCCTCTCTCCCTCTATTGTTCTTCGCTCATTTGCTTTGTTTTCTTCCTTTGGTTTTATTGATGGCGATCATCACTATAAGAGGGACTACTAAGGAGATGGGTAATGTGTTTCCTTATAATGTATGGAAACTGTCTGTTATTTCTTGAAGGAGATGGGCGTTTCCATGATATTCCTAGGCATTTCGTAGTTGAGGTAAGGAGTGTGGCAAGATTCCAAAGAGGGAAAAATAATATATTATGTTTTTATCTCCACATCTTGAAGGGAAGTTTTTGTTTACCTCCTCATTCTTTCTAATTAGTTTTGAACATTTATGGCTTGAACACAATCCAATGGTTTCCCAAGGGTTGGGCTATTCTTGTGATCTATTTTATTAGGTGGTGTGAGATGAACTAGAGTCCATCTATCAAAGTTATCCCTCATTTGCTTTCTTGTAAGTTGAAATCGAGTTGTCGGGATTATTTACAACTTGAGAGGGTGAGCTTGTTTCTGGGTTTAAAAGACCACGATTGGACTAACAAGTTTGCATTTTTTTTTAGGAAAGTCATCTTATTTGCATTGGGGTTTTAATGTTCATTGGAACTACAAGAATAAAAAAAATGTAATGCCAAGTTGCATGTGCCGGAGGAGGAGGCAGCCCAAATAACTTAATAACGTACTTTCTAAACCATTTGCATTCTTGTGAAGTTAATCCACTGAGTACTCATATATTGTTTGGGATGGCCTAGTGGTATTTTTACGGTTGATTTGATCACTTCTGAAGGTTTTTCACCCGAAATTCGTCAAAATGGTGAGTGTCTACTAACTCATTACTCCTTTTTGCACATTGATTCTCTTTATTCTAGGCCCTTGCTTTGTTTTACTGAACAAGAAAAAAAGTGCTTACAACGATACTTTTTTAACATAAAGTTGAGATATCTACGTCTCCTATCATTGTAACACCCTTAAAAGTTTTCGATTAGACACGTGATTCTATTCCATTATTAGATAAATAAATTTACAATAAATTTTCAAAAATAAGCTAGAGAAAGCCTTCTTATAAAAATAAAGTTGACGTTGGATTTGAAAATTGATGAAAATAATTTTAGAAATGAGAATGTGGCAAAAGGTTTAAATCACAAATTTTAAAAAATTTGAGGACTAAAGTATAATCTAACCAAAACAGGAAACACGAGTTTTTATTTATTAATTGACATATGAATAAGTTGAAATATGTATTGGTAAGATGAAAACCTCTTTTGAGACCAAATTAAAAAGATTTGATAATATAGAGACTAAATTATAAATTTACTAATTTTGTCAAGAAAAGGAAAGAAAAATGTAATTTTCAGAACCCAAGGATGTGTATGAGAATTATAGAATTTCAGTTGATAAATAACTAATTGTCGAAAAGAAATTGTGCTTAGAGGTATAAAATGGACAAAATGATAATTTGACCCATAAAGGTATTTTGGACATTTCTCAATAATTTATAAGAGAAATATTATTTGGATGATACATTTGATATGTAGAAATTTATTGGATCATTAGATTCCAATTTAAGAAAATGAGCTTCAATTGTTAAACTTTGAGCTTAAATTTTGGTATAATCATCTTTGGCTCACTTGGGTTTCTTTTACAGGGAAAGAAGTTTCTTTTAAAGGGAAAGAATAGAGAAGAGAGGAACCCATCAACCTTATTCTCCTTGCTTTATTTTTTAGCAAGTTAGGGATAATGTGCTGAAAATAAAGTGTGGAGGGTGACAGAAATTTTAAGAACTTTTAAATTTTTCGTTGTTATTTCTATTTAATTTCAGTAATTTTTAGAGTTAATTTTTTTTATTGTGTATACTGTTTATGCTTGAGCTTGTAAAATTACAAGTGATAAGTATGTACATAGGTTGTTTGCGTAAGCTGTAAATTTAGCCTGAAAATAAATGATTTTAAGTTATTTACATTTAGGTTAGTTACTTTAATTTTTTAAACTGTAAACTGGAAAAAGAAGTTAAATGTACCAAATGACATAGGTGTTTACGCTTGTCAAATGATAGGATGTTTGAATTTGAATACTCAATAATTAAATTCATGACTATCGAAACAATATAGTATAATTAAGTATAAAATCCTTGCAAGTATGTGTCGTAATTAAAGAGTAATGTGTGAAGAAAAGCATTGTGATGGTTAAAAGCAAAGCAAGTGTGATAAAAGCCAAGGGAGAGAGTGAGAGTGATCACAGTGATTAAATTGAAAAATATGAGAAATTGAGAAAATCTCACTCATATTGGCACAATTACTTGTGAATTGCTTGTACTTATAAATACTTTATTAGAGTTCAAAGCATGGATAAAAGAAATTGAGTAATTAGAATTCGAATTGCATGCATTCTTCAATCGAAAAATACTATACTCGTGTATATATATTAATGGATCCATATATTTAACTTACTTTGACTTGTTTGTTGTGTATTATTTTGAACTATCATGTTTGAATGTGAAAATTCTAAGTCGTTTAAACATCTAGCTAGAGTTATGTGTTTAGTAAATTTTCCTATTATCATCGCTCTGATCCAATCTCATGTACTAAGCATGCTCAAGTACTTTATTTTTAGTCGTATATTTTCTTTCCGTTCCATTTTGGTTTTTATTTTGTCTGCTTTTGTTCTTCTTTTCCATTTCTTTGAGGACAAACAATGACTTAAGTATGGGGTATTTGATCTGCAACAAATCATAGTGGCAATTTAAGTACTTTTCGGAACTTAACGAGCTTGTTTTCTAGTCATTTTAATGTCTTTTATTGCATATTCACATTTCGTAGCTTAGATTCAAATTATTGTAAAATAAGCATATTTACGCATTATTTCGAGTTAGTTGACCTATTAGGTTAATACCAACCTAAAGGTGATTTTAACACTTTAATTAATTACTCATGATACTTATTTTGAGGCCTAAAGGCATCAGAAACGATAGTTGAATCACAACACAAGCTTTCGATGTCGCAACACAATCGAGCCAATTCAAGATTTTACCCTCGAAGTTGTGTTTCGTAACACGTCTTAGTTTGTGTCGCGACACAAGTGCAACATGGGGCAAAAATAAAACAAGTGTGTTTCCATCCACACAACTCATATTTTATATTATTAAATCTTGTATTTAGCCTAATGAGGGCTACTAAACTCTACCTATAAATAGTTAAGATAAGGCAAAGCTTAGGAAGCTTTTTCCAAGCCATTTTAGAGTTTTAGTTTAGTAGTTTAGGATTTTTATTTAGTTTTATTTTATTTTCAAAATAGTTTATTTCTTGTTATTCGACTTGGGTTTGATTTGAATCAAAGTCTTCGTTATTTAGTATTTTTGTAATTTTCTTTTACGTTTCTCTTACAAACAACGATATCTCCACAACTGTGAAAGGATTTCGTGAATCTGAACACATCCAATTCATTAAATAGACAATTTCTATCTCTTTCTTTTTTACTTTAATATGTGTTTTTGCATTATAAATTTGATTGTGAAAAAGATGGTAATTGAATTTATGAGTGGCTAAGTCCTTTAGGGAGGTTAAACGGATCTAACGATAAGTTTGCCAAGTAAATCGTGATTTATCTCTGTCTAAAAAGTAAGGTCAGAAGATAAGTGAGTATTGGTAGATTAGTTAGTTAGTAAAGGCTGGAAGGTAATACTATCTAGTTATTAACTTATTCCTAATAAAACCTGAATTCTGAAGTTATTTACAACCACTAAAGTAAGTTAATCTTCTGCCTATTATTCGAGATTTTTTTTGTTTGTCAACTTGTTTTTGTAGTTTAATATTTATTTTATGACTTTAATCTTTTCGATCAATTAACAATTTCCCCAACATCTAAAGCGAAACTACACACTAGCCTGTAATCAACCACACTTACGCTTGCCGAATTGTCAAATTTGAGTCGCCGAATGATCAAGATTGATTTTTCCTAAATTACACATGATTAAAGGTCGATTAGGAAGGGTTAAAGAACCCAAGATATTTCTGGAAGTAGATGGGAAAATTTAAAGAAAGAATAGCCCCCTTTTATGCCTCTAGGTGCGATGCATCACCAATAATGGTGACAAAAACGGGGTTGATTTAAAACAACAATTGAAATCACTTTAAAGGCTAGAAAAATACTCATTAAATATTTAAAAATCATCCATCAAGAAATTGAAAGAAAACAAGCACTTACACAAGCTAGGAGAAAGAGGCGGCAATGAGTTTCTTAGCTACAATGAATATCGTTCTAGGAGGTCCAAGATTTTAGATTTGAGGCTAGAAAATTAAGGAAAAATGGTAGTAAGGAAGAAAAGAGAATGATGCAAGATCTTGCAGCAAAAGAAACGAAAAAAAGATGGTGTTTCAATGTTGTTTGGGTGGCGGCAACAAGGGAGAAAGAAAGAAAAATTAGAGCGAAAAGGAGGAGAGGAGAGGAGAGGGACAACTAAGGTAGAGAAAGAATGATTAAATGATGATTAGATTAATTAAAATAATATTTATACCTAGGTTTTACTAGGCATAGGTGACATACACTATGGGAAAAAGAGGGATTTTTCAAAATTTAATTATTTTGCAAGGGAAGGGAATCAAACTTGGAACCTTGATGTAATTTTCATGCTATCATAATTATCAATTAACCACTGGGCTATTTCCTTACTTTTGAAATAATTTCACATTCTCTTTAATATAAAATTCGGGATGTTACAATATGAGTACTGAAACATTGAACTATAGTTGTATATATATGTTTGGAATGTATGTTATGAGATGTATGTTATTGTTATGTGTATGTTAGTGAATTAAAATGTTGGGCTTAGATTGTATCAGTGCATGACGAGCCTATAAAATGAGTGTAACACCCCTCACCCTTATTCAACGCCGAAATAGGGTTATGATGTGTTACCAGACATTTCTTACAATTACACATACATTTTACATACATTTTCAAATTTCATATAATCATCAATCAACAACATTCATATCGTCCCTAATATGAGCCTATGAGGCCCAAAACATGCATCCAGGGTGGTTTGGGACTAAACTAATAACTTTAGAAACTTCTTGAACACTTAGAAAATTTTTCCAAAAACAGGGGACACACGCCCGTGTGGCATGGTCGTGTGTCTCATAGGGCCAAAGACACACCCATGTCATAGGTCGTGTGGACATTCAAAATGGAAGCACATGGTCGTGTCTCAGCCTGTGTCCGACCTCGTTTAACTCTCTGACTTGGGTCACATGGCCAACACACACGCCCGTATGCTAGGCCGTGCCAAACCTGTAGGGTATACTGACTTAGGCCACATGGCCAATCACACGCCCATTTGCTAGGCCGTGTGGAGCATACTGACTTGATTTTTAATTCAACACCAGGGGACACACGGCCATGTAACCTGACCGTGTATCACACACGACTGAGACACACACCTGTGTCTCTGCCCGTGTGGACAAAAATAGGCTATTTACCAAGCCATTTTGCCACCCAAATTTGAATACACCTACACCAAACCAAATGGCACCAAAACATAGCTTATATAGGCATTCAAACCAACTAAATCAAGCTTAATTCATGCCAACTCAACTCCATTATCCACAATATACACAAGTCACAAAATGGACCATTACATTATATCAAATTCATATATACAATTCAACTAAGTAAACATTTCCAAACATGCATCATTATGCTCAAGTTTACAAGCTTATATCTTCTCTAATATCGTCCATTTGACAACCACAATACCTACTATCAATAAGCATCACAAAGCCAACCTCAATCACATATCATAAGCCATATGCACACATACATATATACACAACCAAACCATAAACATTTACAATCCAATTCAAATGACTAAATTCATCATCAACTTATATGCCAAAATGACCAAAGTTCCTATATATGCCATGTAACATCCCGAAATAGGGCCTAGTCAGAATAGTGGTTTCGAGACCACAAATTTGACATCATAATATTTATTTTATGATTATTATGAGGTCTAGAATATGACAATATACATGTGTTAAAGTTTCATGAAGAAATTCTTTGAGTAAGGTGTCTAATTGGAAAATAAGGACCAAATTGAATAAATTTCAAAACATGGATTCTAGAAGAAATTTGTATAAAATTGCTTTAGATTATAAATTAGAAGGTCTTAAGGAGAAATTTTCCCAATTTCTAAGTTTTTGGACAAAAATGGGCTTATATGGATGAAATTTTAAAGAAATGGCTTAAGGGCATTTTGGTCATTTGGCATTTTAATGAAATAAAATGGGAAAAATAAGCCAAAAATTAGATCATTTCCTTCTTGTTGCTGCTGAAACTTTGGGGTTCTCCATAGCTAGGGTTTCCAAGCTTTTCAAGCTCAATAGTAAGTGCTCCCAAGCCCCGTTTTTAATGTTCTTTGTATTTTTAAAATCCCGGTAGCTAACTCTCTCTATTTCTACCCATATTTCATGCTAGGTTTCATGTTTATAAATTTACTCATGCATGAGTTACTTGTATTTTGATGATTTATGGAAGAATATGAAAGTTGGATGGGTGTTAAACATCTTTTCCAAGGTGATTTTCATGAAAAACCCCTAAAAGAAATTTTTTGTAAAAGGAGTAAAATGTGTGGTAGAAATGTAAAAATAATGGAAAATGCAGGCTACCATAAGAGGGAAAAACATTCGGCTAGGCTTGGGTAAGGTAGAATGTAACATCTCGAAATAGGGCCTTGTCAGAATAGTGGTTTCGGGACCACAAATCTGACATTAAAATATTTATTTTATGATTATTATGGGATCTAGAATATCAGAATATGTATGTGTTAAGGTTTCATGAAAAAATTCTTTGAGTAAGGTGTCCAATCGGAAAGTAAGGATCAAATTGAATAAATTGCAAAACTTGGGTTCTAGAAGCAATTTGTATGAAATTGCTTTAGATTATAAATTAGAAGGTCTTGGATAGAAATTTGCCTATTTTCTATATTTTTGGACAAAAATGGGCTTGTATGGATGAAATCTAAAAGAAAGGGCTTAAGGGCATTTTGGTCATTTGGCATTTTAATGAAATAGAATGGGAAAAATAAGCCAAAATCAACTTATTTCCTTCTTGTTGCTGCCAAAATTCTAGGGTTCTCCATAGCTAGGGTTTCCAAGCTTTTCAAGCTCAATAGTAAGTGCTCCCAAGCCCCGTTTTTAATGCTCTTTGTATTTTTAAAATCCCGGTAGCTTACTCTCTCTATTTCTACCCATATTTCATGCTAGGGTTCATGTTTAAAAATTTAACCATGCATGAGTTACTTGTATTTTGATGATTTATGGAGGGATATGAAAGTTGGATGTGTGTTAAACATCTTTTCCAAGGTGATTTTCATGAAAAACCCTTATAAGGACCTTTTTGCAAAAGGTGTAAAATGTGTGGTAGAAATGAGAAATAATGGAAAAATGTGGGCTACCATAGGAGGAAAAAATATTCGACTAGGCTTGGGTAAGGTAGAAATTGCATGTGTTTCATTATACGAGCCTAAGGACTAAATTGTAAAAATGTGAAAGGTTAGGGGCAAAATGGTCATTTGAACCGGGGTGAAATTTAGGCTAAAAAAGGTACAATGTGAGTTATTAATAATTTATTTTTATTGTTATAGACCTCGAGGAACAAATTCTAAAGGTCGATCGAGGAAAACGAAAGGTTTCAGAATAACCGAAACACAATACCGAGACTAGTACCAGGTAAGTTCGAATAACTTAAGTAAACTCCTAATATGCCTAAATGCATGATTCAAGAGTGTACGGTAGTTGCATTTAAGGATGGCATGAAAATACATGAAATGTATTCTTTAATCACGGCAATGGTTGCTCAGAGATATATGAGAAAAGAGTACGAAGCCTACCTTGCTTTTGTGTTGAACACGAAGGAAATAGAGTTGAAGATTGAGACTGTGCCAATAGTGTAATATCCCGAATTAGGGCCTAATCGGAATAGTGCTTTCGTGACCACAAATTCGAGATAGAAATAATTATTTTATAATTATTTTGAGGTTTATGATATGATTGCATGATTGTGTGAAAATTTCGTGACAAAATTCTATGCATAAAGTGCTTAAGTTGAAATCAGGGACTAAATCGAATAAGTTGCAAAACTTGCATTCTAGAAGTTTTTAGTATGAAATTACTTTGGAATATTAATGAGGAGGTCTTAAATAGCAATTTGACCAATTTCTAAATTTTTGGACAAAAATGGGCTTGTACATGAAAATTTTCAAAGAAAGGTATTAAGGGTATTTTGGTCATTTGGTAATTAAAAGATTAAAAAAAAGGAAAAAGATGGCAAAATATGTCCATCTTCTTCATTAGGATGAAAATTAAAGGGTTCTCCATAGCTAGGGTTTGTTTCAAGCTTCAAAGCTCCATAGTAAGTGATTCCAAGCCCCGTTTTTAATGTTCTTTACGTTTTGGAATCCCGGTAACTTGATTTAGCTTATTCTAGCAATAATTTAACCTAGGGTTCATATTTGGAAAAATACCCATAGGTGAAATTTGTGTATTTTGGTGTTTTATGATAGAATATGAGGTATTAAATTATGTCAGACAACTTGTACTACTCGGTTTTAAGTGAAAACGAGAAAAAGGGCTAAATCGGTAAAAATACCTAATAGTTATAAGTACATGTTAGAATGAGAATTTGATGTTGCCATAGAAGGGAAAAATGATCAGCATGTCATAAAACATAAGCAAATGGGATGAAGTTTAATTCTCCAGCCTAGGGGCAAAAGTGTAATTTTGCAAAAGTTTAGGGGCAAAAATGTAATTTTGCCAAAGTTCGTATTAAATGTTGTTTTAGTGAACGTATGTATTAAATAAGATTAATTTGGCATTATAGATCAAGAGAAACGAGATTCAAGTCGTGATCGAGGGAAAAACAAAGTTTACGAGGAATAGGCTCGATTGATAATATTTTGTATCGAGGTAAGTTCATGTGTAAATGTAGTAACATAATTGTCATTTTAAGTAATTTAATGTTATTTATGTGATATGATGATTAATATCATGAAATATTATGCTTTATGGTTATTATTGAATTATATGTAAATTATGAATTGCTACCGAGTATCGGTTTTGATGTTCCATGGAAGACGTCAAAGATGTGTAATAGAGGAAAAAGCTTGTTTGAACCTTGGGAATAGATTAGAATATAAGTAACATGTCACTAGGATGGTTGGGCATCCGAACTCGTTGAGTTGAGTCTGAGTTCACTTATGGATGCAAATGTCCGAACTCGTTGAGTTGAGTCCGAGTTCGTGAGATGTAACTAGGCATCCGAGCTCATTGAGTTGAGTCCGAGTTCACTTATGGATATGAACACCCAAGCTCGTTGAGTTGAGTCCGAGTTCGCTTATGGGCGGGTTACATGGTAGCTTGGCTACATATGTGGCACTTATGTACAAACTTTCCGTGTATTCGAATTATATTCCGATGTGTTCAACGGGTGGATCTTAAGAAAATAAGGAGAATGCATAAAACGAATGTGACATGTTGGTAAGTGTGGTAAATGAGAAAATTTGACAGGTATGTGCTTAATCCCTCGGGTTGAAAGCTTGGTAAGATGAAATCGTAGAAAGATATTAAATGTAAATGATGTTTTATGTGGAATTGTGTGATTATGTTACTTGCTATTTGCATATGAACTTACTAAGCATTTATGCTTACTCCCTCCTTTTCTTTCATTGTAGTTTTGACAAGCTGGCTTGAGAATCGGGATAGGTCAAAGACTCGTTCACACTATCCGAAGGCTTAAATCGGTAAAATGGCTTGTATATTTTGAATGTGGCATGTATGGCAAAATACTCACTTTGTGTAATTGATCTTATGATATGGCTATGGTTTGGCAAGAAAAGGGTTTGTAAATGATTAGCCATTGGAATGACCAATCTAAGTCATATTTGATGTTATGTATGTTTAAAATGATATTTAGTCCATGAAAATCTTTAGTAAAGTGAAATTTGCCATAAAACAGAATCTGACAACAGCAGTGATGTAAATTTTAAAAATCACTAAAAATAGTAGAAATGGAATTAAATGATGGGTAAGTTATGAAATTGAAGCTTAATGAGTCTATTTTCATATGGATTAAACAAAACAGGTATATGAATTATAATTTATGAGACATTTGAATTTTTGTGAAACAGGGCCAGAGTGATTTCTGGATCCCCTATTCTGACTTTGGAAATTCAGCATAAATTTTATAAAAATAATTAGAAGTCATAATTTATATGTACATATTTTTTATTAAGTCTAGTTTTAATAGAAACAAAACGTCATAGTTATTGAAATTCTATACAGGGAGATATCTGATTCGTAATGCACAGAGGTCAGAGCAGTTGAACCCTAAAATAGGGGAGATTTTAACTAATAAACTGTACTAATTGGCCAAGCCAAAAAATTCTAGAAAAAAATTAATAAATATATATATGAGTCTAGTTTCAGGGAAAATTTACAGAATTGGATTTTGAGTTTCGGAACTCGAGATATGGATTTTTAAGTGACTGTGACGCAAATTGCTAGTTTGACTGAAAATTTTAAAATTAAATTGTTTGAGCTGTTTAAGCAATGAATTAAGTCTGTTAACACCTCATGTTCGACTCCGGCATTGGTCTCGGGTACGGGGCATTACATTTGGTGGTATCAGAGCAGGTTTAGTCGATTCTCGGACTAACGTGTTGTATGTACAAATTTTGCTATACATGCCATATATATATTGTGATAGTGTGACGACTTCTGACCTTTTAAATGATTTTTTATAGTAAATGGATCCTGATCCAGTTGCAGCTGATGATGTAGAGAGTAATGCACCAGCTCCGGCTGAAGGGGCGGTGCCAACTAAAAATCCACCTCCTACTGTTGGTCAAGGAGGAGGAGAAGGGGCTCGGGAAGCCTTTCTCCAAATGATGAATGCTTGGTATACAGAGTTCGTTCGTACGAACCCGAATGCACAACCTCCCCCACCTCCCCCGATTCCTCAACCTGTACCCCCGATGCATCAAGGTGTGGATTTGATGAAATTTCATAGAACTCCAGTTGACAGAATCCGCAAGCAAGGGGCCTAAGAATTCAGGGCAAATATTGATGATGATGCCGAGAAAACAGAGTTTTGGCTCGAGAATTCTATTCGAGTATTTGATGAATTGTCATGTACACCTGAGGAATGCTTGAAATGTGCTATATTATTGTTGAGGGATTCAGCTTATCGTTGGTGGAAGACATTGATTTCAGTGGTACCGAAAGAGAAGGTGACTTGGGAAATTCTAGATTTATTGGACCCGAGTGCCAAAGATGTGGTAGAAGTCATTTTGGCCCATGTAGAGCGAATGAATGTTTCGGTGTGGTGGTTCTGGATCATTTTATTAGAGACCGCTGAGAGAGAGCCGAGAAAGAAAAATTTCAAAATGTAAAAGCTAGTGGTGCAGACTCGAGGAAGATATTCGAGAAAAGTGGAAATGAAGCAAGCAAACAAAAATGTAGCAGAGATTCAAAGATTAAATCAAGCAAGAGCTCTAGCTAGAACTTATGCTATAAAGGCACGTGAAGATGCTTCATCACCCGACGTGATTACTGGTATATTTTCTCTTTATGATGTTAATGTTAATACTTTGATTGATCCCAGTTCTACTCATTCATATGTATGCATGAAACGGTGTCTAGTATGAATATACCGTTGAGAACACAGAATTTATGATTAAAGTGTCGAATCCGTTAGGCAAATGAGTGATAGTTGATAAAGTATGCAAGAAATGCCCTTTAATGATTCGGGGTCATTACTTTCTGGCCGACTTGATGTTGTTGCCGTTTGATGAATTTGATGTTATTTTGGGTATGGATTGGTTGACATTGCATGATGCTATAATAAATTGCAAAGAAAAGGTTATAGAATTAAAGTGTGAAAGTGGTGAAATTCTGCGGGTTGAATCAGAGAAATCAGATGCATTATCTAGTATGATTTCTTCAATGTCGGCTCAGAGATATTTGAGAAAGGGTTATGAAGCTTATTTGGTGTATGCAATTAATACAAAAGAAGTTGAAAAGAAAGTTGAATCAGTACCGGTTGTGTGTGAATTTGCGGATGTATTTCCAGAAGAATTGCCGGGTTTGCCTCCAGTCAGGGAAGTAGAATTTGGTATTGATTTGATACCGGGAATAGCTCCGATCTCGATTGCTCCGTATAGAATGGCACCAGCAGAGTTGAAGGAATTAAAGTCGTAATTGCAAGAATTGACTGACAAAGGCTTTGTGAGACCGAGTTTTTCACCTTGGGGTGCTCCCGTGTTATTTGTGAAAAAGAAGGATGGTTCTATGAGATTGTGTGTTGACTATCGCGGATTAATCAAGGTGAAAATCAAGAACAAGTATCCGTTGCCGAGAATTGATGATTTATTTGATCAGCTAAAAGGAGCAACATGGTTTTCAAAGATTGACTTGAGATCTGGGTATCACCAGCTGCGAGTAAAAGAGTCGGATGTGCCTAACACTGCTTTTAGAACAAGGTACAGTCATTATGAATTTTTAGTTATGCCATTCGGGTTGACAAATGCTCCTGCTGTGTTTATGGATTTAATGAATCGCATATTTCGGCCATACTTGGACAAATTTGTCGTGGTGTTTATAGATGATATTTTAATTTATTCAAAAGATGAGATAGAGCATGCTGAGCATTTGAGGATAGTTTTGCAAGCTTTGAGAGATAAGCAGTTGTATGCTAAGTTTAGTAAAAGTGAATTTTGGCTCCAGGAAGTTGGATTTTTGGGTCATATTGTTTCAGGTGATGGTATACGGGTTGATCCTAGTAAAATTTCAGCCATTGTTGATTGGAAACCACCGAAAAATGTAACCGAGGTTAGAAGTTTCTTGAGGCTAGCTGGGTATTATCAGCGGTTTGTAAATGGATTTTCTATAATTGCTGCTCCTATGACTAGACTACTCTGAAAGAATGTTAAGTTTGAGTGGACAGAAGAATGTCAACTGAGTTTTGAAGAATTGAAAAAGTTATTAATCAAGCACACAAAGTGTTGGTACAACCCGAATCAGTAAAAATTTGTGGTGTATAGTGATGCTTTCGAAATGGCTTAGGATGTGTACTTATGCAAGAAGGAAAAGTGGTGGCTTATGCTTGAGGCGGTTAAAATCCCACGAAAGAAATTATCGACTCATGATTTGGAATTGGTCGCTATAGTATTTGCTTTGAAGATTTGGCGACATTATTTGTATGGTGAAAATGCCGAGTATATACCGACCACAAAAGTCCTAAGTACTTGATGTCACAAAAGACTTGAATTTGAGACAAGCGAAGATGGTTGGAGTTATTGAAAGATTACGAGCTTGTTATTGATTACCATCCGGGAAAAGCGAATGTGGTTGCCGATGCTTTAAGCAGAAAATTAGTATTTGCTTTGAGAGCTATGAACACTCGGTTAAAGATATCAAATGATGGTTCGATTCTAGCAGAGTTAAGAGCAAGACCGATGTTTTTACAAGAGATTTCTGAAGCTCAGAAAAGCGATGAAGATTTGCAAGCCAAGGGAAAACAGTGTGAAGCTGATACGGGGTCAGATTTCAAAATCGATTCTGATGGTTGCTTGATGTTTAAAAATCGGATTTGTGTACCGAAAAATAATGAGTTGATTCAAAAGATTTTGCATGAAGCACATAATGGTTGTTTGACGGTTCATCCGGGCAGTACGAAAATGTATAATGAGTTGAAGAAAATGTATTGGTGGAATGGAATGAAAAGAGATATCTCTGAGTTTGTATCAAAGTGCTTAGTTTGTCAACAAGTGAAAGCTGAACACCAAGTACCTTCGGGATTACTCCAGCCTATCATGGTTCTTGAATGGAAATGGGATCGGATTACTACGGATTTTATATCGGGGTTGCCGTTAACTCGGGAAGAAAAATGCCATCCGGTAATAGTTGATGATCGACTAAATCAGCTCATTTTATTCCGGTATGTACAGATTATTCTTTTAATAAGTTGGCTGAATTGTATATCAGTGAGATTGTTAGATTTCATGGAATACCTTTGTCAATCATTTCGGATAGAGATCCGAGATTTACTTCACGATTTTGGCAAAAGTTGCAAGAGGCATTAGGTACAAAGTTAAATTTTAGCACTGCCTTTCATCCACAAACTGATGGACAATCAGAGAGAGTAATTCAGATTCTTGAAGACATGCTCAGATGTTGCGTATTGGAATTTCAAGGTAGTTGGGAAAGGTACTTACCGTTAGTGGAATTTGCTTATAATAATAGTTATCAGACGAGCTTGAAGATGGCACCTTATGAAGCATTGTATGGTCGTAAATGTCGGACGCCATTGTATTGGATTGAACTCAAGGAAAATCAGATTTATGGAGTTGATCTAATAAAAGAAACCGAAGAAAAGGTGAAGTGATTTGAGATTGTTTGAAAGCTGCTTTGGATAGACAGAAATCTTATGCGGATTTGAAATGAAAAGAAATCGAGTTTCAAGTTGGTGATAAGGTATTTTTGAAAGTGTCTCCATGGAAGAAAGTCCTTAGATTTGGACGGAAGGGCAAGTTAAGTCCGCGTTTTATTGGGCCGTATGAAATAATTGAAAAAGTTGGACCGGTAGCATATCGACTAGCATTACCACCTGAATTAGAGAAGATTCATGATATGTTCCACGTATCTATGTTACGTCAGTATCATTGGGATCCTTCACATATAATTTCACCGACAGAAATTGAACTACGACCGGATATGACTTACGAAGAAAAACCGATTAAGATTTTAGCTTGAGAGGTCAAGCAACTAAGAAATAAAAGTGTCGCTCTCGTGAAAGTATTATGGCAAAAGCACGGGGTAGAAGAGACTACATGGGAACCTGAGGAAACTATGAGAAATCAATACTCACACCTGTTTATCGGTAAGATTTTCGAGGACGAAAATCCTTAAAGGGGGGAGAGTTGTAATATCCCGAATTAGGGCCTAATCGGAATAGTTGTTTCGTGACCACAAATTCGAGATAGAAATAATTATTTTATAATTATTTTTAGGTTTGTTGTAATGCCCCCTTACCCGAAACCTTCGCCGGAGTCGAGTATGAGGTGTTACTAAACTTAATTTAACATTTTAAGAACTTTGGATCATTTGTTTCTACATTCACAGCTTTCTAGCTACTTGCATCACAGTCACAAGAAAAATCATATCTCGAGTTACAAAACTCAAAATCAAGATCTGTAAATTTTACCTGAATCTAGATTCATATACCTATTTACTAATTTTTTTCCAGAATTTTTGGTTGGGCCAATTAGTACAGTTTATTAGTTAAAATTACCCCTATTTCAGGACTTGACTGGACTGACCTCTGTTTACTACGAACCATATTTATCTTTGTACAAAATTCATATGACTATTATGTTTCTTTCTTATGAAACTACACTCAATTATGATTCCAAGAATATAAAATAAATCACCTAATTATTTTTTTACAATTTATGGTGAATTTCTAAAGTTGGAACAGGGGATCCAGAAATCACTCTGGCCCTGTTTCACTAAAATTCAAATATCTTCTAACATATAATTCCTTTACCTGTTTCGTTTGTTTTATGTGAAACTAGACATATAAGCTTAAATTTCATATTTAATCCATCACCAAATTCGATTTATATGATTTTTAGTGAATTTTCAAACTCACATCAGTGTTGCTGCAATGTTTTGTTTAAGGCAAATTTTCATCTTTTCATGAGTTTTTATGAACTAGATAACCTATTAACCTTCCATGACATCAAACATAATCTAAACTAACCATTTCCATGACTTATCATTATCAAGCATTTTCTCAACCAATCCATCTCCATATCATAAGATCATTTACAAAAAATAGGTATATTGCTATACATGCCATACTTAAATTTACAAGCCATTTACCAAAAAGTCCTTCAGATAGTGTGATCGAGCCTTCGACCTATCCCGACTCCTGAGATGGCTTGTCCAAAACTACAATGAATAAGAAGGAGGGAGTAAGCATAAATGCTTAGTAAGTTCATATGTAAATAACAAGTAACATAACAAAGCAATTAAACCATACAATATTAGCATGGTATCACCAACACATAAATCACATTTCTAATCATCATTCATTATCTTACTACCTTATCGTTGTTGTATCAATACTCAACCCGAGGGTTAAGTACATACCTGTTCAAAGTATCCATTTCACAATACTTACTAGTACGTCCATTTCATCTCGAGTATTCCTCCATTTGAGTAGAACTTTACCCATTGAACACATCGGAATATAATTCGGATACATGGGAAGTTTGCACATAAGTGCCACATATGTAGCCAAGCTACCATGTAACCCGCCCATAAGTGAAATCGGACTCAACTCAATGAGCTCGGATGCCTAGTTACATCTCACGAACTCGGACTCAACTCAACGAGCTCGGATGCCTAGTTACATCTCACAAACTCGGACTCAACTCAACGAGTTCGGACATTTGCATCCATAAGTGAACTCGGACTCAACTCAACGAGTTCGGATGCTTAACTATCCTAGTGACATGTCACTTGTATCCTAATCTATTCCTAAGGTTCAAACGGGATTTTCTTCGAACACATATCCTTGCCGTCTTCCGTAGAATACCGAAACCAATACTCGGTAACAATTTATATTTAACAAGTAACTCACATAATTTGCATTTTATTCGAAATTATCCACAAAGCATATATTTCATGATAAAAAATCAGCATATCATATAATTAACATCAATGACTTAAAAATAACAATTATGCTACATTATTTACACATGAACTTACCTTGGTACCAAAATACAAAGATTTTGCAATTTAGTCCATAATCTTTTCTTTTCCTTGATTGGGGTCGATTCCACGTCTTTCTTGATCTAAAATAACACATTTAGCTTATTTAATACTCACATTATCAAATTAATCCTTAATTCAAATTTTGGCAAAATTACAATTTTACCCCTAAACTTTTGCATATTCACACTTTTGCCCCTAGGCTCGGGATTAAACCTTATTCCTTATTCTTATGTTTTATAACATGCTGATCACTTTTCTCTTCTATGGCAGCATCAAATTCTCACTCTAACATGTACTTATGACTATTAGGTATTTTTACCGATTAAGCCCTTTTACTCGTTTTTGCTTAAAATCGAGTAGTACAAGTTGTCTAACATAATTTAAAACCTCATATTCTATCATAAAACACCAAAACACACAAATTTTACCTATGGGTATTTTTCCAAATATAAACCCTAGGTTAAATTATTGCTAGCATAATCTTTACCGAGTTACCGGGATCTCAAAAACGTAAAAATCATTAAAAACGGGGCTTGGAATCACTTACTATGAAGCTTGAAAGTTGAAGAAACCCTAGCTATGGAGAGAGGGAGCATTCGGCAGCAACTAAGGAAGACGATAACCAATTTTGTGTCATTTTTCCCTTTTTATTTCATTTAATATCCAAATGACCAAAATGCCCCTCCTTACTAAACTTTCAAAAATTCCTTCCATGTCCTAATTTTGTCCATGAACATGAAATTGGTCAAATTACTATTTAAGACCTCCTAATTAATATTTCAAAGCAATTTCATACTAAAAACTTCTAGAATGCAAGTTTTGCAATTTATTCGATTTAGTCCCTAACTTCAAATTAAGCATTTTATGCATAGAATTTCTTCACAAGATTTTCACACAATCATGAAATCATATAATAAACCTCAAAATAATTATAAAATAATTATTTCTATCTCGGGTTTGTGGTCACGAAACCACTATTCCGATTAGGCCTTAATTCGGGATATTACAACTCTCCCCCCTTTAAGGATTTTCGTCCTCGAAAATCTTACCGGTAAACAGATGTGGGTATTGATTTCTCATAGTTTCTTTGGATTCCCATGTAGCTTCTTCTACTCCATGCTTTTGCCACAACACCTTCACAAGTGCAATATTTTTATTCCTTAGTTGTTTGACCTCTCGAGCTAAAATCTTAATAGGTTCTTCTTCATAGGTAATGTCTGGTTGTAGTTCAATTTCTGTCGGTGAAACTACATGTGAAGGATCCGAACGATACCGACGTAACATAGATACGTGGAACACATCATGAATCTTCTCTAATTCAGGTGGTAATGCTAGCCGATATGCTACCGCTCCAACTTTTTCAATTATTTCATGCGCCCGATAAACGCGCGGACTTAATTTGCCCTTCCGTCCAAATCGAGAACTTTCTTCCACGGAGACACCTTTAAAAATACTTTATCACCAACTTGAAATTCAATGTCTTTTCGTTTTAAATCGCATAAGATTTACGTCTATCAAGCGACTTTCAAACAATCTCGAATTACCTTCACTTTTTCTTGGTTTCTTTTATTAGATCAACTCCATAAATTTGATTTTCCTTGAGTTCAGTCCAATACAATGGCGTTCGACATTTACGACCATACAATGCTTCATAAGGTGCCATCTTCAAGCTCGTCTGGTAACTATTATTGTAAGCAAATTCTACCAACGGTAAATATTTTTCCCAATTTCCTTGAAATTCCAATACACAACATCTGAGCATATCTTCAAGAATCTGAATTATTCTCTCTGATTGCCCATCAGTTTGTGGATGAAAAGCAGTACTGAAATTTAACTTCGTACCTAACGCGTCTTGCAACTTTTGCCAAAACCGCGAGGTAAACCTTGGATCTCTATCTGAAATAATCGACAATGGTATTCCATGTAGTCTAACAATTTCTCTAACATACAGTTCAGCCAACTTGTTAAGAGAATAATCTGACGCATCTTAGGAATAAAATGAGTGACTCGATTAATCATCAACTATTACCCAGCGGCATCTTTCTTTCCGGAGTCAATGGCAACCCTAAAACAAAATCCATAGTAATCCGATCCCATTTCCATTCAGAACCATAATAGGTGAAGTAATCCTCTAAGGCACTTGGTGTTCAAACTTTCACTGTTGACAAATTAAGCATTTGGACACAAACTCGATATATCCCTTTTCATTCTATTCCACCAATACATTTTCTTCAAGTTATTATACATTTTCGTACTACCGGATGAATCGAGAAACAACTACTATGTGCTTCTGTAGGATCTTTTGAATCAATTCCTCATTCTTGGTACACAAATCTAATCTTTAAACATTAAGCACCCATCGAACCGATTACGAAATCGACTGTATCAACTTCACACCGCTTTCTCTTGGCTTGCAAATCTTGATCATCTTTTTGAGCTTCGAAATCTCTTGTAAAAACATCGGTTTTGTTCTTAACTCTACTAGAATCGAACCATCATCGACATTTTCAACCGAGTGTTCATAACTCTCAAAGCAAACAACAACTTTCTGCTTAAAGCATCGGCAACCACATTCGCTTTTCGGATGATAATCAATAACAAGCTCGTAATCTTTCAATAACTCCAACCATCTTCTGTCTCAAATTCATGTCTTTTGTGACATCAAGTACTTAAGACTTTTGTGGTCGGTATATACCCAGCACTTTTCACCATACAAATAATGTCGCCAAATTTTCAAAGCAAACACCACCATGACCAATTCTAAATCGTGAGTAGGATAATTCCTCTCATGAAGTTTTAACTGCCTCGAAGCATAAGCCACCATTTTTCCTTCTTGCATGAGTACACACCCCAAACCGTTTAGAGAAGCATCACTATACACCACAAATTCTTTACCTGATTCGGGCTATACTAACACTGGTGCCTCTGTTAATAACTTTTTCAATTCTTTAAAACTCTGTTGACATTCCTCCGTCCATTCAAATTTAATATTCTTTCGAAGTAGTCTAGTTATAGAAGCAGCAATTATAGAAAATCCATTTACAAACCGCCGATAATACCCAGCTAGCCCCAAGAAACTTCTAACTTCGGTTACGTTTTTCGGTGGTTTCCAATCAACATGGCTGAAATTTTACTAGGATCAACCCGTATACCATCACCTGAAACAATATGACCCAAAAATCCAACTTCCCGGAGCCAAAATTCACTTTTACTAAACTTAGCATACAGCTGCTTATTTCTCAAAGTTTGCAAAACTATCCTCAAATGCTCAGCATGCTCTGTCTCATCTTTTGAATAAATTAAAATATCATCTATAAACACCACAACAAATTTGTCCAAGTATGGCCGAAATATACGATTCATTAAATCCATAAACACAGCAAGAGCATTTGTCAACCCGAATGGCATAACTAAAAATTCATAATGACCATACCTTGTTCTAAAAGCAGTTTTAGGCACATCCGACTCTTTTACCCGCAGTTGGTAATACCCAGATCTCAAGTCAATCTTTGAAAACCATGTCGCTCCTTTTAGCTGATCAAACAAATCATCAATTCTTGGCAACGGATACTTGTTTTTGATTTTCACCTTGTTTAACTGCCGATAATCAATAACAACCTCATAGAACCATCCTTCTTTTTCACAAATAACACGGGAGCACCCCAAGGTGAAAAACTCGGTCTCACAAAGCCTTTATCAGTCAACTCTTGCAACTGCGACTTTAATTCTTTCAACTCTGCTGGTGCCATTCTATACGGAGCAATCGAGATCGGAGTTGTTCCCGGTATCAAATCAATACCAAATTCTACTTCCCTGACGTGAGGCAAACCCGACAATTCTTCTGGAAATACGTCCGCAAATTCACACACAACCGGCACTGATTCAACTTTCTTTTCAACTTCTTTTGTATTAATTACATATGCCAAATAAGCTTCATAACCCTTTCTCAAATATCTTTGAGCCGACATTGAAGAAATCACACTAGGTAATGCCTCTGATTTATCTGATTCAACCTGCAGAGTTTCACCATTTTCACACTTTAATTCTATAACCTTTTCTTTGCAATTTATTATAGCATCATGCAATGTCAACCAATCCATACCCAAAATAACATCAAACTCATCAAACGGCAACAACATCAAGTCGGCCGGAAAGTAATGACCCCGAATCATTAAAGGACATTTCTTGCATACTTTATCAAGTATCACACATTTGCCTAACGGATTCGACACTCTAATCATAAATTCTGTGTTCTCAACAGGTACATTCATACTAGACACCAATTTTATGCACACATATGAATGAGTAGAATCGGGATCAATCAAAGCAATAACATTAACATTATAGAGAGAAAATGTACCGGTAATCACATCGGGTGAGGAAGCATCTTCACGCGCTTTAATAGCATAAGTTCTAGCCGGAGCCCTTCCTTCAGGTCTAACTGCTGCATCTTTGACTACATTCTTACTGCTTGCTTCACTCCCAGCTTTTCTTGGATATCTTCCTCTCGAATCCGCACCACTTGTTTTTGTATTCTGAAATTTTTCTTTTTGAGCTCTCTCTGGACAGTCTCTAATAAAATGATCCGGAGAACCACATCGAAAACATTCATTTGCTCTGCACGGACCAAAATGATTTCTACCACACCACTGGCATTCGGGTTTAACAAATCTCGAGTTCCCTACACTGGTTTCCGAAGTAGTCTGGGACTTAGGACCCACATTTTGCTTCTTATAATTCCCATATGATTGCCCAGCTGAAACTTGGGAACGAGGATTCATATTTCTTGACTTTCCGAGTTGCTGTGAGAATGAACTGCTCATCGGTCTTTTCTTCCAATTTCTAGTCTCAGCCTCTACCTTTTTCTTCTCTTTAAGTAGTTCTTCAGCCTTGCAAACTCGATCAACCAGTACTACCATTTCTTTTAATCCAAGAATTCCAACAAATACCTTGATGTCTTCATTGAGCCCGTCTTCAAATCGTCGGCACATCTTTGCCTCTGTAGGAGCATACTCTCTGGCATACTTACTTAATCGAACAAACTCTCTTTCATATTCTGTAACTGTCATATTACCTTACTTCAGCTCAAGAAATTCCTTACGTTTCTGATCAATAAATCTTTCACTAATATATTTCTTCTGAAACTCTTCTTGAAAGAATTCCCAGGTTACCTTCTCTTCCGGTCCTACCGAAATCAAAGTCTTCTACCAATTATAGGCTGAATCCCTCAACAAAGATATAGCACATTTCAAACATTCTTCAGGTGTACAAGATAATTCATCAAATACCCGGATAGAATTTTCAAGCCAGAACTCTGCTTTCTCGGCATCATCATCAATATTTGCCCTAAATTCTTTGGCCCCTTGTTTACGAATTCTGTCTACTAGAGTTCTATGAAATTTTATCGTATCCACACCCTGAGGCATCGGGGGTACAGGTTGAGGAATTGGGGGAGGTGGGGGAGGTCGTACATTTGGGTTCGTACGAACGAACTCAGTGTACCATGCACTCATTATTTGGAGAAAGGCTTCCCGATCCTTTCTCCTCCTCCCGACCACGAAGAGGAGGTGGATTTTCAGTCGGGCGCTGCTCCTTGATCGGAGTGGCGCATTACTCTCTACTTTATCTCGCCACACTGGATCGGGATCCATTTACTATAAAAATCATTTAAAAGGTCAAGTCGTCACACTATCACAATTTATACATATGGCATGTATAGCAAAATCCGTACATACAACACGTAGTCTGAGAATCGACTAAACCTACTCTGATACCACTAAATGTAACGCCCCCTTACCCGAAACCTTCACCGGAGTCGAGTATGAGGTGTTACTAAACTTAATTTAACATTTTAAGAACTTTGGATCATTTGTTTCTACATTCACAGCTTTCTAGCTACTTGCATCACAGTCACAAGAAAAATCATATCTTGAGTTACAAAACTCAAAATCAAGATCCGTAAATTTTCCCTGAATCTAGATTCATATATCTATTTACTAATGTTTTTCCATAATTTTTGGTTGAACCAATTAGTACAGTTTATTAGTTAAAGTTACCCCTATTTCAGGACTTGACTGGACTAACCTCTGTTTACTACGAACCATATTTCTCTCTGTACAAAATTCATATGACTATGATGTTTGTTTCTTCTGAAACTAGACTCAATTAGGATTCCAAGAATATAAAATAAATCACCTAATTAGTTTTTTACAATTTATGGTGAATTTCTAAAGTTGGAATAGGGGATCCAGAAATCACTCTGGCCCTATTTCACTAAAATTCAAATATCTTCTAACATATAATTCCTTTACCTGTTTCGTTTGTTTTATGTGAAACTAGACATATTAATCTTAAATTTCATATTTAATCCATAACCAAATTCAATTTCTATGATTTTTAGTGAATTTTCAAACTCACATCAGTGTTGCTACAATGTTCTGTTTAAGGCAAATTTTCATCTTTTCATGAGTTTTTATGAACTAGATAACCTATTAATCTTCCATGACATCAAACATAATCTAAACTAACCATTTCCATGACTTATCATTATCAAGCATTTTCTCAACCAATCCATCTCCATATCATAAGATCATTTACACAAAATAGGTATATTGCTATACATGCCATACTTAAATTTACAAGCCATTTACCAAAAAGTCCTTCAGATAGTGTGATCGAGCCTTCGACCTATCCCGACTCCTGAGCTGGCTTGTCCAAAACTACAATGAATAAGAAGGAGGGAGTAAGCATAAATGCTTAGTAAGTTCATATGTAAATAACAAGTAACATAACAAAGCAATTAAACCATACAATATTAGCATGGTATCACCAAAACATAAATCACATTTCTAATCATCATTCATCATCTTACTATCTTATCGTTGTTGTATCAATACTCAACCCGAGGGTTAAGTACATACCTGTTCAAAGTATCCATTTCACAATACTTACCAGTACATCCCTTTCATCTCGAGTATTCCTCCATTTGAGTAGAACTTTACCCGTTGAACACATCGGAATATAATTCGGATACATGGGAAGTTTGCACATAAGTGCCACATATGTAGCCAAGCTACCATGTAACCCGCCCATAAGCGAACTCGGACTCAACTCAACAAGCTCGGATGCCTAGTTACATCTCACAAACTCGGACTCAACTCAACGAGTTCAGACATTTGCATCCATAAGTGAACTCGGACTCAACTCAACGAGTTCGGATGTTTAACTATCCTAGTGACATGTCACTTGTATCCTAATCTATTCCTAAGGTTCAAACGGGATTTTCTTCGAACACATATCCTTGCCGTCTTCCGTAGAATACCGAAACCAATACTCGGTAACAATTTATATTTAACAAGTAACTCACATAATTTGCATTTTATTCGAATTAACCACAAAGCATATATTTCATGATTAAAAAATCAGCATATCATATAATTAACATCAATGACTTAAAAATAACAATTATGCTACATTATTTACACATGAACTTACCTTAGTACCAAAATATAAAGATTTTGCAATTTAGTCCACAATGTAACGCCCCCACGCCCGAGACCGTCACCGGAGTCGAGTATGAGGTGTTACTAAACTTAATTTAACATTTTAAGAACTTTAGATTATTTGTTTCTACATTCACAGCTTTTTAGCTACTTGCATTACAGTCACAATAAAAATCATATCTCGAGTTTCGAAACTCGAAATCAAGATCCGTAAATTTTCCCTGAATCTAGACTCATATGCCTATCTACTAATTTTTTTCTAGAATTTTTGGTTGGGCCAATTAGTACAGTTTATTAGTTAAATTTACCCCTGTTTCAGGGCTTGACTGGTCTGACCTCTTTTTACTACGAACCAATTTTATCTCTGTATAAAATTAATATGAATATGAGGTTTATTTCTACTGAAACTAGACTCAATAAGGATTCTGAGGACATAAAATAAGCCACCTAATTATATCTGTACAATTTATGGTGAATTTATAAAGTTGGAACAAGGGATTCAGAAACTGCTCTGACCCTGTTTCACTAAAATTCAAATATCTTCTAACATATAATTCTTTTACCATTTTAGTTTGTTTCATGTGAAACTAGACATAATAAGCTTCAATTTGATATTTAATTCATCACCAAATTCAATTTATATGATTTTTAGTAAATTTTCAAACTCACGTTAGTGTTGCTGTAATATTCTGTTTATGGCAAATTTCATCCTTTTTATGAATTTTCATGAACTTGGTAACTTATTAACTTTCCATAACATCAAACATATTCTAAACTAACCATTTCCATAATTTATCATTATCAAGCACTTCCTCAACCATTTCATCACCATACCATAAGATCATTTACACAAAATAAGTATTTTGCTATACATGCCATACTTAAATTTACAAGCCATTTTACCGAAAAGTTCTTAGGATAGTGTGTGGTGATCCTCAGACCAATCCCGACTCTCGAGCTGGCTTGTCCAAAACTACAATGAGTAAGAAAGAGGAGTAAGCATAAATGCTTAGTAAGTTCATATGCAAATAATAAGTAACATAACAAAGCAATCATACCAAACAACATTAGCATGGTATCACCAAAACATAAATCTCATTTCTAATCATCTTTCATCATTTTACTACCTTATCGTTATTGTATCAATACTCAACCCGAGGGTTAAGTACATACCTGTCTCAAGTATCCATTTCACATCACTTACCAATACGTCTCTTTTCATCTCAAGTATTCCTTCATTTGAGTAGAACTTTACCCGTTGAACTCATCGGAATATAATTCGGATACGTAGGAAGTTTGCACATAAGTGCCACATATGTAGCCAAGCTACCATGTAACCCGCCCATAAGCGAACTCGGACTCAACTCAACGAGAGCTCGGGCGTTCGCATCCATAATGAACTCGGACTCAACTCAACGAGCTCGGATGCCTAGTTACATCTCACGAACTCGGACTCAACTCAACGAGTTCGAACATTCGCATCCATAAGTGAACTCGGACTCAACTCAACGAGTTCGGATGCTCAACCATCCTAGTGACATGTCACTTGTATCCTAATCTATTCCTAAGGTTCAAACGGGATTTTCCTCGAACACATATCCTTGTCGTCTTTCGTAGAATGCCGGAACCAATACTCGATAACAATTATGTTTAACAAGTAATTCACATAATTTGCATTTTATTCGAAATTAACCACAAAGCATATATTTCATGATAAAAATCAGCATATCACATAATTGACATCAATGACTTAAAAATAATAATTATGCTACATTATTTACACATGAACTTACCTTGGTACCAAAATACAAAGGTTTTGCAATTTAATCCACAATCTTTTCTTTTCCTCGATTGGGGTCGTTTCCACGTCTTTCTTGATTATGAAGCTTGAAAGTTGAAGAAACCCTAGCTATGGAGACATGGAGCATTCGGCAGCAACTAATGGGGAAGATGACTATTTTGTGTCATTTTTCCCATTTTATTTCATTAATTATCCTAATGACCAAAATGCCCTTAATGCCTTTCTTTGAAAATTTTCATGTACAAGCCCATTTTTGTCCAAAATTTTAGAAATTGGTCAAATTGCTATTTAAGACCTCCTAATTAATATTTCAAAGCAATTTCATACTAAAAACTTCTAGAATGCAAGTTTTGCAACTTATTCGATTTAGCCCCTAACTTCAAATTAAGCATTTTATGCATGGAATTTCTTCACAAAATTTTCACACAATCATGCAATCATATCATAAACCTCAAAATAATTATAAAATAATTATTTCTATCTCGGATTTGTGGTCACGAAACTACTATTCCGATTAGGCCCTAATTCAGGATATTACAACTCTCCCCCTTTAAGGATTTTCGTCCTCGAAAATCTTACCGAGAAATGAGATGTGGGTATTGATTTCTCATAGTTTCTTCGGATTCCCATGTAGCTTCTTCTACTCCATGCTTTTGCCACAACACCTTCACAGGTGCAATATTTTTATTCCTTAGTTGTTTGACCTCTCGAGCTAAAATCTTAATCGGTTCTTCTTCATAGGTCATATCTGGTTGTAGTTCAATTTTCGTCGGTGAAACCACATGTGAAGGATCCGAACGATACCGAGGCGTAACATAGATACGTGGAACACATCATGAATCTTCTCTAATTCGGTGGGTAAAGCTAGCCGATATGCTACCGGTCCAACTTTTTCAATTACCTCATACGGCCCAATAAAACGTGGACTTAATTTGCCCTTCCGTCCAAATCTGAGAACCTTTTTCCACGGAGACACCTTTAAAAATACTTTATCACCAACTTGAAATTCAATGTCCTTTCGTTTTAAATCGCATAAGATTTACGTCTATCCAAGCGACTTTCAAACAATTTCGAATTACCTTTACTTTTTCTTGGTTTCTTTTATTAGATCAACTCCATAAATCTTATTTTCCTTGAGTTCAGTCCAATACAGAGGCGTTCGACACTTACGACCATACAATGCTTCATAAGGTGCCATTTTCAAGCTCGTCTGATAACTATTATTGTAAGCAAATTCTACCAACGGTAAGTATTTTTCCCAACTTCCTTGAAATTCCAATACACAACATCTGAGCTTATCTTCAAGAATCTGAATTACTCTCTCTGATTGTCCATCACCGCTGGATGGAAAAGCAAAATCGAAATTTAACTTTGTACCTAACTGCGTCTTGCAATTTTTGCCGAACCGCGAGGTAAACCTTGGATCTCTATCTGAAATGATCAACAATGGTATTCCATGTAGTCTAACAATTTCTCTAACATACAATTCAGCCAACTTGTTAAGAGAATAATCCGTACGTACTGAGATAAAATGAGCCGACTTAGTTAGTCTGTCAACTATTAGCCAGATGGCATCTTTCTTTCCTGGAGTTAATGGCAATCCTGAAACAAAATCCATAGTAATCCGATCCCATTTCCATTCAGGAACCATAATAGGCTGAAGTAATCCCGAAGGCACTTGGTGTTCAGCTTTCACCTGTTGACAAATCAAGCATTTGGACACAAACTCTGATATATCCTTTTTCATTCCATTCCACCAATACATTTTCTTCAAGTCATTATACATTTCGCGTACTACCGGATGAATCGAGAAACAACCACTATGTGCTTCCTATAGGATCTTTTGAATCAATTCCTCATTCTTTGGTACACAAATCCGATCTTTAAACATTAAGCACCCATCAGAACCGATTCTGAAATCTGACTCTATATCAACTTCACACTGCTTTCTTTTGGCTTACAAATCTTGATCATCTTTCTGAGCTTCAGATCTCTTGTAAAAACATCGGTTTTGCTCTTAACTCTGCTAGAATCGAACCATCATCGACATTTTCAACCGAGTGTTCATAACTCTCAATGCAAACAACAACTTTCTCGCTCAAAGCATCGGCTACTACATTCGCTTTTCCCGGATGATAATCAATAACAAGCTCGTAATCTTTCAAGTAACTCCAACCATCTTCATTGTCTTAAATTCAAGTCTTTTGTGACATCAAATACTTAAGACTTTTATGGTCGGTATATATACGGCATTTTTCACCATACAAATAATGTCGCCAAATTTTCAAAGCAAACACCACACGACCAATTCTAAATCGTGAGTAGGATAATTCTTCTCATGAGGTTTTAAGCGCCTCGAAGCATAAGCCACCACTTTTCCTTCTTGCATAAGCACACACCCCAAACCATTTAGAGAAGCATCACTATACACCAAAAATTCTTTACCCGATTCGGGTTGTACTAACACTGGTGCCTCTATTAATAACTTTTTTAATTCTTCAAAACTCTGCTGACATTCTTCCGTCCACTCAAATTTAACATCCTTTCGGAGTAGTCTACTTATAGGAGCAGCAATTATAGAAAATCCATTTACAACCGCCGATAATACCCCGGCTAGCCCCAAGAAACTTCTAACTTGATTACATTTTTTTGGTGGTTTCCAATCAACAATGGCTGAAATTTTACTAGGATCAACCCGTATACCATCACTGAAACAATATGACCCAAAAATCCAACTTCCCGAGCCAAAATTCACTTTTACTAAACTTAGCATACATTTGTTTATCTCTCAAAGTTTGCAAAACTATCCTCAAATGCTCAGCATGCTCTGTCTCATCTTTTGAATAAATTAAAATATCATCTATAAACACCACAACAAATTTGTCCAAGTATGGTGGAATATGCGATTCATTAAATCCATAAACACAATGAGGAGCATTTGTCAACCCAAATGGCATAACTAAAAATTCATAATGACCGTACCTTGTTCTAAAAGCGTTTTAGGCACATCGACTCTTTTACCCGCAATTGATAATATCCAGATCTCAAATCAATCTTTGAAAACCATGTCGCTCCTTTTAGCTGATCAAACAAATCATCAATTCTTGGCAATGGATACTTGTTTTTGATTGTCACCTTGTTTAATCGCCGATAATCAACACACAATCTCATAGAACCATCCTTCTTTTTCACAAATAACACGGAGCACCCCAAGGTGAAAAACTCGGTCTCACAAAGCCTTTATCAGTCAACTCTTGCAATCTGCGACTTTAATTCCTTCAACTCTGCTGGTGCCATTCTCGTATGGAGCAATCGAAATCGGAGTTGTTCCGGTATCAAATCAATACCAAATTCTACTTCCTAAAGCGGAGGCAAACCCGGCAATTCTTACGGAAATACGTCCGCAAATTCACACAACCAAGCCCGATTCAACTTTCTTTTCAACTTCTTTTGTATTAATTACATACGCCAAATAAGCTTCATAACCCTTTCTTAAATATCTTTGAGCCGACATTGAAGAAATCACACTAGGCAAGGCCTACGATTTATCTCGATTCAACCATGATGTTTCACCATTTTCACACTTTAATTTTATAACTTTTTCTTTGCAATTTATTTTAGCATCATGCGAGTGTCAACCAATCCATGCCCAAAATAACATCAAACTCATCAAACGGCAACAACATCAAGTCGGTAGGAAAGTAATGATCCCGAATCATTAAAGGACATTTCTTACATACTTTATCAACAATCACACATTTGCCTAACGGATTCGACACTCTAATCATAAATTACGTGTTCTCAACGGGTATATTCATACTAGACACCAATTTCATGCACACATATGAATGAGTAGAAACCGGGATCAATCAAAGCAATAACATTAACATTATAGAGAGAAAATGTACCAGTAATCACATCAAAGCGAGGAAGCATCTTCGCGTGCTTTAATAGCATAAGTTCTAGCCGGAGCCCTTCCTTACGGTCTAAGCTGGTGCATCTCACGGCTACATTCTTACCGCTTGCTTCGCTCCCGGCTTTTCTTAGATATCTTCCTCTCGAATCCGCCCCACTTGTTTTTGTATTCTGAAATTTTTCTTTTCAGCTCTCTCAGGCGATCTCTAATAAAATGATCAGGAGAACCACATCGAAAACATTCATTTGCTCTGCCACGGACCAAAATGATTTCTACCACACCACCGGCACTCGGTTTAACAAATCTCGGATTCCCTACACTGTTCTTGAAGTAGTCCGGGACTTAGGACCCACATTTTGCTTCTTATAGTTTCCATATGATTGCCCGGTGAAGTTTGAGAACGAGGATTCATATTTCTTGACTTTCCAGTTGTTGTGAGATGAAGCGCTCATCGGTCTTTTCTTCCGACTTCTAGTCTCAATCTCGCCTTTTTCTTCTCTTTAAGTAATTCTTTGACCTTACAAGCTCGATCAACCAATACTACCATTTCTTTTAATTCAAGAATTCCAACAAATACTTTGATGTCTTCATTGAGCCCGTCTTCAAATCGTCGGCACATCTTGGCCTCTGTAGGAACATACTCTCTGGCATATTTACTTAACCGAACAAACTATCTTTCATATTCTGTAACCGTCATATTACCTTGCTTCAGTTCAAGAAATTCTTTACGCTTCTGATCCATAAATCTTTCACAAATATATTTCTTCCGAAACTCTTCTTGAAAGAATTCCCATGTTACTCTCTCTTTCGGTACCACCGAAATCAAAGTCTTCCACCAATTGTAAGCTGAATCCCTCAACAAAGATATAACGCATTTCAAACATTCTTCAGGTGTACAAGATAATTCATCAAATACCCGAATAGAATTTTCAAGCCAAAACTCTGCTTTCTCGGCATCATCATCAATATTTGCTTTAAATTCTTCGGCCCCTTGCTTGCGGATTCTGTCAACTGGATTTCTATGAAATTTCATCAGATCCATACCTTGAGGCATCTGGGGTACAGGTTGAGGAATTGGGGGAGGTGGGGGAGGTTGTACATTTGGGTTCGTACGAACGAACTCAGTGTATCATGCACTCATCATTTGGAGAAAGGCTTCCCGACCCCTTTCTCCTCCTCCCGACCAACGATAAGAGGTGGATTTTCAGTCGGCGTTGCTCCTTCAGCCGGAGCTGGCGCATTACTCTCTACTTCATCTGCCACAGCTGGATCGGGATCCATTTACTATAAAAAAAATCATTTAAAAAGGTCAGAAGTCGTCACACTATCACAATTTATACATATGGCATGTATAGCAAAATCCGTACATACAACACGTAGTCCGAGAACCGACTAAACCTGCTCTGATACCACTAAATGTAACGCTCCCACGCCCGAGACCGTCACCGGAGTCGAGTATGAGGTGTTACTAAACTTAATTTAACATTTTAAGAACTTTAGATTATTTGTTTCTACATCCACAGCTTTTTAGCTACTTGCGTTACAGTTACAAGAAAAATCATATCTCAAGTTTCGAAACTCGAAATCAAGATCCGTAAATTTTCCCTGAATCTAGACTCATATGCCTATCTACTAATTTTTTTCTAGAATTTTTGGTTGGGCCAATTAGTACAGTTTATTAGTTAAAATTACCCCTGTTTCAGGGCTTGACTGGTCTGACCTCTGTTTACTACGAACCACTTTTATCTCTGTATAAAATTCATATGAATATGAGGTTTATTTCTACTGAAACTAGACTCAATAAGGATTCTGAGGACATAAAATAAGACACCTAATTATATCTGTACAATTTATGGTGAATTTATAAATTTGGAACAGGGGATTCAGAAACTGCTCTGACCCTGTTTCACTAAAATTCAAATATCTTCTAACATATAATTCTTTTACCAGTTTAGTTTGTTTCATGTGAAACTAGACATAATAATCTTCAATTTGATATTTAATCCATCACCAAATTCAATTTCTATGATTTTTAGTAAATTTTCAAACTCACGTCAGTGTTGCTGTAATATTCTGTTTATGGCAAATTTCATCCTTTTTATGAATTTTCATGAACTAGGTAACTTATTAACTTTCCATAACATCAAACATATTCTAAACTAACCATTTCCATAATTTATCATTATCAAGCACTTCCTCAACCATTTCATCACCATACCATAAGATCATTTACACAAAATAAGTATTTTGCTATACATGCCATACTTAAATTTACAAGCCATTTTACCGAAAAGTTCTTAGGATAGTGTGGTGATCCTCAGACCAATCCCGACTCTGAGCTGGCTTGTCCAAAACTACAATGAGTAAGAAAGAGGAGTAAGCATAAATGCTTAGTAAGTTCATATGCAAATAATAAGTAACATAACAAAGCAATCATACCAAACAACATTAGCAGCAGTATCACCAAAACATAAATCTCATTTCTAATCATCTTTCATCATTTTACTACCTTATCGTTATTGTATCAATACTCAACCCGAGGGTTAAGTACATACCTGTCCGAAGTATCCATTTCACATCACTTACCAATACGTCTCTTTTCATCTCAAGTATTCCTTCATTTGAGTAGAACTTTACCCGTTGAACTCATCGGAATATAATTCGGATACGTAGGAAGTTTGCACATAAGTGACACATATGAAGCCAAGCTACCATGTAACCCGCCCATAAGCGAACTCGGACTCAACTCAACGAGCTCGGGCGTTCGCATCCATAATGAACTCGGACTCAACTCAACGAGCTCGGATGCCTAGTTACATCTCACGAACTCGGACTCAACTCAACGAGTTCGAACATTCGCATCCATAAGTGAACTCGGACTCAACTCAACGAGTTCGGATGCTCAACCATCCTAGTGACATGTCACTTGTATCCTAATCTATTCCTAAGGTTCAAACGGGATTTTCCTCGAACACATATCCTTGTCGTCTTTCGTAGAATGCCGGAACCAATACTCGGTAACAATTATGTTTAACAAGTAATTCACATAATTTGCATTTTATTGAAATTAACCACAAAGCATATATTTCATGATAAAAATCAGCATATCACATAATTGACATCAATGACTTAAAAATAACAATTATGCTACATTATTTACACATGAACTTACCTTGGTACCAAAATACAAAGGTTTTGCAATTTAATCCACAATCTTTTCTTTTCCTCGATTGGGGTCGTTTCCACGTCTTTCTTGATTATGAAGCTTGAAAGTTGAAGAAACCCTAGCTATGGAGACATGGAGCATTCGGCAGCAACTAATGGGGAAGATGACTATTTTGTGTCATTTTTCCCATTTTATTTCATTAATTATCCAAATGACCAAAATGCCCTTAATGCCTTTCTTTGAAAATTTTCATGTACAAGCCCATTTTTGTCCAAAATTTTAGAAATTGGTCAAATTGCTATTTAAGACCTCCTAATTAATATTTCAAAGCAATTTCATACTAAAAACTTCTAGAATGCAAGTTTTGCAACTTATTCGATTTAGCCCCTAACTTCAAATTAAGCATTTTATGCATGGAATTTCTTCACAAAATTTTCACACAATTATGCAATCATATCATAAACCTCAATATAATTATAAATTAATTATTTCTATCTCGGATTTGTGGTCACAAAACCACTATTCCGATTAGGCCCTAATTCGGGATATTACACACAATCTTTTCTTTTCCTCGATTGGGGTCAATTCCACGTCTTTCTTGATCTAAAATAACACATTTAGCTTATTTAATACTCACATTATCAAATTAATCCTTAATTCAAATTTTGGCAAAATTACAATTTTACCCCTGAACTTTTGCATATTCACACTTTTGCCCCTAGGCTCGGGATTAAACCTTATTCCTTATTCTTATGTTTTATAACATGCTGATCACTTTTCTCTTCTATGGCAACATCAAATTCTCACTCTAACATGTACTTATGACTATTAGGTATTTTTACCGATTAAGCCCTTTTACTCGTTTTTGCTTAAAATCGAGTAGTACAAGTTGTCTAACATAATTTAAAACCTCATATTCTATCATAAAACACCAAAACACACAAATTTCACCTATGGGTATTTTTCCAAATATAAACCCTAGGTTAAATTATTGCTAGCATAAGCTTTCTTAAGTTACAGGGATCTCAAAAACGTAAAAATCATTGAAAACGGGGCTTGGAATCACTTACTATGAAGCTTGAAAGTTGAAGAAACCCTAGCTATGGAGAGAGGGAGCATTCGGCAGCAACTAAGGAAGACAATAACCAATTTTGTGTCATTTTTCCCTTTTTATTTCATTTAATATCCAAATGATCAAAATGCCCCTCCTTACTAAACTTTCAAAAATTCCTTCCATGTCCTAATTTTGTCCATGAACTTGAAATTGGTCAAATTGCTATTTAAGACCTCCTAATTAATATTTCAAAGCAATTTCATACTAAAAACTTCTAGAATGCAAGTGTTGCAATTTATTCGATTTAGTCCCTAACTTCAAATTAAGCATTTTATGCATAGAATTTCTTCACAAGATTTTCACACAATCATGAAATCATATAATAAACCTCAAAATAATTATAAAATAATTATTTCTATCTCGAATTTGTGGTCATGAAACCACTATTCCGATTAGGCCTTAATTCGGGATATTACATTTATGATATGATTGCATGATTGTGTGAAAATTTCGTGACGGAATTCTATGCATAAAGTGCTTAAGTTGAAATTAGGGACTAAATCGAATAAGTTGCAAAACTTGCATTCTAGAAGTTTTTAGTATGAAATTACTTTGGAATATTAATGAGGAGGTCTTAAATAGAAATTTGACCAATTTCTAAATTTTTGGACAAAAATGGGCTTGTATATGAAAATTTTCAAAGAAAGGTATTAAGGGTATTTTGGTCATTTGGTAATTAAAAGATTAAAAAAAAGGAAAAAGATGGCAAAATATGTCCATCTTCTTCATTAGGGAGAAAATTAAAGGGTTCTCCATAGCTAGGGTTTGTTTCAAGCTTCAAAGCTCCATAGTAAGTGATTCCAAGCCCCGTTTTTAATGTTCTTTACGTTTTCGGAATCCCAGTAACTTGATTTAGCTTATTCTAGCAATAATTTAACCTAGGGTTCATATTTGGAAAAATACCCATAGGTGAAATTTGTGTATTTTGGTGTTTTATGATAGAATATGAGGTTTTAAATTATGTCAAACAACTTGTACTACTTGGTTTTAAGTGAAAACGAGAAAAAGGGCTTAATCGATAAAAATACCTAATAGTTATAAGTACATGTTAGAATGAGAATTTGATGTTGCCATAGAAGGGAAAAATGATCAGCATGTCATAAAACATAAGAAAATGGGATGAAGTTTAATTCCCGAGCCTAAGGGCAAAAGTATAATTTTGCAAAAGTTTAGGGGCAAAAATGTAATTTTGCCAAAGTTCGTATTAAATGCTGTTTTGATGAATGTATGTATTAAATAAGATTAATTTGGCATTATAGATCAAGAGAAACGAGATTCATGTCGTGATCGAGGGAAAAATAAAGTTTACGAGGAATAGGCTTGATTGCTAATATTTTGTATCGAGGTAAGTTCATGTGTAAATGTAGTAACATAATTGTCATTTTAAGTAATTTAATGTTATTTATGTGATATGATGATTAGTATCATGAAATATTATGCTTTATGGTTATTATTGAATTATATGTAAATTATGAATTGCTACCGAGTATCGGTTTCGATGTTCCGTGGAAGACGTCAAAGATGTGTAATAGAGGAAAAATCCCGTTTGAACCTTGGAAATAGATTAGAATATAAGTGACATGTCACTAGGATGGTTGGGCATCCGAACTCGTTGAGTTGAGTCCGAGTTCACTTATGGATGCAAATGTCCGAACTCGTTGAGTTGAGTCCGAGTTCGTGAGATGTAACTAGGCATCCGAGCTCGTTGAGTTGAGTTCGAGTTCACTTATGGATCCGAACGCCCGAGCTTGTTGAGTTGAGTCTGAGTTCGCTTATGGGCGGGTTACATGGTAGCTTGGCTACATATGTGGCACTTATGTACAAACTTTCCGTGTATTCGAATTATATTCCGATGTGTTCAATGGGTGGATCTTAAGAAAATAAGGAGAATTCCTAAAACGAAGGTGACATGTTGGTAAGTGTGGTAAATGAGAAAATTTTACAGGTATGTGCTTAAACCCTCGGGTTGAAAACTTGGTAAGATGAAATCGTAGAAAGATATTAAATGTAAATGATGTTTTATGTGGAATTGTGTGATTATGTTACTTGCTATTTGCATGTGAACTTACTAAGCATTTATGCTTACTCCCTCTTTTTCTTTCATTGTAGTTTTGATAAGCCGGCTTGAGAATCGGGATAGGTCGAAGACTCGTTCACACTATCCGAAGGCTTAAATCGATAAAATGACTTGTATATTTTGAATGTGGCATGTTTGGCAAAATACTCACTTTGTGTAATTGATCTTATGATATGGCTATGGTTTGGCAAGAAAAGGGTTTGTAAAAGATTAGCCATTGGAATGGCCAATCTAAGTCATATTTGATGTTATGTATGTTTAAAATGATATTTAGTTCATGAAAATCCTTAGTAAAGTGAAATTTGCCATAAAACAGAATCTGACAGCAGCAGTGATGTAAATTTGAAAAATCACTAAAAATAGTAGAAATTAAATTAAATGATGAGTAAGTTATGAAATTTAAGCTTAATGAGCCTATTTTCATATGGATTGAACAAAACAGGTATATGAATTATAATTTATGAGACATTTGAATTTTTGTGAAACAGGGCCAGAGTGATTTCTGGATCCCCTATTCTGACTTTGGAAATTCACCATAAATTTCATAAAAATAATTAGAAGTCATAATTTATATGTAAAGATTCCTTATTTAGTATAGTTTTAAGAGAAACAAACGTCATAGTTATTGAAATTCTGTACAGGGAGATATCTGATTCGTAATACACAGAGGTCAGAGCAGTTGAACCCTGAAACAGAGGAGATTTTAACTAATAAACTGTACTAATTGGCAGAGCCAAAAATTCTAGAAAAAAATTAGTAAATAGATATATGAGTCTAGTTTCAGGAAAAATTTACGAAATTGGATTTTGAGTTTTGTAACTCGAGATATGAATTTTTAAGTGACTGTGATGCAGATTACTAGTTTGACTAAAAATTTTAAAATTAAATTGTTTGAGCTGTTTAAGCAATGAATTAAGTCTTTTAACACCTCGTGTTCGAATCCGACAACGGTCTCGGGTACGGGGTGTTACAAATAGTATGTGAATATCCAGACGTATTCCCGAAAGAATTACCCGGATTACCTCCTGAGAGAGAGATAGAGTTTGGTATTGAATTGGTGCCAAGGATAGCTCCCATTTCTATTGCTCCGTACAGGATGGCGCCAATCGAGCTGAAAGAATTAAAAGAACAGTTGCAAGAGCTGACGGATAAAGGTTTTGCTAGGCAAAGCTTTTCACCTTAGGGTGCCCTTGTATTGTTTGTAAAGAAGAAAGATGGTTCGATGAGACTATGTATAGATAACCGACAACTGAACAAGGTAACTATCAAGAATAAGTATCCTTTGCCAAGGATCGATGATCTATTCGACCAGTTAAGAGGAGCCACTGTGTTCTCTAAGATAGACTTGAGGTTTGGCTACTATCATTTACATGTTAAAGACTCGGACGTGCCAAAGACAACTTTTAGAACAAGATACGGCCACTATGAATTTCTTGTTATGCCATTTGATTTGACGAATTTACCGATCGTATTCATGGACCTAATGAATAGGATCTTTCGGCCATACCTGGATAAGTTTTTCGTTGTGTTCATTGATGACATCTTGATTTATTCTAAAGATGAGGCAGAGCATGTGAAGCACCTGAGAACTGTGTTGTAGACTTTACAGGAAAAACAATTGTATGCTAAATTTAGCAAGAGTGAGTTTTGGCTCCAAGAAGTTGGGTTCTTGGGTCATATTGTTTCGGGTGAAGGTATCTGAGTGGATCCAAGTAAGATTTCTGCTATTGTTGAATGGAAACTGCCTAAATATGTAATCGAGGTTAGAAACTTTTTGGGCTTAGCTGGTTACTACCGAAGATTTGTGAAATGATTCTCCATGATAGCAACTCCAATGACGAGGTTGCTACAGAAAGACGTTAAGTTTGAGTGGACAGAAAGGTTTCAGCAAAGTTTCGAGAAGTTAAAGACATTGCTGACTGAAGCTCCTGTTTTAGTATTGCCTGAACCGGGAAAAGAGTTCGTGGTCTACAGTGATGTATCCTTGAATGGTCTGGGTTGTGTACTTATGCAAGATGGCAAGGTGATAGCCTACGCTTCACGGCAGTTGAAGCCACACAAGAAGAACTATCCGACACATGACTTGGAGCTCGCTGCCATTATTTTTGCCTTGAAAATTTGGAGGCATTATTTATATGGTGAAACCTGTCGTATATTTACTGACCACAAGAGTTTGAAGTATTTGATGACTCAAAAAGAATTGAACCTGAGACAACGGAGGTGGTTGGAATTAATAAAAGATTATGAGCTGATCATTGACTATCAACCGGGAAAGGCGAATGTGGTCGCTGACACGTTGAGTAGAAAATCCTTGTTTGCATTGTGAGCCATGGATGCTCTATTAGCATTGCTTGATGATGGTTCAGTCATGGCAGAGCTAGAGGTTAGAACAACATTTCTTCAGGAAATCTATAATGCTCAGATTAATGATAATGACCTACAAACCAAAAGAGCTCAATGTAAGTTAGGCAATGAATCAGATTTTCGGATTGGTCCTGATGGATGTTTGATGATCAGGGATAGGGTTTGTGTACCCAAAAATGATGAACTTATTTAGAAAATCTTGCAAGAAGCACATAATAGTTGTTTGTCTATTCATCTGGGGAGTACCAAGATGTATAATGATTTGAAGAAAATGTACTAGTGGAATAGTATGAAAAGAGACATTTCTGAATTTGTATCAAAATACATGATATGTCAGCCAGTTAAAGCTAAACATCAAGTACCTTCTAGTTTGTTACAACTTGTAATGGTCCCCGAATGGAAGTGGGACAAAGTTACTATGGATTTTGTGATAGGATTGCCATTGACTCCGAAAAAGAAAGATGCTATATGGGTTGTGGAGGATAAGTTGACAAAGTCGGCTCATTTCATTCCGGTAAGAATAGATTACTCTCTTGATAGATTGACCGACTTGTACATAACTGAGATTGTAAGATTACATGGGGTACCACTGTCGATTATTTCGGACAGAGACCCGAGGTTCACTTTGAGATTCTGGAAGAAGGTACAGGAAGCCTTGGGTACAAACTTGAATTTTAATACGGCTTTTCACCCACAGACCGATGGTCAGTCTGAGCTGATGATTTAGATTCTTGAGGATATGTTACAATGTTGCATCCTCGAATTTTAGGGTAGCTGGGAAAGGTACTTGTCATTGGTAGAATTTGCCTACAACAACAGTTTTCAAACGAGTTTAAAAATGGCGCCTTATGAGGCCTTATATTGCAGAAAGTGCCAAACTCCATTGTACTAGACAGAACTTCAGGAAAGTCAAGTTCACGGGGTTGATCTGATCAAGGAAACTGAAGAAAAGGTTAAAGTGATACGAGACTGTTTAAAAGTAGCATCGGATAGGCAAAAATCATATGCTGATCTGAAAAGAAAAAAGATTGAGTTCCAAGTTGGAGATAGAGTATTATTAAAAGTATCTCAATGGAAAAAGGTGTTGAGATTTAGCCGAAAAGGCAAATTGAGTCCGCAATTTATTAGACCGTACGAGATCACTGAAAGAGTTGAACCATTAGCCTATCGTTTGGCATTGCCACTTGAATTGGAAAAGATTCACGACGTGTTCCATGTATCCATGTTAAGGCGATATAGATCAGACCCCTCTCATGTGATTTCACCAGCAGAGATTGAGATTAGACCAGACATGACCTATGGAGAAGAATCGGTCAAGATTTTGGCTCGTGAGGTTAAACAGTTGAGAAATAAAAATGTGGCTTTAGTAAAGGTTTTATGGCATCGACATGGAGTGGAAGAGGCTACGTGGGAGCCGGAAGAAGCCATAAGAAGCCAATATCCGAACCTGTTTACTGGTAAGACTTTCGAGGACAAAAGTCCCTAAGGGGGGAGAAATGTAACATTCTGAAATAGGGCCTTGTCAGAATAGTAGTTTCGGGACTATAAATCTGAAATCAAACTATTTATTTTATGATTATTATGGGATCTAGAATATGAGAATATGTGTGTGTTAAGGTTTCATGAAGAAATTCTTTGAGTAAGGTGTCTAATAGGAAAATAAGGACCAAATTGAATAAATTGCAAAACTTGGGTTCTAGAAGTAATTTGTATGAAATTGCTTTAGATTATAAATTAGAAGGTCTTGGAGAGCAATTTCCCAATTTCTAAGTTTTTAGACAAAAATGGGCTTGTATGGATGAAATCTAAAATAAAGGGCTTAAGAGCATTTTGGTCATTTGACATTTTAATGAAATAAAATGGGAAAAATAAGCCAAAATCAGCTCATTTCCTTCTTGTTGATGTCGAAATTATAGGGTTCTCCATAGCTAGGGTTTCCAAGCTTTTCAAGCTCAATAGTAAGTGCTCCCAAGCCCCATTTTTAATGCTCTTTATATTTTTGAAATCCCGGTAACTTACTCTCTCTATTTCTACCCATATTTCATGCTAGGATTCATGTTTAGAAATTTACCCATGCATAAGTTACTTGTATTTTGATGATTTATGGACGGATATGAAAGTTGGATGTGTGATAAACATCTTTTCCAAGGTGATTTTCATGAAAAACCCTTATAAGGACCTTTTTGCAAAAGGTGTAAAATGTGTGGTAGAAATGAGAAATAATGGAAAAATGTGGGCTGCCATAGGAGGAAAAAATATTCGGCTAGGCTTGGGTAAGGTAGAAATTGCATGTGTTTATTATACGAGCCTAGGGACTAAATCGTAAAAACTGTGAAAGGTTAGGGGCAAAATGGTCATTTGGACCGGGGGTGAAATTTAGGCTCAAAAAGGTACAATGTGAGTTATTAATAATTTTTTTTATTGTTAGAGACCCCAAGGAACAAATTCCGGAGGTTGATCAAGGAAAACGAAAGGTTTCGGAATAACCAAAACATAATACCGAGACTAGTACCAAGTAAGTTCTAATAACTTAAGTAAACTCCTAATATGCCTAAATGTATGATTCAAGAGTGTATGGTAGTTGCATTTAAGGATGGCATGAAAATACATGAAATATATTCTTTAATAATGACTTGATTATGAATGTCCCGGTTGAGGTTGAAAAGGAAGTTCGATGGATAAACCATGAATTATATGTGATTTGAGATCTTGCATGTGTTGTAGAAAGGATTTAGCCCGGACGGGTAATCCGTGGACCACAAAGATAGAAAGGACCTAGCCCGGACTGGTGTTCCTTGAATGATTTAGCCTCCCGAAGAATATATGTGCTTTAAGGATTTAGGCCGGATGGGTAATACGATTAGGGTTTGAATTTAGCTTGGACTGAGAATTAAGATCAGAGCTCATTAAGGGTGTTTGTCGCTACAAGGGATTTAGCCTGGACTGGTAATCCCGACATCACCTTATGAGTTTACGATACGGGGGATTTAGCTTAGGCTGACAATCTCACCGTAAAATGTGAGGTTCGCGGGAGTGCATACTTGAAAAGAATCATTCTTATGAATTGACGGAGAATGGATAATCCATCGAAATTTTCTAGAAACTTAACGGGATTAATACGATATATGTAAATGAAATGATGAAGGTGAGCTCATCTAAGATAAATTACATGGTACCTTATTATTGTGACTAACTTGTTGATTGAGTGCATGTGATAGGAATACCATTATTATGCTTGTTGATTCTATTGCATAACATGGCCTTAAGCTAATTAATCGGTAAGTTTACTTTCCAATTATTCGGGCTTACTAAGCATGTAAATGCTTACCCCTCCTTTTTCCCTGTCTTACAGAGCTCGAGGACTCGTAACGACTGGAAGACGGTTGGAGAATCAACACACTATCAACTAAATTAGCTTTGGTATATAGACACTTATGTTTTGTTCAATGGCATGTATAGAACTTTTGAGTATTTAGTTATATGTGTCATTTGATTTGCCAAGATGAAGGCATGTAAAATTATACTTATCTTTTTGTATATGGCCATGGGAATTGGCTCGTTTTGAAGTAGGCTATGACCTACAAATCTATGCATGTTTATGTTCATATGCAATGGCTTGGTCTTTAATTGGCGATGAGTTATAAAAACGAGCCAATCTTAAATATGTCAAGGAGACATGGAAATCCCTAAATGCAAGATGAGAATTAACTTAGCATGTATGAAACAAATGACATGAGGTTTACATGCAATGAGGTTAATCAAAGTTTTATATATAAGTGTATAATTTGGCCTTAACATGCACTAAAGTAACCCATAAGTATGTTTGGTTGATAGAGGGTGATCAAAGGCTGGGAAAATAGCCAAATAAGGTTCACACGGGTAGGCACATGGGCGTGTGTCTATACCGTATGTGACACACGGCTTGCCCCCTCGGGTGTGTGACATGGTCGTGTGTCCTCTACACTTGAAATTTTAAGTTAGTATAACACACGGGTTAGACACACGGGCGTGTGTCCTGGCCTTGTGTCCCTAGAAACATATTGATGTCATAAACAGAGAGCCACATGGGCTGAAGGCACGGGCGTGTCCCAAACCACACGGGCGTGTGTGACCACGCGGCTCCACCCATACGGGCATGTGACTCACTAAGGTAAGAAAATCATTAAGTTTCCCAGAACTGATCGAATGTTTTCAGTTTTGTCCTGAACCGCTCAGATGTATGTTTCAGGCCTCGAGGGCTTGTATAAGGGGCGATATGCATGGGTGTGTGTAAAGTTTTAAATTTTGGGCGAAATTTGGTAAACCAGATTAGTATGTCGTGAAAGTTTAAACCCGGTAACTCCTCGAGTCCTGTCCCGATGCCAGATATGGGAGAGGGGTGTTACATAGAAATTGCATGCATTTCATTATACGAGCCTAGGGACTAAATCGTAAAAATGTAAAAGGTTAGGGGCAAAACGGTCATTTAGACCGGGGGTGAAATTTAGACTCAAAAAGAATAATGTGAGCTGTTAATAATTTACCTTTATTGTTATAGACCCCGAGGAACAAATTCCAGAAGTCGATCGAGGAAAATGAAAGATTTCAGAATAACCAAAACACGATACCGAGACGAATACCAGGTAAGTTCGGATAACTTAAAGTAAACTCATAATATGCCTAATTGCATGATTGAAGAATGTATGATAATTGCATTTGTTAATGGCATGAAAACACATGAAATGCATTCTTAACAATGACATGTTGAAAAATGTCCCGGTTGAGGTTTGGAAGGAAGTTCGATGGATGAACCATGTTGTATGTGATATTGAGATCCTGCATGTGTTGCAGAAAGGATTTAGCCCGGATGGGTAATCCGTTGATCTCAAATATAGAAAGGATCTAGCCCGGACGGGTGTTCCTTGAATGGTCGAGCCTCCCGAAGAATATATATGCATTAAGGATTTAGCCCGAACGGGTAATTCGATTAAGGTTTGAATTTAGCCTGGATTGGCAATTCAGATTCGAGCTTACTGAGGGTGTTTGTCGCTATAAGGGATTTAGCCTGGACTGGTATTCCTGACATCACCTTATGAGTTTATATTATGGGGGATTTAGCCTGGACTGGTAATCCCACCATAAAATGTGAGGTTCGTGGGAGTGCATACCTGAAATGATCACTCTTATGAATTGATGGTTAATAGATAATCCATCGAGATTTCCTAGAAACTCAACAGGATTAATATGAGATATATGTTCAAAAGGAAATATTGGATGATGAGCTCGTCTAAGACAAATTACATGGTATATTATTATTGTGACTAATTTATTGATTGAGTGCATGTGATAGGGATATCATTTCCATGCTTGTTGATTTTATTGCCTAATATGGTTTTATGCTAATTAATCGGTAAGTTTACTTTCCAGTTATTCGGCTTACTAAGCATGTAAATGGTTACTCCTCTCTTTTCCCTGTCTTACAAAGCTCGAGGACTTGTAAAGATTGGAAGACGGTTGGAGAGTCAACACACTATCAACTAGTCCAGCTTTGGTATATAGACACTTTTATCTTGTTCAATGGCATGTATAGGACTTTTGAGTATTTTGTTATATGTGTCATTTGATTTTCCAAGATGAAGGCATGTAAAGATATACATATCTTTTTGTATATGGCCATGAGAATTGGCTCATTTTTGAAGTAGGCTATGACCTACAAATCTATGCATGTTTACGTTCATATGTGATGGATTGGTTTTAATTGGCAATGAGTTATAAGAATGAGCCAATCTTGAATGTGTCAAGGAGATATGGAAACCCTTAAATACAAGATGAGAATTAACCTAGCATGTATAAAATCGATGATATGAGGTTTTCATGCAATGAGGTTTATCATGGTTTTATATAAGTGTATAATTTGGTCTTATCATATATCAAAGTAACCTATAAGTATGATTGGTTGATAGAGGGTGATCAAAGGCTTGGAAAATAGTCTATAAGGTACACACGAGCGTGTGTCTAGGCAGTGTGTGACACATGGCTCGTCCCCAAGGGTGTGTGGTATGGTCGTGCATCCCCTACACTTAAATTTTTAAGTCAGTATAGTGCACGGGCTAGACACACAGGCGTGTGTCTTGGACGTGTGCCCCTAAATGTATGCTGACGTCATAAATAAAGAGTTACACGGGCTGAAGGCATGACCATTTCACAAGCCACACGAGCGTGTGTGTGACCACATGGCCCCACCCACATGAGCGTGTGACTCTCCAAGGCAATAAAATTTATTAAGTTACCCAGAATCTATCGAATGTTTTCGGTTTTGCCTCGAACCGTCTCAATGTTTGCTTTAGGTCTCGAAGGCCTGTATAAGGGACAATATGTATGTGTTTGAGAAGTTTTAAATTTTGGGCAAAATTTGGTGAGCTGGTTTTGTATGTAGTGAGAGTTTAAGTCCGATAACGCCTCGAACCCAGTCCCGGCGCAGGATACGAGTGAGGGGTGTTACATGCCATATATTCCAAAAACATAAATTCAAAAGTACCAAAACGATAGCTTGATAGTGTGATGAAGTCTCCGACGATCCCCAAATCCGAGCTAGCTTTGAAATCACTATAAAACACAGAAAAATAAACAGAGTAAGCTTTATAGCTTAGTAAGCTCATATGATTAATAAGTATAATTTTCCTATTCATTCACCATTTAAAGAACATAAGTAACATAAGTATTACATTCAAGTCAACAATTTGCACATTGCCATAATTCTGTGTATCAAGTATAAATTCATCAACTTTCACTTACGTTTCATATAAACTTATCAATTATCACTTACTTGCCAAACTTATCACGAGTACCTAAATTGATCTGTATCATTCCTTATATCCTCGTACCATCATCTTTTCCCGTTGAACCATTTGGAATAATATCAAATAGTCGGGAATCTCGCACCAAAGTGCCACATACATAGCCAATGCTATCTCAATCTCATATCACATATATGCTCACTCTCGAGCTATCAACGGGCCTGCTCACACAAGCTGCCGGTCAAGAGGTAGCTACCCAGTGCTGCTCACACAAGCTGTCAAGTAACTGCAACACATGCTAGTATACTCAGCCACCAGTAGGACATATAGGACCAGCACTCAATTCACATAATCACAGTAACCCCTAATGATTTGTCACTAGCATTCTATCTATTCCTAAGGTTCAACTGGAATTTTCACTATGCCAATGCTTTGTCGATAGATTCCGCAGTGTCGTAATATCACAACTATAATATTTAAGCATATAAACACATATAACATTAAGCTTATTAATCATACAAACCTACCTTGGTTCACAAAAACGATGAAATAGGTTGATTAGTCGAGTACTTTGTTTTTCCCCCGTCTAGATCCGAATTTCGCTTTTCTTGATCTATATGTAATTAAATTTAGCTTATTTAGTTATCACTCAATTCAATTTAATCCAAAAACACTCATTAAAGCACAATTACACTTTTGCCCCAAGTATTTCACTACTTTTACAATTTAGTCCTTATTCCACAAAAACACAAATTAATGCAATTTGATATCAAACCATGCTAGCCAAATTTTCCTAGTACACATATCAGTCCATATTTTTCATTTATTTCACATTTTGACCACAAAGTTTCCACATTTCACAATTTAATCCCTAATTTGCATTTTCACTAAAAATCACTTAACAAAACTTGTATAACTATCATCAAACATTCATAATCTATCATCAATCATTAAAATACATGCTTATTCATCAATGGAAACTTCCTAAATCTTTAACATTTTTGCAAAATAGTCCCTGGGCTAGCTAGACCTAGTTGCAACGATCTCAAAAACACATAAATCATTAAAAACTGAGCCAAAATTACTTACCAATTGAGCTACTAAGTGACCGAACCCTAAAAAGCTTCCATGGCTTCTTATTTATTTTTATTTTTGGTGGAAATGAAGAAAAGATGATGATACATTATGTTTTCCATTATTTTACTTAAGTTATTTACAAATTACTATATTAACCTTGTTTAAAAACATTAAAATCACTTAATATATGCCCATAATTGTCCACTCACAATTGAAATGGTCTACTTACCACTTAAGGACTCTTACTTTAAGGTTCTATAGCTATTTAATACCTTTAGCTATTAGAACATCACTTTTGCACTTTACACAATTTAGTCATTTTTATCGAATTGAGCATTCAAACGATAAAATTTCTTAACAAAAATTTCACACAATCATACTATCATTTTGTAAACATTAAAATAATAATAAAATAATTATTTTGAATTTGAATTTGTGGTCCTAAAACCACTGTTTCGATTTGACCAAAAAAGGGTTGTTACAATGAGTGTGTGTCTAGTCACCGCGTTAGTGTTTGATGAAGTTCGTCAGGATAGAAAACACAAACTCTGATATGAAACTCTGAAGGAAAATTCCATGGTCATGATACCCTCTGAAAAGGAACTAATGAATGATGATTTTCCAATGGGGTTCTCTATGTGTGTCAGGAAGATGATAGACAAGTCTCACATAATGTGAGTTTAGGCAAAGTCATATTGCAAACATGACAGCTAAGAAATAACTTTGTGGTGTACTCTAAAATAAATGCCTCTGTGGCGTACTTTGAAAAGAATGCCTTTGTGGCGCACTCTAAAACCAATGCCTTTGTGGTAAATTCTGAATAAAATGCCTTGGTGGCGTACTCTATATGATTGCCTGTGTGGCGTGTTCTATTAGACCTATGTGGTGTAATTTGCCAGGGATGTCTGGTAAGATATGAATCTGAATGTCTATTTCTATTGTAAGATATGAGTAAATTCTTTTAGTTCTGTAATAAGTAAGACTAAGATATGGCATCGATATTTTCTGGGTTAAGAGCGAATAAGTTTTAAGGGTTTTCGTGAAAAGAGATGTGTATCTGTATGTTAGGATGGGTATCAGTCATTATGATCTGCAAGTATGAGAAGTGAATGGTATTGTATATTATTCTAAAATTATTCTAAATCTGAGTTAATGTTAGCTTGAATTTTGAGATTCTTATATAGCAAGATGTGGAGTGCATTTAATGGTCTATGCAATGATTTATCAATATGAATGTATGGTACTGAATCAAGGGTTGCTTGAGTATGAATTGATGGTATTTTATTCTGCGTAAGTATTCACCAAACATATATAAGTATCCACCCATGATAAATATCAATGAACAAATGTTTGGAATAAGAGTACGAGTTAAGGCATGTATTGTTAGAAGTGTCTTCTAAGGGTATGTTTTTGTTAAGAAAGTTTTATGGGACAAAAGATTTATGAAACGATTGGAAAGATTCCTCAATTGAATAGATATGAAAAGTTAAGCATAACAAGGGTATGATAACTAGCATATACAAGAGTGATAAGGCTGTATGGTATTAGCTGAAGTAATTGATGTAGAGTAATAGTTGACTCATATAAATTCCTACAATATTTCAAAGCATCCATCAAGGTACAGTTAATGAGCTCACTAAGTACTCATGTACTTACAACATTTTTTATTTCTTCTCAGGTAATTGAGAAGAGACTTCACTTGGAGGGGCAATACTAGGAGTGCACCAAGTTGGTAGCGAAGTGGGCTATTATGCATACAATGGAATTGTGGCATAGTCTAGAAATACGCCCTTTCGAGTATGTTTTTGATAAACTTCTATTTTGTAAGGATTTGTATCAAGATTTATGTAACAGACTATTGCAAGATACTTCCATTATTTTCATATAAAAAGTTTTTCAATTGAAATTTCATAGAACATGTTTTAAAGAAGTAAGAAATTGTAAACTATTTTTGTTTTGTTTGGTAAAACCCTAAATCCAGACACGATGAATTGGGTTGGGTGGAGAGCATTACAACCGTGATCACTATCAATTTGAGTGAGCACTATAGACCCGTATCTCGGTTTGCCATAATTCGCTGTGGCAAATTAGGTCATTTTCGACACTTAAGAGGCTTATTTTGTAGCAATTAACTAATGCTTTTGTTAAGTTTGCATTACGAGTATCTAGCTAGTAAATTAAGTAATTAGGAGTGTTTTATGACCTTTTAGGCCGATTCAGGCCTAAAAGAGGACTTACATGTTGGTTGAGTGTGTAGGACATCAATTTAGGCCAAAGAGTCAATAGATTGCTGCCTATGTTGCGACACGTTGCTTGGTTGTTGCAACACAACTTCTAAAATACCTTAGGAGCATATTGCCGACTGTGTCGCATCACATCACCAAGGAATGTCACGAGGCAACCCAAAATGAGCACTGAAGAAGCATATTGTCATCAGTGTCACGACACAGGCACAAAGGTGTTGTGACACAGCTGGGACAAGGCGACTAAAGATAGCAAGTGTGTTCTCATCCACACAACTCCAATTAATGATGTTTAGTCACTTGTGTTAGGTCTAAATGAGTCATCTAACATGTCTCCTATAGCTAAGAATATTCATAACACAAAAAGGGACTTGTTCCTTCAATTTAGTTATTCAATTCTTAGATTAGGGTTTTTATTTCTTTCGAGTATTTTTCAATTTTCATTTAGTTGTTTGTTTTCTTAATTCGACTTGTGAATTGTTCAAATATTTCTATAGATTTTTAGTTTTAGACTTCACCAATATCCAAAATCTCTTTTCCTTTCTCTCTATTTTGTCTTGTGATATTCTATTGATGTTTCAATTCAATCTTGAGATTATCTTAATTAGATTCACAAGTAACTAAAATCCATGGGAGATTAACGAGTGGATGTGGGAGTAGTTAATAACTATTTAGTGTTTCTTATCGGATCAGTTGGTTTGGGTTGAGAGAAATTAAAACCTAGGCCTGACAATCCTAAGAAGTCAATTAGGTAGATGAGGTTGAGAGAATAACCTATCAAGTACCACTTAGCCTATCCCGGTCTGGCCTATGAGATCAAGAGATAAGTATTTCTTATTGACTAGTTAGGTTAGTTAGAGGCCAATAGGTAATAACTAGGTTAACTACTAGCTGATTGAATAGAATCCTAAGTTAGAGGTTAGCTATAAACACTGAACCTTCTTTGGGTATGATCCTCGGAATACTTTCGTGTTTCGTTGTAACTTCTATATTACAACTTGACTCGTATACTTGCAAACATTGGCTAAATTTAACATCTATGAGTCAGGTTATAGAATTACCTTAAACTTGCATTTATTGTAGCTCAGAGTTCTAAATCTGATCATCCTTCTTGAACCAGTAGCAACAACTGCCTTAAAGAACATAGGATTACCATTAAAACCCTATTTATAGACAATTTACCAATATATCAATTACTTACAACCCCATGCAGGGCCTCCTATTCACTCATTACTGTATTTATGTCTTTTAACAGCCTTATTATTTCAAAATTATAACTTGTATTGCTACCAGACATACTAGGAGGTTGAAACATCCACCAATTACCTCAAAAACCTTAGCTTCCAGTTTAACAAATAAGAAAATAATATTTAGGTTTAAGAAGAAGAACTAGAGTGTGGAATAAATGGAAGAAAAATAATCTGAATGTTTCCTTCTTACCATATATATACTCATTTCCTTTTAGTGGATCTTTACAAGTGTCGAATGTATACAGAAATTGTCCTTTAAATGCCTTACAAGAACTGGGAGAAATATAAAAGAGAATCCAGTATAGATGTTGTTTGTCTAGTCAATCCATTCAGTTGACTCTCAACCAATCACATTACAGAACCTACATTGCACATCATTCAAGTAAACTAAGTGTACCACACCTTTGGCAGTAACTCTCATAAGGCGTGCTCTTAAAGACGATCTAATCTCCCAATTTTTCCCGTATGCTTGATATACGCATCATGCTCAGTAAAAATTTAAGGCATACTTTTCGATTGGCGTACTCTTTCTTCAATTGCGAAACATCCCGAGGTGAAAACTGTTGGAAAAAATTCGATTTGAAAATGATTTTCTTACACAAAAAAAAACTTAAAAATTTGAAAACTGACCCGGTTTGTGATATTTATATCAATAAACCTTAGAATGAAATTATACATGTGTTTTTGGATAAGCAAATCTTTAATATATTTCAACTTTCAACCAAACGATCTTCTCTGCTATTCTCGTACCCTATACTACATTGAGTGTAAGCTCGAATCAATTGAATCAAAATAGAAAATTAGAAAAAGTTTTCCTTTTGGGGTGAAAATGAAAATTCTCTCTTCTTTAATAGAAACCGGTAATATTGTTATTCTAGAAAAATATATTTAAAAGTTGAGAATAAAGTCTCTCAATTTTGTGGCAGAATAACAATCTCTCAAAAGTTGTGTTAATAGTTCTACTGGTGACATCTATTTATAAGAAGAGAAGGTAGAATCTTTCTAGAGTTGTAGAGGTTTATTTTAAATAGAAAAACAACATTCTCCTTAGAGTAGAAGAGGGGTGAATGACCTACCCTTGTATTTCTATTAGGGTTGTCGCCCCCTTCATGTTATGTTAGGGGTTTTGGGCCTCCCTCACATCGGGTCTAATTACGAGTACTTCCTTGGCCTTTTTGACCCATTACACTGTAATATGATCCAACTCGATTTTGTTTTTCTATTTCCTAAAATAAACTTTAACATTTACATATTAAATAATTTTCTCATCCCAATTTTACCCTAGTAAAATTTTGACGATTTTATCCCTAGTAAAATTTTGACGATTTTACCCCGATAAAAGTTTGAGAAAATTCATTCAATATGTCACAACTCAACATGTTCACTATGACTGAATTGTTTATTTTCATTTTTGGGCTTCAAAATAGTCCAAAAACATAAACTCATTCTTTCATCATTTTTTAAGAAATGCTATAGAGGACTGCCAATTTCCATTTCCATTTCCAAATGATTCCATTTCTCCATTTCGAAGAAAACCATAATCATTCTTGAATGTTTCCCATTTCTCTTTTTCTTTTCATTCTATTCATTTCTATTCAAATACATAATTCATTTTTGCTTTACTGGGTGTCTTTTCCTAACGACATCTCGCATCAGATTTCATTATAGACTAAAACATCATGAGTCTTAATGGGGTGAACAATGCTTTATTTACTTATAAACTTCAGAGTTCATCATGTGTCAGGCCTTGTGCTTAACCTAGAGGAGCTTTCCTATCTTCATTTGGTTTTGCACTCTCGAGGAGAGAGATAAGATATCTTTCTTACCTTATACACTTTTACTTGAACCTAGACTTTATTGGGACTCAACAAACGTCACATCAGTCATTTGGTGGTCTTATCCAAATATTACAAATTCCATGGAAACTATACAAGTGTTTCCTTTTGGTTCTTAAAAATTTTAGTTACATTTAGTTAGGCTTTAACTATTGTTTCCTTATAACCTAACTGACTCAAGGGCATGTAATCGAATACTCTCTATTTCTTATAACAGATTTCGCCCAAACTATGCTTGCCAACCAGAGGCTCCTAGGGCGAATCCTTCCTTATTAGGCTTACTACGTGCCTACCATAGTGTCTGCCAACATTAGGGCGTCACAAGCGCACACTGTTCACTTCTAACTTATCTTATCTGACACATTCTCTGAACAATATTTGGAAACTAAGATTTTACCGAGCGAGATGTTACATGAAATGTCAACTCATAGTCTTAAGCTTGGAAGGGTTCATCATCATCATCTCCATCATCTGTTTCATTGTCATCATCAACATCATCGTCATCGTCATCATCATTGTCATCCTCTTCGCCCCCTCAGTATTTTCAGATTGTGGGAAGGGTGCATACTTGTTGAGTGGTGGATTTGGTATTCGAGTACCAAATTAGTGTGCATAGTCGATGCCTAACGAGGTAATCTCTTGCATCCATCGGATCACCCAGTTCATATCTGAAAAATTCGTCAATCTCGTCAACAGGGGCTCCTTAGCTTTGCTCTTCCTTTTCGAGGCTAGTGGGACATCCATTTGTTCCTTTCACCTTTGGTTCTATTCTTTCACCTGTTTTTTTAAGGTAAATGAATTAACCTTACATATTATTTCTGAGCATACTCTTTAATGGGATTACAAACTGCTCGATAGGTGACATGGGCACCTTCGCCCATTTACATAGGGCTACCACTAGGTGAGGGAAGTACGTTCACCAATTCTAGCCTGTAACGCCCCAAAAATGTAGGGTCTGTAAGTTTGCTTGCTTTAGCGCAAATTGCATGTTTGGTGTTGTGGTTTAGTGGATTGGGTGTGTTTGGGGATGTCTTGGAAGTCCAGGGTTCAAGCTCTGGCTTTTGGCAGAACTTATGTTTTTCTTTTAAAAGAACTTGGACGCTGGCACTTAGGTTTTATAAATAATTGTGTGTATTTGATGACACAAGGAAGCCTTGTGGCTTGGTGGCTTGTGGCGTGATTTGGCAACTGTAGAGATTGGGGTTCGAATCCTATGGCAGGCAAGGGATGATAATTTTACTGCTTGGAGTGGCAAGAGTTAGTGTTAGAGTTGAACTCTGGTGATATGGAGTTTGAATGGGTCATAGAGGTTGTTGTGGAGGAAATCAAGGAGGGATAACGGGAGAAAATCTTGGAGTTGTTTGAGGGAATTTGAATTGGAAGGAGTTGAAGTCGAATGGGGGTACTTGTGGGTGCAAATTTGGCCAAGGGGTTTTGGAGAGTGTGTTTTCAGCAATTGGGAAGAGTATATGTGTCGAATTGTTCTTATTCTATTTTGGATTTTGCGTTTTGTTCTTTTGTTACTATTTCCCTCTTGTGCCGATTTCTTTTGGTGTCTTTCAGGATTAAGTCGAAAGTCCTTCCTACTGTTTCTCCCTTTTGTTTTTACTATGTGTCGAATACCCTCATTTAGTTCACTCTCTAGTTGGTGCTGAAACTCTCTTCCTTCTCTTCTTTCTTCTTTGACCCTTTTCTCTATTTTCTCTGTTGCATTTCTTCCTTTGGAGCTTTGACCGAATACCACTTGTCCCTCTCCCCCCTCATCTCATTCGGGCTTATCTTGGTGCTAGCCGAATACCTCCCTTTCTCTGCTGAACCTTTCCCTACTTCGATCAAGGTAAGTGAGTTCCTCTTAATTGCCTAGTTTTTAATAATTGTGGAGCCTTGCTAATGCTGTCGTCATGTGTAGTTTCAAGGTGGTGTCGTTCCTCTTTCTTCTTTCTATAGGGGTTTCCCTTTTTAATCCCTTCTTGGTATCGATTATTGTTAGGGGAACGTTCGTAACATCACATGCTTCGATTATAGGGGGTATTGGGGTTAGCCGAAAGCTGTTATCCTCCTCTCTTGGTTTACATTTTGGTAAGAAGTACACTTATTTTAGGTATATTAATTTTAAGGTTGCTAAACAGATGGGACTTCTGTGCAGATTGTTGCCAGTAGGTAGAGATTGCTAGTTAAGGGTGGTTCGAACTCTACTTGTTCTGTCAAGGTAAACAATAAGTATTGTTGGGGGGACATAAGAATTCTAAAAGGGGGGATTAACTTGAATGATTGAGAACTAATTTGGGATCGTTATGTTGGTTTTAGGTGAAGCACGTGGCGTGTGGCGATCTCTTCTCCAAATAGGTGTGTAATCATACACCCAACCTTATGCTACTGCCAAATGCTATTGTGAAATGGAAAAAGCCAAAAAGCCGAAAAGCCAAAACTTCAACATTTGAGGTCTTGCGAGCATGCGATCTCTCGTGGGGGTAAACTGAGCCCACATATCATGGACGATAGACTGTAAAGGTCACCACGTGCATTTTCGTGGACTGGGGCTGTTATGGGATTCGTTGGGCTGAGATGGGTCGAGCGGGCTTAATGGGCTCGTGGGTCTCACATAGAAAAAGTTTATGGTAAGTGATAAGTAATGAAATGGATTATGGGGACCACATAGTCATGACTGGAATTGGACTGTTTGGGCCACACAAGCGTGTGGGCCTACTTGGATCGAGTAGTGGGCTTTAGGCCCATTACACCGTTTAGGCCATATGGGCTATCTGAGTCGTTCGAAATGACTAAAGATCACTTAAGGGTCGTTATTTGTGCGGAGACCCCAAGATTTGTAAAATGACCAAAATACCCCCAAGGGGTAAAATTATCGTTTTACCCTTAGGGGATGGAAATAACCATTATACCCTAGAGGTAGGCTGATAGTGGATGTATGTTTTATGCATGATTGTATCTGAGTGTAAAACCTTGCTTACATGTAATAATATAACATAAAATTCTGCATTGGGGTTGGGGTTCTGACTTAGAGGAAGTACTGTACTAGTGGCTTTGCAACGTTTTACCGTTCTAGTGGCCTTGCCACGTATTCTGATATTAGTGGCTACGCCACGTTTATTATTATGAGCAGCACTGCAGCATTACTGTTAGCAGCTACGCTGCGATATAGGTGTGCTGGTTGGGTGGGGCGATCTAATCCCCACATGGTGTGTTGGTTGGTACAGGAAGTGTGATGGATGGATTGGGATGGGTTGCATGCTTGTGATGTACTGCTTTGGCCCAGACTGCTCTGTTACTGTTTAGGGCTTTGGCTCAGACTGCAGTGCTACTGTATAGGGCTCAAGCCCAGACCATATTGTATACACTGTTTACTATGTGACTGGTGAAGGGATTACACACTGAGTTTTCGTAAACTCATCCTTTTATTTAACTGTGCAGGTAATCCCTAGCTAATATACGATTTGGAGCAGCGAGGGACTCAGAGGTGGCCACATGCCTACAGAATAATAAATCATGCCATAACTATTTTAAAGAATTTTATTTGGGGTTTTATTTTGTAATATGTCCATTGGTAAACTTTTAAACTTTCAACTTTTGACTTTTATTGGGTTAATTTCGCGATTTAAACTGCTAGAGAAGGAACAACAGGTTTTCAAACGATAACGTTTTCTAAGGTTAACCTGCGTTTTAAATTCATAAAGATTTTTCAACTAAGAGCTTCTGTGGTTAAATTCAAAGATAAGAACTCTAGATAACAAACAACTTGCTGATCTAAAAATCATTTTTTTCTATAATTCATTAATATACTTCGGCAATAGAAACTATACAGTCTTTCTAACTCTAGCTCAAAATTTTGAAACACTTGATGTGGCACATCAAATTTGGTCGTAACGTGCTGGCCGAGTCTAGGGTGTTACATAGCCACTGATGCATGTCAACATTGATTGGCAGATCACTCCCAAGGCGGTGATGTGAGAGACGTTTTCAGTAGGGGAGCGCAGGTGAAAATAAATGGCATCCATATCTTGGCCATCGAAAAATTTAAGGCGTAATTAAACTTTAAGGGGATGTTGGTACTGGTTTGGTGAGTTCAGTTGCCACACCCCTACGTCAAATATCTCAAAATAGTATCCATAGCGATGCCCCGATGCATAGTTAAATCAACAAACTGTATAAAATCGTAAGTATAGTACGAAGTTAATAGGAACAAATTTCTTGAGGCGTGACCAATACCTGTTTACCCCGAACCGTTAAATAACAAAGATTATCATTTGAGATTTGGCAAATTTCTTGATCTTTTAAACAATCGCGTCAACCATTGGTTCAGTCAGGGTCACAAAAAAACTACACAAATGGTAAAAATCCACAAACTCCCAAATCGTGTTGCAACCGGTTAATGGGGGACAAACCCTTATTCTTTAATGAACATGAAACCATTCATTTGCAAGTAGTATTGTACCAATTTTGGGTTTTTGAAAGGATTAGCGTCAAAATTCATCGACGCCTATTGGGTACGTCTTGGTTTGCGGGGTTCCATGTAACGAGTTTAATAAAAAGAATATAAAAGTATGTAACAAATAATGAGATTGGAATGGCTAACCTTGATTTACCAATTTGTTATCGTTGGGTTGTTCTTTTGATGTGTTATGCCTATAAAAGAAAAAAAGAAAAGAAAACAAACTGACATAGGGAAGGAAAGAGATAACCGACAAAAATAGAGGCTTGAATGGGAAAAAATCGAAGTAGCAGAGATTGAGGAGGGGTGCGACGAATCTAGGAGCTTTTGGGTGGCTGTTAGGATGTCTTGAAAGTGACATATAGGGATGAAATCGTCTAGTATATATAGGAAATCTGACGGGCCATCCACAAGGATGGGCCAAAAATTACAAAATTTTAATGTCGCGTTGTGACACGTAGCCCTAATTTCTTAAAATTTTGGTTCAAAATGTTGTATCGTGTCACGTGCCTAGGTGTGTCACAACCCAGACTTAGAATTTTAGAAAATTGTTGTTCAAAGTTGCATGTGGCAAGATAGGGGTCCTTTGTCGTGAAACGGCCTGGGTTTTTCATACTCTGAGGCTTTGAAGTTCTGTGTCGCAACACAGGGGCACCTGTGGTGCGACATGTATTGGAGTTATCAACAATTTTAGTTTCAAATTCCTATGTCACAACACAGGGAGTTCTGTGCGTGGTATGTATTAGGCTGTGCAAAACTGATATTCTCAGATGTGTCAGACTCCTTTGGTTGTGCCTGCTCACTTCAAAACACTCCTATTGTCACCTTAGCTCCTAACTAACCTAATTACTACCTTAAATAAAATTAAATACCCACAATTATAATATTCAAATCCCAAATTCACAAAATAAAATATTTACAAGAATAATAAAGTTCAATGATAAAAATTTCAAGTATGGCAACCAGATTCATCTAGTAACCCGTTAATCTCTGTCGTTGACTTTTTGTGTCTCTGTCTATCATCGTAATTCGGCCAACGGAGGTCTATCAATTTTGGATTTTTCGACTTGTCACATTCTCTTAAACCATATTTCTTATACACATTAAACCCTGAAAATACCTTCGATCAAGGCCATTAAGGGTTACATAATATAATGGAAAACATTCGTTCCCTAATTGTTTTTCTAATCCCTCATCTTGGGAATCATGGCCGCATTTAAACACCTCTATCTCACCATTAATTTTCATGGTTAATTAATTTCTTTCAAGATCAATGGTGGATCTAGATGTGGCTACAAATGTCCTACCCAACATGTGACAGCCCGATTTTATGGCTAATCGGAATAGTGGTTTCGGGACCACAAATATGATGTAGAAAAATTTAATTTTATTAAATTTTTATGGTCTACAGTTCGACGGAATGGTTTTGTGAGAATTTCATTTGAAAATATTGACGTTTTGGCACTCAATTTAGTAAAAAGGACTAAATTGTAAAAAAGTACAAAAGTTGAGTTCTACATGTTAAAGGTGTCCAATTGCCATGAGATTTTAAATTAGAGGTCCTTATATGATAATTAGTCCATTTTTTAAGTTAATGGACAAAAATGGACATGGTGAGATAAAATTTTAAAGTTTGGCAAAAAGGGTATTTTGGTCATTTGGTAAATAAAATAATAAAAAGGGAAAATAAAGCCAAAATTGTGTCCATCTTATTCTACCTTGGTTTAAATTCTCAAGACACCATAGCTAGGGTTTTCTTCAACTTTCAAGCTTGATTGTAAGTACATCCTAGCCCAGTTTTTAATGCTCTTTACGTTTTTAAAGTCGTATTCACTCGATCTTTCCATTTCTACCAATTTTTTGAAGTAGGGTTCATGTTTAAAAATTTACCCATGTGTGAGATGCATGTGTTTTGATGTTTAATAGTAGAAAATGAAAGTTTGATGTGTAATAAACAACTTTTACTAAGTGATTTTTCATGAAAATAACTAAAAAGGATCTATTTGTAAAAAGATGTAAAATGGGTAGTAAAAATCTAATTTGGTGAAAAATGTGGGCTGATATAAGCATGTATTGGTTAGGCTAGGCTTGGGTAACAAAGAAATTGAATACATTTTATTTTACGAGCCTAGAGACTAATTTATAAAAATGTGAAACTTTAGGGGCAAAAAGGTAATTTTTCCATAATATGATGTTTGGACTAATTTGAGTAATGTGAATATTAAATAAGTTAAATTTGCTACTATAGATCAAGAAAAACGAATTTTAGACCCTGATCGGGGAAAGAATAAGGTCTATTTTTGTACCGAGGTAAGTTTTTATGTAAATAATGCATCATTATTTATGCTTTAATTGCTTTAATATCATATGAATTGTAATTTACTCTTTGAGCATAATTGAAAAAGTTTGACAAGAGATAAAATCCCGGTTGAACCTTAGGAATAGTTAAGATACAAATGTCATGACATTAGGATTAGTTAAGATTACGTGTAAGACCATATCTGGGATATGACATCGATACGAGACTTCGTGTAAGACCATAGTTGGGCTATTGGCATCGATATGAGATCCCATGTAAGACCATATCTAGGATATGGCATTGGTATAGTACTATGTGTGTGAGATATCCCGAGTATCCTTTAATATTCCAAGTGGTTCAACGGGAAACTTAACGACAATGTTTAATTTGTGAAAGACTATGGTAAGTTGCAAGTTGGTACAGGTATGTACATAAAACTCATGCTTAATGAGCTCGACATGTAATAGCCCAATTTTGGGCCTAATTAGAATAGTGGTTTTGGAACCACTAACCCGAGGTCAGAGAAATTATTTTCAATATTTTTATGTGTTATAGCATCTTTATATGAGTGCATGAAAATTCTGGTGAAATAATTTTAGCAATTGCATGCTCAATTGCGAAAAAGAACTAAATCGCATAAGGGACAAAAATTTTATTTCATTAGCTAAAGGTGTCAAATAGCTAGAAAACCAAAATTAAGGGTGTTTAAAGAGCAAATAGGCCTTTATTAATGGCATGGCCGGCCATAGGGACAAGAAAATCAAAAAGGTCAAATTAGGTGAAATTTGGTGACCAATTTGACTAGAATAAAATAAAATAAAGAAAAGCTATCATCTTTTTCTCTTCTTCTCTTCTCCATCGATATTTTCAGCAAGGAAGGGGTCTTGAAAGCTTGAAATTTTTAGCCATTAAGTTCTCTCATAAGTAAGTTATTTTGATGACTTTTCTTGATAATTTTTGTACTTTTGGGACCCTTGGAGCATAAGCTAACTAAAGAGAGGACCATTTTACAAAATGGTTAAGAGTCTAGGGTTTTCCCATGAGAGTATTCATGTTGATTTCTAAAGTTTTATGGAAGAAAATGAATCTTGGTTGTTAAACAAACAACTTTTGTGAAGTAGTTTTCATGGAAACCCTAACTAAGGACCATTTTGCATAAGTTATAAATTATGTGGTAAATGTGTGAAATAATGGGAATTGTGGGCTACTTCTAGTATTAAAAAATTTAGTTAGGCTTGGGTAGTGAGAAAATTCGATAAAAATTGATTTACGAGCCTAAGGGTAAAATAGTAATTTTGTGAAAGTCTAAGGGCAAAATGGTCATTTTGGACCATTTTGCCAAAATATGAATTTTGAAATGCGTTGATTAATTTGATGATTAAATTAGTGAATTTTTATCATTTTAGATCAAGAAATACGAAATTCGGACCTAGACTGGGGAAAGGCCAAGCAAGTAGATTAAATCCAACTAGTCGCCCACTTTTTGTATACCGAGGTAAGTTGTACGTAAGTAAGAAAACTTTATCGCTATTATGTGTTGAATGATCGATTTTGCATAATCTGGTTGAATATGATTATGAATAATGTATGATGAAATTAATGTGGCAAATTCCCGGTTGAGCCTAGGAATAGATTGGATATCCATGCCATGACATCTGCGTGATATGTGCGCTAGTGTAAGACCATGTCTAGGACATGGCATCGGCCACAATATAAGAGCCAATGTAAGACCATGTTTGGAACATGGCATTGGCAATGTAATGAAAGCCAGTGTAAGACCATGTCTGGGACATGGCATCGGCATTGATATGTGCACTAGTGTAAGACCATGTCTGGGACATGGCATCGGCATTGAGACGAGAGCTAGTGTAAGACCATGTCTGGGACATGGCATCGGCCTCAACATGTGAGGTAGTATAAGACCATGTTTGGAACATGGTATTAGCAATTCACCCTCTTGTGTAAAGCTTGTCAAATATCCTTTAGTATTCCAAATGGTTTCACGGGTTATTTTAAAGCTTATGACAATGATATGGAATGATATAATCATGTTGTGAGTGGTACAGGTTCTTGTTCGAAACTCATGAGATATGAGTCTAGTTATGATGTTTTAATGGTAAGAATAACATGAGTAAGTCTACCTATGAAAATGATTTTAAAATCTTTGGCTTATATTTGTGATGTATAAGTATGTGGTGATATCTACCTTTATGCACTCAAGAATGTTGTGCTGATTTATTATATGCTATGTGTTTTAAATATGCGTGGTTGATGTTGTTATTTATTTACATACAACTTACTAAGCTTTATGCTTACTCCCTCTCCTTTCCATTTTCTTATAGTGCCATCAAGTTAGTGTCGGGGATCAAGGGACGTCGGAGGCATCGATCACACTATCACCTGAAGATTTGGTATAGCTAGTTTAATATTTTGATTTTGGCATGTATAGGGACTTGAATCTTTTGTTTAATGTCTTGTTAGCCACAAGAGTTGGCTCATATGATGGATGTGATATTCATTTTGTATAGGCCATTAATGTTGGCTAATATTGATTATTATTAAATGCATTTGATGTAAATTTCTCATGGTTGTGGTGGTTTTGGTTATATGTGTTATGCTTGAATTGGTTTTGGTTGATGTTGTGTAGGTTGGTGCAAGTAAGGGTGGCAAAAGGCTTGGTAAATAACCTTGTTTTTGTCCATACGAGCGTGTGTCTAGACCGTGTGTGACACATGGCTTGCCCCATGGACGTGTAGTCCGGCCGTGTGTTCCCTGCACCTCAATTTTACAAGTCAGTATGCATGGTAGTAAACACACGGGCAGAGACACGGCCGTATGTCTCAGCTGTGTGGAGGACACGTCCTAACACACTGGCATGTGCCTCGGCCGTGTGCCCTTAATTGGTTGCTAACGTCAAAAATAGAATGTCAAGGTTTTTGCACACGGACTGAGACAAGGGTGTGTCATGGCCGTGTGAGAGACACGGGTCATGGACACGGGCATGTGCCAAGCCGTGTGAAAACCCCTGTAAGTTCAAATCGAAAAATTTATCTGCAAGGGCTAGGGACATGGGCATGTCACAATATGTTCAGGCCGTGTGAGCCACATGGGCCTTCAACATGGCCATGTTAAGGAGACAAACGGGCGTGTTGCCCATCCACACGGGCGTGTGCCCCTGTCAACTTAAAATTTTACAAAGTTTTCTAGAGTGCACAGATTAGTCCCAAATCAACTCCAAAGTGTGTTCGTGGCCTCATAGGCCCATAGTAGGGACATTAAGGTATTGTTAAAAGTTTTAAATTGGAGCAAAATTTCATAACTAGGAAATGTATGTTTGCTTATGTTTAAGTCCAGTAACAGCTCGTATCCTGTTCTGGTGTAGAACTCGGGTAAGAGGTGTTACATTTAGTGGTATCAGAGCTATAGTTTAGTCAATTCTCAAACTAACCTAGTATTAGTACGAATCTAGCTATACATGCCATAAATATATTGTGATAGTGTGACGACTCCTAACAAATTGAAATCGTGTTTTCATATAGTAAATGGATCCCGACAGAGCTATTATGGACGATGTGGAAAGTAATGCGCCGGCTCCCGCTGAAGGGACCCCGCCAGTCGAAAATGGGTCCGTGACATTGAGTCAAGGCGGATGGGCTAGAGAAGCCTACCCCACCTCCTCCGATTCCTCAGCCTGTCCATATGGCTCGCCAAGCAGTAGAAATGGTTAGGAGAGAAAAACCACTGGTAGATAAAATTTGTAAGCACGGGGCCAGGGAATTTCGTGCTAAAATTGATGATGACCCAAAGAGAGCAGAGTTCTGGTTGGAAAATACCATTAAGGTATTCAATGAATTGTCTTGCACCCTTGAGGAGTGCATGAAGTGTGTTGTATCGCTCCTATGAGACTCAGCCTACCAATGGTGGAACACCCTTGTGTCGGTTCTACCAAGGGAAAGGATTACATGGGAATTTTTTCAGGAGGAATTCTGAAAGAAGTATATTAGTCAGAGGTTTATAGACTAGAAGAGGAAAGAATTTCTAGAATTAAAGCAAGGCCGAATAATGATAACAGAGTATGAGCGTGAGTTCATGAGACTCAACAAATACGCTAGGGAGTGCGTACCTACCGAAGCCACTATGTGCAAGAGGTTTGAAGATGGTTTGAACGAAGACATCAAATTTTTGGTTTGTATTTTGGAGTTAAGAGAATTTGTAGTACTTGTTGAGAGAGCATGTAAGGCCGATAAATTGGCAAAAGCGAAGAGGAGAGCTAACATTGAGTCACGTGACTCAAAGAAAATACAAATGGGAAGATCATTTCAGACCTCATCTAAGAGATCGAGGGAGTTTCCTACTCGAACAAATAGGTCGATAGGATTTTCGAGCAGAAACAAGAATAAGCAGTATGCGGCGTCTAAAGCTCAGACCACTTCCATTGCAAGTGTTGGTAGTGCTCGACCAAATAGACTGGAGTGTTCGTAGTATGGTAGACGACACTTCGGTGAGTGCTAAGGTAATGATAAAGGCTGCTTCAAGTGTGGTTCATTAGGCCACTTTATTCGAAACTGTCCTAAGATAGAGGAGAAAGACAAAAAGGAAGATGTGAGAGCGAGTAATGCTCCCTCGAGGGGTAGACCACAGAAGAACCCTGGGAGAGAGGCTGGCAGGAGAGGTACGCCTAGAGATTCTACTATGAGGTCCGAGGGCAAAGTGCCTGCTAGGACATACGCCATTCACACCCACGAAGATGCTGCGTCTTTCGATGTGATTACAGGTACCTTTTCTATCTATTATATATCTGTGGTTGCTTTGATTGACTCGGGGTCTACCCACTCTTATATTTGCATAAAATTGGTACCTAGTATGAACATGCTAATGGAGTCTACTAAATTTGTAGTAAAAGTGTCCAACCCGTTAGGCAAACATGTAATAGTTGACAAAGTGTGTAGAAACAGTCCTTTAATGATTAAGGGCCACTGTTTTTCGGCTAACCTTAAGCTACTACCGTTTGATGAATTTGACCTAATTCTTGGCATGGATTGACTGACTGTTCGTAACGTGTTAGTAAACTGTGGTAGTAAGTTTATTGAATTGAGATGTGAAAATAGGGATATTATTCGGGTTGAATCAGGTGAATCGAACAGCTTACCAATACTAATTTCTTCTATGACTGTTGAGAAATACATGAGAAAAGGTTATGAGTCCTATCTTTCATTTGTGTTGAATACCTAAGAGTCGAGAGTAAAGATTGAGTCAGTGTCAGTGATATGTGAGTACCCAGATGTGTTTCCGGAAGAATTGCCTAGATTACCTCCAACTAGGGAAGTTGAGTTTGGTATCGAGTTAGTCCCTGGTACGACACCTATCTTGATTGCTCCATATAGGATGGCTCCGATGGAGTTAAAGGAGTTAAAAGTACAATTACAAGAATTAACGGACAAGGGTTTTACAAGACTGAGCTATTCCCCGTGGGGTACTCTAGTACTTTTTGTGAAAAAGAAAGACAGGTCAGTGACGGTGAAGAACAAGTATCCCTTGCCAAGGATCGAAGATTTGTTTGATCAATTAAAGGGAGCCATGACGTTTTCTAAGATAGACTTGACATCCAGCTATTACCATCTAAGAGTTAAGGAACAAGATGTGCCAAAAACTGCATTTTGGACAAGATACGTGTACTATGAGTTCCTTGTCACGCCCTTTGGCTTAACAAATGCTCCCGCTGTGTTTATGGACTTAATGAACCGTATTTTCTGGCCATACTTGGATAAATTTTTTGTGGTTTTTATTGATGATATATTAGTTTATTCTCGTGATGAGAGTCATTATGCGGAGCATTTGAGAACTGTTTTACAGAGTTTAAGAGTAAGCAGTTGTATTCCAAGTTTAGTAAAAGTGAGTTTTGGCTCCGACAAGTCAGATTCCTATGACACATAGTGTCGGGTGATGGGATTAGATTTGACCCGAGTAAGATCTCGGCTGTTGTTGAGTGGAAACTTCCAAGGAATGTATCGGAGATTAGAAGCTTTTTAGGCTTAGCAGGTTACTATAGAAGATTCGTTCAAGGATTCTCCATGATTTCTACTCTGATGACAAGGTTGCTACAGAAGGATGTCAAGTTCGAGTGGACAGAAAAATGCCAACAGAGTTTTGAGAAACTTAAGGCGTTGTTGGCTGAAGCCCCAATTTTAGTGCAACTAGAACCGAGAAAAGAATTCATGGTGTATAGCGATGCATCCTTGAATGGATTAGGATGCATGCTCATGCAAAAAGGCAAAGTGATAACGTATGCCTCGAGACAATTAAAGCCGCATGAGAAAAATTATCCGACTCACGATTTAGAATTGGTAGCCATAGTGTTTGCACTGAAGATTTGGAGACACTACTTGTATGGCAAGAGATGCCGAGTATTCACCGATCAGAAAAGTCTAAATTACTTGATGACTCAAAATGATTTGAACTTATGGCAACGAAGGTGGTTAGATTTGATAAAAGATTACAAATTAGTAATTGACTATCACCCGAGAAAGGCGAACGTGGTCACTGATGCATTAAGTAGGAAGTCATTGTTTGCCTTGACAGCTATGAATACTTAGTTGTCTGTAATCGAGGATGGTTCGATTCTTGCAGAGCTGAGAGCTAGACCTATGTTTCTTCAAGAGATTTGTGAAGCTTAGAAGAGTGATAAAGATTTGCAAGCCAAGATGACTCAATGTGAGACAGTTGACGAATCAGATTTTTGGATTAGTACCGGCGGTTGTTTGATGTTCCGAGATAGGGTCTGTGTACCTAGAGATACTGAGCTTATTGGGAAAATTCTTCGCGAGGCACATAATAGTTGTATGTCAATCCATCCGGGTAGTACTAAGATATATAATGACTTGAAAAGATTGTATTGGTGGCCGAGCATGAAAAGAGACATCTCAGAGTTTGTGTCGAAATGTTTAATTTGTCAGCAAGTGAAAGTCGAGCACCAAGTACCTTTAGGTTTACTTCAGCCTGTGATAGTTCCCGAATGGAAATGAGATCGAATTACCATGGATTTTGTGACGGGATTTCCATTGTCACCCAGAAAGAAAGATGCTATCGGGTCATAGTTGATCGACTAACGAAATCAGCTCACTTTGTTCCAGTGCGTACAGACTACTCACTCGATAAGCTAGCCGAGCTATATATTTTTGAGATTGTGAGACTTCATGGAGTACCTTTGTTGATTATTTCGGATAGAGATTCGAGATTTACTTTGAGGTTTTGGAATAAGTTACAAGAAGCTTTGGGGACAAAGTTGAATTTTAGCCGCAAATCGACGGTCAGTCGGAGAAAGTAAGTCATATTCTTGAAGACATGTTGCGGTGTTGCGTCCTAGAATTCCAAGGTAGTTGGGAAAAATATTTACTGTTGGTAGAATTTTCCTACAACAATAGCTATTAGTCGAGCTTGAAAATGGCACCTTATGAGGCTTTATATGGGCGTAAGTGTCGAACGCCTTTGTTTTGGACTGAACTCAGAGAAAGTCAGATTCACGGGGTCAACTTAGTCAAAGAGATCGAAGAAAAAGTTAAGGTAATTCATGAATGTGTGAAGGCCACTTCGGATAGACAGAAATCCTATGCAGATTTGAAACGAAAGGAAATTGAGTTTCAAGTGGGTGATAAGGTGTTTTTGAAAGTGTCCCTGTGGAGGAAAGTCCTCAGATTCGGTAAGAAAGGAAAAGTAAGTCCACATTTTATTGGACCTTATGAGGTGACAGAGAGAATTGGACCGATAGCTTATCGACTAGCCTTGCCATTTGAGTTAAAGAAGATCCACAATGCTTTCTATGTGTCGATGTTGTGCCGTTACCGTTTTGACCCTTCGCACATTCTTTCGCGAACAGAGGTTGAGATTCGATCAGACATGTCTTATGGCGAAGACTCGGTTAAGATCTTAGCTCAAGAGGTCAAGCAATTGAGAAATAAAAGTATAGCACTCATGAAAGTACTGTGGCATCGACATGGGGTTGAAGAGGCCACATGGGAACCCGAGGAGACTATGAGAGATCAATACCCTAACCTTTTCACTGGTAAGATTTTCGGGGACGAAAATCCCTAAGGGGGAGAATTGTAATAGCCCGATTTTGGGCCTAGTCGGAACAATGGTTTCAAAACTACTAACCTGAGGTCTAAGAAATTATTTTCAATATTATTTTATGTGTTATAGCTTATTTATATGAGTGCATAAAAATTTTGGTGAAATAATTTTAGCGATTGCATGCTTAATTGCGAAAAAGGACTAAATCGCATAAGGGACAAAAGTTTTATTTCATTAGCTAAAGGTGTCTAATAGCTAGAGAACCAAAATTAAGGGTGTTTAAAGAGAAAATAGGCCTTTATTAATGGCATGGCCGGCCATAGGGACAAGAAAATCAAAAAGGTCAAAATTAGGTGAAATTTGGTGACCAATTTGACTAGAATAAAAAAAAAATAAAGAAAAGCTATCATCTTTTTCTCTTCTTCTCTTCTCCATCCAAATTCTCAGCAAGGAAGGTGTAACACCCCTAACCCGTGTCCGTCGCCGGATTAGGGTCATAAGGCATTGCAGAATAAAAGCACAATTCTGAATAATTATACATATACACATGAACAAGTCTCAAAAATCAGTCAAAATTTATTTCATCAACTAACACCACTATTAAATTCTAAACATTTCATATCATACCTATATATACTGTCATATCATTCATATGCAACAATATGAAATATTTCATTTCAAACATTAAAGCATATATTGGTTTTAGCAGAGATAAGATTTGAGCCTAAATGATTTTCCCACTATTATAATACGTAAGTATACATTGACTTTTCATATTACTAATGATATCATTACTCAACTCAAACTCAAGCATCATTTAAATATCTAATATTAATTAAATTCATACTTAAAATCACATGTCAATACATTATATAAACAAATATCTTTATATATATTTACAAAGTGACTAATCCAATTAGTACCGAATATCTAATTCAAAACATCCACATAAGTCGCATAATAATGCCGAACATTTATGCATGCTTATACCATGTAATAGTTCACTTATAAACTAACTTTTATGACTTAAATAAATGTTTTGTCATGGTAACTGAATACATATAACTAAATACATATATTTCATACTTATCAACGAACATAGGCCACAACCAAATTCCCAATCACCTTATTTCAATCATTTTGTCTTACAACATATGATTCAAATAATACATCAAACCAATTCATTAAATGTATATTCACAAGTGCCGAATCATAAGTAGCTCAAAAATATTACCCATATCTTCCATCTCATAACCGAATGACATTACTTCAATCATAGTCATTTATCTAATATATATATTCAAAACATGAATCTCCCATACCATATAATGAACATATCAAGACAAAACTTATATCATGTTTGAACATAACCAAACAACCTTTAATGCCGAATCACATATAACACATTGACTAAATACAACAACCAAAATTCAAATAATCCTTTATCTATGCATACCTTAACCGAATCAACCCAATGCACATGTCCAAAATCAACAAGCAACATCGATGCTCAAATTAGGTATCACAAGTATCATTCAACCATGACACATTGCATAATGACCAAAAAGAACTTAAACTATAATCCAACAAAACTGAATTTAAGCATGCAATTAAGCCATTTTCACATGGCCTTTATACATATATTTTTTAAAATAAACCAACTCCAAAGCTAGCCTATACATGCCATAGATTTGATAGTTCACTTATAAAAGTACCAAAAACTGTCAATAGTGTGATTGACTTTGCTGACGATCCCCGAGCTCATACCTTGAATCCCAAAAATCTATACAACAGAGTAAACATGAACACAGAGAGTAAGCTATCATAGCCTAGTAAGTCATAAGCAAATAAACAACTCAATAATATAGTCACCTCATTTTAACTAACTGAATTACTTCAACATTACCATGCTTGATCCCAAACTTACAAATTCCACAAATAAAACATTTTCATAGACAATTTCCCACCTTGGCCGAATGTTCACATAGTCATTTTAACATATTATTAATCAACTTCCAAACCAAATAGTCATAGTAAACCATACATACATATACTCATATACGCAAGTTCAAGAATCATAATATAACATCACATATATATATTACCTATATGGCCGAATATACATGGTCATAGCTACACATGTTCAAGTATCATCTCAAAGGTATTCACAATATACATTTCAAGGCCGAACACACTTTCATATTCATACACAATCTTTATTTACCTCATGAGTCGTTTGTAACAAATATTAAGTACTTACTAACTTTATTATAAGAAGGTAATAACCTGTTTCATACCTGGTCATTCAGCTCATTCTACAAGTACGTTCACAACTTATCGTTGCCCGATGAACCATTCAAAATTGGATAGGACACTCGGATAATCACACATATATCATACAATGCCAACTGCTAGACGTGTTCTTACATGTAATCACAAATCGATGCCATTGTCCCAGACAGTGTCTTACTAGTACACATATATCAGAATCACATATCGATGCCATGGTTTACTCGCACATCACATATCAGAATCTTATGTCTTGACATATGTATCCTAACTATTCCTAAGGTTCATACGGGGCTTTCGGACGTCGTAACTCAGTCGAAACAGATTCAGAAATAAAGTAGCCAAACTTGTATACATTCGGCTATGGTAAATATAAATTCACATATTTCATTTCAACATATATGCTTTGCATTTGATTAAAATTAAGTATGTCTATTTTCTTATAAACTTGCCTCGGACGATATAAAACGGAACGGGACAACTAGTCGACAACTTTCGTTTTCCCCCGATCCAAATCCGATTTCTTTGGTTCTTGATCTAAACATATTCAAATTAAGCTCATTCAAACATATTTTCATTCAATTTAGTCCAAAAATACATAAATGGGCAAATTACCATTTTACCCCTAACATTTACACTTTTTACAATTTAATCCCTATTGCACAAAACACAAAATATACAAAATTTCATCACACTCATGTTAGGCCGAATCTTACCCACCTTCATACAAGTCCATATATTTCATTTATTTCACATTTTAGTCCCTCAAATTATTATTTTTGCAATTTAGTCCTAATTACTCAAAATCATCAAAAACTCCAATACAAAACATGCTAATCTAAAACATATCTTTCATATTTCATCATCAAACAACAAAAATCAAAAGCTCTCAACAATGGCATAACTCAAAATATTCACCAAAATAAAAAAAATTCAAGCATGGGTTTACTAGTACTCGAAGCAACGATCTCAAAAATGTTAAAATTATCAAAAATTGAGATAGAACGGACCTTGAATCAAGCTTGAATGAGGTCGAACCCTATCTTTTCTTTTATTTTCTTTCTTATTTATGTTTTCGGCTAGAACATGATAATATAAAACCATGTTATAATTTTTTTTGTTTTATTATTACATAATATTACATAATTTACTTATTTAAACCTTGTAATAAAATTATAAAACCATTAATAACAAGGGCACTACCATCCATATCACATGTATATGGTTTATTTACAACATAAATGCTTCAATTTAGAAAGCCACTAACAATTTGGCCCTTATGTTTTAAACTATCAAGTTTTTAATTTACGCGATTAAGTCCTTTTATTTAATCGGACACTCAAATGATAAAATCAAATCAAGAAAATTTCACAGATATAAATTCACACATAATAAACACAGAAAATAATTTTTAAATATTTTTCTATCTTGGATTCGTGGACCTGAAACTACCGTTCCTACTAGGGTCTAAATTGGGCTGTTACAGAAGGGATCTTGAAAGCTTGAAATTTTTAGCCATTAAGTTCTCTCATAAGTAAGTGATTTTGATTACTTTTCTTAATAATTTTTGTACTTTTGGAACCCTTGTAGCATAAGCTAACTAAAGAGAGAACTATTTTACAAAATGGTTGAGAGTCTAGGTTTTGCCATGAGAGTATACATGTTGATTTCTGAATTTTTATGGAAGAAAATGAATCTTGGTTGTTAAACAAACAACTTTTGTGAAATAGTTTTCATGGAAACCCTAACTAAGGATAATTTTGCATAAGTTATACATTATGTGGTAAATGTGTGAAATAATGCGAATTGTGGGCTTCTTCTAGTATGAAAAGAATTCGTCTAAGCTTGGGTAGTGAGAAAATTCGATAAAAATCGATTTACGATTCTAGGGGTAAATTAGTAATTTTGTGAAAGTCTAGGGGCAAAATGGTCATTTTTTCAAAATATGAATTATGAAATGCATTGATTAACATGATGATTAAATTGGTGAATTTTTATCATTTTAGATCAAGAAATTCGAAATTCGGACCTAGACTGGGGAAAGGCCAAGCAAATAGATTAAATCCAACTAGTCACCCACTTTTTGTATACCGAGGTAAGTTGTACGTAAGTAAGACAACTTTATCGCTATTATGTGTTGAATGATTGGTTTTACATAATATGGTTGAATATGATTATGAAAAATGTATGATGAAATTAATATGGTAAATTCCCGGTTGAGCCTAGGAATAGATTGGATATCCATGCCATGACATCTGCGTGATAGGGCACACGCCCGTATGGGTATAGGGCACATGCCCATGTGCTAGGGACACGCCCGTGTCCCTAACCCATGTCTAAAAACTTGGACATTCTACCGATTTGGTCATGAACAAATCGAAGCCACATGGCCATGGCACACGCCCGTGTCCTATGGCCGTCTCCTTCACATGGCTGAGACACATGACCGTGTCCCTTGCCCGTGTACTCACTACCATACATACTGACTTCAAAAACTAAGGTGCAGGGGACATACGATTGGACAACACGCCCATGGGGGCAGACCGTGTGTCACACACTGCCTAGACACACGCCCGTGTGTCTATCCGTGTGGACAAATACAAGGCTATTTTCCAAGCCATTTTGTCACCCTCACAACACCTGCACGCATACTTAAACAATAGCATACAACATGGCAAAATTAGGCACTTAAACATTTCTAACATGTCATGACCATGACAATTTCATATGAAACTAATATCATAGATTTTACCTTCATCTTTACCATATTAATGCTATAGCTATCAACATGTCATCAAACCTCATTTTTATCACTAAGCATTCATAATCACATCCACATACCATTCATACCAAGCCATTAAGGACTTTTCATAAATAAATAGGTTTACCAACCCCATAATCAAAATAAGCCAATACATTTGGCTAAACCAATATCACATACTCAAATATTTAAACTCCTATACATGCTATAGACTCAAAGTACTTGAAATCACTTACACTAATAGCGATAGCTTGACAATGTGATAATATCTCCGACGATCTCCAACCCGAGCTAACCTGGCAACACTAGAGAACATGGGAAGGAAGGGGGTAAGCTTTATACTTAGTAAGTTCATATGAAAACAATAAGCAACTCATTAACATGATTTTATCAATGTTCCCAACATATTCTCAAGTTCATGATAAGTTATCTTCTTGTATAACAGTCAATAAAATATTTATATATGAATCTACGGAACTCCAAATTAAGTTCTGTTAATTTTCCTTGAAACTAGACTCATGTACCTTTCTACCATAAAATTTCCAGAATTTTTGGTTTATCCAAATAGTACAGCCTATTCCTCAAAGTTACCCCTGATTCACTGTCTGATAGTTCCAACCCTTCTGCACTAAAGTTCAATTATCTCATAGCACAGAACTCAAATAATGTTCTCATCCATTTCTATTGAAAATAGACTCATTTATGATTCTAAACATATAAATTATAACTTATAAATATATTTTTACAATTTAGAATGATTTTATCAAATTAGAACAGGGGATTTCGAATTCATTCTGACTCTGTCTCACACAACTTCAAATATCACATTATAGGAAATTCTTTTTCTTACACGGTTTCTTTTATAAGAAACTAGACTCAATAAGATTTAACTACAAATTTTATTCAGCTTCTAACTCATTTTCCACTATTTTTAGTGTATTTTCAAATTTGGACTATGACTGCTGTGCAAAATTATTTTAGTGTAAATTAACGATACTAAGTTTATCACACTAGATTAATTCATTTCCACCACATTGGTAAGGCTACATATTCATACATCATAAGTATAGACCTATAATGACAAGGTCATCACAAAATCATTCTCATAGGCATGAATTACCTATTTACATCTTCATCAAATGTGCACCACAAACTGAAATCATTTCTCATGAGCTTGGCATACATACCTGTGTTACTCAACATGCTCATTTTCATTCCTTACTAATCATATAACATGAATTGAATTCACATTTCATCAATTCCATGTAAGTACCTGTACCACTCACAATATGGTCATAACCTTTCTCATTTAGCTTAAACCGTAACTCTCACCGTCGAACCATTCGAAAAGCTATCAGATATTCACTAAGCCTCAAACATAGGGTTTATTGCCGATGTCATGTCCCAAACATGGTCTTACGCTGGCACATCCATCAAGTCGATGACATGTCCCAGACATGGCCTTACACTAACTATCGAGATCGAGGCCGACGCCATGTCCCAGACATGGTCTTACACTAGCTCTCACACATCCGTGCCAATGCCATGTCCCAGACATGGTCTTACATTGGCTCTCACACATCCATGTCGATGCCATGTCCCAGACATGGTCTTACACTGGCTCTCACACATCCGTGCTGATGCCATGTCCCAGACGTGGTCTTACACTGGCTCTCATACATTCGTGCCGATGCCATGTCCCAGATATGGTCTTACATTGGCTCTCATAATGTGGCCGATGCATGTCCCAGACATGTCTTACACTAGCACACACATATCGCCCAAATGTCGTGGCATGAATATTCATTTATTCCTAAGGTTCAACCTGGAGGTTCCTCTACATCAATTCTCATCATACATAATCATTTCCACAATCAAGCAATTTATGCTATATCAATCCAAAATCGTATAATAACGATGTAGTTGTATTATTTACATACGACTTACTCGTTTCTATGGGCTATCATATTCCATTGAATTTCTAATGTATTCTACCATCACGTGAATGTTATTAACTTTTGGCATCACTTTCATCATAGTCAATATCATCAACATATAATTCAACACAATCGAGGAAAGATAGATTCAAGTATATTAACAATAACATGAATAACATGCTTATTTAGTCATACGAACTTACCTCGACACCAAATTGGTAAAAGAGGCCTAAACATCAATTTCTCGTTTTTCCTCGTTCTAAGCTCGAATCTCATTTTTTTCATCATCTATAACATCACATTTAACTTATTAACACAATATACTAATCAAATTAATCCAATGACACATTTTGGCAAAATTTCTGATTTTGCCCCTATACTTTGCCAAAATTACCAAATTGCCTCTAGGCTCGTAAAAATATTTTTATCACATTTTCTTACTCATTAAGCCTAGAAAAACCATTTTCATAACTATAGAAACTCATAATTTCAACTATTTCACACATTTACAACTTTGCAAAATAACCCTTTTTAGGTGTTTTCAAGTAAATTTCCTTCATAAAATTTGTTTATAACTCATCTAAGACTCATATTCTTCCACAAAAACTCAGAAAACAACACATATTATTTCATGTAAAAACCCTATACTCTTAATCATTTTGCAAAATAGTCCCCTCTTTTGAAAGCTCATGCTTTAGGGGTTCCAAAAATGTAAAAATCATCAAGAAAGACATTAAAAATCACTTACTAGCATGGGAGTTTATTTGCTAAAATTTTCCAGCTTCAAAACCCTTTTCTTGGCTGGAAAAATCGGTGGATAGAAGATGAAGAAAAGATGATATTTTCTTTTCTTTATTTTATTACTTATTTGTCAAATAAGTCACCCAACACTTACCTAACCTATTTGACCATTTAATTCCTTGTCTCATGGCCAGCCATCACTCTTTCAATGGCATAATTTCACATTAAAAACCCACAATTTAAGATACAAGGCAATTTAACACCTTTAGGTATTAAAACACAACTTTTACTTTTTACGCGATTTAGTCCTTTTTCAAAATTAGACTAGAAATCACTAAAATTAATATACCAAAATTTTTATGCACCTTTATAAACATGCTATATCACATAAAATAACATCAAAATAATTTTCTTCAGCCTTGGAATAGTGGTTCCAAAACTACTGTTCCGACTAGGCCCAAAATCGAGTTGTTACAATGCATATCTGTATTTATAATTTGAATCTAGAACTGATTCAGAATCTAGAATTGTATCTACTTCTAATCGTGTGTCTAAATGTGTATACTTATATGTTTGATTTCTGTGGGTTGCGTACTGAGTTTATATAAACTCACGTATGTTGTATGTTTTGTTCAAGTAATCCACAAACCTAGGCAGATTAGTGCGGCGGAGTCTTGCAGTGACCACTAGTCCATGAATTGAGTTAGTTAACGGTTTCAGTTTATTTTCTTTAAAGGTTAATTTTGGGATTTTTGTATTATTTGGAATCTCTAGACTGTTTAAGTTTTTATTTGGCTTGTTATGCTTTTACTTTTACAACGACGTTGACTAAAATTACGGTTTTACGAAATCAAAGGTTTTTTCGAAAATACAATCTGGATTTATTTCAAAATATAACAGTTATAAAAGCTCCGTTTCAAATATTGTTTTGGTAAATGAATTTATTAAATAACATTATCAGTGATAATTATAAACTTGGTTGATTTGCCAAAATAACACTGTTTTCAAAACTCATTCCTTGTGACAGTACCAGATTCAGCCATAACGTCTAGGCTGGGTTTGGAGTGTTACATAAGCATTAATATAATTGTATTTTAAAGGCCTTATTATTGAATTAATTGTGAATACGACTTTACAGATATGTTCAACGAAGATTCGGTAATTGAAAATCCTGGTTAAACCTTAGAAATAAATTAGGATACAAATGGCATGTCATTAGGGGTTATGTGTTGGGGTGCTGGTCCGTACGTCCTATCGATTATCCAGTATGTGTTGCGGATTCTCATTAGCTTGTGTGAGTAGCACCGTGTAGCTACGTCATGATCGTCAGCTTGTGTGAGCAGACCCGTTAATAGCTCGAGAGTGAGCATTATATGAGATATGAGATTGAGATAGCTTCGACTATGTATTTGGAACTTAGGGTGTGAGATTCCCGAGTATCTGATATTATTCCAAATGGTTCAATGGGTATATTAAGGATATGGATGAGTATGAGATTGATACGAATTAGTACATGTACGTACATGAACCATACAAGCATTAAATCGAATAAACTTGTGAATTTCATATCTAACCTTGTGAATGAATATGTGATAGATTTGTGGATCAATATGAGTTATGTTATGATATGTTAATTGCTTAAATTGTGGATATATGGTAAGTTTTACTTTAAGCATACGAGCTTACTAAGCTTTATATCTTACTATGTTTACTTTTCTGTGTTTTATAGTGAATATCGAAGCTTGCTCAGATTTGGGAGTCATCGAAGATCTCATCACACTATCAAGCTATCACTTTGGTACTTTTCAATTTATGTATTTTGTTATATGGCTTGTATAGGAGTTTTGGTCATTATGGTATTTATGTTGGTAATGGATTTAGCCATTTGATTTGGCTTGTAAATGATGAATGTTTGGTTATGTGTATAGCCATGTGGTTTGGCTTATTTTGGTATATTTGGTGATATATATATATATGCAAATGACCTTTTGTTATATGGTTGATAATGGCTATGTAATGCTTGTGATGAATTGGTATTGGGAGTACCAAATGGTTGAAATTTGAGATTGGTATGCTTGTTACGTAGAATAGTGCATAATTAAAAGTAACCATTAAGGTGTTTTGAAAATGTGAAATTGGTTTGAATTGAATGGCTTATTGTAATACTTGTGTGTCATATGGTTGATGGTATGGAATTAGCATGAATTAGGCTTGGTTGAGATTGGTTTGAATACCTATTTATGCCTTGTTATATACCATTCGATTTATGTAGGTGAATACAAATTGGGTGAGAATTATGGTTTGGTAAATAGCCTAATTTTTGTCCACACGGGTTGAGATATGGGAGTGTGTCTCAGCCATATGTGACACACAGTCAGGTGACACAGCCGTGTGTCCCCTGGTGTTTAATTAGAAACCAAGTCAGTATGCTCCACACGGCCCAACACAGAGGCGTGTGACTTAGTCGTGTGGCATAAGTCAATGTACCCTACAGTTTTGGCATAGCCTAGCACACGACCTAGCACACGGGTGTGTGAGGCCATTTCGAAGGGCACACAGGTTGTTTACACGGGTGTGTGTTTGGACGTGTGACCCAAGTCAGAGAGTTACACGGGGCCGGACACGGATTGGGACATGGCCATGTGATCCCATTTCAAATGTTCACACAGCCTGTGACACGAGCGTGTCTTTGGCCATGTGAGACACACGGCTGGGTCACACAGGCATATGTCCCTTGTATTTTGAAAAATTTTCTATGTTTTCCAAAAGTTTCCTAAGTTATCAGTTTAGTCCCAAACAACTTCTAATGCATGAATTAGGCCTCGAGGGCTTGTATTAGAGACTGTATGATTGGTTGTGAATGATTATTATTGGATATGATTAATGTATGAGAAATGCATGTTCGTTTAAGTAATAAGTCCGGTAATGCTCCGTAACCCTATTCTGGCGTTGAATACAGGTTAAATGTGTTACAAAACATCTATCTCTCAAAGTTTTTACAACACTCCTTATATGCTTATCGTGTTCTACTTCATTCTTTGAGTTCACTAAGATGTCATCAATGAACATCATTACAAAGCAATTCAAGTAGGGATAGAAGATCTAGTTAATCAAGTCCATAAAGGCAGTTGGGGCATTTGTGAGCCCAAATGACATTATCAAGAACTCATAATGACCCTATCTATTCTTGAATGTAGTCTTCGATACATCTAGTTAGTCTTCGATACATCTAGTTCCTTAGGCTTAAGGTGATAGTATCTTGAATGTAAATCAATCTTCAAAAACACACTGGCACCCTTAAGTTGATCAGACAAATCATCAATCCTGGGAAGTGGATAGTTATTATTCACTGTAACTTTATTCAATTTTTGGTAGTCGATAAACAACTCAACGTTTTGTCCTTTTTTTTACAAAAATAACTGGAGCACCCCAAGGTGATACACTTCTTCAGATAAAACCTCGATCAAGCAATTCCTGTAACTGAGTCTTAAGCTCCTTCAATTATGTAACACCCCCTACCCGTGTCTAATGCCGGGATAGGATACGAGGCATTACCAGACTTAAACGTAAACAATCATGCTATCCGAGACATAAAATTTTTGTTCCAAATTAAAACCAATCAAATATATTCATAGTGTCCCTATTATGGGCCTACGAGGCCCAAAACATGCATTAAAAATGGTCTGGGATTAAACCAAGAACTTTGGGAAGTTCTGGGAAAACTTCCCAGACCATGTAACTCTCTGTTTATGACGTTAGCACATAATTTGAACCACACGGCCAGGCCGCCCATGTGCTAGGCCGTGTCCTCCACACGGTTGAGACACTTGGCCGTGTCTTTGCCCGTGTAGCTAGCACTTAGGCTATTTTCCAAGCCTTCATATTACCCATAAACCCTTACAACCTTATACGCATTAAAGCCACAAATCATGGTTTCACTTTAGTGATTAATCACTCTTTATCAAGACATATTCGTAACATTTACATGTCCTCTTACATGCAACACATCTACTCATGAACTACCAAGTTTAGATTCCTTAAATCATATTCATAAGACTTGTCATATTGATGACCACTTTTACCATTATACTATGGCTACTAACTTATCCATCAAGCACTCATGTTAAACCTTTATCACATTGTTTTTATAACGTAAAATTACTTCATGACTATGACCACCCCAATTGGTCATAGAGCATACATCCAACACACATATCATATTACCAAACATGTATGTCAAACAACATGTTCAAATCATCCATCGTATGCATTAAAAACATGACATGATTAGCTAGACTTACAAACCATAGTCAATATGAGCCACATCTCATGGCCATATACAATAGCTCGATATATACCAATACATTTAGCCAAATCATAATAACTCATGTCATAGAATTAGGTCTTTATACATGCCACTCACTTGATATCTCTAACATATGTATCAATACTCCATAGGTATTGGCTTGGTAGTGTGACGTCGCCTCCGATGATCTCCAACCCCGAGCCAACCTGAGAACACTAAGGAAATAGAAAGGAGGGAGTAAGCTTTACGCTTAATAAGCTCGCATGAAAAATAATAAGCAATGTGTTAATATGCTATTTTTCAATTTCCCTCTTTTTATTCAAAATCCAGATAAATTGTTTTCACGAGTCGCAGTCATTAAATTATTTATATCTAGGGCTAAAAAACTTCAAATTAAGATCTGTTAATTTCCCCCAAAAACTGGACTCACATATCTTTTTACAATCAAATTTTTAGAATTTTTGGCCTAGCCAATAAGTCCAGTTTATTTCTTAAATTTACCCCTATTTTGCTGTCTAGCAGTTCCAACCTCTCTTCACTATGAATTAATTATCTCATAGTACGGGACTTGGATGATACTCTCATCTATTTCCCTTGAAAATAGATTCATTAAGGGTTTTAATCATATAATTTATAACCCATAATTATTTTTGTACAATTTTTTAGTGATTTTCAAAATTTGAGATTGGGGAGTCTGAAATCACTCTAACCCTGTTTCACAAAAATTTAAATATCTCATCTTTTGGGATTCCTTTACTTGCACCGTTTCCTTTATCTGAAACTAAACCCAATAAGCTTTAATTTCATATTTTATTCAGTCTCTAACTCAATTTTCACTATTTTTGGTGGATTTTCAAAGTCGAACCACTACTACTGTCCTAATCTGTTTAGTGCAACATAATGATAATCATCACAAATTTGTCATAGAAGTTATTCTCATAAATATAATTCATTCATTTACATTTTTATTACAAGTCCATTTCATTTTTCATGTCAAACACAAGCTCATGGGTTTCAAGTACGTACCTGTGCTATCTCTTAGCACATCCATTTAACCAAACATGACAATCATATGCATCATACTAGTATCATTTAAGCATAGATGAGTTTATCATTTCATGTATTTCCATTCCATTTCTCATTTAAATTCCCGTTGAGTTTCTCAGGATCTCGATGGATAGTCCATTTACCGTCAAATCATACAAGTGGTCATTTTCAAGCATGCACTCCCGCGAACCTCATATCTTACGACGGGATTACTAGTCCAGGCTAAATCCCCCGTAGTATAAACTCATAGAGTGATGTCGGGATTACTAGTCAAGGCTAAATACCTTGTAACGACAAACACTCTTAATGAGCTCGAATCTGGATTACCAATCCAGGCTAAATTTAGACCCTAATTGGATTACCTGTCTGGGCTAAATCCATAATGCACACATATTCTTCGGGAGGCTAGATCACTTTAGGAACACCCGTCTAGGCTAGATCCTTTCTATACCAAGATCAACGGATTACCCATACGAGCTAAATCCTTTTCTGCAACACATGTAGGATCTCGTATCATGTAAGAATGGCGTATCCATCAGATGTCCTTTTTATTCAACCGGGACATTTTACCATCTTTTCATCAATACAATAGTTTCATAATATCAATCATGTTTTCATGGCAACAATTAACTTATAATACATTAAACATCAATACACATAATACATGGTAGAAATGAAATATTTACATTTTACATACTATCAAGGCATTAGAAATATCATACATTGTCACATTAATTATGTACTTACTAATCATGTATCATTATTCTCTTGAATTCCATGTATCATTGTTTCATATCATATTTTCACATCATGAACTCATTTCATCACCTTTCAACGTATTCACTCATGTCATTCATACAATAAAAATAAGGGATTTTTAATTTAAATAAGTATTGCATTATTATTGACACACGAACTTACCTTGGACCCGGAAACGGCAATTTACCATTTTAGCCCATAACCTTGTATTTTTTCGATTTAAGCCCGAATCTCGATTTCCTTGATCTAACATTACAAATGTAGCTCATTTATTACTCACATTATTCAAATAGGTCCACAAATCATACTTTTACAAATATGCATTTTGACCCTTAAACTTTCACTTATTTATGCCTTGGCCCCTAGGCTCGTAAAATTATTTTTATTCAATTTTCTTGCATTTTAAGCCTAGCCAAATCATTTTCATAACTATGGAAGCCCACAATTTCCACTAAATCACCCTTTTATGACCAATTTTACAACTTTTACAAAACGGTCCTTTTGGACGTTTTCATCGAAAATCACTTAGTAAAAGTCGTTCCTCTAACCATAAACATGCATAATCTACTATTAAATCTCAAAATACCAGCATGTCACTCATGGGTCAATTTTAAAACATAAACCCTAGCTCAAAATAATGGTAGAAATAGGTAAATCAAGTTATCGGGACTTCAAAAATGCATAGAACGTTAAAAACGGGGCTCGAGAGTACTCACCACTGAGCTTGGAAAGCTTGGCCAAACCCTAGCCATGGTGTACATGAAAGTTTCGGCTGAATGGAGAAGATGATGGCCAATTTTTTCTATTTTGGCTTTTTAATTCTTTTAATTATTAGATTACCAAAATGCCCCTAACTTAAAATATTTTATTACACCCATTTCATGTCTGTTTTTGTCCAAAAATTAACCAATGGTCTAATTACCATTTAAGGACCTCCAATTTAAAATTTCATAACAATTTGACACCTCTAACATGTAGAACTCAACTTTTTCACTTTTTACAATTTAGTCATTTTGACTAAATTGAGTGCCCAAACGTCAAAATTTTCTGACAAAATTTTCATAAAATTATTCTGTGAAATCGTAGACCATATAAATATAATAAAAAATAAATTTCCTCACGTCGGATTTGTGGTCTCGAAACCACTGTTCCAAACTAAGTCAGACCCATCTGTTATCGCGTAATAGAAATTGGTGTAGTACCCAGCTCAACCTCAATAGCAAATTCAACCTCTCTATCGAGTGGTAAACCAGGTTGTTCTTAACGGAACACATCTGAATAGTTACTAACAATTTGATATTAAAAAAATGTAGGCCAGATATGCATCGCATCTATTTTTTAACAAATTATGTGTGTTCTTTGTTGAGGTTAGATTAAAAAGAAACTTGGATTTAAAATTCTATATAATTATACCAAACCAAAGTTTTTGATAACTAAATGTGTAATTTATCTTATTTTTAATTAGTAATATTATCTCTAAATTTGTGAAAATTTTGCCACTTCCGATACATAGCAGTAGCATGGATTTCCGAAAAAAAAACTTTTATTATGGAAGTTAGGAACTATAAGAAATTTGATAATATTTTCCATGACATAGGAAAAAAGCTGATATCATTTTTTTCCCTAGGACAATTAACAACGACATTAATGTTTCATGTCAATTGTATACAATTTTGATCAGTATAATAATAAATTTAGCTATTGATGTTTATATACTCTATGTGATTGTTGACGGAATGTGTAAATGTTTCGAGATAAATTTGTTAAATCAAGACTAAATTGAATTATATATATAAATATTGTGAATTAAATTTATTAAACTAAGACTAAATGGATATAATGTGTAAACTTTGAGAACTAAATTTATTATTATATAAATAAAAATATGTACAATTGATAAAAAAACATAAAAACATTATCATTGTGATTACTTATATTTAGTTACTACGTTAAAATTTGAAGAGAAATCAAATTAATCAATACTAAAATTAAAAGAGAATAAAGAGTATCAAGTTGAATGAAATTTGAACGGTAGGAAACAAAATAACCAAAATTAGACGGCAAAAGAAAAGGGTTTTTTACTGAAATAAATTAAAAAAAATTATTTACCAAAATAGGTTGTCAGCCCAATTATTTACCAAAATGGGTTATTTTTTCATTCGCGCCTATGTGACAGGCGCGACTCTTTTTTTTATATTAAAATATTTTTTTAAATAAAATATTATTTTTTTTATTTTCGGATCAATATGACCCGCGTATAGAGATGAATACAAGTTGCGCCTATCTCCGAGGCACGACTAGTTGAGCCTTTCTCTGAGGCGCAAATGGTAGGGCCCACACGCCTGTTGCTTACTTTTTTCCCTATATATACCCCTCAAAATCAAATGAGCATATACACAAAATTTAGCAGAGCAATAGACACAAAATTTAGTTGAACGAAAATAAGAAGATAGAGAGAAGAAAAAAAAAAGAAAAACAAGGAGGAGGATAAGGTATTTTAGTTTATTTTTTTTAAATAGAATGTAAAGTTTTGTAAGTAATTTTATTATTTGAAAGCTATTTTGTTAGGTTATTAATTTTGTTAGCTTCTGAATGAAAATTTTTACATTAAAAATTTTATGTAATTTTTTTGCTATTCGAAACTGTTTTGAAAATTTTGAAAAAATTTTAACAGATCTAGTATTGAAGATGGAGAATCAGTTTTTCGTATGTGTTTTTTTTTATGGAGAAATTTTGACAACAACTGTGGGATGTATATTTGAATGTCGTAAACAAGTAGCAATGAGATTTAATAGAAATATCTCGTTTGATGATATGAAGGAAAAAATTAGTGAAAAAATTTATAGACATTGTGGGAGAAGGATTTTGAAAATTTTCTACAAGTTTCCAGTTTAGACGGATCCCATAAAATTCACCGAAATGGAACTCGTAGACGATGAAGACGTGGAGACAATGGTCACTCTTTATTGTGGGACTCGAAGCAACCAAAATACACCGATTCAGTTATTTGCTGAGTTAGCTGGTATGGAGGCAACTAAAGATCCCATTCCATTAGGTGAAGAAGATGGAGCTCAAGAGCTGTGTATAGTGGTTCTGATATCGTACGTTGATAGTCAATCAACTATACACGGGATTGACATTGATCTTAATGCTGCACCCGAGACTGATGTGGTTGGTGATGATGTATACCATAATAGTGATCCTTCTGATCACGAAGTCGATAGTGAGAGTGATCCCGACGTGGACGAGGTCCCGGATGATATTGACAATGACGGCATGAATGATGATGGAAACGTTAACGCATCTTCAGTCGGGAACTAGATTCGTCGTATTGTGATACACAATAATCCTGGGGCACACATGTCTCGGATAGACCCCGATGCGGCGCGCGCACGCAATGAGTTTTTGAGTACCGAAATACTACCGCTCCGCGTGAATGGTGTATATTCTGATCTTGAGGATTTGTTCGTGGGCCAGAGATTCGAAAGTAAGGAAGAATGCGTTTTTGCCATTAAGCGGTATAGTATGAATACATCAGTAGACTACAAAGTTGTAACGCTTAAACCGACATTTTATATTGGAGAGTGTTGGAGGTCGGCGAAAGGCTACAATTGGCGGATACGAGTTGCATTTATCTAGAAGTCGTAGATGTAGGAGATACGAAAATTTGTTGGGCCTCACACATGTACTTCAACAGGTATGATAGAAGATCATCGAAAACTTGATTCTAAAACTATTTGTACGTGCATCATGCCAATAGTGAAAGACATGCCTAATATTAAAGTTTCGATACTGATTACCGAAATGCAAGCACGATTCCAGTATCGAGTATCATACCGAAAGGCATGGATAGCTAAACAAATGGCAATGGAACAATTGTACGGAGATTTTGATGCATCGTACAATGAGTTACAGAGATAGATAGCTGCTATGAGGGAGTACGTGCCGGGGACTGTCATTGAGTTGCAGACACGACCTTATTACGGGCTGGATGACCAACTACAATCGGGAAAAGAATTTTTCATCAGATGTTCTAGACGTTTGATCCATGTGTGCGCGCATTTTCCCATTGCAAGCCGTTTGTGCAAGTAGATGGGACCTGGCTATATGGAAAATATACACAGATCCTATTTCTTGCGGTTGCTTAAGACGGGAACAGGAACGTGCTCCCGATAGCATTTGCCATCGTCGATAAGGAGAACATGCAATCGTAGGAATTCTTCCTTACCAACCTATGAAGGTATGTTATTAGCAACGATAATATTTGCATCATCTCCGATAGAGGGAAAAGATTAATTGCCGCCATTAGGCGTTTCGATGTGTCATGGAGATCCGTTTACTATATCTGGCACATCGCGGCTAACTTTCAGCGAGATTATAAGAATACAGACTGGAAGAGACAAGTTGTGAGAATGGGTAAAGGATTACCTTATCTTTTCAATATAAGTTTTAATGTTTTAGGACAATGCTATAACTTATCTTTTCTTAATACATATGTAGCGCACGAGCTAGAGCCACACATTTTTCACCAAAGAATGACTCGACTTGAGAGCGACATGAAGGGTCAAACAAACACATCTTTCCGACAGTGGTTGGGTACTATAGAGCCGTGGCAATGGGCTCAAAGTTTTGATGAGGGCTTTCGTTATGGTCAAAGGATCACAAACATGGTGGAGGGGATCAATGTTGTGTTGTTAAAAACATGACATCTTCTAATTTTATCTGTCTTCTTAGCTACATTCTACAGGTTGGCTACCTTGATGCCAAGAATGGGTCAACAACAAGGCAACCAGATAGAGGCAGGACACGTGTTTGTAGAAGATGTCAGGGATACAATTGCTGCAAATCGTCGGATGACGAGGTCAATGACTGTAGAAGTATATTCATAACGTAATGAAATGTTTCAAGTTACAGAGACCATTAGTCATCGACCCGATATACCATCTAGATCCTACCGAGTTGAACTTCAAAACAGACGATGCGATTGCAAGAGGTTTCAAACACTTCATTATCCATGTGCACATATTGTGGTAGCTTGTGCTAAAGTCTCACTCAATGTAGAACAATTTATCGATGAATTGTACACCTTCGAACGTACGTTACGTGTATGGGAGAACGAGTTCCCCGTGCTTCCTGACCTATCTACTTGGGAGATACCTCCGACGACCTTCGAGTTTGTCCTAGATAAAGGGTTGCATAAGAACCCGAAAGGTCTTCCGCAATCATCTAGAATCCATAACGAAATGGACATTAGGGAGAAATCTGACGAGAAGCTATGTGGCGTATGTAGATTAGCCACTCATAATCAGAGTAAATGCCCGCTCCGAAACTACCATGTTGCACAATCGTCGCAATCGAGTAGAAATTAAGATGTAGTTCATTACATGTTAAAAGGATTGAGTCACAAATTTGTCAACAATTTGTTGCAGTTAATCTAATTTGACTTACATAGTTAGTATAAAGTTTATTTATTTAAATAATAAATAAAAAAACCATAAAATGATAAATAAAATGGCAAAAAAGTCATTACATAAATACAAAGTTGACTATTTAAATTACAAAAAAAACAAATTAAATTGATAAATAAAAAGCCAAAAAATTCATTACATAAATATGAAGTTATTTATATTACAAAACCCCCTAAGATTGATGGTTTGATGGTGTCCTTCTAGGGGTATATTTTTGTGGAGCTCGACGTTTACGTTGTGGGAGATTACGACAATCAACATTCTCTTCATCCATATGTGGGGGTGTGCGAAACATAGGTGAAAAATCATATGTCTCAAACGCCATCGATGAACTTGAGCCAGGAGGAGTGGAGTATGGCGATTTTTACGAGCCAGGAGTAGTGGAGTACGGTGGTGGATACGGGCCGGGAAGAGTGGAGTATGGCAGTGGATACGGGCCAAAAGGAGTGGAGTACTGAGGTGGATACGAGCCAGGATGACTGGAGTACTGATGTGGTAGTGGGCTGAAGATATCAAACTCTGAATGATATCCGTGGCCTGACGAGCCCGAGAAATAGTCATCGCCCCCCAAATCTGGATGATAAGAACTATCTCCAGAGTGTAGTTCCGGCTCTGGCTTCGGCTCTGGCTCTGGTACATGATGCGGATCTAAAAAGGGTTGCCCAATTCGTATCATATGCGGAGGGACTACCATCGACCGCCCACCAAATAAAAATGGTTTCCCTATCTCACAGTACCACTATATGTACTCTAACGAGGGCTGTAGATCCAAAGCATGATCCATCTGAGGTACCCTTCCTAATTGGTTGTTCCACATCGTAATATATTCTTCATGAACTTCTCCCCAATCATTTCCATACGTCCCTCTCCTGCTCATCCCATGGATATTTCCCAATTTTACTGGCAATGTCGGGATATACTGTATGCAACCGAACTGCCGGAGTACTCGATCGCCATGATACCACTCCACTATATGAAAATTGATAACAGGTGCGCTAATGCACCATAGGTTTGAGTGGACGTGGGCAGATGAGGGAATAATCGCCATAATTTTTAGAACAGAATACGACATCCAAGTGAACTACACATTTAATAACATTTTTATATTAACGCGAGTCGAGTGAGATAAAATAATAAAATTAAGTTTATATTGGTAAAACTTACCCCCTCTCCAGTATGATTCTCGATCATCAAACAGTATATCAGAACCGTGTATGACCTCCTGATACCCGGATTAGTGTTCCATCTACAAAAACAATTTGTTAGAACAATATAATCCGAAAAAAGTCAACTAATTCTTATAACGAGTAAAAATTCATCACCTATTAACGAGTGGAAATATATATGATTGATGACTAATGGATGCCAAGAATGGCATCCGATAAAGTGCCCACGACTGCAGCAGTATGAGGCATCCGCCTATGTCCATTGCAGAAGGATCTGTCGTCCGACAAAGTTCGCGATACAACATGGCTAACACTGCGGACCCCCAACTGTATGAACGGGTGTTATGCAAATTGGATAATAGGGGTAAGTACATCAAGTGGACCATACTGTCGTTTGCATCCGGCATGAGTACACCCTCTATAAGGTGTATAATGTAAGCTCGAACAGCCTGCATCACCTCCCATTCATTGGCAGTACTTGGAAAATGCTCAAAATTGACCTTTAGCCATGAAAACCTCAAACTGGTAAATTTCCCCTCACTTGGCGAGCATCCAAGTAATTCATAGCAAATGGTAGCTGGCCTAGAGATCGAACTTATGCTCGTGACCACATTCCCGTCGATGGGAAGCCCGAGCTGTAGTGCAACATCCTCTAGAGTGATGGTACACTCCCTGCACGACAAATGAAATGTGTGGGTCTCAAGACGCCATCGCTCAACTAAAGCGGAAATCAAGTCATATCGCAGATCAAAAGTCCGGATCTATGCCGCTGATCCAAACCTGGCTAACTCTAAGTATGGTATTAGGCGTTCATTTGGCAGAAACCTTACACTATTAACACAGCCCCTCAATACGCGATACTGGCCCTAACATTATTAAATTAGCAAAATAGTTAATACAATATAATTTAATTCCGCAAATACATGAGTATCAAATAAAAATTTTATTACCATCTCATTAATAGTACTTGATATGTGATTATTATTATTAATCAAAGAACTCATTTGCTGTAAATCTGCAATTAAAAAAATGAATTCATTTAATTTATTTAAAAAATACAATAAATTATTTCAAATTTCAGAAACAAAACATAGTAAATATCTAATAATTTCCCATAATTTATCTACAATAAAAAAATTTATGTTAGATTACAATAATAATATAATTAAAATTAATATAAACTATCTAAACATAAAAACATACGAATTAAAAAAATAAAAATAGAAATAGAAACATACCTGATTAGTTCCTTTCAAGCAAACAACGTATAAAAATAACAACAAATTTAATCAACATTTTAATAAATCAATAAAAATTGTCAAATAAATGAAAAATCAAATAAAATTACATTATATAAAAATTACATAAAAAAATACAAAACACTAGAAACATTGATATTTGTGAGTGTTAAATAATTTATATAACTTAATCTTGATATCCAAGTTGATATAAAAAAATTAAATGAGTTAACAGCAACCATTAACATACCAATACTTAACAGTAACTTAAAAAAAATTAAATGAGCTTAAACATCATTTGTCCAAATTCATTTTCAAAATGAAATGATTTTTAATTTTTTTATAAACTTATATGTTAAACTCACCAAATATTAAACTAAACAGAACAATTTATAACTTAATCCTAAATTATTAATAAATTAATTTTAAAATAATTACAAACACAAAATTTTTTAACATAATCCTAAATTACTAACAAATTAATTTTAAAATAATTATAAAAAATAAAAAAATACATTCGTACAAAATATTAATCTAAAACTATAAACACTAAATATAAATATTTTATAATTAATAATTGATAACAAAAAAAATCGCAATATCTTAATTAAACTCTTTAAATTATAAACAAAATTATTTACTAAAAAATACATTACTTTTTTTTTCTTCTCCTTTCTCTTTTTTCTTTCTTTCTTTCGGTGGATGGGGTTTGGGGGACCATACTTATAAGGTCCCCCACTTGCAACTTTTTCCCATTGAAGGGACTAGACACAGCTGTATGATGCAGCAACAATACCGAGCAGATGGAGCAGGGGAGGGGGGCATGCATGCAGCAGCAGTTGCTGCAGGAGAGGTACTGTGCGGGCAGAAGGGCAGCGGGGTGGGGCATGCAACAGCAGATGCTGCAGGAGGGGGACTGCACGGGCAACCCATTCGCGCCTACCTGTCAGGCTCGATTAATTGCGCCTATCTGACAGGCGCGATCCATTTTTATCGGTATTTTGACCGATTAAATTGTCTTTTTACCTGTACATATATTTAAATATTTTTAATAAAAATAAAAAAATAATATTTTATTTAAAAAATAAAAAAATTAATATAAAAAAATAAATCGCGTCTATCAGATAAACGGAAATAAAAAGAACGACCTATTTTGATAAATAATCGGACTGACAATTTATTTTAATAAATAATTTTTTTAATTTATTTCAATAAAAAAACCATAAAAGAAAACAGGAGGGAGAGAGAGAGAGAAACAATAGTTGTACCCAAGAATTACTTGATCGGATGGTTGATGTGCAAAAGTACAATTTGCAGAGTTGATTCCTTGCTTGAATTCCATTTTTACTTTTTACATCGATTGATGTTGACCAAAGCATGCTCGTCATGGCCAAGCATGTCCTGCAGCTACAACTCTGTACTACTAGTTCTCTCACTACTCTTAATCTCTTAATATAATATAATCATTATTGTATTTATATTATATTTATATAGTTTTATATCATTCTTGTATTTATTTTAGACTTATAAGTATAAAAAGCACTTAAGAAAAAAATAAATAAATAAATTAAGTCTTTCAATTTAATTTGTATTCGGGTGAAGTTTTACAGTTAATTCAGAAAATTAAGTAAACCCCTTTGTTAACTGTATTCATTTTTAATTACCTTGATCGATAAAATTAATTGATAGATCAGTTAAATATCAACACATGGTAACTCTTGATTAATTATTCATTTTTTTTACTAAAAATTATAAAAAAAATTTAATAATTTTATATAAAATACTAATAATTTATAAAAATGTTGAAAAAATTATAAACGTTTAAAAACTTATCAACGTATAAAAACTTATAAAAATATAAAAAATTAAATTTATAAAAATTATAAAAAAATCATTTATTACTTCTCATATGCAAATTAAACCCCTAAAACTAGATAATGAGTATAGTCATATGAAGGTTGAGATCATTTTTGTTTTGAATAAAATGTTGTCGACCTTCTATCGATAAAATGAAAATTGTGAAACACTATTCTTTTTAATGATAATATGTATTTCTTAAATTTTTTATCTCTAGATTTTTAGTGCAATATAGTAATTTGGACTATAATTTTCAAAACTGGATCGGATTAGTTGGTCGAACTTGTTAAACCTAAAATCAGATGGCATACTAGTCCAAAATAAAAGATTGGGTCTATTAACCTGTGAACCAGTACTGACTGGTTGAACTGGGCAAAAAAACAAGTTGAACCAATAGTTGAATTGGTTTTTCTATTTTTTTAATGAATTTCTAAAGATTTATTTATTCAAATCGGATGAATTGGTAGGATCGATGAACCGATCTGTATCTAAAAATCATGGTTTGAACCTTGAAAAGTTACAAATTGTTTGCTAAGTATTATATACTTTAAATTATTTTTGGTATGATTAGATATTATAAAACTAAAATTTCATTATCTAATAGTTATAAATGTTAGCATATGTAAGCATGAAATATTTTGGCAACTATTCACATTATTCAACGATTGACCTGATGTCACATGTTTATTTTAATTTTAATGATTTAATTTCCAAATTAAAAAACCAATAAATGACTTTTTTTTATAATTTATATATTTTATATTTAAAAAATATATTTTTTTATAATTAATTTAATTTTTTATAATATTTAAAATTTTTATGAATTTTTATAAGATTATATACTTTTTTAATATTTTATATTTTTAATTATTTTTTATGATTATTTATATTTTTTATGATTTTTATGTTTTTTTTACTAAAAGCTTATACATTTTATACTTGTAAGCGTTTATTTGTATATCTATATTATATTTATATAGTTTTTCATAATACAATGAAAATAATAATAATTTTTAAATATGATAAATTTAAGAATATTTCTAAAGGATTAATATATATTTTGTTATGTAAAATTCATCTGCCACAAATTGTAGTAACAATTTAAATATTTTTTGGCACCTAACGAACTTGTTTTTAAGTCGTTTCACGTTTAATTATTGCATTTTCAGATTTCTTAGCTTAGATTCAAATTATTGAAAAAAAAATAAGTGTTTTTACGCAATATTTTGAGTTAGTTGACCCATTGGGCCAATACCGGCCTTAAGGTAGTTTTAATGATTTAATTGATTTTGATGGATACCTATTTTTAGGCCCAAAAGCACTAGGAACAACAGTCGAGTCGCAAGCTTTCGGAGTCGCAACACAACCAAACCAAACCAACACAATAATTTATATTCAAAGTTGTGTGTCGTGACACGCACTAGGCTGTGCAGCGAAACAGGTCTAACAGAATAAATTTTTTAATTAAGGGTGTTTTCGTCCACACAGTCTATATTTAGTGTGAATAAGGCTTGTATTTGACTTAAAATGGGCCGCTAACTTTGCCTATAAATAGGAGGCTTATGCTCAACTAGAGGGAGCTTTTGCCAAGCCATTTTAAGGTTTTAGTTTAGTAGTTTAAGATTTTAACTTAGTTTCATTTTATTTTAAAAATAGTTTTATTTCTTGTTATCTGACTTAGATTTCATTTGAGTCCAAGTCTTCATTATTAAGTATTTTCATAATTTTGTTTTATGTTCTTTTGCAAACGATGACATCTCAACAACTATTAAAGGATTTCACAGATTCGAGCACATCCAGTTTACCAAACAGATCAATTTCTATCATGATTAATTTGTGTGTTTTGCATGATTAATTTAATTTTAATAAATATGGTAATTGAATCGATGAGTGGCTAAATCCTTTAGGGAGATTATGAACGAATGTGGGAGTGGTTAACGGAAGAATGAGGGTTTCCCATACAAATTAGTTGGTATAAATTATTGTGTGCTTAAACCCTAGGATTGACAATCCTAGGAAGTAATCTAGGTTAAATGAGGTCGGGAGATAACTGAGTATTGGTTTATTAGCTAGGTAGTAGAGGCCGGAAGGTAATACTGTCTAGTTAATAACTAATTCTTTAATAAAACACGAGTTCTTAAGTTAATTACAACCACTGAAGCGAATTAATCTACTATTTTTATTCGAGAGTTTTTTGTTTGTCAACTTTGTTTCCATAGTTTAACTTTTTGTTTTATGACTTTAATCTTTAGCTTTAATTATTGTAATATATTTTTTAATGAATACTGTTTAGACTTGCTACTGTAGACAATATTTTTAGATTTAATTCAACCTCCTTTTGGTACAATCTTCGGAGTACTTCCAATACCCTATTGTACATTTATTATATTACAATTTGACCCGTATACTTGCAGACACGATGTTATATTTCTATATCTTTTTGTTGCAGTATTTTCAATCAAACGTTCATACATTTTGCGGCAGTCAAGTTGTTGGAGCCACTACCGGGGAGGTTTCGACATTAATTTTAAATTTATTTTTTACAATTAGTAGGCTAAATAGGAAAATAAAAAATTATAGATACTATTTTTACTTTATTTTTTTGTTTTTAATTTTAATTGTGTTTGCTATTTTTTCTTCTTTGTCTCTGATTTCAGTTTATGAACCGAAGTGGAAGTACTTGATCTAGCCATACCCTAATCTGGAGTGAATTCTAAGGAGCAACTATCAATTAATGCAAAATGACCCACCTGTGGTAGTCGACTTACCTCGAAAAGTCAACTATTTGATGATCCACCCGAACTACAAGCACAAATCCGTGGAGAGCTACTAATGGCTCAACAAAGAATGTTGCGTGCTTATGCCTTCCTGACACTAGATGTTGTGCGAGGCAGCATTGAGCGACCGGCAATTAACGCCAATAATTTCAAGATTAAAACGACTACGATGTAGATGATCCAGAATACTTTGCAATTTTGAGAAAACATGATGGAGGACCCAAACCAACATCTTAAGTGATTCCTTCAACTTTGAGATACGTTTAAATATAACAGTGTAACCAATGTCGCTGTGTGTCTTTAGTAATTCCCCTTTTCTTTAAGTGATAATGCAACTGTTTGGTTGGATTCATTAGAGTTGAGTTCTATAACCACGTGGGGCGATTTAGTGGAAAAGAAATATACAAAATTTTCCCATAAGTAGAACAATCCAACTTAGGCATGAGATCACAAGCTTCAAGCAAGTTAAATGAGAGAATTTGTACAAGACATGGGAGCATTTTAAATTGATGTTAAGGAAGTGCTCCCATCATGGATTGCCAAAATGGCTACAATTACAAATATTTTACAATGGTTTAGATGGAAACTTGATATCCAGGTTAGATGGTGCATATGAAGGATCTTTTATGAACAACACATATGAGCAAGCCCATCAATTAATTGATAACATGGCCATGAATTTGTATATGTGGCCTAACAAAAGGATTACCTATAACTTGAAACCACCAACAGTGAAAGCCATTCACGAAGAAGAGATGCATCAACAAATATTAGAGAGACCGAACCGGTTGGAAACTATCGTTAAACCATCTGTGATGAAACCCACCCGAGGTTATGGGCCACATTCTGAGAGCCAACTGGATAAGGTGAATTACATGGGCAATAAGGGTGGAAACTCTTATTCAAACATATATAACCCTCGTTGGAAAGATCATCCAAACCTAAGGTGGGGAGGTAATTAAGGAGGCGAAAACCCAATACAAAACTAATCAAGCCCTCCTTATCAACCTCCGTACGTCCAAAGATCTCAAGATAGATCCATTGGGAATGTAACCCTCCAGACTCGGCCTAGATGTTATGGCCAAATTTCAAAAGCTACAACAAACACGAATAAAAGATTTTCAAACCAATTATGCTTAAATCATTTTTCTGAAAAACATTGTTTTATTTTAATAGAAATATTGTCAACGAAAAATCTTTAGTAAAATATGTTTAATTTAAATAAATTTCTCATAGCAGTTCAAGTTATTACTTTTTGGTAGATTTGATAAGAAAACTTGTCTTGCAAATTTTAAAACGTTATTTTGTAAAAATTCTATTTTTCAAAAAATCACAACGGATTAAATAAAACTATGAAATATTTTTATTACAAATTATTTTTGTTTGATAAAACAATTTATATGTTAAATATTAATGATTTAAAACATTTAAAATCCAAAGTTTATGCATGTATTGTAGCTAACATATCAAAGTACTCATGACATAATTAAAACAATGCAATGTCCAAGACATTCCCAAGAAGAGTTTTAAATACTTTAATTTAATTACATTTGAGAATCTCCTCCAAATTTTGCATCGAAGTCCTATTCACGAGTATTATCTGAAAAGTTTAATAAAATTACGGGAGTGAGCTAATAAGCTCAGTGTGAGTTTTATATCATGCTCGTTGACAGAAATTATAATAAACTGAATAAAAATATCACATAATACATAACAATCAATTGTGTAGACTTTTATGAGCATGATTATGACAATGCAATATTTTATAAAAACATATATGTAGATTTTTCCAAAATTTCCTACCCATCTCTACTACAAACCAAATAGAGTTCCCCAAAACTCATCCATCCAAAACACACTAATAGATATATGTAGACACAGCCACCAAAATTGCAAATAAGCTGCCAGAACAAATGAGTGGTAAAGCCACCAGATAATGCAGATTATTAATATGTCAAAATTTCTCCTTATCATATAGTCCCAACACCGTGAAACATGACATGTTATGCAAACTTAATATCAAAGTAGTAAGCATGTTAAACATGCAATTGTGTACAAATTAAAAATCGATAGCAATGGTAATCCATGCTTTACAAATCTATCATTTTGAATTTTCAATGTAAACAGATCATAATAAACAAATATGCCATGATGCCACGTACCATGAGGATTAGAACAAAACCACATATTAGTAATAAATAACATAGCACATCAAATAGATTTGAGTTAAAATACATACCTTAAGTCCACATAATCACTCACCATGTTATTTTTGCTACTAAATAATACTTTAATAATATTTAATTTATCATATAAATAACATAATCAAAAACATCCTTTTCACACAAAATACTTGAATAAAGCCCCTTTAACTTTTGTCCAACACGTAATATCCTAAATCGAGCTCGAACTGTTCAGATCCAAGTAAATTGATACTAGATTTGTATCTAACATAACCAAATTGAAAATTAGAAATCACTCTTAATCTTAAGAAAAATCGCCCAAAAATTAATAATATCCAAACTTATACATCTTGCTTGTAATCACTACTTACCCTTAATCCACTTCTTTCGGAAACTCCCACTTTGATATCACAAAAGGTCTATGGTTCTCAAATTAAATCCTTCAATCCAAAATAATCTCTTAGTTAGAAGAATATACAACCACTCCTATTAATCAAAACTTCACAAAATGAAATAAAAATTACTTCTCCATAATACTTACACTTTTATTTCCAAAAGTCTGAAAAGAACAATTAAGATTATTGATCTAAACTGGTATGAGAACCTAGTCATCAAAGAAAAAGAAAGAAATAACCAAATAGAAGTTGTTATTTAAAAATAATAATAAGATGAAAAGAAAAGAGAAAAAGTAATTAAAATATGATAGTTGTCAGCGGTGATCTGTGGCGGCGAACGATGGTTGAGAATGGTGGTGGTTTGAAAAGATGTTCAGTAATGGAAGAAGAATAGTCAATTATTTTAGTCAAATAAGAAAAAAGAAATGAAAAGTAGAAGAGAAAGGAAGGAAGGAATAGATTAGAATGGTGGTGCAAAATGAAAGATGGTGAAAAGTGATGGAACAAAGTGGTTTTCGTGGTGGTGATATAGTGGTTATGGGTGGATGGTGGAGGAGAAACATTGATTAGCTCACAACAATAGAAAAATAAAATAAACATGGAGGAGAACATCCAAAGAAGGGTGGCTCACGGTTGTTGATAGGGAGGAGAAAAAGAGAGAATTTGATGACAAAAACAAAGAACATCTTAGCCAAAATGCTTCCAAGGGACGACATCAACTTGCAACCTAATTCAAAACCAAAAATTCAAACTCCCAACATCTCATTGTGAGGAGACAAGGGATGTAACACCCCTAATCCATATCCGTCACCGGAGTAGGGTTACAAAGTATTATTGGAGTTTATAGAACATTTACAGATAATTCTTAATAATTACTATTTATTTCCTAAAGAGGTCATATGTCCATTGAATGGACTCTCGAGACCCATTATAAACATTAGAAGCATGTTGGGACTAAATCAGAACTTAGAGAATTTTTCGCGAAATTTTAAAATTTTTCTTAGATGTAGGGCACACACGCCCGTGTGGTCAAGGGACACACTCGTGTAACCATAGGACACACCCGTGTTGTAGGTCGTCTCCGACCCTGTGTAACTCTCTGACTTATGCCACACGGCTAGCAACAGGCCTGTGTGATAGGCCATATGGTAAATTTAATTTTTCAAAATTAAGTGCAAGTTTCACACGGCCAAAACACACGCCTGTGGCCTAGGTCGTGTATCACACACGGTTGAGACACATGCCCGTGTCTCTGCCCTTGTGTTCAATCTTGAGCATTCTATTTCTCAATTTTAAGATGCAGGGGACACATAGCCTAACCACATGCCTATGTACCAGGCCATGTGTCACACACGGTCAAGACACACACCCGTGTGGGCAAAATAAAGCCATTTCTTAGCTTTATTTCTCACCCAAATTTGCCAATAACTTACACCAAAACTTAGAAGTATATATACCAGCCAATTTAATCATTAAAACCAAGCTAATTCTAACATCTAACATGATATATTATCACAGGCATTCATGTTTATATTCTTACCTTTGTTTAACCTTTATGTTAAGTATAACTTGATCAACCATACTTAATATATTTAACACATAGGTATTTGTCATAATATAACCTTATAAATATACAAAACAAATCATTACTAGCCATTCCAATGGCTAGATTACAAACAACATTTACAAGCCAACAATGGCCAAGTTACCTACACATGCCATTATACAAAAATAAATTTACTAGTTATACCAAAACAAGCTATTGGATAGTGTGATGACGTTCCGACCGATCTCCAACCTTCGCGAGCTTACGAGCACTATAAAATAGAGAAAAATAAAACCTAGTAAGCATATAATGCTTAGTAAGTTCGTACAACAGAAATTAAACTTACCAATCACATTCATTAATATTAGGTATACAATAACATACTTTCCATCAATTTGGAAAGTTGTCTAAACACATACACTCAATCAAGCAAGTTAGTCATGAAATTCATATGTATATCAAATAAATATAGATGAGCTCATCATGTTACAACTTTCAAATATTTCAGAAGCATTCGAGATATAATTCATTTAATCTCATAATTTCTCATTTCAGGAATTTTTCTGTTGAATTATTGAAATTTTGATGGATAATCAGATAGTACACACAATGTGTACAAAATAGTAAACTATCAACTCATAATTAGGGGTACCCATTAGGGCACATAATCAGGGAGAACACTCTCGAGCCATATATCAGGATGCTCAAATGAGCCATGTAACAGGACACTTATCCAGGCTAAATAGGAAACTCATAAGAGTTTTAATCAAGAAGCTTATAGAGATTAAAAAATAACTCCGAAGAGTTAATATCAGGGAGCTTAAAATAGCCATTTAACAGGAAGTTCAAGCGAGCCATGTCAGGATGTAACACTCCTTACCTGTATCCGACACCGGGACAGGGTTCGAGGCGTTACCGGACTTAAACATTCACAAACATGTAAAATCAGGTCACAAAATTTCATCCAAAATTAAAAATTTTCAAACACATGCATATCGTCCCTTATATAGGCCTTCGAAGCCTAAAACATACATCGGGGCAGTTCGGGACTAAACCAAGAACTTTCGATAAACTTTGGACAACTTAACAAATTTTCTTGCTTTAGAGAGTCACACACTAGTGTGGGTTGGGCCGTATGGTCACACACGCCCGTGTCCTCAGCCCTATAACTCTCTGTTTATGACATCAGCAAAACAATTTGAACCACACGGCCAGGCCACACACTCGTGTGCTAGGCCGTGTCCTCCACATGGCTGAGACATACAGCCTTGTCTCTGCTCGTGTGGCTAACACCTAGGCTATTTTCTAAGCCCTTGGTTGCCTTTAGATTTTCATACACTTAAACACTCCTTAAGCACATATTATAGTATCAATTTAAGGATTAATCATCCTTCATTTAGACACAAACATAACAATTCATGTACATTGGGCTTGTCGTTTTGATGACCACTTTTACCAATTATCCATGATCCTTTAACCTCTACTTATTAAGAAAACATTCATGATCAATCATTATCAACTTGAATACCAAATTATACATTTAGTCTAGGGCCATGACCATTTCGAATGGTTCTGAGGCAATCACCATGTATATATGTCACAACATTACTCCTTCCTGTTAAATAAGCATGATCACTTAAACACATCATAAGACATCAACATATGGCATGGATAAACAGACTTACAAACCATCACCAATATGAGACAATATATTTGGTTACATTATAAACACATATCATGATAACTAGGTCCCTATACATGCCACTCACTTGAGAACGCTTAACGTATAGGTCAATACTCCAAAGGCGATAGCTCGATAGTGTGGTGCTGCCTCCGACGATTTCCAACCCTGAGCTAACCTGACAACACTAAACAAATGGAGAGGAGGGAGTAAGCTTAAAGCTTAGTAAGTCCATATGAAAATAATAAGCAATTTATCAACATGATTCCATAGTAATATAACCATAATTATACTTTTACTTATATTCTGGTCATGCTGTTTTCTCGAGTCATAGTCACTAAATTATTTATATCTAGAGTTAAAGAACTTAAAATTTATATCCACTAATTTTTCCTGAAACTAGACTCACATATCTTATTTCCATAAAATTTTAAGAATTTTTGGGTTATCCAATAAGTACATTTTATTCATTAAAGTCTCCCTTGTTCTGCTATTTGATAGTTTTGACCCTTCTTTACTAAAAATCAATTATCTCTTAGTACGAGATTCGATTGATGTTACTGTCTATTTATATTGAAAATAGACTCATTAAGAATTTATTAATATAAATTATAACCCTTAATAATTTTTGTAAAATTTTTAATGATTTTCCAAAGTTGAGACAAGGGAGCCCGAAAGCACTCTAACTCTGTCTCACAAAAGTTCAAATATCTCATAATATGAAACTCTTTTGCTTACAATGTTTATTCTATGAAAAACTAGATTCAATAAGATTTAATCTCATATCTTATTCAATCTCTAATTCAATTTCCACAATTTTTTGTGGATTTTCAAAATCACACAACTGCTGGTGTCCAAAATGGTTTTAGTGCAATATCATGATAACTATCATATGGTGGCATAATAACATAATCAACAAGATTATTCATCATTCAAGCATTCTAGCTCATCAATCAAATATTCATATACATATACGTGAATATACCTCATAAGTGCCACATAAACATACGTAGCCAAAGTTACCTCATAACATGTAGACATCCATAGTGAACTTGGACCAACTCAACGAGCTCGGATGCCCGCATCCATAATGAAATCAAACCAACTCAACGAGCTCAGATGCCCCACATATATTACGAACTTGGACCAACTCAACAAGTTTGGATTTCTCACGAACTCGGACCAACTCAATGAATTCGGATCTCTTATTTCCTAGTGAGATGTCACTTGTATCCTAAACTATTCCTAAGGTTCAAATGAGATTTTCCACACTTGCACATAGCATCCTTATCGCACTTGCTTGTCATGTCGTGAACAATGACCATAATATCATTCATGCTTACCAATTCACCATTCTTATATTCATGAAATAAATATGGCATTGCTCATAATAACATTTAGACATCTGTCACATAATACAATCATCATATCAACTATATAAATATTCATCACATAATGTTAACACATCAATTTAAGTTCAAGCATAAACAATGATATTATTGTATTATTATTGACATACGAACTTACCTCGAATGTGAGAACGACTATTTATTCTGATTTAGTCCATAATCTCATTCATTTCCGTTCTATGCCCGAATCTCATTTTCCTTAATCTATAATATCACATTTAACTTACTAATTAGTCACATTATTCATATGGGTCCAAAAATCCTATTTTCATAAATTTGCATTTTGACCCCTAAACTTTCACATATTTGCACTTTGGCCCCTAGGTTTGTAAAATGATTTTTATTCAATTTCCTTGCATTTTAAGCCTAGCCGAATCATTTTCATAACTATAGCAGCCCCTAATTTCCACTAAATCACACTTTTATGACAAATTTTATAACTTTTAAGCATTTTCACCGAAAATCACTTAGCAAAAGTCGTTTATTTAACACCCAACATTCATATTCTACCATTAAACATCAAAACACATGCATGCCATATATGGGTAAATTTTTAAACACAAACCCTAGCTTAAAATAATGGTAGAAATAGCTAAATTGAGTTATCGGGACTTTAAAAATGTAAAGAACATTAAAAACGGGGCTCGGGATCACTTACAAATGAGCTTGGAAGCTTGAACCAAACCCTAGCCATGGCTTCCATGGTACATTCGGCTGGATGGAGAAGATGATGGCCAAATTTGGCTTATTTTGGCTTTTTAATTCTTTTAATTATTAGATAACCAAAATGCCCCTAACTTAAAAATATTTTATTACACCAATTTCATGTCTATTTTTTCCAACAGTTAATCAATGGTCTAATTACCATTTAAGGACCTCCAATTTAAAATTTCATAACAATTTGACACCTCTAACATGTAGAACTCAACTTTTGCGCTTTTTTCAATTTAGTCCTTTTGACTAAATTGAGTGCCCAAACGTCAAAATTTTCGAATGAGATTTTCACAAAATCATTCCGTGAAATTGTAGACCATAAAAATATAATAAAAATAAACTTTTTTACGTCGGATTTGTGGTCCCGAAACAACTGTTCTAACTAGGCCCTAATTCAGGATGTGACACAGGAAGCTCATAAGAGCCTATATCAGGACACTCACAAAGAGTTGCAGTAGTGCGCAACATATGCTAAATCATATACTGATTAGGATGCTCATAGGAAATATATAACAGGATGCTCATAGGAACTATATAACAGGATGTTGGAGAGGGCTTTATCAGGATTACTCGTCCGAGCTAAATCCTATTTGTAACATATGCAGAATTACATTCACATGCGGGAAATCACATGTATCCATCAATTTTCATTCTTCAACGGAACTTAATTTCTTTGTAACATTTTCAATCATGTAATCATTTCATGTTATTTATAACATTCATAAAAATCACATAAACAAATACCACTTTCAAATCAAATACAACATTCAATTTAAACATATTATCATGTATAATTAAGTTACACAAACTTACCTCAATAATAGTTCGCATAAGAAAATCTACTAATCCGAAACTTTCTCTTTTCCTTGATTTAGCTTCGAATTTGAGTTATCCGGATCTATATAAATGAATTTAATCATCAATTTAATACAATTCATATTCAATTATATTCAATTAACACCCTGGACAAAATTACCATTTTGCCCCTAAACTTTCCATAAATTCCAATATCGTCCCTAAGCTCGGAAAATGAAATTCATGCAATTTAATCCTTATTCCAAGCCTGACCAAAATTTTAGTTTAACTTTTACAGCACATGCATTTCACAAAATTCAAAAAAAAATTTATAACTTTTACAACTTTTCAATTTAGCCCCTAAATCATGTTTTCATCAAAATTCACTTTGTAAAAGTTGTTTATCTATCAACAACCTTTCATTTTTCTACCATAAATTTCAAATTTTCAGCATATTCACCCATGGCAGAACTTCTATAGTTTGATAACTTTTCAATTTAATACCCCAAATAGATAGATTAGATTATCTCGGTTTCAAAAATATAAAAACTACTAAAAACGAGATAATAATACTTATCTAAATTAAGCTTGATTAGTTTCTTCTCTCTCTCCTAAGGTTTCCTGTATTTTGGGGACGAAGATGATAATAATATGATGATATTTCTTATTTATTAATTTATCATCTTTTAATTATTTTGATTTACAATTTAGTCCTTGCCATTTTTCTAAATTTCCATGGATGATTCTTCAAAAATATCTACTAACTTTTCTTGTAACACCCCAAACCCGGCCCAGAAGTTGGACCCTGTAACACCCCGTACCCGTGTTCAATACTAGAACAGAATGAGTATTACTAGAACAATGTACGTATAATTATATCAAATCAAGACATAAAATGATTATCTAAATTTAAATCCATCAATTGAACACTCATCTTTTTAAAAAAAAATTAAATTCACATATATCATAAACTTATAATGTAATTAACATTAGATCATACCGATAACAAAATACGAGTGAAATATCTAACGTTAGAATTAAAATTTTAAAGTAATATTACTAAAATTTATAACAAAATACTCAAGCCTTCTATAGATGCCATATGTCCAAAATGTGTTTACAAATACCAAAAGGAAGGATGGATAACGTTTGATAGCTTCCGACAACTTTTCCCCAAATCACGGGCAAACTTGATTTCACTATAAAATAAAACAAGAAGGGAAGAGGAAGCAAAGTAAGCTAAAAGCCTAGTAAGTAATATGTAAATAATAAATATAACAAACTAATAATGGCATTTATAGATCCCAAAATATGTATCCATAATTACACAACCTTTTTCTCATATGCATTTATCATTTATTTCAGTTCAGTACAAGCTGTCCATTCGAGTCCTAGTTGCTAAATTATTTTTATCTGGAGATAAGGAACTCTAAATTAAGATCCATAAAATTTTCCAGAAACTAGACTCATATTTCTTCTTACCATAAAAATTTCAGAATTTTTGGTTGGGCCAATTAATACAATTTATTCATTGAAGTATCCCCTATTTTGCGGTTCAGCAGCTCTGACCACTCTTCACTAAAATTTAATTATCTTTTGCTAACAAATTCAAATGACGTTATCGTTTCTTTCTTCTGAAAATAAATTCAATAGGGAATTAAAAAAATATAAATTATGTTTCTTAACTAATTTTTTACTATTTTTAATGATTTTTACAATTCAGAATAGGGGATCACGAAATCAGTCTGAACCAGTCTTACAAAAATATAAATATCTCAAAATACAGAATTCCTTTGTTTTATCTATTTCTTTTATATGAAAATAGATTCAATAATATTTAATTCCATATATCATTCCACTTCTATTTCAACTTCTATCATTTTTGGTGATTTTTCAAAGTCACTCCCCTGCTGCTGTTTTAGACTGTTTATCCCAACTTTCATTCCTTCACTAAAATTTCTTATTATCAACTTTCAAGATAATACTTATCCATATTCATCTTATCAAAAAACCAATCACATATCTAACTCATAATTAAAAACTCATATATTCATATTTCGGTATTATCCCACATTTTTTTTCACATTAAATTTTATTTAGCAAACTTGTTTCTCCCGGTGAACACTTCGGAAAGTAACAATATTCGGTGGTTTTAGCATATAGCTCCAACTTCTGTAATTAATGCCCAACTTAGTGGTATATGCACATAGCAGCACACTATTGGGCTAACTTGTAATTGTGGCATACGCACTTAGAGCCACTTTTTAAATTAACATGTATAACTGTGGCATATCCACTTAGCACCACGTTACATGTTTAACCGTGGTATATCCACTTAGCACCACGTTAATGAATCAATATACGCAACCGTGGCATATCCACTTAGCACCACGTTACATGTATCAATATGTGTAATCGTGGTATATCCACTTAGCACCACTTTTTTCCATTCCGAAGGTTCAACCGAGATTTCCTCATTTAATCTCAATTCATCAACCACAAATCACCATTTGTGTCCATTAATTGAACAATACTAAAACTTATTTCACATGTCACAAAATAAAATATTATAACATAATAAAACAATACATTATTTACATATAAACTTACCTTGGTGCAAAATAAAGAAATTTTGCAATTTAGTCTACAATCTTTTCCTTTCCCTGATCAAGGTTAATTCCACGTCTTTCTTGATCTAAAATAACACATTTGGCTGATTTAATACTCACATTTATCAAAATAGTCCTTAACTCTAACTTTGGCAAAATTACAATTTTGCCCCTAAACTTTTGCATATTTACACTTTTGCCCCAAAGCTCGGAAATTAAAATTTTTCCCAAATTCTTATGTTTTAGAACATGCTGATCATTTATTTTCCAATGGAAACATCAAATTTCTACTCTAACATGTACTTATGAACAATAGGTATTTTTACCGATTAAGCCATTTTACTCGTTTTTACTTAAAACCGAGTAGCACAAGTTGTTTAGCATAATTTAAAACCTTATATTCTATCATAAAACATCAAAATAAATACATCTTACCTATGGGTACTTTTCCAAATATGAACCCTAGGTTAAATTACTGCTAGCATAAGCTAACTTGAGTTACCGAGACTCCAAAAACGTAAAGAACATTAAAAACGGGGCTTGGAATCACTTACTATGGAGCTTGGAAGCTTGAAACAAACCCTAGCTATGGAGAACCCTTGAAATTTCGTCCTAATGAAGAAGATGGACGTATTTTTCCATTTTTTTCCTTTTTTTAATCTTTTAATTACCAAATGACTAAAATACCCTTCATTAAAAACTTTGGTTATTTCTACCTATGTATGTCCATTTTTGTCCATGAAAACCTAATGATATAATTACCATTTAAGGACCTCTACTTCAATTATGCTCTTCAATTAAATCCTTTAACATCTAGAACTCATATTTATCAACTTTTGCAATTAAGTCCTAATAGGCAAATTAGACATGCAATTCATGAAATTTTCTATCGATATTCTAACACATGCATCTAATCACTCGATAAATTATAAAAATTAATCAGAATAAATTTTTATACTTCAGAATTATGGTTTCGAAACCACTATTCCATTTAGACCCTAATTCAGGTTGTCATAGACCCGAATCTAGCGTGTCAAATTGAAGTGTTTTTCGAAAACCATGTTTTCATTAGAAAACCTTCTTATTTAAAATGTAGTACATTGAAAACTTCTTAATTTTATTTCCAAAACTCCTTTTTACTTTGCGTAAGCTAATTCTAAAAGTAACCGATCTATGAAAACGTGATGTTTTAAAAGTTAAGTCGCGAAAACGTTGTGTTTTGAAAACAGCTGTTGTTTTGGAAAACCGTGTCCTATTTCTAACAGATATTAGACATACTAAATAAAATTTCCAAATAAAAGGTTAAGGAAATAAAGAGGCCTTATTGTACACCTAAATCAAAACCAAAGTGCTTAACTAAATAAATGAAATAGAAAAACATGTGCAGTTGTGTGGTCGTCTCTGCGTCCCTCTGCGACACCGATCTACCTAATGCTGAGGATTACCTACACGATTAATAAACGGGGTGAGTTTACGAAAACTCAGTGTGTAATCCCCTTACTAGAGTAACGATCGAGTACACGAAACAAAAAAAACAATGGTTTGGGCTAGAGCTCATTAATGATAAAGATGCTGAGTCGATTTAGAGCATATGTGGGCCAAAGCCTATGACAATATCATTTGGGTCACATCCCATAATAGAATCAATTGGGCCCAGCCCAAACCAATAACAGAACAGAATGTGTGAATGCATGGATGCATGCTATCCCATCCCAATAATCCAACCGTTACACATCAACTCCGTCCCCCGATACACATCATGTGGGGATATAAATATCGACCCACCTATCTGATACACATCAATGGTAGCCCAGTTGCGGTACTACCTTCAATACAGCAAAGCTGCTAATCATATATTGGGCTTAAAAAGCCTTCAGTAGCGGTATTATAATTGGCACAAAGCCATCGGTAACTGTATTATGTTTGACACATAGACATCAGCGACGGTAATATAATCGGCACACAGCCTTGGGTAAATATGATCCACACAAAGTCATCCATAAGTATGTTAGACACATAGCCACAGGTAAATACGTTTGGCACAAAGCCATAGTCAAGATGGCACAGAGCCATTTTTAGGTTGGCATAAAGCCACAATCAGAATAATTGGCTTTAAGCCATCGGTAGCTGTTTCATGTTAGGCACATAGCCATCATCGACAGCGATAATCTGATCAAGACACACGACCTCGGGTAAATATGATCGACACAGAGTCGTCAATAATCATATATTGGGCTTAAAAGCCACCGGTGGATCTACGATCGTCAAGCAACCATACGATCCTTAATCTGTGGATCCACGGTCGTCAAGCAACCATGCGATCCTCAATCGGTGGATCCACGGTCGTCAAGCACCCATGCGATCCTCAATTTCTTCATCCGTTTCACAATTCCAACCCCATGAAATATGTCATGTATGTCATGCTCAATCATCACACGTGTATGCAAAATGGCCATGCTCAGTAACAATCATTTAAACATATATTAAAAACATATCAGTTTTACAACCACAGTCAAGTCCATTAAAACACAATCATACAATCACAGTTAATCAATGAAATTCATAGTCCGAGTCAATCATTTACCCACAAGGGCAAAACAGTAATTTTACCCTACAAGGGTATTTTAGTAATTTTACACTACAAGGGTGATCCGATAATTTTACAAACCGGGAGTATTTCAGTAATTTTACAAATCGGGGGTATTTCGATAATTTTACAAATTGAGGGTATTTCGGTAATTTTACAAAATAGGGATATTTCGATAATTTTACTAATCGAGGGTATTTCGATAATTTTACAAATTGGGGGTATTTTGATAATTTTACAAATTAGGGGTATTTCGATAATTTTACAAATTAGGGGTATTTCGATAATTTTACAAACCGAGGTCTTATCAACCCAACAGAAGATCCACTATCGCCTCGAGCGACTTAAGTAACCTAAACAGACCTAACGATGTAAATGGGCCTAAGACCCATACTTGGCCCAAGTAGGCCAACACGCTCGTGTGACCCATTTAGCCCAACGAAGCCCTTAACGGATTATGCCATGCACACAACATGACAAGCCCAACTATTTCCCACCTAACAGTTAGATTTACATAAGCAAGCCCACGGGGCCCATCGGGCCCAGAACAACCCCAATATACGAGAACGCTTGTGGCGGCCTCTACAGTCTATCGCCCATAGTTTGTGGGCTAGGTTACCACATGAGTGATTGCAGGCTCGTGAAACCTCAAATGCCGAAGTTTCGGCTTTTGCTGACTTCTAACAAAGAAGGGCACGAATACACACCTGTTTATGAGAACGCGCCGAAGTCCACGATCACCAACCTTGGCACATCCTGCATTGAGTCTTCCTCCCAACTCATCTGGTTCGCTCTATTTAAAGCCAGCTTCACACCAATTCTCATGTTAGCTTCCCGATGTGGGATTACTTTCAACCATTAGGAAAATTCCTCATTCTTATGACCACTTCAACCATAGAGTTCCAGTCCAACTCCACCTCCTACACAACTCAAATAGCAAAATAAATAATCCACTGTGCATCCCAAGACTTGAACCTCAGACCTCACAGTTACACAACACGCCACCTTGCCACTCCACCACAGGCTCTTATTATGATAAAAACGTCCACAATTAACTTTAAGACATAGGTGCCAATGTCCAGATTCACTTAAGAGAAAAACCAAAATAAATTGTAAGAGCTAAGACTTGAAACCAGGCTCCCTTACACCCTTAATGATGCTACAACCACTAGACCACATGCTTCCTTGTGTCATTTACTTAACACAATAATTTAAAAGGCTATCATCCAAGCATCTAGGGTTTTATTCACTTAATACCAAAAATTTTGCTAAAGCCCAGGTTTGAACCCAAGATTTCTCCAACACTTCTTAGGGCCATTAACCACCAAAGTAGACATTTAATTGTGTCATTTCGTTGCACAATTAAATACTTATATACAACCTCCTTACGGACCCAAACTCAAGGCCCAATACTTTTAGGCCCAAATTCAGAGCGTTACATTTCTTTAATGGTCTAATTACCATATAAAGACCTCAAGTTTTGAATTCCATAGCTATTTGATCCTTCTAGCTACTAGAATCCAACTTTTGCATTTTATGCAGTTTGGCCCTTTCTGTAATTAAACACATAATCAGTAAATTTTCTTATCAGAATTTTTATATGACATTTCTATCATAATGTAGACCATGCAATAATATTAAAATAGATTTTCTTTTCGGCTCAGATTTGTGGTCTCGAAACCACTTTTCCGATTTCACTGAAATTAGGCTATTACAACTCTCCCCTCTTAAGAATTTTTGTCTTAGAAAATCTTACAAGTAAAAAGATTCCGGTATTACTTTCTCATGGTATCCTCTGGTTCCTAGGTAGCTTTTTCAATTCCATGTCATTGCTAAAGAACTTTTACCAATGCTACCTTTTTATTTCTCAACTCTTTTGTTTCACGTGCCAGAATTTTGATCGGTTCCTCATTGTAAGCCATATCAGGCTGAATCTCAACTTCTGTTGGAGAAATAACATGTGAAGGATTTGACTGATATCATCGTAACATAGACACATGAAAAACATTATGAATTTTGTCAAGCTCTAGTGGTAATGCTAATCGGTATGCAACAGGTCCGATTCTTTCTGTGATTTCATATGGCCCAGTGAACCATGAATTCAGTTTTCCTTTAAGACAAACTGGAGAACTTTCTTCCAAGGTGATACTTTCAAGAATACCTTGTCATCGACCTGAAATTCTATTTCTTTTCATTTAAGATTAGCATAAAACTTTTGATGATCAGAGGCTGCTTTCAAACAATCTTGAATTACTTTAACCTTTTCTTCGGTTTCACGGACTAAGTCAACTCTGTGTAACTTTTTCTCACTGAGTTCTGTCTAATATAATGGAGTTCTACATTTACGACCATACAGAGCTTCATACGGTGCCATTTTGATACTGGACTGATAACTATTATTGTAAGCAAATTCAACTAAAAATAGATATTTTTCCTAGTTACCTTTAAATTCCAAAATACAACACCAAAGCATATCTTCCAAAATCTGTATTACACGTCCAGATTGACCATCAGTCTGGGAATGGAATGCAGTGCTAAAATGTAATTGTGTACCCAAAGCTTCTTGCAATTTGCTCTAGAATTGAGATGCAAATCGAGGATCTCTATCAGAAATAATGGAGACAGGTACTCATGCAATCTAACAACCTCAGAAATATATAATTCAGCCAATCTATCTAAGGAATAATCCATATGTACCGGAATAAAGTGTGTAGATTTTGTTAACCAATCGACAATTACCCAAATGGCATCTTTCTTCTTCGGAGATAGGGTAATCCCAATACAAAATCCCTGGTAATTCTTTCCCATTTCCATTCCAGCATCGTAACTGGCTATAATAATCCCGAAGGCACCTGATGTTTAGTTTTTACTTGCTGACATATCAAACATTTAGTGACATAATCAGAAATATCTCGTTTCATTCCCAACCACCAGTATATCTTTTTCAGATCATTATACATTTTATTACTACCAGGATGAATAGACATGGTACTGTTATGAGCTTCATGTAAAATCTTCTGTACCAATTCTAAGTTCTTTGGAATACATATTCTGTAACACCCCTTACCCGTATTCGACACCAGAACAGGGTACGAGGCATTACCAGACTTAAACTCAAACAAACATTCAAAACCGAGACATGAATTTCCACTCAAATTTAAAACTTTTTGAAAACATTCATATTGTCCCTGTAATACCCCTATCCCTTACCCATCACCGGATTAAGGTTATGAGGCATTACCAACTAACACTTATCTCAGATCAACTTCTATCATAAATTAACTAATATAAAATTAAATCAACTATTATGCTTCAATTTAATATTACCTAAGAATATAGAATTGAAATAATCAAATAATGCCAACAAGGAAACATGTAACATTTTTTTTAAACTTTTATAACCTTTGAACAGTATATGTGTAAAATGTTTTATAATTATACAAGCATCATACGCATACCATGAGCAAGCAACCACAAATTATTTTCTTACAAATAAATAGATAGTCTATAATAGTCTTTGTTAATCTGTTTGTGACGTTTACATATCATGAACAAATATTCATAACAATAGCTCAAAAAAATAAACTACTCAAGTAATCCATAAATATTATAGTAATATATATCATGAGAGATCAGTACAAAACCATGTTTACCTTTCATCTAATTAACTAACAAAGATTACCTTTGCCGAAACACAAGTAAAAATAAACCTAACACATGAATATATATTTTCCTTAAAAGCGCATATATGCATATTACAATGTCACATTATAAATCAAAACATTATATTGGCAACTATCAAGTCACAAGGCAAGTCATTTCATCATAAGCATAAATAGCTATACAAGCATGTACCGAATCTCAATTTAGCTAAGCCATTTCATCCAAACTCATCCTATAACTGAATACACCAAAACATCATTGAAATAGTCTTCTAGACCAATCATGTAGCAAATTATACCTCACCAGTATAAGTCTTTAACCACGTTCATCACTTACCCTTTTAACAACCATATATATCAAGCTAATATTCAAATATCATCACTTTAACTATCATATTTAATAATTCCATCATAAACCGACTATTATACCAAAAACAAATCATACTTATTATCTATCATAGCCGAATCATATTATTTAAGACCACATACACACCCAAAATTTCCATCACCGAATTACTAAAGCCAAACTCATCAAAAATTATAATTAAGAACACATAAGACTAAATCTAAGTAATATAAGCAAGCCATTCTCAAGCATATAGTACTTATCACAAACATTATATATTCATAACACATAGCCATAAAACCAAGATAAACATAACCCATGCCTAACATAATCGTATTTATATAATAAAATTTAGCCATCTTCGCATGGCTTTTATATATACATTCATTTCCAAAATATTTAACCTCAAAACCAACCTATACATGCCATAATTCAAGTTTAGCTTAAAGGTACCAAAGCTGTAGATAGTGTGACGAGCTTGGCTGACAATCCCCGAGCTTGTAGCATGACTTCAAAATCTATAAAACAAAATAAACATAACATAGGGAGTAAGCTCTCAAAGCTTAGTAAGTCATAAGCAAATAAACAACTCAATGATTTATTCAACTTTATTAAATTAAACTAGGTCATTATATCATTTCACATTTAATTCTAGGCACATATATATATTCATATTATATTCATATAATCATATTATTTGTATTCAATGATATTATTGCCTTACTCGAATGTTTATATAATCAATTTAACAAATCATTCTTTAACCTTCAAGACCGAATGATTATTAGATACCTAGTTCACATACTCATAAATACATAAGCTCGTAGATCATAATATAGTCTCATGTATATATATTAATCACTTGGCCGAATACCCAAAAATACACATGCACAAAATTAACACTCATTCAATGATATGCAATAGGTCGAATACGCTTACCTTATTCTTGTTAATTATCGAACTAGCTCATACCTGACCATTCAGCTCATATTAAATAATCCGTAAACAATTACCTTTGCCCGATGAACCATTCAGAATTGGTTAGGACACTCGGATAATCACATAAATCATACAATGCCAAAGTTCCAAACGTGGTCTTACATGTAGCCACATATCGATGCCACTGTCCTAAACAGGGTCTTACTCGTAAACACATGTCGGAACCACAAATCGATGCCATGGACTTACTCGCATACATATATTAGAATCCTATGTCATGACATATGTATCCTAGCTATTCCTAAGGTTCATACGGGGCTTTCAGACGTCGCAACTTGATCGGAACGAACTCAGTAACGTAGTAACCAAGCCTTTTTATATTCGGCTATATCAAACATAAATTCTAATATTTCATAACAGCATGTACATTTTATATTTAGCTACAATTAAACACGTCTATTTGCTTAAAAACTTACCTCGGACGTTGTAAAACGGGACGGGGCTGTTAGTCGACAACTTTCGTTTTTTCCCGATCCAAATCCAATTTCTTTGGTTCTTGATCTAAACACATTCAAATATATTTTCATTCAATTTAGTCCAAAAACACATAAATGGGAAAATTACCATTTTACCCTTAACATTTACAATTTTTACAATTTAGTCCCTATTGCACAAAACACAAAGTACACCAAATTTCTCCATACCCAAGCTAGGCCGAATATTACCCATGTCTAACAAGCCCATGTAATTTATTAATTTCACATTTTAGTCCCTCAAATTATTATTTTTGCAATTAAGTCCTAATTACTCAAAATCATCAAAAACTCCAATACAAAATATGTTAATCTAAAAAATATCTTTCATTTTTCACCATCAAACAACAAAAATCACAAGCTATCAACAATGGCACAACTCAAAATATTCATCAAAATAAAAATTTTTTGTAGTACTCGAAGCAACGATCTCAAAATGTAGAAATTATCAAAAATCGACAAGAAAACGAAACTTGATTGAGCTAAATAGATGGCCGAACCCTAGGTGGTTATTCTTCTCTTAAGTTTCGGCAATTAGGAGATGAAATAAAATGATGAGAATGATATGATTATATGTTAAAATATGTTATAATATGCCTTTTTATTTCATTTCCATTTTTACCCTTAATGAAATAATAATAATATTACATAACCTAAATCCATTACCGTACAACACCATATATATTGGGTTAATTTCATCATAACTACTCTCATTTAGAAAGCCATCAACAATTAAGCCCTTTACAAAATAAACTACCCACTTTTCAATTTACGCGATTAAGTCCTTTTATTTAATCGGACACCTAAACGACAAAATTAAATTACGAAAATTTCACAAATATAAATTCACACAAAATAAACACAGTAAATAATTTTTAAATATTTTTCTTACTCAGATTCGTGTTCCTGAAACCACCGTTCCAATTAGGGTCTAAATCGGGTTGTTATAGTCCCTTAAACAAACCTACAAGGCCCCATAACATGCATTAGGAGTGGTTCGGGAATAAACTGAGAACTTTAGAAAACTTCCCAACACTTAGAAAATTTTTCATCAAAACAGGGGTCACACTCCCGTGTGGCTTGGGACACGCCTGTGTGGGTAGGCTGTGTAGTCACACACGCCCATGTCCCTAACCCGTGTAACTCTCTGTTTATGACATCATCAACAAATTGAAGTCACACGGCCAAGTCACACATCCGTGTGCTTAGGCCGTGTGGGCGATTTAATTTTCATAGTTTTTCATAAAATAGGTGTAGAATTCACACGCCCTGGGCACATGCCCATGTCCTTGGGCCGTGTCCTTCACACGGCTGAGACACACGGTCGTGTCTTTGCCCGTGTGGCCAATTCGAAGCTAAAAATTCAAGATGCAGGGGACACACGGCCGGATCACACACCTAGAGGGCAAGCTGTGTGTCACACATGGCCTAGACACATGCCCGTGTGTCAACCCGTGTGGACAAAAATAAGGCTATTTACCAAGCCATTTTGCCACCCTTACTTGCACCAACCTACACAACAACAACCAACACCAATCTAAGCATATACATACAACCAATTCAGCCACAACCAAGTCATTCACACATCATTTACATGCTATGTTCTATCACATACAACATCTCATATTTATCATCTCAAACCATGCAAAATCCATATCCATGAAAACATCATCATATGCATATATACTTAACCAATATTAGCCAATTTCGATGGCCATTTACAAAATGAATTATCAATCATTGTAAGCTAACACATTTGGCCAAATCAAATATGACACATAAAAAAATGACCAAGTCCCTATACATGCCATACTCAAAATAATGTAATCATAAGTACACAAAATGATAATTTGATAGTGTGAATGGATCTCCAACCATCTTCGATCCCCGAGCTGGCTTGACGACACTATAAGACAAGGGAAAAAGAAAGGGGAGTAAGCTTTAAAGCTTAGTAAGTTCATATGCAAATAATAGGCATCATACACACTTTAACATACATTTAACATGACGTAATTTAACATAAATATCATTGTAAAATTTCATAATTATACTTAACATAGATGTTATTAAAACCTTAACATCATAACTTACTCAATCATACCCCACTGAGGGTTCATCACATATCGAGCTCATTAAGCACGGGTTTTATGTACATACCTATACCAACTTGCAACTTACCATAATCTTTCACAACATACCATAGTCTTTCACAACTTAAACATTGCCGTTAAGTTTCTCGTTGAACCATTTGGAATACTAAAGGATACTTGGGATATTTCACACACATAGTATCATACCAATGCCATATCCCAAATATGGTCTTACATGAGATCTCATATCGATGCCAATAGCCTAGTTATGGTCTTACATGAAATATCATATCGATGCCATATCCCAGATATGGTCTTACACGTAATCTCAACTAACCCTAATGTCATGACATTTGTATCCTAACTATTCCCAAGGTTCAATAGGGATATTTCTCACTCGTCGTCCATTGTCGATTTCATCCCAAGAGTCAATCATAAATTCATACAATATTAAAGTAATTAAAAAATAAATAAATAATGCATTATTTACATACGAACTTACCTCGGTACCAAAAATAGTAAATAAGGATTTAATCGTCAAACACCTTATTCTTTCCCCGATCAAGGTCTGAACTTCGTTTTTCTTGATCTATAATAGCAAATTTAACTTACTTAATATTCAAATTAATCAAATTAGTCCAAACATCACATAATGGTAAAATTACCTTTTTTCCCCTAAAGTTTCACATTTTTACAAATTAGTCCCTAGGCTCGTAAAATGAAATGCACTCAATTTCTTTGTTACCCAAGCCTAGTCGAACCATAAACATGCTTATATCAGCCCAAATTTTTCATCAAATCAGATTTTTACTACCTATTTTACATCTTTTTACAAATAGGTCCATTTTAGATATTTTCATGAAAAATCACTAGTAAAAGTTGTTTATCACACCTTAAACATACAATATCTTCCATCAAACATCAAAATACATGCATGTCACACATGGGTAAATTTTTAAACATGAACCCTACTTCAAAATAATGGTAGAAATAGGTAAATCGGGTGAATACGACTTCAAAAACGTAAAGAACGTTAAAAATGGGGCTAGGATGTACTTACAATCAAGCTTGAAACTTGAAGAAAACCCTAGCTATGGAGCCCTTATGAAATTTGGCCAAGGTAGAAGAAAGATGGACATAATTTTGGCTTTATTTTCCCTTTTTATTCTTTTATTTACTAAATGTCCAAAATGCCGTTAATGCCTTTCTTTAAAATTTTGTCTCACCATGTCCATTTTTGTCCACTAACTTAACAAATGGTTTAATTATTATATAAGGACCTCTAATTTAAAATTTCATAGCAATTGAACACCTCTAGCATGTAGAACTCAACTTTTACACTTTTTACAATTTAGTCCTTTTTACTAAATTGAGTGCCCAAATGTTAAAATTTTCGAACAAAATTTTCAAGAAATCATTCCGTGAAATTGTAGACCATAAAAATGTAATAAAAACAAATTTTATTGTGTCAGATTTGTGGTCCCGAAACCACTATTCCAACTAGCCCTAAAATCGAGTTGTTACATATTCTGTCTCTGAATAATAAACAATCATCAGACCCAATATGAAATTCTGAATTAGAATTCAACTCACACTGTTCTTGCTTAGCTTGTAATTTATCATCATTTTCAAAAACGTCGGTCTAGCTTTTAACTTAGCTATGATTGAATCATCATCAGATAACGACAATCGGGTATTCATTGCTCATAAAGCAAACAAAGATTTTCTGCTCAGAGCATCTGCAACCACATTGGTTTTTCCTGGATGGTAGTCAATAGTCAGATCATAATATTTCAATAACTCAATCCACCTACTCTATCTCAAGTTCAGGTCTTTCTACGACATCAGATACTTCAAACTTTTATGATTAGTGAATATGTGACATTTTTCACCAAATAAGTAATGCCTCCAAATTTTCAATACAAACACTATTACTGCCAACTCAAGATCATGTATCGGGTAATTTCTTTCATGTGGTTTTAGTTGTCTAAAAGCATAGGGTATTACTTTACCTTCTTGCATCAATACATAGCCTAAACCATTTAATGACACATCACTGTAAATTATAAATTCCTTACCCAATTCAGGTTGAACTAACACAGGTGCTTCTGTCAATAAGGCTTTCAACCTATAAAAAATTTGCTAACATTTATCAGACCACTCGAATTTCACATCTTTCTGCAACAAATGAGTCAACAAAAAAGCTATCATTGAGAACCCTTTAACAAATCTCTGATAATATCCAGCTAGTCCTAGAAAACCTCTAACTGCAAACACGTTCTTTGGTGTCTTCCAATTAATAATGGCTGAAATTTTATTCGGATCTACCCTGATACTTTCAGCAGATACAATATGTCCAAGGAAACCAATTTCTCGTAGCCAGAATTCATAATTACTAAATTTGGAATACAATTGCTTCTCATGTAGAGTTTGCAACACTATTCTCAAATGTTCAGCATGCTTATTTTAATCTCGGGAATATACTATAATATCATCAATAAATCCACTAAATTTTTCTAAATATGGTCTGAAAATTATGTTCATCAGATCCATAAATACATCAGGTGCATTTGTCAACCCAAACGACATCACAAGAAACTCATAGTGCCCGTATCTGGTTTTTGGCGCGTTTGAATCTTTTACTCGTAGCTGATGGTAGCCAGAACGTAGATTAATCTTTGAAAATACTTATTCTTTATTGTGACTTTATTTTATTGTCTGTAATCAATGCACAGCCTCAATGATCCATCTTTTTACAAACAGAATCGGTGCACCCCAAGGTGAGAAACTAGGTTAAGCAAAGCCTCTGTCAATCAATTCTTGCAACCGTGCTTTCGAATATTTTAACTTAGTCGGAGCCATTCTGTAAGGTGCTATGGATATTGGTGTAGTCCCCGGAACAAGATCTATAGAGAATTCCACTTGTCTAACTGGTCGTAAACCAGGTAATTCCTTTGGAAATACATCAAGAAATTCATAGACAACCGGCACTAACTGAATCTTTGACTTAGATACTTTAGTATCCAACACATATGCAAGATGAACATCATAACCTTTTCTAACATATTTCTGTGCTGATATTGTTGAAATCACATTAGATAACCCATCCAGTTTATCAGATTCAACATGAAGTAATTCACCATTCTCACATTTCAACACAATATATTTCTATTTATAATTTACCACTGCATCATGCTGATTTAGCCAATCCATTCCCAAAATTACATCAAATTCATCAAATGGCAACAACATCAAATGAGCTAAGAAACAATAAACCTTTTGTAACACCCCTAATCCGTATACGTCGCTGGAATAGGGTTACGGAGCATTACCAGAGCTTTTAGAACATTTACTAATAATTCACATTAATTACTATTCATTTACAAAAATTATTCATAACGTCCTTTAAATGGACCCTCGTGGCCCAAAATGAGTATTAGAATCGAGTCGAGACTTGATGGGAAACTCCAAGAATTTTTCCCAAAATATAAAATTTTTTCAAAGATGTAGGGCTTAAATGCCGATGTGGTCTAAGGGACACACCCATGTGACCCTAGGACACACTCGTGTTGCAAGCCGTGTTCAAAACTAGGTAGCTCTTTGACTTGTACCACACGGCCAGCCATACTCCTGTTTGCTAGGCTGTGTGGTTATTTAAATTTTTCAAAATTAGGTGTAGGTTTCACACGGCCAAGACACATGCTTGTGTTCCAGGCCATGTAGCACACACGGCTAAGACAAACGCCCGTGTCTCTGCTCGTGGGCTCAATTCTAAGCATTTTGTTTCTTAAATTTAAGATGCAAGGGACACACTACCTAACCACATGTTGATGTACTAGGCTAGGTATCACACCTGGTCTAGACACACATCTGTGTGGACAAAATAAAGCCATTTCTAGCTTCATTTCTTACCCAAAAGTTTACTAATATCCTGCACCAAAACTTACATCCAAATACCAACCAATTCAAGCATTATTTTTAAGCAAATTCTAATATCTAATATGATTTATCATTGCATATATAATTATGTTAATAATCTTACCTTAGTTTAACCTAAACATTAAACATCACTCGATCATCGATACTTAACATATATGTATTTATCATGACATAATGCTTTATAAGTACCAAAGTAAACCATTACTAGTCATTCCAGTGGCTAAATTACAAATAACATATTCAAGCCATCTATGGTCAAGTTAACTTATACATGCCATTATTCCAAAATAACTTTACTATTTATACCAAAATAAGCTTGTGCATAGTGTGATGATGCTCCAACCATTCACCAACCTTCGCAAGCTTCCGAGTACTATAAAACAGAGAAAAGTAAACCTAGTAAGCATATTATGCTTAGTAAGTTCGTATAACTGGAATTAAACTTACCAATCTCATTTATTAAAATTAAGCATATAATAACATGTTTCCATCAACTTGGCAAAATTGCCAAAACACATGCATTCAATCAAACATGTTAGTCAAAAAAATTCTCATATAGAACAAGTAAACATAGATGAGCTCATCATGCTATATTCTTTCAAGACATTATTCATTTCATCTCATAATTCTCATATCATGTCAAGTATTTTTTAGTTGAATAATTAAAATTCCGATGAAACTCAAATAGTACACTCAAGGTGTACAATTCAATAACCTGTCAATTCATATTTAAGAGTACCCATTAAGGAACTTAATCAGAAAGCACACTCTCGAGCCACATATCATATAACAAGATTACTTGTCCAAGCTAAATCCTATTTCCAACATATGCTCATATGAGCTTAATCAGGATTACCAGTCCTGGCTAAATCATATCTATAACATATGCTCAAGAGGGCTTATATTAGGATTAATAGTCCAAGCTAAATCTTTTCTGTAATGAGGTCAATAGAATTACTCGTTCGAGCTAAATCCCGTCAACAACAAATGCAAGACTTCATTCAATAGGGGAAATCACATTTGTCCATCAAAATCCAGTATTCAAATAGAACTTAGCCCATTTCAAACAATATCAAACATGTATTCAATTCTTATATTATAACATCCAATTAATTCAATTAAATATAAATCACATTCTATACAAATACAACATTCAATTCAACATATTTACATGCTCAATTAAGTTACATGAACTTACCTCGACCCTTTTTGGCATATATAGATTTTCTAATCCGAAACATTCTCCTTTCCTCGATCTAACTTTGAATTTGAGTTATCCAGATCTATATAAATGAATTTAATCATCAATTTATCACATTTCATATTCAATTGGACTCAGTTTACATCCTAGGCAAAATTACCATTTTGCCCCTAAATCATGTTTTCATGAAAAATCACTCTGCAAAAGTGTTTATCTATCAACAACCTTTCACTTTCCACCATAAATCTTAAATTTTTAGCTTATTTATCCATGGCATAATTTCTATACTTTGATAACTTTTCAAATTAATTCCCCAAATAGATAGAGTAAACTATCCCCATTTAAAAAATAAAAAAATTACTAAAAACGGGACAAGAAAACTTACCCAATTAAAATAAGATAATATTTTGGGGAAGATGATATAAAATAAGATAATATTTCTATTTAATTTAATTATCATATTTAATTTTATCACTTTCTAATTTAGTCCTTAGCCTTTTCTAATTTTTCCATAGATGAATTATCAAAAATATCTACTAACTTTTGATTAATGGTCTAATTACCATATAAGGACCTCAAGTTTTGAATTTCATAGGTATTTGATCCTTCTACTACTAGAATTCAACTTTTGCATTTTATGTAGTTTGGTCCTTCCCGTAATTAAGCACTAAATCGATAAAATTTTCTTATCAGAATTTTCACATGATATTCATATCTAAATGAAAATCATGCAAAAATATAAAAATAATTTTTCTTTTCGGTTTGGATTTGTGGTCTCGAAACCACTGTTCCGATTTCACTAAAAATTGGCTGTTACAACTCTCCCCCTTAAGGATTTTCGTCATCAAAAATCTTACCAATAAAGAGGTTTGGATATTGCTTTCTCATGGTATCCTCCAGTTCCCAGGTAGCCTCTTCAATACCATGTCGTTGCCAAAGAAATTTTACTAAAGCTACCTTTTTATTTCTTAACTCTTTTGTTTCCCAAACTAAAATTTTAATAGGCTCTTCACTATATGTCATATCAGACTGAATCTCTACCTCTGTCGGAGAAATAACATGTGAAGGATCTGATCAATACCGTCCTAGCATAGACACATGAAAAACATTATGAATCTGATCAAGTTCTGGCGGTAAAGCTAACCGATATGGAACAGGTCCAATTCTTTCTGTGATTTCTTAAGGCCCAATGAACCGTGGACTCAATTTCCCTTTACGGCCAAATTGAAGAACTTTCATCTAAGGTGACACTTTCAAGAATACCTTGTCACCAACCTGAAATTCTATTTCTTTTCGTTTAAGATCAGTAAAAGACTTTTGACGATCAGAAGTTGCTTTCAAACTGTTCTGAATTACCTTTACTTTTTCTTCGATTTCACGGAATAAGTCAACTCCATGTAACTTTTTCTCACTGAGTTTTGTCCAATACAATGGAGTTCTGCATTTGTGACCATATAGAGCTTCATACGGCGCCATTTTGATACTGGACTGGTAACTGCTATTATAAGCAAATTCAACCAAACGTAGATACTTTTCCCAATTGCCTTGAAATTCAAGTATACAACATCGAAGCATATCTTCCAAAATCTGTATTACACATTCAAATTGACCATCTATCTGAGGATGGAATACAGTACTGAAACGTAACTGTGTACCTAGAGCTTCTTGCAATTTACTCCAGAATCAGGATGTAAATCGAGGATCTCTATCTGAAATAATGGAGATAAGTACTCCATGAAATCTAAAAATCTCAGAAACATACAATTCAACCAATCTATCCAAAGAAAAATCCATACGTACCGGAATAAAGTGTGTAGACTTTGTCAATCGATAAAAAATTACCCAAATGGCATCTTTTTTTCTTTGGAGACAGGGGTAATTCCGATACAAAGTCCATGGTAATTCTTTCCCATTTCCATTCTGGTATTGTAACTGGCTGTAATAATCCTGAAGGAAACCAATGTTCAGCTTTTACTTTCTGACAAATTAAACATTTAGATACAAACTCAGAAATATCCTATTTTATTCCCGGCCACCAGTACATCTTCTTCAGATCATTATACATTTTATTACTACTAGGATGAATAGACATGTTACCATTATGAGCTTCATTCAAAATCTTCTGTATCAATTCCAAATTCTTTGGTACACATAATCTACCTCTGAATAATGGACAACCATCATTCTCAATCTGAAATTCTGAATCAGAAGTCGATTCACACTGTATATGTTTCACTTATAATTAACTATTATCTTTCTGAGCTTTAGAAATCTTCTACAAGAACATAGGTCTAGCTTTTAACTCAGTTATAATTGAACCATCATCTGATAACATCAATCAAGTATTCATAGCTTGCAAGGCAAATAGGGATTTTCTACTCAGAGGATCAGCAACCACATTGTTTTTCCCGGATGGTAATCAATAACCAAATCATAATATTTCAATAACTCAAGCCACCTACGTTGTCTTAAATTCAAATTTTTTTATGACATCAAATATTTCAAACTTTAGTAATCAGTGAATATATGACATTTTTCACCAAACAGATAATGTCGCCATATTTTCAATGCAGACACAATTGCTGCCAATTCAAGATCATGTATCGGGTAATTTATTTCATGTGGTTTTAGCTGTCTTAAAGCATAGGCTATTACTTTACCTTTTTGCATAAAAACATAGCTTAAACCATTTAACGATGCATCACTACAAATTATAAATTCCTTACCCAATTCAAGCTGAACTAACACAGGTGCTTCTGTTAATAAGGCTTTCAACCTATCAAAGCTCTGTTGACACTTATCAGACCACTCAAACTTCACATCCTTTTGCAACAATCGAGTCATCGTAGAAGCTATCATTGGAAAACCTTTTACAAACCTCTGATAATATCCAATAAGTCCTAGAAAACTTCAGACTTCATACACATTCTTCAGTAGCTTCCAATTTACAATAGCTGAAATTTTACTTGAATCTACTCGAATACCCTCTGCAGATACAATATGTCTAGGAAAACCAACTTCCCATAGCCAAAATTCACATTTACTAAATTTAACATACAACTGCCAGTCACGTAATGTTTGTAGCACAATTCTCAAATGTTCAGCGTGTTTATTTTCATCTTAGGAATAAACCAAAATATCATCAATGAATACCACCACAAACCTATCTATATAACGTTTGAAAATTCTGTTCTTCAGATCCAGAAATATTGCAGGTGCATTTTTCAAATCGAATGCATCACAAGAAACTCATAATGTTCATACTTGGTTCTAAAAGCTGTCCTTGGCACATCTGAGTCTTTTACCGATAACTGATGGTAACCAAAACGGAGATCAATCTTTGAAAATATAGTGGCCCCCTTCAGTTGATCAAACAGATCATAAATGTGAGGCAATGGATACTTGTTCTTTATTGTAACTTTGTTAAGCTATTTGTAATCAATACACAGCCTCAACGATCCATCTTTCTTCTTTACAAATAGAACCGGTGCACCCTAAGGTGAAAAATTGGGTCAAGCAAAGCCTCTGTCAATCAACTCTTGTAACTGTGCTTTCAACTCCTTTAATTCGGTAGGAGCCATTCTATAAGGTGCTATGGGGATAGGTGTTGTTTCTTGTACAAGATCTATAGAGAATTCCACTTCTCTAACCGGTGGGAAACTAGGTAACTCTTCTGGAAATACATTAGGAAATTCACATACAACCGACACTGGTTGAATTTTTGACTCAGATACTTTAGTGTCCAACATATATGCAAGATAAGCATCATAACCCTTTTTGACATATTTCTGTGTTGATATTTCTGAAATCTCATTAGATAACCCATCTAATTTATCAGATTCAATATGGAGTAATTAACCATTCTGACATTTCAACACAATATAGTTCTGTTTACAAGTCACCACTGTATCATGTTGAGTTAACTAGTCCATTCCCAAAATCACATCAAATTCATCAAATGGCAATAGCATCAAATCAGTCAAAAAGTAATAACCCTTTTACCATTAATAGACAGTTTTTATAGACCTTATCCACCATAACATACTGGCCTAGGGGATTTGAGACTTTCACCATAAATTTAGTGAATTCAACAAGTAAATTTTTAACAGACACTAAATTTGTGCATATATATGAATGTGTGGAACCGGGATCAATCAAAGTAGTATTGTCAGTATCAAGTAGAGAAAATGTACCAGTAATGACGTCTAGTGCAAAAGCATTTTCTCTAGCATGAATAGCATATGTCCTTGCCGGTACTCGTGCCTCAGATTTAACTGTTGTATCGCTTGTAATACTTCGGCTAATACTGACATTGCTGAAGTGAGGGGGTGGTCTGCCTCTCCAAATAGGATTTCTCGGCTTTAGAGCCTGCTTAATTTTTTTTCAACCCTTTCTGGACAATCTCTGAGAAAATGGTCAAGAGAACCACATCCATAACAAGCCCTGCTTCTCAAATGACATTCTCCAAAATAAAACTTATTACAGTGTTTACATTTCGGTTTGGGATTACCAACACTGGTTAAAGATGGAGATAAAGACTTTGGGTTAGAGCGTTGAGAGCCTCGTTCTTTTCCAGAATATCTTGTAGAGGTGGTAACATGATCATAATACTTCTTTAATTTCTTAGAAGCAGATGATTGTGACTTTCTCATAATTATTTTACTAAAAACCTGAGCTTCTTTTTTAGCTTGTTTATTCTCTTTACTCAATTCTTCAGCTTTGTGTGCTCGACCGGCCAGTACCACAAATTCCCTTAATACAAGAATTAAGATCAAATTTACACCCTGTTTGGTTAAATGTAATGGCATAGCCATTACAATTCAATTCCATGGGCCTACCATAAACCCTTGTTTGGTTCACTAAAATGTCTATTACGGATGTTGCTGTTTAGTTTTCTATTCCCACTAAACACTGAATAGAGGCTGAATAGCATTCTTTGCCTCACCCTCTGAATGGCCATTCAGAGCACGGTAGGAATGTTAAAATGTTTTTTTTTATTTTTGCCCTCATTGTTTCATCATCATCTCCTTTATGCAGTTTCAACTATAGCCTCCATATTCACTACGTTCTCCATTTACAAAGCCCTAAACACCATTGCCCCTCACCAACTGTCTGTAGTTCTTTTATTTTGTTTTTCATTTTCTTTGTTCCTAAAGTTTAATTTAGTAACTCAAGTTTTTCTGGCTGTGATGAATCAAAATTCTCATCTAGTTAGTTTGTGATCGTCTTTTGATATTGAAGAAAGCATTACCTCTTTTTCTTCTTTGTTTGAATTTTGTTTATTTTCTATGCTTTAATTTTGGTTTCTTTATCTTTGATCTAAGCCCTAAATCAAAAGCCCTCAGGCATCAGTACCGCTGAACCCTATTATATGTGCAATAAACCGTTAGATTCGTGCTTGAGACATCTTATGGAGGTCAAGGAGCAAAGTCCCGTAATGCTTGAGTTCAGTTAGGTTTTCATTTCAATTTCCTTTTTTAGTAGAACTTGTCTGGAGGTAGCATGGAATTTATTCTTTGATTTCTTTTTCCCCTTGCTGTTCAGAGTCATCTGTGACTACATTTTGTTTTATTTTGTCGTTGGCACCTATGTTAAAGTCTTATATTTTACACTTCCATTGGCATATTTTTGGTGAATCCTTCTTCACTAGGCCAAGGAAAGGTCTTAGTTTCCTAAAAAAAATCTTTTTGTTTTTAATTTGAAGTATGCAGTGAAATATTTATGCTTCTCTTATTGCTTTTTTCTTTATTAAATTTCAATTCGAAAAAAATCAAAATTACTTAATTCCTGACTTGGTTTTTCTTATGTATCAATCGGAGTTTCTTTTTTAGCATGTTGTTCCTACTTGAATCTTCTTTTATGGAATCAAATCGATTCATGTTGATATAAGGTTTTGACCTAATAATTGGAACTTTAAGCTCTGGTTTGATTTTTGAGGGTTTATTATTATTTACATGATCATGGATTTATAGGTTCATTTGCTGCCATTGCCACTTAACAGGCCTTTTGCAGATCTCTTTTAGCTCACTTTAGTAACTATGTTGTTTGTACCCAATCTCCTCAGTATAGTCATATGCTTTAACACCGTGAATTGCTGGGTCCTCCTCCTATATGCTCAGGCTTGAATATGAGATATTATTTTTTGTGGAAAAAGATTTTGATTGGGGTATGGACCTATGGATAGGTTAATTGGTATATGGAAATTAGCTTTGTTAATTATACGGCACATTTTTTCTTGTTGGCAAGAATTTTATATTATATGAAGTTTCCTTTTCTTTTTCTTTTATCTCTGATTGTATGTGTTTGTGCTTTCGGATTTTGGCTTTGATAGTTGTTTTTATTGGTTGTGTGAATGCTATATTGTGAAATTTTGGGGGAAATAATTCATCTGTCTATGAGTTTATTTTTTAGGCCAATCTTCTCTCCTTTCACTCTTTTCTCTCTCTTATTTTCCTGGTATTATAGTTTATTTTGTTGAATTTTACATTGTTTTGATGTTGTCTATGGAAATGATTTAATAGCGATTGCTGCAAGAGGAGGGATGGAGACTTTGAGGCCTGGTTTACAAAGGTTATACATGACAAGGGCTTCTGCATATAGAGATGCTCTTAACAGTTTCATAAAAGGATATCAAGAAGGTATCCAGTAGATCATGGGTAAAAAGGAAGATTCTTCTAAAGCACAACAAGAAGGCAATATTGATAAAAATTCAACTTGATAGCTGATAAGTGCATAATCGGAGATGCATGTGAGTACTTCTCTAGGATACCTATTGTAGATACAAGTTTAGAGATTTGGTGGAGCTAGGTTGGCATGAAATCACAAGAATGATATATGTCCTGAGAATTTTTCTGTATAGAGAAAGTGACCTTTAGAAACTACAAATATAGTAGGAATCTCTATTGACAATGGTGATGCTCTTTCATTCTTGTCGTTTCATGTTTATTAATTTTTGTTGTAGTTTAGTATTCAACGTGCTTGAGATTGGAGAAATGTAAAAGAACTTTAATGCTTTATGTCTTTGTTAAGTGCAACTGAAGAATTACTTATATATCTGCTGCCAATTGCTTGATGATCTAGTCTGATGAATGAGTTCCAATCTGTTCATTTTTGCTACTTCTAGTTTCAATACATTAACTGTGTTAATCTTAGTTTGAGATGATGTGAATGTGGTTAGTTATTTCTTTGCTGCTCGTTGGTTAGTAAAATAGCTTGATCTGTTAATTATTGATGGTCTTGAGTAAATTTAGTTTAGTAAATGGATTTGATCTGCTGTGGAATCTATTGTCTTGGATCAGAGTAGCTCTTGACCATATTATATATGGTATGGTCAATGAAAGCAAAAATGCAAATGCCATCGAGGTGTCTTTACTAGATTTAGTTGGTATTGCTGTGTGTGAAAAGCTAGTATTCTAACAGTCTAGCTTCCATGTTTTTTGTTCTAACTCTAATGAACTTAGTTATGTTGGTGAAAAGTTAATTACTTAATAGATTAGCTATGAAAAGCTTATAGCTTAACAGCCTAGCTTTCAAGAAAAGAAATTGAAAGGAAATTATTTAGATTAGCTATAAAAGTCATGGAATTTGATTGACTATCACTAACATTGGAGACTATCACTAACATGGGTATGATATGACAAGTAATACAACTCTTTGTTGATTCTTTCCCACTATTTAACTCTTTGTACATTAATAGCATTTTAACAATGGAAGATGATGGTATTCTGTGTTATTAACATGTAAAAGGGTATCAAAACATGGTTGATCATTATGTTTTATCATTGAATTTAATTGTTAAGGCTGTTCATTTATATTGGTATCAGGTACAATCTTATGTATTGAGAACATAACATGTGAGCTGAACATTTGACAATAGTTCCCATTTCTTTCTTTTGGGGGACAGTACATAGATAAGGGTTCTCTAGGGGCTTTCTTAAAGTTAGATTGTTGTTAATCATTCATTCATCTTATTTTTGTATTGATATTTATACTTTTTATAATTAAATTTAAATGTAATATTTTTTATTAAATGATCACACATTTTCCCATTGATTTGATGAATTAAAGTAGAATAGTTTATACGTATGTGGTGTGTAACATATTTTCTGTCACAATTTAAATGAAATGAGAATTTGAAATGTAACATTATAATGTTTGTTATATGTAACAAAGTATCGATTAAAATTATTACTTAACTCATAAATTAACATTTAAATTATATCATTATTTCTATTTTAGTGTCTAAATTTTTTTAATCAGAGGCTATTTATTACTTCTATTACTTTGTTTTTTTACTTAGAATAATTAAATTATTTGTTTCATTAATGATATTTTAGCACATTAAATATGTATTGTAGTTTAAAAATAATAAAGTAGGTTATATATTATTTTTATAATATTATATATTATGAATTTTTAATTCATATAATATTAATTATATTAAGAATGTTATTAAATTATATATTATTTTGTTAAATTTTATTTAATAATAATTATATTAAAATATGATTAAATTATTTATTTTTATTTTTATTAAAATATGTTTAACAATAATTTTATTAAAATTTAATAACAATAACAATAATCATCTACCTCAACAAATTTTGCTAAGGGTACTTTGGTCACTTAAACTTTTTTCCTTATACTATTACAACATCTATTCCATTCAACCAAACACAAGAATACTATTACAGTTCTATTCCATTCCATTCAACCAAACAATGGAATTACTGATTACAGCTCTATTCCATTACAACTCTATTCCATTACAGCTCTATTCAATTACAGTCATATTCCATTACAGTAAACCAAACGTACCCTTAATGTCTTCATTTAGGCCCTCCTCAAAGCATTTGGACATATCAGATTCGGTTGGAACCAAATCTCTGGCATATTTGCTCAACTGAACAAATTCTAGTTCATATTCAAACACAATGATATTTCCCTTTTGAGCTCTAAAAATTCTATCTTCTTCTGATCCGGGAATCTCTGACTAACATACTTATTTCTGAATTCATTTGGAAGAATTCCCATGTAATATTTTCTCTCGGTACCACAGAAGTTATGGTATTCCACCAATGATAAGTTGTGTATTTTAGTAAGGATACTACATATTTCAGACATTCAGTGAGTGTATAAGATAATTCGTCTCAAACATGGATGGTATTTTCCAACCAAAACGTAGCCCTTTCCGAATCATCATCGGTGGTAGCTCTAAATTCCTTTGCCCCATATTTGCAGATTTTATCTGCTAGAGGCTTACTAGTTCTAGCGGGTTCAGCACCTTGTGGTATTTCAGGAACCAATTGAGGAGCAGATGGGGGAGGTTGTTGTACAACAGGATGTGGATGTATTCTCAAATATTTAGTAAACCATTCATTTATCATTTGGAAGAAGACTTGTTTTGTCTCTTCACTACGACCCTCAGATACAAGCCTACCACTACTAGTTGTAGCTCTTTGAACTAAAGCTGAAGCATTGCTCTCAGCTTCCTCGGATTCAACTCTAGCTTGGTTGGATGACATTACTATACGAAAATACATTTAAAATGGCTAGCAGATATCACATTATCACAAATTATATAATGACATGTATAGCTAAACTCATACTTGCTACGTTCAATCTGAGAATCGGCTAAACCATAGCTCTAATACCAATAAATGTAAAACCTGTAACTCGTATCCGTCACCAGAATAAGGTTACGGAGCATTACCGGAGCTTTCAGAACATTTACGAATAATTCACATTAATTACTATTCATTTACCAAAATTATTCATAATGTCCTTTAAATGGACCATCGAGGCCCAAAATTAGTATTAGAATCGAGTCAGGACATGATAGGAAACTCCAAGAAATTTTTGCGAAATATCAAAAATTTTCAAAGATGTAGGGCTCACACGCCTGTGTGGTCCAAGGGACATGACCGTGTGAGCCTAGGACACACCCATGCTACAAACCGTATTCAAAACTAGGTACCTCTCTAACTTGTACCACACTGCCAACAATACGCCTGTGTGCTGGGCCGTGTGGTTATTTAAAATTTTCAAAATTAGGTGTAGGTTTCACATGACCGAGACACACGCCCGTGTTCCAGGCCGTGTAGCACACACAGCTAAGACAAACGCCCGTGTCTCAGCCTATGTGCTCAATTTCAATCATTCTATTTCTCGAATTTAAGATGCAAGGGACACACGGCCTAACCACACACCCACGTACCAGGCCGGGTGTCACACATGGTCTAGACATGCGCCCGTGTGTCTACCCGTGTGGACAAAATAAAGCCATTTCTAGCTTCATTTCTTGCCCAAAAAACTTACATCCAAATACCAACCAATTCAAGCATTGATTCCAAGCAAATTCTAACATCTAATATGATATATCATTGTATATATAATTATGTTTATAATCTTACCTTAGTTTAACCTAAACATTAAACATCACTTGATCATCCATACTTAACATATATGTATATATCATGAGATAATGCTTTATAAGTACCAAAACAAACCGTTACTAGCCATTCCAATGGTTGAATTACAAATAACATATTCAAGCCATCTATGGTCAGGTTAACCTATACATGCCATTATACCAAAATAAGTTTACTATTTATACCAAAATAAGCTTGTGGATAGTGTGATGATGCTCTAACAGTTAACCAGCCTTCGCGAGCTTCTGAGTACTATAAAATAGAGAAAAGTAAACCTAGTAAGCATTTTATGCTTAGTAAGTTCGTATAACTGGAATTAAACTTACCAATCTCATTTATAATAACATGTTTCCATCAACTTGGCAAAATTGCCAAAACACATGCATTCGATCAAACATGTTAGTCAAAAAAAAATTCTCATGTACATCAAGTAAACATAGATAAGCTCATCATGCTATATTCTTTCAAGACATTATTCATTTCATCTCATAATTCTCATATCATATCAGGTATTTTGTCTGTTGAATCATTGGAATTTGGATGGATACGCAAATAGTACATTCAAGGTGTACAATTCAATAACTCGTCAATTCATATTCAGGAGTACCTATTAAGGCACTTAATCAGAAGGCACACTCTCGAGCCACATATCATATAACAAGATTACTTGTCCAAGCTAAATCCTATTTCCAACATATGCTCATAGGAGCTTAATCAGGATTACCCATCTGGGCTAAATCCTATCTATAACATATGCTCAGGAGGGCTTATATCTGGATCACCAGTCCAGGCTAAATCCTTTCTGTAATGAGGTTAATAGGATTACTCGTCTGATCTAAATCCCGTCAACATCAAATGCAAGACCTCATTCGATAGGGGAAATCACAATTGTCCATCGAAATCCAATATTCAAATAGAACTTAACCCTTTTCAAACAATATCAAGCATGTATTCAATTCTTATATTATAACATCCAATTTATTTACATAAATATAAATCAAATTCTATACAAATACAACATTCAATTCAACATATTTACATACTCAAATTAAGTTACATGAACTTACCTCGACACTTGTTCTCGTATATAGATTTACCAATCCGAAACTTTCTCCTTTCCTCGATCTAACTTTGAATTTGAGTTATCTGGATCTATATAAATGAATTTAATTATCAATTTATCACATTTCATATTCAATTGGACTCAATTTACATCCTAGGCAAAATTACCATTTCTATTTAATTTAATTATCATCTTTAATTTTATCACTTTTTAATTTAGTCCTTAGCCTTTTCTAATTTTTCCATGGATGAATCATAAAAAATATCTACTAACTTTTGATTAATGGTCTAATTACCATATAAAGACCTCAATTTTTGAATTCCATAGCTATTTGATCCTTCTAGCTACTAGAATTCAAGTTTTGCATTTTATGCGATTTGGTCCTTCCCGTAATTAAGCACTAAATCAATAAACTTTTCTTATCAGAATTTTCACGTGATATTTATATCTACATGAAAATCATGCAAAAATATAAAAATAATTTTTCTTTCCGATTTAGATTTGTGGTCCTGAAACCATTGTTCTGATTTCACTAAAAATGGGTTGTTACACCTTTTCCATCAACGGGCAGTTTTAGAAACTTTATCAACCATAACATATTGGCCTTGGGGGTTTGAAACTTTAACCACAAATTCAGTGAATTCAGTAGGTAAATTTTTAACAGACACTAAATTTGTGCATATGTGTGAATGTGTGGAACCTGGATCAACAAAGCAGTAATATCATTATCAAGTAGAGAGAATGTACCAATAATGACGTCTAGTGTAGAAGCATCTTCTCTAGCAAAATAGCATATGTCCTTGCCAGTGCTCGTGCATTAGATTTGACTATTGTATCCCTTGTAGTACCTCGACTACCATTGACATTACTAGGATGATGGAGTGGTCTGCCTCTCGAGGCGAGATTACCCGGTTTTGAAGTTTGATCAATATCTTTTTCAATCCTTTCAGGGCCATCTTTGAGAAAATTATCAAGAGAACCGCATCGGTAACAGAACCCACTTTTCACACGAGATTCCCCTTTACATATTTTCACATTCCCTTTCTAACTTAAAATCATACAGTTTCGATAAAATTCTTGTCAAAAAATAATTGATTTTTATAAAATAATTAAACTGCACTTAAAATATGAACATGTTGAATTTTAGTTAATTTTATAATTATTTTTGATGAATTTTGGTTATTTTCGACAGATTTGCACAAAGGTTGAAAAATGGCTCGGCAGACACTATTAGAAGCACAAAACCGAGAAGCAATTTGAAGTATTGAGGCAAACTAAATTTCATCCTAAGACGGTCCAAAATTATATGTATTAATTCATAATATAATCAATTTTAATTTATATCCAATTTAATTTGGGTTAATAAATTATTATTAATTAATTATGAAAAAGTGGTCTAGTTGAATTGAACCGAGTGAATCGAACCACCCAAGAAATGGATAGCCCAAAACCGTCCCAAGAGCTAACCCAAATCAGCTTATTATCTAATTATTTAAGCTTGCAAAGAGGCCCTCAAAGAGTTGTTCAAGTTGCATTCAAACCCCTCCATAATTGATGGCTTTGTAGATATGCTCCAAGCCAAATTTAGCAAAGTTGAAACCATCAACCTTGCCACATGTGTGGCCGGCCAAGGGATGGCTGTTTGGCTGCTATTTTTAGCTAATTTTAGCAGCCATCTTCAGCTATAAAAAACCCCCCTTTGGCTGATCATTCAACACACCTCAATTCATTCACATCTTTTCTCTCTTCTCTCCACTTTCTCTCTTCTTTGCCATCTAAATTCTCTTGCTCTGTTGCCGATTTCTTCCCTTGGAAAAGGGGTGTTCGTCAGCCATTTTGGACCAATATTGAAGTTTTCATAGCAGCTTTGATCAACGAGGACAACAGAGAACGAAGAACGGAGCAAGCTAGTCAAGCCACGGAAAAACACCAGATTTGATTCTTGTTCCCTATCTCTTTAATTTTTGTTGTTGTTATGATGAACATATCTATGAACATTTATGTTGTTGGAATGGTTAATTTAATCAATTTAGCTTGAATTTAATTCGTGTCATGTTGATTGCATTTCGTCTTCTTAAATTGTTAAAATTGTGTTTATGTTGTTATAGGTCTTGGTAAGATGCTTGATTAAGTAAAATCATGACTAAGTTATTCTTGCATTATAATTGTTAGGTAACTAGTGAATTAATTATTTAAACGGATTGAAATTATAATTAATGGACACAGTACTTAATCAATGCATGTTTAATCATCTAAGGTAGCTGAGGGTTAAATTAGCAATGGTATCTGACGATACAATTGCCTTGCATAACTTACAAGATTATTGTGATTAAACTGTTTCAAGGTAAGGATACTTTGTTACCTCACATAGTCTTTTATGCGCTTATTAAATCGAGTTAATTGTTTGAATTGACATAGGGATATGTTTAAGATATTATTTCAATTTAATAAATATGTATGTGCTATAACATATCTGCCTATTAAGATTTGTTTAATCGATTGAATTGACATAGAGATATGTCCAATAGATGAATGGATTTTAGTAGGTGAATATGTTCATAAGTTAGCAAATTACCGAGTTGCCGTGAATTTATTCGTAACAATATAACATGAGTTTAATAATTCTAAGTTAAGAAATGTAATTAATCTAACACAATTATGTCATCTTGATTTGAAATCGTGCATTTGAGATTTATTTATTTAGTTACTTAGTTTAAAATCTTAGTTCTTAATCACCCTCTTCATGCGCTTAACATCCTCAACGATCTTCGCATTCTCAACTAGAACCACGAACTCTCGCTCCCTTTGTGGAGCAATCAGTGCCCTCAAATTATCCTTTAATCTGTCCTCAAATAGGACACACCTCTCATACTCCGTCGCCATCATGTCTCGAGCGTAGTGACTCAGCCTAAAAAACTCGACCTCATACTCGGCCATAGATCTATCACCTTGTGTGAGATTCATAAACTCACGCTTACGAGCATCTATATAACTAGCTCCTATATACTTGCTTTGGAAGGTCGTCTTAAAGAAATCCCAACTCAGACGACCAGGCTGGGTACCCTTCTCAACTGTCAACCACTACTGATAAGCCTCATCACGAAGCAAGGAGACTACACCTTTCAGTTTCTACTCAGGAGTGCAGTCTAGATCATTCACGATCCTCTCAGTGGCCTCCAAGCAATATTCGGCCACATTAGGGGTGACTCCAGTGATGCCTCTAAACAACTTAGCACCATTAGATCGGAGTCGCTCAGTTACCGACCCTCGGCCCCCAGCTTTAGAATGAGGCCCAGCGACCCTCTCCAAGATCCTCAGCAAAGCTTGGGACAGTGCGTCATCCCTAGCCGAGTGACTCTAAGACCTAGTCTTAGTTAAAATTTAAATAGAAAGTTAAACTAAAATGCAAAACTAACAAATTCACAAATAATGACTTTTTAAAATAGTCCCCGATAACGGCGCCAAAAACATGGAACGACGGAAATGTGCAAGTGTACACAATCACTACAAGTAATAAAGTGGCAAGTAAATGTCGAGTTATCGTACCCACAGGGACTGTGAATAGAATTATTTATGAATGCTATTTAAAACACTTTGGTGAAGAAAAATATTTTATTTGAAGAGGGTGATTAAAAACTAAGATTTTAAACTAAGTAAACTAAATAAAAAATCTCAAATGCACGATTTCAAAATACGATTTTAATCAAGATGACATAATTGTGATAGATCAATTACATTTCTTAACTTAGGATTATTAAACTGATGTTTATATGGTTACTAACAAATTCACGGCAACTCGGTAATTTGCTAACTTATGAACATACTCACCTACCCAATTCCATTCATCTCTTGGACATATCTCTATGTCAATTTAATCGATTAAAGAAATCTTAATAGGCAAGTATGTTATAGCACATACATACTTATTAAATTGAAATAATCTCTTAAACATATCCCTATGTCAATTCAAATAATTAACTCAATTTAATAAGCACATAAAAGACTATGTGAGGTAACAAAGTATCCTTACCTTGAAACAGTTTAATCACAATAATCTTGCAAGTTATGCAAGGCAATTGTATCGTCAGATATTGTTGCTAATTTAACCCTTAGCTACCTTAGATGATTAAACATGCACTGATTAAGTACTGTGTCCATTAATTACAATTTCAATCCGTTTAAATAATTAATTCATTAGTTACCTAACAATTGTAATGCAAGAATAACTTAGTCATGATTTTACTTAATCAAGCATTTTACTGAGGCCTATTACAGCATAAACACAATTTTAACAATTTAAGAAGACGAAATGCAATCAACCTAACATGAATTAAATTCAAGCTAAATTGATTAAATTAACCATTCCAACAACATAAATATTCATAGATATGTTCATCATAACAACAACAAAAATTAAAGAGATAGGGAACAAGAATCAAATCCAGTGTTTTTCCGTGGCTTAACTAGCTTGCTCCGTTCTTTGTTCTCTGTTGTCCTCATTGATCAAAGCTGCTATGAACACTTCAATGTTGCTCCAAAATGGCTGATGAACACCCCTTTTCCAAGGGAAGAAATCGGGAAGATAACAGAGAATTTAGAATGGCAAAGAAGAGAGAAAGTGGAGAGAAGAGAAAAGGTGTGAATGAATTGAGGTGTGTTGAATGATCAGCCAAATGGGGGTTTTTATAGCTGAAGGTGGCTGCTAAAATTAGCTAAAAATAGCATCCAAAGAGCCATCCCTTGGCTGGCCACACTTGTGGCAGGGTTGACGGTTTCAACCTTGCTAAATTTGGCTTGGGGCAAATCTACAAAGCCACCAATTGTGGAGGGGTTTGAATGCAACTTGAACAAGTCTTCAAGGGCCTCTTTGCAAGCTTAAATAATCATCTAATCAGCTGAGTTGGTTCAGCTCTTGGGACGGTTTTGGGCTGTCCATTTCTTGGGCGGTTCGGTTCACTTGGTTCTGTTCAACTGGACCACTTTTTCATAATTAATTAGTAATAATTTATTAACCCAAATTAAATTGGTTATAAATTAAAATTAATTATATTATGAATTAATACATATAATCTTGGACCATCTTAGGCTGAAATTTAGTTCACCTCAATACTTCAAATTGCTTCTCGGTTTTGTGCTTCTAGCAGTGTCTACCGAGCCATTTTTCGCCGTTTGTGCAAATCTGTCAAAAATAATCAAAATTCATCAAAAATAATTATAAAATTAACTAAAATTCAAAATGTTCATATTTTAGTGCACTTTAATTATTTTATAAAAATTAATTATTTTTTTTACAAGAATTTTATCGAAACTGTATGATTTTAAGTTAAAAAGGGTATGTAAAAATGCATAAATTTTCGTGTTTCCACACCCCCAAACTTAATTCATTGCTTGTCCCGAGTAATGCAAAAATTTAAAAAGAATTTCTCAGAAACACCTTTGAAAAATTTCTTCAAAACAACATTCTTCCCAGAATTATGAATTTAATATTCTTATGCTCAAAAACAAGAAATTTGATAGTTATACTTACTTAAGTATCCATATCGTTCAAATTAATCTCAATCATTCTTATGATAGCCAAAAATTAGATTAAATGCTTCCTAATAAATTAATGTTAAACCTTACCAATTTTAATTTTATTCCTTTATTCAAGATTAAGCTGCAATCATTAAGATTAACTTATGCCTTCATATGTTGAACGTAGAAATTTCTCTCCACTAATGTAGGTAACATAGAACTTGAATCAATAGGTCTTTTGTAACGCCCCCACGCCCGAGACCGTCACCGGAGTCGAGTATGAGGTGTTACTAAACTTAATTTAACATTTTAAGAACTTTAGATTATTTGTTTCTACATTCATAGCTTTTTAGCTACTTGCGTTACAGTCACAAGAAAAATCATATCTCGAGTTACAAAACTCGAAATCAAGATCCATAAATTTTCCCTGAATCTAGACTCATATGCCTATCTACTAATTTTTTTCTAGAATTTTTGGTTGGGCCAATTAGTACAGTTTATTAGTTAAAGTTACCCCTGTTTCAGGGCTTGACTGGTCTGACCTCTGTTTACTACGAACCACTTTTCTCTCTGTATAAAATTCATATGAATATGAGGTTTATTTCTCCTGAAACTAGACTCAATAAATATTCTGAGGATATAAAATAATTCACCTAATTATATCTTTACAATTTATGGTGAATTTATAAAGTTGGAACAGGGGATTCAGAAACTGCTCTGACCCTGTTTCACTAAAATTCAAATATCTTCTAGCATATAATTCTTTTACCAGTTTAGTTTGTTTCATGTGAAACTAGACATAATAAGCTTCAATTTGATATTTAATCCATCACCAAATTCAATTTCTATGATTTTTAGTAAATTTTTAAACTCACGTCAGTGTTGCTGTAATATTCTGTTTATGGCAAATTTCATCCTTTTTATGAATTTTCATGAACTAGGTAACTTATTAACTTTCCATAACATCAAACATATTCTAAACTAACCATTTCCATAATTTATCATTATCAAGCACTTCCTCAACCATTTCATCAGCATACTATAAGATCATTTACACAAAATAAGTATTTTGCTATACATGCCATAATTAAATTTACAAGCCATTTTACCGAAAAGTTCTTCCGGATAGTGTGACTGATCCTTTGACCTATCCCGACTCCTGAGCTGGCTTGTCCAAAACTACAATGAGTAAGAAGGAGGGAGTAAGCATAAATGCTTAGTAAGTTCATATGCAAATAATAAGTAACATAACAAAGCAATCATACCAAACAACATTAGCATGGTATCACCAAAACATAAATCTCATTTCTAATCATCTTTCATCATTTTACTACCTTATCGTTATTGTATCAATACTCAACCCGAGGGTTAAGTACATACCTGTCCGAAGTATCCATTTCACATCACTTACCAATACGTCTCTTTTCATCTCAAGTATTCCTTCATTTGAGTAGAACTTTACCCGTTGAACTCATCGGAATATAATTCGGATACGTAGGAAGTTTGCACATAAGTGCCACATATGTAGCCAAGCTACCATGTAACCCGCCCATAAGCGAACTCGGACTCAACTCAACGAGCTCGGGCGTTCGCATCCATAATGAACTCGGACTCAACTCAATGAGCTCGGATGCCTAGTTACATCTCACGAACTCGGACTCAACTCAACGAGTTCGGACATTCGCATCCATAAGTGAACTCGGACTCAACTCAACGAGTTCGGATGCTCAACCATCCTAGTGACATGTCACTTGTATCCTAATCTATTCCTAAGGTTCAAACGGGATTTTCCTCGAACACATATCCTTGTCGTCTTTCGTAGAATGCCGGAACCAATACTCGGTAACAATTATGTTTAACAAGTAATTCACATAATTTGCATTTTATTCGAAATTAACCACAAAGCATGTATTTCATGATAAAAATCAGCATATCACATAATTGACATCAATGACATAAAAATAACAATTATGCTATATTATTTACACATGAACTTACCTTGGTACCAAAATACAAAGGTTTTGCAATTTAATCCACAATCTTTTCTTTTCCTCGATTGGGGTCGTTTCCACGTCTTTCTTGATCTAAAATAACACATTTAGCTTATTTAATACTCATATTATCAAATTAATCCTTAATTCAAATTTTGGCAAAATTACAATTTTACCCCTAAACTTTTGCATATTTACATTTTTGCCCCTAGGCTCAAGGATTAAACTTTATTCCTTATTCTTATGTTTTACAACATGCTGATCACTTTTTCCTTCTATGGCAACATCAAATTCTCACTCTAACATGTACTTGTGACTATTAGGTATTTTTACCGATTAAGCCCTTTTACTCGTTTTTGCTTAAAATCGAGTAGTACAAGTTGTCTAACATAATTTAAAACATCATATTCTATCATAAAACATCAAAATACACAAATTTCACCTATGGGTATTTTTCCAAATATAAACCCTAGGTTAATTATTGCTAACATAAGCTTTATCGAGTTATCGGGATCTCAAAAACATAAAAATCATTAAAAAGCGGGGCTTGGAATCACTTACTATGAAGCTTGAAAGTTGAAGAAAACCTAGCTATGGAAACATGGAGCATTCGGCAGCAACTAATGGGAAGATGACTATTTTGTGTCATTTTTCCCATTTTATTTCATTAATTATCCAAATGACCAAAATGCCCTTAATGCCTTTCTTTGAAAATTTTCATGTACAAGCCCATTTTTGTCCAAAATTTTAGAAATTGGTCAAATTGCTATTTAAGACCTCCTAATTAATATTTCAAAGCAATTTCATACTAAAAACTTCTAGAATGCAAGTTTTGCAACTTATTCGATTTAGCCCCTAACTTCAAATTAAGCATTTTATGCATGGAATTTCTTCACAAAATTTTCACACAATCATGCAATCATATCATAAACCTCAAAATAATTATAAAATAATTATTTCTATCTCGAATTTGTGGTCACGAAACCACTATTCCGATTAGGCCCTAATTCGGGATATTACAACTCTCCCCCCTTTAAGGATTTTCGTCCTCGAAAATCTTACCGGTAAACAGATGTGGGTATTGATTTCTCATAGTTTCTTCAGATTCCCATGTAGCTTCTTCTACTCCATGCTTTTGCCACAACACCTTCACAAGTGCAATATTTTTATTCCTTAGTTGTTTGACCTCTCGAGCTAAAATCTTAATCGGTTCTTCTTCATAAGTCATATCTGGTTGTAGTTCAATTTCTGTCGGTGAAACCACATGTGAAGGATCCGAACGATACCGACGTAACATAGATACGTGGAACACATCATGAATCTTCTCTAATTCAGGTGGTAAAGCTAGCCGATATGCTACCGGTCTAACTTTTTCAATTACCTCATACGGTCCAATAAAACGTGGACTTAATTTGCCCTTTCGTCCAAATCTGAGAACCTTTTTCCACGGAGACACCTTTAAAAATACTTTATCACCAACTTGAAATTCAATGTCCTTTCGTTTTAAATCTGCATAAGATTTTTGTCTATCCGAAGCAGCTTTCAAACAATTTCGAATTACCTTTACTTTTTCTTCGGTTTCTTTTATTAGATCAACTCCATAAATCTTATTTTCCTTGAGTTCAGTCCAATACAGAGGCGTTCGACACTTACGACCATACAATGCTTCATAAGGTGCCATTTTCAAGCTCGTCTGATAACTATTATTGTAAGCAAATTCTACTAACGGTAAGTATTTTTCCCAACTTCCTTGAAATTCCAATACACAACATCTGAGCATATCTTCAAGAATCTGAATTACTCTCTCTAATTGTCCATCAGTCTGTGGATGAAAAGCAGTACTGAAATTTAACTTTGTACCTAACGCGTCTTGCAATTTTTTCCAAAACCGCGAGGTAAACCTTGGATCTCTATCTGAAATGATCGACAATGGTATTCCATGTAGTCTAACAATTTCTCTAACATACAATTCAGCCAACTTGTTGAGAGAATAATCCGTCACGTCATTAGGGATAAAATGAGCCGACTTAGTTAGTCACATCAACTATTACCCGGATGGCATCTTTCTTTCCGGAGTTAATGGCAATCCTGAAACAAAATCCATAGTAATCCGATCCCATTTCCATTCGGGAACCATAATAGGTGAAGTAATCCCGAAGGCACTTGGTGTTCAGCTTTCACTGTTGACAAATCAAGCATTTGGACACAAACTCGATATATCCTTTTTCATTCCATTCCACCAATACATTTTCTTGAGTCATTATACATTTTCGTACTACCCGGATGAATCGAGAAACAACCACTATGTGCTTCTGTAGGATCTTTTGAATCAATTCCTCATTCTTTGGTACACAAATCCGATCTTTAAACATTAAGCACCCATCGAACCGATTCGAAATCGACTCTGTATCAACTTCACTGCGCTTTTTTGGCTTGCAAATCTTGATCATCTTTACGAGCTTGAGAGATCTCTTGTAAAAACATCGGTTTTGCTCTTAACTCTGCTAGAATCGAACCATCATCGACATTTTCAAGCGAGTGTTCATAACTCTCAATGCAAACAACAACTTTCGCTCAAAGCATCGGCTACTACATTCGCTTTTCCCGGATGATAATCAATAACAAGCTCGTAATCTTTCAAGTAACTCCAACCATCTTTTTGTCTTAAATTCAAGTCTTTTGTGACATCAAATACTTAAGACTTTTATGGTCGTATATACCCGGCACTTTTCACCATACAAATAATGTCGCCAAATTTTCAAAGCAAACACCACCATGACCAATTCTAAATCGTGAGTAGGATAATTCTTCTCATGAGGTTTTAAGCGCCTCGAAGCATAAGCCACCACTTTTCCTTCTTGCATAAGCACACACCCCAAACCATTTAGAGAAGCATCACTATACACCACAAATTCTTTACTGATTAAAATTTGTACTAACACTTTGGTGCCTCTGTTAATAATTTTTAATTCTTCAAAAACTTTTGACATTCTTCCGTCCATTCAAATTTAACATCCTTTCGGAGTAGTCTAGTTATAGGAGCAGAAATTATAGAAAATCCATTTACAAACCGTCGATAATACCCGGCTAGCCCCAAGAAACTTCTAACTTCAGTTACATTTTTCGGTGGTTTCCAATCAACAATGGCTGAAATTTTACTAGGATCAACCCGTATACCAGCACCTGAAACAATATGACCCAAAAATCCAACTTCCCGGAGCCAAAATTCACTTTTACTAAACTTAGCATACAGTTGTTTATCTCTTAAAGTTTGCAAAACTTTCCTCAAATGCTCAGCATGCTCTGTCTCATCTTTTGAATAAATTAAAATATCATCTATAAACACCACAACAAATTTGTCCAAGTATGGTCGGAATATGCGATTCATTAAATCCATAAACACAGCAGGAGCATTTGTCAACCCAAATGGCATAACTAAAAATTCATAATGACCGTACCTTGTTCTAAAAGCGATTTTAGGCACATCCGACTCTTTTACCCGCAATTGATAACATCCGGATCTCAAATCAATCTTTGAAAACCATGTCGCTCCTTTTAGCTGATCAAACAAATCATCAATTCTTGGCAATGGATACTTGTTTTTGATTGTCACCTTGTTTAATCGCCGATAATCAACGCACAATCTCATAGAACCATCCTTCTTTTCACAAATAACAGGAGCACCCCAAGGTGAAAAACTCGGTCTCACAAAGCCTTTATCAGTCAACTCTTGCAAGCTGCGACTTTAATTCCTTCAACTCTGCTGGTGCCATTCTATATGGAGCAATCGAAATCGGAGTTGTTCCCGGTATCAAATCAATACCAAATTCTACTTCCCTAACTGGAGGCAAACCCGGCAATTCTTCTGGAAATACGTCCACAAATTCACACACAACCAGCACTGATTCAACTTTCTTTTCAACTTCTTTTGTATTAATTACATATGCCAAATAAGCTTTATAACCCTTTCTTAAATATCTTTGAGCCGACATTGAAGAAATCACACTAGGCAATGCCTCGATTTATCCGATTCAACCCATGATGTTTCACCATTTTCACACTTTAATTCTATAACTTTTTCTTTGCAATTTATTTTAGCATCATCCGGTGTCAACCAATCCATGCCCAAAATAACATCAAACTCATCAAAGCGGCAACAACATCAAGTCGGCGGAAAGTAATGATCCCGAATCATTAAAGGACATTTCTTACATACTTTGTCAACAATCACACATTTGCCTAACGGATTCGACACTCTAATCATAAATTCTATGTTCTCAACGGTATATTCATACTAGACACCAATTTCATGCACACATATGAATGAGTAGAACGGGATCAATCAAAGCAATAACATTAACATTATAGAGAAAATGTACCGATAATCACATCAAAGCGAGGAAGCATCTTCGCGTGCTTTAATAGCATAAGTTCTAGGCTGAGCCCTTCCTTGAGTCTAGCTGGTGCATCTCTGGCTACATTCTTACCGCTTGCTTCACTCCCGACTTTTCTTAGATATCTTCCTCTCGAATCCGCCCCACTTGTTTTTGTATTCTCGAAATTTTTCTTTTGACTCTCTCAGGCGATCTCTAATAAAATGATCCAGGAGAACCACATCGAAAACATTCATTTGCTCGCACGGACCAAAATGATTTCTACCACACGCGGCACTCGGTTTAACAAATCTCGATTCCCTACTTTGCATTGCTTTGAAGTAGTGCGGGACTTAGGACCCACATTTTGCTTCTTATAGTTTCCATATGATTGCCCGGCTGAAGTTTGAGAACGAGGATTCATATTTCTTGACTTTTCAAAGTTCTTTGTGAGAATGAAGCGCTCATCGGTCTTTTCTTCCAGCTTCTAGTCTCGATCTCTCGCCTTTTCTTCTCTTTAAGTAATTCTTGACCTTACAAGCTCGATCAACCAATACTACCATTTCTTTTAATTCAAGAATTCCAACAAATACTTGATGTCTTCATTGAGCCCGTCTTCAAATCGTCGGTACATCTTGGCCTCTGTAGGAACATACTCTACGGCATATTTACTTAATCGAACAAACTCTCTTTCATATTCTCAGAATCCGTCATATTACCTTGCTTGATTCAAGAAATTCTTTACGCTACGCTCGATCCATAAATCTTTCACTAATATATTTCTTCCGAAACTCTTCTTGAAAGAATTCCCATGTTACTCTCTCTTCGGTACCACGAAATCAAAGTCTTCCACCAATTGTAAGTGAATCCTCAACAAAGATATAGCGCATTTCAAACATTCTTGGTGTACAAGATAACTCATCAAATACCCGAATAGAATTTTCAAGCCAAAACTCGCTTTCTCGGCATCATCATCAATATTTGCTTTAAATTCTTGGCCCCTTGCTTATGGATTCTCGTCAAGCTGGATTTCTATGAAATTTCATCAGATCCATACCTTGAGGCATCCGGAGTGCAGGTTGAGAAATTGGGGAGGTGGGGAGGTTGTACATTTGGGTTCATCTGACGAACTCGGTGTACCATGCACTCATCATTTGGAGAAAGGCTTTCGACCCCTTTCTCCTCCTCCCACGACCAACAGTAGGAGGTGGATTTTCGATCGTATTGCTCCTTCAGCCGGAGTGGCGCATTACTCTCTACTTCATCGCCACACTGGATCGGGATCCATTTACTATAAAAAAATCATTTAAAAAGGTCGAGAAGTCGTCACACTATCACAATTTATACATATGGCATGTATAGCAAAATCCGTACATACAACACGTAGTCCGAGAACCGACTAAACCTGCTCGATACCACTAAATGTAACGCCCCACGCCCGAGACCGTCACCGAGTCGAGTATGAGGTGTTACTAAACTTAATTTAACATTTTAAGAACTTTAGATTATTTGTTTCTACATTCACAGCTTTTTAGCTACTTGCGTTCATGATCACAAGAAAAATCATATCTTGAGTTACGAAACTCGAAATCAAGATCCGTAAATTTTCCCTGAATCTAGACTCATATGCCTATCTACTAATTTTTTTAGAATTTTTGGTTGGGCCAATTAGTACAGTTTATTAGTTAAAGTTACCCCTGTTTCAGGGCTTGACTGGTCTCGACTCTGCTTTTTACTACAAACCACTTTTATCTCTGTATAAAATTCATATGAATATGAGTTTATTTCTACTGAAACTAGACTCAATAAGGATTCTTAGGATATAAAATAAGCCACCTAATTATATCTGTACAATTTATGGTGAATTTATAAAGTTGGGACAGGGGATTCAGAAACCTGCTCGACCTGTTTCACTAAAATTCAAATATCTTCTAACATATAATTATTTTACCAGTTTAGTTTGTTTTATGTGAAACTAGACATAATAAGATTCAATTTGATATTTAATTTATCACCAAATTCAATTTCTATGATTTTTAGTAAATTTTTAAACTCATGTCAGTGTTGCTGTAATATTCTGTTTATGGCAAATTTCATCCTTTTTATGAATTTTCATGAAGTAGGTAACTTATTAACTTTCCATAACATCAAACATATTCTAAACTAACCATTTCCATAATTTATCATTATCAAGCACTTCCTCAACCATTTCATCAGCATACCATAAGATCATTTACACAAAATAAGTATTTTGCTATACATGCCATACTTAAATTTACAAGCCATTTTACCGAAAAGTTCTTAGGATAGTGTGGTGATCCTTCGACCTATCCCGACTCCTGAGCTGGCTTGTCCAAAACTACAATGAGTAAGAAGGAGGGAGTAAGCATAAATGCTTAGTAAGTTCATATGCAAATAATAAGTAACATAACAAAGCAATCATACCAAACAACATTAGCATGGTATCACCAAAACATAAATCTCATTTCTAATCATCTTTCATCATTTTACTACCTTATCGTTATTGTATCAATACTCAACCCGAGGGTTAAGTACATACCTGTCCGAAGTATCCATTTCACATCACTTACCAATACGTCTCTTTTCATCTCAAGTATTCCTTCATTTGAGTAGAACTTTACCCGTTGAACTCATCGGAATATAATTCGGATACGTAGGAAGTTTGCACATAAGTGCCACATATGTAGTCAAGCTACCATGTAACCCGCCCATAAGCGAACTCGGACTCAACTCAACGAGCTCGGGCATTCGCATCCATAATGAACTCGGACTCAACTCAACGAGCTCGGATGCCTAGTTACATCTCACGAACTCGGACTCAACTCAACGAGTTCGGACATTCGCATCCATAAGTGAACTCGGACTCAACTCAACGAGTTCGGATGCTCAACCATCCTAGTGACATGTCACTTGTATCCTAATCTATTCCTAAGGTTCAAACGGGATTTTCCTCGAACACATATCCTTGTCGTCTTTCGTAGAATGCCGGAACCAATACTCGGTAACAATTATGTTTAACAAGTAATTCACATAATTTGCATTTTATTCGAAATTAACCACAAAGCATGTATTTCATGATAAAAATCAGCATATCACATAATTGACATCAATGACTTAAAAATAACAATTATGCTACATTATTTACACATGAACTTACCTTGGTACCAAAATACAAAGGTTTTGCAATTTAATCCACAATCTTTTCTTTTCCTCGATTGGGGTCGTTTCCACGTCTTTCTTGATCTAAAATAACACATTTAGCTTATTTAATACTCACATTATCAAATTAATCCTTAATTCAAATTTTGGCAAAATTACAATTTTACCCCTAAACTTTTGCATATTTACATTTTTTCCCCTAGGCTCGGGATTAAACTTTATTCCTTATTCTTATGTTTTACAACATGCTGATCACTTTTCCTTCTATGGCAACATCAAATTCTCACTCTAACATGTACTTGTGACTATTAGGTATTTTTACCGATTAAGCCCTTTTACTCGCTTTTGCTTAAAATCGAGTAGTACAAGTTGTCTAACATAATTTAAAACCTCATATTCTATCATAAAACATCAAAATACACAAATTTCACCTATGGGTATTTTTCCAAATATAAACCCTAGGTTAAATTATTGCTAACATAAGCTTTATCGAGTTATCGGGATCTCAAAACATAAAAATCATTAAAAAGCGGGGCTTGGAATCACTTACTATGAAGCTTGAAAGTTGAAGAAACCCTAGCTATGGAAACATGGAGCATTCGGCAGCAACTAATGGGGAAGATGACTATTTTGTGTCATTTTTCCCATTTTATTTCATTAATTATCCAAATGACCAAAATGCCCTTAATGCCTTTCTTTGAAAATTTTCATGTACAAGCCCATTTTTGTCCAAAATTTTAGAAATTGGTCAAATTTCTATTTAAGACCTCATAATTAATATTTCAAAGCAATTTCATACTAAAAACTTCTAGAATGCAAGTTTTGCAACTTATTCGATTTAGCCCCTAACTTCAAATTAAGCATTTTATGCATGGAATTTCTTCACAAAATTTTCACACAATCATGCAATCATATCATAAACCTCAAAATAATTATAAAATAATTATTTCTATCTCAGATTTGTGGTCACGAAACCACTATTCTGATTAGGCCCTAATTCGGGATATTACATCTTTAACAAGGTTGTAACGTGGCTAGGCTTAGGGGTAAGTAGAAGATAGATAATTTTAGGCTAAAAACCCTAGACTCAGCTTGCATCAGACCTTCGAAATAATTACCTTCAATACATCAACTTTCTTTGCTTTCGCATGCTCTTTTGTACATCTTATTTTATGAACTCATTTTTTTTTTCACACGAGCATTTTACTGAATGTACTACAATTTTAGAGCATTTTATACTTCTTTTCAGTCCCCTAAACTTATTTTTAGAGAATACTTTGAATAGTACTGAGTCTAGTGTTTGGGACAATTTTAAGATAGTTAAGAGAGAAGTGATGTCTAAATTTGCAAGGGTTCAAATAAAATTAGGCCATATAGTCTCAAAGTTGGGTTTCAAAGGATAAAAATTTCATAATGGTTGGCTTGAAAGGCTCAAACGGTCCAATCAACAGTTACCTAAATCATTTTTAATATTTCATACTTCCTAGGATTTCGCCTCAAGAAACTACTAAGTCAATTCTAAAGACTTAAACTTTCATGCACGTCTAACTTTGCTAAGGAACTAAAATTTTTTTGGTATGATTTGTATGTTTTATTAAAAATGCATTTATTTCATTGTTAAGTTAACATAACAATTTATTGAAATAATCAAACTTTATTTATACTGAAGTTTAGCATACTTAACAAAATTTCAAATTTATTGAACAAAATATATCCTAATCATAATTAAAAGAAAAATTTATTCTGAGTGGAAATAATTTCAATTTTTTGGTCCCCCCTACTTAAGATGAACAATTTCCTCATTGTTAAAAGTGAATAGATACTATACACTAGGTAGGATTCTAGAAAAGATGAGGTGAGTTAAATTGACTGCTTAAGTACCAAGCTCTCTCAAGATCCAATCCTAGACATGTATATACCTATTGCCATAATTTATACTTTGCGACTTGTTCATTTTTAGTCATGATTCCCATCTCTTGCTTTATTATGCAAAAATAAAAATTCCTAATTAAGCTTAATCCTAAAATGACCTAAGAACATAAATAAAATAAAGTCAAGATCCCCCCTTTTATTTATTTACAGATCCTTCCAAATTTGACTCATCTTTTGCTCCATCATAATTGCCTTTGCATGAATCGCTTTGCTCCTTCTTCGATAGTGGACTCCATGGTTCAAATATGAAATCTGAAAACTCAGGCAAAAAAATAAATAGGTCATTATATATTTTTGTAAAAGTGCTTCTCATTGAGTCATCCCTTATTTTTCAGTATCTCCAGTAAGCTTGTTGCTACCACTGCATATGTTGCATTATGTCCATCAACTTTGACAGCTCATCTCAAAGATTTGGGCGAGGTGATTGAGCTCTGAACATTGAAGTTTCGACATCAAGTTTAGCTTCTGGTTCCATTGGTTCTACTTTATCTGGGACTTCAGCTGATTGCATTGTGGGATCCTTTTCTTCTTCGGGGTCCTCACTTTCTTCAACTTGTTGCTGTAGAACAGATTCTCCAGCTATTCGATAGAGGTCCCAATCTATGACCTGGCTATAGCCTGTCCTCTTTATGTTTGCAAGAATTTTAGCTTTCAAGTGTAGAATTGTTATCGTAAAGGGAAAGTAGGCTAGGCAAGAACGTCTAACGGCACAATTCTGTATTTCTCTTAGGATGATTTTTCCCACATCAATGGTCTTTCCAATAAAAATCTAGTATAATAAGACCATTCACTCTAATGAGATTGTAGTCCCATGTTAGCTAGGCATAAGGCTAAAACAGATGAAATAGAACCAGACCTTTGTGATTGGTGTCAAATATTCTCTTCAATAATTGTGGGTTCCTTGCTTTGACATAGTCCACTTAGAACCTGGAACTGTAAGTTCCTCAAGAATTTCTTTCAAATTTTCAGGCTCTATATTGCTCATCAAGGAAGAATATTCATTGTTTTTGAAATCAGGCAATTCAAAGAACTCATTAATAGCGTTTGAATTTATTGGTACCTTGATTCCGCGAACTGGAACTTCCGTCAACTCGCTTGAGGTTAAATTCACATAGAACTCGTGCACTAACTCCTCATCCACACTAGGTCTTTTCCCACAAAACAACTCCCAATTAAGAGTTTCAGCAACCCGACGAATGCGCGCCATAAAATCAATATAGTTGCTTTCTTTCAAGGTGAAGCCTTTCTCTAGATGCATCTGTTGCTTCTTGAAGATAATCTCGTATCATGCTTTGGCTTCTTCACAGTGGAACTTGTTTTGTGATTCGTCAATTTGAGCAGATGCACAAGTTCTCTTGCGAGGCATGATTAACCTGATCATAAGATGGTAACAATTATTTTCTAAAAAATTTAATTAATATAAAATATTAATAATTCAATAAATTGAAAAATTAAATGATTAAATAAAATTTAAAATTTAAGAGAAAAAAATTATCGTACCACCTTTTTATAAAAATTAAGAAATCCTAAAAAAAAATTATAGATCAAAAGAGGGCAAACTAAAAGAGGTTGGAGGGTTTTTGGCTAAAGGGGTTGGTGCAAAGTTGGTGTGCTGCTCGGGTGTGTGAGGCAGTAGTGCGCAGCAGGGGATGTGAACAGCGTGCGGATCATTGAGCAGGCCTGGTGTGGGCACGCGTGGAAGCTGGGCGTTGGTGCGGGACACGACCTGGACAGTTGGGGCTGGAGTAGCAGGCGCGCCAATGAGCAGCTCTGTGCTGAGCAGGCACGCAATGAAGCGCGCGATGGAGCAGGCGTGCGCGAGGTGGGCATGCGACGTGCGATGGAGCTGGGGCTGCTGGCCGAATGGCTGCTAGGTAGCTATGACACTTAGGGAATTTGGTGTTTAGAGGAAATGGTGTATGAATAAAAAAAATAAGAAGAGATGGGTGGAATTTATAGTCAAGGGAGTAGGAACTAGAGTAGAATTCTTAGTATAATTTAATAATTAAAAATTCTAAGTTCTAATTCTACTCAAAGTAAATAACAATTAATAATTAATATAATGCATATTAAATTATCATTTGCTATTAATTTATTAAGATAAAAACTTATCAAATAATATATGATTAAATTAAAACTAATCTTAACTCTATATAAAGTTCATAATAATTAATATATATTATAATGGATATAATTATATATTAATAATTATCATCTTTTTTATTAAACTAAAAACATTTATTCTAGAAGCCTTTTGAAAATATTTACAAAAGGAGGCATCTAATTTGTAATATTTACAAAAAGAACAACCACATTTTGAAAATTATTTAATTAAGTAGCTAGACTTAAAAAAAAAAATCTAGAATTGAGTTGCTACTTAAAACTTGGATCAAAATTGACCCTTTTATTTGAAACTAAAAATTTATTTTGCCATTTAGGGGATAATTTCTAAAAAATTATGTCAAAATCATTTCCCAGGAAAGATTGGAGGGGTCACAAGCAGTCCCGCTTAAGTTCCAATCTCCTAGACAGAATTTAGTTAAACATACTGATCCTGAAAATATACTCGAAATCATTGTTTCAAAACGAAGAACAAGAAAAATTAAATATCTGATAAAATGAACGAGATTTGATTCCGTTCAATTTTATCTCCCCAGTAATGTTTCAAACATTGAGCATTAACTCAAAAATTATCTCCTTTGCCTTGAAGTTCAACAACTCCGTACGGATAGACTCCATGAATCGTAAATGGACTGGACCGACGTGATTTTAATTTACCTGGAAAGAACTTTAATCTAGAATTAAATAACAAAACTTGCTGACCTGCTTCGAATTCACGAACTCAAATGTGCTTGTCATGCCATTTTTTAAGTCTCTCTTTGAGAAATTTGGCATTTTCGTATGAGAACATTAGGAATTCTTCTAACTCATTGAGTTGGAGCATCTGTTTCTCTTTAGCAAGCTTAAGATCCAAGTTTAGTTGTCGGAGAGCCCAATAAGTTTGTGTTCTAACTCTAAGGGTAGATGGCAGGCTTTCCCAAAGACTAACCTATAGGGTGACATCTTTAAAGGTGTCTTGTATGCCGTTCTAGAAGCCCATAAAGCATCATCTAGTCTTTTGGACCAATCTCGTCGGTTTTGGCAAACTACCTTCTCAAGTATGCCTTTGATCTCCTTGTTTGCCAGTTCACCTTACCCATTCGTCTACGGATGGTAAGCTGTAGCGACCTTGTGTTTCACTCCATGTTTATCTAATAACCATTTCAACCACTTGCTCACAAAATGAGGCGCTTCATCACTGATGATAGCTCTTGGGGTTCCAAACCTTGTGAGCACATGTTTCTTCAAAAACCTCATCACAACCTCAACATCATTTGTCGGATATGCTTCAGCCTCAATCCACTTAGACATGTAGTCCACAGCTACCAAGATGACTTGTGACCAAAAGACAGAGGGAAAGGACCGAGAAAATCAATACCCCAAACATCGAATAATTCTACCTCAATGATGTTTGTTCAAGGCATCTCATTTTTGCTAGTGACATTTCCGACCCTTTTACATTGATCACCACTCTTTACATAAGCATATGCATATTTTAATAGTGTTGGCAAAAAGAATCTGGCTTACAGTATCTTGGCTACAGTACATGTACCTCTGAAGTGTCCCTCACTCGGAGCTGAGTGACAATGGTATAAAAACTTTGTATTTCATCTTCTGCCACACATCTCCTGATCATTTGATCTGCACACTTTTTAAACAAGTATAGTTCTTCCCAGAAATAGTACTTCATATCGTGAAGAAACTTTTTCTTTTGATGATACGGCTTATCAAGCGGTATCAAACCACAAGCTAAATAGTTAACAATATCAAAAAACCAAAGGGTATTACGGACATGATTTACCTTTAGTATGTGTTCATCTAGAAATGTCTCCTAAATTGGTAGAAGAGGAGAGTTCCCTTCTTACGACTCCAATCTGGACAAGTGGTCTGCTACTTGGTTTTCCAATCCCTTTCGATCTTAAATTTCTAGATTGAACTCTTGAAGTATAAGTACCCATCGGATCAGTCTCAGCTTAGCATCTTTCTTGGCAAGCAAATACTTAATTGCCGAGTGGTCCATATAGACAGTCACTTTGGTACCTACAAGATAAGATCAAAACTTGTCAAAAGCAAACACAATAGCAAGTAACTCTTTCTCTGTTACCGTATAATTTAGTTGAGCTCCTGTGAGAGTTCGACTTGTGGAGTAGATGGGATGAAAAAATTTGTTCCTTCGTTGACCCAGAACAGCTCCTATAGTGAAGTCACTTGCATCATACATCAATTCAAATGGTAAATCCCAGTTTGGTGTGACTATTATAGGTGCCGTAACTAATCGACTCTTCACATTGTTGAAAGCTCTTAAGCACTCTTCATCAAATTTGAACGTCGTGTCCTTCTCCAATAATTTGCATAAGGGTTTAGCAACTTTGAAGAAGTCCTTGATGAATCTTTGATAGAAACCGACGTGGCCCAAAAAGCTCCTAACACCCTTCAAAGATATTAGAGGTGGGAGTTTCTCAATAACATCTACTTTTGCTTTATCTACCTCGATTCCATGTCTCGTTATTCGGCGCCCTAGAACAATACCTTCTTGTACCATGAAATGGCACTTTTCCCAGTTGAGTATGAGGTTTGTTTCTTCACATCGCCTTAAGTACCTTGGCTAGATTGGCTAGACAATCATCATATGTATCTCTAAATACTAAAAAATCATCCATAAAGACTTCCAAATATTTCTCAACCATGTTAGTAAAAATAGACATCATACATCTTTGAAATGTAGCAGGTGCATTACATAAACCAAATGGCATGCGCCTAAATGCAAATGTACCGTACGGGCAGGTGAATATTGTCTTGTGCTGATATTCTGGTGCTACTGTAATCTGATTATACCCCAAGTATCCATCGAGAAAATAGTAATAGTTTCACCCTGCGAGTCTATCCAGCATTTGATCCAAAAATGGCAAAGGAAAGTGATCTTTCCTAGTCGTCTTGTTTAGCTTCCGGTAATCGATGCAAATTCTCCATCGCATAATTGTTCTAGTCGGTATCAACTCATGATTCTCATTTTCAATGACCGTGATACCTCCTTTCTTTGGCAAGTACTGGACCGGACTTACCCATGAACTATTTGAGATAGGGTAAATTATACCCGCATCTAACCACTTGATGATTTCTTTCTTGACTACGTCCTTTATGATGAGGTTCAGTCTTCATTGTCCATCAATCATCCCTTTTTCGCCATCTTCCAGGCTAAACTTGTGCATGCATATAGATGGACTAATACCGCGAATATCGGCTATGGTCCATCCGATAACCTTCTTGAATTGTTTCAAAACCAGGATGAGTTTCTCTTCTTACTCAATAGTTAATTCTGCTGAAACAATCACAGGCAGAGTAGAATAGTTACCTAAATAAACATATTTCAAATGCGAGGGAAGTACCTTTAGTTCTAATTAGGTGGCTCCTCGATTGACGCTTTTGGTTGGGCATAATCCCTTTTCTCTAACTCCAAAGATTCAAAATAGGATTGTGGATTAAATCCTTTTTGATTAGCTTTTAACAAAGCTAAGTATTCATCCTCCTCTTCATCATTTGGAGGATCTGAAGTCAAATTTGTTCTAATGGATCCTCAACATAGTGAGTTTCTTCTCCACTATTAAATCCTCTAAATCGGACACTGTAGAACAATCATTAATTGTGCCAGGAAATCACATAGACTTAAAAATGTTAAATGTTACCTGATCATCCTGAACACGCATAGTAAGCTCACCCTTCTACACATTTATAAGGGTTCTTCTGGTTGCTAAGAATGATCTTGCTAAGATGATTGGAACCTCTTTGTTTGCTTCAAAGTCTAGAATCATAAAGTCAACTGGAAAGATAAATTTTTCTATACGTACTAATACATCCTCGATTTTTCCTTATGATGTGCTAAAGATCGATCTGCTAATTGAAGTGTAACCGTAGTAGGTCTAACTTCATCTATCCCTAACTTCCTAAATATTGACATGGGCATTAAGTTGATACTCACATCCAAGTCACATAGTGCCTTACCACAATATGTTGCTCCAATATTGTAAGGTATGGTAAAACATCCAGGATCCTTCAATTTTGGGGGCAGTTTGTCTTGAAGATATGCGCTGCATTCTTTTGTTAGGTATACCGTTTCAAATTCTCCAAGCCTTCATTTTTAGGACAGGATATCCTTCATGAATTTGACGTAGTTCAGCATTTGTTCAAGGGCTTCAACCAATGGGATGTTGATATGAAGTTGCTTGAGTATGTCTAGAAACTTCTTGAATTGAATTTCTTGCTTCTGCTTCTAAAGTCTTTAAGGGTAGGGTGGTGGAGGTTTCTTTACTCAAACTGTTGATTTGTCTTTTGTGGGAATTCTACATCTAATAAAGTTGTTAGTTGATCAGATTTAGTTGGCTCCGATGTCACCTTGTCGGATTTTGCAGATTCTGGTTCTTGTGATGCTGGAATTCCAACACTCGGTTGAACTTCCTCTGAGTCTTGAGCATCAGTTGGCTTCTTTTGAACTTCGACGGTGTTGGGATTTAATGTCTTTCCACTCCTCAGTGTCAATGCTGGTGTTGGGCTTTAATGTCTTTCCACTCCTCAGTGTCAATGCTTTACAATGCTCCTTCTTTGGATTCCTCGGATTCTCCGTATTACTAGGTAAAGCACCTTCTAGTTGGTTTCTGAGTTCAGTAGCAAGCTGGCCCATTTGGTTTTCCAGATTTTTCATTGTAGTTGCTTGGCTTTGAATTAAGGCATCATTCATCGCCATGTATGCCTTTAACAAATTTTCTAAGCTATTGGATGGTTCAGCTTGGGTTGGTTTCTGAACTTTTTGGGGAAAACTAGGTGGCTGGGTTGATCTAGGTTGGGCGTAAGTGTTACTAGTTCGAGCCTCTTGGTTACTCCAAGAAAAATTTGGGTGGTTTCGCCATAATGGGTTATAAAAATTGGATTGCAGTCGTTGCCTTCCTCGATTTTGGTTCTGGTTACCCATGTAATATACAGATTCTGGGTTCGATGGACATTCTTCGAACAAATGCCCTTCCCCACAGTAGATACAGGCTACATTTTCAAATTGATTTGGTGGCTGTGCTGCAAAACTATTAGACCCATTAGTAGTAAGATTTTTTAACATTGAGGATATTGCTGATACCTGAGATGCGAGTAAAGTAAGAGCGTTTACTTCATGTATTCCAGCAACTCGTCTTCCTGATGCTGCTCGATTGGTTGGCCATTGATAATTATTGCTAGCAATCCTCTTAATGATTTTATAAGCCTCATTATAAGACTTAGAAAGGAGAGCACCATTAGCAGAAGTGTCCACTACCATCCTCGTGTGAGCATTGAGACCATTATAAAATGTCTCAAGTTGGGTGCAATGTGGGATTCCATGATGAGGGCACTTCCGTAATAATTCTTTGTATCTTTCCCATGCCTCAAACAAGGACTCATCATCCATTTGTTGGAAAGCAGTGATCTCGTTCCTCAACTTAGTATTCTTGCTAGGCGGGAAATACTTCATAAGGAATCTTTCTGCTAACTCTTGCCATGTGGAAATTGAATTTGGTGGCAATGAGTTCAACCAGGCTTGAGCTTTGTCTCTTAGTGAATATGGGAACAACTTCAATCATAATGCATCTTTGGGTACTTCGACTAACTTAAAAGAATCGCTCACCTCCACGAACAGTCTTAAGTGTAGGTGAGGATCTTCAATAGGCATTCCACTGAATTGGCCCACTGTCTGAAGCATCTGGAACATGACTGGCTTTAGCTCGAACTATTGTGCCTCGATTTCAGGTATCCTAATACCCGGATTAAGATCATTAAACACTGGCATGACATACTGTCTTAAAGCTCTATCCCTATCATCAGCAATAAGGATAGGATTTTGAGCAGGCAAGGTTTGCTCTGTTTCCTTGATTTGGATATTCAGAGTTCATTTCTTCGGTCCTTCTCTAACTTGCTTGTCTTCTTCGCTGTCGAAAAGTTCGTTCAATCTCAGGGTCTACAGGGAGTAAATCGATGATTTGGTCAATACTCATAAACACTTGAAATAATCACAGAAAAATTAATTAAGTTAAAATTTAAACAGAAAGTTAAACCAAAATGCAAAATTAACAAATTCACAAATAATGACTTTTTAAAATAGTCCCTAGCAATGGCGCCAAAAACTTCGAACGATAAAAATGTGCAAGTGTACACAATCGCAATAAGTAATAAAGTGACAAGTAAATGTCGAGTTAATGTACCCACAGCAACTGTGAAAAGAATTATTTATGAATGCTATTTAAAACATTTTGGTGAAGAAAAATACTGTATTTGAAGAGGGTGGTTAAAAACTAAGATTTTAAACTAAGTAAACTAAATAAGAAAATCTCAAATGCACAATTTCAAAATACGATTTTAATCAAGCTGACATAATTGTGTTAGATCAATTACATTTCTTAACTTAGAATTATTAAACTGATGTTTATATTGTTACGAATAAATTCACGACAACTCGGTAATTTGCTAACTTATGAACATACTCACCTACCAAATTCCATTCATCTCTTGGACATATCTCTATGTCAATTCAATCGATTAAACAAATCTTAATAGGCAAATATGTTAGAGCACATACATACTTATTAAATTGAAGTAATCTCTTAAACATATCCCTATGTCAATTCAAACAATTAACTCGATTTAATAAGCACATAAAGGACTATGTGAGGTAACAAAGTATCCTTATCTTGAAACAGTTTAATCACAATAATCTTGCAAGTTATGCAAGGCAATTGTATCATCAGATATCGTTGCTAATTTAACCCTTAGCTACCTTAGATGATTAAACATGCACTGATTAAGTACTGTGTCCATTAATTACAATTTCAATTCGTTTAAATAATTAATTCATTAGTTACCTAACAATTGTAATGCAAGAATAACTTAGTCATGGTTTTACTTAATCAAGCATTTTACCGAGGCCTATAACAACATAAACACAATTTTAACAATTTAAGAAGACGAAATGCAATCAACCTAACACGAATTAAGTTCAAGATAAATTGATTAAATTAACCATTCCGACAACATAAATATTCATAGATATGTTCATCATAACAACAACAAAAATTAAAGAGATAGGGAACAAGAATCAAATCCGGTGTTTTTCCGTGGCTTGACTAGCTTGCTCCGTTCTTTGCTCTCTATTCTCGTTGATCGAAGCTGCTATGAACACTTCAATGTTGCTCCAAAATGGCTAATGAACACCCCTTTCCCAAGAGAAGAAATCAGAAAGAGAGCAGAGAATTTAGAATGGCAAAGAAGAGACAAAGTGGAGAGAAGAGAGAAAAGATGTGAATGAATTGAGGTGTGTTGAATGATCAGCCAAGAGGGGGTTTTATAGCTAAAGATGACTGCTGAAATTAGCTAAAAATAGCAGCCAAAGTGCCATCCCTTGGCCGGCCACACATGTGGCAAGGTTGATGGTTTCAGCCTTGCTAAATTTGGCTTGAGGCAAATTTACAAAGCCACCAATTGTGGAGAACTTGAACAAGTCTTTAAGCACCTCTTTGCAAGCTTAAATAATCAGCTTAAAATTCATCAAAAATAATTATAAAATTAACTAAAATTCATCATGTTCATGTTTTAAGTGCACTTTTATTATTTTATAAAAATTAATTATTTTTCGACAAGAATTTTATCGAAACTGTATGATTTTTAGTTAAAAAAGTTATGTAAAAATGCGTAAATTTCCGTGTTTCCAAAAGCATAACAAACCAAATAAAAACTTAAACAGTCCAGAGAGTCCAAATAATACAAAACTCCCGAAATTAACATTTAAAGAAAATAAATTGAAACCCTTAATTAACTCAGTTCGTGGACTAGTGGTCAGCGCAAGACTCATCCATACGGCTGAGACACACGCCCGTGTCTCTGCCCGTGTGCTCAATTGTGAGCATTCTGTTTCTCAAAATTAAGGTGCAGGGGACAAACAGCCCAAACACATGCCTGTGGGGCAAGCCGTGTGTCACACACGGCCTAGACACACGCCTGTGTGCCTATCCGTGTGGACAAAAATAAGGCTATTTACCAAGCCATTTTGCCACCCTTTGTTGCACACACCTACACAACACAACATAGCACCAATCCAAACATTTACATACAACCAAATCAGCCACAACCAAGACATCAACACATCATTCACATGCTACCATCTATCATGCACAAACATCATATACTTATCAACTCATTCGAGTAAATTCCCACAGCCATGAAAAACATCATCATATAAATTGATTATACCAATAGTAGCCAATTTCAGATGGCCTTATACAAAAATGAACTTTCAACCAATGTAAGCCAAAACATTTGGCCAAATCAATTATGATACATAACAAAATGACCAAGTCCCCTATACATGCCATAACTCAAAATGTTGAAATCATTGATACCAAAATAACTCTTGATAGTGTGAGTGGATCTCCGATGATCTCTGATCCTCGAGCTAGCTTGGTGACACTATAAGACAAGGGAAAGGAAGGGGAGTAAGCTATAGAGCTTAGTAAGTTCCTATGCAAATAATAAGCATCATAACCACACATATAACATACAATTAACATAATGAAAATTAACATGAATGTTATTAAAATCTTATAGTCAAAACTTACTCAATCACAACCCTACCAAGGTTTCATCACATATCGAGCTCATTACGTATGAGTTTTACGTACATACCTGTTCCAACTCACAACATAACCATAGTCTTTCAAAACTTTAACATTCCCATTGAACACTCAGAATATTAATGAATACTTGGAAATCTTGCACATAAGTGTCATATATATAGCCAAAGCTACCTCATATTTCATAATACATATAGGCTCGTTTTTGAGCTATTCACGAGCCTACTCACACAAATTGTCAGTCAGGACGTAGCTACACAGTGACAAGTTGTCAGGTATCCGCAACATATGCCAGCATACCCAGCCACTGGTACGACGTACAAGACTAGCACCCGGATCATATAAACACATGGGTTCCCAGTGACATGTCACTCGTATCCTATTCTAGTCCTAAGGCTCAACCGAGAATTCTCGCTTGTCAAAACTTTGTCGAATACGTCCAAAGAGTCAATCACAATTCATACAATATTAAAACATTTAAAACATAAATATAACAATGCATTATTTGCATACGAACTTACCTCGATACAAAAATAGTAGGAATTGGACCTAATCATCAAACAATTTGTTTTTCCCCTGATCTAGGTCCGAACCTTTTTGTTCTTGATCTATAATAACAAAGTTAGCTTATTTAATACTTGGACCGATGGAAATGTGCAAGTGTACACAATTGCAACAAGTAATAAAGTGACAAGTAAATGTCGAGTTATCATACTCACAGGAACTGTAAAAAGAACTATTTATGAATGTTATTTAAAACACTTTGGTGAGAAAAATATTTTGTTGAAGAGAGTGATAAAAAACTGAGATTTTAAACTAAGTAAACTAAAGAAATAAATTTCAAATGCACGATTTCAAAATATGATTTAATCAAGATGACATAATTGTGTTAGATTAATTACATTTCTTTAACTTAGAATTATTAAACTCATGCTTATGTTGTTACGAATAAAATCACAGCAACTCGGTAATTTGCTAACTTATGAACATAATTACATACCAAATTCCATTCATCTCTTGACATATCCCTATGTCAATTCAACCGACTAAATAGATTCTAGTGAGCAAACATGTTATTGCACATACATCCTCATCAAACTGAACAAATCTCTTGCATATCCCTATGTCAATTCAAACGATTAATTAAATCCAACAAGCATATAAAAGATTATGTGAGGTAACGAGGTATCCCTACCTTGAAACAGTTTAATCACAATAATCTTGCAAGTTATGCAAGGCAATAATATCGCCAGATACATTGCTAATTTAACCATTAGCTACCTTAGAAGAATAAACATGCATTGATTAAGTACTATGTCAATTAATTACAATTTCAATCCATTTAAATAATTAATTCATTAGTTACCTCACAGTCATAATGCAAGAATAACTTAGGCATGATTTTACTTAATCAACCATTTTACCGAGGCCTATAACAACATAAGCACAATTTCAACAAATTAAGAAGACAAAATGCAATCAACCCAACACGAATTAAATTCAAGCTAAGCTGATTAAATTAACCATTTCAACAACATGAATATTCATAGATATATTCATCATAACAACAACAAAAATTAAAGAGATAGAGAACAAGAATCAAATCTGGTGGTTTTCTAAGGCTTAACTAGGTTACTCCGTTCTTCCTTCCTGTTGTCCTCGCCGATCAAGGCTTTGATGAACACTCAATTGCTATTCCAAAATGGTTGAATAACACCCCTTTTCCAAGGGAAGAAATCGACACAAGAGCAAGAGAATTGAAATGGAAAAATGAGAGAAAAAGAATGAGAGAGGAGAGAAGTGTTGTGAAATGAATGAGGAATGAATGAGATACTTTGAATGATCAACCAAGGAGGTTTTTTATAGCTGAAGACGGCTGCTAAAAATAGCTGAAATTATCAGTCAAAGAGCCCTCCCTTGGCCGACCACACAAGTGGCAAAGTTGATGCTTTTAACTTTGCTAAATATAGCTTGGGGCAACTCCATAAAGCCACCAATTGTGGAGGGGCTTGAATGCAACTTTGACAAGTCTTCAAGGGCTTCTTTGCAAGCTTAATTAATCAGCTAATAAGCTGATTTGGGTCAGAATATGGACAGTTTTGGGCTGCCCAATCCTTGGCCGGTTCAGTTCAATCGGTTCGGTTCAACTGGACCACTTTTTCTATAATTAATTAATGATAATTTATTTAGCCCAAATTAAATTGGGTATAAATTAAAATTAATTATACTATGAATTAATACACATAATTGGACCGTCTTAGGCTAGAAATTAATTTGCCTCGATACTTCAAATTGCTTCTCGATTTTCTACTTCTGGTAGTGTCTGCCGAGCTATTTTTCGCCCTTTGTGCAAATCTGCCGAAATTAACCAAAATTTATCAAAAATAATTATAAAATTAACTAAATTTCAACATGTTCATATTTTAAGTGCACTTTAATTATTTTATAAAATTTAGTTATTTTTAGACAATAATTTAACCGAATTCGCATGAATTTAAGTTAAAAAGGGTATGAAAAAGTGTGTAAATTTTTGTGTTTCCAATACTCACATTGTCAACTTAGTCCAAAAATCATATTATGGAAAAATTATATTTTTGCCCCTAATGTTTCATATTTTTACAATTTAGTTCTTAGGCTCGTAAAATGAAAATTATTCAATTTCATCAAAACCCAAGCCTAGCCGAACCATTTTCACACTTATTCCAGCCCACATTTTTCATTTAATCACACTTTTACTACTCATTTTTTTAACTTTTACAAATAGATCCTTTTTGACATTTTCATCAAAAATCACCTAATAAATGTTATTTATCTAACACCAAACATGCATTTCTACTTTTAGACATCAAAATACACAAATATCTATCATGGATAAAATTTTAAAATTTGACCATACTTCAAAATAGTCTTTAAAATAGCTAGATTAGGTTACAAGGATCTCAAAAACACGAAAAATCATTAAAAACGGGGCTAGAACGGACTTACAATCGAGCTTGGAAGATAAGCAAACCCTAGCTATGTCCTCTCTTGAGAATTTCAGCCATGGGGTAGAAGATGAGCAAACTTTGGCTTTTATTTTGCTTATTAATTCATTTAATTACCAAATGACCAAAATGCCCTTTTCTTAGAACACTAAAATTTCTCTTACTCCATATCCATTTTTCTCCACCAACTTAAGTAATGGTCTAATTACCATCTAAGGACCTCTAATTTAAAATTTCATAGCAATTAGTCACCTCTAGCTTATAGAACTCAAGTTTTGTACTTTTGCAATTTAGTCCTTTTTCCTAAATTGAGTGCTCAAACGTCAAAATTTTCGAACGAAATTTTCACAGAATCATTCTATAAAACTGTATACCATGAAATTATAAGAAAAATAAATTTTTCTTTGTCAGATTTGTGGTCCCAAAACCACTATTTCGACTAGGCCCAAAATCGGGCTGTTACAACTTCCCCCTTTTAGGGATTTTCGTTCCCGAAAATCTTACCAGAAAATAAGTTTGGGTACTATTTTCTCATAGCTTCCTCGAGTTCCCAAGTAGCCTTTTCAACTCCATGTAGTTGCCATAAAACTTTCACTAGGGCTATACTTTTATTTCTTAATTATTTAACTTCCTAAGCTAAGATATTGATCGGTTCTTCACCATACGTCATATCCGGTCGCATCTCAATCTCTGTTGGAGAAATCACATGTGAAGGATCAGAACGATATCATCGTAACATCAACACATGAAACACATTATGAATCCTTTCTAACTCTATCGGTAAAGTTAACCGATATGCCACTGGCCCTATTCTTTTAATAACCTCATACGACCCAATGAAACATGGACTCAACTTGCCTTTACAGGAAAATCTTAAAATCTTCTTCTATGGAGATCCTTTCAGAAATACTTTCACCTATATGAAATTCTATCATTTTCTTTTCAAATTTGCGTACGACTTTTGTCGATCTGAAACTGCTTTCAAGCAATCACAGATCACCTTTACGTTTTCTTTGGTTTCCCTAACCAAACCAACCCCGTGAATTTGTCTCTCACTAAGCTCTATCCAATACAACAGAGTTCGACACTTGTGGCCATATAATGCCTCAAATGATACTATCTTTATACTCGACTAAAATCTGTTGTTATATGCAAATTCGACCAATGGTAGATATTTCTCCCAACTACCTTCGAATTCTAGAATACAACATCGGAGCATATCTTCAATAATATGAATTACTCTTTCGGATTGAACATCGGTTTGCAGATGAAAAGCAGTACTAAAATTTAACTTCGTACCGAAAGCCTCTTGTAATTTCTTCTAAAATCTTGAAGTAAACCTCGGATCTCTATCCGAAATAATAGAAATAGGCACTCCGTGCAATCTCACAATCTCAGAAATGCACAATTCAGCTAACTTATCAAGTGAGTAGTCAGTACGTACCAGAATAAAAGAGGTGATTTTGTCAATCTATCAACAACAACCCAAACGACATCTTTCTTTTTGCAGTCAAAGGTAAACCCGTTACGAAGACTATCGTATTCCTATCCCATTTCCATTCGGGTACCATCACTGGCTAAAGTAAACCCGAAGGCACTTGGTGTTCAGCTTTTACTTGTTGACAAATCAAACATCTCGGAACAAACTCCTAAATATCTCGTTTCATACCTGACCACCAATACAATTTCTTCAAATCATTATACATCTTTATACTACTTGGATAAACCGATAAACAACCACTGTGTGCCTTGTATAGAATTTTCTAAATAAGTTCATCATTTTTCGGTCACACACTCTATCTCAGAACATCAAACAATCATCTGAACTGATCCGAAAGTCTGTATTACTGCTTGATTCACACTGAGCTCTTTTGGCTTGAAATTCACTATCATTTTTCTAAGCTTCACAAATCTGCTGAAAAAATATCACTCTAGCTCTCAACTCAGCCAAAATTGAACCGTCATAGGACAAAGTCAATCTCGTACTCATAGGTCTCAAAGCAAACAAGGACTTTTTGCTCAAAGCATCTGCGACTACATTTACTATATAAAAACACATTTCAGATGTTAGAAGTCATCACACTATCACAGTATATAATATGGCATGTATAGCTAGACTCAAACACTATCGCTAGTCCTAGAATAGACTAAACCGTAGCTCTGATACCAATAAAATGTAACACCCCTAACCCGTAACCGTTGCCGGAATAGGGTCATAAGGCATTATAGAATAAAACACGATCTCAAACAAACACATATAATATATATAATTATTCACAAACACAAGTCTCGAAAGTTAATCAAAATTTATTTCATAAATTAATACATCCATTAAATTAGAACATTTCACTTTATATGTATATAAATAGTCATATCGTTCACATGTAACAATATAAAATATAATATATCAACAATTTCATATATATATGACATTAGCATGGTAATCTTTATGAACTTCATATGTTTTACATATTAATACCACTAAAATGAAGCATTTAGATATAAGTCAAATCATTTCATTTCTTGGACTGATCAGTTAACCTATATATATTGCATTTTACACATTCACTACTTACACTTATTTAACAAGTTCCTATAACCATAGGTATATAGGTATTAAGAAACCATAATCATAAACACTTTACACATATACAAGGCATGCAAAAAATTAGATAATATAACAAGTCTAAATGTCATATATGCATGTCATAGCTTAATACATAAATGAGCTTAAAATTTTGTAGCATGCACATTCCTCTCTCTTTACCCACTAACTTCATAATTTATAATAATCAAATTTCTTTTATAATGACCTATATGACCGAATATACATATTATCAAAACAAATCAAATGTATATTATGTTTACGCCCTTGACATAGACTTAATATAAAACTAGACATTAATATATATAACTTATTCATTATGAATGCATGCAAAGTGCACATTTACCCAAAAGCCAAGACTAAACTTAACATTAAAACATCAGATACATATCAATTAGTCGACTAGGTTAATCATGAACCATATACATTATTTGTCACTTAATAATCAAACTAACCAAGCTAGAACATAACCACCCATCATTGAAACAATGCCGCATATAATATTTTCCATCACATAATAATAAACACACTAAACACACGTTATGCCTATACTCTTTCATGGTTGAATCTTGCTGCTTAAAAATCGTATACAAATCCAAACTTCCATCTTCAATTACCAATCGACAAGCTCATTAAACATTTGACTAAGAATTTACAAAACCAAGTCTAACATAATACGCAAGCCATTTTTAAAACATATAATGCTCATCACACATACTATGCATTCAAGGCAAACAACTTAGTGATCAAGATTAATAAAAGCCTTACTTATCATAACCGAACACTAATATAATAACATAGCCATTTTCGCATGGCTTATATACATAACCATCTTTTGACATTTTCAAAATATGATCCAGCCTATACATGCCATAAGTCGAATTCAAATATTTAAATACCGAAGCTGTAGATAGTGTGATAGAATTTGTTGACAATCCTCGAGCTTGTAACTTGAATCCAAAATCTATAAAACAAAGAATCATAAATACAGAATAAGCTTACATAGCTTAGTAAGTTTAGAGCAAATAAACAATTCCAAGATATAATTGATTCATTTCAAGTTAAACCGAATTGTATTAAAAATGCAAATCTTAACTTCAAACTTACAAGGGAAATAAATGATTGCATTTTCATGCATAATACTACCATAGCCGAATGCTATGACAACCATATTAATCGAATGTAAAATCAATTTTCTAGGTTAAAATATCACCATACAATCAAACACATGCATATACTTATTCGCATAAGCTCAAGAATCCAACTAATAATATCATGTACATTTACTACTAGTATGGCCGAACACATATATGATCACATATATATATCCAAAATTAATTCCATAATATTCATAACATTGGTTCAAATCAAATATACTTGTTTATTTCTTATATATTTGTCTTTTACATCACATAAAACTTATCAAATTTCAAGTTTCGCACATACCTTATTAACAATAGCTAAAAAGCTAAACCATACTAGGCTTTTTTTAACTCATTTACACATTCGATCACGATTTAACTTTGCTCAATGAACCATTCAGAATTGGATAGGACACTCGGATAATCTGTAACACCCCAAACCTGGCCCAGATGTTACGGCCAAGTCTGACGTGTCACATTGACTTACGGTTGATTGTGTTCTTTGTTTATGGTAATTAGGGTGATTTTGTAAAACAATGGTTAATTGTTGACTAAGAAAAGAACACCGATTAATTAAGTCTTTAGGTTGTCCATTTGTTACGCTCGTTGTGTTTTGAAATCATTTATTAATTTTGAACAAATCCTACATAGCCTGAATCTAACAGTTTACATCGAGTATATGTAAAATAATTAAGAAAACCATAAAATTTACGAGCAGCCTTATTACAACTTAAAAACCTTAAATAATTAAAGTAAGTAAAGGCTAGTCAAAACACATGAAGAGAACCGAATTTACAGAACATGTGGCCACTCCGAATCCCTCACAGCTCCAAGTCCACTATGGTTGAGGATTTCCTGCATGGATGAAATTAAAGGGGGTGAGTTTGGAAAACTCAATGTGTAAAATAACCCAACCATAGTCCAAATCAGTTCAAACCACAGAAACATATTTAAGTGGGCCTTAGCCCTATACAAAATTTAGAATGAAGCCCATAGGCCCATAACAGGTACAAAACAGAAATATCATGTATGTAGAACACCCAACCCATATCCAACCGTATACACCCCTATAGCAACCTTACACCATGTGGGGCGACAACTCGGCCCACCCATCCGCTACACACCACAGAATTTGTAGCATGGCTGCCAGAACAGATATTGTGAAAGAGTCACTAGATACAGATATTGTGGCAAAGCCACTAGAACAGATATTTATGGCATAGCCACCAGAACGCTTCCTCCATCAATATAACCCATATCCCATGCAACAGATATACATGTAATGGCATACAACATACAGAATCAGAATATCATGCATTCCAGTCAAAATTAACCCTAGGGGTATAACGGTCACTTTGCACCTAGGGTTATAATGGTAATTTTCATACTTTAGGGGTATTTTAGTAAATTTACTATTTTATGGTTTTCATGCATATTATAGCCATTACCATATTAGCAGAAACACTTACCAAGCATTTTTACCGAATTAGGCCCGTTGGCCCATTAACCTGATTTCGGCCCATTAAGCCCAAATATACTGAAGCGCACAAAATTACGCACTCTGCAAGCTTACCGCTTGAGATTATCGAGATTAACAAACAACTAACTCACAAGCGCTCGCACGCTCATAAGTCCACAAAATGCTGGCTTTTCAGCGTTTCGGCTTTTCGGCTTTTGCCGATCTAGTCTATAAGTGGGTGTCGTTTACACACCTGATCTGTAACGATACGTTGGCGAGATCCACACACAAGCTGCCTACAATCGAGTTACTAATACATCAGACTACATATCAAAAACAAAATATGTACTAATCTCCATACCATACTCGGCCAACATTGCATTAGTTCCTAAAGTTCTTACCTTTCTGCCGAAATATGGACTAGATCTAGATTTCCAACAGTGTTAGCCTTCAAAGCCCTTTGCTGAATGTCCCCCTTGTCCACTCTAGCGCACACAAAACCAAAAGAAAGAGGCCAATATGCCCTTAATCCAAACATTAGCCACCCTTAAGGGGTTTCGGCTTTACCTTAAAGCATAAGTAACTAACGAAAGTTGTTCGAATACTTACCAATCATTGTTCTGCCCAAAAGAGTGCTCCTATCGATGATATTAATCCCGATCTACCGTGGTTACGAGAAGAAACAGGTTTGAAGGTTTCGGCTTCTTAAAGAAAAAGGGAAAGAGGTTCGGCTATAGTAAGATTCGGCCTCCTAGATGGGAGGGGAATAAATGAAGAGAAGAAGAGAAGGAAAGGGATGGCAGATTCGACCAATTGAGGAACAATAAAGAAAAAAATTGTTGAAAGTGACAAAAGAGATGGGAGTATAGGTTCGGCTATGGGGAAAAGGAAAAGATGGAAGAAAGAAAGGTGAGAAGGGAAAGTAGTATTCGGTTATGGCAAGGAAAAACGGTACAGAGAGTTATGAAGTGTTCCAAGTTTCGGATACTAGCAAAATGAAAGGGAAAAGAGAAAAAACCCTAAGCACAATACCTTGTTTCGGTAAGCCAAAAGAAGACTAAACCAAAACCCTAAAGGAAAAGCTACAAAGAAACGACACAAAACTTCCTTAATGTTGAAATTGCTACTTTAGAGACCTAGCCCTCAAAACTAGAGACCTTTGGCCGGCCAACTCTTGCTCCTCAAGAGTCCAACATTCGACCAACACCAAGCTTCTTGATCAGCTCCTAAATTTCCTCCCTTATCTTTCCCTTACTCAATCCCCTGAACAGCTCAAACTCCTCCTAACAGAGTTCCACCTATGTTCCAATACCTACCTTTCCTGTTCACAAAAATAAATACCCTAATTAACTTACCTTGCGACTTGAACCTTGGCTCCCCCTAAACATCCACACGCCACTCCCCAAACACCTATGTGGCGTCACATGCCACTTTACCACGGATCTTCTTGTGGCTTATTTTACCACCTTTATCTTAAAAGCCCATAACGCCAGAACCCTCTCCCTCTAAAATTGAAAATTCTGAAATTGCCTCGGGTTAAATTTACTCTTGGGCCTTCCAAAGGCCCACTATCATACTCAAACCTACATTGTACAGTCAAAACATGGAAATTCTGAAATTCATCAAAAATCACAGAAATCCCAAAATTCCCGAAGGTTGGGGTGTTACAACTCTACCCTCCTTAAAGAAATTTCGTCCTCGAAATTTACCTGATCCAAACAGATGAGGGCGTTGTTGATGCATCGCCTCTTCTGGTTCCCAAGTAGCTTCTTCACTGCCATAATTTCGCCCGAGTACCTTTACCAATGGAACTGACTTCCTTCTTAGAACCTTAACATCTCGATCCAATATCTACACAGGCTCTTCCTCGAAAGTCAAATCAGGCTGCACTTTAATCTCTGCAACCGGCACGACATGGGTAGGATTAGAATCATATCACCTTAACATGGAGACGTGAAAAACATCGTGAATCCTGTCTAACTCCGGAGGTAATTCCAATTGGTAAGCCACTGGACCTACTCGTTTAAGAACCCGATAATGCCCGATGAACCGCGGACTCAACTTGCCCTTCTTACCAAACCTTAATATCTTCTTCCAAGGAGAAACCTTCAAGAAGACCATATCACCCACTGAGTACTCAATCTCCTTACGCTTCAAATTTGCATACGACTTTTGCCTATCAGATGCTTCTTTTAACCGATCTCTGATTATCCTGACCTTATCTTCAGTATTCGCTACCAACTCAGGTCCAAGAACCTGTCGTTCCCCCAATTCAGTCTAACAACTAGGTGTACGACACCTACGTCCAGATAGCGCTTCATATGGTGCCATTCGGATACCCGTCTAATAACTATTGTTATACGCAAACTCTGCCAATGGCAAGTAATCTTCCCAACTACCTCGGAAGTCAATAACGCATCCCCTCAACATGTCTTCCAAAATCTGAATAACCCTTTTCGACTGACCATCAGTCTGAGGATGAAAAGCTGTGCTAAAGTTCAATCGCATTCCCAACGCCTCATGCAACTTTTGCCAGAACTGGGATGTGAACCTAAGATCCCGGTCAGAAATAAACGATACTGGCACTCCATAAAGTCGCACAATCTCCGCCACGTACAATTTGGTTAGCTTCTAAAGTGAATAATCAGTGCGGACGGATATGAAATGAGTAGATTTGGTCAACCTATCCACAAGTACCCTAATCGAGTCCTTCTTCGTTGGTGTCAAGGGTAGCCCACTCACACAGTCCATGGTTACCCTCTCCCACTTCCAAAGTGGTATCTTCACTGGCTGTAAAAGTCCGGAAGGTAGTTGATGCTCAGCTTTCACTTGCTGGCATGTCAGACATTTACCCACAAACTCTGTTACTTCTCGTTTAAGCCTAGGCCACCAATATAATTCTCGTAAGTCGCAATACAACTTATTCCCTCCAGGATGCATAGCACAAAGTCCTCCATGAGCTTCTTTCAGTATTGACTGCCTTAAGTCAGAGTCCTTCGGAATGCAAACTCTTCCTCGGAAACACAGAACTCCTTCACTATTCAACCCAAACTCAGAAGTTTCCCCTTTCTTAATTTCTTTGGAATCGAGAAACTAAAGACTCATCCTTGAACTGCTTTTCCTAATCGATCCACCCGAGTTGGCCTTACTTGTAACTCAGCCAACAAACTACCATCATCATACAAACTCAGATGAGCAAACATTGCTCTTAGATCGAGATCTGACTCTACGGCTTAGGGCATCGGCTACCACATTAGCCTTGCCTGGGTGATACTCAATCGAACAGTCATAATCCTTAAGCAACTCTATCCATCTTTGTTGCCTAAGGTTTAGCTCCTTCTGAGTCAGCAAGTACTTAAGACTCTTATGATCCGTGTATATGACACTCCTTTCTCAGTACAAGTAGTGTCTCCAAATCTTAAATGCAAAGATTACTGCTGCCAATTCTAAATCGTGAGTAGGATAGTTTACTTCGTGAGGCTTAAGCTATCGCGATGCATAAGTAACCACCCTACCCTCTTGCATCAACACACAACCCAAACCCACATGTGATGCGTCACTGTACACGGTAAAATCCTTTCCAGACTCCAGCTGAATTAATATAGGTGCCTCGGTCAGAACTTTCTTCAATTTCTCAAAAGCTTCCTGCTGCTTCTCGGTCCAAACAAACGGTGCTCTTTTCCTTATAAGCTTTGTCAAAGGTGCTACCAACACAGAAAAACCTTTCACAAACCTTCTGTAGTACCCTGCCAAACCCAGGAAACTTTGAATTTCTGACACCGACCTAGGTGGCTTCCACTCCAGAATCGCTTCAATCTTTCGAGGGTCCACCTTGATCCCCTCAGCAGAGACAACATGACCTAAGAAGGTTACCTCCCTCAACCAGAATTCACACTTACTGAATCTTGCATAAAGTTCCTTCTCTCTCAACACTTGTAGCACAATGCGGAGATGTTCAACATGCTTCCCTTCAGTTTTGGAATATACCAGAATATCATCAATAAAAACGACTACGAATCAATCCAAAAATGGTTGGAATATAGGATTCATCAAATCCATGAATGCTGTAGGAGTGTTCGTCAGTCCAAATTGCATAACCAAAAACTCGTAATGACCATACCGAGTCCTGAATGTTGTCTTATGAATATCTACTTCCTTGACCTTTAACTGACGGTATCCAAATCGAAGATCGATCTTGGAGAATACTGAAGCTCCTCTAAGTTGGTCAAACAGGTTGACGATTCTTGGCAAAGGGTACTTATTCTTAATCTTAAGTTTGTTCAACTATCGATAATCGATGCACATCCGCATCGTCCCATCCTTCTTTTTCACAAACAACACTGGTGCTCCCCACAGAGACACACTCGGCCTAATAAAGCCTCTATCCAACAACTCTTGAATCTATGCTTTCAGCTCCACTAACTCCTTCGGTGCCATCCTGTATGGTGCGATAGACACTGGTGCTGTTCCAGGCAACAAGTCGATTCCAAACTCGACTTCTCAGTTCGGAGGCAATCCCGGAAGCTCCTTTGGAAAAACATCTTGGAATTCCTTTACGGTTCTAACCTTATCCACAGTCAGACCCTCAGTCTCTGACTGACTTACAAATGCCAAGTAAGCCTCACAACCCTTACGAATCCACTTTTCGGCTCTCAACGCTGACACCACATTGGACAAATAATCCCTTCGCTCACCTATCACCATAACCTCCTTACCCTCCGCGGTCTTTAACACCATTCGTTTAGTAGCACAATCCAGAGTTGCCCTATGCTTAACAAGCCAGTCCATTCCTAGAATGAGGTTGAATTCTCTGAACAGTAACTCCATCAAGTCTCTAGAGAAAATCTTACTTTGAGTTTCTAAGGGCACGTCTCTATACAGTTTGTCTACCCTAACCGAGTGGCCCAAAGGACTTAGTACCGATACCCCACTCACAGCCTCCACAGGGTGCACACCCATCGACCCAGATATGGCACATGCAACATACGAATGAGTAGATCCAATATCTATCAAAGCAATGTACGGCATGCTAGAAATCAAGAAACGTGCAGATTATGGCGACGCAGGGTGCATCACCCTCTCTCGACAACGAAGTTTGTATACACCAATTTGGTGACGAGCCTCAGTATTTTCGGCACCCCTGCCAGGTGCTCCTCGACCCCAACCATTTCTATTACCGCCCCTACCTTGTCCACGTCCTCTCGGTGGTTGTGGTCCACCTCTCACTGGTTGAGCAACCCTCTGTTCTGCAACTTGAACCTGATCTATTTTCTGAAGACAGTCCTTGACTTTATGCTCCATAGATCCGCACCGGAAACAAGCACTAGAACGTCTCCTACACTCGCCCAGATGTACCTTACCATAGTCTTCACAAACTTGCAGTCTAACAACATTCATCGAAACTGCTCAAACTGGCTCTTCCACTCTTGCTCTTTTAACATTCCTATTTGCACCACCCGAAGGTCTTGAATCCCTTCGAAAACGGTTTCGATCCTTCTCACGATTTTGTCTTTCAGTACGCTTCACCTCCTCAGCTATCTTAGCTTTCTCCACCAAAGCAGCAAAGTCACGCTCCCTCTGTGGAGTAATCAGCACCCTAAGTTCATCTCTAAGACCATCCTCAAAGCGCACACTACATTCATACTCTGTAGCGACTATCCCAACGGCATACCGGCTTAGCCTCAGAAACTCAGCCTCGTACTCAGCAACTGTCTTACCCTCTTGAACCAGATTCAGAAATTCTTTCCTGCGAGCGTCCACATAACTCGCCCCAACATATTTTCCCTTGAAGGCCGTCTTAAAGCGGCTCCCAAGTCACCCCTCTCGGTGGGTCCCATCTCTCACGGTGAGCCACCAGCGATAAGCCTCATCTCGTAGCAATGATATGGCTCCCTTCAGCTTCTGCTCTACGGAACAGTCCAAATCATCCATAATCCGTTCCGTGGCTTCTAACCAATATTCAGCCACATTCGGGGCTACACAGGATACACCCCTAAAGATCTCCGCTCCATTAGCCCGAAATTGCTCAGAAATAGATCCTCGAATTCCATTACCCGTACTTGCCCCGGCAACCCTTTCCAGAACATGAAGCATTACTTGAGATAGAGCGTCATCCCCGGCACCTCGATCATGAGACTACACTTCTGTTGCTGGTGGTACCAGTGCATCTGCTGTCGGCATATGTCCTGAAGACAAAGATCTAGCCCATGCACTACCTCGGCCACGTCCATGGCCTCTTTCACGAGCTGCTCTCGTACTCATATTGTATTATCTGTTTACGAATTTTATGCATCAATTAAATATTTTAGTGTTTATTACAGATGTTTTATGAATAGACAGTAATTCAGAGTTTGTTTTTCACGGAATCGTAGCCTAGCTACAGTCTCAATCTACTTATCAAAATTCCTCTGATTTCAGTTATCACCCCTAACGAGTATCATAATAGGGTTTTGATGCGAGCATATAGCTGATAATTTAGAAACATTCAGAAAAATTCAAACTGATACTTACAGACGTGGGCCGGAGATTCGGTGTGCCACCTTCTCAGAATCCAAATTTTAGAAAACCGGATTTGCAATCCTTGAAATCATTTATTGTAGAAAGAAAATTTAAAAAAAGAATTCCCCAAAGCAATTTTGAAAATCTTTATTTTATTTTTTTTAAATTTCCAAAAATTTTTGTTTGTGTGTTTGTTTTTTATTTTAGACCCAGTCCACAGTCGAGTTGTTGCAACCTAGCTCTAATACCACTAAATGTAACACCCCAAACCCGGCCCAGACATTACGGCCAAGTCTGATGTGTCACATTGACTTACGGTTGATTGTGTTCTTTGTTTATGGAAATCAGGGTGATTTTGTAAAACAATGGTTAATTGTTGACTAAGAAAAGAACATTGATTAATTAAGTCTTTAGGTTGTCCATTTGTTACGCTCGTTGTGTTTTGAAATCGTTTATTAATTTTGAACAAAACCCACACAGCCTGAATCTAACAGTTTAAATCGAGTATAAGTAAAACAATTAAGAAAACCATAAAATTTACGAGAGGCCTTATTACAACTTAAAAACCTTAAACAATTAAAGTAAGTAAAGGCTGGTCAAAACACATGAAGAGAACCGAATTTGCAGAACATGTGGCCACTCCAAATCCCTCACAGCTCCAAGTCCATTATGGTTGGGGATTTCCTGCATGGATGAAATTAAGGGGGTGAGTTTGGAAAACTCAGTGTGTAAAATAACCCAACCATAGTCCAAATCAGTTCAACCCACAGAAATAGATTTAAGTTAGGCCTTAGCCCTATACAAATTCAGAATGAAGCCCATAGGCTCATAACAGGTACAGAACAGAAATATCATGTATGCAAAAAACCCAACCCATAACCAACCGTATACACCCCCATACCAACCTTACACTATGTGTGGAGACAACTCGACCCACCCATCCGCTATACACCACAGAATTTGCGCGCATATTGCGCGTAATGAGATATTGTGCAGAGTCACGGATATGAGATATTGTGGCAGAGCCACTAGAATAGATATTTGTGGCATAGCCACTAGAACGCTTCCTCCATCAATATAACCCATATCCCATGCAACAGATATACATGTCATGGCATACAACATATAGAATCAGAATATCATGCATTCCAGTCAAAATTAACCCTAGGGGTATAATGGTAATTTTCATACTTTAGGGGCATTTTAGAAAATTTACTATTTTAGAGTTTTCATGCATATTACAGCCATTACCATATTAGTAGAAACACTTACCGAGCGTTTTTACCGAATTGGGCCCGTTGGCCCATTAACCCGATTTCGGCCCATTAAGCCCAAATATACCGAAACGCACGAAATTACGCACTCTGCAAGCTTACCACTTGAGATTATTGGGATTAACAAACAACTAACTCACGAGCACTTGCACGCTCATAAGTCCACAAAATGCTGGCTCTTCGGCGTTTCGGCTTTTCGGCTTTTGCTGATCTAGTCTATAAGTGGGTGTCGTTTACACACCTGATCTGTAACGATACATTGGCGAGATCCACACACGAGCTACCTACAATCGATTTACTAATACGTCAGACTACATATCAAAAACAAAATACATACTAATCTCCTTACCATACTCGGCCAACATTGCCTTAGTTCCTAAAGTTCTTACCTTTCTGCCGAAATATGGACTAGATCTAGATTTCCAACAATGTTAGCCTTCAAAGCCCTTTGCTGAATTTCCCCCTTATCCACTCTAGCGCACACAAAATCAATAGAAAGAGGCCAATATGCCCTTAGTCCAAATGTTAGCCACCATTAAGGGGTTTCGGCTTTACCTTAAAGCATAAGTAACTAACGAAAATTGTTCGAATACTTACCAATCGTTGTTCTGCCCAAAAGAGTGCTCTTATCTATGATATTAATCCCAATCTACCATGGTTGCAAGAAGAAACAGGTTCAAATAGCCAAAGATTCGGCTTCCTATACCACAGGTATGAAGGTTTCGGCTTCTTAAAGAAAAAGGGAAAAAGGTTCGGCTATAGTAAGATTCGGCCTCCTAGATGTGAGGGGAATAAATGAAGAGAAGAAGAGAAGGAAAGGGATGATAGATTCGGCCAATTGAGGAAAAATGGAGAAAAGAAATTGTTGAAAGTGACAAAAGAGAGGGAAGTATAGGTTCGGCTATAGGGAAAAGGAAAAGATGGAAGAAAGAAAGGTGAGAAGGGAAAGTAGTATTCGGTTATGGCAAGAGAAAACGGCACAGAGAGTTATGAGGTGTTCCAAGTTTCGAATACTAGTAAAATGGAAGGGAAAAGAGAAAAAACCCTAAGCACAATACCTTATTTTGATAAGCCAAAAGAAGACTAAACCGAAACCCTAAAGGAAAAGCTACAAAAAACAAAGACAAAACTTCCTAATTTGAAATTGCTACTTCAGAGACCTAGCTGAATTTACCTATACTAGAGACCCTTGGCCGGCCAACTCTTGCTCCTCAAGAGTCCAACATTCGACCAACACCAAGCTCCTTGATCGGCTCCCAAATTTCCTCTCTTATTTCTCCCTTACTCAATCCCCTGAACAGCTCAAACTCCTCCTAACAGAGTTCCACCTATGTTCCAATACCTACCTTTCCTGTTCACAAAAATAAATACCCTAATTAACTTACCTTGCGACTTGAACCTTAGCTCCCCCTAAACATCCACACGCCACTCCCCAAGCACCTATGTGGCGTTACATGCCACTTTACCACAGATCTTCTTGTGGCTTATTTTACCACCTTTATCTTAAAGGCCCATAACGCCAGAACCCTCTCTCTCTAAAATTGAAAATTCTGAAATTGCCTCGGGTTAAATTTACTCTTGGGCCTTCCAAAGGCCCACTAACATACTCAGACCTACATTGTACAATCAAAACACGAAAATTCTAAAATTCATCAAAAATCACAAAAATCTCGAAAATCTCAAAAATTGGGGCGTTACATAATCACGCATATCGTACAATGCCAGCGTCCCAGACGGGGTCTTACATGTAGTCATATATCGATGCCACTGTCCCAGACAGGGTCTTACTCATAGACACATATCGGAAACACATATCGATGCCATGGTCTTACTCGCACAAATATATCAGAAATCCTATGTCATGACTTATGTATCCTAGTTATTTCTAAGGTTCATACGGGGCTTTCGGACGTAGTAACCCGGTCGAAACGAATACTCGAACATGGTTACCAAGCTTATACACATTCGGAAATTACATGTATAAATTCATACATTACATACCAGCATATACATTTAACATTTAACTACAATTAAGCATGTCTATTTGCTTATAAACTTACCTCGGACGATATAAAACGAAACAGGGCAGCTAGCCGACTACCTTTGTTTTCCCACGATCCAAATCCGATTTCTTTGGTTCTTGATCTAAACATATTCAAATTAATCTCATTCAAACATATTTTCATTCAATTTATTCCAAAAACACATAAATGGGCAAATTATTATTTTACCCTTAACATTTACACTTTTTACAATTTAGTCCCTATTGCACAAAACACAAAATATACAAAATTTCAAGATACCCATGTTTGGCCGAATGTTCCTAGTGTTTATACAAGTCCATATATTTCATTTATTTCACATTTTAATCCCTTAAATTATTATTTTTACAATTAAGTCCTAATTACTCAAAATAACCAAAAACTCCAATACAAAACATTTTAATCTAAAACATATCTTTCATTTTTCATCATCAAACAACAAAAATCACAAGCTATCAGCAATGGCACAACTCAAAATATTCATCAAAATCAAAAATTAAAGCATGGGTCTTGAAGATTACTAAGCAACGACCTCAAAAACGTAAAAATTATCAAAAATCGAACAAAAACAAACCTTGATTGAGCTTGAGTAAGAGCCAAAACCTAGCTTTCTCTTTTTCTTTTCCTATTTGTAATATTCGGTCACTTTAGAATAGAATGAATGAATGATATATTTTTTTAATATATGTTTTAATATGATAGCATTTTTTTTAATTTACTAAGTTAACCTTAATAATAAAAATATAAAGCCATTATAAGCCAGGGTACTACCGTCCATATCATTTAAATTTGGTTTATTTACAACATAAATGCTTCAATTTAAGAAGCCACTAACAATTCGGCCCTTATGCAAGTTACCACCTAATTTTCATTTTACGCTATTAAGCCATTTTATTAAATCAGATACTCAAACGATAAAATTAAATCACGAAAATTTCACAGATATAAATTCACACAAAATAAACACATAATATAATTTTCAAATATTTTTCTGACTCGGATTCGTGGTCCCAAAACCACCATTCTGATTAGGGTCTAATTCGGGTTGTTACAACTCTCCCGCCTCAGGGATTTTTGTCCCTGAAAATCTTACCGGTAAATAGGTTCGGATAGCGTTCTCTCATTGCATCCTCTGGTTCCCACGTTGCTTCCTCAACACCGTGTTTATGCCACAACACTTTAACTAATGGAATCTTCTTATTTCGTAACTCTCTAATCCTGTGAGCCAGAATACGAATCGATTCTTCCTCATACATCATATCGGGCTTAATCTCGATCTCAGACGGACTAATCACATGTGAAGGGTCAAAATAATATCTACGGAGCATCGAAGCATGGAATACATTATGGATCTTTTCTAACTCAAGTGGCAATGATAATCTGTAAGCAACTGGTCCAATACGCCCTACCACTTCATACAGCCCAATAAACCTCGGACTCAATTTGCCTTTGCGAAAAATTCTAAGTATTTTCTTCCACGGCGAGACTTTCAAGAATACTTATCTCTGACCTGAAACTCTATATCCTTACGTTTCAAGTCCGCATAAGATTTCTGACGGTCCGATGCTATTTTCAGACTTTCACGGATTACTTTCACTTTCTGTTCAGTTTCACTGATCGAGTCGACCCCGTGTATCTTATTTTCACTGAGCTCGGTCCAATACAATGGCGTATGACATTTACGACCATACAAAGCCTCATAAGGTGCCATTTTGATACTCGGTTGAAAGCTATTATTATACGTAAATTCAATTAGAGGTAAATACCGGTCCCACGTACCTTCAAACTCGAGAATGCAACATCTCAACATATCCTCAAGTATCTGAATGATTCGCTCAGACTGACCATCTGTTTGTAGATGGAAAGCAGTGCTAAAATGTAATTTTGTACCTAGTACATCTTACAGTTTCTTCCAAAACCGCGATGTAAACCTCAAATCTCTATCCGAAATAATAGATATAGGCACACCATGTAATCTTACAATCTGAGAAACATACAATTCAGCCAACTTATCCTGTGAGTAATATGTACGTATCGGAACAAAATGAGCTAATTTAGTCAATCTATCTACAATAACCCAGATTGCATCTTTCTTACTCTGTGTCAACGGTTAACCAGATACAGAATCCATCTTGACTCTATCCCACTTCCACTCAGGTATCATAATCGGCTGAAGTAATCTTGAAGGTACCTGGTGCTCGGCTTTTACTTTTTGATAGACTAAACATCTTGCAACAAATTCATAAATGTCTCGTTTCATACCTTGCCACCAATAAAGCTGTTTCAGATTATTATACATCTCTGTACTACCTGGATGAACAGATAACTGACTACTATGAGCTTCATTCAAAATCATCTGAATCAACTCTGAATTCCTTGGAACATATATTGGTTTCTGAATCTCAAACAGTCATCAGCATCAATTCTAAATTCTGAATCAGCATCCGTATCACACTGAGCTCGTTTTGCTAGTAATTCATTATCAACCTTCTGGACATCACAAATTTGTTGAACAAATAACAGTCTTGCTTTCAATTCAGCTATTATCGAATCATTATCAGACATAGCCATATATGCATTCATTACACGCAAGCAAATAGTGATTTTCGGCTTAAAGCATCAGCAACAACATTAGCCTTCCCCGGGTGGTAGTCAATCACAAGCTCGTAATATTTTAGCAATTCTAACCATCGGCGTTGTCTAAAATTTAGATTTTTCTGAGTCATCAAGTATTTCAGACTTTTATAATCAGAATAAACATGACATTTCTCACCAAACAGATAGTGGCTCCAAATTTTCAACACGAACACAATGGCTACCAATTCCTAGTCATGTGTCGGTTAGTTATTTTCATGTGCCTTTAACTGTCTTGAAGCATAAGCTAGAACTTTACCTTCCTACATCAATACACAACCCAAACTATTTAAATATGCATCACTATAAATGATAAATTCTTTACCTGATTCTAGCTGAACTAGCACTAGTGCTTCAGTCAAAAGGGCTTTCAACTGATCAAAGCTTTTCTGGCACTTCTCTGACCACTCGAACTTAACATCTTTCTGCAATAGCTTTGTCATCGGGGCCACAATTATAGAGAAACCTTATACTAACCGTCTATAATAACCAGCAAGTCCCAAAAAGCTTCGAACTTCGAAAACATTCTTCGAAGTTTCCAATCAAGTATAGCTGAAATTTTGCTTGGATGAACCCGAATACCCGATGGTAATACCACATGACCCAGAAAATTGACTTCACTTAACCAGAACTCACATTTACTGAATTTCGCATACAACTGCTTATCTTGCAAAGTCTATAACACAAGTCTCAAATGTTCAGCATGTTCGGTTTCATCACAGGAATAGATCAAAATATCATCTATAAATACAACCACAATCCAGTCCAGATACGGTCTGAAGATCCGATTCATCAAATCCATGAAAACAGCAGGTGCATTAATGAGTCCAAAAGGCATAACCAAAAACTCATAGTGTCCATACCTCGTTTGGAAAGCAGTCTTTGGCAAGTCTAAGTCTTTAACTCGTAAGTGATAATAGCCTGATCTTAAATCTATCTTCGAAAATACTCCTTTCAGTTGATCAAACAAATCATCAATCCATGGCAACGGATACTTATTCTTTATAGTCACCTTATTGAGCTGTCTATAATCAATGCACATTCTCATAGTTCCAACTTTCTTTTTCACAAACAGTAATGGTACACCCCAAGGAGAGAAACTCGGTCGCGCGAAACTTCTATATGTCAACTCTTGCAACTGAGCTTTCAATTCTTTTAATTCTGTAGGTGCCATTCTGTACGGAGCTATAGATATTGGAGTCGTCTCAAGCATTAACTCCATACCAAACTCTACCTCCCGAATAGGTGGCAAACCCGGTAATTTTTTAGGAAACACATCTGGATACTTTACTATTAAGCACGTAGGAAAAATAAGATCCACACCCTTTTCTCACATATTTCTGAGCTAACATCGAAGAAATTACTACTGGTAAACCATACAAATCACTAGATTCAATCTGAACATTCTCATCATTCTGGCTCTATAAATCAATAGTCTTTCTCTTGCAGTTCACAACGACATCATGCAATGTCAACCAGTCCATACCTAAGATTATATCGAACTCATAAAATGGCAGCAACATCACTAATATGTTGTAGAATCATCGATTTAGCTCTATACTCAGCTAAAATTAAGTTATTATCAGACAACTAAAATCGGTATCCATAGCTTGCAAAGCAGACAGAAATTTTCTACTCAGAATATCTGCAACCACATTCGCTCTTTCCTAATGATATTCAATTATCACATCATAATCTTTCAACAATTCAAGCCATTTACACTATCTCAAATTCAAATCTTTCTGCAACATCAGATACTCCAAACTTTTATGATAGATGAATATATGACATTTTTCACCAAACAAGTAATGTCATAAGATATCAATACAAAAACAATAGTTGTCAATTCTAGATCATGTATCGGGTAATTCTTTCCACGTGGTTTTTAACTATCTGAAAGTACAGGCTATTACTTTGCCTTACTACATCAAAACATAGTCTAATCCTATTCAACAATACATTACTGTAATAACAAATTTCTTACCCAATTCAGGCTGAACCAAAATTACCACTTCGGTCAACAGAGCTTCCAACTGGTCAAAACTTTATTGATATTTATCAGTCCATTCAATTCTTACATCTTTTCTATAATAACCTTATCATCATCGTAGATATTCTCAATTATTAACATTGAAACATTGAGTTTTTCCAAAGCCACAACCATCAGATACATTTAAAACCATAGTGTTATAATTTGATCGACATTTCAACCATATAGATAAAGCAACACTTCACTATGAATTGTGTACCTCAAATTAGAAGAGAGAAAACTAAAAGTGGCCCTAATAACAACCAGTGCAGTAATACAGTTTTTTATAATCTGTGATCTCTATCACCATACTTCATGATCGAGTCATTATTTATAATAGTAATAAATGTAATTACCTCCAGCCGAAGAATATCTTTCACTGATAAACCATGTTTGAATAATAAAGAAATTGATGATATCTCAGAGAAAATCCAAAAGAGTAATATCTCACATACGAAGTGGAAACAACTGTAATAAAGACAATATAAATTTGCATATTCGCAATTCAGAGCTTCAATCAGTAGAAGTAGAAAGTAGTATCATATGAATCTTGTCATCAAGTCTTCTCTTAATCATGATGAACTAAAAAACCCAAGAAAGATAGAGCAATAACACTCCTGAATCAACCAGACTTACAATAATTCCATCTATTATAATTAGCCAGCTTTCCAAAATGATAAATATTGCATCTGAAGATGAACAATTTCATATGCCTCTGAGAATAACAAAACATATAAAATACCCATAGGAGATTGCTGTAATATACCCGATTATAACAGCTACATTCAAATATCTTTGCAATTTCATCACTATTCCACTGACTAATAAAGTCATCAATAATCTCACATTATTCAGTTCACTAAAAGAGCCAATTCGAAAGAATTTTTTCGGCTAATCCGTTCTATAGATACCACACCTGAAAAAGTCAGTTACGCATAAATAACTTCTTCCTTAATAGTGACATTACATATCCCGAATAATCTTTAGAAAAATCTTATATCTCTTTTAATACTGTCTTTACTTACTAACCAATTCTCAGTTTTGACTACATTATTAATCATTCAACCACTGAACTCTTCAGTTCCACACTTGTAAACTTAATCAATATAATTCTTGTGAATTTCATTATATAAAACTGTATTGGTAAGGGGGTGGAGATAGTAAAGCCTCAAAATTTAACTTTTAGAAATACATACATGTCACATAACATTTATCATCAACATGTTTATTATAATATTTATCATCAACATCTAATTATTTTTATACAATTTATGGTGAATTTCCAAAATCAGAACAGGGATCCAGAAATCACTCTGGTCCTGTTTCACAAAAATTCAAATATCTCATAAATTATAATTCATATACCTATTTTGTTCAATCCATATGAAAATAGACTCATTAAGCTTCAATTTCATAACTTACTCATCATTTAATTCCATTTCTACTACTTTTAGTGATTTTTCAAATTTACATCACTGCCACTGTCAGATTCTGTTTTATGGCAAATTTCACTTTACTAAGGATTTTCATGGACTAAATATCATTTTAAACATACATAACATCAAATATGACTTAGATTGGCCATTCCAATGGCTAATCATTTACAAACCCTTTTCTTACCAAACCATAGCCATATCATAAGATCAATTACACAAAGTGAGTATTTTGCCATACATGCCACATTCAAAATATACAAGCCATTTTATCGATTTAAGCCTTCGGATAGTGTGAACGAGTCTTCGACCTATCCCGATCCTCAAGCCGGCTTGTCAAAACTACAATGAAAGAAAAGGAGGGAGTAAGCATAAATGCTTAGTAAGTTCACATGCAAATAGCAAGTAACATAATCACACAATCCCACATAAAACATCATTTACATTTAATATCTTTCTACGATTTCATCTTACCAAGTTTTCAACCCGAGGGTTTAAGCACATACCTGTCAAATTTTATCATTTACCACACTTATCAACATGTCACCTTCGTTTTAGGCATTCTCCTTATTTTCTTAAGATTCACCTGTTGAACACATCGGAATATAATTCGAATACATGGAAAGTTTGTACTTAAGTGCCACATATGTAGCCAAGCTACCATGTAACCCGCCTATAAGCGAACTCGGACTCAACTCAACGAGCTCGGATGTTCGCATCCTTAAGTGAACTCGGACTCAACTCAATGAGTTAGGATGCCCAACCATCCTAGTGACATGTCACTTGTATTCTAATCTATTCCCAAGGTTCAAACAAGCTTTTTTCCTCGATTACACATCTTTGTCGTCTTCCACGGAACATTGAAATCGATACTCGATAGCAAATCATAATTTACATATAATTCAATAATAACCATAAAGCATAATATTTCATGATATTAATCATCATATCACATAAATAATATTAAATTACTTAGAATGACAATTATGTTACTACATTTACACATGAACTTACCTCGATACAAAATATTAGCAATCAAGCCTATTCCTCGTAAACTTTGTTTTTCCCTCGATCACGGCTTGAATCTCGTTTCTCTTTCTACATCATCAGCCACAACTGGATCGGGATCCATTTACTATAAAAAAATCATTTAAAAGGTCAGAAGTCGTCACACTATCACAATATATATATGGCATGTATAGCAATACCCGTACATACAACACATTAGTCCAAGAACCGACTAAACCTGCTCTGATACCACCAAATGTAACGCCCCGTATCCGAGACAGTCACTGGAGTCCAATTCCGTAAATTTTTCCTGAAACTAGACTCATATGTCTATTTACTAATTTTTTTTCTGGGCCAATTAGTACAGTTTATTAGTTAAAGTCTCCCCTGTTTCAGGGTTCAACTACTCTGACCTCTGTGTAATACGAATCATATATCTCTCTGTACAGAATTTCAATGACTAAGACGTTTGTTTCTCTTAAAACTAGACTCAATAAGAAATCTGTACATATAAATTATGACTTCTAATTATTTTTATACAATTTATGGTGAATTTCCAAAATCAGAACAGGGGATCTAGAAATCACTCTGGCCCTGTTTCACAAAAATTAAAATGTCTCATAAATTATAATTCATATACCTGTTTTGTTCAATCCATATGAAAATAGAATCATTAAGCTTCAATTTCATAACTTACTCATCATTTAATTCCATTTCTACTATTTTTAGTGATTTTTCAAATTTACATCACTGCTGCTGTCAGATTCTGTTTTATGACAAATTTCACTTTACTAAGGATTTTCATGGACTAAATATCATTTTAAACATACATAACATCAAATATGACTTAGATTGGCCATTCCAATGGCTAATCATTTACAAACCCTTGTCTTGCCAAACCATAGCCATATCATAAGATCAATTACACAAAGTGAGTATTTTGCCATACATGCCACATTCAAAATATACAAGCCATTTTACCGATTTAAGCCTTCGGATAGTGTGAACGAGTCTTCGACCTATCCCGATCCTCAAGCCGGCTTGTCTAAACTACAATGAAAGAAAAGAAGGGAGTAAGCATAAATGCTTAGTAAGTTCACATGCAAATAGCAAGTAACATAATCACACAATCCCACATAAAACATCATTTACATTTAATATCTTTCTACGATTTCATCTTACCAAGTTTTCAACCCGAGGGTTTAAGCACATACCTGTCAAATTTTCTCATTTACCACACTTATCAACATGTCACCTTCGTTTTAGGCATTCTCCTTATTTTCTTAAGATTCACCTGTTGAACACATCGGAATATAATTCGAATACATGGAAAGTTTGTACTTAAGTGCCACATATGTAGCCAAGCTACCATGTAACCCGCCCATAAGCGAACTCGGACTCAACTCAACGAGCTCGGATGTTCGCATCCTTAAGTGAACTCAGACTCAACTCAACGAGTTCAGATGCCTGATTACATCTCACGAACTCGAACTCAACTCAACGAGTTCGGACATTTGCATCCATAAGTGAACTCGGACTCAACTCAACGAGTTAGGATGCCCAACCATCCTAGTGACATGTCACTTGTATTCTAATCTATTCCCAAGGTTCAAACAGGCTTTTTTCCTCGATTACACATCTTTGCCGTCTTCCACGGAACATTGAAATCGATACTCGATAGCAAATCATAATTTACATATAATTCAATAATAACCATAAAGCATAATATTTCATGATATTAATCATCATATCACATAAATAATATTAAATTAATTAGAATGACAATTATGTTACTACATTTACACATGAACTTACCTCGATACAAAATATTAGCAATCAAGCCTATTCCTCGTAAACTTTGTTTTTCCCTCGATCACGGCTTGAATCTCGTTTCTCTTTATCTATAATGCCAAAATTAATCTTATTTAATACATACATTCATCAAAACAGCATTTAATACGAACTTTTGCAAAATTACATTTTTGCCCCTAAACTTTTGCAAAATTACACTTTTGCCCCTAGGCTCGGGAATTAAACTTCATCCCTTACTCTTATGTTTTATGACATGCTGATCATTTTTCCCTTCTATAGCAACATCAAATTCACACTCTATCATGTACTTATAAACATTAGGTATTTTTACCGATTAAACCCTTTTTCTCGTTTTCTCTTAAAACCGAGTAGTACAAGTTGTCTTACATAATTTAAAACCTCATATTCTATCATAAAACACCAAAATACACAAATTTCACCTATGGGTATTTTTCCAAATATGAACCCTAGGTTAAATTATTGCTAGCATAAGCTAAATCGAGCTACCGGGATTCCAAAAACGTAAAGAACATTAAAAACGGGCATAGAAATCACTTACAATCAAGGCTTAAAAGTTGAAGAAACCCTAGCTATGGAGAGAGAAAAATTCGGCAGCAACTATATGGAGAAGATGACTATTTTGTGCTATTTTTCTCATTTTATTTCATTTAATATGCGAATGACCAAAATACCCTTAATACATTTCTTTGAAAATTTTCATGTACAAGCCCATTTTTGTCCAAAATTTTAGAAATTTGTCAAATTTCTATTTAAGACCTCCTCATTAATATTCCAAAGTAATTTCATACTAAAAACTTCTAGAATGCAAGTTTTGCAAATTATTCGATTTAGTCCCTAATTTCAACTTAAACACTTTATGCATAGAATTTCGTCACGAAATTTTCACACAATCATGCAATCATATCATAAACATCAAAATAATTATAAAATAATTATTTCTATCTTGGATTTGTGGTCATGAAAACACTATTCCGATTAGGCCCTAATTCGGGATATTACAACTCTCCCCCTTTAAGGATTTTCGTCCTCGAAAATCTCACCGATAAACAGGTGTGGGTATTGATTTCTCATAGTTTCCTCAGGTTTCCATGTAGTCTCTTCTACCTCGTGCTTTTGCCATAATACTTTCACGAGAGCGACACTTTTATTTCTTAGTTGTTTGACTTTTCGAGCTAAAATCTTAATCGGTTCTTCTACATAAGTCATATCCGGTCGTAGTTCAATTTCTATCGGTGAAATTATATGTGAAGGGTCCGAACGATACCGACGTAGCATAGATACGTGGAACACATCATGCATCTACAGTAATTCAGATGGCAATGCTAACCGATAAGCTACTGGTCCAACTCTTCCAATTATTTCATACGGCCCAATAAAATGCGGACTCAACTTGCCCTTCCGTCCAAATCTAAGAACTTTCTTCCATGGAGACACTTTTAAAAATACCTTATCACCAACTTGAAACTCAATTTCCTTTCGTTTCAAATCCGCATAAGATTTCTGTCTATCCGAAGCAGCTTTCAAACAATCTCGAGTCACTTTCACTTTTTCTTCGGTTTCTTTTATTAGATCAACTCCATAAATCTGATTTTCCTTGACTTCAGTTCAATACAATGGTGTCCGACATTTAAGACCATACAATGCTTCATAAGGTGCCATCTTCAAACTCGTCTGATAACTATTATTATAAGCAAATTCTACTAACGGTAAGTACATTTCCCAACTACCTTGAAATTCCAATACGCAACATCTGAGCATGTCTACAAGAATCTGAATTACTCTCTCTGACTGTCCATCAGTTTGTGGATGAAAGGCAATACTAAAATTTAACTTTGTACCTAACGCCTCTTGCAACTTTTGCCAAAATCGTGAAGTAAATCACGGATCTCTATCCGAAATGATTGAAAAAGGTATTCTATGAAGTCTAGCAATCTCACTGATATACAATTCAGCCAACTTATTAAGAGAATAATCCGTACGTACCGGAATAAAATGAGCTGATTTAGTCAGTCTGTCAACTATTACCCAGATGGCATTTTTCTTCCCCGGAGTTAATGGCAACCCTGATATTAAATCCATAGTAATCCGATCCCATTTCCATTCAGGAACCATGATAGGCTGGAGTAGTCCCGAAGGTACTTGGTGTTTAGCTTTCACTTGTTGATAAATTAAGCACTTTGATACAAACTCGGAGATATCTCTTTTCATTCCGTTCCACCAATACATTTTCTTCAAATCATTATACATTTTCGTACTGCCCGGATGAACCGTCAAACAACCATTATGTGCTTCATGCAAAATCTTTTGAATCAACTCATTATTTTTCTGTACACAAATCTGATTTTTAAACATCAAGCAACCATCAGAATCGATTTTGAAATCTGACCCCGTATCAGCTTCACACTGTTTTCTCTTGGCTTGCAAATCTTCATCGCTTTTCTGAGCTTCAGAAATCTCTTGTAAAAACATCGGTCTTGCTCTTAACTCTGCTACAATCGAACCATCATTTGATATCTTTAACCGAGTGTTCATAGTTCTCAAAGCAAATAGTAATTTTCTACTTATTCGCTTTTCCCGAATGGTAATCAATAACAAGCTCGTAATCTTTCAATAACTCTAACCATCTTCGCTATCTCAAATTCAAGCCTTTTTGTGACATCAAGTACTTAAGACTTTTGTGGTCGGTATATACTCGGCACTTTTCACCATACAAATAATGTCGCCAAATCTTCAAAGCAAACACTATAACAGCTAATTCCAAATTATGAGTCGGATAATTTCTTTCATGAGATTTTAACTGCCTCGAAGCATAAGCCACCACTTTTCTTTCTTGCATAAGTACACATCCTAAACCATTTCAAGAAGCATCACTATACACTACAAATTCTTTACCTAATTCGGGTTGTACCAACACTGGTGCTTTAGTTAATAACTTTTTCAATTCTTCAAAACTCTATTGACATTCTTCCGTCCATTCAAATTTAACATTCTTTCGGATTAGTCTAGTCATAGGAGCAGCAATTATAGAAAATCCATTTACAAACCGCCGATAATACCCAGCTAGCCCCAAGAAACTTCTAACCTAGGTTACATTTTTCGGTTGTTTCCAATCAACAATGGCTGAAATTTTATTAGGATCAACCCGTATACCATCACCTGAAACAATATGACCCCAAAATCCAACTTCCTGGAGCCAAAATTCACTTTTACTAAACTTAGCATACAGCTGCTTATCTCTCAAAGTTTGCAAAACTATCTTCAAGTGCTCGGCATGCACTGTCTCATCTTTCGAATAAATTAAGATGTCATCTATAAATACAACAACAAATTTGTCCGAGTATGGCCGAAATATGCGATTCATCAAATCCATAAACACAGCAGGAGCATTTGTTAACCCGAATGGCATAACTAAAAATTCATAATGGCCGTACCTTATTCTAAAAGCAGTTTTAGGCACATCCGACTCTTTTACTCGCAGCTGGTAGTACCCAGATCTCAAGTCAATCGTTGAAAACCATGTCGCTCCTTTCAGCTGATCAAACAAATCATCAATTCTTGGAACAGATACTTGTTCTTGATTGTCACCTTGTTTAATTGCCGATAGTCAACACACAATCTCATAGAACCATCCTTCTTTTTCACAAATAACACGGGAGCACCCCAAGGTGAAAAACTCGATCTCACAAAGCCTTTATCAGTCAACTCTTGCAACTGCGATTTTATTTCTTTCAACTTTGCGGGTGCCATTCTATATGGAGCAATCGAGATCAGAGCTGTTCCCGGTATCAAATCAATACCAAATTCTACTTTCCTAACTGGAGGCAAACCCGGTAATTCTTCTGGAAATACATCCGCAAATTCACACACAACCGGCACTGATTCAACTTTCTTTTCAACTTCTTTTGTATTAATTACATACGTCAAATAAGCTTTATAACCCTTTCTCAAATATCTTTGAGCTGACATTGAAAAAATCATACTAGATAATGCCTCTGATTTGCCTGGTTCAACCCGTAGAATTTCACCACTTTCACACTTTAATTCTATAACCTTTTCTTTGCAATTTACTATAGCATCATGCAATGTCAACCAATCCATACCCAAAATAACATCAAATTCATCAAACGGCAACAACATCAAGTCGGCCGGAAAGTAATGACCCCGTATCATTAAAGGGCATTTCTTGCATACTTTATCAACTATCACACATTTGCCTAACGGATTCGACACTTTAATCATAAATTCTGTGTTCTCAACAGGTATATTCATACTAGACACCAATTTCATGCACACATATGAACGAGTAGAACCAGGATCAATCAAAGCATTAACATTAACATCATAAAGAGAAAATATACAAGTAATCACGTTGGGTGATGAAGCATCTTCACGTGCCTTTATAGCATAAGTTCTAGCTGGAGCTCTGGCTTCAGATTTAGCTGTTGAATCTCTGGCTACATTTTTGCTGCTTGCTTCATTTCCAGCTTTTCTCGAATATCTTCCCCTCGAGTCTGCACCACTAGCTTTTACATTCTAAAATTTTTCTTTCTCAGCTCTCTCCGGGCAGTCTCTAATAAAATGATCCAGAGAACCACACCGAAAACATTCATTCACTCTACATGGGCCAAAATGATTTCTGCCACACCACTAGCACTCAGGCTTAACAAATCTCATATTTCCCATACTAGCCGCAGAAGTAGTCTGAGATTTAGGACCCATATTTTGCTTCTTAACATTTCCATATGATTGTCCAGCTGAAACCTGTGAACGAGGATTCATATTTGTAGATTTTCTGGATTGCTATGAGAATGAACTGCTCGTCGATCTTTTCTTCCAACTTCTAGTCTCAGCCTCTACTTTTTTCTTCTCTTTAAGTAGTTCTTCAACCTTGCAAGCTCGATCAACAAGTACTACCATTTCTTTTAATTCAAGAATCCCAACAAATACTTTGATATCTTCATTAAGTCCGTCTTCAAATCGTCTGCATATTTTAGCCTCTGTAGGAATGTATTCTCTAGCATACTTACTCAACCTGACGAACTCCCTTTTGTATTCAGTAACTATCATGTTCCCCTGTTTTAATTCAAGAAATTCTTTACGCTTCTGATCAATAAATCTTTCACTGATATATTTCTTCCGAAATTCTTCTTGAAAGAACTCCCAAGATACTTTCTCTTTCGGTACTACTGAAGTCAATGTCTTTCACCAATGATAAGCTAAATCCCTCAACAATGATATAGCACATTTCAAACATTCCTCAGGTGTACACGACAATTCATCAAATACTTGAATAGAATTCTCGAGCCAAAACTCTACTTTCTCGGCATCATTATCAATATTTGCCCTGAATTCTTCGGTCCCTTGCTTGCGGATTCTGTCAACTGGAGTTCTATGAAATTTCATCAAATACACACCTTGAGGCATCGGGGGTACAGGTTGAGGAATCGGGGGAGGTGGGGGAGGTTGTGCATTCGGGTTCGTACGAACGAACTCTGTATACCAAGCATTCATCATTTGGAGAAAGGCTTCCCGAGCCCCTTTTCCTCCTCCTTGACCAACAGTAGGAAGTGGATTTTCAGTTGGCACCGCCCTTTCAGCCGGAGTTGGTGTATTACTTTCTACATCATCAGCCACAACTGGATCAGGATCCATTTACTATAAAAAAATCATTTAAAAGGTCAGAAGTCGTCACACTATCACAATATATATGGCATGTACCGCAAAACCCGTACATATAATACATTAGACCGAGAACTGACTAAACCTACTCTGATACCACCAAATGTAACACCCCGTACTCGAGACCATTTTCGGAGTCGAACACGAGGTGTTAACAGACTTAATTCATTGCTGAAACAGCTCAAACAATTTAATTTTAAAATTTTCAGTCAAGCTAGCAATCTGCGTCACAGTCGCTTAAAAATTCATATCTCGAGTTTTGAAACTCAAAATCCAATTCTGTAAATTTTACCTAAAACTATACTCATATATCTATTTACTAATTTTTTTCTAGAATTTTGTTCTTGGCCAATTAGTAAAGTTTATTAGTTAAAGCCTCCCCTGTTTCAGGGTTCGACTGCTCTGACCTCTGTGTATTACAAATCAGATATCTCTCTGTACAGAATTTCAATGACTATGACGTTTCTTTCTATTAAAACTAGACTCAAGAAGAAATTTGTACATATGAAGTATGACTTCTAATTATTTTTATACACTTTATGGTGAATTTCCAAAGTCAGAATAGGGGATCCAGAAATCACTCTGGCCCTGTTTCACAAAAATTCAAATGTCTCATAAATTATAATTCATATACCTGTTTTGTTCAATCCATATGAAAATAGAATCATTAAGCTTCAATGTCATAACTTACTCATCATTTAATTCATTTCTACTATTTATAGTGATTTTTCAAATTTACATCACTGCTGCTGTCAGATTCTGTTTTATGACAAATTTCACTTTACTAAGGATTTTCATGGACTAAATATCATTTTAAACATACATAACATCAAATATGACTTAGATTGGTCATTCCAATGGCTAATCATTTACAAACTCTTTTCTTGCCAAACCATAGCCATATCATAAGATCAATTACACAAAGTGAGCATTTTGCCATACATGCCACATTCAAAATATACAAGTCATTTTACCGATTTAAGCCTTCGGATAGTGTGAACGAGTCTTCGACCTATCTCGATCCTCAAGCCGGCTTGTCAAAACTACAATGAAAGAAAAGGAGGGAGTAGGCATAAATGCTTAGTAAGTTCACATGCAAATAGCAAGTAACATAATCACACAATCCCACATAAAACATCATTTACATTTAATATCTTTCTACGATTTCATCTTACCAAGTTTTCAACCCGAGGGTTTAAGCACATACCTGTCAAATTTTCTCATTTACCACACTTATCAACATGTCACCTTCGTTTTAGGCATTCTCCTTATTTTCTTAAGATTCACCCATTGAACACATCGGAATATAATTCGAATACACGGAAAGTTTGTACTTAAGTGCCACATATGTAGCCAAGCTACCATGTAACCCGCCCATAAGCGAACTCGGACTCAACTCAACGAGCTCGGGCATTCGCATCCTTAAGTGAACTCGAACTCAACTCAACGAGTTTAGATGTCTAGTTACATCTCACGAACTCGGACTCAACTCAACGAGTTCAGACATTTGCATCCATAAGTGAACTCGAACTCAACTCAACGAGTTCGGATGCCCAACCATCCTAGTGACATGTCACTTGTATTCTAATCTGTTCCCAAGGTTCAAACGAGCTTTTTTCCTTGATTACACATCTTTGCCATCTTCCACGGAACATTGAAATCGATACTCGATAGCAAATCATAATTTACATATAATTCAATAATAACCATAAAGCATAATATTTCATGATATTAATCATCATATCACATAAATAATATTAAATTACTTAGAATGACAATTATGTTACTACATTTACACATGAACTTACCTCGACACAAAATATTAGCAATCAAGCCTATTCCTCGTAAACTTTGTTTTTCCCTCGATCACGGCTTGAATCTCACTTCTCTTGATCTATAATGCCAAATTAATCTTATTTAATACATACATTCATCAAAACAACATTTAATACGAACTTTGGCAAAATTACACTTTTACCCCTTGGCTCGGGAATTAAACTTCATCCCTTACTCTTATGTTTTATGACATGCTGATCATTTTTCCCTTCTATAGCAACATCAAATTCACACTCTATCATGTATTTATAAACATTAGGTATTTTTACCGATTAAGCCCTTTTTCTCGTTTTCACTTAAAACCGAGTAGTACAAGTTGTCTGACATAATTTAAAACCTCATATTCTATCATAAAACACCAAAATACACAAATTTCACCTATGGGTATTTTTCCAAATTTGAACCCTAGGTTAAATTATTGCTAGCATAAGCTAAATCGAGCTACCGGGATTCCAAAAACATAAAGAACATTAAAAAGGGGCATAGAAATCACTTACAATCAAGGCTTAAAAGTTGAAGAAACCCTAACTATGGAGAGAGAAAAATTCAGCAGCAACTATATGGAGAAGATGACTATTTTGTGTTATTTTTCTCATTTTATTTCATTTAATATGCAAATGACCAAAATACCCTTAATACCTTTCTTTGAAAATTTTCATGTACAAGCCCATTTTTGTCCAAAATTTTAGAAATTGGTCAAATTGCTATTTAAGACCTCCTCATTAATATTCCAAAGTAATTTCATACTAAAAACTTCTAGAATGCAAGTTTTGCAAATTATTCGATTTAGTCCCTAATTTCAACTTAAACACTTTATGCATAGAATTTCGTCACGAAATTTTCACACAATCATGCAATCAGATCATAAACATCAAAATAATTATAAAATAATTATTTCTCTCTCGGATTTGTGGTCACAAAACCACTATTCTGATTAGGCCCTAATTCGGGATATTACATATATATACATGTACCAAAACATAATCATCACTAGCCATTCTAACGGCTGGATTACAATAATCATTTACATTCACATGCCAATATGACCAATATAACCTATACATGCCATTATAACCACAATTGATTTACCATATTGTACCGACATGGGCCGCTGGATGGTGTGAGTGATCTTCACCAAGCTTCCAATCCAATGAGGTTCCGATTTACTCTAAAATAGGGAAATAAAACTAAGTAAGCGTAAAATGCTTAGTAAGTTCGTATAACATGGTATTTAACTTACCATTAAATCTATTTTGAGGTAACTATGTAAGGCATATTCAATCAATTTGACCTCAAGCCCTACACACATCCTCATTGCCCTTGTTAGTCATATATTCCATAATAACATCAAAACATATATGGGCTCAACAACAATCAAGTTTCCATGCACATATGCTTTCTACAACATGTACTCATTTAACATGTACAAATCATCCATTTATCTTACAAGTATAATTTCATAATAGTTCATCTCGAGTTCAGGTTATTTCATGTCAAAACTTTACTCATATCATTCAAAATGTCAAGGTCACATGAGTAGTAGTACACTCAAGGTGTACAAGTCTATAATCAAGGATGAACATATATTCATCAAATAAATTCCATGTACAAATATCATCATCTCATATTTCCATATATCGATTATTATGTATCGCCATTTTCATGTATTTCAGACATATACGTGTAATAACTCATTTCTTATTCATATCATCTCATGTCAAGATTTTTACCCATTGAATTTATCTGAAATATCGATGGATACACAAGTAGTACACTCGAGGTGTACAAATTAGGATCCGTGGATTCATATTCAATTGTACCTATAAGGTACTATTTCAGAGAGTACACTCTCGAGCCACATATATATAGACAACAGGATTACCAGTCCAGGCTAAATCCTGTCTACAATATGTACTCAATATAGCTTAGCCAGGATTACCAGTCCAAGCTAAATCCTTTTTATGACATATGCTCTAAAGAGCTTGATTTGGATTACCCGTCCGGGCTAAATCCAATCCATAACATATGCTTGAGAGGACTTATATTAGGATTACCCATCCGGGCTAAATCCTTTCATAAATGAGGTCAATAGGATTACTCATCCGAGCTAAATCTCGTCAGCAAAAAATGTAGGACCTCATTCATTTCGGGAAATCACATATCCATTGATTTTCATTTATTCAAACAAGATTTAACATTTTCAAGCATTTACCAATATGTGATTATTTCATACATCTATCACATCCATATAATTCAAATGATCACATTCATTCCAAGCATAAAAGTAATTTTTTCACTGTTTATCCTTTATCGGGCATTATCATGGATCTGGTTGTCAGATACATTTTCAATGTCACATATATACATATGATATTTATACAATTCACAACGCTACATTTAATTCAAGCATATAAACAGACACAATTTAGTTACACGAACTTACCTTGACAAATGTTCGCATACGTAAAATCTATTAATCCGACATCTTCCTCTTTTCCTCATTCTAGCTCCGAATTTGGTTTATTTGGATCTATATGAGTAAATTTAACATCAATTTATCATATTTCATATTCAAGGGGACTCAATTTTCATCATAGGAAAAACTACCATTTTTCCCCTAACTTTTCCATAAATTTTAGTTTCGTCCCTAGGCTCAGAAAATGAAATTTATGCAATTTACTCCCTATTCCAAGCCTAACCAAAATTTCACCATAAAATTTACAGCACATATATTCTATAAAATTCAAAATTTTTCTTCAATTTTCACAAATTTACATTTTAGTCCTTAAATCATGTTTTTAAAAATAACTTTGTAAAAGTTGTTTATCTATCAACAACCTTTCATTTTCTACCATAAATTTCAAATTTTCAGCATATTCATCCATGACCTAAATTTCATACTTTGCTAACTCTTCAAATTGATCCCTCAAATAGATAGATTAAGCTATTCTAGTTTCAAAAATATCAAAATTACTAAAAAGGGGACAAGAAAACTTACCCTATTTGGCCAAGAAAGTTTCTTCTCTCTCTCCTAGGGTTTCCATGGAATAGTTTGTGGAAGAAGATGTTAAAAATGATTTTTTATTTCCATTTAATTAATTTATCACCTCTAATAATTTTGATTTCCAATTTAGTCCTTAGCCTTTTTCTAATTTCCATGGATGAATCATCCAAAAATATCCACCAAATTTTTATTAATGGTCTAATTACCACATAACGACCTCAAGTTTTAAATTCCATAGCTATTTAATCCTTCTAGATACTAGAATTCAACTTTTGGATTTTATGCGATTTGGTCCTTCTCGTAATTAAACACATAATCGATAAAATTTTCTTATCAAAATTTTCACATGACTTTTCTATCATATTACGGGCCATAAAATAAAATTAAAATAAATTTTATTTTCGGCTCAGATTTTTGGTCCTGAAACCACTGTTCCAATTTTACCGAAATTAGGCTGTTACACATTGTTTGAATAGCCAATTCTCAAATGACCATACATTGATGCTATGAATCCCTAGTCACCTTATTTGAACCTGATAACTCCTTTTTGATGAACCAACAAAGTTGAAAGCCAAAGACAACACATAAACTGAAAACTTGAACTTTTCCCTAACCTTGGTCCTTTAATACATTAAGAAATAGATGTCAAGCTATAGATATTCAAGGTTTAGATAGATACATCATGATGGTTTAAAAAAAGATCGAAAAAGGAAGAAACAATATAATATAGTGAATATAGGTCGAGCCAAAATGTGTGACAAAGAAGAATCGAGAAAAAGTCAAAAGTAAAAAGGAGAAGAAAAATTACAAAAGAGAAACACTGTGATTGAGAAATGAGTAAAAAGTTAAAGTGACAAAACAAAGAGTCACAAAAGTAAGAAAACTCATTCATCAGTGCCCCAAAACTCGTTAAGCCGACCATAGCTTATTGTATCTTCTTACATGGAGAGATAAGGTAGGTGAAAGAGGGGGACAAAAGGCGGTGAGCTTGGATGAGACATTATAAGGGAAGAGAGGGAAAAATGTCATGTGTCTAACTATTTCTACTATTTGAATAGTTTTGAGCCATATTTTTCTTTGAATCATACCTTCCTAAACCTCAGAACGTTACAAGCTTAGAAGACGAAAGTGACTTAAGCATTCTTTATGCATAATCTTCCAGAAGTGCTAACAATTTTACTTAATGAATTTTTTTTATTCACATGATTGTGTCTGCTATATATCTTTTTAATTTATGTTAATGGTGATATTTTTAAACATTTGGTCATAGGAATTATTTCTAATTTGTTAGTAATGTAACTCTATAAACTAATACTGATTTACTTTAAAGTTTTCCAAGCATCAAACTATCAAGATTAAGTTACATGTGCGATAAGAATTATTATACCTTCAATTTTTGACAGTCATGTTCTTAGTAGTAATAAAATCCAAGGGACGTTTTCTTATTGCATGCTATGTGTCTAGACTTGGTTTGTTTGAGGACAAGTAAAAAAGTTAAGTGTGGGGGAGAGTTTAAGTGTGAGGTTCTTGTTTACATCCATCCTCACTGACTCTAGCTTGTTTAAATAAAGAAATTAAGTCATTTTCATGTTAATTTTTTCTCATTTTTTCCAATATATATGTTTTGGTCGCTTGAGGACAACCAACAAGTTAAGTGTGGGGGTGTAACCAGCCATGAAATACACTATTATTTACATACTTTTTACACATAATTTTAGCTTGTTTAATAGATAAATCAAAGCATCTTAGTATGTATTTAGGCTTTTCTTATTTAAACTAGTAATTTATGCATTTTAGTAGTTTTTATTACATTTTATATATCTAAATAAGGTTACATGGTCTTGTAGGTCAAGTTTGGAGATAAAGATGCTTATTCAGGCCAAAATTGATGCCTATGTCACGACACCAAGATACTGATGTCTCAATGTCGAAGACAGAAGCTAAAAGCAAGTTCTAGAGCGAAACTACCCACGATGTCGTGACATCGGACTCTAATGTTGCAACAAAGCTTAAATCAAGATGGACCGATCCATATACAATAAATCATGTAACTCCTCATGGGAACAATAGACTTGATCGAAAAAGGGGGACAACATTTTCTTGTTAATGGCCAAAGAGTAAAACATTATTTTGGGGGAACAATTAACACGGTAGTTGATGAACAAACTTTACAGTGTAGCGCTTTGGGATTTCCAAGGAATTAATGGGAACTCAACAAACATAAAGAGTGATAATAAAGAAGGCAACCAAAGTACTGATTTTACAACACAGAAAAATTTAGTCGGCATGTTGCGACACTGATTCCAAATTTCACGAAAACGAACGAAATTTTGATTCTGGACCTTGCTCTTGACGTCGAGACATCACTAAGGGATGTCGCGACACCACTGCATAAACTCTATTTTCTGAACTAACCTTAATTATTAATGTTTTTGTAGTTTAATTATATTAGGATTCGTATTCTCTAACTTCTTATTTAGTATACCTAAACTATAACTCTTGAATAATTTATTATTTCCTTCTAATATACAAATAGGACATTTTTCTACCCTCTTTCATCACCAACAAAGATTAAATTATAGGTATAATAGATTTCAGCAAGAACAGATTATCAAATGGCCAGTTTCAATGTAAGCGCTTCAAGTCCAGCTGTTGAGTTCCAAGAAGGTGATAGGGATAAATGATTGTAGCAACTACAGCCTTATGCCTTTATTCACGAGTAGGGATTTGACCCTCTAATGAATAATCACAAAGGAATATGGGAGAATGCAACTGAAAGAGAATGGACAAAATTTTGTTTTCCATCTGAAAAACCCCTAATAATTCTTATGGTGCAAGAATTCTATCTTGCATTAAAACACTTGGCAGCAACCAGATCGTTCTACGAGATGCGATCTTTTGTGAAGATCAGAGGGGTTAATGTTTTGATAATTGCTATAGGTATTTGCCAAATTTATGATGTGTCATATTATTTTTGTAATTATCTCTATAAAATAGATTTGAAGGAATTCAGAAATATAGATACGGAGGAAATATTAAGATTTCTAACGGAAGGTAAAGAGATATAGACATATCGAACAGGAACAACAATACCTGAAATATTAAATCAAGATCTAATAACACCAAAAGCCAAGATGTGGATGAAATTTGTCTGTTCGAGAATATGGCCTATAAAAAAAGATGTTTGAGATTAGTCCAATACAAGCCATCATAACATATGGAATCCTACAAAAGAAGCAAATATGTATTGGAACATGGATATATAATAACATGGTTGACTCTACGAGGAATTTAGGAAAAGGAATATTATTCCTTCATCTAATTATGAAATTGTGTAACAGGGTAGGAGCACCAATCGAGCAGATGGATAAAACCATGAATCCCCCAAGAAAATTACTAGACGATGATTTATTCAAACAGTTTATTCTTCTATAGACGAAACAAAAAGAAGAAATGGGAAAATGAGGATTTTAGGAAGATGAGGATTAATATTCAAGAGTTAATCTAGTAGGATTTTAGTTTTAGATGTAGATGAATTGAATGTTTTTTTTTAGGAATTTGTATTTTTCATTAATAAATTAAATAGTTTTTTTAGGGATTGTATTAATTACTTTAGGGATGATGTAAATTTGTTTCTAGGATTAGGGATATATAAAAAAAAATTATTTTGTAGCTCATTCAAATTTGTTAGATACCCAACAAAAAAGAGACAAACAATTCATGTAACGCCCCTTACCCGTGTTCTATGCTGGAACAGGGTACGAGACATTACCAGAACGTAACACATGCAATCGTACGAAATCATGACATAGATTTTTTTATATATATCCAAGTTAAAACAATTCAATTTACATACTTAATCATGCATCATCATACCTTATAGCTTGAACAATATTAATTAATATCAATGGTCAAATACAAAATAAGCTATCAAATATTAAAGGCCAACATTTTATGCTAAATTAATTATGACATAAAACAAAATAACCAAGTCATCTATACATGCCATAATCCAAAATATTGTTTTCAAAATACCAAAAAGTATTGATAGTATGGATGGATCTCCGACGATCTCCAAATCCCGAGCTGGCTTGGTGATACTATAAGACAAAGGAAAGAAAAGAGAGTAAGCAATAAGCTTAGTAATTAAGTACGTAAATAATAACTGATTTATCAACATATTCTCAAGATAAAATAATCATAATGGTATATATATACACATGTTTAGGTCAAGTTGTTTTCTTGACTCGCAGTCACTAAATCATTTATATCTGGAGCTACAAAATTGCAAATTAAGATCCACTAATTTTTCCAGAAACTAGACTCACATATTTTCTTACCATAAAATTTTCAAAATTTTTGGTCTAGACAATAAGGACAGTTTATTCTTTAAATTCACTCATGTTTCGCTGTCTGACAGTTTTGACCCCTCTGCACTAAAAATTAATTGTCTCTTCGTACAAGATTTGAATAATGTTCCTATTTGTTTCTTTTGAAAAATACTCATAAAGGATTTTAAGAATATAAATTATAACCCATAATTATATTTGTACAAATTTTAAAAAATTTTCCAAGTCAAAATAGGGGATTCCGAAATCATTCTGACTCTGTCTCACAAAAACTCAAATATCTCATAATATGGAATTCTTTTGCTTACACCGTTTACTTTATATGAAAATAAAATCAATAAGCTTTAATATCATATCTTATTCAACATATAATTTAATTTCCACGGTTTTTGGTGATTTTTGAAAGTTACACAATTGCTGTTGTCCAAAACTGTTTTGTTACAAATGTCACTCTTACATAATTTCACTCACTCCATTCCATCCTACCGAAAGTTCGCTCAACTATCGAGCACAGTGCTCATAAGTTTCCAAAAACATATTCCTACACTTATTCATCACATGGTCATGTTCACATGTATTTTCACTCAGTCGATTTCCTGTTGAACTCATCAGAATAATAACAGATACACGGTTGCCTGCACATATTACCTCCCTTGTAACCGAAGCTAGCTGGTATGCATAGTAGCCTACACTTAGTACTACACATGCAACCAACAATCTGGTACACGTAGTAGCCTGCACTTAGTACTACACACGTGACCTAACCATCTGATACACGTAGTAGCCTGCACTTAGTACTACACACGTGATCGAAGTTGTCGGGTACACATAGTAGCCTGCACTTAGTACTACACATGCGACGTAACTATCTGGTACACGTAGTAGCCTGCACTTAGTACTACACAGGTGATCTAAAACCATCCTAAACACATAGTAGCCTACACATAGTACTACACATGTGTTCTCACAATGGATCATTCGTATCATTTCTATTCCGAAGGTTCAACCGGGAAATTCCTCACTTTTCAACATTTAACAAATTCATTCACAGTCTATTTCTATTCATAATTTACATCAATGATCATTATATAGGTAGCCACATCTCATATAATAACAAAATATAATAACATAAAAGGAATCGATATATTATTTACATACAAACTTACCTCGGTGCAAAATATAGTAATTTTGCAATTTAGTCTGATATCTTTTCCTTTCCCCGATCAAGGTCGATTCCATATCTTTATTGATCTATAATAACACATTTGACTTATTAATGGTTCACATTATTCAAATCAGCCCAAAAACATCCTATGGCAAAATTTACGATTCTACCCCTAAAGTTTCACAAAATTACGATTTTGCCCCTAGGCTTGGAAAATAATTTTTATTCAATTTCCTTGTATTTTAGGCCTATCCAAAATATTTTCATAACTAAGGCAGTCTCTAATTTTCACTAAATCACACACTCATACACATTTTACAACTTTTACTAACTAGTCCTTTTATGCAATTTCATCAAAAATCACTTAGTAAAAGGTGTTTATAACACTCCAAACATTCATATTCATCCATAAAACATCAAAATACATATATTTCATCCATAGGTAAATTTTTAAATATAAACCCTAGCTCAAAATATTAGTAGAAATAGGTAAATCGAGCTACAAGGATCTCAAAAATGTAAAGAACATTAAAAACGGGGCTAGGATGCACTTACTATTGAGCTTGAAAGTTGGAAAAACCCTAGCTATGGTGTTTATGAGAGTTTCGGCCAAGCTTGGTGAAGATGATACAAATTTTGGCTTTGTTTTCCCATTTTATTTTTTTATTTACCAAATGACTAAACTGCCCTTCTTTAAAAACTATGGTGTTTTATCTTCCTTTAGGTATTTTTGTCCAAACTAATATAATGGTCTAATTACTATCCAAGGACCTCCACTTTAAAAACTCATTACTCACAAGCACTTAGTACCTTTGTGAACTAGAACACACATTTTACAACTTTTGCAATTTAGTCTTAAATATCAAATTGGACCCTCTATCGATAAAATTTCTAAACGAAATTTTCATACAATCATGCAATCATGCCATATACCTTAAAATGATAATAAATTTTTTTTTCTACTTCGAATTTTTTGTTTCGAAACCACTATTCCATCTAGGCCCTAAATTGGGCTATTACAACTCTCCCTCCTTTAGGGATTTTCGTCCCCGAAAATCTCACCGGTAAAGAGGTTTGGGTATTGTTTCCTCATGGCTTCCTCTAGTTTCCACGTAACCTCTTCTACTCCATGCCTTTGCCACAATACTTTTACTAAGGTTGTACTCTTATTTCTTAACTATTTAATTCCTTGAGCCAAAATCTTAATCGGTTATTCATTGTAGGTCATATTCGGTGGAATCTCAATCTCTGTCAAAGGAATTACATTGAAGGATCAGAACGATAACGTCACAACATCGACACATGAAACACATTATGGATCTTTTCCAACTCTGTTGGCAAAGCTAACCGATATGCCACTGGCCCTATTCTTTGAATAACCTCATACGGCCCAATAAAACGTGAACTCAAGTTGCCTTTCAGGCCAAATATGAGAACTTTCTTCCATGGAGATACTTTCAAAAATACTTTATCACTGACCTGAAACTCAATCTCTTTTCTTTTCAAATCTGCATATGATTTCTGTCTATCGGAAGCTTCTTTCAAACAACCTCGAGTTACTCTTACTTTCTCTTTAGTTTCCTTAACCAAATTAACTCCGTGAATCTGTTTCTTGCTAAGCTTGGTCCAATACAAAGGTGTTCGACACTTGCGGCCATACAATGCCTCATAAGGTGCCATTTTTATACTCGACTGAAAACTATTGTTGTAAGAAAATTCAACTAGTGGTAGGTATTTCTCCCAACTACCTTCAAATTCTAATACACAACATCAGAGCATATCTTCAAGTATCTGAATTACCCTTTCAGATTGACCGTCAGTTTACGGATGAAACGCAGTGCTAAAATTCAATTTCGTACCCAAAACTTTTTCCAGAATCTTGAAGTAAATCTCAAATCTCTATCCAAAATAATAGACATAGGTACTCCGTGTAATCTCACAATTTCAGTAATATATATTTCAACCAACTTATCAAGTGAGTACTCAGTACGTACTAGTATAAAGTGAGCCGATTTCGTCAATCTATCAACCACAACCCAAACGGCATCTTTCTTTTTCGGAGTTAGAGGCAAACCTGTCACAAAATCCATCGTGATTCTATCCCATTTCCACTCGAGAACCTTCATTAGCTGAAGTAAACCTGAAGGTACCTGGTGTTCAGCTTTCACTTGCTGACAAATCAAGCATCTTGATAAAAACTCAGAGATATCTCTTTTCATACCATTCTAGCAATATACTTTCTTCAAGTCGTTATACATTTTCGTACTACCCGGATGAACTGATAAACAACCACTGTGTGCCTCATGTAAAATCTTCTGAATCAACTCAGCATCTTTCGGTACACATATTTGATCACGGAACATTAAGCAATCATCTGGTCCGATTTGAAAATCTAAGTTACAACCCGATTCACACTGAGCTCGCTTGGCTTGCAATTCACTGTCATTCTTCTAAGCTTCACAAATTTGCTGAAGAAATAACGGCCTAACCTCAACTCAGCTAAAATCAAACCATCATCAGACATAGCCAAATTTGTACTCATAGCTCTCAAAGCAACCAAGGATTTTCTACTCAAGGCATCTGCGACTACATTCATTTTCCCCCAATGATAGTCAATCATTAGCTCATAATCTTTCAATAATTCGAGCCATCTCCATTGTCTTAAATTCAAATCCTTTTGATTTATTAGATACTTCAAACTTTGGTGATCAGTAAAAATTTGACATTTCTCACCATACAAATACTGACGCCAAATCTTCAAAGCAAAAACAATGGCGGCCAATTCCAAATCTTGTGTCAGGTAATTCTTCTCGTGCGGTTTCAAATGTCTCGAGGCATAAGATACCACTTTACCTTCTTGCATCAACATACAACCAAGACCAGTTAATGACGCATCACTATAGATCACAAACTCTTTTCCCGACTCGGGTTGCACTAACATTGGTGCTTCTGTCAATTGCGCTTTCAACTTCTCAAAACTTTGCTGACACTTTTCAGTCCAATCGAACTTAGCACTCTTCTGTACCAACTTAGTCATTGGAGAGGCAATCATTGACAATCCCTCGACAAAGCATCGATAATATCCAGCTAAGCCCAAAAAGCTTTTAACCTCAGATACATTCTTTGGCGGTTTCTAATCAACAATCACCGAAACTTTGCTCAGATCAACCCGAATACCATCACCCGAAACTATGTGTCCCAAAAATCTGACTTCATGAAGCCAAAATTCACTTTTACTGAATTTGGAAAATAATTTCTTTTCTCTTAAAAGCTGTAATATTGTTCTCAATTGTTCGGCATGCTTGGACTCATCTCGAGAATAAATCAGAATATCATCTATGAACACAACCACAAACTTATCCAAATATGGCTGAAAGATTCGGTTCATCAAATCCATAAAAATAGCCGGAGCATTAGTTAAAACCAAAAGGCATCACAAGAAATTCATAGTGTCCATACCTCGTTCTGAAAGTGATTTTTGACATATCCGACTCTTTAACTCTAAACTGATAGTAATCGGATCACAAATCGATCTTTGAAAATACTGTCGCCCCTTTCAACTGGTCGAACAAATCATCAATTCTCGGCAACGGATACTTGTTCTTTATAGTCTCCTTGTTGAGCTATCGATAGTCAATACAAAGTCTCATAGATCTGTCTTTTTTCTTTACAAACAACACGAAAGCACCCCAGGGAGAGAAACTCGGTCTCACAACCCCTTATCTGTTAACTCTTGCAACTGAGCCTTTAATTCTTTCAATTCAATCTGAGCCATTCTATATGGAGCAATGAAGATCGGTGCAGTCCTAGGCAACAAATTAATGGCAAACTCTATCTCTCTAATCGGAGGCAACCCAGGCAATTCTTCTGGAAATACATCTGGGAATTCACAAACTACCGGCACTGATTCAAGCTTCGACTCAGACATCCTGGTATTCAATACATATGCAAGATAAGCTTCACTCCCTTTTCTCATGTATCTCTGAGCAGACATGTACGAAATCACCATAGGTAATTTATTTGATTCATCTGTTTCAACCCAAAGAATCTCACCATTTTCACATTTCAACTCAAGGGTTTTCTATCTACAATTTACCTTGGCATCATGTAATGTCAACCAATCCATACCCAGAATGACATCAAACTCATCGAATGGTAACAACATCAGATTAGATGGAAAATAGTGACCTTGAATCATCAAAGGACAATTCTTGCAAACCTTATCTACTAACACATATTTTCCTAAAAGGTTTAACACTTTAATCACAAATTCAATAAGTTCTATAGGCAAGCTTTTACAAGATACTAAATTCACACAAACATAGAAATGAGTAGATCCTGGATCAATCAATGCAATAACAATAGTATCATAAAGGGAAAATGTACCAGTAATCACATCGGGGGATGACGCCTCTTCACGAGCATGTATGGCATAAGCTCTAGCAGGTGCTCTAGCTTCTGGTCTCCCAGTTGAATCCTTTATCACACTTTTGCTACTAGCTCCACTTCCAGTATTTCTCGAGGGTTTACCCCTATTAGCAGTGCTAGTCTATCTAACACTCTGAAAGTCTTCTTCTTCAACCCTTTTTGGACAGTCCTTAATATAATGTTCTCGAGAACCACACCTAAAACAAGCTCGGCTAATCGCCCAACACTCACCGCAATGTTGCTTACCATAATGCTGACACTCAAGTCTATTAGACCTCACATTACCCATACTTGCCATTGAAGTAGCTTGAGATTTAGAACCCGAATATGATCTCCCACGGTCTTGGTGCGAATATCCAGCTGAAACAGTCAATCGAGGATTCATCTCTTTGGACTTGTTTGACTGGGATTGGAACGACTTGCTCATTGGCCTCTTTCTTGCATCTCTGGCTTCACTCACAGCTTTTCTCTTTTCTTTGTTCAGCTCTTCGGCTTTACAAGTTCGATCGACCAATACTACTAACTCTTTCAACTCTAAGATCCCAACTAACACTGTGATGTCTTCATTTAACCCATCCTCGAACCTCTTGCACATAATAGCTTCGATAGATACACATTCCTAGGCATACTTGCTGAGTCTAACAAATTCACATTCATATTTTTCCACAGCCATTTTACCTTGTTTCAGCTCAAGAAACTTTTTCTGTTTTTTATCAATGAACCACTGGCTTATGTACTTCTTTCTAAACTCCTCTTGGAAGAAATCCCATGTAACCCTTTCTTTCGGGACAACGAATACCAATGTCTTCCACCAATGATATGTTGAATCCCTCTGTAAAGATATAGCACATTTTAAATATTCTTTGGAGGGTGCAAGAGAGCTCATCAAATACCCTGATAGAATTCTTAAGCCAAAACTCTACTTTCTCGGGATCATCATCTATATTAGCTCTGAATTCTTCAGCCCCTTATTTTCAAATTTTATCAACTGGAGGCTTGCTCAATCTTACCATTTTGGTACCTTGAGAAACTATGAGAATCGGTTTGGGAATAGGAGGGGGTGGAGGAGGTTGAGCATTCAGATTTGCTCGAACAAATTCTATATACCAATTATTCATCATACAAAGAAAGGCTTCCTGAGCCCCATCTCCCTAATCAAGTGTCTCAGGTCTACTCTCAGCTGATGTAGTCCCTTACGTAGGAGCTGATGCATTACTTTCTACATCATCAGCTATAGCTCGGTCGGGATCCATTTACTATATGAAAACACAATTTAAATTATCAGGAGTCATCACACTATCACAATATATTTATGACATGTACAGATAGACTTCCTCACATGGTATGTAAATCTGAGAACCGCCTAAACCATAGCTCTGATAGCTCTAAAATGTAATGCCCCTTACTCGTGTTCTATGCTGGAACAGGATTCGAGACATTACTAGAATGTACACATGCAATCGTACGAAATCATGACATAGATTTTTTTTTATATATCCAAGTTAAAACAATTCAATTTTCATACTTAATCATGCATCATCATACCTTATAGCTTGAAAAATATTAATTAATATCAATGGTCAAATACAAAATGAGCTATCAAATATTAAAGGCCAACATTTTAGGCCAAATTAATTATGACATAAAACAAAATAACCAAGTCCTCTATAAATGCCACAATTGTTTTCAAAATACCAAAAAGTATTGATAGTGTGGATGGATCTCTGACGATCTCTGAATCCCGAGCTGACTTGGTGATACTATAAGACAAAGGAAAGAAAAGAGAGTAAGCAATAAGCTTAGTAAGTAAGTACATAAATAATAAATGATTTATCAACATATTTCTCAAGATAAAACAATCATAATGGTATATATGTATACACATGTTCAGGTCAAGCTATTTTCTTGAGTTACAGTCACTAAATTATTTATATCCCGAGCTACAGAACTCGAAATTAAGATCTGCTAATTTTACCAGAAACTAGACTCAAATATCTTCTTACCATAAAATTTTTATAATTTTTGGTCTATCCAATAAGTACAGTTTATTCTTTAAATTCACCCATGTTTTGCTGTTTGATAGTTCTGACCCCTCTACACTAAAAATTAATTATCTCTTCATATAAGATTTGGATAATGTTCTTGTTTGATTCTTTTTAAAATATACTCATAAAGGATTTTAAGCATATAAATATAACCCATAATTATATTTTTACAAATTTTAATAATTTTTCCAAGTCAAAACAGGGGATTCCAAAATCATTCTGACTCTGTCTCACAAAAATTCAAATATCTCATAATATGGAATTCTTTTGCTTACACCATTTCCTTTATATGAAAATAAACTAAATAAGATTTAATTTCATATCTTATTCAACCTCTAAATTGATTTCCATGACTTTTGGTGATTTTTCAAAGTTACACAACTGTTGCTGTCCAAAACTATTTTATTACAAATGTCACTCTTACATAATTTCACTCACTCCATTCCATCCTACTGAAAGTTCACTCAACTATCGAGCACGTTGCTCATAAATTTCCACAAACATATACCTGCACTTATTCATCACATGGTCATGTTCACATGTATTTTTTCACTTAGTCAATTTCGTGTTGAACTCATCGGAATAATAACAGATACAAGGTTGCCTGTACATATTGCCACCCTTGTAACCGAAGCTATCTGGTAAGCATAGTAGCTTACACTTAGTACTACACATGTGACCAAGAATCTGGTACACGTAGTAGCCTACACTTAGTACTACACATGTGACCTAACCATCTGATACACGTAGTAGCCTACACTTAGTACTACACACGTGATCGAAGTTGTCAGGTACGCATAGTAGCCTGTACTTAGTACTACACATGAGACGTAACTATCTGGTACACATAGTAGTCTGCACTTAGTACTACACACATGACCTAAAACCATCTTAACCACATGCTAGCCTGCACAAGGTACTACACATGTGTTCTCACAATGGATCATTCGTGTCATTTCTATTCCAAAGGTTTAACCGAGAAATTCCTCACTTTTCAACATTTAACAAATTCATTCATAGTCTATTTCTATTCGTTATTTACATCAATGATCATTCTATAGGCAGCCACATCTCTTATAATAACAAAACATAATAACATAAAAATAATTGATATATTATTTACATACAAACTTACCTCGGTGCAAAATATAGAAATTTTGTAATTTAGTCCGATATCTTTTCCTTTCCCCGATCAAGGTCGATTCCATGTCTTTCTTGATCTATAATAACACATTTGATTTATTAATGTCTCATATTATTCAAATTATCTCAAAAACATCCTATGGCAAAATTTACGATTTTACCCCTAAAGTTTCACAAAATTACGATTTTGCCTCTAGGCTTGAAAAATAATTTTTATTCAATTTCCTTATATTTTAGGCCTAGCCGAACCATTTTCATAATTATGGTAGTCTCCAATTTGCCCTAAATCACACACTCATACACATTTTACAACTTTTACTAACTAGTCCTTTTATGCAATTTCATCAAAAATCACTTAGTAAAAGTTGTTTATCACACTCCAAACATTCATATTCATCCATAAAACATCAAAATACATGCATGTCATCCATGGGTAAATTTTTAAATATGAACCCTAGCTTAAAATATTAGTAGAAATAGGTAAACCGAGCTACAAGGATCTCAAAAATGTAAAGAACATTAAAAACGGGGCTAGGATGCACTTACTATTGAGCTTGAAAGTTGGCAGAAGCCTAGCTATGGTGTTTATGAGAGTTTCGTCCAAGCTTGGTGAAGATGATACAAATTTTGGCTTTGTTTTCCCATTTTATTCTTTTATTTACCAAATGATTAAATTGCCCTTCATTAAAAACTATGGTGTTTTATCTTCCTTTAGGTATTTTTGTCCAAATTAGTATAATGGTCTAATTACTATCCAAGGACCTCCACTTTAAAAACCCATTACTCACAAGTACTTAGTACCTTTCTAAACTAGAACACACATTTTACAACATTTGCAATTTAGTCTTAAATATCAAATTGGACCCTATATCGATAAAATTTTTAAACGAAATTTTCACACAATCATGCAATCATGCCATAGACCTTAAAATGATAATAAAATATTTTTTTCTACTTCAGATTTGTGGTTTTGAAACCACTATTCCGTTTAGGCCCTAAATTGTGCTGTTACAGTTCAAGCTTTACACGATCAAAGGAGAAAGCACCCATCATTAGCAATTGGAGCAATCACGACAAATTAAGTAACTTAAAGGCCTTATTTTTTTAAAGACTACACATTGAGGACGATGTGTCAACTGAAGTGTGGGGGGTAACATAGAAAATTTGTTTTGTTTTCAATATTTAAACTTTCCTTTGATTTTTCTTGTCTTTTGTTGCTTGAGCTTGTAGAAATACAATTGATTTGTTAGGAGCATATACATAGGTTGTTTATGTTTATAAATAAATTTAGCATGATGATAGGAGATTTTAAATTTTTTATTATTAGACTACTAAGTTCTATATGTTACATTGTAATTGTACCAAATGATATAGAAATTACAAGGAAACAAGCATGCTAGTACGAATGATAAATGGTTGAATTTGTATTTGTTTGGTTAATTAAATTTTTTCATGATGGGATATTTAGGGATGACCTAAGGAATTGTTTGGGACACATCTAGTGCCAAAAAACCAACCTATTAATGTTCACCTTTAGTACCGATATTTTGAGCCTACTAACACTTCTTGATGAACCTCATTACAAACCTCGAGCCTGAAAACATTAATTTGCATTTTCCCTTTTTCTTTGGTCCTGCACTGAACAACTATAGATGTTCGGCCATACGTATTGAAGGTTAAATAGATACATTATGGTGAAGTTTGTAAAAATAGAGTGACATAAGAAAGATTGGTGTGATATAAGAACTATGAGTGAGCCTAAGGTGCAAAAAAAAAGAAGAAAAACTTAAAAAAAATTAGTACAAGTAGAAAAAGTCTTAAACTAGCAAAAAAAAAATCTTTCATGAGTGAGATGTACTGGAAAAGAGAAAAGTTACAAAGTCACAAAAGAAAGAAAAACTTGTTCATTAGTGCACAAAAACTCGTAAGGCTAGTCATAGTTACTATGTCATGCTATGACTTCTTATATATAGAGAGACAAGGAAGGTGAGAGAAGGAGAAATAAGGTAGTGAGTAGGTAAGGGTCACTAAGGGGGAAAAATAGGGATCAATACGATGTGCCAAACTACTTTTGTGTTTGTAACCCTTTTGATGCTTACTATTTTTGAATTTTATACCTGTCCTAAGCCTCAGAACATTACAAGCCAAAAAGACCTATGTGACCTAAATATCCTTATAAATGAATGGACATCATACTAAACATACGCATAAATGACTATTTGTATTCTGCTCGGAAAATCGAAGTACCTGTATGATTTGTTGATGGACCCCTACAGGGAAGACCCTTAACGTTTGTATATTTTGTAACATATTGAACTTAGATGTTTGTAATCAAAATTGGTAAGTCAATTACTCATCGTGTTAAAGTTGTTAGAAAGCCTGAAATGCCTAAGTCATATGCTCTAAAGTCAATGCTTGTATCATACATGCTCAAGGGTCATTATTTTTTATTTGTCACTTATGTTTATGTTGCTTAAGGACAAGTAATGACTTAAGTGTGGGGGAGTTTGATTTGTCGTAATTCTGAGTAGTAGATTAAACTAGTTTTGGCATTTAAGGAGCTTGAATACAAACTTTTTCATTATATTTTGGTTAAGTTTTCTTAGTTTTATTTACATTTAATAAAATGTGCAAATTGAGTCTTTTATTGAACCTTAGGGGTCGACTGAGGCCTAAGTGAGAGCTAACGCACTTTGTGAGTCTGCAAGAGACCTTTAGAAGGTGTACTAAACCAATAAGAGTTGCTATGTCGTAACACAAGATGTTCAATGTCGCAAAATAGGGAGCAAAATGAAAAAAAGCTTAAGACTGCCTTTGATGACGTGACACAGACTTAGGGTGTCGCGACATACCCTTGAAGATAGTTGAAGAGGAGTGTACTAATTGCTCTATCGCGACACAGGTCCTTGTGTGTCATGACATCGACTCTAGTAGGATAAAACACAATTTAAGAGGCGTTTTAGTCTGCACAACCAAACTTAAAGCTTGAAAATGTCAGCTAACCTAGGGTTAAGGACCATGGCCACCTAAAATCTATAAATAGACTCCTTTGGCACATGTGATGGACACAATTCACTTAGCCTAGATTTTCTTTAGTAAGTTTAGTTTAGTTTTTCTTTCGTTTTTAGGTTTTAGAATTTATTTTAGTTGTTCTTCATTGTTCTCAAGAGATCTAAATTGTGGAAAGCATTCAGACTTTATGGATTCGCGTTTAGTCTTAATACAATCAAGCTATTTCAAATGCTCTATACTATCAATTTAATTAGCATGCTTTCTCTTTATATTGATTCTATATTGTCTATGAAAACCATGAGGAACTAACCCCTCTATGGGGGATTAGCGAGTGAAGGTATGACCTGTTAACTATTTTTTAAGGTTACTCAACTGATCAACTGTTTGGGAGAGGAAGAACGAGAAATAAACCCCAAGCCTGACAACCTCAGAAAGTCATTAAGGTGGGAATTAACCCAAAATTGGTATTGCCTATCCGTGAACACCTTTACTCCAAGCCAATCTAGATTATGAGGTCGAAAGATAAGTAGTTCTTGCTGACTTGTTATGATAGTGGAAGATCGGAAGATCCTGCTATAGCAGTGATTAGTTGATTAATGAGGAACCCGAAACAATAGTTGATGGGGATTACCGAAGTGAGCTAATCACCCATAATTGATATTTGATTTATTATAAGTTTCTATCTCTTGAACTTTTATTTCTTTTATGTTATGTTATTTTATTTTATTTTATCATTATAAAAACCCTTAAACCACCCTTTTTATGTTTTCGTACTATAACTAATTGAAAGTACTAATTAGATCATTTTAGTGTTTAGATTAGAATTAACCTAGAACTTGCCTCCCTTGGGTACGATCCTTGGAGTACTGATGCGATCTCGCACTCGTGAGTTGATTCGAGTCGCGGATGTTCCCAATCGTAAAATTAAGTAGTATCCAGTCTAAGTTGGTCAAAGGCTGAATATGTGCAAAGATAAGTTTAATAAGGGTTATTTGGTTGTTTAAGAGTTGGATGGATGGAAGATAGGCATAAAAGCTAATGTGTAACACCCCTAACTCGTACCCGTCACCGGAATGGGGTTACGAAGTATTACTGGACAAAACACAAAATTTCTAACATTCACATATACAAATATGTTATATCACATAACTAAAACATAAATATCAATAAACACATAATTTAAAATCATAAAACAAATATCAATAAATATTCTAAATCATATAATATATATGCGCCATTGGCTTTTAAAAACATAATCAATATACATTCATATATTATACCATACCACCTTATGTCATAGCATAATATTCATTATCACAAAAGATAATAGCTAGCATTACAGCATGGCTAAATATACTTCTTTTATATTACAATTTCATACGCATGTTACCATATTAATATAGACCATTTTTTAACACAATTACTAAATCAAAACATACTAAAATTTATATGCATAATACTAACCTTTCAAACATCTCCTATTCGGTCATTATTACACATACAAATAATTCATACAATTTCGATATGACTTAATAAACCAAATTTATAAATATTAATGCCAAATCAAAACATGTCGATTTCACAAGTTATACATCATACCTAAATATCATACACATAAACAAACATATTCATTTAACCACACACAAATATCATTAATCAATTATATACACTAGTACCGAAAAAAATCATACCAAAGTACCTATCTATCACATACCAAATTATAATCCATAATATGGTACATTTCCAACTCAAATATTTAACCTAACATTTTAATCTTTCTTTACCAACATCAAACAAAACATATCCACTAAAGTTATTATATAACAATTCATTATTTGCTTCCACCAACCATTCAAGCATAACATATGCACATACATTACCTTGATAAACCGAACCAAAATAACTAATACATAATCGGTTATATAATTATTATTATTTTACTACATTACTAGCTAATTTATAAATCCATTCACAAAAACATAGCATATCATGCATAAAACTTACCAAAGATGAACTTACCATAAGCTATTTGTGGTACCGTAACCAATCACAACAACTAATTTCACATATATTTTTATCTATGCATGTACCATAGCTGAATTAACCAAACATACACATCCAAAATCACCAACCATTTTCAAAGCATATAACACATATAAACATGACTAAAGTTTCATACAATCACTTAACATATTAGCCATTTTCGCATGGCTTAATATATACACAACTTCAAAATTAACCAAACATAACCTAGCTTATACATGCCATAATATCATGTTTAAACTTATAATGTACCAAAAACAGTTGATAGTGTGATAGACTTTGTTAACGATCCCCGAGCTCGTAATTAATCTCTAAAATCTATAAAACAGAAGCAATTATAAACACACACATAGTAAGCTATCATAACTTAGTAAGTCATAAGCAAATAAATAATTCAATATTAATATCAACTCAGTTTAACCAAACTAATTTATACCATCATGATCACATTTATTCTCAAGCTTACAATTTCATGTATAACATATACTTTCACATATTAACTTATCATGGCCGAATGTACATATATATATATTAACAAAGTATCATTCAATTCCAAAGCCAAAATATCATTATATAACCAAGTATATTTACACTTATATACATATACTCATGAATCAAAATATAACATCACATACGTATTCATAGCATATGGCCGAATATATTACACAAATGTATATATATTTACATTAGTAACTTGTATAATTTGCATCACATACCAATTATCCAACTTACCTTATTTTCAAATAGGTAATCAACTAACTCATACCTGATCGTTTTAGCATGTTTTACACATTCGATCCCAACTTATCATTTCCCGTTGAACCATTCGAAATTGAATAGGATACTCGGATAATCACATATATCGTACAATGCCAACGTCCCAGACGTGGTCTTACATGCTATCACATATCGATGCCATTGTCCCGGACAAGGTCTTACTCACACACATATATCGGAGTCACATATCGATGTCAACGTATTAAACGTGGTCTTACTTGCACACATATATCGATGCCATGGTCTTACTCGCACATCACATATCGAAAACCTATGTCATGACTTATGTATCCTTGTTATCCCTAAGGTTCATACGGGGGTTTTGGACTACATAACTCGGTCGAAACGAATTTGTAAGTATATCTCCCTAGCATATAAACATTCGACTAACAACATATATACTTCACATAATTCATTTCAGCATAATAAGCTCATATTTATTTAAAATAAACAACATCTATTTGCTTATAAACTTACCTCAAACAACGAAAATCGGAACGGGACGACTAGTCGACAACTTTGGTTTTCCCCCGATCCAAATCTGATTTCTTTGGTTCTTGATCTAAACATATTCAAATTAAATTCATTCAAACATATTTTCACCCAATTTAGTCCAAAAATACATAAATAGGCAAATTACCATTTTACCCCTAACATTGCACACTTTTTACAATTTAGTCCAAACTGCACAAAACACAAAACATGCAAAATTTCCACATACCATGCTTAGGCCGAATATTCCTTATGTTAATACAAGTCCATACATTTCATTTATTTTACATTTTAGTCCCTCAAATTTTCATTTTTGCAATTAAGCCCTAATTACTCAAAATCATCAAAAATTCCAATACAAAATATATTAATCCAAAACACATATTTCATAATTCATCAACTAACATCACAAAACTCAAATATTCATCAATGGAATAACTCAAAATATTCATCAAAATCAAAAATTCAAGCATGGGCTTTGTACATTACATTGCAACGATCTCAAAAACGTAAAAATTATAAAAAACTGAGCTAGTTACATACCTTAATCAAGCTCAACAATGGCCAAATACCCTAAGCTTCTTTCTTTCTTTTTCTTTTAATGTTTCAGTCACCAAGAAAATAAAGATGAACACTTATGTTTATTTTATGTTTTTATTTTATGTTTTATGATAACATATATGTTATTTAATATTTTACATTTTTAACCTTTATAATTTAATAACTAAACCATATTCACTAAGGTCACAACCGTCCATCACTAACTCCAATGGTATTATTGCAACTTAAATACCTCAAATTAAAAATACATCAATAATTCTGCCCTTACAAATTAAACCACAAAATTTTCATTTTACGAGATTAAGCCCTTTTTTTTTATTAAATCAGGCACTCAAACGTCAAAATTAAATCACGAAAATTTCACAGATATAAATTCACACATAATAAACACAAAAAATAATATTAAAATATTTTTTTGACCTGGATTCATGGTCCCAAAACCATTGTTCCGAATAGGGTCTAAATCAAGTTGTTACAACTCTCCCCCTTAGGGATTTTCGTCTCCGAAAATCTTACCAGTGAATAGGTTCGGATAACGTTCTTTTATTGTATCCTCTGGCTCCCACGTTGCTTCCTCAACGCCGTGTTTATGCCACGGTACTTTCACTAACAGAATTTTCTTATTTCACAATTCTTTAACTTCACTAGCCATTATACGAATCGGTTCTTCCTCATATGTCATATCAGACTTAATCTCAATCTTTGACGGATTAATCACATGCGAAGGAGTAGATTGATATCGATGAAGCATCGAAACATTGAATACATTATGGATCTTTTCTAACTCATGTGGCAACAACAGTCTATAAGCAACCGGCCTGATACGCTCTATAATCTCATACAGCCCAATAAATCTCTGACTCAATTTGCCTTTACGACCAAATCTGAGTATTTTCTTCCACGGTGAGACTTTCAAAAACACTTTGTCCCCAATCTGAAACTCTATATCTTTTCGTTTCAAGTCTACATACAATTTCTGATGATCTGATGCTATTTTCAGACTTTCACGGATCACTTTTACTTTTTGTTTAGTCTCCCTGATCAAATCAACCTCGTGTATCTTGTTTTCACTGAGCTCGGTCCAATACAATGGTGTACGACATTTACGACAGTACAAAGCTTCGTAAGGTGCCATTTTGATACTTGATTGAAAGCTATTATTATACGCAAATTCAACCAGAGGTAAGTATCGTTCCCACGTACCTTCAAACTCGAGAATGCAACATCTCAACGTATCTTCAAGTATCTGAATGATTCGTTCAGACTGACCATTTGATTGCGGATGGAAAGCAGTGTTGAAATGTAATTTCGTACCTAGTGCATCTTGCAGTTTCTTCTAAAACCGCGATGTAAACCTCGGATCTCTATCCAAAATAATAAAAATAGATACTCCATGTAATCTCACAATCTCAGAAAAATACAATTCGGCTAACTTATCAAGCGAGTAATCTATACGAACCGAAACAAAATGATCCAATTTAGATTGCATCTTTCTTGCTTGGTGTCAACGGTAAACTAGATACAAAATTCATCGTGACTTTGTCCCATTTCCACTCAGGTATCATAATCGACTGAAGCAATCTAGAAGGTACCTGATGCTCGGCTTTTACTTGCTGACAGACTAAACATTTCGAAACAAAGTCAGAAATGTCTCATTTCATACCATGCCACCAGTAAAGTTGTTTCAGATTATTGTACATCTTCGTACTACCTGGGTGAACATATAACCTACTACTGTGAGCTTCGTTCAGAATCATTTGGATCAAGTTTGAATTTCTTGGAACACATATTCGATTTTTAAACCTCAAACAACCCTCAGCATCAACTCTAAACTCTAAATCAATATTCAAGTGACTTTGAGCCCGCTTTGCTAACAAATCATCATCAACTTTCTGAGCATCACAAATCTGTTGAACAAATAATGGCCTTGCTTTTAATTCAGCTATTATTGAACCATCATTAGACATATCTTTATGCACATTTGTTGCTCGCAAAGAAAACAGTGATTTTCAACTTAGAGCATCAGCAACAACATTAGCCTTTCCCGGATGGTAATCAATCACAAGCTCGTAGTCTTTTAACAACTCTAGCCATCGACTCTATCTCAAATTCAGATCTTTCTGAGTCATCAAATATTTCTCACCCAACAGATAGTGACACCATATCTTCAGTGCAAACACAATAGCTGTCAATTTTAGATCGTGTGTCAGATAATTCTTTTCATACGGCTTTAACTGTCTTGAGGCATAAGCTACAACTTTGCCTTCCTGCATTAACAAACAGTCCAAACCATTTGAAGATGCATCACTATAGATAACAAATTCTTTACACGATTCTGGCTGAACTAGCACTGGAGCTTCGGTCAAAAGGGCTTTCAACTAATCAAAAATTTTCTGGCACTTTTCTGACTACTCGAACTTAACATCTTTCTGTAATAACTTCGTCATCTAGGTTGCAATCATAGAGAAACCTTTCATGAACCTTCTATAGTAATCGACAAGTCCTAGAAAACTTCAGGCTTCAGAAACATTTCTTGGAGGTTTCCAATCAAGTATAGCTGAAATTTTACTCGAATCAACCCGAATACTCGATGCTGATACAACATGTCCCAGAAAACTGACTTCATGTAACCTGAATTCACATTTACTAAACTTCACATACAACTGTTTATCTCAAAAAGTCTGTAACACAAGTCTCAAATGTTCGGCATGCTCAGTTTCATCAAAGGAATAGATCAAAATGTCATATATAAACACAACCACAAACCGATCCAAATACTATCTAAAGATTTGATTCATCAAATCCATGAAAACAGCAGGTGTATTAGTAAGTCCAAAAGGCATGACCAGAAACTCATAGTGTTCGTACCTCGTTCAGAAAGTAATCTTTGACACATCGGAGTCTTTAACTCGCAACTGATAATAGCCTGATCTCAAATCTATCTTCGAAAACACTGTAGCCTCTTTCAGTTGATCAAACAGGTCGTCAATCTGTGGCAACGGATATTTATTCTTTATAGTCACCTTATTGAGTTGTCTATAATCGAGACACATTCTCATAGTTCTATCTTTCTTTTTCACAAACAAAACTGGTGCACCCAGGGAGAGGAACTCGGTCGCGCAAAACCTCTATCTGTCAACTCTTGCAATTGAGCTTTTAATTCTTTTAGTTCAATAGGTGCCATTCTGTACAGAGCTATCGATATCGGAGTCGTCCTCGGTACTAACTCAATACCAAACTCTACTTCTCGGATAGGTGGCAAACCTGGCAATTCTTCAGGAAACACGTCCGAATACTCGTACACAATTGGTACTGATTCAATCTTTTTTTTGGCCACTATACTATCAATCACATATGCAAAGTAAGCTTCACAACCCTTTCTCACATACTTCTGAGTTAGCATCAAAGATATCATTGCCGGTAAACCATTCAGATCATTAGATTCAATCTGGATAATCTCATCATTTTGGCACTGTAAATCAATAGTCTTTCTTTTACAATTTACGACAGCATCATGCAAAGTCAACCAGTCCATACCCAGAATTATGTCGAACTCATCAAATGGCAACAACATCAAATCAGCCGAAAAACACGAATCTTGAATCATCAAAGGACAATTCTTACACACTTTGTCAACCAGAACACACCGGCCCAAGGGGTTTGATACTCTAATCACAAACTCAGTAGACTCAATAGGCAAAGTCTTACTGAATACTAAAGTCTCACATACATAAAAATGAGTCGAACCAGGATCAATCAATGCAATTACATTAGTATGATAGAGAGTGAATGTACCAGTAATAACATCGAGAGATGAAGCCTCCTACATGCTCGTATAGCATAGGCTCTGGCAGGTGCGCGAGCCTCAGATCGAACTATGGTGTCCTTAGTTCCTCTCTGACTGCTACTCACATTACCCATGTTTCTAAGTGGTCTACCTCAAGCTGCAATATTACCCGATCTTGTATTCTGTACTATGTTTTGTTCAGCTAATTCAAGGCATTCACGAATGAAATGATCCATCGATCCACATTTAAAACAGGCCTGATCATGCAATCTACAACTGCCAGGATGTTGTTTATTACAATGTTTTCACTCGGGTTGATTCGATCTAACATTACCAACACTAACTACTGAGGTAGCTCTCGTGTTCACAGGTGGTCTATCCCGATCCCGTCTAGAATAACCTGAAGTAGCCTTAGAACAGGTAAAATCATCTCGAAACTTCTTTGATGCCAACTGAAATGACTTACTCGATGATCTCTTATGTGAATCTCTAGCTTCAAAGTCAGCTTTTCTTTTCTCTTTCCCGAGCTCTTCGGCATTGCAGGCTCGCTCAACTAGTACTACGAACTCTTTTATTTCAAGTATGCCAACTAGTAGTTTAATGTCTTCGTTCAACTCGTCTTCAAATCTTTTACACATTATAGCTTCGGTCAAAACACATTCTCGAGCATATCGACTGAGTCTCACGAATTTCCATTCATATTCCGTCACGGTCATCCGATCCTGTTTCAACTCCAGAAATTCTTTGCGCTCCTGGTCAATAAATCTCTGGCTGATGTATTTCTTACGGAACTCAGTCTAAAAGAAGTCCCAGGTCACCTATTCTTTAGGAACCACTGATACTAATGTATTCCACCAGTGATATGCGGTGTCTCGTAGCAAAGATATGGCATATTTTACGCACTCATCCGGGGTACAAGATAACTTATCAAACACGCGGATAGTATTATCAAGCCAGAATTCAGCTCGCTCAACATCATCATCATCAGTAGCTCTGAATTCTTCAGCCTTGTGTTTTCTGATTTTATCAACTCTTAGGCCGTGTCTCAACCCATGTAGTTAACTCTTAGGCTATTTTCCAAGCCTTCATGTTTCCTATAAACCCTTACAACCTTGTACACATCAAACTCACAAATCATGGCATCATTTTAGTGATTAAACACCCTTTATTAAGACACATTCAACATTAGCTCGTCATTATACATATGTTCAACCTACTCATGATAAACTAGTCTAGCCACATTATTACACATTTAGTTCATGGTCATGACCACCTCGATTGGTCATAAAACATGCATTCAACACACATGACATATTACCAACCATGCATGGCAAACAAACATATTCATATCATCACATCATATGCATTAAAACATAACATGATTAGCTAGACTTACAAACCATAATCAATATGAGCCACATCTCATGGCTATATGCAATAGTTCGATATAGGCCAATACATTTAGCCAAATCATAATAACACATATCATAGAACTAGGTCCCTATACATGTCACTCACTTGATATTTCTAACATATGTATCAATACTCCAAAGGTATTGGCTTGATAGTGTAATGCTGCCTCCGACGATCTCCAACCTCGAGCCGACCTGACAACACTAAAAGAAATGGAAATGAGGGAGTAAGCTTTACGCTTAGTAAGCTCGCATGAAAAATAATAAGCAATGTATTAACATGCTATGTTTCAATTTCTCTCAATTTATTCAAAGTCCAGTTAAGCTATTTTCTCAAGTCATAGTCACTAAATTATTTCTATCCAGAGGGTTAAGAACCGCTAATTTTCCCTGAAACTAGACTTACATATATTTTTACCATAAAATTTTAAAAAATTTTGGTCTAGTCAATAAGTACAATTTATTCTTTAAAGTCACCCATGTTTCGTTGTCCAATAGTTCCGACCCCTCTGTACTAAAAATAAATTATATCTTCATACAAGATTTGGATAATATTCTTGTTTGTTTTTTTTTTAAAGTAGACTCATTATGAATTTTAAGCATATAAATTATAACCCATAATTATTTTTATACAATTTTTAATGATTTTCCAAAGTCAGAATAGGGGATTCCGAAATCATTCTGACCCTGTCTCACAAAAATTCAAATATCACAAAATATGAATTTCTTCTGCTTTCACCATTTCATTTTTGTCAAAATAGACTCAATAAGCTTTGATTTCATATCTCATTCAACTTCTAATTCAATTTTCACCATTTTTGGTGATTTTCAAAGTCACACAACTGCTACTGTCCAAAACTATTTTATTATAAATTTCACTCTTACATAATCTCACTTACTCCATTCCTTCTTACCGAAAGTTCGCTCAACTATCGAGCACATTGCTCATAAATTTTCACACACATATACATGCACTTATTCATCACATAGTCATATTCAATTATACTAGTCATTACATGATCACATGTATTTTCACTTAGTCAATTTCCCGTTGAACTCATAGGAATAATAACAGATACACGGTGGCCTGCACATATTACCACCCTTGAAACTGAATCTATCTGGTGCACATAGTAGCCTGCACTTAGTACTACATCTGTGACCAAAACCGTCTCTTACACATAGTGGCATGCACTTAGTACCACACATGTGATCGAAGCTATCGGGTATGCATAGTAGCCTGCACTTAGTACTACACATGCGACCTAACTATCTGGTACACGTAGTAACCTGCACTTAGTACTACACACGTGACCTAAAACCATCTTAGACACATAGTAGCCTGCACATAATACTACACGTGTTCTCACAACGGATCATTCGTATCTTTTCTATTACAAAGATCCAACCGGGAAATTCCTCACTTCTTAACATTTTACCAATTCATCCATAATGAACTTCAATTCATAATTTACATCAAGTGATCATTCAATATACAACCACATCTCATATAATAACAAAATATTATAACATAAGTAAAAACGATATGTTATTTACATAAAAACTTACTCGTTTCAATGAAGCATCATATTTCATCAAACTTCCAATATATTAAATCACACGCTTTATGTCATAATAATAGAGAATTACAATTCAAGCATGATATTGCATTATTATTATCATACGAATTTACCTCGACACCAAAATAGCAAAGAGGGACCTAACCGTTGGTTTCCCAATTTTCACCCATTCTAGGTCCAATCCTCATCTTCCTTGATCTATAATATCATATTTAGTCTAATTATTAGTCACATTATTTAATGTGATCCAAAAATCATATTTTGAAAAAATTATATTTTTGCCCCTAAACTTTGTCAAAATTACACTTTTTCCCCTAGGCTCGTAAAATGATTTTTATTCAATTTCCTCACTCTTTAAGCCTAGCCGAACCATTTTCATAACTCTAGCAGCCCATAATTTCCACTAAATCACACTTTTATGACCAATTTTATAACTTTTACAAAACAGTCCTTCTAGAGATTTTCATTGAAAATCACTTAGTAAAAGTCGTTTATTTAACACCCAACATTCATTTTCTACCATTAGACATAAAAAACATGCATATCACTCATGGGTAAATTTTTAAACATAAACCCTAGCTCAAAATAATTGTAGAAATAGATAGATCTTGTTACGGGGATTGCAAAAACGTAAAAATCATTAAAAACGGGACTAGAACGGACTTACAATTGAGCTTGGAAGCTTGAAAAACCCTAGACATGGTTTCTCCATGCAAGTTTCGGCCAAGAGGTTGAAGATGGACAAAAATTGGCTTTTAATTTTGTTTTTAATTCATTTTAATAATTAAATGACCAAAATGCCCTTAATGAAAAACTTTGGAAACATGCCTAACCATGTTCATTTTTGTCCACCAACTTAACCAATGGTCTACTTACCATATAAGGACCTCCAATTTAAAATTTCATAACAATTGGACACCTCTAGCATGTAGAACTTAACTTCTACACTTTTTACGATTTAGTCCTTTTGACTAAATTGAGTGCCCAAACGTCGAAATTTTCGAACAAAATTTTCACGAAATCATTTCGTGAAATTGTAGACCATAAAAATATAATAAAAATAAAATTTTCCTCATTGGATTTGTGGTCCCAAAACCACTATTCCGACTAGGCCCAAAATCGGAATGTTACATTTCTCCCCCTTTAAGGATTTTCGTCCTCAAAAATCTTACCAGAAAAGTGGTTTTGGTTTTTCACTTATTTTCTTCAATCCTATAATCGATGTCAAAGAACTTTTACTCAAGCTGAGCTTTTACTACCTATCTCTTTAAATTCCACATACAAGAATCATGAGTGGTTTTCGCTTTACAACACTTTCACTGAAACTTAGTCTCTATCAGAAAGTTCATATACTCAAAAGTCTGATCCATACCATCATGTTACATATACATTCATACCTGAATCTTTTCAAATTTGAATAATGAAACTAGTCAGTTCATCTCGACCTCATACTCTTTATAGTTCATCTCGGCCTCATACTCTTTATAATTCCACACAGTCTGATTTTTTTCCAATTCAACTCTCAGTTACCTTTCATTTCAAAGCCTCTTCTGGCTTTCCCAAGATTCATGATATGAAACATGTATCTCAATCCAATTAGTGGAGACTAGAATCTCAAGATGTCCAACATTCATAAAGACACGAAATTCCTCGAACCTGATGAGCGAAAATTCAGTACATACCAGCATGATTTACATATCTCGTCAAACATTTAACAATAAGTCACATAACATTTTTCCCTTTCAGAGACAGTAATAAATTAGACATGAAATCCATAATAACTTCTTCTCATTTCCATTTTGTTGCCAACATGGGCAAATATAATTCTGATGACACTTGATATACATCCTTAAATCTTTCAACATTTGAAGTATTCATACACAAGGATCAACGGTGTTGAGTTCCAAACTCTATCGCTAATACACTACTCCTGTGAGTTTTCTTACGAAAACTCTGTACAAGTTCTGGATTTTCTACCCAAGTGTTTGTCATTGCATTTTTGCTCTTCTTAAAGATCATACAATTGCTATCACTGAAAATCAAGAAGTCTTTGCCTAATGCATACTAAACCAGTTCAAAAGCTTCGGTTAACAATGTTCTCCTCTGTCCAAACTTTTCTAATCATGAATTAAGCCATTAATTTCACAATACGAAAATTTTACCACATAAGCCTTTGCCAATGCTATATCCTTCTACAGAAATTTGAGAAATCCAATTACTAAGATTACCATATTACCATAGTCAAATCAAAAACATAATCATACTTGATATATATATCACAAGCTAAAGGTCATAATTTAAATATAAGCCATGCCCGACAAGTTACGAGATAAAGATAACCAAAAATTCAAGAAAAGGAAACCCATAACGGAGAAATCCAGAGTATAGAAATCCAACATAAAGAAATCCAAAACTAGAAAATCCAAATCACAATACCGTGTCGAAAGACCGAGAACAAAGTTCACAAGAAAATATGAAAGACCTCAATGGTTCCTCAGAGAAAAGAAATCTAGAAGAAAACATCAGTCAGAACACTAAGGATAGATGCAACAAGAACAATATACCTTTCCATATACATATCGGACAAGGCAACCATTAGAAGAAACCGAATCATAGCATCATACACACTTTCTCATCAATTCCCAACAGACGAAAAGTAACAGAATACCAGAAAGAAATAGGATCATGTAGATTATGTACCAATCAGACTAACAATGCCTTTGTCTATCATTAAGATCAGGGAACATTTCCATATTACAAAAATTCATCAGAGAATATACAACCACTACAAAAAATTTCCAGAAATAAATGGACTCATAGAGTGCCTTAAAAGAGACAGTCATTATCTGCTCACTGAAATTACCATACTCAAACATCTCACATTTCGAACATTATTCCTTTAACTATTTTCTGCATAAAAATTTCATATTATTCTTTTCACTAAAGGAGATCAGCTCATGAGGGAATTTCAATTAATACATTTCTCGACGTCATACCAGGATACATCGTTTTACCAAAATTAACCCTTTTTCATTAACTGTGATGTTGCAAAAATTAAACAATCTTTCGGTCAATCTGATATCTTCGTAGCTCTGTCTGTACTTATTAACCCATTTTAATCTCTAATCATATTTGTAATCATTCTACCACTAAACCCTTTGGTCTCATACTTGTGAGCTTATTCAACTCTAATCCCATAAAATCCTTTACCAAAACACCACTCTAGTAAGGGGGTGGGGTCGTAAGGTCCCTAACTCTTCTCTCATACGCATATGCATATCATATAACACTATTTCATCATCATAGTAACATTTTCACAAGCATATCATTCACTTTAGGCAAATTATTATTCACACTTGTATTACACGAATTTTCTAATTATCTTATTTAATCAAGTGCACCTATGCAATCACCTTATGATTTCTGAACAACTTTACTTATCTCATTCATTTCATCAAACAAGTCATGCACACAGCATCTTATGAGGGTCAAACAAACATGAATAAGTATGTCACAATTGAAACTTTTATCTTGCACAACATCATATACATATCATTCCCGTCATATAAATCAAACCAATCAATTTAACACATTTAATTGAGCTCCACGAGTTTGCCATTTGCAATTATTCAAACAAGTATAAAATTGTTGATAGTGTGATAGACTTTGATGACGATCTCTGAGCTCGTAATTAATCTCCAAAATCTATAAAACAGAGGCAATTATAAACACACACAGAGTAAGCTATCATAGCTTAGTAGGTCATAAGCAAATAAATAATTCAATATTAATATCAACTCAATTTAACGAAACTAATTTATACCATCATGATCACATTTATTCTCAAGCTTACAATTTCATGTATAACATATACTTTCACATATTAACTTATCATGGCCGAATGTACATATATATATTAACAAAGTATCATTCAATTCCAAAGCCAAAATATCATTATATAACCAAGTATATTTACACTTATATACATATACTCATGAATCAAAATATAACATCACATACGTATTCATAGCATATGGTCGAATATACTACACAAATGTATATATATTTACATTAGTAACTTGTATAATTTGCACCACATACCAATTAGCCAACTTACCTTATTTTCAAATAGGTAATTAACTAACTCATACCTGATCGTTCTAGCTCGTTTAACACATTCGATCCCAACTTATCATTGCTCGTTGAACCATTCAGAATTGAATAGGATACTCGAATAATCACATATATCGTACAATGCCAACACCCCAGACGTGTTCTTACATGCTATCACATACTGTCCCAGATAGAGTCTTACACGTAATCACATATCGATGCCACTGCCCTAGATAGGGTCTTACTCGCACACATATATCAGAGTCACATATCGATGCCAACGTATTAAACGTGGTCTTACTCGCACACATATATCGATGCCATGGTCTTACTCGAACATCACATATCAGAATCCTATGTCATGACATATGTATCCTAGCTATTCCTAAGGTTCATACAGGGTTTCAGACGTCATAACTCGGTTGAAACGAATTTGTAAGTATAGCTCCCTAGCATATACACATTCGGCTAACAACATATATACTTCTTCACATAATTCATTTCAGCATAATAAGCTCATATTTATTTAAAATAAACAACATCTATTTGCTTATAAACTTACCTCGGACAACGAAAATCAGAACGGGACGACTAATCGACAGCTTTGGTTTTCCTCCGATCCAAATCTGATTTCTTTGGTTCTTGATCTAAACATTTTCAAATTAAACTCATTCAAACATATTTTCACCCAATTTAGTCCAAAAACACATAAATGGGAAAATTACCATTTTACCCCTAATATTTCACACTTTTTACAATTTAGTCCAAATTGCACAAAACATAAAACATGCAAAATTTGCACATACCATGCTTAGGTCAAATCTTCCTGATGTTCATACAAGTCCATACATTTCATTTGTTTCACAATTTAGTCCCTCAAATTATAATTTTTACAATTAAGCCCTAATTACTCAAACTCATCAAAATTTCTAATAGAAAAAATACTAATCCAAAACACATCTTTCATAATTCATCAACTAACATCACAAAACTCAAATAACTCAAAATATTCATCAAAATCAAAAATTCAAGCATGGGCTTTGTACATTACACTGCAACGATCTCAAAAACGTAAAAATTATAAAAAAACCGAGCTAGTTACATACCTTAATAAAGCTCAACAATGGCCAAATACCCTAAGCTTCTTTCTTTCTTTTTCTTTTAATGTTTTGGTCACCAAGGAAATAAAGATGAACACTTATGTTTATTTTATGTTTTATGATAACATATATGTTATTTAATATTTTACATTTTTAACCTTTATAATTTAATAACTAAACCATATTCACTAAGGTCAAAAACTTCCATCACTAACTCCAATGGTATTATTGCAACTTAAATACCTTAAATTAAAAAGACATCAACAATTCGGCCCTTACAAATTAAACCACCAAATTTTTATTTTACGCGATTAAGCCCTTTTTATTAAATCGGGCACTCAAACTTCAAAATTAAATCACGAAAATTTCATAGATATAAATTCACACATAATAAACATATAAAATAATATTAAAATATTTTTTGACTCAGATTCGTGGTCTCGAAACCACTGTTTCGAATAGGCTCTAAATCGGGTTGTTACATAAAGAATAAATCAATATTAAAAGGAATATTGACCCAATTCTTACGGAAGCTATTAAGGTGAAGATGAGCTGATAGATGGAACTATGACCCACTATCTATTGAAGATAGGAACCAAACGGTATAGGTTGAATGTCACATTCGTTGGAGTGATAAGTGTAATATCCCGAATTAGGGCCTAATCAGAATAGTGGTTTCGTGACCACAAATTTGAGACAGAAATAATTATTTTATAATTATTTTTAGGTTTATAATATGATTGCATGATTGTGTGAAAATTTCGTGACGAAATTCTATGCATAAAGTGCTTAAGTTGAAATTAGGGACTAAATCGAATAATTTGCAAAACTTGCATTCTAGAAGTTTTTAGTATGAAATTACTTTGGAATATTAATGAGGAGGTCTTAAATAGCAATTTGACCAATTTCTAAAATTTTGGACAAAAATGGGCTTCTACATGAAAATTTTCAAAGAAAGGTATTAAGGGTATTTTGGTCATTTGTATATTAAATGAAATAAAATGAGAAAAATAACACAAAATAGTCATCTTCTCCATATAGTTGCTGCCAAATTTTTCTCTCCATAGCTAGGGTTTCTTCAACTTCCAAGCTTCATAGTAAGTGATTTCAAGCCCCGTTTTTAATGATTTTTATGTTTTTGGAATCCTGATAGCTCGATTTAGCTTATGCTAGCAATACTTCAACCTAGGGTTCATATTTGGAAAAATAACCATAGGTGAAATTTGTGTATTTTGGTGCTTTATGATAGAATATGAGGTTTTAAATTATGCTAGACAACTTGTGCTACACGGTTTTAAGTGAAAACGAGAAAAAGAGCTTAATCGGTAAAAATACCTAATAGTTATAAGTACATGTTAGAATGAGAATTTAATGTTTCCATAGAAGGGAAAAATGATCAGCATGTCATAAAACATAAGAAAATGGGATGAAGTTTAATTCCCGAGCCTAGGGGCAAAAGTGTAATTTTGCAAAAGTTTAGGGGCAAAATGGTAATTTTGCCAAAGTTCGTATTTGGGGCTGTTTTGATGAATGTATGTATTAAATAAGATTAATTTGGCATTATAGATCAAGAGAAACGAGATTCAAGTCGTGATCGAGGGAAAAACAAAGTTTACGAGGAATAGGCTTGATTGCTAATATTTTGTATCGAGGTAAGTTCATGTGCAAATGTAGTAACATAATTTCCATTTTAAGTAATTTAATGTTATTTATGTGATATGATGATTAATATCATGAAATATTATGCTTTATGGTTATTATTGAATAATATGTAAATTATGATTTGCTACCGAGTATCGGTTTTGATGTTCCGTGGAAGACGGCAAAGATGTGTAATCGAGGAAAAAGCTCGTTTGAACCTTGGGAATAGATTAGAATACAAGTGACATGTCACTAGGATGGTTGGGCATCCGAACTCGTTGAGTTGAGTCCGAGTTCACTTATGGATGCAAATGTCTGAACTCGTTGAGTTGAGTCCGAGTTCGTGAGATGTAACTAGGCATCTGAGCTCGTTGAGTTGAGTACGAGTTCGCTTATGGGCGGGTTACATGGTAGCTTGGCTACATATGTGGCATTTATGTACAAACTTTCTGTGTATTCGAATTATATTCCGATGTGTTCAACGGGTGAATCTTAAGAGAATAAGGAGAATTCCTAAAATGAAGGTGACATGTTGGTAAGTGTGGTAAATGAGAAAATTTGACAGGTATGATGAAATCGTAGCATGATATTAAATGCAAATGTAACATGAATGTCTTGGTGTTGTTTATGCAAATGATGTTTTTATGTGGAATTGCATGATTATGTTACTTACTATTTGCATGTGAACTTACTAAGCATTTATGCTTACTCCTTATTTTTCCTTCATTGTAGTTTTGGCAAGCCGGCTTGAGAATCGGGATAGGTCGAAGGGTCGCTCACACTATCTGAAGACCTAAATTGGTAAAATGGCTTGTATATTTTGAGTGTGGCATGTATAGCACTATACTCACTTTGTGTAAATAATCTTATGATATGGTTATGGTTTGGTAAGAAAAAGTTTGGAAATGATTAGCCATTGGAATGGCCAATCTAGATCATATTCGATGTCATGTATGTTTAATGTGTTACTTAGTCCATGGAAAACCATAAAATGGTGAAATTGGTTATAAAACAGAATCACATAGCAGCAGTGACGTGAATTGGAAAAATCACTAAAAATAGTAGAAATAGAATTAGATGATGAATAAAATATTTAATTGAAGCCTAATGAATCTATTTTCATGTGGAAGAAATAAAATAGGTAAAAGATTTGTATTTTATAAGATATTTATATTTTTGTGAAACAGGGCCAGAGCGATTTCTGGATCCCTTGTTCTAACTTTGGAAATTCACCAAAAATTATAAAAAAATAATTTAGAAGTTATGCTTTATATTTACATATTCCTTATTGAGTCTAGTTTTAATGTATACAAACTTAATAGTCTTTTGAGGTATGTACAAAGAGAAAAGTGGTTCGTAGTGAACAGAGGTCAAAGAAGTCAAATGCGAAAATAGGGTAAAATTTAACTAATAAACTGTACGAATTGGATCAACCAAAAATTCTAGAAAAAGATTATTAGATAGATATATGAGTCTAGTTTCAAGGAAAATTTACAGATCTTAATTTCGAGTTTCAGAACTCGAGATATGAATTTTTAAGTGACTGTGATGCAGTTAGCCAGCTTGTCTGGAAATTTTAAAAATAAATTGTTTAAGTTGTTTAATTGATGAAATTAAGTTTAATAACACCTCATGCTCGACTCCGGCGACGGTCTCGGGTACGGGGCGTTATGATAAGTTCACAAGGAATTCAGATTGACGCCACTAGGTTTAGCTAGATAAGTCAATTTGAGTCTCCAAAAGAACAAAGAGAGTTGAATAACTCAAAAATTGATATAATATTCATGAAAGAGTCAAAAATCTGAAATACATGTTGTGAGCTTAATATTTATAGCTCTAAAATGGTCCAACCGAATGGACTTAATTTATTTAGCTTAATTGAGCTGAAGAAATTGAGCTATCCCACATGTCCTTTGAAGTTTTCCGGACCTTGGTGACGCTAATCGCCATGCCTATTGATGTGCCCAATCAGCTAATTCAATTGGCCTTAGGAAGGAGCTGAATAAGCTTGGGAAATGATCGGTCAAGTAGGTGTGAACAAGCTAAGATGCTACCTTGAAAAACTGAATGGACAAGTAGCTCTTAAAGGTTGCATGGGGCGCATAAAAGGTCTCCAATGTGAACAGTCGAAATTGAGCAGCCCCTTGGTGTGAACACTTAAAGTTGGATGGTCACTTGGTGTGACCATGATTATTCAACTAAATGAGCAAGTGTGAAAACACTTATGGCCTTTGCAATACACGAAAGGTTGCATGGAAGAAAGCAACCAGCAGCTTCCCCCTTTTAATGTTTTCCATATGCATGTTCTCCTCTTACATGCCATCCATTAATACCCTACAAGACACATTAAAACAGCTTAGTCACAATTTAATTGGTCTGAACAAAAACATGTATTAAAGGCGTCTAAACTAGGACATATTTAAACACATATTTAAGATGTCCTAAACTAGGACATAATTAAAAACCCTTATTAAATATGTCCAAATTATGACATAACTAAAACTTAAACTAATTAAACTAAAATAACTATAACCAAATTTATTTGCTTATTCCAGCAAATAAAATGCACAAGCTGAAGAAAGCTAAAACTGAGCTAGTTGAGCTTGAAGCAAGTTGCATGGCACGCATGGTTTGCTGGTCCATGATTGATCAATAAACCCCGTAACGATTTCACCCCAAATTCGGTCAATAAAGCCTGCAACAGCTTCCTTGAACCTCTTAGCTCGAGCTCGAGTAATCAGCCTCGTTGGTAGCTCTATGGGTTCTACGACAACTTTGAGTTGGTCTTGGACTTTGATAGCATCAAGTACTCACCTACTCTGTTGTAAAAACTATATTACAACTTGACTCGTATACTTGTGGATACCACCTCATATTTCTATATCTTATTGCAGTGCTCACACTCTGGATATTAGTAAGTTTGGAGGCAGTCAACAGACATTCATATTCGTAACTTACTAGATTTTCTTGATAGTCCACGCCACTTTGACTTAATGAAATACACCTTACTAGAAATCAAATAGAACATGCCACTAAGGCGATCCATTCAGAGTTCACCACGAGGGTTGTTCTTAAGAGTTTTCCACAAAGGCTTTCTTTCCTGACATGCTTACGATATGGATTTGCCTAAACTCACGTTATGTGAGGTTTTCCCATCATCGTTCTAGGACACGCAGAGAACCCCATTGGGAAATCACCGTCCTTTGGTTCCTTTCGGAAAATGCCATGGCCATGGATTTTTCCTTTCGGAGATTGTGTTTAAAGTCTTAACGGACCCTTTAGACTCCACCACGGTGAACAAAAATGGACTCACTTGATCGACTTTTCATGCATTAACACTATTTAAGACTTCACACTTTGATCCCTAAGTAATACCCGACTAACTAACATCCCATCACATACATTCCATTTACTCTCATACAATCATAATTCATCATTAGAATACTTATCGCATACTTAACTTGTCAGATTCTATACAGACTACACATACAAGACCCAACAAACATTCATACAATAGTATAACCTCATTTAAAAGTTTTTTATATCAGTTAGTTCATTCGGTTTCCAAAAAAATATCTAACATAAACAATATACATGTAGGAGTCAGTTTAGAGACTCTCCTAACAACCATTGAAACTCATTCATCATCCAACTAGAAACTACAGTAACCTCTACTTGCAAAACATATGAACACCATTAAAACTCATTCATATAACTTTTACCATCATCTAAAACCCAGATGACCACCATACAAAGCTTTGGTTCTTCATCTTATTGCTCAAGCACATAAAAATAGACTTACTCTTTTAGAAGTCAACATGTAAGACTATAATACTTACCTAAGATGTTAAACAACCCTCTACATACACTCACACCCTTTGTTTTAGCTCAGTCAAGAAAGATTTATGCTTAGCTCCAATGAAATAAAAAATGGTGTTCTAAATGGAAGAAAGAAGACAACTTTCCTTTCTTCTCAAGCCCTTATCAATATAAATATAAATAAAAACCCATGTTCTCTTAGTGGAACTTGACACATGTCTCAAACTTTCAAGGCTACCCTAATTAATGGTTTATAGTTGTAGAGAAATGTATACGAGAATCCAATATCTATATATATTATTCATCTCTTCATTCATTCTTGACCACCTCGTCAGAACTTAACTACCTCAATAAGTAAACAAACTTGGAGTACAATACCTTCGGCAATACCCATAATACCCTTAAAACCCTCAATACTCATACCAATCTCTTCTTCCTTAAATCTCCACACATTCAGAGAAAAATCCTTACCTGATACTCTAACGTCAACTATACGCCTGATGTATACGCCAAAAGCATCAATTGGGCGGATAGAACTGCACCACTAAGACTACTTTTGGGCTACGTTTAAAATTTAGGACCCACCAAAACTAGGCGTTACAAGCAAATCCCTCGTCACGACGTGGAGTCATTTTTAGCCCTGGTAGCTTCAAAGTTCTATATCGCAACAAAAACCACTCTATGTCATGACACGACTATTGTCCATTGTATTCTTTGGGCTGAATTGGCACCCTACACACTCAAATAGCCTATTAGTTATTCCAAAGGCCCAAATTGACCTAACGGGTCGTCAAAAAGCTTAAAACATGCGTAAAAGTGCTTATTTTGCAATAATTTGAATCTAGACTAATAAAAACAAAAATAAAATAAAAGAATATAAAATGCCTAAAAAATAAGCTCGTAAATTGTTGAAAAGTACTTAAATTGTCATTACGATTTGTGACAGGTCAGTATATTGGACATGACCCAAGTAGAATAGATCTTAAATCCATTCATAAATTTATTCACTTGTGACGTTTATAGTGTGACATACTTTAATCCTGAGTGGATGATGGACTATGTAACAGCTCGTTTTTCGGTAGTGAAAGAACAGTAGTTTCGAGACCACAAATTTTTATCATGTCAACTTGTAAATAATATTTATAGAATAATTACCAAGTTATTAGAGTTGTATTAAAATTTGGTTAAGAAATTTTAACGTTTAGATAGCCAATTAAAGAAAAGGGATTAAATTGAAAGATGTACAAAACTTGTTAATTATTGCATTTGGATGAGTTAATAGTTTAACTAATAAATGTGAGAGGGCCAATAAGGCAATTAAACCCTATTGGTTGTCAGTGGACAGTTTTGGAGTGGAAATTAAAGAAAAAAATTGAAAGAAAAATTGGTTTAATGGAAAATTTGTAATTATTACAAAGTTAATAAACAAATTGATGACAAAAGACATTTTCTTCTTCATTTTCCTCTTCATTCTTACTGAAAACATCATGGAAGCATCGTTGGAGGTTCGGTTAGCCTATTCATGTGCATGAGTAAGTTCTTGAGCCCCGTTTATAACGAATTTTGTGTTTTTGAGATCGTTGCAACTAGGTCCAACTAGCCCATGCCTTCATTTTTGAATCTATTACAAATTTTAGAAGTTTCCATCGATGAATCTTGAATTTTTTTTATGATAACTATGTGTTTGAAGCTTTGATTGTGGTATTTGGTTGTTTTGTGAAGTGATTTTTGTTAGATTTTGATTTACGAATTAAATTATTAAAATTTCAAAATTTCAAGGTTTGATAGTGAATTTGATATGTAATAGAGATTGTTAAAGAGTCTAGAATATTTAGCTATGATTTGGTTCTTAGCAAATGGTCAATTTGATGAATATCTGGTTAGATGTCTAAATTGCAAAAGCTATAAAAATTTAGAAAAAAATGTATAATTAATGAAAAGTTAAGGGCCATATGCATTGAATGGAATGTGAAATATGTATGATATTAATATATTGTATTTAATTATTATATAGATCAAAACTTGGATAAAAAAAAGTTGAGAAAAAGGGAAAATAGCAAATTAGTCCATGCGTTTCAATACGTAAATAAAGTTTTACTTGTAATCTTATATTATTTTACTTTAATTGATATGTTTATAAATAATTATTGATGACTGCACATGCCTGCCCCTATTTGTACTTCGGTACCCCTGATTGCACATACATGCCCCTGTTTGTACTTAGATACCCCTGATTGCACATACTTGCCCCTGTTTATACTTCGATACCCCTGATTGCACATACGTGCCCCTATTTGTACTTCGATACACCTAAATGCACTTACGTGCCCCTATTTATACTCTAGTAACCCTGAATCAAATAGAATGTGAATTGTATCTATATGTATTTAGGTTAAATGAATATGTCCTTACTAAGTTGTGTAAGCTAACTAGTTCTTGTGGATTATTTGGTAGATAATTGTTGCTGACATTTTGGAAGGATCAATCAATCAGCTCACACTATCCATCTAAGCTGGTAGCTTTTGTATCTCCTAGGGTAGTGGCATGTATATATAGATAAATATATGATTGAAATGTATAAGATGCCTTGTACTGGTGTTTTGGTATGTTTATACTTTGAATATTATGTTTGGGTTGGTGTACTTTAATGCTTCACCAAGTTTTTTCATTTTGGGCACTTTCAAGTGCTTGTGTATAAGGTTCCTTTTTGGTATTTTATGATGACTTGAAAATGGTTATCTCATATAATTTTTGGTAAGTTTTGGAACTAGATTATATGCATGAATTAAAGTATTTTTTAGCTTGTTTAGGTATGTAATGTTTTGATATATTTATGGTGTCTTTGAATGGCACATTGGTTAGCTGAACTATGTTGCTTGAAATGGCATGATTATGTATGTTTGAATGATGCTTAGATCCCTTGAAAGTGCGCATAAGTGAATGGGTTAGTTATGTATGAATTGGTTAAGAAATGGCTTTATTTTAGGTAAAATTTTAGGTCAACATAGCTTAGGACACAGGCTGTCACACGGCCGTATGTCATCTGAGAATTTCTTAGTGTTTAAGTCAGTGAGTTACATGACCTAGCACACAGCTTGGGGCACGGGCATGTGGGGCAACTCAAAGAGTTACACGGCCGTCTGACCTTACTCAGTGAGTTACATAGGTGAGGACGTGGGCTAGGACATGACCGTGTGTCCCTTGTTCGAAAGTTACACGGCCTGGAGTGATGTCACACGGCCGTATGACCCCTGTTTCCAATTTTTTTACTTTTACCTAAACTTTCCAATTTGTTTCAAATTAGTCTTGAATTGCCTCAAAGTTATTTTTAAGGCCCCGAGGGCTCGATTTAGGGACAAAATGTATGAGAATGATTGGTTTGTGATATATTTAAGTTATTGAATGTTATAATGTTTAAGTATTTTTTATTGTACGATAATGCTCCGTAACCCTAATCTGATGAAAGCTTGAATTTGAATAGATAAGGAATTGAAAGCTGGTGTAATAGGTGTACGACTTTTGCAATATGTAGCACCATTCACAATAGTGGAATTCATAGCCAAAGAAATGGGTAAATGATATCCTCTCATAGTCATTACATGATTGATTAAAGTAAATGTGGCCATGAGTCATTGTCTTAATGAATGACTTAATTACTATGTGATAATAATTGACTTTTCCTGAACGAAAATGTAATGGTTACCATAAGATGAAATAGGATCATATTGGGAGAGTGAATTTATCCCAAAGAGATTAAGGATATCCTGTGAGGGTAACTCACTTGTGACAAGGTCATTGGACGAGCACTGATTGAGTAGCTTTCGTAATGGTATGTTATTAGTCAGAGTTTAGTCATGATATTATAGTGGAATGACTTTGTGACTGAATGAGTTTATTATTAATAGACGAAAAGCTAGAACTTAATTATAAATCATTTGAGTCCTAATTACATATGTTCAACCGATCCCTCTACTAGCTCATTAGAACCACAAATGAATTGCATGTTGAATCAAATGAACAGAAATTGATAGAAATGATAAAGTTAGATAAATGGGTTACATTCGGAAATAAATGTGGTTTCTCACTAAGTGTGCAAATGACCTAAGAATTAATTTAAGTTTGAAAATAGAATTAAATTAATTGGTCATTGTGAATCTACTAAATATAGAAATTAAATATATTTTGTCATAGATTCTTTTACGGTAAAGTTGTCACGATTTTAACTGAATTAGAATTGAGTTGAGAAAATTATTTAATGGAAATAAATTAATTCATTTAATAAATAATATTTATTTTTGGAAATATAAAAACATGTATTAGGTTGGATTAAATTATAAAGTGTTGGGTTAAAAGTCTAGGAAGCACATATAATTAGACTTGATACAGGAGAGGACCGAATCCCCATCATAATACATATGAGGGGAGACAAACCCTATTAGTTGCCCCTCTCTCCTAGTTCAACTAGGGGATTGATTTTTTCTATTAAATAAGTGTTATATGTGTTCTACTAATTCAATTAGTGTTTCACTTCCTCTCCCTATATATAAATGGAACCAGTAAGGCTAAAAACAAAACTTTTGTAACACCCCTAAAATCATTAAGTGAGAATTGAGTGTCATAGATTTCTCAGTAAAGTAAAATAAGGAAATGAAAGTGGTAAAGGAGAAGGTTGAAGAGTATCAAAGAAAGTTAAATTGAGAAGTACACTATGGTATATTAAATTAGAGTAAGGACTAAGTCGTAAAGATGTAAAAAATTTTGAGGTTCAAGTATAATTATTCAAAATTTGAAGGGTTCATAAATATGAGAAAATTAAAAGACCAAATGTGAAAATAACCTAATTTCTTATGACATGAAATTTGTGAGCAGGGACCAAATTGAATAAGTGGAGAAATACAAGGGACTAAATCAAAATTTCACCATATTAAGTATGAATAAACATGAAGGGTAAAATGGTCATTACCCAAATTACATAATTATATGGTGTAATAATTAAGAATGAAAAGTGTTGGAACATGATTGGTTGAATAATTTATTATTAATATGTTATTTAATTAAAATTAGTATAAAAAGAAATAAAGATGAAAAATTTTCTTCATCTTTTACTAAAGCTTTTAACATCCATGAATGAGAGATGAAAGAAAGTTTTGTTTTCTTTACAATTTGGTCATTTCATCAAAAATCTATTATTTTCACCTTATAATAAAAGGAATTTCCATAACCACCAAGAGAGAAAAATGGTAAGGAGACTATGGAGAGTAAGAATGTTAATTTAGATTCATGAACATAAAACTTAAAAGAGAGAGAAAATCAAGCTAAAGCTTGATTCCAAGAAAACAAGAAAGAGATTGAGAAAATGAATCAAGTGATGAGGAAAAAGGAAAAGCAAGTGATCTGAACTTGGAAAAGGTAAAATTGGGCCTAGAAGTTTTGAGGGTAATTTAGGGATTTTAGCTCAAAATGTATTTGGAAATTTCTAATCATGGTAACCGAAAATGTCTTCATACATGGCTTTTTTATAGTTAAAACAATATTTGAAAATGATGTAGAATGACCCTTAATTTTGAATATAGGACTGTTTTGAAAAACGGGTTAAAGTAAAGAGTACCAAATGGGTATATTTACCAAAGTTTAAAATTAACCTTTTTATTCCCTCCCATCTACAGCAAAACTCATGAAACCTCTTTCACTTATTTTTGTTTTACCATCCCTTGCATCCCCAAGCTCTATTCCTTCAATTTTTTTTTTAAAACTTCAATCCTTCAATTTCTCTCATCATCCTAGAATTAAGCCTCTATAGAATTCCATAGAAACCATCAAAAACACCATTGATTTTGCCATTACACAACTTATGGGTTTTCTGGATTTTTAACCAAATATTTGTTTTTCTCCCATCAAAGGGAATGATTCAATTTACTATTAGTTTTTTTATGATATTTAGTCTTTTAAATATATTTTTTACCTATCGAACTGACAATTTTGAATAAATCTTGAAAATTAGGTCGATCATGGTAGATTTTGGGGTTTTGAAGGAAAACTATGTTTTAAAGTGTTTTTCCACAAGTTTTAAAGTGAATAGAAGGTTTCTAAACATCCCTTAAAGTTTCATTAAAGAATTCCAAGGTTTTAATGAATGTTTAGTTGATTTTAACCTAATCTAAGGTGACCAGGCTTAAACCTCTTGTAATTATATGATTATGATGGTAATTGCATGTCAATAAGGTGTATTATGCTATGTGAATGATAAGATGGGGATGTAGCAACCTGTTACTTGGGCTCGACAACCGAGTTGGGTATAGGGTGTTACATTTGGTGGTATCAGAGCTTAGGATATCTCACACTCAGACTTAAGTTATTGATGCACAAATTGGGGTTACACAACCCATAGATCTAAAAACCCATGTGTCTAAATATCTTTGATTTCTTCAATTGTTTGAGCCATCTCTGTTGAATTGTATGAATTTGTTTGAAATTGTGGTAGGACTGGGAACACATTACCTTTATTCTAAATTTTTCTTGCTAGAATGTGACTTGGATCATTTCCCTCATCACTCACACCTTTATTTGTTTGTATATGTTAGATTACTAGATTCGGTATGCCTCACAGACTTGTGAATGTGAATGTGAATGCTCAAGAGGATGGTACATCCTCTGCATATGATATACCGTCACATGGAGAGAATATACTTGATGTTGGTGTTGGCCTTCTAATGGAAGCAATGATTGGAGCATTTCAGAGGATTACTGGTGGTAACCCTGTTCCTACATCTGCCAATCATTCACCTATTAATCGAGAGTTGCCGCTTGAACATCTGTGGGCATTGGGTGGTAAAGAGTTTTCTAGAGTGAAAGGAATCGATCTGACCGTATCTGAGTACTAGTTGAAGGTGTTGAAAGGATCCTTGAGTAGATATCCTGTTCTAACGAGGAGAAGTTAGGTTGTACTGTGTCCCTACTTGACAGTAAGGCTCATCATTGGTGGAATACTGTTAAGAGAGGTACTACTACTGACCATTTAACTTAGGGTTATTTTCTTGAGGTTTTTAAACGGGAGATTATGGGCGAGCAATACATAGAGGAAGATTATGGGCAACCAATACATGGAAAAAATATGCTCCTGAATGTTCTTTTTAGAGGGACCATTATAAGAGTTCCATTTTGGGCTTAATCATGAGATTTGAGTTTACTTGGTAGCTCAAATCACGGAGTTGTTTGATGAGTTGGTTGAGAAAGCCAAAGTTGTTGAGAAGACTTTGGCTAAGCTGCCTCGTTCTATGGTAACTGAATTGGGTAAGAGGACTTCCGATGGAGCATCTGGATGACTACCTAAGAGAGGGTGTGATAGTCAGAGTTTTTATAAGAGTGCACGACACGAGTTTTGACCAAGTCAGTCTAAGCAGAAAAGTAGTGTTGTGGTTAGTACTAGAGGTTCGACGGATGGTTCTAGACGGCTGCTTTGTACACATTGTAAGTGTAGGCATCCAGATGAGTGCCGCAAATTGATAGGTGAATGTTTTAAGTGTAACTCTAAGGAACACTTGTTGAGGGACTGTCCAAACAGAGTCAAGGTTTCACAGGCTCAAAGTTCTACACCTGCATATGTGCAGTAGAGGTAATGGAAGACCAATTGGGCAACGAGTCATTGCTCATATTGTTGCTACTCAGGTTGAGTCTGGAGGTCTATCTTGGGTTTATGTTTTTAAGGGGCCGCAGAATCAAGATTCGATCATCGAGATTGCGAGTATTTTTGTTTTGTAATCCATTCATTTGTTCTTGTTGGCAGATTTAGGTTCTACGCCTTCATAAATTTTGGGTGATTTAGTTAGTAAGTGGAAAATCTCGATAGAGACTATTAGATTAGGAACAATAGTTACGAGTTCTTTAGAAAAAGGCGTCGTAGTGAATAAAGGAAATTATTAGCAAAGTTACCATAAAGTAGTCCATGGAAGTGAATAAGATCTTCAAGAAAAGCAGTAGGAAGTTAAAGAGAATAGGAATCAAAGTTGCGCAGTGAAACTGTGATTGTTGGTTTAAAAGTAGAATGAGCATATTTTGTGATTAAGCGAGTGACGTGTCAGCAGGAAATTTCGAGGACAAAATTCTCTTTAGAAGGAAAGAGTTATCACATCCCAAAATTGGGCCTAAAACTTTCGAGGGTACTTTAGGGATTTTAACTCAAAATATGTTCGAAAACTTCTAAGCATGGTAATCGTAAATGTCTACGTACATGTCTTTTTTATAGTTAAAACAATTTTTGAAAATGATGTAGAATGACCCTTAATTTTGAATATAGGACTATTTTGAAAAGAGGGTTAAAGTTAGCCTATATTCAAAATCGAAATAGGGTTACGGAGCATTACCAGACTTATAACACAAATAACATTCATTTCACATATATTTTCCAATTTCAAACAATCATCATTCAACATTATTCACATTGTCCCTAATATGATCCTACGGGGCTCAAAACATGCATTCGGGGTGGTTCGGGACTAAACCGATAACTCAGGAAATTTTTAAAAAACTTAGAAATTTTTTCCAAACTATAGGGGACACACGCCCATGTAGCCCGGCCGTGTGTTTCGCACAACCAAAGACACGCCCATGTCACAAGCCGTGTGGACATTCGACATGGGATCACATGACCATGCCCCAGCCCATGTTCGACCCCGTGTAACCTCCTGACTTAGGTCACATGGACAACCAAACACCCGTGTGACCAGCCCATGTGCCCTTTCGAAATGGGCTCACACTCCCGTGTGCCAGGCCGTGTGCTAGGCCGTGCCAAACTTGTAAAGTATACTGACTTATGCCACACGGCCAAGTCACACGCCTGTGTGCTGGGCCGTGTGGAGCATACTAACTTGGTTTCGTTTTAACACCAGGGGACACACAACCAAGTAACATAACAATGTGTCACACACGGCTGAGACACACGCCCGTGTCTCTGCCCATGTGGACAAAAATAGGCTATTTACCAAGCCATTTTTCCACCCAAATTTGTATACACCTACACTAAACCAAATGGCACAAAAACATGGCATAAATAGGCAATCAAACCAGCTAAATCAACTCTAATTCATGCTAGTTCTATACTATCATCCACAATACACATAAATAACAAAATAGACCATTCCATTTATAGCAAATTCACATTCACATTTCAAGTAAATGGACACTTTCAAACATGCATCATTATGCCTAAACTCACAAGCATATAACTTCTCAAAAATCAACCATTCACCACTAGCATTAGCATAGCAATTATCAATACAAGACGAAGGCCATTTACATATATATATATACACAACCAAATCAACCAAAATAAGCCAACTCTCATGTCTATGCACAAAACTAAATACTTAACATTTACAAGCCATTTCAAATGACCAAATTCATTACCAAACTATATATCAAAATGACCATAATCCTATACATGCCATATATCCAAAAACATTTATTCAAAAGTACAAAAGTGATAGTTGGATAGTGTGATGAAGTCTCCGATGATTTTCGAATCCAAGCTAGCTTTGATATCATTATAAAACACAGAAAAATAAACAGTGTAAGCTATAAAGCTTAGTAACTCATTTAATCATAAACACACAATTCAAACAATTGAATATATCATCTCATAACTCATATTAGCTAACAAACCTTCCACATAATCAATCACAAGATTAGTTGTGAAATTCACAAGTTTCATCAATTTAATATTTATATGGTTTTTGTACATACCTATACCATATCTTACTAGTCTCATGCTTATACATGTCTCTGACATACCAGTTGAACCATTTGGAATACTATTGGATACATGGGAAACTCGTACCCTAAGTGCCACATACATAGCCGAAGCTATATCAATCTCGTATCACATATAATGCTCACTCTCAAGCTATCAACGGGTTTGCTCACACAAGTTGATGGTCATGACGAAGCTACACGATGCTGCTCACAAAAGCTGACGAGTATCTACAACACATGCCAGATAACTTAGCCACTGGTAGGACGTACAGACCAGCACCTAAATCACATAACCCCTAATGACATGTCATTTGTATCCTAACTTATTCCTAATGTTCAACCGGGATTGTACACTTGTCGAATCGTCATCGAACATGTCCGTAGTGTCGTCTTCATATTTTATGCAATGCCAAAGCATTTAAAACAAAAATATAACAATGTTTATTACATATGAACTTACATTGAATGCAAAAACGACGAAACGAGTTGATTAGCCCAAAACCTTATTCTTTCCCCGATCTAAATCCGTATTTTGAATTTCTTGATCTAAATATAATCAAAATTAACTTATTTAATTATCACTCTATTCAATTTAGTCCAAAATACACATTACGGCAACTTTATACTTTTGCCCTTGATATTTCAACATTTTTACAATTTAGTCCTTATCTAATAAAAATACAAATTCATGCAATTCAACCTATACCCATGCTAGCCGAATTTCAATTAGGTCCCTATAAATCCATATTTTTCATTTATTTCACAAATTAACCATGAATTTTACACATTTTACAATTTAATCCCTATTTAGACATTTTACTAAAAATCACTTAAAAATGTTGTTTATCTAACAACAACCATACATTTTCTATCATTAAACATCAAAGTACACATATATTCATCAATGGAAAAACCCTACACCTTTAACAATTTAGCAAAATAGTCCTTGGGCTAGCTAGATTAAGTTACAACGATCTCAAAAACATAGAAATCATTAAAAATGAGACAAAAGTCATTCCTATTTGAACAAAAATGCCTTGGACGAACCCTAGCTTCAAAAATGGCTATTTCCTCCTTGTGAAAATTGGCTAAGGAAGATGATAACATAAAATTTTGGTTTATATTTTATTTATTTTACTTTAAATAACCAAATTACCTATTTAGCCTTAATTAAAAACTATTAAAAACACTTAATGCATGTCCATAAATGTACATTAACATTAAAAATGGGCTAATTACTACATAAGGGCCTCCAATATTTAATTTCATAACCATTTAATACCTTTAGCTAATAGAACACAAGTTTTACACTTTACGCGATTTAGTCCTTTTAATCGAATTAAGCATTCAAATGACAAAATTTCTTAACGAAATTTTCAAACAATCTTATATTCAAGCTGTAGACATTAAAATAATAATAAAATTATTATTTTTTACTTTGGATTTGTGGTCCCAAAATCACTGTTCCGATTTGACTAAAAACGGGTAGTTACAAAAAGGGTAAATTTACCAAAGTTTAAAATTAACCTATTTCTTCCTCCCATCTACAACAAAACTCAAAAAAACCTTTCCTGTTATTTTTTTTTTTGTCATCTCTTGCATCCCCAAGCTCCATTCCTTCAATTTTGTTCTCCAAAACTTCAATCCTTTGATTTCTATCATCATCCTATCATTAAACCTCTTTAGAATTCCATAAAAATCGTAAAACAAACACCATTGATCTTGTCATTGCACAACTTATGGGTTTTCTGAATTTTTAACCAAACATTCTTTTTTCTCCTATAGAAGGTAACAATTCGATTTTCTATTAGTTTTTGATGATATCTAGTCTTTTAAATAGAGTTTTTACCTACTGAATCGACAGTTTTGAATAAATGTCAAAAATTGGGTCATTAATGGTGGATTTTGGGATTTTGAAGGAAAAAAATGTTTCAATGTGTTTTTCAACTTGTTTTAAAGTGATTAGAAGGTTTCTAGAATTCACTTAAAGTTTTCCAAGGTTTTATTGAATTTTCGTGAAAATTTTCCATAATATGTCGAAATTTAGGAACCATGAATCTTTGTAGTTTTGTGTAGTTTAAAGGTTGAGAATTGTTCTTAAATGTATAATTAGTCAATTGGAATCAGCTTTATGTGATAGGAATGAGTAGGTGTTGAGATTTGTACGTTTCGGTTAAGCTAGTCAAAATTTCAATTTCATAAGGAACTAGCTTAGGCTTGTGTTTTTTGGTGATTTAGTTAAGTCATTGGCTGAATGATAATTGTGTTTATCGTATGATTTACTTTGGTAAAGCTTCAGAATCGTTAGGACCTTCTGCGAGTAAAGTGAAAGGCAAGGAAAAGCTAGTTTAAGCTTTTGGCATCTAAGCGAAAGTGCAAACGGTGAGTGTTTGGAATCGCTGTTAGTAAACACAATTCATAACATTAATTGGGAGCTTAGGAGTGGCCTAAACCCCTACTCTAAGTTTCGAGTGTAAGCTTTCTCATACCCTTGTTTAATATGTGAAATATGTGATTGTGTGTTGTGAAATTGAGAATTAAGATGTGAAATTGTGACATGTGAAATATGCTTGTTATGGCTATTGTGAAAGTGTTAATTGTGGGCATGTTGTATATGCTGATTGACAGTGATAATGTTGTGCATATAAAGTGATTGTATAGTGAAAAAGTATAGAAAACGGTAAGTAAAATGTGTGTTTAATTGTGGACATTTTGGGCTTATGATCTTTGAGACCATTGGATAGTTGGCATGCCATAAAATTTGTGAGTACTCACCATTGTGCTGTGTTTTTAGGGCATTAAGGCTTGGGACAGGTTTAGAGAGATAAAGGAATGTGAGCTCGGCTCCACTCAATGGGATATGTTGGTGTGTTAGAGAGTGTTAGCTAAATGCTACACTTTTGGGATAGGTTCGACTCATTGAGTCATCGATGTGTTAGAGATCCATGTATCTGATGTGTGAAGATAGAGCCCAATTTTACGTTTCATAGCCTCAAGTTCCAAATTATCGTTTAATTGTGATTTTATAAAAGGTGATATTATGATATGTGATGTGTGTATAAATATGTGAGTAATAAGTTAAATGAGTTGATTAATATTGCATGAATACGTTAGTATGTTTTCATAATAAATTGTGTATATAGTTGAGCTTTGTTCAATTTTGTTTAACGTGTGAATGCATGTCTATTTGGTGGTTATTTCGATCATTCACTGAGCTTGTTTAAGCTCACCCACTTTTTCTAAACCTTGTAGATAGTTAGCATTATGGTGTGAGTGGTGCAAGAATTACCAAGGGAGTGATCCGAGTAGTCTTACTGTTGAGTAGGTGATTTTATAACTATTCTTTTCAACTATGGGAATAAGACAATGTGGTAGATTTGTCAGTTGATTATTGCCATAATGTTTAAAATGATTGCTTAATTTCATTACTCATAGAAATTATGGACGTTTCAAACTAGTACTTTGATTTGCTTAGCTTAAATTAATGATGACTTATTGAACTACAAATTCTGATGCTTTTGATGTTGAATTTTGAGGTTATAAATGCATGATGATTTGGTATATGTATGGTTGTGTTAAATGCCTTGTTATGGTGTTATTCTTGCTATTTTGTGTCGAGGTATCGATAATTGGTATTTAGTATCAATACCTCTATGATATTTTGAATGTGTAGGAAGTTGGTAGCTCATTTTGGCATCGATACCATTTCTTGAGTATCGATACTTGGGGTAAAAATACTGATACTATTTTATTTGTATCGATAGTTTGATGGTTTTAAAATTTTATGAGAAAAAAAATGCTAATTTGGTACCAAATTTCAGGTCGATATCGATACCATATATGAGAAATATCGATACCATCGAATAAGTATCGATAACTACGTGATCTTTTGGAAATTTTTATTAAGTGGTCTCTAAGCATGCTTCTAGCTCGTGACATGATCGTTTAATGAATGTTTAGTTGATTTTAACCTAATCTAAGGTGAACTAGGCTTAAACATCTTATAATTATATGATTATGATGGTAATTGCATGTCAATAAGGTGTATTATGCTATGTGAATGATGAGACGATGGTGTAGTGTCTTATAACTCGGGTTCAATGACCAGGCTGAGTATAGGGTGTTACATATGAGATGATGAAATATGCATAAAATATTGTAAAAGTGAAAGTCTTGAAAAATATAAAACTTTTATGATGATAAGGACTAAATTGTAAATTTAAAATTGAAATAAGAAAAGTAAAGTGCATAAAAAAAGTGAAATTGACATGTGAAATAAGATATTATAATGAATTATTTGATTAAAGTAATTATATGGAAAAATAAATAAATTTCATATTGAAAAGGGATCAATTTGTAATATATACAAAAGTGACTAAGTGTATTAAGATTTTTGAAATAACATATTTAAGTATAATGATATATAGAAGTGAAGTGAATACTAATTAAGAGGATGGTGATTAATGAAAACATATGCTAGCAGGGACTAAATCGAAAAGATTGTAAAGTAAGTGAAGTGAAATTTATGTTAAGAAGACTAGAAAGAAAATTGACTAAAATTTGATATGTGTAATAAAGTATTAATGGAGAATTTTAGGGAATTGTTTATGATATTAAGTTTAATTCTATGTGGTATTAAAGTGAATTATTAGTGAATATTAAACTTTTATGACAAAAAAATGACTAAATTGAAAAGTTATGAATGTTTATAAGAAAATATTTGATAAGTGAAGAGTGTAGTAGAGGATGAAAAAATACATGATTATTGTAATTCAAATTACAATTATTCTTTAAGTTGTGGAAATATAAGGATTAAATTGAAAAAGTGTAAAATTGTAGTTAAATTGTGAAATATTATATGGATAAATAGAATATGTAAGAAAGTGTGATGAAATGGTATATGCATGAAAAGTGAAAGTGAGATTGAATTACAAAGAATAGTGAATGATGGAAATAATTATTAAAGTATATTTATTATATGAATTATTTTAGTGAAATGAAAGAATTATGAAAAAGAAAAAAAAAGTTGTGAAATATGCAAAAGTAGCATGTGGGAAGCTATGGTAAAATTTTATTAGTGAATATGAAATTTTTATAAGAAAGTTGATAATTTTGTTTATTGAGTTGTTTCATTAAGGATTAGCTTGAAATAAATTCAAAATATGCAAATTCTATTCTGAAAGGTGAAAATGAAGTGATTTTCGTCATATTTGCCCAAAGTAAACAAGATGAGAACTATTAAGATATAGATGGCATGCCATTAAGGAAAAAGTTAACGCATTCTCTGTTCTGACTGTGCACTTCGGTGCAATACTGTAATTGTGCACTTTGATGTAATACTGTGAAAGTTGCACTTTCATGCATTACTATAATGTTTCCACATATCCTATGCATTCTGCTAAGTCTACGTTGGGCCTTTGTTGAATCATGAAGATAATGATAAAATAAAAAAATTTATAGTAAGCAAGTTTTGATGAAAATTTCATGTTACACAATGAGATGACAAGTAAAGGATTCTGATAATAATTTTTGTTAAACTGTGAAGTGATAATATAGTGAATAAGATTGGTAAAAGTTTTGTTCTTGTCAATCCATAAAAACATGAAAGTAGTAAATTATGATGATAATGAATCGTATAAATACGAAATGATCTGCTAATTATTAAAAATATACTATGTTAATTATTAAGATATATATATTTAGGAAATTTAATAGCAATAATATTTTTTAATATATAGAAATCAAGGTAAAAATGATATTTGGATTCCTGGGTACTTACCAATCTTTCATGAGCTGAACGCATTATTTTACAATGCGTAGGTGGAAGATCAGATTGAAGTACTCACTCGAAGTAGCACAACTTTGACTCATCTCATTACATCATCGAAGCTCGAAAGAAAAGTGGTATGAAACAAATTTTATGGTATAAAATATGGTATGTACATAGGTTAAAAACAAAGCATGTATCAAATTTTTTAGTGGAAACAAAAGGTTAAATTTGATTGAAATGTGGTATATGAACATTATTTTAGGTATTGAGAATTGAAGTATAGACGATTCATGAAAACAAAATGCACATCACGACGACGTACATACCACGTTGCGATGATGTACATACCACATCGCAACAAGACCAAGTCAGAGAGTAATGTCATGACGTGGCGACGTGAAACCCCAAACATTGCATGTCATTCTAAAATTTTAGAAACCTTATAATTTAATCCTTGATCGATTGTAGACTATCAAAAGAGATGTCGTTAGCTTGTATACAGATTGGATATAAGTCTAAATTTCATTATAAATGTATAATGATCCTAACAATTTGAATGTAATGATAAATTGACCTGTAATTATTTTTATTTGCTTTGACAATGAATGTGGAATTCTGATGCCTTGATTCGACAATTGGGTCGGTATTGGGGTGTTACAACTTTTGAGATATTGTTATTCTGCTGGAAAATAGTTAGAATTTATTTCTATGTATAAATTCTATTTTCTAAGAATAAAAATTCTATCGATTTTTATAAGAAAGAGAGGGAGATTAACTTTCCTACTGAAAGTAAGAAAATTATTTTTGGTTTTGTGTTTGCTTCGAAATTGTTTGAGCCCACACTTGAAGCAATTCGTGGTATGAGGATAGCGAAGAAGGTCGTTCGGTTGAAAGTTGGAAATGTCAAGGATCCGTCTCGATCAAAGCACAGGTATATTTCAGGAAAATTTTATTGCTATAATATCACAAATCAACTTGATTTTTAAATTTTTATTTTTTTTCTATGCATGAAAATCGTTTTCGAACCAGTTTTTTCCAACAAATAGAAGGGATGAACATTTTCCTTCCTAATGCATAAAAATCAATCCTTCCAAATTGGCATGAGGAGAATAGAGAAAATAAGAGAGATATGTGTCCATCTTTCCATCTCTCCTACCAAGCACACCTATGGAAAAAAATTTATGTTTTCTATCCTTCTAACTTTTTATCCCTTCAATTTTCCATCCTTCTAGTTTGTTATCCCTTCATTTTTTTCATCTTTCTCATTTTCTTTCCACCCTACCAAGCAAAGGCTAAAGGATGGATTTGAGGGGTCTCCTCCCCTATTTAATTGTCCCTAAAAAAACTCATGCAAATTTAATTGAATGTAGTCCAATAAAATTATATTTCTACACATATTTGTCTCTTTTCATTCAACATTATGAACCCTTGTAACAGCTTGGTTTTAGTTAAATCAGAACAGTAGTTTCAGGACCACAAATCTGAGGTCGTAAAATTATTTTAATATTATTTTTGGTGTTTACAGTATGTGAATCTATATGTGTGAAAATTTCGTGAGCTAATTTTGTTGTTTAATAGCTCAATTTGAGAAAAAGGACTAAATTGCGTAAAATGTAAAAGTTGCATTCCACTTGTTAAAAGTGCTTAATTGTCATGGCTTATTAAATGAAAGGTCCTTATGTTGTAATTAGACCATTGATAGTGGAAATTTTCATAAATTGGCATCTAATAAGTTGTTTTTAAATGGTTTCATTAAGGTCAAAATAGTAAAAATAGAATGAAATTAGTCCATTATCGTCTTTTTGCACCGAATTTGAAGAAGAGAAGATAGCTTGAATGTGTTTAGGGTTTCAACAACTTGAAGCTTTGATTAAGGTACAGTTTTAGCTCAGTTTTTAATGATTTCTATGTTTTTGTGATCGTTGCTTTGAGTACTAGCTATCTCGTACCTTAATTTTTGAGTTTGTTAGTGATTTTGAAAATTTCCATTGAAGAATTCATGAGTTTTATGATGTTTGATGATGAATTATGCAAGCTTGCTGTTTGATATACATGTTTTGTAAAGTGATTTTTGACAAAAATGCCAATTAGGGATTAAATTGAGAAAAGTGTAAATTGAAAGGTTAAATTGTGAAATAAATGAAAATTATGGGCTGTTATGGAGCCTATAGAAATTCAGCGAGCATGTATTTGAAAGAAATTATGTAATTTTGTGTATTTATGAAATAAGGACTAAATTGAATAAATGTGTAACTTTAGTGGCTAAAGTGCAAAAATGCCAAAATATGTGTTTTTGGATGAAATTGAATGAATTTAGGAATAAAAGAGTTAATTTTGAATTTATATAGATCTTGAAAGAAAGAAATTGGATTTAGATCGAGGGAAATCGAAAGTTATTGAGTAATCGATCCGATTCGTCTATTCCGACTACGAGGTAAGTTCATATGCAAATAAATGTCTTTAAATTGAATTATATGTATTTATTTATCATTGAATTTTTATGAATGTTGAAAGAACAATTACGAGCAAGAATCGACAGAGTTACGACATCCGAAAGTCCTATATAAACCTTAGGAATAGTTTAGGATACTGATGTCATGACATTAAGTTATCAAGATGTGATTACATGTAAGACCATGTCTAGGACATTGGCATTGTATTGAGGTTACGTGTAAGACCATGTCTGGGGCTTTGGCATCGTTCATCGATTTTATGTACGACCCTATCTGGGACAATGGCATCGATATGTGATAACATGTAAGACCATATTTGGGATATGGCATTATACGAGCTTATGTGATTTTCGAGTATCCTTAATGATTCTAAATGGTTCAACGGGCAAATTCAAGTCGATAAGGAATATATGAATGAGCTAAGTGACTCAAGTACGTACGAAATTCATACGAATATTGAAAAGGGGAAATATTTGATGAACTTGACTAAGACATTGAATATATATTCAATTGAAAGGTTTCTGAATTTGAATGGTATTAGCTATGTTAAATATATTTGAATTGAAATGCAAATGTTCAAGTGATAGCTTTGTTTGTATATGGCTTACTGAGCTTTTAAGCTTACTTTGTGTGTTCTTTCTATGTTTTATAAATTATCGAAGCTAGCTTGGACATGGGGATCGTCTGGAATACGTCATCACACTATCGATCATCTGGTTGGTACTTTTGGAGCTTTGTATTTTTGGTATATGGCATGTATAGGCTAGTGTCATTGTGGTATGTTTTGAGACTTGATTTTTGCCATGAGATTTGGCTTGTAAATGTTGGTGTGGATTTGGCCATTTAAGTTGGCTTAAGTTATGTGTTTGATAAGTTATTTATGTGATGTATATAGTGTCTTATATGTTGGCTTGTTTGGTATAGTTATATGGTTGTTATTTTAATTAGTTGTAAATGGGAGTATTAAGGTTGGAATAATGGTATGTGGTGACTTGATTATGTGATATTGAATTGAAATAGGTGATAAGATGATGATGATGAAATATATTTAGAAGTTATGCAGTTTGATGGTTTTGGCATGATTATGGTTGAGAATTTAAGTAGTGAAATGATTGATAATGAAATGACTTGAATTATATGTGATTTGGTATGTTTTGGCTGCCTATATATGTGATGAAATGATACCATTTTGATGGTTAGGTGAGCTTGAGAATAGGATGGCAAATTAGCTTTGCAAATGGTCTATTTTTGTCCACACGGGCAGAGACACGAGTGTGTGTCTTAACCATGTGCGACACACGGTCATGTTACACGGCCGTGTGTCCCCTGGGGTACCCTTCGAATTAAAGTCAGTATCCCCTTCAGTTTTGACACGGCCTAGACACACGGGCGTGTCTACTGGCCGTGTGTGGCACACGGCTGGCACATGGGCGTGTGGTCGGCTGTGTGACCCAAGTCAGTAAACCCCCTTAGATTTCACACGGCCTAGCACACGGGCATGTCCTCGGCCATGTGGTGCAAGTCAGTATGTATGCCCTGTTTTCACACGGCCTGTTCACACAGGCGTGTGACCCCTTAAATGTTAGAAAATTTTATAAGTTTCTCAAAGTTTGCATATATTATCGGTTTAGTCCCAAACCACTTCTAAGCATCTTTTAAGGTTTCGTAGAATCTTATAAGGGACGATGTAAATGATTTGATTAGATTTCGATTATGAATGCTTAAATGTATGTGAATAATGTGTATTATCCGGTAATGCCTTGTAACCCTATTCTGGCCACGGATATGGGTAAAGGGTGTTACAACCCTCAAGTGCTCAACTCTTGTTAAGTTTAGTGTAATAATTCAACTTAACACTAACTTGATAAAAAAAATGAGTTAAAAACTATTTTTAAGAAAATAATAGATATTATTATAATGGAGTTTTTTTTTATTTCTACATAAAAAATATAGATAAAACAATTAATCAATTCTTATTAAAGGTCAAATGTTTAAGAATTTAATATGAGATTGATAAGAATTTATACACTAATGCAGTATAGTACAAGTTTAGTACAAGTACAAATACATGTTCGAGCAAACTATAACATAGAATTAAACTAGTACAATGTGTAGAAATTGAAGAGCCAAAAGAATCAAACTAAAATCCATCCATGGCATACATCACAATTTCACATGAAGGGACTCGAATCTAGGTGCTTAAGGATCTAGGGCCTCCATCATAATCAACAATACCAAGGTTTCATTGACACCTATGATTCAATTATTGAATTAGTCCTTTATAAATAAATTTTTAAAATAAAGTCTTTTCACATGGCTAATGTATGTGGTATAATCTAATAAGAGTTTTGCCCCTATGCTAACTAAAAGAAAACATCTACTTTGATTACAAAAGAGTAAAAGAAAAAGTCAAGTATTATTATTAGTCCATGTATTATTTGTTTGTTGTGGATTTAGTTTCTATATTGTAATTGATTGATTTTAGTTAAGTACTTTTCGAAATTTTAAAATTCAATTCTAACATAAACGGTAACAATTGTAGATTTAGTTCATATTATTCAATTTGGTCATTTTTAGTTCTCATACTTTTCTAATTTTGAAATTTTAATCTTGACTCAAACAATAATTATTAAATTTATTAGCTAGAATGATTTGACATTTTTGTAAATAATATATGGAAACGAGAAATTGACATGATATCATTCATGCCATAAGATGTTTGTCGCATGAAATTTAGAAATAACATAATTTATCTTAGGGCTCCTTTAAATGAGTTGCATTTAGTTTTTTTTTTGTCTCACACTACATTATTATTACAGTATCTAATCTCGTTCGATCGAATTGAATCGAATCAAATCGAATAAAAAAATTTCGAGTTAATCGAGTTGGCGAATCATATTTTATCATTCTAATTTGATTTGAAATTTTCTCGAATCGAGTCGAGTGAGATGGAATTCGAATCGAATCGAATCAAATATATTTGTTCGAGTTAAATTTTAAAAAATAATTTTGAGTCCTTGTATCACTGTCACCTACCGTAATAAAATTTGTCCACCATAATCAAAATTTTTATTAACTTTCATCACATCATAATTTATTTATTAATCTTTTATATACGGGTTAGCTTCTTTGCTTGCTTAGTTGTTTCAATTATCTTCAAATTCTTGTCACTATGTATTTTGGAATTAAATATATATATTAAATGTAAAAATGTGATTTTTTAATAAAAATTATTTTAAAGATAAAATGTGAAGTTGATACCAATATAAAATTTTAGCACGAATATTTTATAGCACCATTAATAATTCAATTTTAATATAAATATTAAATATGACTAAACAATTCAATAATATAAATAATATAAAATGTGAAATTTAATTCAATAATATAAATAGTAGATATATATAAAATTATTACTATTTATGTTTAGGGGTTTTTTTTGAATAACTTTGATTTTTTATTTGGGAGTAAAGGGTAAGAATTAAAAGTTTAGGGAGAAAAAAAAAAGTTTTGGGGTGGAGGGAAAATTTTAAAAAAATTGGGGGGATGAGTTTGGGGTAGATGGGAGGTGGGATGTGAAGGGTAGGAAGAAAATGGGAAGGAGTAAAAATTTTTGGGAAAAGTAAAAATGTTTGAGAATTTGGGGTAAAAGTGTAAAATATTATAGTTTGATATTCGATTTATTTGAATTATTCGAGTTATTCGAATTCGAAAACTCAACTCGATTCGAACTCAAAAAAATTCGATTTGATTCGAATAATTCGATTCGTTTAACTCGAAATTTAAAATTTTTTTAATTTTTTCTAGTCCAATCGAATTTTGCTCATATCTAATCTCACTCACTGCAGGTAATTCAAAAGAAGCGTTAACAAATTTAATGATTATTATTTAAATAAAACAAAAATTCCAAAATTTCAAAAATATAAATATTAAAAATCAACAAATTAAAATATAATCACTAAACAAGTTATACTAATAGTGAATTTTGAAAAAAAAAAAAGAATACTATTATTTTAACAAATTTATAATAACCCCCTGTCATTTTATGACATACGAGTTGTGCCCCAGTTCTTTTTCAATTCCTTCCATTTCCTTTCCGGTTTCATTTGCAGCAATAATTAGAATACATAGGAGAAGGAGAAAGAAAAGTTTCCCTGCTTCACTGAAAAGGGGTTTCCTTTCTAACTGGCCAAAGCCAAAGTCTTTTCGTTATCCCTAAGCCAGATTCTCTCTCTCTCCCATTTCTCAAAAATCTTCATTGGTGGCTTTTCATTCACGAGCTCGGAAACAAAAACTACTCAACAAGCCGTCTTCTCTCTTGCACCGAACCCAATAACCCACCAAACTGGTAAATAAGTATGAAATCAGCATACCTTTCTCACCAATCATCTTTTTTTTTTTTGCTCTTCTTCGTCGACCATTCCTTTAGCACATTCAAATTAAAACTTAGGTTGGGTTCTTTTTTGTTTTTTCCTCCTTCGTGGTTTCTTTGGCTTGGATTTCATGTTGGATGGAAAATTTTTAAAAATCTCATTTCTGTTTTTCTTTGAGGGTTTTGTCTCTTTAACACTAAATTTGGCAAAATGCCGCCATTTTTTAACCCATACTTGTCCCTTGCGTTCTCTAACTTCGCTTTTTCTCTATTTATAGAAACTTTTCTTTGTTTTTTTTTTTTTTTTTTGGGGTTTCCAGATTTACCTGATTTCATGCTTCTGTTTTTCCCAAAATAGAACTTTAATTGCAGAAGTACACTAAAAAGGCAACCAACTGTTTTTTTTGTGGTAGTTTTATTAGGAAGGAACAAGAAGTCGAAAAAGGAATGGCAAGAGAGAAGATTCAGATTAAGAAAATTGATAACAGTACAGCAAGGCAGGTAACTTTTGCCAAAAGGAGAAGAGGGTTGTTTAAGAAAGCTGAGGAGCTCGCCATTCTTTGTGATGCAGATGTTGCTCTTATTATTTTCTCATCTACTGGGAAGCTCTTTGACTATGCTAGCTCAAGGTACCCTTCTCTTCATTTCTCTTTTTTCAAACACTTGTTTGTTGTATTTTTCACTTTTTTTTTATCGCTTAATGTATAAATTCCCTATTGTAGTTGTAAAATTTTAACTCTCCTTTAGTGGGAAAAAGGACAAACCTTTCAACTTTGAGAAAAAAGTGTTTTTTTTTTTTTTTTGTGTGTGTGTAGTTTGTTAAGACCTTTGAGAGGAGAAAGCTTGTTCTTTCATCTGTATTTTCTTTTATTAAAAACCCTGGAAGTTTAACGGAATGGAAGAATGAAACCAGTCATGAAAAATGGGTTTCGGAAGAGAAGTTTATAGTGTGTGTTTGTGCATATATTTTGTTTGAAGTGTGGAATTCTGAAATAGTTCATGTATAATATATATACAGTTTAAGTATTGGTCTCAGGTCGGGATCTTTGTTTTGTTTTTAATTCAAATTTTACCCTTTAGTGTCACTTGGTTGGTTTTGCCAGTTTACAGATTTTCTTCAGGGAAACTATTAAGAACTGAAACACATTGTTTTTCACTTTAAATTACTTTGCAGTAGTATACTCCAGTATGTTTTGAGAGAATGGACACTCATCTAACTATATGTGTTTATATATATGCATGTAGGTATGTATTTGTGCTTATGATATCTGCTAGTATATCTATTAGTGAGATTTTTAGAAAAAAATCTATTTTTGAAAGATAGTACTATTTACACATGATGTTCAAATTATGTAAAATAAGGATGATTTAGATATTATATAAATATTAAAATATATATTTATATCTAATATTCATACTCATATTACATTAACTTAGATAATAATTACAGCTAGCGGACAAAAAGCTTGCAATCTATTTGAAAAATGATATTTTAAAACTATATACAATTGTTATCATAAAAAAGTTTTAGGATACCATATTTGAATTGAAACCATTTTTATAGGTTGAGATAAAATAAAAAATAAAAAAAATAAAAACTGATGGTTTAATATTTTGACTTGAAGCATGAAGGAGATACTAGAAAGGCACCATTTGCGCTCAAAGAACCTTGAGAAGCTGGAACAACCTTGTCTTGGGCTGCAGGTTATAGGCTTTTTATTTCTTCTTGTATATATGTAGACATATTTCTTTACTTTTAGTTCTTACATTAATATGTAATCAGTCGGCTGGAAAATTACTTGGGGATGGATGAAAATTTGGATTATTTTATAGAGCAGTAGATGTGAAATTCTCACTGGTGAACCTCTTGTTTTACATTATTTTTGTTATTTTTATTCGTTATATTCGATACGTATGCATACATATTTAGGTATGAAAGTATCAGTGTATGGTTTTTTTCGAATATATAAAAATATTTAGAAAGGATTAAATATATCCATTAAAACTAAATATTTGTATAAGATAATACGGGGCTTTGAATATGATTATTGTATCTTCACCATTAAATTCTATCTACTTAAAAAATGATATTGACTTTTTCATCCCTTTACTAATATGTAGCTTGTAGAACACAGCAACCAGTCCATGCTGACTATGGAAATAGCAGAGAAAAGTCATCAGCTGAGGTATGCGTTTATTTATTTCTGTTTCTTATGAACTTATTCATACCATATGTGAAGATGAAGTTAGAGTGGGTTTTGCCTTGAAACAGGCAAATGAGAGGTGAGGAACTCCATGGATTAAATATTGAAGAACTACAGCAGCTAGAAAAATCTCTGGAAATTGGGTTGAGCCGTGTGATGGAGAAAAAGGTTTTTGGCATTTTTTTGCAACTTTTGCCTTTCTAAAGCAATATATATATTCTTACTTATCTCTAATTTCAGGGTCAAAGGATTATGAGAGAAATCAATGACCTTCAAAGAAAGGTCAGTACATAAAGATATATATTGTAATTTCTTCTAAAACATGCGACTATATGTGTAATATTCAGCAATTTCATTTAAAACAAGCAGGGAGTGCAATTGATGGAAGAAAATGAACGATTGAAACAGCAGGTAGTTTTCCCATTTCATACTAATTTATTTATGCTATTACACTTTCTAGTATATAGAAGCTCTCATCACTGAAGGTACTGCAGATAATTAACGGCCCAAGACAAGTTGCCGGTGACTCGGACAATACTATCTTCGGTGAGGAAGGTCAGTCATCGGAGTCGGTGACCAACGTCTGCACCTCTAACGGTAACCCGCATGACTACGAAAGCTCCGTTACATCCTTGAAATTAGGGTAAGCAAGAAAGAACAAACAAATACTAAATTTACTGTTACAAATCAATGGCCAAACCCTTGTTTTCGTCTTTTGGATGTCTTGCAGGTTACCATATTCTGGTTAACTGTGGGGGAGGATTTGAGGCGATCGACTTGGAGTACGATATAAACGATCACTTGGATTGATATTGAAATGAAAAGCTAACTGACCTTGATGTTTTTTAGTTCAATTTTAATCAAAAACTTGGAACGGATACTTGGGTTGAGGAAACGATATCCTCACTTTCCATGTCCAAAATTTGTCCTATATTGTCTGGTAATTGAAGCTCAGCTTTACAAACCCATTCTTACTTTATCATAATCATCCACATCATTCAAACTATTTTTTTTCCCTTCACTATTTTTTCTTTTCGTATTTTTGTAAAGCCACTAAGTTCGGGATTTCTAATATTCTGGCCCTGAAAATTAATAATTTTTTTTAAAAGTAAATAAAATTGTAAATCAAAATCAATATATATATTTAAATTTAAAGAACTACAAAATATTTAAAAATTATTAAAATTATCAAAATGAAATTAAAAATAATATAAATATTATAGAGTTTTTCTAAAAATTCAAAATATGTTCCTAAAATTCCAACTTTAATTCTTATTTCTTTAAGAGTATTACGTGTTTGGTTGGATGTAATAGCCAACCGAATCACGCTTTATTCGACGCCTTCACTTATTCAGTAGGGCTTTGTATTCAAAAGAATTGCTCATCCATACTCTATTGAGAAAAATCGTCGAATATTCAGGTCTCCTCCTAAGAATTGAAATTCGCTGCTTCAAAGAACAGAAAAGGACAGTGTACAGCCCAATTTTGGCCCGAGCCTAAACAAATCTTACCACCTAACCACTAAGCCGAACCCATCAGACCCAAACCAAACAAGGCCCAGTGCAACAAGAATTAACCCTAGCCTACAAAACTAAACAGCAAGGGAAAAGAAAAAACCCTAAGCGTCGCACCTAGGTCTCTTCAACCCCTTCCATGTGCACCGTCAGCGTGCACTCCGCTCGGAGGTTGACTCCCCTGGCACGCTAGCACCGAAACGGCAAAACCTTGCCCCGTTGACTCTCTAGGCCTGCAAAACAGAAACAAAAAGAGAAACAGAAAAGCAAGTCGACAAAGCAGAAACCAAACAATGGCTAAATAGTACCAAACAGTAGCAAAGACAGTGATAAAGAAAGAAATATGTATTTTTAAACAAGAAAAATGGCTATAAAGGCTAGATGATAGTTTGTATTTAGGGGGATTTTCGATATTCAAAAAACAGAGGAAAAAAATACAAAAAAAAAAGATTCAAAAAAAAAAAAGCAAGTTGAGGTTAATGTTATTTCCATTTTCCATTTTTCTTTCATTTTTTTTATTTTTTTATTTTTTTTCTTTTCGAATCTACTCGTACACATACATACATCTATTATTTCTTTATTTTTTTCTTCTTTTTTTAAAAAACAGTATATATGTATATATTTATATATAAATTTAAAAAAAAATTAAAATTTTACCTTTTTTTATTTTCGGCCACCGTGTGCGGTGGCCGGCGTGGCGGACGACGTCGGTCCGATGATCGGACCACGGCCGGAGTTGGGCCGGACATAAAAGGGGTTGAGAGAGTTTTTAAACTTTTTTTTTGTTTTGAAGGTTGAAAAATGAAATTTTTTGTAAATTTCTTTTGCTTTTATAAGTGTACAAAACGGCGCCGTTTTGGTGTGAATATGCATAGGCCAAAACGACACCGTTTAGGCCATGACCCGCGACCCGACCCGCTTCCCTTGAGGATCTGCGTGTTTTTGCAGTTAAGGGGATAATTGCGTGTGCAGTCCCTCCGCTTTCGTAACATCTTGCAATGTGGCCTTTGTTTGCTTCTTTTGTTTTCTTTAATTTTGGCCGCATGTTTTGTGTTCGTTTCAGTATGGTCCACCTCGAAACGTAACGCATGAGGGCTGGGGATATTTCCCAATCAGTCCCTCATTTGTTTCAGCGCTTTTCATTTAGGTCCTTGACAGCCTATTTTCTGTTATTTATAATTTATGCCTTAATTTTTAATTCTATTTCAACTTAATCCTTAGTCTGTTTAATTGATTTGTTTATTTATCTTTTTATTTTATTGTTTTTTTTAAAAACTGTTATTATTATTCATTTTGAGTTTCTATATTATTTATTTCAAATCATTTTATCTTTAATCTTCCTTTTTACACATTATATATATTTAAACTATTACTCATCTTGAATTTTATATATTATTTATTTTAAGCTATTATACCTTACTTATTTTGAAATTATTTATATACTTTAAACTTTTATATATATATAGACATATGTTATTTTGGATTATATTTATATACATCCATTTAAACTGTTTTTATATATTATTCATGTTAAATTTCTCTTTTAGGCTCTTTTATATGTTTTTTTTTTGTTATTTTATACATTATTTTAAATTATTTTACATATCATTTGCTTTAAATTTTTATATCATTCACTTTAAACTTTTATATATTATATATTTCAAATTCATACATTATGTAGTATAAACTATTTTATATGTTGTCATTTTAAACTTTTTATATTAAGTTATTTAGACTGTTTTACACATTTTAATTTTAAATATTTTTATGTTATTTATTTCCAACCCTTTTATATATGTTTTCTATTTCAAATTTCTTATATGTCGTTTGGTGATGTTATTTTACATGTAAATTATTTTAAATTATTTTATTATTTATTGTAAATCTTTTGATTATTATTTTAAAATTTCATATTATTTGAACTGTTTTGTGTATATTTTTATATGTTATTCATTTAAAATTGTCTTATCATTTATTTTAAATTGTTCATATTATTTATTTCATTTCTCTTTAACTGTTTCTATTGATATTTAAATAATATACATTGTATATCGCCATTGTATGCCTTAGAAATTATTTATTAGTATCTTCATTGACATTCATTAACATAGCATCTAATTCATGTATATTTTTTCATGTTTATTCGCTTTTCATTCGCAATTGTCGCATTGTAGTTTTCAACTTATTAATCCAAAATCAATTATTCCACTTTATTTCAAGTCAAATTCATGTATTTTGAGTCGATTTTATAAAACAAAGGCGATGTTTGATGTTTAGAAATTCGAGGAATCGTGCCCTAACGTGTTGGGTTTCAATCTTTCGTTTGTTTAAATAATTAAAAGTCCCTTTAAAATTCCGTCTACGTTTTCTAAATTTTAAGACAAAAGCAATGATTGATGTTTGGGAATTCGAGAAATTGTACCCTAATGTACTGGGTTTCGATTTTTTGTTTATCCAAATAATCAAACCTCTCTTTTAATTTCGTCCACATTTTTTAAGGCAATATTTCGTGTTTGAAAATTTTGAGAAATCGTGCCCTACGTGCTGGGTTTCGATTTATCGTTTGACTGGACAACATAATATCCTTTCTAAAATTTCAATGCATAAGTTTTGAAATCATGAGATGATTTTGATATCGAAGGTTTGAAATGTCGTGTCCTACGTGTTGGACGTGATATTTTATTTCTTCGAAATAAGATAATATTAATATCCACTTCAAGTTATCCAAATATTCATAAAAAGAATCGTATTTCAAAATTTATTTTAAATCTTTTCAATTTTCGACATTAAGACATTAATTAATCAATTAAGTACCAATTTTGGACGTTACGAGGGTGCTAATCCTTCATCGTACGTAACCGACTCCCGAACCCGTTTTGTCAAATTTCGTAAACCAAAATCGTTATTTTAGTAAACCAAAATGTTTTATTAAAACGATCAAATTTCTTGGTGATCCGATCACATCTAAATAAAAAAAATTGGTGGCAACTCTCAATTTTTGTTTATCATTTTCAAAACTAAAGTCGATCCCCGTTTTTTTAAAAAAATAGTTTCGACAAATAGTATCTCCAACATTTTACTAATTTTCAAACCATATTTTGGCATTATACAACATGGTACCGAAATCTAAACCAAAAATAAAACTGAAATTGAGAAAGGAAAAAGAATAGAGAGACAAAAAGAAAGAGAAAAATAAAACCAAAATAATCAAATATACAGGGAAGGGTTTAGAAGGCTTCAAGGAACAAGAAAGATTATGAAGAGAAGAAAAAAATAATTTTAATTCAATTTATAAGCTGAGATAAAAAAAAAATTTAGATCCAAAAGTTTAGAAGATAATTTAGAAAAAAAAAATTTAAAAATCAAGAAAAGGGATAAAAATTTATGCCTATGCACTTTTGAGAAGAATTGGACGTCGGCCAACAGGGGAGGACGGTAGCAGAAGGTGGCGACCACGACGGCTACCGGTTGTGTTCTAAAAGCAGTGGAAGTTTTCTGGGTTTTCTGTTGAACATTCCCTTGAATGTCTAGGGATAAAGAAAGTTAAAGAGAGGAGACTAAAGAGAGAAAAGCAAACTAAAATAATAATAATGTGAAAAACTCTTTATATATAAATAAATCGAAAACTATTTATTAAATATTTTTTATATGAGAAATATAATTTAAATACTATAGAATCTATATTATAGTATTTTTAAATAAAGTTTTATATTTTTATAGTATTAAATCTACAATATTTTATCATTACATCATTTTAATATATTAGAATTATTAAAAAACATTATAATAAAAATCTTTTATTAAATTAAACTTTATAGTTAAAATATTGTTTTTTAATTCAAGAGTAAAATTGACATTTTCGTTCACTCTTTCTATATTTTTTAACATCATTCCATTTAAGAAAATAAAGTAATATATTCATCACCTATTACATTCCATTCAATCAAATTATATAATATTTAGATTTAAAATGTAAAAAAAAAAACTTAGTAAAAGTAATAATAATAATTTAACTTTTATAAATAAATAAAAAACACTCGATTGAACTTTTAAGCTTAGTTTTTATGGGCGATTGAATGCGGTACAATGCGTTTAGCTTACTTTTTACCTTATGCTACAGTATCTAATCTCACCACCATCGTTGTTTTTATACTAACCGCAGGTAAACGCACCGCCCATCCAAACTCACCTTTAGTCACTCAAAAAAAAATTAATCTCTTTTGTTAACGAAAAGTGATTGACATGACTGATGAAGGCAATGTGGTAGCAAAAAAATATTCTTTTTCAACTTTTTAATTTTAAAAGAAATTTTTTTAAAATTTTTTTTTAATAATTAAAATGTGCATATATAATAAATTTAAACAAATGATTGTTCAAAACTAAAAAAAAACTTTAAATTTTATAAAAAAATATTTTAAAAAATTCTAAATATATATATTTCAAATGTGCGAAAATTAAAAAAAAAATCATTATTCTATCTAAAATTGAAATATTAGGGTCTTTATTCTTGTTAATATTTACAAGCTTGTTTAAGTGTTAATATACAAGTGATTAATTATATAATTATTAGTAATGAAATTTTATTAACAACTCATATGAAGAATTAATAACGTTCAACTTTTGGGGCAATTTCGACATTAAAAAATTATAGCCGAGAAAAAGTAATTAATTAGTGTTGTGAAACAGAATTGGAATCTTTATCAACTGGTGTAGGAAGCAAATAGAAGCCTTGCACCAAGTTTTTTAGGTTAAAATTCTTATACCCACCCAAATAAATATTGGTATTATCTAATTTACATTCACTTAAATCCTATTTCTATAATTTATTTCTAAGAATTTTAACTTTATAATTAGGTAACACTGATAGTTAAAAATTGCAATTTTACTAATAGAGTATTATTGAGTAATTACAGGTATATTTATTGTTGTTTGATCATTAATCAAGTTAATCGTTAATAAAGATTAGCATCATCAATAACAATTTTGTTGTAGTTAGCTGGTGAAAAAAGGTAAATTATATCAAAGATGTATCGTTATCAGGGATTAATTTCATTTTTTTTTTTTTTGAGATTTTGCACATTTGAAATTTTTATATATATTTTAGAACTTTCAATAATCTTTTTTTATAATTTTTGAAGTTATTTTAATTTTACTCATTAAAAATAAATTAAAACAATCATTTATCTAAATTCATTCTATAAATATATTAATTAATTAAAAAATTATTTTTAAAAAAATATTTTTTAAAAAATTTTAAATCTTTTACTGGCATAAACTGTCACGTCTACATTTCTAGTGACTTTCGTCAAGTCAAACTCATCAACAGATTGTTTTTGTTATTAGTAAGGACCAATTAAATTTTTTTTTTATCATTAAGAGCCGAATTTAATGCATTTTTCATAAAGGTTGAATTAAGTTTTTTAATTTATTTATTGAAGAGTTTTTTACCGTTAATCCTAACATCTATTGCATTTCTATTTCATTCCAACTGAATACCCATTCTATCGCTCCTCTACTCCACTCTAGTCAACCAAATGTATTGATAATGTATTACTAGCTTTTATGTATGTGGATGCCTTTATTTTTCATTCAAAATCGAAAAGAAATAGCTAAAGTAAATACCAAAGAATACCTTAAACAGGCTTCATATTAACACAAGCAAATTTCACATTTATTTGTTTTCATACTTCTTTTTTCTAGGGAAACAAACAGGACAAGGAGAGAGCAAACCATTTTGGAGAGTGGGTTTCCACTCAATATCAAACCCTTATGTAACTTTACCCATTTCTTTTTTCTTAATTTCAAAATTTTTCAAGTCTTTGATTGCAGCTTTTTCGCTTTTTCTACTTTAGCTTCAATATTGCTATTATGATTGTTTTTAAAATCATATCTTTAGTGAAATGGCTTCAATGGTGTCCATTAGTCATATCACATCTTCAGTAAAATGGCTTCACTGGTGGATTTGAGATTAAAAGGTAATGTGGGTTACATAAGATCTTGATTGAAAGATTTACTCTTTCAAGTTTGAATTGTGAAACTATGATCTTCTAGGTTTGTTTTGTATTCTTGGGAAATTTCTCTTTTGGATTATTTAAGTTTGAATCGTATACCTAAATCAGTCCTTGTTTTCATTGAAAATTTTTATTAATATAAAGAATTATGGAATAATATCGAAGTTAGAAAAAAATAAAAATAAAAAGTTGCAACTGCGAGTTCAGTGAAGAAGAAACGAGAAGTGTTGTCGTTTTAAATGGGTCGATAGTGGGTTCTTGAGTTTTTAGAAATCAGGGTTTTCTTTAAACTGGGAATTTTCGTAATAAATTCAAGTTAAATTCCCAATTTGCAAGGGATTCAAAGGTGTTGAAAGGTTCTGATTGGAGCTCCGATAGGTGTGATTTTCAAACTTTGATAATGAGGAAGAAATGTGTTCTTACATTTTGTTTGGTTGATAGAAAAATTCGGTAAAAGGAAGAAAATTCTAGTTGATCTTTATTTAATTTGTTTTTATTTATGGTAATTATTTTTAACTTCTATATATTTAAAATTTGATAATTTGATAATTATTATGAATATGTTATTAAGTAGATGTCTATTAACATTAAGATAAGTTTTGATGTAATTTAAATTCTAATAGTCATTAGAAGTAGATCTTTACTTTATTTATACTTATTGTGCCTATAAATAGAGATTTTGGAGAACCTTTATATATATTCTGATTGATCAATAAAAATACGCTCTCTCTTTGCTCTCCCATTCTCTTTGTTATTTATTTTTCGTCTTTTATTTTATAACATGTTATCAACACGATTCTCTTTTAATTATTTTTTTCCATAAGTCACAAAAATATCTCAAAAGTTACTGTTGTCAATTGTCTCTTAGAGTTGCTGCTATTTCAATTGAAGCCTACGCGCTATGGGGAATCATTAGAATTTTTAACCACTCAGGTACACATAAATCTCTAATTTTTTATGCCTTTTTATGCAAAGAAATTTATATTATCCTTACGTGGTATGTTTTTCTTTTTTTTATTGATTGATTTTTGGTAAAATTATTTTATGATAAAATATTATTAGTTTAAGGTTTTTTTTAAACGGAGATTCTTTTATTAAATTATAGATGTATGATATTTGGATGATTGAAATTTTTGATGATTAAATTATTGTTATTAAATATGCTTGAAATTATTGTATTATATCTTTTAAATTGGATTTATAAATATTTGATTAGAGCATCATAAGATTTTATATCATATATGTGGTATTGAAATTTGGTACAATGTGTATTGGATAACTTTCAAGCATCGTACACGAAAATTTTGATTTTGTTTATTAAATAAATTTTTTTACTATTAGATTATAAATGTTATTACGAAAACAAAGTTCTTTTACTACTTGTAATAGTGCTTGTGACAATAATCAGGGTGATAACAATGATATTAAAGAAACTCAGGTATATTTTACTATAATTTATTTGTTATATCATGTCTATTATAATTGGAGACTAATCATGATAGATGGATAGATTTTGATTTGAAATCCACACATGTTTTGCGATGGTGATTATGAAATAAAGAATCAATGGAGACGTTTAGAAGTCTATCCTACAAGATTTGTTGCATTTCTAGAAGTGAATGCAAACATAAAGAAAATAAAAGATATAATCATGTACCACTAAAAATGGGAACATAATAATAAATAAGAGAACAATGAGAATTCTCAAGATAACTTATTCAAAGGGCAAAGATAACCTATGCTATTAATGTGATATGAAATATTATTAGCCACATATGTGGCGTATGCCCAAATATTTTGTTTATTTTAATATACTTTGAGGAACGATATGAGAATGTAGTTATTTGGTACTGAAAAAAACAAATATAATTCCAATATTTGATAGTACTAAATTAGTTGTAAGCTCTAGAAGAGCTAATATATCTTTTATCTAAAAAACACAAAATTTGTGATGGTTAATGTGTTAGTTTTAAAAGATATTCATTATAATGGATATCATATTAAGATTGTGAATGAAGAAAAGATTATATTTCATATGAAACATTATTACTATAAATATCTATTTTGAAATGATGAAAAAAATAGAAGATTGAGTTATTGATTACTCTTTTTATAAATTGAATTGACTATTACTATATTTGTGATCTTCTTTTGTCATCATCCCCATTAAGGGGCTAAAAAGAAAATATTTGACTGTGAAAGATCTACTTATAAGCAATAGAATATGGTAATTCTATCTAAAGCTCGTTATGATTGGATGCACCTGAAGTTGCAAGTTTTTTTAAAACTGTGAGTATAACTCTATAATATTCAAAATAAGTTCTCAATTAAAATTATGTGGAAAACTATTACTAATGGGAACTTGCAAGAGAGAAAACTTATGCATGAAAAGTTATTAGTTATGTACCTATTGTACACCTGAAAAATAAGATCCACTCTCAAAGTTTGCTATTAATAGATTTTGATTGGATTCGAAGTCTACTACTGAAGTTTAATTTTCTTACTTCTTGATAAAATCGTCAATTCAACGCAAAAAAAAAAAAAAAAAAAAAGGGTACGTCTTTAAATATTAAATCAATTTGATATATGGTTTAAATATTTGAGATGGTCTTCTTTTTAAGTTTTGATTACATGGGTTACATATTGTTTTAAGCATCTCATTTGTTCGTGAAAATGAATATTAACTGATTTATTTATGTCACTATAGTAGATTTTATAATTAAATAATATATTTGATTAAAACATATCTAGTATGCAAATTTGTGTTAATAAACCAATGAATTTTTTGGTTATTCAGATTTAATTTAGTTCTAAGAATTGTTAAAAGTAGTAGTTTATATGTTTTATATTATTTCATTTGTTCATTATTCAGAGAAATGACATGAGCAATTGTAAATGAAAAGTTCTATGAGCATGAATGATTGGTTTTTAAATTAAAATTCATGCATGTTTATGGTGATGGTTATGAAAAAAAAATATTAGTTTTTCATTATCTCATATTTTTATATTTGAGATATGACTTTTATTGATATATTTAATATATATTTGTTTTTATACATGACCTAGGTAGTATTCTTGATGGTTAACTCATTATGCAAAACTCTTATTAAAAAGGTTTTAAAGGTATTTTGAATCGAACTTGGGACCTCTCGCACCTGAAGCGAGAATCATACCACTAGACCCAAATGCCTTGCATTTGAAGATTTTAGCATATTCCCTAAAGTGAATATTGCATATAATTATTTGGAAATTATATTTATTGACTTAGTGACATTATAGACTTCACATTGATTTAGACATTTACAGTAGGAAATATCACAATAGTATTTAGTACAATTGAAACGCATATTAAAGTAAACCAAAAGTTTACTGATACAAATACATTTACTAGGCGTGACTAGTTAGACCATCCTAGATCATATATGATGCAAAAATTAATTGAAAATTCATATAGACATTCATTAAAGAACTAGAAGATTATTTAATTTAATGAATTCTTATTTGTTGCTTGTTCTCAATGAAAATTGATTGTTAGAAACTCACTAACTAAAGTTGAGATTTAATATATTGCATTTGTTAAATGAATATGGGTCCATTCATCCACCATGTGGATGGTTCTGATATTATATGTGTAACGACCCGATTTTTGGGCCTAGGAGTAATGGGCCTTGAGTCTAGGTTCAGGTAGAAGACGGCCCGAATAATTTGGATGTTTTAATTATTATTATTATTATTTAGTATGTAATTAAATAAATTACGAAGGGTTATGGTATGGGAAAAAGGCCCAAGAGTGAATTTAATTCGAGACAATTCCTGAATTTTTAATTTTGGAGAAAGAGGGTTCTAGTGATATGGGCTTTTAAAATTGAGGTGGTAAATTATGATACAAATAAGGCCTTGGTAAAGTGGCAAGGTGGCGCCACTAAGTTCCTAAAAAAATGGTGCTTGGGAAGGAATTAAAGATCCAGGGTTCAAGTTGCAAGGTAGCCATACTGTTACTTTTTAATTTTAGGCATGTGTCGGGCATGTGATCACTTAAGTGAATTTCGGCAAGGGCCTTAGGGAGGTTGGGCCGATTGTTTTAGTTGATATTAGGGTTAGGTTCTTTTCTTTTTCTGTCTTGGAGAATTAGGGTTAGCCACCTGAAAGCTTTCACTGCCATTCATCCTTCCTGAGTTCTCACAAAAGCTGAAAACGCAAATTCCTTCTCCTTGGTGCCGAGTTCTCCTTCCTCTCTTTTTCCTCCATTTTCTTTCTTCCTTTTTACTTTTTCTTCTAGCTGAAACGTTCTGATCACCTTACTCACCTCCTCTATCGATCCCATCCTCCACAAAACCTTCATAGCCGATCGCCATAAAAGTCAAAATCCCGAAAACTCACTTCTTATGCCGATTTTTCCAAGCCAAAATCCTTCAGTTATTTTTGTTCCTTTTGATTAAGTTTCATCTTCTCTAAACCCTTAGTATCTGTCGGCAACATTACTTCAAAGTTATAGCCTCAAATCGTCATCTTCTTCATCACTTAAAAAGCCAAAGTACCATAGATTTAGAGACTTATAGTCGAAATTTCAAATCTCCTGGATTCGAGTTCTACTATCGTTTAGAGGATAGATCTGCATCAGATCTGCGTAGAAATAAAAGAGGAATAGGTGGTAAGTGCTCATCACCTCAGATCTAGTCTTATTTTACAGTTTAGAAAAAGTCGAAGTCCCTAAAATCTAGGGAGGCTATCGATTTGGGCATAGGGCTTTAAGGGTCTTTAACCGACGATTTCTTTTGGTTTTTAGTGTCTTCCAGAGGTTGGATCAAAGGCTTGGATCTTTGGAACAACTAGACTTAGATCTAGTCATCGGTTTTCAGCAAAAAGGTAAGATTCTAAAGGCTTTAGGGGCATGGTTCGAATATGGTAGGTGAATATTGGGATTGTTTATTGTGATTTGCAATCTAAGAATTATGGTAATCAATTGTAGGACATCGTAAGGGATCTCAGTGGTAGTCGTCACAAAACAAGTGTGTAACAACCCTCGTAATAGCTTAGGCTAATATTCGCAGAAAAGTCGAAATACCAAAATTCTGACATTTCGGGAACTTGAGATTTTGCATGCGATTTTAGATGCAATAAAAATGATATGATCGGTGTTTGGATCGATGGAACAGGTAAGAGCGCAATTCTGAGCACGACGATAAGTTGGGCCTCAATAGGCTGAAATTGGGCCCAATGGGCTTTCGTGCCCATTTGGGTAAAATTGCTAGAAAATGGAATTTGGAAAGATTGCATGTTAACGCGGTTAGTACTGTTGTAAAATTTGGATTATGTGGGCTTAATGGGCTAAATCGGCATTCGTAGGACCCATTAGGAGTTTTGGGCCCAAAAGCCCTAATTTGATAAAGTGCGTTAAAATCACTGTTTAAACACTTGAGGATATTGATAATTGTTAATGAACGTCGAAAACCCATAATATTTGGTAAATTTATGAAATTACCCCTAAAATATGGTAAATGACTGTTTTGCCTTTAGGTAAAAATGACCATTATACCCCTAGGGTTTAATTATGAATATGATGCATGAGATTTTGATATACATGATATGACATGATATGAACATGATATGTTATGAGATGCACATGATATACTCATTATATGCATGGGTTGGGTTTGATATAAATGGAGGAAGTGCAAAAAGGGTTTTGCCCTAGTTTACCAAAAAGGGCTTTGCCCCAGTTTATCAAAAAGGGCTTTGCCCCAGTTATTAAAAGAGGTTAGGCCTCCAGTTATATGAATAAGCAGCTATACTGCCAGTGGAGAGTTTGGTTGGGTGGGTTGAGTTATTCCCCACATGGAGAGCTTGGTTGGTACGGGTAGAGAGTAGCGGATGGTAGGTTGAGTAGTCTCCCCAAATGGGCTTGCATACATTCATTGGTATTATATGTGATATTGAAATGGGCCTATGGGCCATACTGAGGTCTGATAAAGGCTTGACCCGGTGATATGATTTATGAAAAGGCTTCGGCCTAGTAACCGTTAAACGAAAGGCTTCGGCCCAATATGCTGGTATTAGTTTGGGCTCTGAAAGGGGCTTGTTGCACACTGAGTTTTCCAAACTCACCCCCTTTCCTTATCTTTGCAGGTGAGACTTGATGTGGAGACTTGGAGCTGGAGGGGATTCAGAGTGGCCATGTGGACTGTTTAAAATAAGTGTTTATGCCTTCACTTTTATTCTAGATTACTTCCTTTATGTTTTCGGGTTTTAAGTTGTAATAAGGCCGCTTTAATTATTTTTAATTGCTTTAGTATGATTATTAGCTTAGGCATGGTATGGATTTAAAGGTTTCGGATTGAATAGCTCTAGGGCGCGTTTTTAAAAGAAATTATCTGATTTCAAAATATCGTGAAACAAGACAAAGCTTCCGCAACGAAAACGTTTTAAAAAAATTAACAAGTGCTTTCAATGGCTTAAAACGAAATGGTTTTTCCTGAACAATCATTCAGTTAAAGTGTGGCAATGGTTGTGTGCATGTCTAGGAGTGGATCCATGGAGAGCTTGGTACTTAAGCAGTCTAATTGACTCACCTCCTCTTTTCTTGAATCCTACTTGGTGCGTAGTATCCATTCGCTTTAAGCCATAACAATGAAGGTTTGATTTTTTGATACTTAACTATTTTTAAAATAACATGTTTCTGCCACTACAAAGGTTTACAAGTTTAAACGGTAAAAGTTTCTAAACATCAATAAGGGTTTTCAATGAAAACATGGTTTTCGAAAAACACATCAATATGACACACCAGACTTGGCCATAATGTCTGGGCCGGGTTTGGGGTGCTACAATATGATTTTGGTAGATGCATCTACAAAATAATCACATATGTGTTACCAACTTGTAACCTGTCGTTTGCAAGATTGCTTGTTTAAATAATTAATTTCAGATCATGCAATTAAGACAATTCATCTTACTAATACTGATGAGTTTATATCTCAGTATTTTATTGATTGAGTTTGAAAAACTTTTATAAAAGTTTGTTATTTATGCGCATAATGGTTTAGAGAAACTATTGAATGAACGACTCTGGTTAATGTCTAAACCATTACTTATGAGAACTAAAATTCCTATTTCAACATGAGATTCTGTTGATTTATGTGTTGAACGCCTCAAGCCAATAAGTTATAAATACTCCCCATTACAATGAATTTTTGGTCATGAGCTAAATATTTCTCATTTTTGAATTTTTATATGTGCATATATGTTCCAATTGCTCCACCACAACAAAGATGAGTGAATACTCAAAAAAAGTTGGGAATATTTATTATTTACGAGTCTCCTTGTATTATTATATGTTTTAAATGTATTGGAGATTCAATTATGACATGATTTGTGATTACTATTTTGGTTTGATAGTTTTCTCGACATTAGGGGAGAGTAATTTGAACTAGAAATTCAACAAGGCTAACTCATTACAAGTTCCAAATATGAAAATTCTCATAAAATAAAATAATAACTCTAGATAGTCATATAGTGAAGGCAGGTGCTCTAGAAGAGACCCAAAACATAACTAATAAGTACAACTTTAGAATAGATTGGGGTACGCGAAATTGAAGATTAAAATAATGAAAATAAGAGATCTCGATAAGTTATGTCAATTTGAGAAAATGTCGAACCGATAATAAAAGTGGTTAGAAATATAGATATGTAATAAATTGGTAAAAATAGAAAGACACAACTTAAGTACAATTAAATTTGAGAAGTTTTTGGACCAGTAGTCCAAATATCTAAAGGTATAAAGAAAGTGAGGGTGCAAATGAAGTAGTTTTGCAAAACATAATAAAATATTAAGTTTTTTTTGTTAGTCCTGGCAGTGATTATGACAATATATAATATTCTTTTGTGGTGGATGTAATAACCTTTAACTATATTATTAAACTGACAGTTCATAAAAGATTTAACTTGCGTCTAATGGTTGTTGTTACAACCTTTTATGAATCACTATAAAGTTTATATTAAAATCTTTGAAGAATTTAGAATTCTAGAAGCATATTGAAATTCTAGGGAAATTGTTTAGTTATATGAATTTAAATAATTTGGACATATGTAGTAAATTTGACTTAGCCAATAGTAGTTGAAAGAGGATTATAAAATGATCCAAAATACCTATTTATATTTTTTAGAGGGATCATGATTAATATTTGTAATGATTATTGTTGAAACTCCTAAAGAGATCAAAATGTATTTTCCCAAAATTTCACCTTACTCATGACCTTCAAAAGAATGGTGATATAAATGCTTAGTAAATACGTTCAAATGATAATTTGAAAAGCTAGTATTCAAGATTTAATACATAGAATATGAGATATTATATAATTTTTTCATGAGGGGGAGTAAATACGCACTGTACACTTTTTCCCTTAATCAAGGTTTTGTTCCATTGGGTTTTCCTGATAAGGTTTTTAATGAGGCAACATATTATGCATATTATAGATATGTGTACTCTTTTACACATTATCTACCAATGGACATCCAAGGGGGAGTGTTATAAATATCTTATTAAGTAGATGTCCATCAAGATCAAGCTAAATTTTGATGTACTTTAACTTTTATTAGTCATTAGAAGTAGATCTCTATTTCATTTATACTTCTTATGCCTATAAATAGAGATTTTGGAGAAGCTTTGTATATATTCCATTGATCAATAAAAATACACTCTCTCTTTTCTCTCCGATTCTCTCTGTTATTTATTTTTTGTCTTTTATTTTATAACAATAATAAATTAACAATTTATAATTTTTTAGATTTTTATATACTTTTATTAATTTTTGAATGGTGTCAGTATTGTTAAGTGTCATGATCTCATAAGTAACAGTGCACTTGGATATTCTTTTAAATTTTTGAGGATATACACCATTAAATATTACATTTAGAGATTTTGCATTGTAATAGACTACTTTATTGTAATAGCCCAATTTCGGTGAAATCGGAACAGTAGTTTTGGGACCACAAATCTGAGCCGAAAATAAAATTTATTTTTATTTTATTATATGGCCCGTATTATGTTGAAATGTCATGTGGAATTTTTGAAAAGAAAATTTTATCGATTATGTGCTTAATTACGAAAAGGATTAAATCGTATAAAATGCAAAAGTTGAATTCTAGTAGCTATAATGATTAAATAGCTATGACATTCAAAACTTGAGGTCCTTATATGAAATTAGACCATTAAAGAAAGTATGTAGATATTTTGGTGACTCATCCATATAAATTTAGAAAAAGGGCAATGACTAAATTGGAAAGTGAAAATATTTAATTAATTAAAAGATGATAAAAGAGATCATCTTATTTTCTCATCTTCTTCCCCAAAATAATACATGGAAACCCTAGGAGAGAGAAGAAACTTTCATGGCCAAATTGGGTAAGTTTCCTTGGCCCGTTTTTAGTAATTTTGATATTTTTGAAACTAGGATAGCTTAATCTATCTATTTGGGGGATCGATTTGAGAAGTTATCAAAGTATGAAAAATGGGTCATGGATGTATATGCCGAAAATTAGAAATTTATGGTAGAAAATGAAAGGTTGTTGATAGATAAACAACTTTTACACAATGATTTTTGATGAAAACATGATTTAGGGACTAAAATGTAAATTTATGAAATTGAAGAAAAATGCTGAATTTTTATGAATACATGTGCTGTAAACTTTGTAATGGCATTTTGGTTAGGCTTGGAATAGGGAGTAAATTACACAAATTTTATTTTTTGAGCTTAGGGACGAAATAGGAATTTGTGGGACAATTAGGGGCAAAATGGTAATTTTTCCTAGAATGAAAATTAAGTCCACTTGAATGTGAAATATGGTAAATTGATGTTAAATTTACTCGTATAGATTCGGATAGACCAAATTCAAAGCTAGAATGAGAAAGAGGAAAATGTTGGATTAGTAGATTTTACGTACACGAATGTTATCGAGGTAAGTTCGTGTAACTAAATTGTATATGTTTTTATGTTTGAATTAAATGTTGTGTTTGTGAATTGTATAAATGCCATAAATATGTGAAATAATCACATACTCGTTAAAACCCGATAAATGAAAGTGCCCGATCAATTATAATGCCCAACAAATGATAAATGATAAAAATGTTAATTTTATGCTCGAGTTGAATGTGAACATTTGAATTGCATAAATGTATAAATATATGAGATTGACCACATGCTTGCTAATGCTTGAAAGATGCTAAATTTCGTTTGAATAAATGGTAAATTCAATGGATATGTGATTTCCCGAAATGAATGACGTCCTGCATTTGTTCCGGACGGGATTTAGCGCAGATAGGTAATCCTGATATGAGTCCTCTCGAGCATTTGTTGTGGATTGGATTTAGCCCGGATGGGTAATCCAGATCAAGCTCTTTAGAGCATATGTCATAAAAAGGATTTAGCCTATATTGGTAGTCCTGTTGTATACATGTGTGGCTCGAGAGTGTACACTCTGATGTAGTACCCTATGGGTACCATTGGACATGAACTGACTGGTTCTGATTCATACACCTCGAGTGTACTACCTGCGTATCCATCGATATTTCAGATAAATTCAAAGGGTAAAAGTTCTTGACATGAGAATATATGAATAAGAAATGAGTTATTACACATATTGGCCTGAAATACATAAAGATGACGATAAGTGATAATTGATATATGTAAATATGAAATGATGATATTGTACATGGAATTTATTTGATGAGTATGTACATCATTGATTCCAGACTTGTACACCTTGAGTGCACTAATTTTGACCTTGATATTCCGAGTAATATGGGTAAAGTTCTGATATGAAGTGACCTGAACTCGAAATGAACTATTATGAAATTATACTTGTAATATAAAGAGATGATTTATACATGTTAAATGTATACATGTGGTGGAAAGCATATGTACATGGAAACTTGATTGTTGTTGAGCCCATATATGTTTGTGATGTTATTATGGATTATATGACTAACAAGGGCAATGAGGATATGCGTAGGGCTTGAAGGCAAATTGATTGAATATGCCTTACATAGTTACCTCAAAATAGAACGAATGGTAAGTTAAATACCATGTTATACGAACTTACTAAGAATTTTATGCTTACTTATTTTTATTTCCCTATTTTATAGTAAATCAGAAGCTCGTTGGATTGGAAGCTTGGCGGAGATCACTTACACTATCCATCGATCCATGTCGGTATAATATGGTAAATCAATTATTGTTGTAATGGAATGTATAGGATATATTGGCCATGTTGGCATGTAAATGCAAACGATGCTTGTAATCTAGCCATTAAAATGGCTAGTAATGGTTTGTTTGGATATATTCGTAATGTCATACTATGGTAGCTACATATGTGTTAAGTAGATGATCTATTATGACTAACATATGGACTAACTAAGGCAAGGTTATGAACATATATGCATGAAATGGTATGCTATGTTGAATGATAGAATTTGTTTAATTTGAATATTTGGAATGGTTGGTATTGGATGTGTGTTTCAAGTGTAGGTCATGGATGTGATTTTGGGTGAGAAATGAAGCTAGAAATGGCTTCATTTTGTCCACACGAGCGTGTGTCTAGACCGTGTGTGGCACACGGACGAGTACATGGGCGTGTAGTTAGGTGTGTGTCTCAATCGTATGTACTACATGGCCTAGCACACGGGCATGTGGCATGGCCGTGTGCACAAATCAGAGAGTTACATGGGTTTGAACACGACCTGCAGCACGGGCGTGTTCCAAGGTCACACGAGCGTGTGAACCCTACACATTGGAAAATTTTTGAAATGTTACGAAAAATTCTTAGAGTTCCTGGTTATCCCAACTCGATTCTAATGCTCGTACTGGGCTTCGAGGTTCCAACTAAGGGACGTTTTGAATGATCTCGATTAATGAAAAGTAATTTATATAAATTATTTGTAAAATGTTCTGAAAGTTTTGGTAATGCTATGAAACCCTGTTTTGACGACAGATACAAGTTAGGGGTGTTACATTTAGTGGTACCAGAGCCACGGTTTAGTCAGTTCTCGAACTGAACGTAGCGTATGTGGAGTCTAGAAATACATGCCATTATATAACCCTTGATAGTGTGATATCTCTTGACTGATAAAAATTGTTTTGCAAATAGATAGAGATGTTTTCCAACCGGGCTAATTCTAATACTGCTGAAAGTGATACACACGTGCCTGAGTAAAATTATTGTTTACGATAAAAAAGGGGACTTGTAAAGGTATGAAATAAATGTTTTACAGTGAACATGTTAATGATACACGTTAAGTGATATGTGTGTATTTATGAAAGATAAATTTTGAGGCTTACGATCTCCATCCCCTTACAAGTACATTTTTATACAATGAAATTCATAAGATTTATATGGATAAAGCTCATAAGTGTGAAAGAAGAGTTCAAAGGTTGAATGATTAATAATGTAGTCAGAATTGAGAATGGGTTAGTAAGTAAAGACAGTATTAAATTGAGATATCAAAATTTTTTGAGGATTTTTTTTGAATATATGATGTTATTGTTAAAGAATAAGTTATTCATGAGTAATCGACTTATCTAGATATGATATTTACAGAACCGATTAGCCAAAAATTCTTCCGAATTGACTCATTCAGTGAATTGAATAATGTAAGATTATTGATGAGTTTATTAGTTAGTGGAATAGTGATGAAATTGCAAAGATATTTGAATACAACTGTTAGAATTGAGTATATGACAACAATATCTTCTGGGTACTCTATAAGTTTTGTTATTCTCAAAGACATATGAAATTGTGCATGTTTAGATGCAATATTTGTCGTATTGAAAGGCTGGCTAATTATAATAGATGGAATTACTGAAAGTTTGGTTGATTCATGAGTAATATTGCTCTATTTTTCTTGGGTTTTCTAATTTATCATGATTGATATAAGATTTAATGATAAGGTTTATATGATATCATTATCTACTTCTACTGATTGAAGCCGTGAATTGCGATTATGCAAGTATATTGTCTTTATCATAGTTATTTCTACTAAGTATGTGTGATATTACTCTTCTAAATTTTCTCTAAGATATCATCAATCTCTTTGTTATGTAAACATGAGATACTTGTAAAAGATATTCTCTGATCGGAGGTAATTACATTTATTATCGTTATAAATATTGACTCGATCATGAGATATGGTGATAGAGATCACAGATTATAGAAACTGTGTTACTGCATTGGTCATTATTGGGGCCATTTTCGATATTCCCTCTTTTAAGTTGAGGTGCACTACTGATATTGAAGTGTTGCTTTACCTATACGGTTAAAATGTCGGTCATATTAATGCACTATGGTTTTAAATCTATCTAATGGTTGTGGCTTTGGAAAAACTCAAAACTTCAATGTTAATAATTGAAATAGCTACATTGATGACCCAGTTATTTCAGAAAAGAGGTAAGATTTGAATGGACCGATAAATATCAGTAAAGTTTTGACCAGTTAGAAGCTCTGTTGATCGAAGTATTGATTGGTTCAGCCTGAATCGGGTAAGGAGTTTGTTATTACAAAGATGTATTATTGAATGGTATTAGATTATGTTTTGATGCAGTAAGGCAAGGTAATAGCTTGTACTTTCAGACAATTAAAAACCACATGGAAAGAATTACTCGATACATGATCTAGAATTGCCGGCTATTGTTTTTGTATTGAAATCTGGCAACATTACTTGTTTGGTGAAAAATGTCATATATTCACCGATTATAAAAGTTTGCAGTATCTGATGTTGCTAAAAGATTTGAATCTGAGATAGCGTATATGGTTTGAAATGTTGAAAGATTATGATTTGATAATTGAATATCACTCGGAAAGAGCGAATGTGGTTACAGATATTCTGAGTAGAAAATCTCTGTATATTTTGCAAGCCATGAATACCGATTGTGATTGTCTGATAATAGCTCAATTTCATCTGAGTATAGAGCTAAACCGATGATTTTACGATAGATCAATAAAATTAGAAAAGTAATAATGAGTTGTAAGTTAAATGAATATAGTGTGAAATAATTTCTGATCCAGAATTTCAGAATAGATCTGATAAATGTCTGTGATTCAGAGATAGAGTCTGTATACTAAAGAATTTGGAGTTTATACATAAAATTTTACATGAATTATCATAGTGGTATTATGTTTGTTTTTTTAGGAAATGATAAAATGTATAATGATTTGAAAAAGATGTATTATTAGCTCGGAATGAAATGTGGTATTTCTGAATCTGTGTTTAAATGTTGGATGTATCATCAAGATAAGGATGAAACTTTCAAGATGGTTATAGCCAGCGAAGATACCGAAATGGAAATAAGGTAAAGTTACTATGAACTTTATATCGGGATTATCCTTGTCTATGAAAAAGAAAGATACTATTTGAGTAATTATCGATTGTTTGACGAAGCCTGCACATTCCATCCTGGTATGAGTGGATTTCCCACTTGATAGATTGCTTGAATGATCTGTGTAACACCCCTCACCCATATTCAACTCCGAAATAGGATTACGGAGCATTACTAGACTTAAAACACAATTACACAAACTTTTCAAATACATAATATCATTTCATACATTCATCATTCAAACTCAATTAATTTGTCTCTTATACGAGCGTACGAGGCCCTAAACATGCATTGAGATTGGTTTGGGACTAAACTGATAACTTTTAAAACATTTGGAACACATAGAAAATTTTTCTCAAAATAAGGGACACACGCTCATGTGGCCAGGCTCTGTGCCTCACACGGCCACTAGACACTCCCGTGTCACAGGTCGTGTGGACATTTAAAATGGAAGCACATGGCCGTGTCCCATCCCATGTCCTACCCCGTATAACTCTCTGACTTGGGTCACACGGCCAACACACACGCCCGTGTGGCTAGCCTGTGTGCCCTAAAAATGGCCATACACGCCCATGTGCCAGGCCATGTGATAGGTTGTGCCAAACCTATAGGGTATACTGACTTATACCACATGTCTAAGTCATACGCTCGTGTGTGAGGCCGTGTGGAGCATACTGACCTAATTTTAAATTCAACACCAGGGGACATACGACCGTGTGTCACACACGGCTGAGACAGACGCTCGTGTCTCTACTCGTGTGGACAAAAATAGGCTATTTACCAAGCCAATTTGCCACCCATACTTATGTTTAACTAAGTAACCAAAATTACACCAAATCATAGTATAAATAAACATCCAATTTAACCATAAACAAGGCTAATTTATACCATTTCCAATACTAGCAACCAATATGCTTATACCTCAAGTTTTATCTAATCAAAACATACCAAAATACATATACAAATCATCTAGTTAAACTTTTACCTATCATACATCATTTTGCACTAATTCACAAGCATGATATCAATGCCACAAACTATATAATATATGTCATTCACATATCCATTTATGGACTCAAAATATCAACCATATATGCACATAATCAAATCTACCAAATTAAGCCAACATTCATGGCCATATTTACAAACTAAAACATATGCCATTACAAGTCATTACAATTGACCAAAATCACTATCAATCCATAATCAAAATGACTCAAAACACCTATACATGCCATATACTTAATATACCAAAGTTCAAAAGTACCAAGTGATAAGTGATAGTGTGAAATGGTCTCTGACGATCCACAAATCTGAGCTAGCTTCGATATCACTATAAAACACGAGAAAATTACACAAAGTAAGCTATACAGCTTAGTAAGTTCATATGAAAAACAATAAGCAAATCTCATCAATTGATTACCAAAAAAATTATTGAAGTCATTGAGCAACAATTCAATTAAACCTCAAAGCTATCAATACATCATTCACATAACTTACCAAAGAATTCACCAACTACATAATTTCAATATTCGAATGTTATTCCGTACTTACCTGTACCAATCTGTAACAAACTCATATCCAAACGAAAACTATCAAATACTCGAATTATCACACCCTAAGTGCCAAAACATAGCCAAATCTATTTTAACCTCACACACTAAGTGCCATACATAGCCGAAGCTATCTTGAATCGCACACTAAGTGCCATATATAGCTGAAGCTATCTTGAATCGCACACTAAGTGCCATATATAGCCGAAGCTATTCCAAATTGCATACTAAGTGCCACATGTAGCTGATTTGTCATCGAACATGGTTGTAGTCTCGTATATACAATTTATCCAATATCAAAACATTAAAAGCATAATTATAATAGTGCTTATTACATACTCAAATATTAAAAGGGTGAATCGAGTCGATTAGTCGATAACTTTCGTTTTTCCCTGATCCTGATCCGAATTCTATTTTTCTTGATCTAAATATATTAAAAATTAACTCATTTAATCAAATATTTATTCAATTTAGTCCAAAATATACATTAGGGCTATTTTACACATTTGCCCCTAAACTTTCACATTTTTCACAATTTAGTCCTTATTTCATAAAATCAAAAATTAATGAAATTCCAATTATACCCATGCTATCCGAATTACCATAATGCCCCTAGCAGCCCATAATTTTCATTTATTTCATATTTTACCCATTAATTTTGCACACTTCTCAATTTAATCCCTATTTTGCATTTTCACTAAAAATCACTTTATAAAACTTGTTTAACTATCAACAACTATTCAAAATCTATCATCAAAATTCAAAACTCATACATATTCATCAATGGAAACATCTAAAATCTTTAGCAATTTTGTAAAATAGTCCCTGGGCTAGTTAGACCTAGTTGCAACAGTCTCAAAAACATAGAAATAATTAAAAACCGAGTCAAAAATCACTTACATGCTTAAGGTACCATGGCTGAACTTTCAAAAGCACAAAAATGGTGTTTTCCTTCTTTCATTTTCAACAATGAAGAAGGTGAACACCAAATTGTGATTTTGTTTTATTTATTTTATGTTTATTTACTAATTTTACTAAATTAACCTTTAAAACAATTTATAACATGCCCATAAATGTCCACTCATCAATATAATGGTCTAATTACAATATAAGGACCTTTAATTTAAGGTTCTATAACTATTAGATACCTTTAGCTAATAGAACAGTACTTTTGCATTTTACGCAATTTAGTCCTTTTTATCAAATTAACCAATCAAACGATAAAATTTCTTAATGAAATTTTCACACAAACATATTATTAACATGAAAATAATAATAAAATAAATATTTTGACCTCGTATTTGTGGTCCCAAAACCTTATTTTGATTTAACCAAAAACGAGCTGTTACAATCTGTTTTTGAGGTTGTCAAATTATATGATGTACTAGCTTCTATTATTTTTTTATAAAGATATACAGTTCATATTTCGATTTTGGAACAAGTTACAAGAAACTCTGGGTATACGGTTACATTTTAGTACCATTTTTCATTTTCAGACGGTTGATCAATCTGAACATATGATTCAGATCTTGGAAGATATGCTTCGATGTTGTGTACTTGAATTTGAAGGTAATTGAGAAAAGTATTTGCCTTGGATTGAATTTTCTTATTATAACAGTTAACAGTCAAGAATAAAATTTTACTGTACAAAACTTTATATGGTCACAAATGTAAAACTCTGGTGTTTTGGACGAAGTTCTGTAACACCCCAAACTCAGCCCGAACGTTATGGCCGAATCTGGCATATCACATTGAAGTGTTTTATCGAAAACCATGTTTTCATTGAAAACCCTTCTTAAAAAAAAAGAAACCTTAATTAACTTAAAAAAAAACTCCTTTCAATCGCTTGTTTAAAACATATGATTTTATGAGAACACGTCATTTTAAAATTTAGTTGCGGAAGTGTAGAAAAACATACTATAGTTTAAGAAACCATGTTCAACTTCTTATAATTACATCACTTAAAAATATTAATCAAACTACTAACAAAATGGAAGCCCTATTACAATCAGGTCTAAAAAGTACTTAATGACATAGAAACTTATATGCTTAGAAAAAAAAAAGAGTCCAAATTGTCTCGCTAGCTAGCCACCCAGAGTCCCTCCAAACATCGAACCTTCTACTGAGCATCACCAGAAAATAAAATAAAAGTGGGGGTGAGTTTTCGAAAACTCAGTGTGTACAACCCTCGACAAAAACAAGCATTCAAAAATCATCATACATCAAACATGCAATACAATCCCATCCCAATTATCCATCCGCTATACACCAGCTCCGTCTCCCGTCACATCATATGGGGATATAAATATCGACCCACCCAAACGACACATCAATGGTAGCCCAGTTGCGGAACTACCTTCATTTACATATTGGGCTTAAAAGTCGTCCGTAAATCCACGATTTTCAAGCAACCATGCGATCATCATATACTTCCTCCGTTCCATAATTCCCAACCCATATGCAACCTAAGCAAAAAATCATATGTATGCATGTCACATACATAAAACTTACATTCAACACCTAGGGGTATTTTGGTCATTTTCTCCCTTAGGGGCATTTCGATAATTTTCCCTTAATTACGGTTTTTACTTACCTTGGCCCGTTAACAAATCCCGTGAGCTAAGATGAACCCCATAAAACTTTGACTTGTCCACGGTCACAATAAATTAATTAAATCTTATGTAGTTATCATATACTAGGCCCAAAACCCCTTACAAAGCCCAAACAAATTAAACTACCTGTATCTGGCCCATTAAGCCCAATCATATTCATATGGCCCATTAGGCCTAAATCACCTGTATATGGCCCATTAGGCCCAAATCGTATTTATATGGCCCGTTAGGCCCAGTCACATTCATATTCATGCTCACATATGAGATTCTATCACATAGCATCAATTATCAATTTTGCCTATTATGGGCCCAATAGCCCATCGACCCATTGGCCCATTCTGGCCCATTTGGTTAATTCACAACCCAAGTCCACGAAATCGCCTGTGGCCTCAAGCAACCTATCGGTTTCCTCCTCACGAGTGTTTGCGCACTCGCAAGACTACCGTAGCCCAACTTTCAGCTTTTTGGCATTTCAGCTTTTGCCGATCCCTTGTGAGTGTGCAGTGTATGTACACACCTGGTAAGTATGCGTGCTGCGATTCCCTTAGTCACAAACCTACAAATGATATCACCCTTCAATTAATCGCCTGCTTAATACATATCCTTAGTAAAACCGAAACCTTACCTTAACCTTACATTGCGCGATCAGCCCCCTTTTTAAATCACTAACCACGATCAAATCTTAGATCTGCACCAATTCTTAACTATTAAAACCAGAATAATTGTAACACCCCTCACCCGTATCCAACGCCGGGACAGGGCTCGAGGCATTACCGGACTTAAACATTCATAAACATACAAAACCAGGTCACCAAAATTTTGCCCAGGATTAAAACTTTTCGAACACATACATATCATCCCTTATACAGGCCTTCGAGGCTTATAACATACATTAGGGCAGTTCGGGACAAAACTGAAAACATGCGATAAAATTTGCGCGACTTAACAATTTTCTAGCTTTGGAGAGTCACACGCCCATGTGGCTCTGGACACGCCCGTGTCCTCAGCCTGTGTAACTTTCTAATTTAATCCTTAACATTCAATTAAAGACACACGGCCAAGACGCACGCCCGTGTGGCCTGGCCGTGTAGTAAAAACTTAGGCTAATTTCCTAATTTTTTTGTCGTCTTTACAAGCACACACATACATGGTTTCTATAGCATTCCTCAATAGTTCGTTATTATACATTTGTTCCTCCTACTCATGATAAAATAGTCTAGCCACATTATTACACATTCATGTTCAGGGCACTAACAACTTATTACCATATCACACATTTATTCCATGGCCATGACCACCTCGAATTGTCCTAAGGCATTCACCATGTACATATGTCATATACTTCATAAAAATAGTGAACAAGCATAATCACATACCCATACCACAAGACATTTACACATATCATAGATAAATAGGCTTCCAAGCCAAATTCATTATAAGCCACATCTCATGGCTACAAACAACAAACCATTATAAGCCAATACATTAGGCTAATCACAACAACATCGATCATAGAAAAACTAAGTCCTTATACATGCCAAATTCATTATAAGCCACATCTCATGGCTACAAACAACAAACCATTATAAGCCAATACATTAGGCTAATCACAACAACATCGATCATAGAAAAACTAGTCCAAGTTGTCTCCAGTTTGGGAACATTAACACCATTAACCACTATAACAAGAGGATTCCAATTAGTTAACACAACTCCCCATACATTAATGAGTTCCCTCTATGTTCCTTTCAGCAAGTGTAGTTTGACCTATCGAGCATAGGCAGCCTGGATTCCTTCGATGGTTCAGCAAATTAGCAAAAAAAATTTCACCAATTCCTTTTGGTGTGTAACGCCCCGTACCCGAGACCATTGCCGGAGTCGAACACGAGGTGTTAACAGACTTAATTCATTGCTTAAACAGCTCAAATAATTTAATTTTAGAAATTCCAGACAAGCTGGCTAACTGCGTCACAGTCGCTTAAAAATTCATATCTTGAGTTCTGGAACTCAAAATCTAATTCCGTAAATTTTATCTGAAACTAGACTCATATATATATTTGATAATTTTTTTCTAGAATTTTTGGCTAGGCCAATTAGTACATTTTATTAGTTAAAGTCTCCCCTGTTTCAGGGTTTGACTGCTCTGACCTCTGTGTATTACGAATCAGATATCTCTCTGTACAGAATTTAAATGACTATTAAGTTTGTTTCTCTTAAAACGAGACTCAATAATAAATCTTTAAATATAAATTATGACTTCTAATTATTTTTATAAAATTTATGGTGAATTTCCAAAGTCAGAACAGGGGATTCAAAAATCGCTCTGGTCCTGTTTCACAAAAATTTAAACATATCATAAAATATAACTCATATACCTGTTTCGTTTCTACCATATGAAAATAGACTCATAATTCTTCAATTCCATATTTTATTCATCATCTAATTATATCTCTACTATTTTTAATGATTTTTCAAATTCACGTCACTACTGCTGTCTGAATCTATTTTATGGTAAATTTTACCTATTTCATGGTTTCCATGGATTAACTAGCAATTTGACATACATAACACCAAATATGATCATAATTAGCCATTCCAATGGCTAATCATTACCAAGCATTTTTATACTACTCAATAACCATATCATAAGACCATATATACAAAATGATTATAATGCTATACATGCCATACTCAAAGTATACAAGCCATTATGCCAAGATGGTATACGGATAGTGTGAGCGTGCCTCCGACCGTTCCCGATTTCCGAGCTGGCTTGTCAACACTACAAGGAATGAAAAGGAGAGAGTAAGCATAAACACTTAGTAAGTTCACATGCAAATAGCAAGTAACATAACCATATAAGCAAACATAAAACATCATTTGCATAATCATCACCAAGACATTCATATCATATTTTCATTGATCATCTTACCATATTGTTGTTATATCGATTTTTCAACACGAGAGTTAAGTACATACCTGTTTAAAGTATCCATTTCACAAAACTTACCAATACGTCCTTTTTATCTTAAGTATTCCTCCATTTGAGTAGAACTTTACCCGTTGAACACATCGGAATATAATTCAGATACATGGAAAGTTTGCACATAAGTTCCACATATGTAGCCAAGCTACTATGTAACCCGCCCATAAGCGAACTCGGACTCAACTCAACAATCTCGGGTGTTCGCATCCATAAGTGAACTCGGACTCAACTCAACGAGCTCGGATGCCTAGTTACATCTCACGAACTCGGACTCAACTCAACGAGTTCGGACATTCGCATCCATAAGTGAACTCGGACTCAACTCAACGAGTTCGGATGCCCAAATATCCCAGTGACATGTCACTTGTATCCTAATCCATTCCTAAGGTTCAACAGGACCTTTTTTCCAATCATGTGTCTCAACCATCTTCTACGGAATACCGATACCGATACTCGGTAGTATTTCACATTTTCCAAGTATATCACATAATTTGACATATTATCAAACAATTATCACGAGTATAATATTTCATAATAATTATCATATCATTTAAATAACATAAAAACATTTAAAGTTATAACTATGTTACCAACATTTACATATGAACTTACCTAGTATGCGAAAATGGATACTTTTACCATTTCGTCCACAACTTGGTATTTTCCCCATTTTAGCCCGAATTTCAGTTTTCCTTGCTCTATCATTTAAAATATAGTCTAATTAGGACTCACATTATTCAAATTGACCAAAAATCATATTTTGGTAAAATTACAATTTTGCCCCTAAACTTTTGCATATTTACACTTTTGCCCCAAAGCTCGTAAATTAAACTTCAGCATATTTTCTTATGTTTTATGACATGCTGATCATTTTTTCCTTCTATGGAAACATCAAATTCTCACTCTAACATATACTTATGACTATTAGGTATTTTTACCGATTAAGCCCTTTTGCTCGTTTTCACTTAAAACCGAGTAGCACAAGCTGTCTAACATAATTTAAAACCTCATATTCTATCATAAAACACCAAAATACACAAATTTCACCTATGGGTATTTTTCCAAATATAAACCTAGGTTAAATTATTGCTAGCATAAGCTAAATCGAGCTACCGGGACTCCAAAAACGTAAAGAACTTGAAAAACGGGGCTAGAATGGACTTACAATCGAGCTTGGAAGCTTGAAAAACCCTATCCATGGTTTCTCCTTTCTATATTCAGCCATGGTGAAGAAGATGAGCAAAATTGGCTTTTAATTTTGTATTTTAATTCATTTTACCCCTAAATAACCAAAATGCCCTTACTACTAAACTTTCCAAAAATTCCATCCATGTCCAATTTTTGTTGGTAAAATTGCTATTTAAGACCTCCTAATTAATATTTCAAAATAATTTCATACTAAAAACTTCTAGAATGCAAGTTTTGCAAATTATTCGATTTAGTCCCTAATTTCAATTTAAGCACTTTAGGCATAGGATTTCATCACGAAATTTTCACACAATCATGAAATCATATCATAAACATCAAAATAATTATAAAATAATTATTTCTATCTCAGATTTTGTGGTCACAAAACTACTATTCTGACTAGGCCCAAAATCAGGATATTACATGGTGTTTATCTCTAATATCAAAGTGTAAGTGTAGTAATTTTTAAGGAGGTCATGTGTATTGGCACATCATCAACCAACATTATTACACAAATGTACCACATTGGCAAACAGACTTAATGTAACTCTCCAAAAAATTAAATTTTATTTTTGCAAATGTGTGGCACACAACTGTGTATCTGCTTTAGTGGTTAAGTGTTCTGGGTGTGTGAGAGGTCCCAAGTTCAAGCCATGTCTTTGGAAAAATTTTGTGTTTCTTCTAAATCAAAGCCCTCTCTCTAGTTAGTAGGTTTTTAGTCTGGTGGTTAAGAGGAGTGTTAAGTTACTGGAGCTCGTGTGTTCGAATCCCTGCGTGAGCGAGGGGAATTATTTTTGCTTGATGCCGTGTAGGTGTTTGAGTAAAATTAAAATTTTGATTGGAGTGGGATAGTGGAGTTAGTGGGGGGAAGTTGAGATTCTATGATTATCAAAAAATATTCTGATTATCTCTATCCCAAAAACACAGTTTTCAGTTTTCCTTCTATTTTCCCCAAAAATTTCCTGTTCGTTCTTTCTTTTTTTTGACTCTTTGCTGAAAATTATTGCTGGTTTCTTTCCCCTTTGTGCTTCCATTCCTTCTCTATTTCGGGACCTTTATTGCTCAAATCGATTAAACATGCTAGTATGGTAAGTTTCCTTGTCCTTTCCATCATGGATTGATAAGAATTGTTAGTAATGTGTTTCTTCTTTTGTTAATGGCGTAGGAAGAGGCAGTGGGAAGTAAATTGCGTATCTCATGTTTTAGCATCGTTTAACGGAGGGTATCGTAAGCAGTAATATGAGTTTTGTTTGTTCTTGGTTGTCGAATTCGCTTGTAAATCCGTAAATTGATGTGGGGTATCTTGAGTTTAGGCCTTGGAGTGCTCGGAAGTGTTTTTACGGTGAATCAAAACCAGGTGTGCACCTGAAACGCTAAAAACGATATTCGGTGAAAAGCCAAAAAAGCATTCTGTCGATGCCAAACCAGCGTGTGGTCGCCCATGTGGTAGGTCGTGTGATGAAACACGGGCGTGTGATTGACGAGCCAGGCCATGCACGCATGACACAATCGTGTGATGGTCAGATAGGCCGTGTGCCACACACGGGCATGTGGGCCCACACGGGTAAAACCACACGGGTAAAACCACACGGGCATGTAAGATTCTGGGCCAGACAATGTGGAACACACGGCCAAGACCAATTTGGGCCGTGAGGGCCACACGGGCGTGTGGGCCCACACGGGCAGGCCATATAGGCGTGTGAGCCCATTTTCTGAAAAGTTCTCTAAGGTTGCACGGGTCACCCAAGTCGACTGTGGACCTACTGTAGGGTCGGCAAGCATTACTTAGACCCCTATATGTGTAATCTATCTGACTGACTTCTGTATTGAGTATATATGCTGATCTGAAGGTATAGATTGTTAACCACATAATAGCATGACATTTCTTGTATGTTACATTGCATCGGGGTGAGTTGATGTTATTTGGAGGAAGTGTCCGAAAGGCTCTTAATCTTGTTATCTGGCAGCTCAGCTGCAAATTACTGAATATGTACCGTATTTTGGTACAACATGGTGTGTAGGGATGGGTGGGTGTTTTTAACCCCACATGGTGTGTAGGGATGAACGGAGATGGTGAGTAGAGGCTGGTGGGTAGGATTCTGATTTCTGTTACTGCATACTGTATCTGATTGGGCTAAGGCTCAAACTGAATCAATAATGGTCTCAGGCCTAAACTGTATTTGACTGTATTCTGATGTGTATGTATATGCATGTTTTTTGTGGGGATTACACAATGAGTTTACGAAAACTCACCCTTTTTCTGTTAATCTGTTCATGTAATCCCCAGCCTTAGACGGATCTGTGCGGTGGAGGACTCGACGGTGACCCCCCACTGTTTCGTACTGCTTTAACTTAGTTTTTGAAATTACACTATTTTTGAGTATTTATTGTGTAATTTTAGGACTTTGGACTAATTGGTTTTGAATTTTGGGATTTTTAACTGCTTTACAGTTTTATTACGGCTAAAGGGTAAAAACTCAATTTTTGCTAAAAACAAGGGTTTCTTACAACACGAACGGTTTTCCAAGAATAAACGTTTCCAAAGCTTCTGCTAAGAAGATACTATTTTAGACATAACAAAGAACATGCATTTTAGTCCAAATTAAGTGAAAGGTTAATTAACTGGAACAATTTTAACTTAACAAACTCATTTTCAAGTTCCATTCCATGTGGCATCGCCAGATTCGGTCATAACGTCTAGGCTGAGTTTGGGGTGTTACACTTAAAGTTTAGGTACTAAAATTGACATTTTGAAAAATTAGGTACCACATTAAAAGATTTGTCAAAGTTCAAGTACAAAATATGTATTATCCTAATATATAATATAATTAATTTAATTGAATTAATATAGATTTTCTTGGTTTTTATTAATGTTAATTTTATGTTTGACAAATTCTACACTCTTTTTTTTAACGATCTTTTAAGGTATAAAATTGTTATTTAAATTTTTGTGAACTTTTTTTAGGTATTACATAATTAAAATATAATATTTGGTAAATAAATATTAAGTAAATATTATATATTTAATATTGCACTAAAATGTTAAGTTTTGATAAAAATCATATAAAGTTAAAAAAGTTTCTCTAAAAAAACTATTTTTAAAATTTAAAGTTAAATAAAATCTTTCATCAAATACTTTTTTTAAAAAATAAATATGATTTTAAAGTGATGGTGTTAAAAGTGAGTTTAAGAATATGTTTTATTATTGGGTAAATACATGTCACCTAATTATTGTCTCTTTTTTTTTTCTCATTTAACTATTATTATTTTTTAATTGGGTCACCCAACTAATTGACATTACATCGATTTACATATTACATCGATTTAGCCATAAATTAAAAAAATTGACCTTCAAAATTTATAAATGATCTCAATTTGATCATCAAAATTTATCTTCCTCTTTGGTTTCCCCCACCGCCACTACCATCGTTGTCTTTGTGGGAAATGCAAAGAAATCTCACATTGGTTGTATATAGGCTAAGAAATCCCACTACCATCATTCACTTGTTTAGAGAAGAATTGCTCATTTCACTATGTATTAGTGCCAACTTAACAAATACTAGTACTTAAGCGGCTAATTCCACTATTGCTTTTTTTTTTTTCGGTTTTTCAAAGAAAATCTTTATTTCTTTGCATTAGTGGGGGAATGTGGGTAATGCAAAGAAATCCCACATTTTTTTTGTATAGGCTAATGAAAAGGTTTAAATATAGCCTTACTCCTTATCCTCATTGAGTAATTGGGCTAAAGGCCTAACAAACGCGCACCACTGCTGTTGTCTGGCCTGGTCCGTGTTAACATGTACCACACATGATTATTTTGGAAAAAACATCTGTATTATTTTTCAGAAAATAAAGAAAATTCTGGTCAACAAAAGATATCTTTTTAAACTATTTTTAGAAAACTGTATCCTCTAGTTTTACCTTTTTGCCCATACATTTTTACTATTTTTCCCTTCAGCTAATAGTATAAATAAGAGGCTATCTCCTCATATTTTATACAACAAAAAGCATTGCTTCGGTCATTCTTCCCATCTCCCTCATTATTCTTTCTCTAAAACCTTTGTTATTTTACTAAAAATTACATTAGAGAAAGTTTTGTTTAGGAGTTCAGATTTTAAGCGGGATCGTCTATGACTGCTCCAAACTTTCTTGGGAATTGATCCTAGTGTGGTTTTTCTAGCTAAATTTTCTGACCACCTTTAAACTTATGTTTATCTTATTTTCTATAAATTTAAAAAAGAGCAATACCAATTGAGTTCCATCTTCCTCATTTGGGTGTACAAATTGGGAAGTATTGTGTTAACCTTTGGGGGCGATTTGTTATGAAGATTCCAACTATTGTTTCATGTTGGAAACTTCCTCCCTAACATTTTCTAGCTCTTGCTTTTGGGGTTTCCCCATTCAGCTAATTAATTTCTGTTCCTAGGTCTTCTTTAAAATTTTCTCTATCTTCAATTTTTTTAACAGCCATATCATTTTCTAGAATTAAGTCATTGCTTTCTCTATTAAGATCTTCCAATCTCTAATTCACCCAGCTTCCATCTTGGCAACTGTAACAACCCGATTTTGGGCCTAGTTGAAACATTGGTTTTGAAACCACTAATTTGAGGCTAGAAAAATTATTTTTAATATTATTTTATGTGTTATAGCATGAGTATATAAGTGCATGAAAATTTTGGTGAAATAATTTTAGCGATTGCTTGCTTAATTTCAAAAAAGGACTAAATCGCATAAAGGGAAAAAGTTTTTTTACTAACAAATGGTGTTAAATAACTAGAGAATCATAATTAGGGGTCTTTAAAGAGCAAATAGACCCGTTTTATAGGGGTGGCCAGCCATAGAGATAAAGAAAATAGAAAAGTCAAAATTAGGTGAAGTTGGTAACCTATTTTGACTAGAAATAAGATAAAATAAAACAAAAGGCTTTATCTTTTTACCATTCATCTTCACCGAAAATATCAGCAAGAAAAGGGGTTTTTGAAGCTTAAAACTTTCAGCCATTAAGTTCTTTTATAAGTAAGTGATTTTGATGACTTTCTTGATAATTTTTGTACATTTGGGACCCTTGTAGCATAAGCTAACTAATAGGGGGTATTTTGCAAATGGTTAAAATTTTAGGTCTTTTCCATGAAAGCTTTTGTGTTGTTTGCTAAAATATTATGGAAGAAAATGAGTTATGGTTGTTAAATGAACAACTTCTATGAAGTGGTTTTCATGAAAACCCCTAAAAGGGACCATTTTGTAAAATTTACAAAATAAATAGTAAAGGTGTGAAATAATTGGATTTGTGTGTTGCAATAAGCTTAAAATAGATTTGGATAGATTCGGTTAATGAGGAAATTTGATGAAAAATTGATTTACGAGCCTTGGAGCAAAATTGTAATTTAATGAAAGTCGAAGGGTAATACAGTTATTTTGCCAAAATATGAATTATGAAATTTCTTGATTTATGTGATGCTTAAATTAGTGAAATTTATAATTTTAGATCAAGAAATACGAAATCTGGACTTAGACCGGGGGAAGACCAAGCTAGTAGACTAATTCAATCTAGTTGCCCACTTTTTGTATACCGAGGTAAGTTGCACGTAAATATTAAAATTCTATTGTTATTATGCATTAAATTATTGATATTGCATGATTGTTACGAATATGCATGACAAAATTTGATGTGGTGAAACTCCCAGTTGAATCGTATGAATAGATCGGATATCCATGCTGTGATACTATTGTTATGTGAGCCAGTGTAAGACCATGTTTGGAACATGGCATCGACATTGTTATGAAAGCTAGTGTAAAACATGGCATCGGCATTGTTATGAGAGCTAGTGTAAGACTACGTCTGGGACATGGCATCGGGCTCAATATGTGAGCCAGTGTAAGACCATGTTTGGAACATGACATCGGCATTATTATGAGAGCTAGTGTAGGACCATGTCTGGGACATGGCATCTGCTTCAATATGTGAGCTAGTGTAAGACCATGTTTGGAACATGGCATCGACATTGTTATGAGAGCTAGTGTAAAACATGGCATCGACATTGTTATGAGAGCTAGTTAAGACTGTGTCTGGGACATGGCATCGGCCACAATATGTGAGCCAGTGTAAGACCATGTTTGGAACATGACATCATCATTGTTATGAGAGCTAGTGTAGGACCGTGTTTGGGACATGGCATCGAAATTGTTATGAGAGCTAGTGTACGACCATGTCTGGGACATGGCATCGGCCTCAATATGTGAGCCAGTGTAAGACCATGTTTGGAACATGACATCGGCATTGTTATGGCTAGTGTAAGACCATGTCTGGGACATGGCATCGGCCTCAATATGTGAGCAGTGTAAGACCATGTTTGGAACATGGCATCGGCTTTGTTACGAGAGCTAGTGTAAGACCATGTCTAGGGCATGGCATCGGCATCTTACCCTTTTGTATGGGGCTTGTCGGGTATCCATTTATTTTTCCAACTGGTTTAACGGGTAATTTAAATATTATATCATGATTGAGAAAAGTTATGGTTATGTTGCAAGTGGTACAGGTACCTACACGAAACTCATAAGAATGAGCTCGGGTTATGTATATAAATAGTAAGGATGAAATGAGTAAGTTAAGTCTATAGTCATTTGAGAATCTTGTACAAGTGTATGATATGTTATGAGTATGATGTTACTTGGTAAAGCGATGTTAATTATTTACTTGTAACTTACTAAGATTTATGCTTACTTCCTCTCTTTTCCATTTTCTTATAGTGCCGCCAAGCTAGCTCGGGAATCAAGGGACGTCGGAGGCATTGATCACACTATCACCTCAAGTTTTTGGTATAATTAGTTTAAATGTTTTTAAGCGTGACATGTATAGGGACTTGGTCTTTTGTTTAGTGTCATGTTGGTTTAGCCACAAGTGTTGGCTTATATGGATGTGATATTCATTTTGTATGGGCCATGGATGATGGCTAATATTTATTATTGCTAAATGCATTTAATGAGGATTATCATGGATGTGGATGTTTGGTTATGGCTATTTTGGTTATGTGTGTTTATGCTTGGATTGAAGATGTTTGATTTTGTGTAGGTTGGTGCAATTAAGGGTGAAAAAAAAGGCTTGGTAGATAGCCTTGTTTTTTCTTACACCGGCAGACACACGGGCGTGTGTCTAGGCCGTGTTTAACACACAGTCTGCCCCATGGGTGTGTAGTCAGTCCTTGTGTCCCTTGCACCTAAATTTGGAAAAACAGAATGCCCAGTAGTAAGGACACGGGCAGAGACACGGCCGTGTGTCTCAACCGTGTGGAGGACACGGCCTAGTACACGAGTGTGTACCATGGCCGTGTGCCCCCTAAAGGGTTGATGATGTCAGAAATAGAATGTCAAGGTTTTTGTACACGGGCTGAGACACGGGCATGTCATGGCCGTATGAAGGACACGGGCCATGGATATAGGCGTATGCCAAGCCGTGTGAAAACCCCTGTAGGTTCGAATCAAGAAATAAATTCGCATGGTCTAGGGACACGGGCGTGTCCCGATATGTTCAGGCTATGTGTGCCACATGGGCCTTCAAATTGGCCATGTTAAGAGGACACATGGGCATGTCGCCCTTCCACACGAGCGTGTGCCCCTGGTTGCATTGAAATTTTTCAAAGTTTTAAAAAAAAGTGTTCGGTTTATTCCCGAACTATTTCCAAAGTGTGTTTTGGGCCTTGTAGGTCCATATTAGGGACGTTAACAAGAAGTTTGAAAGTTTTTAATTTTGAGTGAAATTTTACGACTCGAAAATGTTTGTAAGTATGTGTTTAAGTCTAATAATGCCTCGTACCCTGCCTCGACATGGGATACGGGTAAGGGGTGTTACAACAACATTCTTTAATTTATGCCTCATCACTTTATTCTCAACCACACATTTTGATTTTTAGCTATGTTCTTTTGAATTCAAGCTTCAACTTTCTTTCCTCTGTCTTTCGTACCTTGGTTAAAGAAGCTAGATAATTTGATTTTAAGGCACCTTTTTATTCACTTGTAGCTGTCAGCTTCCTTTTAAGGTCAGTAATTTCCAGATTTGTTGCTTCGAGTTCTTGTCTAATGCCTTGTGCTGTTTTCTAAAATTTGATTCCCAACTCTCCAAAAAAGGCAAGTTTTTTTTTGGAGAAGGGTGAAGGAGGAGGTGGAGGCACGATGGTAGTGACTGTGAGGGAAGCAGAAGAGGAAGGTAAATTTTAAGAATCAAATTGAGACTATTTATAGATTTTCAAGGTTAAATTTTGTAAAATTATGACTAAATCAATATAATATGTAAAAGTTGAGGACTAAATTTGTTTTCATATTGATTTTTTAACTATCACGTCACCTTCTGTAAGAGATTTAACGACACTTAACGTAAATTAGTTGGGTGACTAAATTAAAAAAAAATGATAGTTGGTTGACAAAAAAAATGGACAATAGCTAGATGACTTTTGGTTAGTTTACCCATTCTTATCATACGTTATTTGTACCTATGTTTTTAAAGTGAAGGTTTAGGGTTTAATTCCTTAATTGATCATTCTACTTCTAAATATATTTTTATTTAGCTTTATCTACTCTTTAGGTCCTTTTGGATTTTAAAAGCACCTCAGAGGCACATTTGGGGCACTTTTTGCCCAATTTTTCTGGTGCTATCTATTTGGATGACAAATCAAAATCCTTCTCACCACATTAGATTTACGATTTTGAACTAGACCAATTTCTTCCAAACCTCAACATCAGTCGCCTTTATTTCTACCACTAATTCCCATTTCCAATTTTTCTTTTCATACTGCTTTCATGTTTTATCCTTTATTAGTTAAAAACTTTCCATTACTTTTGTGAAAGGAAAACTTTCAAATACTAATATACTTCATTCACGCTTTAAATTTTTTTTCATTTTATTCACTTATTATAAAATTTCAATATATATATTATATTATATTTTAATTATTTACTATTTTCTTTTTAGTCTTTTTGATTTAAAGTTTTCAATACTTCCGTTCATTTAATACAATAAATAAATTTATATAATTATATATTAATTAATCAAAATATTTAAAATGATATATATATTTTTATTAATTTTAGTCTTTTTAATTATTTATTAATTATTTATTATGTTACAAGGTCTACTAAATACAAATATTATTCAAATGTTCTTAAGAATAATTTTCTCTTCTTATTATAGTTCACCTCACAACTATCACTGTGTTTGAATTAAAACTCACATCATATTGCTAGTTTTAGTCTCACTACTATAGAATTCAATTTTAACGTTGTCGTAATGAATATCATTGTCACCATTGTTTTTAACCTCACAAGAGACAATTTTACCGGTGATCTAAACTTATGTTTGGATTGAAGGTAGGGAAGGGAAAGGAAAGTAAGGGAAAGGATCATCCTTTCCTTTGTTTGGATAAGCTTAATGAAGCTAGAAAAAAGTGAGAGAAATAGAGAATTCTTGTTTTCTCTTAAAAGTTAAAATTTTTATTTATCCCAATTTGAAGGGAAAGTTAGGGGAAAGAATAAAACACAATGTTAAAATGTATATCAAATGTGTTGGAAGTGGTTTTAATTCTAAGTTTGATGGCTTAATAATTGATGGGACCATCTTATCAAGAGAGGGTCTTTCCAGACCCAATGGTTCCTTACATTGCTTTCAGCAATCTATCAAATAAATCTGTTCTAAATGGTTCTCATTGTTTCTTCATCAATCTCTTCTTCTATTAACTCTCCCATATCAGATATAACCAAATAATTTATTGTGGTTCTTTTGTCACCTAAATTATCCTCCTCCATTTCTGAGCTAGTCAATTCAGTCACTTTCCTCCACGTATGATTGTTGTTGTTTACTTTTTCCAATAACTCAATTATTTTGTGAGTTGTTTTAGTCCAAACACTTCTTCCTACAATGATATCAAATTGGCCTCGACTATCATAATCTAAACTCTTATAAAAATGTTGCAATTGAATTGCTAGATCAACACCTCCTTCAAGCACTTTTCGAAGAATCAATTCGAATTGGTCCCATGCTTGTCCCAATGTTTCTGTTGGGTTTTGTTTGAATTTCAATAGCTCATTGTATGTAATCAGAATGGTAGGCATTGGTATAATTCTATGCAGAAACAACTGTACAAGCTCTTCCCATGATGTGATAGTACTCGGTGGTAGTGCTTCCAGCCACTCTCTAACTTGACCTCCAAGTGCAAAAGGGATTAGCAATAACTTAATTACTTCATCAGAAACTCCTAAATACTCTACTGTGCTGCAATTTTGTTCAAGTTGTCGAAGAAACACAACTGGGTCCAAATCAACATTGTCACCATACTGAAGATTCATTGACACCCAAGTTAGCAGTGCAAGATTAATCTCAAAGTGATTTTCATGAATAACTAGTTTTGCTATACTTGGTTGAATCCAACTTGTGTTGAATATTGTTTGTCCTAAAAGAGTTTTCATCATTTATCCCAATGAATAATCAAGTTCTTGAATCAAAGAATTCAAATTAAAATAAACTTAGGGACTTAAAATAAAATAAAAATAACTAAAATTAAAATTGATATCCATAAATCTAAATTTTCCTATTTATCCTATTAACATGTAGAAAATAAAATTTTAGTTTAACGCCAAAACCTACCCGACAACAACGCCAACAACTTGACCACTGCAAGACGTACAAACGTTTGAACTGGAAATACTGCAATAAAATAGATAAGAGGAAAAGCAGCAGTGTCCTCAAGCATACGGGTCAAATTGTAATATAGAAAAATGTTATAATGAAATACTCCAGGAAGTATTTCGAGGATTGTACCCAAGGGAGGTTGAATTAAACTCAGACTAATTTTCTACACTAATAGGGCTAAATAGTAATAATCTAAAATTATATGATAAAAAAATTAAAAGTAATTAATAAAAATAACTTAAATTAACTAAAATTATAGACAACCAAACAACAATTGAAATTAAATCCAATTAAGTAGGCAGAAGATTATCTCACTTTAGTGTTCCTAATTAACTTCAAAAATTGGGTTTTATCAAGTTACCTATTAATTAACTAGTTATGACCTCTCAGCCTCAAATTAATTAAGTAATCGACCAATACACGCTTATCTCTCGACCTCACTTTCTTGACCGGTATAAATTATGATTTACTTGGTAAACTAACTGCCTCTAGATCTGCTAACGTCCAGAGTAAGAATACTGCACAAAAGATATAAAATAAGCGGTGTCCGCAAGTATTCAGACCAAGTTGTAATATAGTTACAACAAAGTAGGTAAGTACTCCGAGGATCATACCCAAAAAAGGTGAGTACTAAATTAATTCTAACCTAAACACAAATAGATCTAATTAGTACTTTAAATAAATCATATTACGATAAAATATAGATAGATGTTTTTGTGATTTTATAACTAAATGAACAAAATAACATAAAAAAAGAACTTCTTTATCAAATCTATCTATGGTTGATTAGTTCGCTTTGGTGGTCATAACTAATTCCTATTTTTGGGTTTCTATTCAATCAATTAGTCATTAACCTAACAGGACCTCTCGATCTTCAACTAAACTAATAAGTCGACAAGAACTATTTATCTCTCGATGTAACACCCATAACCCGTCGTCTCTGTTAGCAAATTAGGGTCACGGAATGTTACTGAGCAAAACATGACACTTAACTTCATTCCAAAATAATTAAACCAATAAAATTACTAACAAATCAATTCATAGCATAATTACACTTATGGGCTTAAATCGAGATTATGAGGCCTTAAAAACAGTTTGAGGAAAATCTGAGATTAAATCAAAACAAATCAGAAAGTTTAAAAAAGAACTTGAAAATTTGCAAAACAGGGGTCACACGGTTATGTAACTCACTATACCTGTATGGACCAGCCTGCACTAAAAACACATAATACACATGGCCGTGTGGGGTGACCGTGTGTGGCACATGGTCGTGTGACAGCCTGTGTCCCAGGTCGTGTGCATCATTTTTAACGTCTAAAATAAACAAATTTATACATATTTCCTTGCACAATAAGACATGCCATACCTAGATCATTTCCATGGTTCAAAAACACATTCTAACCACCAAATACATGTCAAATTTCATTCATTTCATGTTTAACCAATATGTCATTCAAAGGCACCACAATAAAAGATAATTCATTAAACTATTCTAGTTAAGAAAACACATTGCATTCATATAGCTATGGTTAAACCATCAATCACATTGGCCAAACATAAACATACCCAAAATTTTACCAAAATACTAATTAAGCTTTACATCTATAGACTCATCTCATAATTCAATTGACACAAAACATAACCATAATGTTTATGACCTATATATATATATACCAAAATCCTATTTACATGCCACTTATAATGGGACCAAAGTGAACAAATAGTTACCGGCCAATTTGATAGATAGTGTGATCTCCAAAGCCAATCCAATCAATAGCTTGCATCCGACGATCTACGAGGAAGAAAAACCAAAATAAGGTAAGCTTGAGTAAAGCTTAGTAAGTTCGAAATAAACTTTAACTTTAACTTATTGTAAATGATATTTTTTAAACAATTTTTACAAGATAACCTAATATCATAGTCATGAGCTCTTTAATTACCTAAATATAACACAAGTCCCATAATGTTATTGAGTTCATATTTGAAACATATTGTAACAGCCCGATTTTAGGTCTAGTCGGAATATTGGTTTCAGGGCGACAAATCTGACGTAAGGAAATTTATTTTTATTATATTCTTATGGTCTACAATTTCACAGAATGATTTCGTGAAAATTTTGCTTGAAAATTTCGACGTTTGGACACTCAATTTAGTCAAAAGGACTAAATTGTAAAAAGTGCAAAACTTGAGTTCTAGAAGCTAAAGGTGTCACATTGCTATGAAATTTTAAATTGGAGGTCCTTAAATGGAAATTAGACCATTTGTTAAGTTGGTGGACAAAAATGGACATGGTTTGGTATATTTCTAAAGTTTTTCATTAAGGGTAATTTGGTCATTTGATAATTAAAATGAATTAAAAACAAAATTAAAATCCAATTCTTGTCCATCTTTAGCCCCTTGGCTGAATCTCACATGAGGATAACCTAACTAAGGTTTTTCAAGCTTCTAAGCTCGATTGTAAGTCCGTTTTAGCCCCGATTTTAATATTCTTTACATTTTTGATATCCTTGTAGCTCGATTTAGCTATTTCCACCATTATTTTGAGCTAGGGTTTGTGTTTAAAAATTTACCCATGGATGAAATGCATGTGTTTTGATGTTTTATGGAAGAATATGAAAGTTTGGGGTGTGATAAACAACTTTTACTAAGTGATTTTTGATGAAATTACATAAAAGGACCTATTTGTAAAAGTTGTAAAATTATGTGTAGAAAATGTGATTTAGTGAAAAATGTGAACTGCTATAAGAGGGAATATGAATTGACTAGGCTTAGGATTTGATAAAAATAAGTGCTTTTCATCTTACGAGTCTAGGGGAAAATTATAAATATGTGAAACTTTTGGGGTAAAAATGTAAATTTTCCATAGTGTATTTTTGGACTAAATTGAATAATGTGAGTATTAAATGAGTTAAATGTGTTATTATAGATAAAGAAAGACGAGGAATTGACCTTGATCGGGGAAAAGAAAAGGTTGTGGACTAAATTGCAAATTTGTCATATTTTGCACCGAGGTAAGTTTGTATGTAAATAATGCATCGTTTTTACTTACGTTATCACGTTTTACTATGTTTTATGAAATGTGGCTGAATATTGAATGAAATTGACAAGTATCGAAAAGTGAGAATTTTCCCAGTTGAACATTAGGAACATAATAGGATACAAGTGACATGTCACTAGTGACTCAAGTGTGGTACTATGTGAAGGCCACTTTGTGAAGAAGGTAGCTTTGACTACAAGGGTGGTACTATATGTAGGCCACCGGGTATCCGTTATTATTCCAATGTGTTCAACGGGAAGGTGTAATTGAATATGACTATGTGAAGAATAAGTGCAGGTATGTGTGTGTAAACTCATGAGAAATATGCTCGATATGTGATCGAAATTTGGTAAGATTGATATGGAGTAAGTGTTACAATGAAAGTTACTACAAAGAAAACGTGAAAGAGTGAAATTGAGTAATAAAACAGTTTTGGACAGCAGCAGTTGTGTGACTTTGATAAATCACCAAAAATGGTAAAAATTGAATTAGAGGTTGAATAAGATATGAAATTAAATATTATTGAGTCTATTTTCATATAAAGGAAACGGTGTAAGCAAAATCATTTCATATTATGAGATATTTTAATTTTTGTGAGACAGAGTCAGAATGATTTTGGAATCCCCTATTCTGATTTGGGAAAATCATTAAAAATTTTTAAAAAATAATTATGGGTTATAATTTATATGCTTAAAATCCTTAATGAGTCTAGTTTCAAAATAAATAAACGAGAACATTATCTGAATCTCGTATGAGAAGATAATTAATTTTAAGTGAAGAGGGGTTGGAACTGTTGGACAGCAAAATAGCGGTGACTTTAAAGAATAAACTGTACTTATTGGATAAACCAAACATTTTGAAAATTTATGGTAAGAATATATGTGAGTCTAGTTTCTGGAAAAAGTTAGAAGATATTAATTTGGAGTTCCATAGCTCTAGATATAAATAATTTAGTGGCTGTGACTTGAATAGATAGCTTGTTTTGAACTTGAGTAAATAGTGGATATATGTGTAGTTATGATTGTATTACTTTGAAAACATATTTTGAGGATTTATAAAAGCATGTTAATAGTTTGTTTATTCTTTACATACCTACTTGCTAAGCTATATGCTTACTCCCCTCTCTTTTCCCTTGTTTTATAGTGTCACCAAGCTAGCTCGGGGTACGGAGATTGTCGGAGATCCATCCACACTATCAACACTCTTTTGGTATTTTGAAAGAAATATTTTAAATTATGGTATGTATAGAGGACTTGGTTATTTTGTTATGTGTCATAATTGATTTGGCCTAAAATGTTGGCCTATGTTATTTGATAGTTCATTTTGTATAAGGCCATTGATGTTGGCTATTATAGGTTAAGTTGTATGTTTATGGTAAATTTGGTATAAGTGTGTAAATGTTTTGGATGAAAAAAGGCTTAGTAAATAACCTAACTTTGATCCACACAGCTGGCCACACGGCCATGTGCTCAGGGCATGTGCCCCTATTTTTCAAGAAAATTTTCAAAGTTTTTAAAAGTTATCGGTTTGGTCCCGAACCACTTTCAAGGTATGTATTGGGCCTCGTAAGCCCATATTAGGGACTTTATGATGAAACATGAAAAGTTTTAATTTGGATGAAATTTTATGACTCGATTTTGTATGATTGGTTATATTTAAGTCTGGTAATGCTTCGTACCCTGTCCCGATGTCGGACATGGGTAAAGGGGTGTTACACATATAACTTTATCATATTATCAAACATATACCTGAAAAACACATTTGATACACAACCAACCATCACATATTCATTTAACATTTAACATCTTCATTTCATATACTCATTTCAAATGTCCATTTTCCCATATTTATATTCATATAAATATTTTATTTATACACTTCATAAATCCGTTTAATATATGTCCATATAAGCATTTTATATAGCCATTTCATCTAAATATTTCATCTTACCATTTCATCTACACATTTAACTCATAATCATTCTGTATATCACATTTTGTAACACCCTATACTCGACCCGGTCGCTGAGCCCGAATAGAGGATGCCACACCACAGTCTTATGTCACACACAACACAAATGAACTCATTATTAAGGGTACATATTCTATTTTAACATTCGTACATGTTTTAAGTCAATCATACTCTTTAATCATTAGTACATGCTAAACGTACATCAAATGGTCTTATAAAAATAATTAAACATGCATAAGTCCAGTTAGCAAAATTTCCAAAACAAGTACATAGGTATTGATACTAGAACATGGGTATCGATGTTTTCCTTACACTGTATTGATATAATACGAAAAATTTATACCAAATTAGCATTCTGTTTCTCGGCTAAAATCAAAATTGAAGAAAATATCAGTACGTTTCAAAAATATCAGTAAAAATTACCCCGAGCATCGATACTCGTGATATGGTATCGATCCATATTACAATTTTGACTTCATGCACATTTCAAAATCATAGAGGTTTCGTTTTTAACACATGAATATCGATACCTCTACTCTAGACCTAAAAAATACAACACATATAAACCTACCAACCATTCTAACACAAAATCTATTCAACATGCATCCATTCTTATATCGAATAAACATCAAATCATCCATAATAATAGTTTCAAACATCAAAATTAGGTCTAAGTAATAATCAATATAATACAAAACAAATCTCATAATCCTAAAAACGAATAGTTTATGGAAGTATCCAAAAACATCATGAAAAATACCAATAAAAGTCTACCACATTGCCTTGTTCCCAAAACGTCAAAAAATAACAATAATACTTATTAAAAATGGAAATAAACTTGCTTGGATAACCCCTTGGAACCACACCGCTCACCTCGGCACATAACTAATCTGCAATGGTTTAAGAAGGGAGCGGGTGAGCTTAACAAGCTTAGTGAATGCCTAGAACAAATTCCATGCAAATAGTTCATCAAACATTAGTGAAACATTTAAGTAGCATAATTATAGCAACGTCAACTTAGTTGACATATTTTACTTTTCATGCATAATCAATAATTTATTTACAAAGTCAACACATGCATATTCATGCATACATCTCAATACATGCAATTATATTTGTAGGTAATTTGGCACTTGAGATATGGAACATAAAAGTGGGCTCTATCACCACTCATTGGATACACGGATCTCCAACACACCACATAGACTCGTAGAGTCAAACATGTCCCAAAAGTGAAGCATAAAGCTAAAACTCTCCAACACACCAAACATGTCCCATTGAATGGAGCTTAGCTCACATTCCCTTATCTCTCCAAACATGTCCCACGGCCTCAACACCCAAATCATATAACATATAAGTGAGTACTCACAATCCAATGACATACCAACTATATTCAACGTTCTCAAGAATCACAAGGCCAAAATATTTGTTATTAACACACACATATTACTTACCATTCAATGCATTTATTCACTACAAATATCACATTATAACACAACATTATCACTATCATCTAGCATGTATAACATGCTTATGCTTACACTTTCTCAATGGTATTCGTGAATACATGTCATATAATATAACATCTTATCCCGATTCACAATTTCACAATCAACAAGCACATATTAACTTAAGAGTACGAGAAAGCTTTGTAATAGCCTGGTTTTAAGTGGTATCAGAAATGGTGGTTTCGAAACCCCATTTTTTGATGATCGAGTCCATAAATAATATTTATTAATATTTACGAGTCAATCATAATATTATATTGAATTCTAGTCTGATGAATTTGTTAATTCTAAAATTAGTCAAAGTACAAGTGAATCGACTTTAGAGTCAGTGGGTTTCGAAAATGAAGTATTGGGATCTCATTTCCGTAAATTGAGTCCAGAAATATTTGTTTTCAAATATTTACGGAGTTATTATATAGGTGAATTAGATTTTGGATAAGTAATTACACCGGTTTAGTGATTAATTAAGGTACAAGGACTAGTGTGTAAGAAAAAACCTTGTAAAAGTTAATTGTTATACATTTTAGTTACTTAAAGACTAAAATTATATTTAACAGACCTAAAATGGAAATTATGCCTTGTTTGTGATGGTGGACAATTTGGTGTGAAAATTATTAGAATAATAATAAAATTTTATATTTTATAATGATAAAATAAATATTAGGTAAGTAAAAGATGGGAAAAGATGTCATTATCTGTTTGATTTCTCTTTCCCATCACCTAAAAAAAAAAAAAGATTAGGGGAGAAGCCATTGTTGAATGCTCTAACTTTCTTCTTTTACTTGGTAAGCCAAATGATAATACTAGAAAGAACATATGTTTTCTCCCTACTTATTGGTTAATTTGTACCCATTTAGTTATCTTTAGCACATATTTTAGCATTTTTAGTTCAGTAAATTGCATTTTATAACTTAGTGGATCTTAGAGGAATTTTGTCATCTTTTGGTACCAATGTTGCTGCATGAGTATTTTAAGATTGTGCCCAGTATTATCATCGCACCTAACAACTGTCCGGATAATAACAAAAAAGTGTGAGCTGTCCAATCTGGTACAACCAACTAGTACGTACAGAGGCAACATGATTCTGATGAAAGGACACCTGCGCTACTTGGATAACTATTAATAATAATGTGAAAAAGAGAGAGAAGCAGTACTATCATCTTCAAACTATCTTTTAAAGCATTTTGGCTGTGGCGGATTAAGTCTCCTACGGGTGAACTGATGTGAAAGGGATGCAGATCAGCTCTTGACGAGGAGCCCTGAGTGCAACACAAGAGGGAGTTGAGAGATCAAGTCGAATTTTCTGGGAATAGTACTTCCACTTATTTCTTGTATATTTCTTTTCTAACTAGTGCTGATTACTTTTTATTTCATGTCTGTACGGAAGTATACATGATTTTTGTGTTAAATGTTATTTTATTCAATCTTGCTTCTACTGTTTAATCTTTGCGTTTGAATGTTTTTAGCATGGAAGTGTTATTGTGGTTACTGACACTGGAAAGTGCAGCGACAGTTTAAGCTAACAAGCATGAAAATGGAAGTTGCTTGAGGATTAGAGGAATTTAATCCACTTTTTCTTAATAGTGTTCCATTGCCATCATTGGAAGGTGTGGCTAATGTGCATGTTTAAGTCTTAGATTAAATATAGAATTTAAGGTTGATAAGATATTCATTGCAATTTAATGCATTGACAATTACCTATCTTTTTATACCTTGTGAGCACTTAGTTTTCTGTTGAATATTCATGTTGGTAATCCCAGTTTATCATTATCATATTTTATCTTATTATTTTCAAGTTATTGCTTCGACAACTACTCTCACAATTTATCTCATTTCTATCTATTTATTACACTGACATTGATAGAAAAAAGACAATCATCCTCGTGGGATCAATATCTGACAGATTCATATCTCTCTACTATACTTGCATTGACAGTGTACGCTTGAACATTATTGCTATAACGTTAAACAATCGATCAAGTTTTGGCACCATTGCCAGGGATGGCATTTATTTGATGTTTATTTTTGTTTGTTTTTATTTCATAATATTTAGTTATTATTAACTTATTTTCTTTTTGTCGTTATTTTCACATTTTATTTTAGGAGTTGTATGACCCGAAGCAATTTGGAGTTTAGTGTTGATTTTGATCTAAAAATTGAAAGAACTATTAGGAGGAGACTTCGAGAACAAATGAATATGGCTTTACCAAGAAACTATGAAGTCATACCCCCAATACAGAACCAAAATGCTAATGACCCACCGTTACTGCAAGACACTGAAATACAAAACAGGACTATATGAGATTTTGTAGTACCTGTCTTGGATGACTTACAATCAGGAGCTGTTAGACTAGCAATCCAAGTTAGAAATTTTGAATTCAAGCCAGTAATGTTTCAAATGCTGAATTCTAATGGGTAATATGTTGGACTGCCACATGAAGATACACGAGAACATCTTAAATCATTTTTATTGATTTGTGCTTCCTTTAGTCAAAATGGCATTCTTGATGATGCTTTGAAGATGCAATTATTTCCTTATTCCTTGTAGGGAAGTGCTCAGTTCATTGGGCGACTTGTTAGACCAATTACTTCATGGAATGCACTAGCTGTAACACCCCTAAACCGTATCCGTCGCTAGAATAGGATTACAGAGTGTTACTAGAACATTTAGAACAATTTTCAATTAATTTACGTAAAATACTATTCATTTTTTGAGATTATACAAATCATCCCTTATATGGACCCTCGAGGCCCAAAACGAGTGTTGGAACCAAATCAGGACTAAATCAGGAACTCAGGGAACTTTTCGTCAATTTTTCTAGGTGCAGGGCTCACACGCCCGTGTGGTCTAAGGACACGCCCGTGTGGTCAGGCCGTGTACTAAACACGCCCGTGTCCCTAACCTTGGTAACTCTCTGACTTTTATGGCATGAAGAAAATGAACTCACATGGCCAAGTCACAAGCCTATGTGCTAGGCTGTGTGGCGAATTTTTATTTTTGAAATTTAGGTGCAGTTTTCACACGACCATGTAAAATACCCGTGTCCAAGGCCGTGCCAACCACACGGCTGAGACACACGCCCGTGTCTCTACCTGTATGCCCAATTATGAGCATTCTATTTCTCAAAACTAAGGTGCAGGGGACACACGACCTAACCACATACCCATGTTACCAGGCCGTGTGTCTGCCCATGTGGACAAAATGAAGCCATTTCTAGCTTCATTTCTCACCCAAAATTTCATCCAAGACCTGCACTTGAAACACACATCCAATACCAACCAATTCAAGCATTCATTTTGGGCAATTTCCATCATTTAACAAGGTATATCACTACATGCATATGTGTTTATAAACTTACCTTGGATTAACTTAGGCATTAGCATCATTTGATCACATATACATAACATATCACATATGAATATATCATCATAACCTACTTAATCATACCAAAATAAACCATTACTAGCCATTGCAATGGCTAGGTTACAAAACATCATTATCAAGCTACTAATGGTCAAGTTGTCTTATACATGCCATTATACCAAAATGATTTTTTCTAAGTATACCCAAAATGACAAGTTGATAGTGTGACGATGCTCTAGTGATCTCCAACCCTCGCGAGCTTCCGAGCACTATAAAATAGGGGAAAAATAAACGGAGTAAGCATTACATGCTTAGTAAGTTCGGATAACAGAAACTAAACTTACCAATCACTTTTATTAAATCTAAGCATACAATAACAAGTTTTCCATCCATTTGGCTAAATTGCCTAAACACATGCATCCAGTCAAATATGTTAGTCACAAAGTTTACATATACATCAAGTAATAATGAATGAGCTCATCATGCAACACTCTTTCAAGACATTATCATCTCATCTCAAAACCCTCATGCCATGTTAAGGGTTCTATGTCTGTTGAATCATTGAAATTTCGATGGATACTCAAGTAGTACACTCGAGGTTTACAATTCAATAAGTCGTCGATTCTTATTAAAGGGTACCCATTAGGGCACTTAACCAAGAAACACTATAACAGGATTACCAGTCCAGGCTAAATCCTTTATATAATGCATGCTCAGACGTGCTCGATTAAGATTGCCAATCCAGGCTAAACCCTAATCATAACGTATGCTCGAGAGGTATTATATTGGGATTACCCGTCTAGGATAAATCCTTTCTACAACAAGGTCAATGGGATTACTCGTCTGCCCGTCTGCAACATATGCAAGACCTTATTAGTTTCAGGAAAGCGCATATAATCATCGGGATTCAACATTCAATCGGAACTTAACCCTTTATTACCATTTCAAGCATGCATCAAATTTTCCATCATAGCATACAAGTAAAGCACATCAATATAACCCATATTACATACAAACACAAGATTCAATTAACATAGTTACATGCTCGATTAAGTTACAGGAACTTACCTCGACACTTGTTCGCGTTAGAAATCTATTAATCCGAAACCTTTTCTTTTCCTCGATCTAACCTCGAATTAGTGTTGTCTGGATCTATATAAATGAATTAAACCATGAATTTCACACATTTCATATTTAAATGGACTCAATTTACGTCCTAGAGAAAATTACCATTTTGCCCCTAACTTTTCCATAAATTTTGATCTTGTCCCTAGGCTCGAAAAATGAAACTTGTGCAAATTACTCCCTATTCCAAGCCTAACCAAAGCCCTATTACAACTTTTACAACACATATATTCATAAAATTTTAGAATTTTTCATCAAATTTTACAACTTTTCATTTTAGTCCCTAAATCATGTTTTCATCAAAAATCACATTGTAAAAGTTGTTTATCTATCAATAATCTTTCATTTTATACCATAAATATCTAATTTCCAGCATAGGCATCCATGACCTTTTTTTCATACCTTGATAACTTTTCGAATTAATCCCTCAAATATATAGATTAGACTATCCCGGTTTCAAAAAATATCAAAATTACTAAAAACGGGACAAGGAAACTTACCAATTAGGCATTGAAATTTTTTTCTCTCTTTCCTAGGGTTTCCATGTGTTTTTATGTTGAAGATGATGAAAAGAAGATGATATATTTTTCTTTTCATCTTTTAATTAATTAAGTATTTTTCTATTTCCAATTTAGTCCTTGCCCTTTTTTTTTATATTTCCATGGATGAGTCACCAAGAAAAATCTACATACTTTTGTTAATGGTCTAATTACCATATAAGGACCTCTAGTTTTGATTTCCATAGCTATTTGATTTTATAGCTACTAGAATTTAACTTTAACATTTTATGCGATTTAGTCCTTCTCGTAATTAAACACTTAATCGATAAAATTTTCGTATCAACATTTTCACACGACATGCCTATTATAATACGAGCCATATAATGAAATAAAAATAAACCTTATTTTTAGATCAGATTTATGGTCCCGAAACCACTATTTCGATTTCACTGAAAATGGGCTGTTACAACTCTCCCCCCTTTAAGGATTTTCGTCCTCGAAAATCTTACCAGTAAAAAGATTTGGGTATTGCTTCTTCATAGTATCCTCCGGATCCCAAGTAGCTTCTGCAATACCATGTCAGTTGCCTTTAACTCTTTTGTTTCCCTGGCTAAGATTTTGATTGGTTCTTTACTATACATCATATCAGGCTGAATCTCTACCTCTGTTAGAGGGATAACATGTGAAGGATTGGACTGATGCCGCTGTAGCATAGACATCTATGAATCCAATGGTAAAATATATAATTTTCGGTCCAATTATTTCTGTAATCTCATATGGTCCAATGAACTGTAGACTCAGTTTTCCTTTGTGACCAAACTAGAGAACTTTCTTCCAAGGTGACACTTTCAAGAATATTTTGTCACCGACTTGAAATTCTATTTCTTTTCATTTCAAATTAGCGTAGGACTTTTGATGATTAGAGGCTGCTTTCAAGCTGTCTCGAATTACCTTCACTTTTTTCTCGGTCTCTCGGACCAAGTCCACTTCATGTAACTTTTTATCACTGAGTTCTGTCAAATACAATGGAGTTCTACATTTACGTCCATACAAGGCTTCATACGGTGCCATTTTAATACTAGACTGATAATTGTTATTATAAGCAAATTCAACCAAAGGCAAATACCTTTCCTGGTTACCTTCAAACTCAAGTATACAACACCGAAGCATATCTTCCAAGATCTGTATTACCCGTTCAGGTTGACTATCTATTTGAGGATGAAATGTAGTGCTAAAGTGTAACTGAGTACCCAAAGCTTTTTGCAATTTACTCCAGAATCGAGAAGTAAACCGAGGATCTCTATCTAAAATAATAGAGAGAGGCACTGCATGCAATCTGAAAATCTCAGAAATGTATAATTTAGCCAATCTATCCAAGGAATAATCCATACGTATCGAAATAAACTGTATAGACTTTGTCAACAGATCAACAATTACCCAAATGGCATATTTCTTCCCTAGAGACAGCGGTAATCCCGTTACAAAGTCCATAGTAATTCTTTCCCATTTCCATTCTGGTATCGTAACCAGCTATAATAGTCTAGAAGGCAACTGATGTTTAGCTTTTACTTACTGACATATCAAACACTTAGATACAAACTCAGAAATATCGCGATTCATTCCCGGCCACCAGTACATCTTTTTCAAATCATTACACATTTTATTACTACTAGGATGTATAGACATGTTACCATTGTGAGCTTCATTCAAAATCTTCTGTACTAGTTCTGAACTTTTCAGTACATATACTTTACCTCTGAATAACAAACAACCCTCAGTCCCAATCTGACATTCTAAACCATTCAATGATGCATCACTATAATTTATAAACTCCTTACCTGATTTTGGCTGAACTAACACTGGTGCTTCTGTTAATAAAGCCTTTAATCTGTCAAAACTCTGCTGGCATTTATAAGTGCACTAAAACTCTACATCTTTCTGTAGCAAATGAGTCATTGAAGAATCTATCATCGAAAAACTTTTTACAAATCTCCGATAGTAACCAGCTAGTCCCAGAAAGCTTCAGACTTCAGACACATCTTCGGTGGCTTCCAATTAACAATGACTGAAATTTTATTCGGGTCTATTCTGACACCTTCAACAGATACTATATGCCCAAGAAAACTAACTTCCTGTAGCCAAAATTCACATTTTCTGAATTTGGCATACAATTGTTTCTCTCGCAGGGTTTGCAAAACTATTCTCAAATGCTCATCATGTTCACTTTCATCTTGGGAGTAAACCAAAATATCATCTATAAATACCACCACAAACCTGTCTAAATACGGGCTGAAAATTTTGTTCCTCAAATCCATAAACACTACAGGTGCATTTGTCAAGCCGAATGGCATCACAAGAAACTCATAGTGTCCATACCTGGTTCTAAAAGCTATCATTGGTACATCCAATTCTTTTACCCATAGTTGACAGTAAAGAGAACAGAGATCAATCTTCGAAAATACAACAGTACACTTTAACTGGTCAAACAAGTCATTGATTCGTGGCAATGGATACTTGTTCTTTATTGTAACTTTTTTGAGCTATCTGTAATCAATGCATAGCCTCAACGATCCATCCTTCTTCTTTACAAATAGAACCGGTGCACCCCAAGGTGAGAAGCTAGGTTGAGCAAAACTTCTGTCAATCAATTCTTGTAACTATACTTTCAGCACTTTCAATTTTGTAGGAGCCATTTTGTAAGGTGCTATAGATATAGGTGTTGTTCCTAGAACAAGATCTATAGAGAATTCCACTTCTCTATCCGGTGGTAAACCAGGAAATTCTTCTGGGAATACATCCGGAAGTTCACATACAACCGGCACTGACTGAATCTTTTATTCGGATACTTTAGTATCCAACACATATGCAAGGTAAGCATCATAACCCTTTTGGACATATTTCTGTGCTGATATTGTTGAAATCACATTAGGTAATCCATCCATTTTATCAGGTTCAACATGAAGTAATTCACCTTTCTCACATTTCAATACAATATATTTCTGTTTACAATTCACCATTGCATCATATCAGGTTAAACAATCCTTTCCTAAGATCACATCAAATTCATCAAATGGTAATAATATCAAGTTAGTCGGAAAGCAATAACCTTTTACCATCAACGAACAATTTTTACAGACTTTATCCACCATAACACACTGGCCCGAAGGGTTTGAAACTTTAACAACAAATTTAGTGAATTTAACAGGCAAATTTTTAACAAACACTAGGTTCGTGCATATGTATGAATGTGTGGAACCAAGATCAATCAATGCAGTGATATCAGTATCAAGTAGAGAAAATGTACCAGTAATGATGTCTGGTGTAGAGGCATCTTCTTTAGCACGAATAGCATATGTCCTTACAGGTGCTCATGCCTCAGATCTAACTATTGTATCCTTGGTAGTACCGCAACTACCACTAACATTATTGGGGTGACGGGGTAGTATACCTCTCGTAACAGGATTACTAGGCTTTGGAGCTAGTTCTATTTCTTTTTTAACTCTTTCGGGAAAATCATGAGAAAATGGTCAAGTGAACCACATCTGAAACAAACTCCACTTCTAGACAGACATTCCCCATTATGAAATTTGTTACAATGTTTACATTTCTATTTGGGGTTACAAACACTACCCACACTAGTCACAGATGGAGATGAAGACCTTAGGTTAGAATGTTAAGAGCCCCGCTATCTTTCAGAATATCCCGTAGAGGTGGTAACACGATCATAATACTTATTTAATTTCTTAGAAGTAAATGATTGTGACTTACTGATATTTCTTTTTCCAGAAACTCGAGCCTCTCTTTCGGCTTGTTTTTTTTCTTTACTCAGTTCCTCAGCTTTGTATGCTCGATCAACTAACACTGCAAATTCCCTTATTTCAGGAATTCCAATCAATAACTTGATATCCTCATTTAAACCCTCTTCAAAGTGTTTACACATCTCAGCCTCGGTTAGAACCCATTCTCTGACATACTTATTAGTCGAACAAATTCTCGTTCATATTCAGACAAAGTTATATTTCCTTGTTTGAGCTCTAGAACTTCTTTCTTTTTCTAATCCATAAATCTCTGACTCACATACTTCTTCCTAAATTCAGATTGGAAGAATTCCCATGTAACATTCTCTCTCGGTACTACTGAATTTATGGTGTTCCACCAATGATAAGCTGTATCCTTCAGTAGAGATACCATACATTTTAAACATTCAATAGGCGTACAAGACAATTCATTAAAAATCGAGATAGTATTCTCTAGCCAAAACTCAACCCTTTTCGGATCATCATCTGCTGTTGTTCTAAATTCTTCAGCTCTATGCTTACGAATTTTATCTATCAAAGGCTTACCAATTCTAACAGGTTCAGCACCCTGTGGTACCTCGTTTGTTCTCAAGTACGATGTAAACCATTCATTCATCACTTGAAAGAAGACTTGTTTTGCCTCCTCACTTTGACCCTCAGACACGGGCCTTTCACTACCAGACGGAGATGCAACTCTTTGAACTGAAGCTGCAGCATTATTCTCAGCTTCCTTGGATTTAGCTCTAGCTCGGTTGGATGACATTACTATGTGAAAAACACATTTAAAATGATCAGGAGTGTAACATCCCTAACTCGTATCTGTCGCTAGAATAGGGTTACAAGGTATTACTGGACAAGACACAAATTTTGAACAATCGTATGTGTACACTTGCTCAAACTCTTAAAACAATCAAATATTAAAATATATAACTAATTTAAATTCTTTAAAAATCATATCATAACATTTTTCAAACATATATCCAGTTATATAATTCATAAGCAAATAGTGCCAAATATATCATTTTACCACATAGCATATGCGCATATCAAAGATATTATAAATAATTTAATCAATTATTACAAACATGAATTATATAAAGTAAACATATTTAAGTACATAACATTTTTAGCAAAACTCTATTCGGCAGAATAAGGATATAATAAATTTAACCAAATCATTCATGGCATAAATACATTACTATATATATATGGTTTCAAATGGCTAAATCATAAACAAGTCTACTTATAAGTTCATCTAAGTAGATTTCGCAAGACTAAAAGGTCCTATATCAATTTAGACATATATTAAAAGAACACCAAATGGTCTAACCATCAAAGTACATATAACCATTCACATTCACCTATTTTGCATAAAAATAATCATGATTCATTATAACTTAAATTACTATTCATTTGGTCATTTTACAAAGCCTTAGCCGAATGTAATCATGCTTATTACTTATGTTTATTTTAATGTCCACTTTCAACTTTACTCAATCACATTACGTGCATGTAATCTCACATAGAATCAAATCCATATATTAACCATAATTTGCATTTCACATCAAACACATCACAAATATGTATATATATACATATAACATAGCAAACACTTTTTTAATACTTTAAAATACCAAAATCGAATCTAAACATGTTAATATCACTTATCTTGCAAAATAACAAAGGTCATATTCAATACCAATTCATTGATTACATGTTTGAATAAGCACATATAAATATATATATATATATATATCAAACCAACACATCATATGCTTATATATATAAGTGCCGAATCATCAATTCAATAATTTCATTACCTAAATTCAACATTTAACTGAATACACTCATCAACCAAATTAAATCATTACTATCAAATACAAGACATAGCCAAATCATTAAACAATAGGTAACATATCAAGCATAATTCATACTTATATATATCATAGCCGATTCAACCAAACCAAATAAAATCATCCTTTGAGCATAGCATACAAACCAAACTTAGCATACATAAGAACAACACTTCAAACATATTTGAAAAGTAGTATAGCCTATACATGCCATAGGTTCAAAATTTAGCTTTTAAAAATACCGATAAACAGACAATAGTGTTATAGACTTCGCTGACAATCCCTGAGCCTGTAACTAGTCTCCAAAATCTATAAAACAGAAGCAAACATACACACACAGTAAGCTATCACAGCTTAGTAAGTCATAAGCAAATAAACATCTCAATGACATAATCAACTCAATTTAACCAAACCAATTCATGCTATCATAATCACATTTAATCTCAAACTTGCAAATTCATATACAACATATACATTCATGTATCAACTTTAACTTGGCCAAAATACATATATATCCATTATCAAAGTTATCATTTACTTCCAAGGTCATAATATCATCATATAGATGAATATATATACACATTCATATATGTATACACATGTTTCACACTTTAATATCACATACTTTTATCATTTTGCCGAATATAGATTTGCATTCAATATATATAACCAACTTAATAACATGATTCACATCCTCACTTCAAATACCAAAACTTACCTTAATTTCAATACATTAGCTAACACATACCTGTACCTTTTAATTTGATTTCGCATTCGGTCTTTACTTAACATTGCCTATTGAATCATATGGAATTAAATAGGATACTCTGTAATGCCCCAAATTCCTATATCCTGAAAACCTGTTAAAACTTATTATTATTATTTTTTATGTGTTATGACGTGGATGTATGTCTGCCTTAGTGGTTTGATGCTCTGGGAGTGTATGGGAAGTTGTGGGTTCAAGCCTTGGTTTCAATACATTTTTGCTTCTAATTGACTAAACCTTGGTCCTCAGCTAGTAGACTTTTAAATTTAAATAAGTTAACATGGCAAAGGAAAGGCTAGCTAGCGTAGTGGTAAGTGGCGTGTGGAGAGTGCCTAGGGGTCTTGAGTTCGAGCCCACCTATGCGCAAAGGGGTTCTATTTTGCTACTTTTGCAACGTAGGTAGTTGGGGTTGACTGAAACTCTGTAATGTAAGTGGTTGAGAGGGAGTGGGCTACATGAAGTGATAGTAGGAGGAAAAATGGGGATTTAGATAGGAGGCTGAACGGTTGGAAGGGTTTTGAATTGGTCAATTGAGGAATTAGAGGAGAGAATTAGGGAGAGCTTTGAGGAGTGAAAGAAGTTGGCCGAAAGTGGGGTTCTTGCTTGCCATTTTAGTCATATGCATTTTTGGGGATGAAATTTGCCAAACCTTGCTCTCTTTTTTTCTTTTTGATAACTATTCTTTCCATTTTTTTCCTTTTATGCTTGTTTGATAGCCAAAATTGCCTTGACCATTTTGGTAGTTTTTCTTCTTCTATGCCCTTTCTGGTTTTCCATCCTTCCTATAGTGCTCATTGTTGTACCTTAATCGTATACCATTCTTCCTCTTTCATTAGGCATTAGTCGAACTTCCTTTTTTCTTCTCATCTGATTCTTTTGGCTTATGTCAGGTGGTTACTCTAGTGGTGTGTGAATCGAATATATCTTCTTTCCCCCTCTTTTCAGTTTTCGATTCTCTTGTCTTGTCTTTGGGTAGCCGAATTCTTCCCCATCCCTCTCTATTTGGGTTTCGGCTAGTAAGAGTCCTCTGGTGGATCAATAAGTACTCATGGTGTTTTCTTATTACCCTTTTCGGTTGCGATCTTACTACTAATACCTTCTTGTGTTGCTGATTCCTGTTAGGGTACAATCATTTAGGTTGGTCTCTGTATTCTTTGAACCGTTGGTTTTGGTATGGTAAACCGATTCTATCTCTCAAATGCTATTAGTTCTGGGTGGTAAGATGTCGTTCCTTTGATTTTAGTTATTTTGTTCATGGTGCTAGTTAAAGATATTGGGATTCAATACAGGTTGTGCTAAGGAGTTGATAATCACAGGTTTAAGGAAGGATTAAACAACACTTGCATAATCAAGGTTAGTAATGTTCCATATTGGGAATTAAATGTTCAGAGGAGGGCACTTTAACTTCATCAAAAGACTGATACCATCGCATACAGGTGTGTAATCATATTGCATCAATGGTGAAACAAAAAAAGCCAAAAAACTGGTACCATCGATGCCACACGGGCGTGCACTTGCTCGTGTGGTCATCTAAACGCATAAATGCGAGCATGTGTATGTAGAGACCACCGCGAGTGATTTCGTGGGGTTAGATTCTTTTGGGCCACATTGGGCCAAAATGGGCCGTGTGGGTCCTACGGGCTCGTGGGCGCCACACGGGTAAACCACACGAATGTGTGGAGTTTTGTGGGCCCGGCTATGTAGTTCACACGACCAAGGTCATTATTGGACTTAATGGGCCACACAAGTGTGTGGGTCTACATGGGTCGTGTTATAGGCTTTGGCCCATTTCCACTGTTTGACTATTATGGTCGCTTGGGTCACCTAAGATGTCTGTGGGCCTACTGATGGGTCGGTAAGGACACTTGGACCCCATACTTGTGAAAAAGAAGGATGGTTTTATGAGGTTGTGTGTTGATTATCGGCAGTTAAACAAGGTGACAATCAAGAACAAGTATCCGTTGCCAAGAATTGATGATTTGTTTGATCAGCTAAAAGGAGCGACATGGTTTTCAAAGATTGACTTGAGATCCGGGTATTACCAAGCTCTTGGGTAAAAGAGTCGGATGTGCCTAAAAGCGCTTTTAGAACAAGGTATGGTCATTATGAATTTTTAGTTATGCCATTCGGGTTGACAAATGCTCCTGCTGTGTTTATGGATTTAATGAATCGCATATTTCGACCATTCTTGGACAAATTTGTTGTGGTGTTTATAGGTGATATTTTAATTTATTCAAAAGATGAGACAGAGCATCTTTGAGCATTTGAGGATAGTTTTGCAAACTTTGAGAGATAAGCATTTGTATGCTAAGTTTAGTAAAAGTGAATTTTGGCTCGGGAAGTTGGAGTTTTGGGTCATATTGTTTTGGTGATGGTATACGGGTTGATCCTAGTAAAATTTCAGCCATTGTTGATTGGAAACCAGAAAAATGTAACCAAGTTAGAAGTTTCTTGGGACTAGTGGGTATTATCGGTGGTTTGTAAATGGATTTTCTATAATTGCTACTCCTATAACTAGACTACTCTCAGAAAGAATGTTAAATTTGAATGGACGGAAGAATGTCAATGAGTTTTGAAGAATTGAAAAAGTTATTAACAGAGGCACCAGTGTTAGTACAGCCCGAATCAGGTAAAGAATTTGTGATGTATAGTGATGCTTCTCTAAATGGTTTGGGGTGTGTGCTCATGCAAGAAGGAAAAGTGGTGGCTTATGCTTTGAGGCAGTTAAAACCTCATGAGAGGAATTATCCTACTCACGATTTGGAATTGGCTGCGGTGGTGTTTGCTTTGAAAATTTGGCGACATTATTTGTATGGTGAAAAGTACCGGGTATATACCGACCACAAAAGTCTTAAGTACTTGATGTCACAAAAAGACTTGAATTTGAGACAGTGAAGATGGTTGGAGTTATTGAAAGATTACGAGCTTGTTATTGATTATCATCCGGGAAAAGCGAATGTGGTTGCCGATGCTTTAAGCAGAAAATTGTTGTTTGCTTTGAGAGTTATGAACACTCAGTTGAAAATGTCAGATGATGGTTCGATTCTAGCAGAGTTAAGAGTAAAACCGATGTTTTTACAAGAGATTTTGAAGCTCCAGAAAGATGATCAAGATTTGCAAGCCAAGAGAAAGCGGTGTGAAGTTGATCTGAGTCGATTTGAGAATCGGTTCTGATGGGTGCTTAATGTTTAAAGATCGGATTTGTGTACCGAAGAATGAGGAATTGATTCAAAAGATCCTACAGGAAGCACATAGTAGTTGTTTCTCGATTCATCCGGGTAGTGCGAAAATGTATAATGACTTGAAGAAAATGTATTGGTGGAATGGAATGAAAAAGGATATATCAGAGTTTGTGTCCAAATGCTTAATTTGTCAACAGGTGAAAGCTAAACACCAAGTGCCTTCGGGATTACTTCAGCCTATTAAGGTTCCTGAATGGAAATGAGATCGGATTACTATGGATTTTGTTTTAGGGTTGCCATTGACTCGGGAAAGAAAGATGCCGTCTGGGTAATAGTTGTGATTAACTAAGTCGGCTCATTTTATTCCGAGACGCATGATTATTCTCTTAACAAGTTGGCTGAATCGTATGTTAGAGAAATTGTTAGACTATATGGAATACCATTGTCGATTATTTCAGATAGAGATCCAAGGTTTACCTCTCGATTTTGGCAAAAGTTGCAAGACGCGTTAGGTACAAAGTTAAATTTCAAGATCTTGCTTTTCATCCACAAAGCGATGGGTAATCGAGAGAGAATAATTCAGATTCTTGAAGATATGCTCAGATGTTGTGTATTGGAATTTCAAGGAAGTTGGGAAAGATATTTACCGTTGGTAGAATTTGCTTACAATAATAGTTATCAGACGAGCTTGAAAATGGCACCTTATGAAGCATTGTATGGTCGTAAGTGTCGAACGCCTTTGTATTGGACTGAACTCAAGGAAAATCAGATTTATGGAGTTGATCTAATAAAAGAAACTGAAGAAAAAGTGAAGGTAATTTGAGATTGTTTAAAAGCTGCTTCAGATAGACAAAAATCTTATGCAGATTTAAAACAAAAAGACATTGAATTTCAAGTTGGTGATAAAGTATTTTTAAAGGTGTCTCCGTGGAAGAAAGTTCTCAGATTTGGATGGAAGGGCAAATTAAGTCCGCGTTTTATTGGGCCATATGAAATAATTGAAAAAGTTGGACCGGTAGCATATCGACTAGCATTACCACCTGAATTAGAGAAGATTCATGATGTGTTCCACGTATCTATGTTACGTCGGTATCGTTCGGATCCTTCACATGTGGTTTCACCGACAGAAATTGAACTACAACCAGATATGACCTATGAAGAAGAACCGATTAAGATTTTAGCTCGAGAGGTCAAACAACTAAGGAATAAAAATATTGCACTTGTGAAGGTGTTGTGGCAAAAGCATGGAGTAGAAGAAGCTACATGGGAATTCGAAGAAACTATGAGAAATCAATACCCACATCTGTTTACCGGTAAGATTTTCGAGGAAGAAAATCCTTAAAAGGGGGAGAGTTGTAATATCCTGAATTAGGGCCTAATCAAAATAGTGGTTTCGTGACCACAAATCTGAGATAGAAATAATTAATTTATAATTATTTTGAGGTTTATGATATGATTGCATAATTGTGTGAAGATTTCGTGAAAATTTTTTTGGCATAACGAGTTTAATTTAAAATTAGGGACTAAATCGAATAAGTTGCAAAACTTGCATTCTAGAAGTTTTTAGTATGAAATTGCTTTGAAATATTAATTAGGAGGTCTTAAATAGCAATTTTACCAATTTTAAGTTCATGGGAAAAATTAGGACATGGAAGGAATTTTTGAAAGTTTAGTAAGGAGGGGCATTTTGGTCATTTGGATATTAAATGAAATAAAATGGGAAAAATAACACAAAATGGTCATCTTCTTCATTTGGTTGCTGCCGAATTTTTCTCTCACCATAGCTAGGGTTTCTTCAACTTTCAAGCTTCATAGTAAGTGATTCTAATCCCCGTTTTTAATGATTTTTACGTTTTTGAGATCCCGGTAACTCGATAAAGCTTATGCTAGCAATAATTTAACCTAGGGTTTATATTTGGAAAAATACCCATAGGTGAAATTTTTGTATTTTGGTGTTTTATGATAGAATATGAGGTTTTAAATTATGTTAGACAACTTGTACTACTCGATTTTAAGCAAAAACGAGTAAAAGGGCTTAATCGGTAAAAATACCTAATAGTCACAAGTACATGTTAGAGTGAGAATTTGATGTTGCCATAGAAGGGAAAAGTGATCAGCATGTTATAAAACATAAGAATAAGGAATAAAGTTTAATCCCGAGCCTAGGGGCAAAAGTGTAAATATGCAAAAGTTTAAGGGTAAAATTATAAATTTGCCAAAATTTGAATTAAGGATTAATTTGATAATGTGAGTATTAAATAAGCTAAATGTGTTATTTTAAATCAAGAAAGACGTGGAATCGACCCCAATCGAGGAAAAGAAAAGATTGTGGACTAAATTGCAAAATCTTTATATTTTGGTACCAAGGTAAGTTCATGTGTAAATAATGTAGCATAATGGTTATTTTTAAGTTATTGATGTTAATTATATGATATGCTGATTTTTATCATGAAATATATGCTTTGTGGTTAATTTCGAACAAAATGTAAATTATGTGAGCTACTTGTTAAATACAAATTGTTACCGGAGTATTGGTTTGGCATTTTACGGAAGACGGCAAGGATATGTGTTCGAGGAAAATCCCGTTTGAACCTTAGGAATAGATTAGGATACAAGTGACATGTCACTAGGATGGTTGAGCATCCGAACTCGTTGAGTTGAGTCCAAGTTCACTTATGGATGCGAATGTCCGAACTCGTTGAGTTGAGTCCGAGTTCGTGAGATGTAACTAGGCATCCGAACTCGTTGAGTTGAGTCCGAGTTCACTTATGGATGCGAACTCCTGAGCTCGTTGAGTTGAGTCTGAGTTCACTTAGGGGCGGGTTACATGATTGCTTGATTGCATATGTGGCACTTATGTGCAAATTATCCATGTATCCGAATTATATTCCGATGTGTTCAACGGGTAAAGTTCTACTCAAATGGAGGAATACTTGAGATGAAAAGAGACGTATTGGTAAGTGTTGTGAAATGGATACTTTGGACAAGTATGTACTTAACCCTCGGGTTGAGTATGGATACAACAACGATAAGTTAATAAGATGATGAAAAATGATTAGAAATGTGATATATGTTTTGGTGATACCATGCTAATGTTGTTTGGTATGACTGCTTTGTTATGTTACTTATTATTTGCATATGAACTTACTAAGCATTTATGCTTACTCCCTTCTTCTTATTCATTGTAGTTTTGGACAAGCCAGCTCAGGAATCGGGATAGGTCAAAGGCTCGATCACACTATCTGAAGGACTTTTTGGTAAATGGCTTGTAAAATTTAAGTATGGCATGTATAGCAATATACCTATTTTGTGTAAATGATCTTATGATATGGTGATGGAATGGTTGAGGAAATGCTTGATAATAAAAAGTTATGGAAATGGTTGGTTTAGATTATGTTTGATGTCATGGAAGGTTAATAGGATACCTAGTTCATGAAAACTCAAAAAAAAAAAAAGATGAAATTTGCCATAAATAGAACATTGCAGCAACACTGACGTGAGTTTGAAAATTTACTAAAAATCGTAGAAATCGAATTACATGATGGATTAAATATTAAATTGAAGCTTATTATGTCTAGTTTCACATAAAACAAACTAAACATGTAAAAGAAATATATGTTAGAAGATATTTGAATTTTAGTGAAACAGGACCAGAGTGATTTCTGGATCCCCTGTTCCAACTTTAGAAATTCACCATGAATTGTACAGATATAATTAGATGTTTTATTTTATATTCTCAGAATCCTTATTGAGTATAGTTTTATGAGAAACAAGCCTCATAGCCATATGAATTTTGTACAAATAAAAATGTGGTTTGTAGTAAACAGAGGTCAGTTCAGTCAAGTCCTGAAATAGGGGTAACTTTAACTAATAAACTGTACTAATTGGCCCAACCAAAAATTCTATAAAAAATTAGTAAATAGGTATATGAGTCTAGATTCAGGGAAAATTTATGGATATTGATTTTGAGTTTTTTCACTCGAGATATGATTTTTCTTGTAACTGTAATGCAAGTACCTAGAAAGCTGTGAATGTAGAAACAAATAATCCAAAGTTCTTAAAATGTTAAATTAAGTTTAGTAACACCTCATACTCGACTCCAGCGACGGTCTTGGGAGTGGGGGCGTTACAATACTGATGAAATGGCTGTTATACTCCTAGAGGTAAAATTACTAAGATACCCTTATGTTATAATTGATTGTATTTGAGCATGACATTTTGCATACACGTATATATTATGACATGACATGTTGCATGGGGGTGGGTTTGATATATATAGAGGAAGTGTACTGTACTGGCAGTTCTGCTGCATATACTGTTTAGTGCCACAATCGGTGCTGTATTCTAGGGTGTAAGGATTGGTGGGTCGATTTTATCCTCACATGGAGTGTAGGGCAGGACAGAGTGAAGTGTATAGGACGGATGGGTAGGATCTCTGTTTGCATCTCTAATATTGTACTGAATTGGGCTAAGGCCCACACTGATACTGTTACTGTAATGGGCTAGGGCACACACTGAAATTGCCATTGATACGGGCTTAGGCCCAAACTGTTTTGTGCTGCATGTTTTACTAGTTGGCACATAGGGATTACACACTGATTTTCGTAACTCACCCTTTTGCTTATCTCGCGAGTAATCCTTAGGCGAATTCGATCTTTGCGAGGACTCGGAGATGGCCACAGCACTATTTACGTTCAGTTTTTAACTTTTTAGTAAAAGCAGTTTTATTTGGGTAAATTTTATGTAATAAGGCCGCTTTGAGTTTTTATTTTTTTTCTTTGGGGATTTACTTAAATTGATTTATATCTCATGCAAAGTGGGACTCAGGTTTTCAAAAGGTAAAAGATTTTTAACTACCATGTTACGCAAGTTGTTTTAAAAGCTTTTGCAACAAACCATGTTTTTAAAGGATAATACCGATTTAGTATGACACATAATTTGCTAAACAAACCTGTAATTTAACAAATGAACAAATTAAGTTAGCTTCCTATAAAGATCACAAACGAGGTTTTTAACACAAATGGACTTTTCCAATAGAACTATGCTTTTCAAAACACACTCCAGTGTGTCATCACAGATTCGGTAATAACGTCTAGGCCGGGTTTGGGGTGTTACATACTCGGATAGTCGTACATATCGTACAATGACAACATCCCAGACGTGGTCTTACACGTAATTACATATCGATGCCAATGTCCCAGACGTGGTCTTACATGTAATCACATATTGATGCCAACGTCCTAGACGTGGTCTTACATGTAATCACATATCGATGCTAACGTCCTAGACGTGGTCTTACACGTAATCACATATCGATGCCAACATCCCAGAATGTCCTAGACGTGGTCTTACACATAATCACATATTGATGCTAACGTCCATACGTGGTCTTACACGTAATCACATATAAAAAATCCTATGTCATGACATATGTATCCTAGCTATTCCTAAGGCTCGGACGGGGCTTTCGGATGTCGTATCTCGGTCTAATCGAGTTCGTAAACATAGCTCTCAAGCATATATACATTCGGCTACCACATATATACTTTCACATAATTCATTTCAACATATATAACTCATATTTATTTAAAATTTACAACATTTATTTGCTTATAAACTTGCCTCGGACAACGATAATTGGAACAAGATGATTATTCGAGAACTTTGGTTTTCCCCCGATCCAAATCTAATTTGTTTAGTTTTTGATCTAAACATATTCAAATTAAACTCATTCAAATGCAATTCCATTCAATTTAGTCCAAAAACACATAAATGGGCAAATTACCATTTTGCCCCTAACATATTACACTTTTTACAATTTAGTCCAAATTGCACAAAACACAAAACATGCAAAATTTGCATACACCATGCTTAGGCCGAATGTTTTCCATGCTCATACAAGTCCATACATTTCATTTATTTAACATTTTAGTCCCTCAATTTATTATTTTTGTAATTTAGCCCTAATTACTCAAATTCATCAAAAATTCCAATACAAAATATATTAATCCAAAACATATCTTTCATAATTCATCATCTAACATCACAAAGCTCAATTATTCATCAATGGCACAACTCAAAATATTCATCATAATAAAAAATTCAAGCATGGGCTTTATATATTACTGTAACACCCCAAATTTTAAGTGATTAATTTTGTATGTTGTGTTGCATTATTGCATGCTTGCCTCAGTGGTTAAGTGTCCTGAGAAGTGTTGAAGAAGTCCTGAGTTCAAGCCTTGGCTTGTACAATTTTTTTACTTGATTAAATCCTATCTTTAGTCAGTAGACTTCTTAAATAAATGTTGGTAAAACATGACAGAATGGGCTTGCTGGTTTGAGGGTTAGGTGGCGTCTAGTGTTTGTCTAATGCCTGAGGTTTGAATCCTGGTAAGCGTATTCGGTGTTTTATTTTGCTGCTATGCCGTGTAAGAGATTGAATACCAGTGGAACTCTAAGCTAGTGGGTGGTTGGAGTGTTTGAGGGGTGTAGTGGATTGTGTAGCCGAAATTTAGGAGGAGAAAGGGGAGATTTGGATAGTGATCGGTTTGAGGATGTTGTCAAGGGATTTTAGGAGAAAAGCAAGGGGTTGTGAAGTTGAGGGAGTGTTGGTGCCGAATTGGGATTGTAGACACCTTTTGGAATCAATTTTAGGAAGGAATTAGGCTTTGGGGGTGAGTGTTGTTTCGGTTATAGTGCATTTTTTTGCTCTTTCCTCACTTTTAGCTTCTGACTTTGCTTTCGGGTTTGTTTCCTTCTTTGTTTCGGGGTAGTCGAAATTGGCTATTGACCATTCGGGTGTTTTGGTGCGTTTGTTCTTTGCTTTTTCCGAATACTCTCCCCTGCTTTACTTTCTCTCTATTGCTTTTGTGTTCGGTTTTGGGCCAGTGCTAATTGACTTCTCTTCTTCTCTTTCCCCAATCAATTCCCTCTCTTGGCCGAATATACCTTCTTCCCCTCTTTGGATTCCCTTCATTATTAACATATTTCTTTTCTTTTCATCTTTTTATTGTGACTGAATACCTCATCTCTTTCCCTCTTTGTGCGGTTTTGGGCAATTGATCTTTGATCAGTCGGATTCGAGTACAAGGGAGTGCAATTGATCCATCTTGTGCCTCAGGTTAAGGGTGTGCTTTAGGTGTTGGCCGAATCCTGCTGTCTCTTACTTTGAGTCTACGCTTTCGGCAGTCTTTAGGGATTGAAAATGATCTCTTGTAACGGTTCTAGGGTGATCAATCAAGGCGAGTGATAGGTTTGGAATACTAATGGGCCAGTAGCGATTTTCGTGATCAGGTGTGTAAACACCGCCCAAATCGTAAATCAATAAAAGCAAAAAAATGTGACTATTGATGCCACATAAGCGTGCGCGTGTGGTAATCCGAACGCATAAACGTAGGCATTTGATCATAGAGGCCACCATGAGCGATTTATGAGCTTAGGCCGTTTTGGTCTGCGTTGGGCCAAAATGGGTCGTGTGGGCCCCATGGGCTCGTGGGCTTCACACGGGAAAAGCACACGGACGTGTGGAGATTTTTGGGCTAGGCTATGTAGTTCACACGGCCAAGGCCATTTTTTTGGGCTTAATGGGCCACACGAGTGTGTGGGCCCACATGGGTCCGCATTGTGGGCCTTGGGCCCATTTTCACTGCTTGATTGTTAAGGTTGCACGGGTTGCCCGAGACGACTGTGGACCAACTGTTGGGTTGGTAAGTATACCTAGACCCTAAATTCATAAATAACTGTTATGTCCCTATGAGGTAAAATGACAGTTATGCCCTTATGTATGTATGACTGTATTCGAGCATGCCATTTTATATATATTGCATACATGCATAATATTATGATATGTTGCATAGGGATGGGTTTATTATTGATTAGAGGAACTGTACTGTACTGCAGCTCTGCTGCAACCACTATTTAGTACCGCAACCAGTGCTATTTTAGAGTGTAGGGATGGGTGGGTTGATTTTATCCCCACATGAAGTGTAGGGCTGGACGGAGTGGAGTGTAGAGGCTGGTTAGGTAGGATTTCTGTTTGCATTTTGTACTGTTACTGGTACTGTAATGGGCTAAGGCTGTAATGCCCCAAATTTTTGGGCCTAGAAGAATTGGGATTTAAGCGTAGGTGTGGGTAAGAGGCTGCACATAGGAGATTTTTTTGTCCAAGAAATGTCATTAATAAAGGCTTGCTTCGGTGGTTAAGGGTCCTGAGAAGTGTTGGAGAAGTCTTGGGTTCAAACCTGGGCTTGAGCAAAATTTTTGTTTTTAGTGAATAAAACCCTTGGTGCTTGAAAGTAGGATTTTTAAATATTTGTGGTTAAAATATATCACAAAAGGAGCTTGTGGTCTAGTGGCAAGGTGGCATGTGTGGTGTGCAGGAGGTCTAAGGTTCAATTTGTGGCCTAGGTAAATGAATTATTTATTTTGCTAGCTAAGCTTGGAAGGAGGTGGAGTTGGACTGAGACTTTGAGGTTAAATTGGTAATGAGTGTTTCAAGGAAATTTGAATTGGATGTTGAGTGATCTGGGGAGAAAATTAAGGAATTTGAAATAGGGGAGTTGCATGAGAGGAGTGTTTGTGCCAAATTCGGATGGTGGAAAGGGAGAATTTTGGCTAGGGGAAATTGTGGTCATTTTTCGGTTTTTCTTTGCTCAATTTCGGGTTTTTGGTGGTGTTTGACATCTAGTTTTGGTTTCTACTCCTTGTGTGCCAAATTCTCTATTGCCTTTTCTATTGTGTTTCTTTCTCAGTCTTTGGGATCAAATATTGCCTTCTTTTCTTGCTTTGGCCGAATAGGCACTCTCATTTTGGGCATTCTTATTTCTTTCTTTAAGCCGAATTTGGTTTCTTCCTCTCAATATTTTCTCTTAATTGTTGAATCTTTGCTCTCCTCCTCCTCTAATATTTCCTTTTGAATCATTGGCCGAATACTTCTTCATCTTTTTCCCCTCTCAAACCCCTTTCGGTTTAGCCTTGGTTTAACGGATTCTCTGCTTCTACATCCCATACTCTCTCCATTTCTGTTCTCGATTTGGCAAGTAATCTCTGTTAATCAAACTCTTGATGAGCAAAGGAGGTTCTGGCAATAAAGTGATGACAGTGGTGCCGACTGGGAGTGGACACATAGCCTCTGCCCCCAAGTTTAAGTGACGTAGGGTATCGACGATTCGAGACTTTTTGCCAGGTTACGAAAGGGTAACTACACCAAACTTTAGATTAAATAGGCAAATCACAGTCGACCGATCTACTCAAGGCAAGTGGTAGTTGATCTTCCGGTTAAGTGGTTGTTGAGAGTTTTTCTAACACTATTTCATTATTGATTAACTAAATGTTATGTTTGAATATAGGTTTTGGCGATCGTGAATTCTTAGTACTCTACGTAATCAGGTGTGTAACTGTATGCCATGTTTTGATAATCGGCTGAAAAGCCGAAAATGTGTGTGTTGTTTACTCTGCTATGACTATAGATCGGTAAAATGCTGAAAAGCCAGAAATATGGCATATGATGCCACACGAGCATGCGATCGCTCGTGTAGTGAACCGAGCTCACAGAACATGGGCGTACGATGAGGAAGGCCACCATGAGAGAATTCGTGGGCTTAGGCCGTAGTGGGCCACTTGGGCCATGGAATGGGTCGTATTGGCCCAATGGTCCTGTGGGCCTGCGTGGGTAAATTTCGTTGTTAAGCGGGAAGTAGATAGACTTGTCATGTCGCGCACATGTTGATAGGCTGAAATGGGCCATGTGGGACCAATGGGATCGTGGGCCGACATGAATAAAATTTGCGGTAAGTGACTATTAATGAATCGGGCTATGGTCTACACATAGCTGTATCTAAATTTAGGCTAAATGGGCCACTCGAGTCTGTGGGCCCACTTGGGCCGAGTAATTGGCCACCGTTATGTCTGTTTAGGTTACTTAGGTCACTTGAGGCAACAATGGACCCTCAGTTGGGTTGTTAATACCCCCGATTTGTAAAATTATTGAAATACCCTTGGGTTGTAAAATTATCGAAATACCCTTGTGGGGTAAAATGACCGTTTTACCCTAAAGAGTAAAATGACTATTTTGTCCTTGTGGGTAAATAACTGACTTGGGCTATGACTGATTTGACTGTGAGTGTATGACTGCGTTTTAATTGACTTGACTGTGGTTATTTGGCTGATATGCTTTTAATATATGTTTAAATGACTGTTACTGAGTATGGCCATTATGCATACACGCGCGATGATTGAGCATGACATACACAACATATTACATGGGGTTGAGACATTGATATGGAGGAAGTTCTGTTCTAATAGGGTCGCAGGAGACGATTGTGGATGTAACACCCCAGACCTGGCCCAAACGTTATGGCCAGATCTGACGTGTCACATGGACTTACGACTTAGTATGCATTCGTTGGTTTAAGTGATTAGGGTAGTCTTTGTAAAAACAACAATTGAATGAAAAGCCGGTTTATCAATCTTTAGGCTATCCATTTGTCGTGCTTGTTGAGTCTTGAAAACGTTCATTAATTTTGAAAACTCGCGCAGCCTAACACTAGCAGTTTCGACATAGTATAAATATAATCAAAAAATAAAAACCATGGCAGAAAGAGAAATTTATATAGCGGCCTTATTACAACTTAAAACCCAAAATTAAATCAGAATATAAAAAAAATAAAAATAAACTAACTTAGAAAAACCAACTTTGCAGATGTTGTGGCCACTCCGAATCCCTCACAGCTCCAATCCCACTATGGTTGGGGATTTCCTGCAGAGATGAAAATAAAGGGTGAGTTTGGTAAACTCAGTGTGTAACATAACCCAACCATAGCCCAAAATAGATCAAACCTCAGAGTCAGACTTATCGGGCATTGGCCGAAGATGTAAATCGAATGAAACTCATAGGCCCATAGCAGATCTGAGAACAAATATATCATGAATACGAAATCCCAACCTGCAGCCATCCATAACACCCCGTATCAGCCTTACACCATGTGGGAGACTACTCGACCCACCCAACCGCTACACACCACGGAAATTGCAGCGAGGCGCGGACATCGTGACGAAGTCACTAGATACGAATATTGTGGCGAGGCCACGAGAATGATATATATATATATTTTTATATGTGGCGAAGCCACCGGATTATGTGAGTGCGGATATTGTGACGAAGTCACGTATCAGATATATGTGGCGAGGCCACTAGATTGCGGCGAATTTGCGTAACGCTTCCTCCATCAATTTAAACCCATGTCCCATGCCATACAGCGTAATAATATGTCATGGTATACGCATACGTAAAGCAGAACATCATGCTTTTCAGATAAAATAAAATATCCCTAGGGGTAAAATCATAATTTTTCATGTATAAGGGTATTTCAGTAATTATTACCTATTGCTAGGGTTTCATGCTCATTCTAACGTTTACCAAGTAATCAGAAGTACTTACCTCATCTTTTTACCAAAGTGGGCCTGTTGGCCTATTGGCCCGTTTTTGGCCCATTAAGCACAAAAATACCGTTGTGCACGAAAATGCACACTCAGTACTCTAATCATCCAAATGCACCATATTCATTAACAACTGTCTCATGAGCACTTGCACGCTCGCGAGTTCACAAAATACCAACGTTTCTATATTTCGACTTTTACCGATTCAGTCTAAGGGAGGGTGTCGTTTACACACCTGGTTGATGACGATTGATGACGATATCTTCCATGTGATAATCCTACGATCGATCACTAACAAATTAGACTTACGAATCAACGATAACTACCATAAATCCACGTCAACTAACCCAATCATCACACAAGTTAGTCATTTACGCACGAGGGGCAAAATAATCATTTTACCCTCTAGGGGTAAATCGGTAGTCCTACCCTACAGGGGTATTTTAGTAATTCTACAACTTATCCACTTGGGCCTACGGACCCATTGGGACTACATGGCCCATTTCAGCCCATCGCGACTCGAAATAGTCGTCCTACTGCTAGAGTAATGAGAAATACACACCTGTTAGGAGACTGCAGTTAATCCGCGCTCCTACACTTTTAGCTGACGCCCAACCCAAACGAGCACGCCACCAAGCGAAAGGGATCAGCCAAGAAGGGTATGCCAACTCTCCTCATGGTTTGCTCTATTTAAAGCCAACTCTCCATCTACTCTTATGTTAGCTTCCCGTTGTGGGATCCCTCCATCATCAGAGTTTAAAACCAACACTAACTTTTGCCGTCCTAACATAGCAAAATAATCAACCTTTGCGTGCCAAGGGATTCGAACCAAAGTCCTCTCACATGCCAAATCACGCCACCACCAGTAGGCCATCAACTCATTTGTGTCATAATTCCAACACATTAAATTTTAAAGTGCACCTACTTGCTTCCAGATTTATTGAAAAGAAAAACCAAAATAAATTGCAAGAGCCAAGACTTGAACCTTGGACCCCTTGCTTCCTCTATGGCGTCACTTCCTTGTCCCCTAAGTGGCGCTACCTTGCCACTACACCACACTCCTTTTTGTGTCCTCTTTTACCCCTTTACTCTTAAAAGCCCAAACGCCGATTGCATCACTTGTTCTTAAAATCAAAATTCTGAAGACTACCACGGATTTAACTTAAGTTTGGGCCTTCCAAAGGCACACTAACCTACTAAAATATATATTTTAACCAACCAGAACACACCCAAATTTTAAAAAAACACAGAAACATAGAAAACCCAAAAATTGGGTGTTACAGTGGACCTATTATTGATCTGTTAAGGTTGCATGGGTCGCATAAGACAACTATGGACTGACGGACAGCTTAAAGACGCGTAATCTGATTATGGCTCTGTGCTATATTGGATATGGCTTTGTGCAAATCGTATTTACCAGTGGCTATGTGTCTATCATATTTATTGATGACTCTGTGTCGATCATATTTACCCATGGTTGTGTACCGATTATATTACCGTCGTTGATGGCTATGTGTCGAACTTATTACAGTTACTGATGGCTTTGTGCCAATTATAATACTGCTACTGAAGGCTTAAAGCCGTATATATACTAGCAGTTTTGCTGCGATTTCAGTTAGTGCTGTAACCGGTGCTAACATTGTAACTGTAGGGATGGCGTGGGTGAGTTATTCCCCATAGTGCAGGGTCGGACGGAGGCAAGTGCAAGGTTGGATGGGATAGCATGCATCCATGCATTCGCATATTTTGTTTTGTTACTGAGATGGGCTAGGCCTAATGATTCTGTTATGGGCTGTGACTCAAATGAAATTGTAATGGGCTTTAGCCCATGTATGCTCTGAACTAGACTGTACTGTTACTGTTAAAGGGCTTTGGCCCAGAATGTTTTTGTTTCTGTATACTGACTATTACTCTAGTAAGGGGATTACACACTAAGTTTTTGTAAACTAACCCCATTTATTAACTGTGCAGGTAATCCCCAACGTTAGGTTGACCGGTGTCGCAAAGGGACTCAGAGACGACCACACAACTGCACATGTTTTTCTATTTCGTTTATTTAGTTAAACAATTTTGTTTTCGATTTGGGTTGTAATAAGGCCTCTTTGTTTTCGTAACTTTTTATTTGGGAAATTTATTTAGTATGTTTAATATCTGTTAGAAGTAGGACACGATTTTCCAAAACAATAACTGTTTTCAAATACTATGTTTCCATAACATTCTCAGAACAGTTTCGTAACTTAGTTTTTAACATCACGTTTTTGTAAATCAGTTACTTTTAAAATTAGCTTCTGCAACTTAAAAGAAATTTTGGGAATAGAATTAATAACTTTTCTATGTACCACTTTATAAAATAAACTAACGTAACTGGGATTTTACTCAAGTTTTCAAATAAGAAGGGTTTTCAATGAAAACATGGTTTTTGAAAAACACTTCAATGTGACACGTCAAATTCGGGCCTAACTTCTAGGCTAGGTTTGGGATGTTACAAAGGCCCACATTGATACTGATATTGTAATGGGCTAAGGATCTAACTGAAATCGAATCGTTACTGAAATGGGTTTAGGCCCAGACTGTAATTGCCTACTGTATGTCTGACTGTTGTTAAGGGATTACACACTGAGTTTTCATAAACTCGCCCTTCTGCTTTTCTGCACAGATAATTCTTAGGCGGATCGGTGTTGCGAGGGACTCGATGGTGGCCATACAACCGCATTTGGGTACTTGTTTTGTAATAAGGCCTCTTTAAGTTTTTATTTTCATATGGGATTTATTTTCTTTGATTCATATCTGTTAGTAGTAGGCCGTGGATTTTGATAAAGATAAATGTTTTTCAAAACACCACGTCGCAACATATTTTTAAAGCTTTCGCAACAAACATTGTTTTAAAGTGTAATAACAACCAAACTTGATCAACATTTTGCTAAAATGACTTGAGTTTTAATGATGAACAAGATATTCTAAATTTTTGTTAAGATCACAAAGAGGTTTTAATATAGAACGGACTTCGCAATGAAATTATGTTTTACGAAAAACACTTCAATGTGACATCGTAGATTCGGCCATAACGTCTAAGCCGGGTTTGGGGTGTTACAATTACACTGCAACGATATCAAAAACATAAAAATTATCAAATACTGAGCTAGTTACATACCTTAATTAAGCAAAACCTTGGCCGAAACTTTGAAAACCTTATTTCTTTCTCTTTTCTTTAACATTCGGTCATGCAAATAAAAGATGAATGAATTATATTTTATTATATGTTTTATTATGTTAACATATTTACCATTTTACATTTTTAACCTTTATTAATTAATATGTAACCATTATAAAATAAGGTCACAACCGTCCATCACCTTTAACTATGGTCTAATTACAACTTAAATACTTCAAATTATAAAGACAACCACAATTCGGCCATTACAAATTAAACCATCAAATTTTCATTTTACGCGATTAAGCTCTTTTATTAAATCGGGCACTCAAACGATAAAATTTTCGAAAGAAATTTTCACACACATGAATTCACACATAATAAACACAAAAAATATTTTGTAAATATATTTTTGACTTAGATTCATTGTACCGAACCCATTGTTCCGAATAGGGTCTAAATCGAGCTGTTACAACTCTCCCCCTAGGGATTTTCGTCCCCGAAAATCTTACCGACAAATAGGTTTGAATAATGTTCTCTTACAGTATCTTTTTTGCTTGCTGACAAAGGTAAACCCGATACAAAATCCATTGTCATATTATCCCATTTCTACTCGGGAATCATAATAGATTATAACAAAACCGGATGGCACTTAATGTTCAAGTTTATCTTGCTGACAGATTAACCATTTCGAAACAAAGTTAGAAATATCTCTTTTCATCCCAGACCACCAATAATGCTGTTTCAAATCATTATACATTTTCATACTACCCTGGTGAACAGATAATCAACTGTTATGAGTTTTATTCAAAATCATCTGAATCAAGTATGAATTTCTTAAAACACATTCAATTTTTGAATCTCAGACAACTCTCAGTATCAAATTGGAATTCTGAATTAGCATTCAAATCACATTGAGCCCACTTTTCTAACAAATTATTATAAACATTCTAAGCCTTTCAAATCTATTGAATAAATAAAAGTCTTGCTTTTAACTTAGGTATTATCGAACCATCATTAGACATAGCCATATGCGCGTTCATTGCACGCAGAGCAAACAGAGATTTTCGGCTTAAAGCATCCACAACAACATTAGCCTTTCCCAGATGGTAGTTAATCACAAGCTTGTAATCTTTTAGCAACTCTAACCATCGTCGCTGTCTCAGATTTAGATCTTTCTAAGTCATCAAATATTTCAAGCTTTTGTGATTAAAATAAATGTGACATTTCTCATCGAATAGGTAGTGATACCATATTTTCAATGCAAACACAATAGTTGCCAATTCCAGATCGTGTGTCGAATAGTTCTTTTCATGCGATTTTAAATGTCTCTAGGCATAAGCTATTACTTTGCTTTCCTGCATCAAAACACAGCCTAAACCATTCAAAGATGTATCACTATAGATAACAAATTCTTTACCCGATTTTAGCTAAACTAATACTGGAGCTTCGGTCAACAGCGCTTTCAATATTTTTAATTCGATCGATGCCATTCTATACGGAACTATCGATATCAGAGTCATCCCAGGCACTAACTCAATACCAAACTCTACCTCTTGGATCGGTGGCAAACCCAGTAATTCTTCAGGTGACATATCCGGATACTCACACACAACTGTTACTAATTCAATTTTCTTTTCAGTCACTTTAGAATCAAGCACAGAAGCAAAGTAAGCTTCACAACTCTTTCTCACATATTTCTAAGCTAACATCGAAGATATCACTACCGGTAAACCATTCAGATCATTAGACTCAATCCAATTAATCTCATCATTTTGGCATCTCAAATCAATAGTCTTTCGTTCGCAATTTACAACAGCATCGTGCAAAGTCAACCAATCCATACTCAGAATTATACCAAACTCATCGAATGGTAACAACATCAAATCAGCCGGAAAACATGAATCTCAAACCATCAACGGACAATTCTTACACATTTTGTCAACCAGAACACACTGGCCCAAGGGGTTCGATATTTTAATCACAAACTTAGCAGACTCTACAGCTAAAGTCTTACTGGATTCTAAGGTCTCACATACATAAGAATGAGTCAAACCAAGATAAATCAATGCAATTACAATAGTATCATAGAGAGTGAATATACTAGTAATAACATCTGGGGTTGAAGCCTTCTCGCGAGCATGATTAGCATAAGCTCTGGCAGGTGCACGAGCCTCAGATCGAACTACTGTGTCTTTAGTTCCTCTCTGACTGCTACTCACATTACTCATATTTCTAGGTGGTCTACCTCGAGCTGACATGTTACTCGATCTCGTACTCTGTATGATATTTTGCTCGATTAACATAGGGTACTCACGAATGAAATGATCCACTGACCCACATTTAAAACAATACCGATTAAGTAATCTACAGTTTCCAGGATGTCGTTTACCATAATGCTTGCATTCAGGTTAATGCGGTCGGACATTACCAACACTAGCAATTGAAATGGCTCGTGAACTCACATGTGGTCTGTCTTGATCACGTCTAGAAACACCGCAGTATTCTTTGATCGACTAAAATCATCCTTGAATTTCTTCGATGCTAACTGAAATGTCTTACCCGATGATCTGAACAAACTCCATGAACCACTCATTCATTAAATGGAAGAAGACTTGCTTAGCCTCTCCCTCTATACTACTTGAAATCGGCCTAGAATCAGCCGACACTGCCCCATGAGTAGAAGCGGGTGTATTACTTTTTATGTCATCCGTTACGGCTCGATTGAGATCCATTTACTATAATAAAACACATTTTTAATTGTCAGGAATCATCACACTATCACAATTTATAATTATACCATGTATAGCTAGACTCACACGCGCTATGTTAGTCCTAGAATCAACTAAATTGTAGCTTTGATACCAATCAAATGTAACACCCCTAACCCGTATCTGTTACCAGAATAGGGTTACAAGGTATTACCGGACAAGACACAAATTTCGAACAACCGTATGTATACACTTGCTCAAACTCTTAAAACAATCAAATATTAACATATATAACTAATTTAAATTCTTTATGAATCATATCATAACATTTTTCAAACATATATCCAGTTATATAATTATAAACTCCTTACCCGATTTTGGCTAAACTAACACTGGTGCTTCTGTCAATAAAGCTTTTAATCTATTAAAACTCAGCTAGCATTTATCAGTCTACTCAAACTTTACATCTTTCTGTAGCAAACGAGTCATCGAAGAAGCTATCATTGAAAATTTTTTTACAAATCTCCTATAGTAACCAGCTAGTCCCAGAGAACTTCGAACTCTAGGGTTGAAGCCTCATCGCGAGCACGAATAACATAAGCTCTGGCAGGTGCACGAGCCTCAGATTGAACTGTTGTGTCTTTAGTTCCTCTCTGACTGCTATTCATATTACTCGTATTTTTGGGTGGTCTACCTCGAGCTGACATGTTACTCAGTCTCGCACTCTGTATGATATTTTGCTCGGCTAACATAGGGTACTCACGAATGAAATGATCCATCGACCCACATTTAAAACAAGATCGATTAAGCAATCTACAGTTTCCAGGATGTCGTTTACCACAATGCCTGCACTCAGGTCAATGAAGCCAGACATTACCAACACTAGCAATTGAAATGGCTCGTGAACTCACATGTGGTCTGTCTCGATCACGTTTAGGAACACCCGCAGTATTCTTTTATTGGCAAAAATCATCCCTGAATTTCTTTGATGCTGACTGAAATATCTTACCTAATGATCTCTTACGGGAATCTCTGGCTTCAAAATCAACTTTTCTTTTCTTTTCTTTTCGTATAACTTGGGAAGTTATAGGAACTTGAGAGGGTGGAGGTTGTTGAGTAGCCGGATTCATCTGAACAAACTCCATGAACCACTCATTCATTAGCTGAAAGAAGGCCTGCTTAGCCTCTCCCTCTATACTACTTGAAATCGGCCTAGAATCAGCTTACATGCCCCCTAAGTAGAAGCGGGCGTATTACTTTTTACGTCATCCGTTACGGCTCGATCGGGATCCATTTACTATAATAAAACACATTTTTAATTGTCAAGAATCATCACACTATCACAATTTATAATTATGCCATGTATAGCTAGACTTACACGCTCTACGTTGTCCTAGAATCGACTAAACTGTAGCTTTGATACCAATCAAATGTAACACCCCTAACCCGTATCTGTTGCCAGAATAGGGTTACGAGGTATTACAGGACAAGACACAAATTTTGAACAATCGTATGTGTACACTTGCTCAAACTCTTAAAACAATCAAATATTAACATATATAACTAATTTAAATTCTTTACGAATCATATCATAACATTTTTCAAACATATATCCAGTTATATAATTATAAACTCCTTACCCGATTTTGGCTAAACTAACACTAGTGCTTCTGTCAATAAAGCTTTTAATCTATTAAAACTCTGCTAGCATTTATCAGTCCACTCAAACTTTACATCTTTCTATAGTAAACGAGTCATCGAAGAAGCTATCATTGAAAAACTTTTTACAAATCTTCGATAGTAACCAGCTAGTCCTAGAGAACTTCGGACTTCAGACACATTTATCGGTGGCTTTCAATTAACAATGGCTGAAATTTTATTTGGGTCTACTCTAACACCTTCAACAGATACTATATGCCCAAGAAAACTAACTTCCTGTAGCCAAAATTTACATTTACTGAATTTGGCATACAATTGTTTCTCTCGCAGAGTTTGCAAAACTATTCTGAAATGCTCAGCATGTTCATTTTCATCTTGGGAGTAAACCAAAATATCATCTATAAATACCACTATAAACCTGTCTAAATACGGGCTGAAAATTTTGTTCCTCAAATCCATAAACACTGCAGGTGCATTTGCCAAGCCGAATGGCATCACAAGAAACTCAAAGTGTCCATACCTGGTTCTAAAAGCTATCTTTGGTACATCTAATTCTTTTACCCATAGTTGATAGTAAATAGAACGGAGATCAATCTTCGAAAATACAACAACACATTTTAACTGGTCAAACAAGTCATTGATTTGAGGCAATGGATACCTGTTCTTTATTGTAACTTTGTTGAGTTGTTTGTAATCAATGCACAACCTCAACGATCCATCCTTATTCTTTACAAATAGAACCGATGCGCACCAAGGTGAGAAACTAGGTTGAGCAAAACCTCTGTCAATCAATTCTTGTAATTGTACTTTCAGCTCTTTCAATTCAATAGGAGCCATTCTGTAAGGTGCTATAGATATAGGTGTTGTACCCAGAACAAGATCTATAAAGAATTCCACTTCTCTATCCGGTGGTAAACTAGCTAATTCTTCTAGGAATACATCAGGAAGTTCGCATACAACTGACACTGACTGAATCTTTTATTCGGATACTTTAGTATCCAACACATATGCATGGTAAGCATCATAACCCTTTCGGTCATATTTCTGTGCTGATATTTCTGAAATCACATTGGGTAATCCATCTAGTTTATCAAGTTCAACATGAAGTAATTCACCATTCTCACATTTCAATACAATATATTTCTATTTACAATTCACCACTGCATCATATCGGGTTAACCATCTTTTCCCAAGATCACATCAATTTCATCAAATGGCAATAACATCAAGTTAGTCGGAAAGCAATAACCGTTTACCATCAACGGACAATTTTTACAGACTTTATCCACCATAACACACTGGCCCAAAGGGTTTCAAACTTTAACCACAACTTTAGTGAATTTAATAGGTAAATTTTTAACAAACACTAGGTTCGTGCATATGTATGAATGTGTGGAACCAGGATCAATCAATGCAGTAATATCAGTATCAAGTAGAGAAAATGTACTAGTAATGATGTCTGGTGCAGAGGCATCTTCTCTAGCACGAATAGCATATACCCTTACAGGTGCTCGTGCCACAGATCTAGCTGTTGTATCCTTGGTAGTACCTCGACTACCACTAACATTACTGGGGTGACGGGGTGGTCTACCTCTCACAACAAGATTACTAGGCTTTGAAGCTGGTTCTATTTCTTTTTTAACTCTTTCGGGACAATCCATGAGAAAATGGTCAAGTGAACCACCTCCGAAACATGCTCCACTTCTAGACAGACATTCCCCATGATGAAATTTGTTACAATGTTTACATTTCTATTTGGGGTTACCAACACTACCCACACTGGTCATAGATGGAGATGAAAACCTCGAGTTAGAACATTAAGAGCCCCGCTCTCTTCCAGAATATCTCGTAGAGGTGGTAACATGATAATAATACTTCTTTAATTTCTTAGAAGTAAATGATTGTGACGTACTCATAGTTCTTTTTCCAGAAACCCGAGCCTCTCTTTCGGTTTGTTTCTTTTCTTTACTCAATTCTTCAGCTTTGTGTGCTCAATCAGCTAACATTGCAAATTCCCTTATTTCGAGAATTCCAATCAATAACTTGATATCCTCATTTAAACCCTCTTCAAAGTGTTTACACATTTCAGCCTCGGTTAGAACCCATTCTCTGACATACTTACTCAGTCGAATAAATTCTCGTTCATATTCAGATGAAGTTATATTTCCTTGTTTGAGCTCTAGAACTTCTTCCTTTTTCTAATCCATAAATCTCTGACTCACATACTTCTTCCTAAATTCAGATTGGAAGAATTCCCATGTAACATTCTCTCTCGGTACCATTGAAGTTATGGTGTTCCATCAATGATAAGTTGTCTCCTTCAGTAGAGATATCGCACATTTTAAACGTTTAGCAGGCGTACAAGACAATTCATTAAAAACTGGGATAGTATTATTTAGCCAAAACTTAGCCTTTTCCGAATCATCATCTGTGGTAGCTCTAAATTCTTCAGTTCTATGCTTACAAATTTTATCTATCGGAGGCTTACCAATTCTAACAAGTTTAGCACCCTGTGGTACTTCAAGAATCGGTTGGGGAGCAGGTGGGGGAGGTCGTTGTAAAGTAGGGTTTGTCTCAAGTACGGTGTAAACCATTCATTCATCACATGAAAGAAGTCTTGTTTTGCCTCCTCACTTCGACCCTTAAAAACGGGCCTTTCACTACTAGACGGAGACACAACTCTTTGAACTGAAGCTGAAACATTGCTTTCAGCTTCCTCGGATTCAAATCTAGCTCGATTGGATGACATTACTATATGAAAAACACATTTAAAATGATCAGGAGTGTAACACCCCTAACTCGTATCTATCTCCAGAATAGGGTTACGAGGTATTACTAGACAAGACACAAGTTCTAAACAATCGTATGTGTACACTTGCTCAAACTCTTAAAATAATCAAATATTAACATATATAACTAATTTAAATTCTTTACAAATCATATCATGACATTTTTAAAACATATATCCAGTTATATAATTCATAAGCAAATAGTGCCAAATATATCATTTTACCACATAGCATATGCGCATATCAAAGATATTATAAATAATTCAATTAATTATTACAAACATGAATTATATAAAGTAAACATACTTAAGTACATAACATTTTTAGCAAAACTCTATTCGGTACAATAATGATATAATAAATTTAACCAAATCATTCATGGCATAAGTACATTACTATATATATATGGTTTCAAATGGCTAAATCATAAACAAGTCTACTTATAAGTTCATCTAAGTAGATTTCGCAAGACTAAAAGGCCATGTATCAATTTAGACATATATTAAAAGAACACCAAATGGTCTAACCATCAAAGTACATAAAACCATTCACCTTCACCTATTTTGCATAAAAACAATCATGATTTATTCTAACTTAAATTACTATTCATTTGGTCATTTTACAAAGCCTTAGCCGAATGTAACCATGCTTATTACTTATGTTTACTTTAATGTCCACTTTAAACTTTACTCAATCACATTACGTGCATGTAATCTCATATAGAATCAAATCGATATATTAACCATAATTTGCATTTCACATCAAACACATCATATGTATATATATACATATAACAAAGCAAACACTTGTTTAATACTTTAAAATACCAAAACTGAATATATACATATATATCCATTATCAAAGTTATCATTTACTGCCAATGTCATAATATCATCGTATAGACGAATATATATACACATTCATATATGTATACACATGTTTCACACTTTAATATCACATACTTATATCATTTTGCCGAATATAGATTTGCATTCAATATACATATAACCAACTTTATAACATGATTCATATCATCACTTTAAATACCAAAACTTACCTTAATTTCAATACATTAGCTAACACATACCTGTACCTTTTAATTCGATTTCGCATTCGGTCTTTACTTAAAATTGCCCATTGAATCAGTCGAAATTAAATAGGATACTCTGTAATGCCCCAAATTCCTAAATCCCGAAAACCTGTTAAAAATTATTATTATTTTTTTGTGTGTGTTGTGACGTGGATGTATATCTACCTTAGTGGTTTAATGCTCTAGGAGTGTCTAGGAAGTTGTGGGTTCAAGCCTTGGTTTCAATAAATTTTTGCTTCTAATTGACTAAACCTTGGTCCTCAGCTAGTAGACTTTTAAATTTAAATGAGTTAACATGGCAAAGGAAAGGCTTGCTAGCCTAGTGGTAAGTGGCGTATGGAGAGTGCCTAGGGGTCTTGATTTCGAGCCCTCCTGTGCACAAAGGGGTTCTATTTTGCTACTCTTGCATCATAGGTAGTTGGGGTTGACTAAAACTCTATAATGTGAGTGGTTGAGAGGGAGTGGGCGACATGGAGAGATAGTTGGAGGGAAAAGGGGGATTTGGATAGGAGGATGAACAGTTGGAAGGGTTTTGAATTGGTCAATTGAGGAATTAGAGGTGAGATTCGGGGAGAGCTTTGAGAAGTGGGAGTAGTTGATCGAAAGTGTTACACCGCAAACCCGGCCTAGACGCTATGGCTAAATCTGGTGTGTCATATTGAAGTGTTTAAACGAAAACTGTGTTTTCATTGAAAACCCTTCTTAAAATAAAAGAAACCTTAATTAACTTAAAAAAAAAAAACCACACATTTCAGTTGCGAAAACCTTGTTTAAAACATTTGATTTAAGAAAACTTAACATTTAAAAATTTAATTGCGGAAACATAGAAGACATACTATAATTTAGGAAACCCATGTTCAACTTCTTGTAAATTACAATGAAAATAATAATAATAATTCAAGTAATAATAACATAATGAAAACCTTATTACAATTTGATCTGAAACATACTCAATTAAATAAAAACTTATATGCTTGAAAAAAAAAACAAGTCCAAATTATCTTGCTAGCTGGCCACCCAGAGTCCCTCTAAACATCAAACCTTCTACTGAGCATCACCTGAAAATAAAATAAAAGAGGGGTGAGTTTTCACAAACTCAGTGTGTACAACCCTCGCAGAAAACAAGCATTCAAAAAAAACATCATTCATCGTTCATCATTCATGCAATACAATCCCATCCAAATTATCCATCCGCTACACACCGGCTTCGTCCCCCGTCACACCATGTGGGGATATAAATATCGACCCACCCAACCCACACACCATGGTAGCTTGGTTGTGGAACTACCTTCATTTACATATTAGGCTTTAAAAGCCGTCGGTGGATCCACAATTGTCAAGCAACCATGCGATCCTCATATACTTCCTCCATTCCATAATTCCCAACCCATATGCAACCTAAGCAGAATATCATATGTATGCATGTTGCATCCACAAAACTTACATTCAACACCTAGGGGTATTTTGGTCATTTTTGCCCTTAAGGGCATTTCGATAATTTTTCCTTAATTACGATTTTCACTTATCTTGGCCCGTTAACAAGTCCCGTGAGCTAAGATGAACGAATACATGTACCAGGTAGGATTCCAGAGAAGAGGAGGTGGGTCATTAAGACCGCTTAAGTACCAAGCTCTCCCTAGATCCAATCCTAGACATGCATATAACCGTTGCGACACCTTAACCCTTTGACTTGCCCACGGTCACAATATATTAATTAAGTCTTATGTGGATATCATATACTAGGCCCAAAACCCCTTAGAAAGCCCAAACAATTTCACGTACCTGTATCTAACCCATTAAGCGCAATCATATTCGTATGGCCCATTAGGCCCAAATCACCTGTATATGGCCCATTAGGCTCAAATCACATTTATATGGCCCGTTAGGCCCATTCATATTCATATTCATGCTCACATACAAATATTCATGCTCATATTCATGCCCAACAGCCTATCGGGCCGATTTAGCCCATTTCGGCCCATATGGCCAAATCACAAACCAAGTCCATGGAATCGACCGTGGGCCTCAGGCAACCTATAGGTTTCTTCCTCACAAGTGTTCGCGCACTCATAAGACTACTGCAGCCAAACTTTCGGCTTTTCGACATTTTAGTATTTCGGCTTTTCAGTTTTTGCTGATCTACTTGTGTGTGCAGTGTATGTACACACCTGGTAAGCAAGCATGATGCGATCTCCTTATCCCAAACCTACAATCGATATCACTCAAATATTAATCACACGTACTTATCGATTACTTTACCAAAAGCCGAAATCTCATCTTAACCTTACCTGAACGCCAAGCCTTTACTAGCTTTTATTTTGATCACTAAACACGCATATTTCTCAGATCTGAAGAGTAAATCGGCAGGAATCCAAAACTGAGATCTGACACTAATTCCCTACCAAAGTTAATTACAAAGAAGTGAGGGACTGAATACTCGATACTTATAAAAAACTAATTGGGAGAGCGAACACTTACACTAGAATCGACTGGGTGGAAAGAGTAGTGGCAGCACCAAGGGTATTCGGCTCTTAGAGATTTGAATGGCAACAATTAATTACTCAGTACCAAAGAAGTGAGGAAGAAGAATCAACTAAAGCAAAGAAAATATTAAGTAGAGGAGGGATAAGAATTCGGCACAAAGAAAGAAAAGAAAAAAGGGTTTTTGGCTTTTTTGAGAAAAGGGTTTCTGGCACAAAGTGAAGGGAAATTCGTCATTAGCTTTTCAACCCTCCCTTCGGCACCTATTTATAGCCCTATAGCCGAATTCTTCAAGCCCAAGTTCCCAATTTGGCTCCATTTACTCCTCACTTCTCATCTCCTAGTTTTTCTCTCTGATAACCCCTTGATCTTTTCCTTAATTTTCTCTTCTGAACACTCCCCTTAGAGTCCATCTTCACGCCACTTCCATCCTTCTAGAAGGCCAAAATTAAACTCTAAAAATACTAAGCCAAGATTCGAACCTTGGACCCCCTTGCTAGCTACTAACGCCACCTCACTACACCTTATGTGGCGTCACTTAGCCACTCCACCACAGGCTTTTTTTGTGTCCAATTGCTTCTTCATTTATTCAAAAGCCCACCTACTTGTCAGCCTTGATTCTTTTAGTAATTAAATTATAATTTATTCTACCCCTTAATTCGAACTCAGTCTTAGCTAAGACCTACTAAAATTATCGCTTGGATAAGAATATTAAACACAATTTTTATCAAAATAAAAAATAAAGAAAATTTGGGATTTTTGGATTTCGAGATTTTTGGGGTGCTACAGAAAGTGGGGTTCTTGCTTGCCATATTGAACATATGTATTTTGGGGCTAAAATTTTCCAATCCTTGCTCTCTTCTTTTCTTTTCGATAACTATTCTTTCTATTCTTTTTCCCTCTCTTTTGTTTTACGCTGGTTTGATAGCCGAAATTACCTTAACCTTTTTGGTAGTTTTTCTTCTTCTACTCCCTTTTCGATTTTCCATCCTTCCTATAATTCTCATTTTTGTACCTTAACCGCATACCATTCTTCCTCTTTCATTAGGCATTAGTCGAACTTCCCTTTTTCTTCTCATCCGATTCTTTTGGCTTTTGTCTGGTGGTCACTCTAGTGGTGTGTGAACCGAATACATCTTCTTTCCCCTTCTTTTCAGTTTTCGATTCTCTTCTCCTGTCTTTGGGTAGCCGCATTATTCCCCATCCCTCTCTATTTGGGTTTTGGCTAGTAAGAGTCCTCTGGTGGATCAGTAAGTACTGATGATGTTTTCTCATTACCCTTTTCGGTTGCAATCTTACTACTAATATCTTCTTGTGTTGCTGATTCCTGTTAGGGTACAATCATTCACGTTGTTTTCTGTATCCTCTGAACCTTCGATTTTGGTGTGGTAGACCGATTCTATCTCTCAACTGCTCTTAGTTTTGGGTGGTAAGATGTCGTTCATTTGGTTTTAGTTATTTTGTTCATGGTGCTAGTTAAAGATATTGGGATTCAATACAGGTTGTGCTAAGGAGTTGATAATCACTGGTTTAAGGAAGGATTAAACCACACTTGGATAATCAAGGTTAGTAATGTTCCATATTGGGAATTAAATGTTCAGAGGAGGGCATTCTAACTTCATCAAAAGACTGATGTGAGTTATGTTTGAATCTAGTTTGTTGTTCGGAGGGGGGATTGACGCTATTCGCATACAGGTGTGTAATAACACTGCTTCAATGGTGAAATGACAAAAGCCAGAAAATTGGTACCATTGATACCACGCGGGCGTGCGTTCGCTCGTGTGGTCATCCAAATGCATAAACGCAAGCATGTGTATGTAGAAACCACCACGAGTGATTTCGTGGGCTTAGGTCGTTTTGGGCCACATTGTCGTACGGTTAAACCACACGAATGTGTGGAGTTTTGTGGGCTAGCCTATGTAGTTCACACGACCAAGGTCATTATTGGACTTAATGGGCGACACAGGCATGTGGGCCTATGTAGGCTGTGTTATGGGCTTTGGCCCATTTCCACTGTTTGACTATTAAGGTCGCATGGGTCACCTAAGACGTTTGTGGGCCTACTGATGGGTCGGTAAGTACACTTGGACCCCATACTAATAAAATGACTGTTATACTCCTAGAGGTAAAATTACTAAGATACCCTTATGTTATAATTGATTGTATTTGAGCATGAAATTTTGCATACACGTATATATTATGACATGACATGTTGCATGGGTGTGGGTTTGATATATATGGAGGAAGTGTCTTTATCTTCGCGATTCTGCTTTGCATATATATTATTTAGTGCGCATAATCGGTGCTATATTCTAGGGTGTAGGGATGGGTGGGTCGATTTTATCCTCACATGGAGTGTAGGGCAGGACAGAGTGAAGTGTATAGGACGGATGGGTAGGATCTCTGTTTGCATCTCTAATACTGTACTGAATTGGGCTAAGGCCCACACTGATCCTGTTACTGTAATGGGCTAGGGCACACACTGAAATTGCCATTGATGCGGGCTTAGGCCCAGATTGTTTTGTGCTGCATGTTTTACTAGTTGGCACATAGGGATTACACACTGATTTTCGTAACTCACCCTTTTGCTTATCTGCGCAGGTAATCCTTAGAAGGGTCAGTGCTGCGAGGGACTCGGAGATGGCCACAGCACTATTTACGTTCAGTTTTTGACTTTTTAGTAAAAGCAATTTTATTTGGGTAAATTTTATGTAATAAGGCCGCTTTGAGTTTTTATTTTTTTTCTTTGGGGATTTACTTAAATTGATTTATATCTGTTAGCAGTAGGACTCGGGTTTTCAAAAGGTAAAAGATTTTTAACTACCATGTTACGCAAGTTGTTTTAAAAGCTTTTGCAACGAACCATGTTTTTAAAGGATAATACCGATTTAGTATGACACATAATTTGCTAAACAAACCTGTAATTTAACAAATGAACAAATTAAGTTAGCTTCCTATAAAGATCACAAACGAGGTTTTTAACACAAATGGACTTTTCCAATAGAACTATGCTTTTCAAAACTCACTCCAGTGTGTCATCACAGATTCGACTATAACGTTTAGGCCGGGTTTGGGGTGTTACATACTCGGATAGTCGTACATATCGTACAATGCCAACATCCCAGACGTGGTCTTACATGTAATTACATATCGATGCCAATGTCCCAGACGTGGTCTTACACGTAATCACATATCAATGCCAATGTCCCAGATGTGGTCTTACATGTAATCACATATTGATGCCAACGTCCTAGACGTGGTCTTACACGTAATCACATATCGATGCCAACGTCCCAGACGTGGTCTTACACGTAATCACATATCGATGCCAATGTCCCAGACGTGGTCTTACACGTAATCACATATCGATGCCAACGTCCCAGACGTGGTCTTACACATAATCACATATCGATGCCAACGTCCCAGACGTGCCTTACATGTAATCACATATCGGAAATTCTATGTCATGACATATGTATCCTAGCTATTCCTAAGGTTCGTACAGGGCTTTCGGACGTCGTATCTCAGTCTAATCGAGTTCGTAAACATAGCTCCCAAGCATAAAAACATTCGGCTACCACATATATACTTTCACATAATTCATTTCAGCATATATAACTCATATTTATTTAAAATTTATAACATCTATTTGCTTATAAACTTGCCTCGGACAACGATAATCGAAACAGGACGATTATTCGACAACTTTGGTTTTTACCCAATCCAAATTTGATTTCTTTAGTTTTTGATCTAAACATATTCAAATTAAACTCATTCAAACATAATTCCATTCAATTTAGTCCAAAAACACATAAATGGGTAAATTACCATTTTGCCCCTGACATTTTACACTTTTTACAATTTAGTCCAAATTGCACAAAACACAAAAAATGCAAAATTTGCATACACCATGCTTAGGCCAAATGTTACCCATGCTCATACAAGTCCATACATTTCATTTATTTCACATTTTAGTCCCTCAATTTATTATTTTTGCAATTTAGCCCCAATTACTCAAATTCATCAAAAATTCCAATACAAAATACATTAATCCAAAACATATCTTTCATAATTCATCATCTAACATTACAAAGCTCAATTATTTATCAATGGCATAACTCAAAATATTCATCAAAATAAAAAATTCAAGCATGGGCTTTGCACATTACACTGCAACGATCTCAAAAACGTAAAAATTATAAAAAACTAAGCTAGTTATATACCTTAATCAAGCAAAACCTTCACCAAAAATTTGAAAACCTGATTTCTTTCTCTTTTCTTTAACATTTGATCATGCAAATAAAAGATGAATGCATGATATTTTTTTATATGTTTTATTATGTAACCTATTTACCATTTTACATTTTTAACCTTTATTAATTAATATGTAACCATTATAAAATAAGGTCACAATCGTCCATCACCTTTAACTATGGTCTAATTACAACTTAAACACTTCAAATTATAAAGACAACCACAATTCGGCCATTACAAATTAAACCATCAAATTTTCATTTTACGCAATTAAGCCATTTTATTAAATCGAGCATTCAAACGTTAATATTTTTGAATGAAATTTTCACACACATAAATTCACACATAATAAACACAAGAAATAATTTTTAAATATTTTTCTAACTCAGATTCGTGGTCCCGAAACTACCATTTCGAATAGGGTATAAATCGGACTGTTACAAGGAGTCATCACACTATAACAATTTATATAATGGCATGTATAGCTAAACTTGTGTTCGCTACATCAAATTTGAGAATTGACTAAACTGTAGCTCTGATACCACTAAATGTAACACCCTTAACACGAATTCGTAGCCAGAATAAGGTTATAGAGTGTTACCGGAACATTCATAACATTTTTCAATTAATTTATGTAAATTACTATTCATTTACCAAGATCATATAAATCGTCCCTTATATGGACCCTCGAGGCCCAAAACAAGTGTTGGAATCAAATCGGGACTAAATCAGGAACTTAGGGAATATTTCGCAAATTTTTCTAGGTGCAGGGCTTACACGCCCGTGTGGTCAGACCGTGCATGAAACACGCTCGTGTCCCTAACCTGTGTAACTCTTTGACTTTTAAGGCATGAAGAAATTGAAGTCACACGGCCAAGTCACACGCCTGTGTGCTAGGCCGTGTGGTAATTTTTTTTTTAAAATTTAAGTGCAGTTTTCATACGTCCGTGTAACACGCCCATGTCCAAGGCTGTGTCAACCACACAGCTGAGACACACGCCCGTGTCTCTGCCCATGTGCTCAATTCTGAGCATTCTGTTTCTCAAAACTAAGGTGTAGGGAACACATGGCCTAACTACATGCCCATGTTACCAGCCCGTGTGTCACACACAGTCTAGACACACACCTATATGTCTACCCTATGGAAAAAATGCCATTTCTAGCTTCATTTCTCACCCAAAATTTCACCCAAGACCTGCACTTGAAACACACATCCAATACCAACCAATTCAAGCATTCAAATTGGGCAATTTCCATCATTCAACAAGGTATATCACTACATGCATATGTGTTTATAAACTTACCTTGGATTAACTTAGGCATTAGCATCATTTGATCACATATACATAACATATCACATATGAATATATCATCATAACCTACTTAATCATACCAAAATAAACCATTACTAGCCATTCCAATGGCTAGGTCACAAAACATCATTATCAATCTACTAACGGTCAAGTTGTCCTATACATGCCATTATACCAAAATGATTTTTTCTAAGTATACCCAAAATGACTAGTTGATAGTGTGACGATGCTCTAGTGATCTCCAACCCTCGCGAGCTTCTGAGCACTATAAAATAGGGGAAATAAATGGAGTAAGCATTACATGCTTAGTAAGTTAGTATAACAGAAACTAAACTTACCAATCCAGTTTATTAAATCTAAGCATACAATAACAAATTTTCCATTTATTTGGCTAAATTGCCTAAACACGTGCATCCAATCAAACATGTTAGTCACAAAGTTTACATATACACCAAATAATAATAAATGAGCTCATCATGTAACACTCTTTCAAGACATTATAATCTCATCTCAAAACCTTTATGCCATGTTAAGGGTTCTATGTCCGTTGAATCATTGAAATTTCGATGGGTGCTCAAGTAGTACACTCGAGGTTTACAATTTAATAAGTCGTCAATTCTTAATCAAGGGTACCCATTAGGGCACTTAACTAAGAAACACTCTATCAAGCCGCATATCGTATAATAGGATTACCAGTCCAGGCTAAATTCTTTATATAATGCATGCTCAGAGGAGCTCAAGTAGGATTACCAGTCCAAGCAAAACCCTAATCATAATGTATGCTCGAGAGGTATTATATTGGGATTACCCGTCCGGGCTAAATCCTTTCTATAACAAGGTCAATGGGATTACTCGTCCGAGCTAAATCCCATCCGCAACATATGCAAGGCCTTATTAGTTTCGGGAAAACGCATATAATCATCGAAATTCAACATTCAATCGGGACTTAACCCTTTATCACCATTTCAAGCATGTATCAAATTTTCCATCATAGCATACAAGTAAAGAACAGCAATAAAACCCACATTACATACAAGCACAACATTCAATTAACATAATTACATGCTCGGTTAAGTTACACGAACTTACCTCGACACTTGTTCGCATTAGAAATCTACTAATTCGAAACATTTTCTTTTCCTCGATCTAACCTCGAATTAGTGTTGTTTGGATTATATAAATGAATTTAACCATCAATTTCACACATTTCATATTTAAATGGTCTCAATTTACATTCTAAGAAAAATTACCATTTTGCCCCTACCTTTTCCATAAATTTTAATTTTGTCCCTAGGCTTGGAAAATGAAACTTGTGCAAATTACTCCCTAGCTCAAGCCTAACCACCTAGCTCAAGTCTAACCAAAGCCCCATTACAACTTTTACAGCACATGTATTCATAAAATTTTAGAATTTTTCATCAAATTTTACAGCTTTTCATTTTAGTCCCTAAATCATCTTTTCATCAAAAATCACTTTGTAAAAGTTGTTTATCTATTAATAATCTTTCCTTTTATACCATGAATTTCTAATTTCCAGCATATACATCCATGACCCATTTTTCATACCTTGATAACTTTTCAAATTAATCCCTCAAATAGATTAGATTAGACTATCCCGGTTTCAAAAATTTCAAAATTACTAAAAATGGGACAAGAAAACTTACCCAATTAGGCCTTGAAAGTTTCTTCTCTCTTTCCTAGGGTTTCCATGTGTTTTAAGGTTGAAGATGATGAAAATAAGATGATATATTTTTCTTTTCATCTTTTAATTAATTAAGTATTTTGCTATTTTCAATTTAGTCCTTGCCCTTTTTCTATATTTCCATGGATGAGTCACCAAGAAAAATCTACATTTCTTAGTGGTCTAATTACCAGATAAGGACCTCTAATTTTGATTTCTATAGCTATTTTATTCTTATAGCTACTAGAATTCAACTTTCGCATTTATGCAATTTAATCCTTCTCGTAATTAAACACTTAATCGATAAAATTTTCTTATCAACATTTTCACATGACATGCCTGTTATAATACGGACCATATAATGAAATAAAAATAAACCTTATTTTCGGATCAAATTTGTGGTCCTGAAACCACTGTTCCGATTTCACTGAAAAATGGGCTGTTACATGAGCAACACAGTTTGTTTTGTGATTTAACTCGCCGACAATGAATGCTTGTCTCTGAAATGATATTACAGTTTATCATAAATTGGACGATGATAATCTTCACACCACATGGGAACGTTATAAATCTTTGCTTCGATGTTGTCATATGCATGACACTCAACAGGAAACACAAATTGAGATTTTTTATAATGGGCTGAATTCACACACGAGGAATCTTGTCGACACATCAGCCAATGGTCCTTTGTTGGATTGTACTTATAATGATGCTATTGGAATTCTTGAGAGAATTGCTTAGAATGATTACCAATATCCTATCTTAAGAGCTACGCAAGCAAAAGCTACTCTACCTAGTGCTCAAGTTTCTTCTCTTGCAAATATGATAAAAAAAAATATGCAAGGGACTAGTGACGTTGCACCTATACAAGTCGCTCAACAAGTTGATGTTTCTACTTTTTTTTGTGAGATTTGCAGTGACAACAACATTATGAAGATTGACCACAACATGAAGAGATTGCCTTTTATGTTAGTAACATCCACAACAATTCTTATGGCACCTCTTATAATAATTTTACGTGCAATCAACAGTCTTGGGGAAATTAGAATGCTAGACAAAATGCTGCGACATTCTGATATGGGAATATATCTACTCAAGGCAATTATAATTCAAGACAAGGGCATTACAATCAACAACAACAGAACTACAATCAACACCCTCAAATGCATGCACAACAAAGTCAGATGCATCCACACCAGAATCAGACGTAGCCACAACACTCTTCAATACCGAATCAGCATGTTGAAGAACATCGACGACAATAGTATATGCAAGCTTCTCCTTCTGACCCATTAATAGCTCTTAAGGCTTTAATACAGGAACATATAACTCGCACAGAAGCTATTTTACAAGGGAATTCATCTTTTATTCGGGGGTTGTAGGCACAATTAGGACAACTTGCTTCGAATCTGAATACTCAACCATCGAGCACACTACCTAGTGACATGGAAAATCTCATTCTGAGTGGGAAATAACACTATAAGGCTATCACTTTTAGGAGTGGTAAACAAACTGGCGAGCCAACTACAGACTCTACTATAGCACCTCAAGATACTGGTGAAGTGATCCTTGATGAAAAGGTTAAATTTGAATAGCTTGTTGATGTACCAGACAAGGAAGTTCCACAAATTGTCACTCATATGCCTAATGTCTGACCCACGAAATTGTCAACGTAATCAAAGGTGTCGGCACAATCAGATGTATCTCCAATTTTACCTTTTCCACAAAGATTTAGGGAGAATGAGTAGTATAAGCAGTACCAACAGTTCCTGAACATACTGAAGCAACTTCAGGTCAATATTCCTTTAGTAGACGCTCTTGTGCAAATTCTGAATTATGGGAAATTTATGAAGGAGCTCTTGTCCAAGAAGAAGAAGCTCAGTGATAAGGAAACTATTACACTCATAGAAGGCTGTACTGCTGTTTTAAAAATAAGTTGCCTCCCAAAATGAAAGATCCTAGGAGCTTTACTATCCCATGTTCAATTGGCAACCATTATTTGGGTAAGGCTTTATGCGACTTGGGAGCTAGCATCAACCTAATGCCACTATATACTTTCAAAAAGTTGGGAATTGGTCACATGAAACCTACTACAGTGACATTGCAACTAGCTGATCTATCCTTGGCTTAACCGGAAGGGAAAATCAAAGGTATCTTAGTTCATGTGGATAAATTTATTTTTTTGGCTGATTTTATCATACTTGACTGTGAGGCAGACAATGAGGTTCCCGTAATCTTGGGATGACCATTTTTCGTCACCGGGCGAACTCTTATTGATGTTTACAAAGGTGAATTGACCATGCGACTTAATGATGAGCACATTACCTTCAATGTTTTTAAATCTATTCAACGCAAGGACAAAGGAGAATGCCATACTACTGATGTGGTAGATGATCTAATCGAGGAAGAATTTAATGACCAAAGCACAATACTTTCTGAGGAGTTTGAAGTGACATCTGATGATCAATTCTTAGATAATTGTGACAGCATGGTTGAAGCTAATAATATTGAACTTAGGCATGGATGGCAGATCGAATCCTTAGACTTAGCCAACAAAACAACTCTAATTTTTAAGCAATCTATCGACGAAGCTCTTCCTATGAAATTGAAACCATTACCTACTCATCTTAAATACGTCTTTCTTGGCGATAACAATACTCTCCCAGTTATTATTTCTACAACACTAGGTGTAGAAGAGAAATCGATCCATATTCTTAAGCAACATAAACGAGCTATTTCTTGGAGTATTGTCGATATTCGAGGCATTAGTCTATCTTTTTGCATGCACAAGATCAAGTTAGAAGATGAAGGCAAGCAATCGATTGAGCAATAAAGAAGGTTAAACGAGAAGATGAAGGAAGTTGTGAAGAAAGAAATTATAAAATGCTTGATGCTGGAATTATTTACCCTATTTTTTATAGCAATTGCAAAGCCCTTATGCTCATTACTAGAACAGAATAAAAAATTCCTCTTTGACGATGCATGAATGTATGCATTCACTCAATTAAAGATGTAGTTAGTAAATGCACCCATTGTTGTTGCACCAGATTGGTCTCAACCTTTTGAAGTTATGTGCGATGCAAGCGACTTTGCTGTAGGTGCTGTTCTAGGACAACGTAAGGGAAAAAAATTTCATGCCATCGATAATGCTAGCAAAACTCTTACAGAGGCTCAAATTAATTATACCACTAAAGAGAAGGAATTGTTGGCTATAGTCTTTGCTTTTGACAAGTTTCATTTTTATCTTGTCGGCACAAAGTTACTGTATTTATTGGTCACTCAGCATTGAGATATCATTTTGCGAATAGGGATGCAAAACCAAGATTGATACACTGGATCTTACTGTTGCAAGAGTTTGACATCGAGATAAAAGAAGCAAGGGTTCAGAAAATCAAGTTGTAGACTATCTGTCTTGATTGGAGGTTGGCAGCAAAGATGAAAACATACTTAAAATAGTCGATGCTTTCCTAGATGAGAAGTTATCTGTTGTAGATGCAATCCCTTAGTATGCGGATTTGGTTAATTATCTAGTGTGTTGAAAACTCCCATTGGGTGTCACATGCCATAAAAAGAAAGAGTTCTTCGTGAAGTAGTGAAGTACCATTGGAACGAGCCGTATTTATTCAAGGTATGCAATGACAACATTATTCGGCATTGAGTTCTAAAAGAGGAGATGATTTCCATCTTGATGCACTGGCATGGTGCTCCTTATAGAGGTCATTTCGATGGCATGTGAACTACTGCTAAGGTTCTCTAAATAAGATTCTACTGGCCTTCATTATTCAAAGATGCCCACAATTTTGTAAGTTAATGCGATAGATGTCAGCACACTAGCTCTATATCCTGACGCAATGAAATGTTGTAGCAGCCAATTATGGAGATTGAATTGTTCAATGTTTGAGGTATGAATTTTATGGCACCATTTCCAAGTTCATTTGCAAATCTCTATATATTAGTAGTTGTTAACTACGTCTTGAAGTGGGTCGAAGCTATTGCAGTCCCAAAGGATGATGTAAAGACAATGCTTAAATTTTTGCACAAGCATATAATTACCTACTTTGGCACACCAAAGGCATTGATTAGTGATTAGGTTACACACTTTCATTGGAAGTAAGTGGCAGCCACACTGAAGACATATAGAGTTAATCATAGAATGGCTACTACTTATCATCCGCAAACTAATTAAAAACATTCTTGAGAGGGTTGTGAACCCTTAGAGGAAAGATTGGTCTTCCAAACTGGATGACGCTTTATGGGCATTTCGGATAGCATACAAAACTCCATTAGGGATTTTGCCGTATTAATTGGTTTTTGGGAGAGCATGTTACTTGCTAGTTGAGCTGGAGCACAAAGCAATGTGGGCAATTATGTAAGTGAACATGGACTATGAAGCTGTTGGAAAGAAAAGGCTGTTGGATATCACTGAACTGGAGGAGTGTAATATCCTGAATTAGGGCCTAATCGGAATAGTGGTTTCGTGACCACAAATCTGAGATAGAAATAATTATTTTATAATTATTTTGAGGTTTATGATATGATTGCATGATTGTGTGAAAATTTCGTGACGAAATTCTATGCATAAAGTGCTTAAGTTGAAATTAGGGACTAAATCGAATAATTTGTAAAACTTGCATTCTAGAAGTTTTTAGTATGAAATTACTTTGGAATATTAATGAGAAGGTCTTAAATAGAAATTTTACCAATTTCTAAAATTTTGGACAAAAATGGGCTTGTACATGAAAATTTTCAAAGAAATGTATTAAGGGTATTTTGGTCATTTGGTAATTAAAAGATTAAAAAAAGGAAAAAGATGGCAAAATATGTCCATCTTCTTCATTAGGACGAAAATTAAAGGGTTCTCCATAGCTAGGGTTTGTTTCAAGCTTCCAAGCTCCATAGTAAGTGATTCCAATCCCCCGTTTTTAATGTTATTTACGTTTTTAGAGTCCGGTAACTTGATTTAGCTTATGCTAGCAATAATTTAACCTAGGGTTCATATTTGGAAAAATACCCATAGGTGAAATTTGTGTATTTTGGTGTTTTATGATAGAATATGAGGTTTTAAATTATGCTAGACAACTTGTGCTACTCGGTTTTAAGTGAAAACGAGAAAAAGGGCTTAATCGGTAAAAATACCTAATAGTTATAAGTACATGTTAGAATGAGAATTTGATGTTTCCGTAGAAGGGAAAAATGATCAGCATGTCATAAAACATAAGAAAATGGGATGAAGTTTAATTCCCGAGCCTAGGGACAAAAGTGTAATTTTGCAAAAGTTTAGGGGCAAAATGGTAATTTTGCTAAAGTTCGTATTTGGGGCTGTTTTGATGAATGTATGTATTAAATAAGATTAATTTGGCATTATAGATCAAGAGAAACGAGATTCAAGCCGTGATCGAGGGAAAAACAAAGTTTACGAGGAATAGGCTTGATTGCTAATATTTTGTATCGAGGTAAGTTCATGTGTAAATGTAGTAACATAATTGCCATTTTAAGTAATTTAATTTTATTTATGTGATATGATGATTAATATCATGAAATATTATGCTTTATGGTTATTATTGAATAATATGTAAATTATGAATTGCTACCGAGTATCGGTTTCGATGTTTCGTGGAAGACGGCAAAGATGTGTAATCGAGGAAAAAGCCCGTTTGAACCTTGGGAATAGATTAGAATACAAGTGACATGTCACTAGGATGGTTGGGCATCTGTGTAACGCCCCGTATCCGAGACCATTGACGGAGTCGAACACGAGGTGTTAACAGACTTAATTCATTGCTTAAACAGTTCAAACAATTTAATTTTAGAAATTCTAGACAAGCTGGCTAACTGCATCACGGTCACTTAAAAATTCATATCTCGAATTATGAAACTCAAAATCCAATTCTGTAAATTTTCCCTAAAACTAGACTCATATATCTATTTACTAATTTTTTTCTAGAATTTTTGGCCTGGCCAATTAGTACAGTTTATTAGTTAAAGTCTCCCCTGTTTCAGGGTTTGACTGCTATGACCTCTGTGTATTACGAATCAGATATCTCTCTGTACAGAATTTCAATGACTATGAAGTTTGTTTCTCTTAAAACTAGACTTAATAAGAAATCTGTACATATAAATTATGACTTCTAATTATTTTTATACAATTTATGGTGAATTTCCAAAGTCAGAATAGGGGATCCAGAAATTGCTCTGATCCTGTTTCACAAAAATTTAAACATCTCATAAAATATAACTCATATACCTGTTTCGTTTCTTCTATATGAAAATAGACTCATAATTCTTCAATTCCATATTTTATTTATCATCTAATTATATCTATACTATTTTTAATGATTTTTCAAATTCACATCACTACTGCTGTCTGAATCTATTTTATGGTAAATTTTACCTATTTCATGGTTTCCATGGATTAACTAGCAATTTGACATACATAACACCAAATATGATCATAATTAGCCATTCCAATGGCTAATCATTGCCAAGCATTTTTATACTACTCAATAACCATATCATAAGACCATATATACAAAATGATTATAATGCTATACATGCCATACTCAAAATATACAAGCCATTATGCCAAGATGGTATACGGATAGTGTGAGCGTGCCTCCGACCGTTCCCGATTTCCGAGCTGGCTTGTCAACACTACAAGAAATGAAAAGAAGGGAGTAAGCATAAATGCTTAGTAGGTTCACATGCAAATAGCAAGTAACATAACCATATAAGCAAACATAAAACATCATTTGCATAATCATCACCAAGACATTCATATCATATTTTCATTTATCATCTTACCATATTATTGTTATATCGATTTTTCAACCCGAGGGTTAAGTACATACCTGTTCAAAGTATCCATTTCACAACACTTACCAATACGTCCCTTTCATCTTGAGTATTCCTCCATTTGAGTAGAACTTTACCCGTTGAACACATCGGAATATAATTCGGATACATGGAAAGTTTGCACATAAGTGCCACATATGTAGCCAAGCTACTATGTAACCCGCCCATAAGCGAACTCGGACTCAACTCAACGAGCTCGGGCATTCGCATCCATAAGTGAACTCGGACTCAACTCAACGAGCTCGGATGCCTAGTTACATCTCACGAACTCGGACTCAACTCAACGAGTTCGGATGCCCAAATATCCCAGTGACATGTCACTTGTATCCTAATCCATTCCTAAGGTTCAACGGGACCTTTTTCCCAATCATGTGTCTCAACCATTTTCTACGGAATACCAATACCGATACTCGGTAGTATTTCACATTTTCCAAGTATATCACATAATTTGAAATATTATCAAACAATTATCACGAGTATAATATTTCATAATAATTATTATATCATTTAAATAACATAAAAATATTTAAAATAATAACTATGTTACCAACATTTACATATGAACTTACCTAGTATGCGAAAATGGCTACTTTTACCATTTGGTCCACAGCTTGGTATTTTCCCCATTTTAGCCCGAATTTCAGTTTTCCTTGCTCTATCATTTAAAATATAGTATAATTAGGACTCACATTATTCAAATTGACCCAAAATCATATTTTGGAAAAATTACAATTTTGCCCCTAAACTTTGCATATTTACACTTTTTCCCCAAAGCTCGTAAATTAAACTTCAGCCTATTTTCTTATGTTTTATGACATGCTGATCATTTTTCCCTTCTATGGCAACATCAAATTCTCACTCTAACATGTACTTATGACTATTAGGTATTTTTACCGATTAAGCCCTTTTGCTCGTTTTCACTTAAAACCGAGTAGCACAAGCTGTCTAACATAATTTAAAACCTCATATTCTATCATAAAACACCAAAATACACAAATTTCACCTATGGGTATTTTTCCAAATATAAACCCTAGGTTAAATTATTGCTAGCATAAGCTAAATTGAGCTACCTGGACTCCAAAAACGTAAAGAACTTGAAAAAACGAGGCTAGAATGGACTTACAATCGAGCTTGGAAGCTTGAAAAACCCTAGCCATGGTTTTTCCTTGCTATATTCGGCCATGGGGTTGAAGATGAGCAAAATTGGCTTTTAATTTTGTATTTTAATTCATTTTACCCCTAAATGACCAAAATGCCCTTACTACTAAAGTTTCAAAAAATTCCATCCATGTCCAATTTTTGTCCATAAAATTAGAAATTGGTAAAATTGCTATTTAAGACCTCCTAATTAATATTTCAAAACAATTTCATACTAGAAACTTCTAGAATGCAAGTTTTGCAAATTATTCGATTTAGTCCCTAATTTCAATTTAAGCACTTTAGGCATAGGATTTCATCACGAAATTTTCACACAATCATGCAATCATATCATAGACATCAAAATAATTATAAAATAATTATTTCTATCTTGGATTTTGTGGTCACAAAACCACTATTCCGACTCGGCCCAAAATCAGGATATTACAATCTGAACTCGTTGAGTTGAGTCCGAGTTCACTTATGGATGCAAATGTCCGAACTCGTTGAGTTGAGTCCGAGTTTGTGAGATGTAACTAGGCATCCGAGCTCGTTGAGTTGAGTCCGAGTTCACTTATGGATGTGAATGCCCGAGCTCGTTGAGTTGAGTCCGAGTTCGCTTATGGGCGGGTTACATGGTAGCTTGGCTACATATGTGGCACTTATGTACAAACTTTCCGTGTATTCGAATTATATTCCGATGCATTCAACAGGTGAATCTTAAGAGAATCAGGAGAATGCCTAAAACGAATGTGACATGTTGGTAAGTGTGGTAAATGAGAAAATTTGACAGGTATGTGCTTAAATCTTCGGGTTGAGAACTTGGTATGATGAAATCGTAGCATGATATTAAATGCAAATGTAACATGAATGTCTTGGTGTTGTTTATGCAAATGATGTTTTTATGTGGAATTGCATGATTATGTTACTTACTATTTGCATGTGAACTTACTAAACATTTATGGTTACTCCTTCCTTTTCCTTCATTGTAGTTTTGACAAATCGGCTTGAGAATCGGGATAGGTCGAAGACTCGTTCACACTATCCGAAGGCCTAAATTGGTAAAATGGCTTGTGTATCTTGAATGTGGCATGTATGGCAAAATACTCACTTTGTGTAAATGATCTTATGATATGATTATGCTTTGGCAAGAAAAGAGTTTGTGAATGATTAGCCATTGGAATGACCAATCTAAATCATATTTGATACCATGTATGTTTAAAATGCTATTTAGTCCATGAAAATTTATAGTAAAGTAAAATTTGCTATAAAATAGAATATTGCTGCAGCAATGACGTGAATTTGAAAAATCACTAAAAATAGTAGAAATGGACTTAAATAAGTTATAGTATTGAAACTTAATGAGTCTATTTTCATAAGGATGGAACAAAACAGGTATATGAATGATATTCTATGAGATATTTAAATTTTTGTGAAATAGGGCCAGAGTGATTTCTGGTTCCCCTATTCTGAATTTAGAAATTAACCATAAATTGTATAAAAATAATTAGAAGTCATGCTTTATATTTACAGGTTCCTTATAGAGTCTAGTTTTAATAGAAAGAAATGGCATAGTCATTGAAACTCTGTACAAGGAGATATCTGATTCGAAATACATAGAGGTCAGAGCAGTCGTACCCTGAAACAGGGGAGACTTTAACTAATAAACTGTACTAATTGGTCCAACCAAAAATTCTAGAAAGAAAGTTAGTAAATATATATATGAGTCTTATTTCAGGGAAAATTTATGGAATTGGATTTCGAGTTTTGAAACTCGAGATATGAATTTTTAAGCGACTGTGATGCAGTTAGCCAGCTTGTTTGGAAATTTTAAAAATAAATTGTTTAAGCTGTTTAATTGATGAAATTAAGTTTAGTAACAACTCGTGCTCAAATCCGACGATGGTCTCGGGTACGGGGCATTACATTTGGTGGTATTAGAGCAGATTTAGTCGGTTCTCGGACTAACGTGTTGTATGTACGGATTTTGCTATACATGCCATATATATTGTGATAGTGTGACGACTTCTGACCTTTTAAATGACTTTTTTATAGTAAATGGATCTCGACCCAGCTGTGGCTGGTGATGTAGAAAGTAATGCACCGGCTCCGGCTGAAGGGGCGATGCCAACTGAAAATCCACCTTCTACTGTTGGTCAAGGAGGAGGAGAAGGGGCTCGAGAAGCCTTTCTCCAGATGATGAGTGCCTAGTATATTAAGTTCGTTCGTACGAACCCGAATGTACAACCTCCCCCACCTCCCCCGATTCCTCAACCTGTACCCCCGATGCCTCAAGGTATGGATCTAATGAAATTTCACAGAACTCCAGTTGATAGAATCTGCAAGCAAGGGGCCGAAGAATTCAGGGCAAATGTTGATGATGATGCTGAGAAAGCAGAGTTTTGACTTGAGAATTTTATTCGGGTATTTGATGAATTGTCTTGTACACCTGAGGAATGCTTGAAATATGCTATATCATTGTTGAGGGATTCAGCTTATCATTGGTGGAAAACATTATTTTCAGTGGTACCGAAAGAGAAAGTGACTTGGAAGTTCTTTCAAGAAAAATTTCGGAAGAAATACATCAGTGAAAGATTTGTTGATCAAAAGCGTAAAGAGTTTCTTGAGTTGAAGCAGGGGAACATGACAGTTACTGAATACGAAAGGGAGTTCGTCAGATTGAGTAAGTATGCTAGAGAATACATTCCTACAGAGGCTAAAATGTGTTGATGATTTGAAGACGGACTCAATGAAGATATAAAAGTATTTGTTGGGATTCTTGAATTAAAAGAAATGGTAGTACTTGTTCATCGAGCTTGCAAGGCTGAAGAACTACTTAAAGAGAAGAAAAAAGTAAAGGGTGAGACTAGAAGTTGGAAGAAAAGATCGACGAGCAGTTCATTCTCACAGCAATCTAGAAAATCTAGAAATATGAATCCTCGTTTTCAGGTTTCAGCCGGACAATCATATGGAAATTCTAAGAAGCAAAATGTGGGTCTTAAATATCAGACTACTTCTGCGGCTAGTGTGGGAAATACGAGATTTGTTAAGCTCGAGTGCCCACGGTGTGGTAGGAATCATTTTGGCCCATGTAGAGCGAATGAATGTTTTCGGTGTGGTTCTCCGGATCATTTTATTAGAGACTGCCCAGAGAGAGTTGAGAAAGAAAAATTTCAGAGTGTAAAAGCTAGTGGTGCAGACTCGAGGGGAAGATATTCGAGAAAATCTGAAAATGAAGCAAGCAGCAAGAATGTAGTCAGAGATTCAGCAGCTAAACTTGAAGCAAGGGCTCCAGCTAGAACTTATGCCATAAAGGCACGTGAAGATGCTTCATCACCCGATGTGATTGCTGGTTGAACTAGGCAAATCAGAGGCGCTATCTAGTGTGATTTCTTCGATGTCGGCTCAGAAATATTTGATGAAGGGTTATGAAGCTTATTTGGCGTATGTAATTAATACAAAAGAAATTGAAAAGAAAGTTGAATCAGTGCCGATTGTGTGTGAGTTCGCGGATGTATTTCCAGAAGAATTGTCGGGTTTGCCTCCAGTCAGGGAAGTAGAATTTGGTATTGATTTGATACCGGGAACAACTCCAATTTTGATTGCTCCATATAGAATGGCACCAGCAGAGTTGAAGGTATTAAAGTCGCAATTGCAAGAATTGACTGACAAAGGCTTTGTGAGACCGAGTTTTTCACCTTGGGGTGCTCCTGTGTTATTTGTGAAAAAGAAGAATGGTTCTATGAGATTGTGTATTGACTATCGGCAATTAAACAAGGTGACAATCAAGAACAAGTATTCGTTGCCGAGAATTGATGATTTATTTGATCAGCTAAAAGGAGCAACATGGTTTTCAAAGATTGACTTGAGATCTGGGTACTACCAGCTGTGAGTAAAAGAGTCGGATGTGCCTAAAACTGCTTTTAGAACAAGGTATGGTCATTAAGAATTTTTACTTATGCCATTCGGGTTAACAAATGCTCCTGCTGTGTTTATGGATTTGATAAATCGCATATTTCGGCCATACTTGGACAAATTTATCGTGGTATTTATAGATGACATCTTAATTTATTCGAAAGATGAGACAGCGCATGTCGAGCACTTGAAGATAGTTTTGCAAACTTTGAGAAATAAACAGTTATATGCCAAGTTTAGTAAAAGTGAATTTTGGCTTCGGGAAGTTGGATTTTTGGGTCACATTGTTTCAGGTGATGGTATACGGGTTGATCCTAGTAAAATTTAGGCCATTGTTGATTGGAAACCACCGAAAAATGTAACTGAGGTTAGAAGTTTCTTGGGGCTAGCTGGGTATTATCGGCGGTTTGTAAATGGATTTTCTATAATTGCTGCTCCTATGACTGGATTACTCCGAAAGGATGTTAAGTTTGAGTGGACAGAAGAATGTCAATAGAGTTTTGAAGAATTGAAAAAGTTATTAACTGAAGCACCAGTGTTGGTACAACCCGAATCATGTAAAGAATTTGTGGTGGATAGTGATGCTTCTCGAAATGGCTTAGGATGTCTACTTATGCAAGAAGGAAAAGCAGTGGCTTATGCTTCGAGGTAGTTAAAATCTCACGAAAGAAATTATCCGACTCATGATTTTGAATTGGCTGCTATAGTATTTGCTTTGAAGATTTGACGACATTATCTGTATGGTGAAAAATGTCGAGTATATACCAACCACAAAAGTCTTAAGTACTTGATGTCACAAAAAGATTTGAATTTGAGATAGCAAAGATGGTTAGAATTATTGAAAGATTACGAGCTTGTTATTGATTACCATCCGGGAAAAGCGAATGTGGTTGCCAATGCTTTGAGCAGAAAGTTGCTATTTGCTTTGAGAGCTATGAACACTCAGTTAAAGGTATCAGATGATGGTTCAATTTTAGCAGAGTTAAGAGCAAGACCGATGTTTTTACAAGAGCTTTGTGAAGCTCAGAAAAGCGATGAATATTTGCAAGCTAAGAGAAAACAATGTGAAGCTGATACGGGGTCAGATTTCAAAATCGATTCTGATGGTTGCTTGATGTTTAAAAATCAGATTTCTGTACCGAAAAATGATGAGTTGATTCAAAAGATTTTGCATGAAGCACATAATGGTTGTTTGGTGGTTCACCCGGGTAGTACGAAAATGTATAATGACTTGAAGAAAATGTATTGGTGGAATGGAATGAAAAGAGATATCTCTGAGTTTGTATCAAAGTGCTTAATTTGTCAACAAGTGAAAGCTGAACACCAAGTACCTTCGGGACTACTCCAGCCTATCATGGTTCCTGAATGGAAATGGGATCGGATTACTATGGATTTTGTATCAGGGTTGCCGTTAACTCCGGGGAAGAAAGATGCCATCTGGGTAATAGTTGACAGACTAACTAAATCGGTTCATTTTATTCCGGTACGTACGGATTATTCTCTTAATAAGTTGGCTGAATTGTATATCAGTGAGATTGTTAGACTTCACAGAATACCTTTGTCAATCATTTCGGATAGAGATCTGAGATTTACTTCGCGGTTTTGGCAAAAGTTGCAAGAGGCATTAGGTACGAAGTTAAATTTTAGCACTACCTTTCATCTACAAACTGATGGACAATCAGAGAGAGTGATTCAGATTCTTGAAGACATGCTCAGATATTGTGTATTGGAATTTAAAGGTAGTTGGGAAAGATACTTACCGTTGGTAGAATTTGCTTATAATAATAGTTATCAGACGAGTTTGAAGATGGCACCTTATGAAGCATTGTATTGTCGTAAATGTCGGACGCCATTGTATTGGACTGAACTTAAGGAAAATCAGATTGATGGAGTTGATCTAATAAAAGAAACCGAAGAAAAAGTGAAAGTGATTCAAGATTGTTTGAAAGCTACTTCGGATAGACAGAAATCTTATCCGGATTTGAAACGAAAGGAAATCGAGTTTCAAGTTGGTGATAAGGTATTTTTAAAAGTGTCTCCATGGAAGGAAGTTCTTAGATTTAGACGGAAGGGCAAGTTGAGTCCGCGTTTTATTGGACCGTATGAAATAATTGAAAGAGTTGGACCAGTAGCTTATCGGTTAGCATTACCATCTGAATTACAAAAGATGCATGATGTGTTCCACGTATCTATGCTACGTCGATATCGTTTGGATCCTTCACATATAATTTCACCGACAGAAATTGACCTACGACCGGATATGACTTATGAAGAAGAATCGATTAAGATTTTAGCTCTCATGAAAGTATTGTGGCAAAAGCACGGGGTAGAAGAGACTACATGGGAACCTGAGGAAACTATGAGAAATCAATACCCACACCTGTTTACCGGTAAGATTTTCGAGGACGAAAATCCTTAAAGGGGGGAGAGTTGTAATATCCCGAATTAGGGCCTAATCGGAATAGTGGTTTCGTGACCACAAATATGAGATAGAAATAATTATTTTATAATTATTTTGAGGTTTATGATATGATTGCATGATTGTGTGAAAATTTCGTGACGAAATTCTATGCATAAAGTGCTTAAGTTGAAATTAGGGACTAAATCGAATAATTTGTAAAACTTGCATTCTAGAAGTTTTTAGCATGAAATTACTTTGGAATATTAATGAGGAGGTCTTAAATAGAAATTTGACCAATATCTAAAATTTTGGACAAAAATGGGCTTGTACATGAAAATTTTCAAAGGTAATAAGGGTATTTTGGTCATTTGGTAATTAAAAGATTAAAAAAAAGGAAAAAGATGGAAAAATATGTCCATCTTCTTCATTAGGATGAAAATTAAAGGGTTCTTCATAGCTAGGGTTTGTTTCAAGCTTCCAAGCTCCATAGTAAGTGATTCCAATCCCCGTTTTTAATGTTCTTTACGTTTTTGGAGTCCCGGTAACTTGATTTAGCTTATGCTAGCAATAATTTAACCTAGGGTTCATATTTGGAAAAATACCCATAGGTAAAATTTGTGTATTTTGGTGTTTTATGATAGAATATGAGGTTTTAAATTATGCTAGACAACTTGTGCTACTCGGTTTTAAGTGAAAACGAGAAAAAGGGCTTAATCAGTAAAAATACCTAATAGTTATAAGTACATGTTAGAATGAGAATTTGATGTTTCCATAGAAGGGAAAAATGATCAGCATGTCATAAAACATAAGAAAATGGGATGAAGTTTAATTCCCGAGCCTAGGGACAAAAGTGTAATTTTGCAAAAGTTTAGGGGCAAAATGGTAATTTTGCTAAAGTTCGTATTTGGGGCTGTTTTGATGAATGTATGCATTAAATAAGATTAATTTGGCATTATAGATCAAGAGAAACGAGATTCAAGCCGTGATCGAGGGAAAAACAAAGTTTACGAGGAATAGGCTTGATTGCTAATATTTTGTATCGAGGTAAGTTCATGTGTAAATGTAGTAACATAATTGTCATTTTAAGTAATTTAATTTATTTATGTGATATGATGATTAATATCATGAAATATTATGCTTTATGGTTATTATTGAATAATATGTAAATTATGAATTGCTACCGAGTATCGGTTTCGATGTTCCGTGGAAGACGGCAAAGATGTGTAATCGAGGAAAAAGCCCATTTGAACCTTGGGAATAGATTAGAATACAAGTGACATGTCACTAGGATGGTTGGGCATCTGAACTCGTTGAGTTGAGTCCGAGTTCACTTATGGATGCAAATGTCCGAACTCGTTGAGTTGAGTCCGAGTTCGTGAGATGTAACTAGGCATCCGAGCTTGTTGAGTTGAGTCCGAGTTCACTTATGGATGTGAATGCCCGAGCTCGTTGAGTTGAGTCCGAGTTCGCTTATGGGCGGGTTACATGGTAGCTTGGCTACATATGTGGCACTTATGTACAAACTTTCCGTGTATTCGAATTATATTCCGATGCGTTCAACGGGTGAATCTTAAGAGAATAAGGAGAATGCCTAAAACGAAGGTGACATGTTGGTAAGTGTGGTAAATGAGAAAATTTGACAGGTATGTGCTTAAATCTTCGGGTTGAGAACTTGGTATGATGAAATCGTAGCATGATATTAAATGCAAATGTAACATGAATGTCTTGGTGTTGTTTATGCAAATGATGTTTTTATGTGGAATTGCATGATTATGTTACTTACTATTTGCATGTGAACTTACTAAGCATTTATGGTTACTCCTTCCTTTTCCTTCATTGTAGTTTTGACAAACCGGCTTGAGAATCGGGATAGGTCGAAGACTCGTTCACACTATCCGAAGGCCTAAATTGGTAAAATGGCTTGTGTATCTTGAATGTGGCATGTATGGCAAAATACTCACTTTGTGTAAATGATCTTATGATATGATTATGCTTTGGCAAGAAAAGAGTTTGTAAATGATTAGCCATTGGAATGGCCAATCTAAATCATATTTTATACCATGTATGTTTAAAATGCTATTTAGTCCATGAAAATTTATAGTAAAGTAAAATTTGCTATAAAACAGAATATTGCTGCAGCAATGACGTGAATTTGAAAAATTACTAAAAATAGTAGAAATGGACTTAAATGATGAATAAGTTATAGAATTGAAACTTAATGAGTATATTTTCATAAGGATGGAACAAAACAGGTATATGAATAATATTCTATGAGATATTTAAATTTTTGTGAAATAGGGCCAGAGCAATTTCTGGATCCCCTGTTTTGACTTTGGAAATTAACCATAAATTGTATAAAAATAATTAGAAGTCATGATTTATATTTACAAGTTCCTTATAGAGTCTAGTTTTAATAGAAAGAAACGGCATAGTCATTGAAACTCTATACAGGGAGATATCTAATTCGTAATACACAGAGGTCAAAGCAGTCGTACCCTGAAATAGGGGAGACTTTAACTAATAAACTGTACTAATTGGTCCGACCAAAAATTCTAGGAGAAAAATTAGTAAATATATATATGAGTGTAGTTTCAGGGAAAATTTACAGAATTGAATTTTGAGTTTTGGAACTCGAGATATGAATTTTTAAGCGACTGTGATGCAGTTAGCCAGCTTGTCTAGAAATTTTAAAAATAAATTATTTAAGCTGTTTAATTGATGAAATTAAGCTTAGTAACACCTCGTGCTCGACTCCGGCGACGGTCTCGGGTACGGGGCGTTACAAGGAGGTTAGGCGAAATGCCTATGAAATTGCTGCAATGTACAAGGAAAAGACCAAACGATGGCATGACAGAATTATTTTGCAGCAAAAATTTATCGCGGGTCAACAAGTTTTATTATTTCAATTCTAGACTGAAACTGCACTTAGGTAAATTGCACTCTCGTCGGTCTGGTCCTTTCGAAGTTGTTAAAGTATTTCCTCATGGTGCAGTCACAATTAGAGATTTACATGATGGACACTAGTTCAAAGTGAATGGACAGTGATTGAAACATTATCTTGGGAATATTGATCAAAAGTAGGCAGGGACCATTAAATTGGTCGAAGAATTTTAATTCTTATGAAATTTATTATGTAAATTTATTTTATTTTTGTTTCTGTTCAAGTTTGTTTTACTTTTTTTTTTGTAAAATAATTAGGTACCATTGTCGAAGCACTTGGGCTTTATTATCAATGCAGTTCATACTATTGTACTATCACTTATGACTCATCAAGAATGAGGGCATATCAAAAATTTTAGATCCCACCATTTGATCAAAAGTCAGCCAGCCGTCTGATCTGTCTGACGGGCGCAATTCTCATTGGACGTATTTATTTCCATAAACTCTATTTCCCTTCGCAAAAGTCACGTCTTTCCATATTCTTCTTTTACTCGCTATAAATCCCCTTTTCACTATGCCGACTGTAGCACATACAAAGCAGCCATTTTTATTCACTTCCTCTTCCCCAAGCTCATACCTTTACAACTTTAAACCATCTTCACTCCATAAAGAAACAAAATATGGCAAGAACAAGAGGATCAGTTAAGAAAGCCACCAAGCCTATTAAAGAACACTCATCCTCTACAGCTATAGTTCGTGTATCGGAATCCTCTACAGCTATTGTTCGTGAAAGCTTAATCCCATAGGATGCTAAAAAAAATCAATGAGCCGTATAACACTAAAGTGGATGTAGATGAACACTCCGAGTTTATTAAAGATATGACAGACGACAAAAGGTTCCTGTTGGTAAAGGATTTATGCATCGAAAGAGCATTGTGTATGGGTTCACACCAAAAGAATTATACGATGCACCAACTCTTCCTGACACTACAAAGCAAAATCTGGTTTCATTTTGTCAACTATAGGCTACTACCCTTTACTCATAGCACCACAGTCATGCTCGATAGAATGTGCCTGATACATTCAATTGTAAAGGTTAGAAAAATTGATGTCGAAGCAATAATCCACCAGGAAATTGATGACTGCACCGCAAGGAAAACTAGAATTTTCGTTTTCCTATTGTTGGTGATACTACTACTCCAGCAGGAAAGGATCGTGCCCCATGATGATGAACATGTCCTGGAGAATAAGGGCCTGATAAATGAAGCCTCTATTGAAAGAATGACTTGTGGAAAAGATACACTAGCAAAGAAGGTGACAGAGATCAGCAAGACAAGGAAGAGAAAACTAATACAAAAACCATGGGAACAAACCTGACTGCAGAGGATCGTTGTTGTGAAAAATGCAGGATATCGAAAAGTTGGCCAATTCCATCAGCAATAAGCAGATTAGGCTTGTTGCTACAATAAAGTATATGGATAGATCACAAAATTTGTTCTATGCTTATACCAGGGCCTATAATAACTCTATTGTAGCCGCATTAAGTCAGTTAAGCCTGGCCCCACTCTTGGAATATCTACTGTTCTCACTGATCATCTGAGATTATGAACCCTCATCCAAGGAAGATGACTTAGGGGACCGAGACAGATCAGTGGAATCCCCTTCCATTGTGTACTTCTCTGAAGTTGAGAAAGAAGAGGACTCAAGGGACGTTGAGAAGTGCATGTAAAGGATTGATAGCCTGGTCGGGGGTGACTTCATTGCTGGTCAAGAGGCACCTGCTATCGAGGAGGAAGTTGATGTGGAAGATGAGGAAGTCTGTGTTGCAGTTGTGAAGGAGAAGGCAGAGGAAGAAAATACTGAGAAAGATGCTATTGAGAAAGAATCTGCTGAGAACATTTTCAATGCATCTGAGTTTGTGGGTGTAATTACTGATAATTTGGAGCTAGATGGAGCTGGACCGGCGGAAGTTACTGAGGTAACAAGTGAGAAGCACCACAAATCATTAGTGATAATGGACTAGACTGTACTATTCAAGGTGACCCCTCTAACACAAGAAGAAGTCGATAATGCCGGGGCAACGCCGGAAACTGAGGAACGATTCGAAGATCATACGAAGCCAAAAGAAAAGAAGAGAAAGCGTTCTAAAGACAAAAAGAGCAAGAAGGAGAAGAAAAAGAAGAGGAAGAAGAAACATTAGGTAGCCACATTGCTGGTCGAGGAAAATTGAGTTAGTTTATTTTAAGTTTTAGATGTAGTATTCTTGCATTGCATGTAGCTTTAATTTTCATTTTGTTAGTGACCATTGTCATTGCATGTTTATTGTCATTGCATTTTAATGTTCATACATTGCATGTAGTTGTAATTTTCATTTTATTAGTGAACACTGCCATTGCATTTTTATTGTCATTGCATTTTAATGTTAGTACATTGGGGACAATACAAACTTTAAGTGTGGGGGAATGCATATGGGTTTTGGAAATACACCCACATTTCAAAAATATTTTATTTAATGAAACATGAAAGGTTTATTTATGGTTAATAAAAATGTGTTTGAAAATTTTTGTTACATTCGATGCTTAATTCTTGAATCATGTGAACTATTAATGAATAAGTTGGATAAATTTGACTAAATGTTAAATATTCAATTATTTGATTAAATGACTTAGGTTGCATTAGTAATGGATGACTAGTAGTGTTCCTTGAATCTTGAATGAATTTGCCTTTTATAGCTACTTATATGTATATATAGTACTGAATAAGAGACACTCCAAAGTGGGTGTAGTATGAAATGTTAAAGAGGGAACACTCTAATGCAAGCGTTAAGAAAAATGAATCTGGCCAAAGGTTGTCGCTGCATAAGTGTGTGTTGGCCTAGTTTGTAAGAGTATGCCCAAAGATCAATAATGAGATGGTTGTAATGACATACTTGATTTATCATGTTTATTAATATAAGGCGTTTCCATTATTATTTCAGTTTCTTTTCTGTGTGTATAAATAAACTGTTTTATAATAATGTCCTGAGAATAATATGATTGTTCTTAAAAGATCCTTAGTCAAGTATTATTATTGACTAGGACAATAATAATGCATTAAGATTAACATGTAGTAGATTGATGATAAAGAGTTGTCATTGATATGGAGTGTCAAAATCAATGCATGAATATGTGTGTCAAAGAAAAACATATTGGACTGACCCGCTATGAGTATGTTTCTTGGATTGTTATGTAATTATCACAATATTACTCATAGTGATTAATATGTATATGATCCTCAGACTTGAGATCATCATTATCCAACATCATGAGTTGTATATTTTGATACAGTCAAATGTACACCGTAACTGGTTGTTCTATAAAGGCTGATGTTGGATATACCACAACCTATGTAGAGGGATATGGTTGATCAATATAGAATAAGTTCCTTCTATATAATTGGGTGGATTACGTAGAGGTCGACATCTAAAAAGTTGCGACTTGGTTCGATAGTGGTTCTGTATCATTTCTGAGGCATCGCTGTCTACTCAGATTTAAGTTTCAGTACTTTTGAAACCATTATCATATTCCCCCCCGATTCATTCCTCGCCCATGGATCCATGGTTTGGATTGCCAAAATTTTATTTTTTCGCTGCACCTTGGGGGCACCGGTGTTCCAATAGTGGCATCAGAGCCAATTGTGTGATACAAACTCGGGTATAAATACTTGGGTGATGCAATTGTATGAGATGCATGCTTTAATTTTGTTACTTTTTTTGCTATTCAAATTGTCTAAGTATATTCTGATATCTGTTTCTTTCAATAATTGATTAAATGTTAATCATGGTGTTATGGCCTATTCAGTATTATGTTATTACTGTTTAACTTTGACAAATCTATATTGACAAATCTGTATTGACAAATCTGTAATGATACGATAATGGAATTTACAATGTCTAGTAAGAGTTAACTGGCTAGTGGAACAAGGATTGTTCCGGTATGAAACCTCAAGGATTAAAATCCTGAAATCACGATTCTGTTGATAAAATTTATCAAATCATGAGGCCCGCTTCCTCCGACCACCTCAGATCCCCATCATCATCCAGTATGTTTTGTAATAAATGAAACTTGATGGGCCATAAAAGATGGAAAGGTATTTTATAATTCACTTAGCAAAATGTTGAATGATGTATGCTATTTTTGACATGCACGGTGTTTGAAATGCATAGTTATAGCCCGATGACCCATTTGATAAAGGGTTGTAATTTTATAAAATACAGCCTACGTGTCGTGCCTTACTATTATTCTTTTGTATTTCTCTTCTCATTTTACTCCCTCGTATGTAAAATGAGTTTCTGCATATTGTAAGTTGCAAAAGTTGCTGTGGATTAGACGAGAAGGAAGATGGGCCAATTAGTGTGGATCGACAGCTTGTGAGACGGCTTACACCTTTAGGTTTCCTTTTGGTTCTCCCATTGGCTTGGGTTGAACCACCATAGTTTATGGGATATAACTATTGCATTTATTTATTGCTTTATTTATTCATGTATGAGATGCTATGGATGTCTAAGGCATGCGAATTAGGTAATAATAAACCTCACTAATTGATGAGATCAATTAAAAGATTAAATGGACTGAAGTAGACCATAATTGGTGAGATGCAACATTTTTAATAAAATCCCTCTATTAAAATATTAAGTCATCATGGCCTTCAAATTTTTGCCCTCGTTAAGGCCTCGATCAATACTATGTAGGTTATGCCAAAGCAAAGTACTAGTACTTATCTTGGTTAAACGAGAATAATAAACAAGTGATATTCGCTGGTTAAAAATTAGTTAATGACTTAACTAGGTTACTCTAATAGGATTAGAAACCTAGAGGCAAGTAATTTGGATAAATTATAAGATGATTAGAACAAGAGTTCACCAAATTGTAGGAGTTACATATGATGTAATTAGCAAATGATTGCTTACCTAAATAACCATAATCTTGAGAGTAAAGCCAAAGCTGACTTAAGAAGAGGTGAAATATAGATCCTTAACCCACTTGAAATACTTTTAAGAAAGTTTTTCTGAAATTAATATATGAGGGTTATTAATTTTGAAATAAAATAGTGGGAACATGTTTAATAAAGTCCTTTTAATGATTGATATAAACATGGTAAATTTATTCACACGCATATTTTATTGTTATAGATATATTATGGCTGCAAACAACACACTCTCATTGTTATCGACCCTTGAGAAGGACAAATTGAATGGTTTGAACTTTCTTGACTGGTTCCGTAACTTGAGGATTATCCTCAAACAAGAACGGAAATTATATGTCATTGAACAACCACTTCCTAATGAACCATCCAGTAATGCCTCGAGAGCTAATAGAGATGCTCACAAGAAGCATCTCGATGACATCGTAGACGTTGGATGTCTTATGCTTGGCACTATGAATCCTGAGCTTTAGAAGCAACATGAGGACATGGTTGTTTATGATATGATCAAGCACCTGAAAGAACTTTATTAGGGGCAAGCACGGCAAGAGAGGTTCGATATCTCTAAGGCCCTATTCCAATGTAAGCTGGCCGAAGGAAGCCTAGTAAGACCTCATGTCCTTAATATGATTGGCTTTATTGAAATCCTATCTAAGCTTGGGTTTCCATTGAGCCAAGAGTTGGCCACTGATGTTATTTTGCAATCGTTGCCAGATAGCTACAGCCAGTTTGTCCTCAATTTCACTATGAATGAAATTGACAAGACTCTGCCACAGTTGCTCAGTATGTTACGAACTGCTGAAGGCAACCTAAAAAAGGAAAGGCTGCATTGAAACCTAAAGGTGGGGTGTCTAAGGAAGGAAACTGCTTTCATTGTGGTGTGACTGGACATTGGAAGCAGAACAACCCTATCTATCTTGAAGAAATCAAGAAGGCCAAAACAAACAGAACGTCTACTTCAGGTATTTATGTTATTGATATTAATTTATCAACTACGGGTATTAGATACTGGTTGTGGTTCTCATATTTGTACTTCTGTATAGGGACTACAAAGGAGTAGGACTTTGGCTAGAGGAGATGTGGACCTGGGAGTTGGAAATGGAGCAAGAGTTGCTGCATTAGCTGTGGGAACATACATTTTATCTTTCCCTAGTGGATTTGATTTATGTTTAGAGGATTGTTAGTTTGTGCCCAGTTTGACTAAAAACATTATTTCAATTTCTTGTTTAGACAAAATTGGTTTTGAGATAATTATTAAGAATAATTGTTGTTCCTTTTATCTCAATAATGTATTCTATGGTTCAGCACAATTGTTAAATGACCTCTATAATTTAGATCAAATGAATCCCATTTACCACATAAATACTAAAAGATCTAAAATAAATGACTCAAATCAAACTTATCTTTGGCATTATCGTTTGGGCCACATAAGTGAGAAACGCATATCCAAACTCCATAAAGATGGTCTCTTGGATTCATTTGTTTTAGAACAATTTGAAGTATGTGAATCTTACTTATTAGGAAAAATGAATAAATCTTCTTTTACTGGTAAAGGTGAATGAGCTAGTGATTTATTGGGCTTAATACATTCTGATGTATGTGGACTAATAAATACACAGGCTAGAGGTGGTTTTCACTACTTCAGTACTTTGACTGATGATTTCAGTAGATATGGGTATGTTTATCTCATGCGCCATAAGTTAGAGGCTCTTGAAAAGTTTAAGGAATTCAAAAATGAAGTACAAAATCAACTAGGCAAAACTATCAAGACACTTCGATCTGATCGAGGTGGAGAGTATTTAAGCTTAGAGTTTGATGATATTTTGAAGAAATGTGGGATTGTCGTACCACTTACTCCTCCTAGTACTCCTTAATGGAATGGAGTTTCTGATAGAAGAAATCAAACTCTGTTAGACATGCTTCGATCCATGATGAGTCATGTTGATCTATTGACTTCCTTTTGGGGACATGCACTTGAGACAGCTGCTTTCACACTAAACCATGTTGCATCTAAATCGGTTCAAAAGACACCATATGAGATGTGGACTGGGAAACATCCCAGTATGTCTTTTAAGAAAATTTGGGGTTGCGAAGCTTATGTTAAACGTGAGACATCTACTAAGCTTGAACCCAAATCTGAAAGGTGTATTTTTGTGGGGTATCCGAAAGAAACCAAAGGATATTATTTCTTTAATCCCATTGAGAACAAAATGTTTGTTGCTTGGACTGGTGTCTTCCTAGAGAGAGAATTTGTTTATAGAAAAGGAAGTGGGAGAAAGATTGAACTTGAAGAAATTTGAGAACCACAAGATACTACTGAACCAGAGATAGAACAACAACAAATTCCACAAGAAATTGAGGAACAAGTAACCGCTGTAGAAACACAACTACTGCGCAGATCTTTAAGAGAATGCCATGCACCTAAGAGATATAGATTTCTCAATACAAGGCATGGTGAAATTCTTCTTTTAGATCAAGATGAGCCTAGGACTTATCAAGAAGCGGTGACGATCCCAGACTTTGAGAAATAGCTTGAGGCCATGAGATTTGAGATGGATTCCATGTATGGAAACCAAGTATGGACTTTGATTGACCCACCCGAAGGGGTTAAACCTATATGGTGCAAGTGGGTTTTCAAAAAGAAAATCGACATGGATGGTAATGAACAAACATACAAGGGCCGATTAGTCGCTAAAGGTTTTCGCCAAATTTATGGTGTTGACTATGATGAAACCTTTTCTCCTGTAGCTATGATTAAATCCATCAGGATCTTGCTTGCCATAGCTGCATTTCACGATTATGAAATATGGTAGATGAACGTCAAAATAGCTTTCCTTAATGGGAAACTTGAAGAGGATGTGTACATGACACAACCTGAAGGTTTTGTCAGTCCAAATGATGTTAGAAAGATATGTAAGCTACAAAGATCCATTTATGGATTGAAGCAAGCATCTCAAAGTTGGAAACTTCGTTTTAACGATGCAATCAAAGAGTTTGGTTTTATCAAAAATGAAGATGAACCATGTGTTTAAAAGAAAGTTAGTGGGAGCACTATCACATTCTTGGTACTGTATGTGGATGACATATTTATCAAGGGAAATGACATACCTACCTTGCAGTTTATTAAGACTTGGTTAGGAAGTTGTTTTTCTATGAAGGACTTGGGCAAAGCCACTTACATTTTAGGAGTCAAGATCTATAGAGATAGATCAAGACGACTACTAGGTCTAAGCTAAAGTACATACATAGATAAAGTACTAAAAATGTTTAATATGGCAGAATCTGAGAGAGGATTCCTACCTATGAGACATGGTATTTCACTCTCGAAAGAAATGTGTCCTTCAACTCCACAAGAGAGAGAACACATGAGTAAAATTCCATATGCTTCCGCTATTGGATCTATCATGTATGCCATGTTATGTACCCGTCCAGATGTTTCATATGCCTTAAGTATGATGAGTAGGTACCAAGTAGATCCTGGTTAAGGTCACTGGACTACATTCAAGAATATCCTTAAGTACTTAAAAAGAACTAAGGATACGTTCCTTATATATGGAGCTAAGGAAGAGGTAAGTGTAAAAGGTTACACTGATGCTAGCTTCCAAACTGACAAGGATGATTCTCGATTGCAATCAGGTTTTGTGTTTTGCCTTAATGGTGGTGCTGTGAGTTGGAAGAGTTCAAAGCAAAGTACAACAGCCAATTCTACAACAGAGGCCGAGTATGTTGCAGCCAGTGAGGCAGCAAAAGAAGCAGTTTGGATCAAAAAGTTTATTACTGAACTAGGGGTTATGCCTAGCATATCAGATGCTATAGAACTCCAATATGATAACAATGGAGCCATTGCACAAGTTAAAGAGCCCAGATCTCACCAACAATCCAAACATATACTTAGGCGCTACCATCTTATTCAAGAGACTATCGATCGAGGGGATGTAGAGATATGTAGAGTACCTACAAATGATAACATTGCTGATCCCCTAACCAAGCCTCTGACATAGCAGAAGCATGATCATCACACTAAGTCACTTGGTATTAGATATATGAGTGATTGGTCTTAGTGCAAGTGGGAGATTGTAAGAGTATGCCCAAAGATCAATCATGAGATGGTTGTAATAACATACTTGATTTATCATGTTTATTAATATAAGGCGTTTCTATTATTATTTCAGTTTCTTTTCTGTGTGTATAAATAAATTGTTTTATAATAATGTCCTCAGAATAATATGATTGTTCTTAAAAGATCCATAGTCAAGTATTATTGTTGACTAGGACAACAATAATGCATTAAGACTAACATGTAGTTGATTGATGATAAATAGTTGTCATTGATATGGAGTGTCAAAATCGATGCATGAATATGTGTGTTAGAGAACAACATATTGGACTGACCCGCTATAAATATGTTTCTTGGATTGTTATGTAATTGTCACAACATCACTCATAGTGATTATTATGTATATGATCCTTAGACTTGAGATCATCACTATCCCAACATTGTGAGTTGTATATTTTGATACAGTCAAATGTACACAGTAACTGGTTGTTCTATAAAAGCTGATGTTGGATATACCATAATCTATGTAGAGGGATATGGTTGATCAATATAGAATAAGTCCCTCCTATATAGTGGGAGTAATATCTTAGGCCACTTGATTGAGTGAGACTAGAAATCCATGGCCATGCTCAAATAAGTTGATATGAGATGTCATACTTATTTGTATATCATAGTTTACTCAAGATATTAAGAAATATGAGATGGACTATGCAAGTCTGACTATTCCATTCAATTTTGGGGGTGTGATAATACTAGAAAGAACATATGTTTTCTCCCTACTTATTGGTTAATTTGTATCTATTTATTTATCTTTAGCATATATTTTAGCATTTTTAGTTTAGTAAATTGCATTTTATAATTTAGTGGATCTTAGCTTATTTATCCTTAATTATGTCATGTTTTGGTACCAATGTCGTTGTAGGAGTATTTTCAGATTGCACCCAAAATTGTCGCCACCCTTGACAGCTATCCAGATAATAACAAAAAGGTGTGAGCTTTCCAATCTGGTCCAACTAACTTGTACGTACAGAGGCAGCATGATTCTGATGAAAGGACATGTAATAGCCCGATTTTGAGTCTAGTCGAAACAGTGGTTTCGGGACCACAAATCTGACATAGAAAAATTTATTTTTATTATATTTTTATGGTCTACAATTTCATGGAATGATTTCTTGAAAATTTCGTTAAAAAATTTTGACGTTTGGGCACTCAATTTAGTCAAAAGGACTAAATTGTAAAAAGTGCAAAAGTTGAATTCTACATGCTAGAGGTGTCTAATTGCTATGAAATTTTAAATTGGAGATCCTTAAATGGTAATTAGACCATTGGTTAAGTTGGTGGACAAAAATGTACATGGTTAGGTATGTTTCTAAAGTTTTTCAAAAGGGCATTTTAGTAATTTGGTAATTAAATGAATTAAAAAGCCAAATTAAAAGCCAATTTTTGTACATCTTCCTTCCATGGCCGAATTTTACAAGAAAAAACCATGACTAGGGTTTTTTAAGCCTCCAAGCTCGATTGAAAGTCTGTTCTAACCCCTTTTAATGATTTTTACGTTTTTTAAATCCTTGTAACATGATCTATCTATTTCTACCACTAATTTAAGAAATAATCATGGTCTAAAATTTTACCCATAATGGATATTTGTGTATTTTGATGTCTAAGGGTAGAAAATTTTACCCATGATGGATATTTGTGTTTTCTGATGTCTAATGGTAGAAAATGTATGTTTGGTGTATGATAAACGACTTTTGCTAAGTGATTTTCAATGAAAATGTCTAAAAAGGGCTTACTTGTAAAAAATTGAAAAATGGGTGTTAAAATGTGAATGAAAGAAAAATGTGGGCTACTATAAGCATGTATAAGGTTTGGTTAGGCTTGGGTATTGAAGAAATTGAGTACATTTCATTTTACGAGCCTAGGGACTAAAATGTAAAAATATGAAACTGTACGGGCAAAAATTTAATTTTTTCTATAATGTGATTTTGGGTTGATTTGAATCGTATAATGATTAAATAAGTTAAATGTGATATTATAGATAAAGAAAAACGAGGTTCGGAGTTAGAACGAAGGAAAAACAAGTATTTGACGGTTAGGTCCTTTTCGACATTTTCATGCCGAGGTAAGTTTGTGTGTAAATAATGCAATGTTATATTATGTATTTAATGCTTAGTGTTGCATAAATTGTATGATTATTTCGAAGGAAATATTCAACGAAGTTTCGACGATGAGAAAAATCCTAGTTGAACCTTAGGAATAGTTTATGATACAAGTGACATGTCACTAGGAAACCATGTCTTATGTGATCTATGTGAATTCGGGTGATGGTCATGTACGTCCTACCAGTGGCTGGATAGTCCGGCATGTGTTGCGAATACCTAACAGCTTGTGTGAGCAGCCCGTGTAGCCACGTCTTAACTGACAGCTTGTGTAAGCAGGCCCGTGATTAGCTCGTGTGCGATCCTTTTGCATTATGAGATATGAGGTAGCATTAGCTACATATGTGGCACTTATGTGTAAGACTTTCCGTGTATCTGATAGTATTCCAAGTGTTCAACGGGTAATCCAAGGAGTATGTCAAAGATGACAAAGTATGTACCTATGTTACGAAATGGGTACAGGTATGTACATAAAGTTTATAAGCATTGACTTCATGATAGTGCGAGTTCATGGTTTCTATGAGAATGTTTTTGTGAAAGCCTTGTGATTATTGATCTATACTTGTGTTCTATGAAATACATAGTAAATTCAGTTGGCGATTGTGTAATTAGCTATCGGGCCAAAATTGAGTTTTAGCATAATATGTTTGATTCACACAAATTGTGATGTATTGGATAAGTGAAAAAGGAAAGGTTGGCATAATTTCCTATTAAAATGATTGTGGGAAAATATGAGCTCTAAACAAATGAAAGATGTTAAAATATATGTTTGATATGTGAATACTCATAATTTATGTGTATGTTTATCATGAGGTTGAAATGATTGGTTGATTTTGGTAACCTGTGTAATGGAAAGATTATGGTTGTTAGGCTAAGGTTGACACATATTAAATTATGCTTGCAAATTGATAGAGCAAACAATGTGATTGAATAAATTATAACTGTGAGATTTATAACAATTTATATTACCTTATGTTTATATTGTTAAACTTGGTAAATGATTGGTAAGAGTTGCTTATTATTTTCATACGGACTTACTAAGCTATATAGCTTACCCCCTTCCTTTCCCATGTTTTAGAGTGCCGTGAAGCTAGCTCAAGTTGGAGGTCACTGGAGATTCTATCACACTATCAAGCTATCATTTTGGGTATTGATGAATCCAAGTATTTTCAGTTTATGGCATGTATAGGGACTTAGTTATTTGGCTATTTGTGTCATATGATTTTAGCCAATGTAATGGCTTGTAATCGTCAAAGGCTTGTTTTGCTATTTGGCCAAGTAAGTTGGCTTATATTGGCTAACGTTGTTGTAAGCCTAAGTATATTCATATAAGTGTCAATGTCTATGGTGATATGATCGTGGTATGCTTGGTGAATGTGAAATATTTGGAAATGTGATTTATGGCATGATTGTGTAATGTTTGGAATTGTGACGTATTGATGAGATGAGAAATTTGAGTATAATTTGGTAACTAGGTAGTAATTGAATGAAGCCTAATGAATGTGAGATTTGTATGTTTGATTTAGGGCTTAATAAATGTAGTGAAAGTGTTAGATAAAGATATAAAGTTGATATGTTTTAACCATGAATGTGGATGTTTTGGGGTGTCTAAGTATGTATTGTTTTCTTCCTTTGAATTGGGGTAAGTGTATGTGTGAATAAGGGTGGCAAATGGCTTGGTAAATAGCCTTATTATTGTCCACACGGGTAGACACGACCATGTGTCTAGGCCGTGTGTGACACACGGTCAGCCCTATGGGCGTGTGATCCGACCGTGTGTCCCCTGCACCTAAATTGTTGCAAAACAGAATGTTCAGTATAAAGCACATGGCATGAGACACAGTCGTGTGTCTTAGCCATGTGAAAGAAACGACCTTGGGATACGAGCATGTGCCTTGGCCGTGTGACTTCAATTTATTATTGGGTGACAAACAGAGAGTTACACGGGTTAGGGACACGAGTGTGTGTGACCACACGGCCTGCCCACATGGGCGTGTCCCATGTCACACGGGCATGTGGCCCTTAAAACATGAAAGTTTTTCTAACTGTTGTAAAGTTTTCTAAAGTTCTCAATTTAGTCCTGAACCACCCCCAATGTATGTTTTGAGCCTCTTAGGCTCGTTACAGGGACGATATGAATGTGCGTGAGAAGTTTTAATTTGGATGGAAATTTACATCTCGATTTTGTATGTTTGCTTGTGTTTAAGTCCGAAAATGCCTCGTACCCTATTTCGATGTTGGATACGGGTAAGGGGTGTTACTGGACACTTGTGCTATTTGGATAACTATTAATATTAACGTGAAAAAGAGAGAGAAGTAGGATTATCTTCTTCAACCTATCTTTTGAAGCTTTTCAGCTATGGCAACTTAAGTCTCCTACGGGTGGACTAACATGAAAGGGATGCAAATCAGCTCCTGACGAGGAGCCCTAAGTGCGACACAAGAGGGAGTTAAGAGATCAAGTTGAGATTTTCTAGGAATAATACTCCCCACTTGTTTCTTTTATATTTCTTTTCTAAATGATGGTGATTACTTTCTATTTCGTGTCTGTATGGAACTATACATGATTTATGGGTTAAATGTTATTTTATTCAATCTTGCTTCTACTGTTTAATCTTTGGGTTTGAATGTTTTTAGCATGGAAGTGTTATTGCAGTCACTGACACTAGAAAGTGTAGCGACAGTTCAAGCAAACAAGTATGACAACGAAAGTTGCTTGAGGATTAGAGGAATTTAATCCACTTGTTCTTAATAGTGTTATAATGCCATCATCAGAAAGTATGGCTAATGTGCATGTTTAAGTCTTAGATTAAATATAGAATTTAAGCTTGATAAGATATTCATTGCAATTTAATGCATCGACAATCACCTATCCTTTTACACCTTGTGAGCACTTAGCATTCTGTTGAATATTCATGTTAAGGATCCCAGTTTATCATGATCATATTTTATCTTATTATTTTCAAGTTATTGCTTTGACAACTACTCTCATAATTTATCTCTTTTCTATCTATTTATTGCACTGACATTGATAGACAAAAGACAATCATCCTCATGGGATCGAAATCCGACAGACTCATATCTGTCTACTATACTTGCATCAATAGTGTACGCTTGCACATTATTGCTGTGACGTTAAATAGCCGATCACTAATCAAGTTCACTTTTCATAAATTTTATGTTTTTGAAATCGTTGTAACTTGATCTAGCTAACACACGCCTTCATTTTCAAAACTATTAACAATTTAAAATGTTACCAATGGTTATTGTAGCTTTTGGTGTTTTTATGCTAGCTTTTAAGCTTAGAAATAAAAAGGGGACTAAGTTGTAAAGTTAAATGTTAGTTTGTGAGTATAAAGACTAAAATGAAAATATTGAATAAAATACAAAACCTTAGGGGTTTTGTAAAAATGAAAGAAAATGGGCTCATGCATATCATATTATGTTATTAACTTTTTGGACTTGATAAATTGAATTGAAATTATTATATAGACCAATAATAAATCAATCGAAAGATAAGCGTAGAAAAGGAAAAATTGCGGAGTAGTGCTCGTAGTCGCCTTTTTTATTGTTTTGTTTAGGTAAGTTCGTATGGACTTATTTTATTAATTATTGATATCTTTGTATTATCTTGTTTCATTATTTGTTAGAAATGATATATATATATGCACACACAAAGTTTTTGGCATCAAATGGGTTAAATCATAATATATGAAATATATGACAAACATGAATAGATGTATTGTATTGAATGATCATGAAAATTATTGTATAAATGATTGATGCGTATATGATGATATTACATGGTTTAAAATGTATTTGGATTGTTTTAAAATATGAAAAACGTGTATACGACTATAAACATTGAAATTGAATAAGTACGAAAATAATACCTTGTGAAATTAGTAGTTATTTGAAATAGAAGATTCATAGATTGTTAATTGAATCATGTTACATGTATATGAAAAATGTTATGATAGTTCAGAAGATTAAAAATGGAATCATGGCCCGAGTGAATTTAGTAAATAATTAGAATATACATACAACAAATACTATGTACCGGTGCTGATTTTCATGCCATATAAATACAGCAAGTACTATGTACCAGTGTTGGCTATCATGCTATATACATACAGTAGGTACTATTTACCGGTGTTGGTTTTCATGCCATATAAATACTACAGGTACTATGTACCGGTGTTGGTTATCATGCCATATACATACAATAGGTACTATGTACTGGTGTTGATTTTCTTACTTTAATTTTTGGGGCGAAACTAGTAATTAAATGAATAAAAAGAAATGAATGAATAATTCTTTTGATTGTAAAATTATAAGATGAGTATGTTTTTACATGGTATTCAATGATTTACTAATGTAAAGAATTATAAAATGATTTGCTTAACTATATATTGATGTTGGACTAACTAAGTTATTTGTTATGTGAAATTGCACAAGTTTGCCAAGGGTAATTTTATGTTTTATGTTATTGAAATTTCAATTGCTTGTGTTATTTAATGTTGAGGTAAGTTAAGTTAAATTTGCGCATGAACTTACTAAGCACTAGCATGCTTATGTGTTTTCATTTCCTTCCTTAGAGATCAGCGGACAAGGTTGGATTAGTCGGATCAAACCAAAGCTAACATTACTTGTCTTACGATTTGGTATACTTTTGTTCATTTTGGCCTGGTTATATGCGGCATGTACATAGGTGTGGTTGTGGATATAGATGTAAATCTACAAATCATCCTTTTGGTCACTATATGTGATGTTGATTTTTGTTGGATGTATATGAATGTATGTTTGGTACTATGATTTTGCTATAGTTAATAAACTTGAATGGTATCTTGGTACTAAAATGGTATGATGGATAGTAATGCTTTGAAATGATGATATGGTATCTTTGAATGTGCATTGCTTTGAGAACATGAATGGTTCACATAGTTTTGATGTGAAATGGAGCCAATGAGGCATATTGGTTCGATGACTATAAGGTTGTTATATGCTATGTTTTGGAATGGTTTTGTGCAGGTTTGAATACTCATGTGTACCAATTGAGCAAATGGTTTGACTTGGCACGAAATAGATACTAAAGGGCAACTTTTTACCAAAAATAGATTTCTTGTCGCAATGTGGGGTTCTTCTCGTCTCAACATAGGTCAGATAGTTTGTGACGTCTTGACGTCAAGTGGACTGACATCGTGACGGGACTCACTGCCTTGGTGACATCATGACATGGGAGAAGCCTCATCACGACGTGGAGTCAACATTTTCAAAACTTTACAATTTGGTCTTATTTCGTGTTTGGGTCACCAAAAGAGCTTCTGTAAGCTCGATTTGAGGTCGGATTTAGTTGTGAATCACATTATGAATGTGTTTAGGTTATTAATGATTGTTTGATTAACATAATTTCTATATTTTCGTCGGTAATTGTTCTAGTAATGTTTGTTACATCTCGTAGCTTGAGTCCGGTGACTAGAGAGGGTAAGAGGTGTTACAAGCTTACACTCAAAAATTAGAGTAGGGGTTTAGGCTACTTCTAAATTCCCAATTAACGCAATGAATTGTGTCCACAAGCAATTATTCCAAACACTCACTAAAAATGCTTTCACTGAAATGCCGAAAGCTTAAACTAGCCTTTCCTAACTCGTAGATGGTTCGAGTGAATCCGAATCTTCAACACCACAATCACACAATAATACAATTCAACCACCAACTAGGAACTCATTTCAAGCAACCAAAAACATAATCCTAAGCTATGTTCTCACGTAACCGAAACCTTTAACATATCCAACTTGAAATCTAAATAACTCAAAATACACTTAATATTTTTTCCTTAAACCAATTCCATTTATCTTATAATTCACCTACGACTAATTCTCAACCTTTAAACTACACAAAACTACTCAATTCATGGTATCGAATTTTTCAACATTTTTATGGCAATTTCCACGAAAATTCATTAAAACATTATAAATCTTTAACGAAACTTTAAAGTAAGTTTAGAAACCTCTTAATCATGTCAAAACTAATTGAAAAATACTTTGAAACCACATTTTTACATAAAATCCTAAAATCCACTAATAATGATTCAAATTTCAGCTTTTAATCAAACCATGAGATTCAATAGCTAATAACTCAAGTTTAAAGACTAAATAACATTAAAAACTAATGGGTAGACGAATGGTTACCTTTGATGGAAGAAAAACAGAACTTTTGTAGCAAACCCAAAAAATCCACAAGCTTGATAGTGGAGAAATCTTTGGTATTTTTGAGTGTTTTTCTGAGATTTATGAAAGTTTAAGAATATAGGAATGATAGAAATCAAAATAAATTTAGGTTTGTAAAAAAATTGAAATAGAAGAGCTTAGGGAGCAAGGGACATCAAAGCAAAGCTTAAAGGAAAAGTATATCGTGAAAATATATATGGGAGGGTGATATTAGGTTCAATTTTTAAATTTGGTCTAACTATTACATAAACACTTTCAACTTTTACCCTATTACAAATCAGTCCTTTTTCTAAAATTACAGGTTTCTAAAACACTTTTTCAAAAATTGATTTGATTTTTTAAAAACCGTAGTTGAAAACATTTCCGATATACCACGTCACGAGCTTTTGAACACTCTAAGGCTAAAATTCCTAAAATACCCCTAAAACTCATAGGCCCTATTTTGGGGGTGTTACAATTCTCCCCCTAAAAAAATTCATCCTCGTAATTTACCTGAGCTAAATAAATAAGGATATTGCTATCTCATCGCATCTTCGACTTCCCAAGTAGCCTCTTCTGTCTTGTGATTACACCATAAAATCTTAACCAACAGAACCCTTTTATTATGTAAAACTTTCTCTTCACGAGCTAAAATCTCAACTGGTTTTTCCTCATAAGTAAATCAGTTCGAACTTCAATCTCCTTTACTAGCACAACATACAACGGATCTGAACGATACTTTCGCAACATCGACACATGTAAAACATCATGAATTCACTCAAGTTTCGATGGCAACTTGAGACGATAAGCTACTGAACCAATCCTCTCAATAGCTTCATAAGGTCCAACATATCTTGGGCTTAGTTTACCTTTCCTTTCAAATCTCGAAACTTTCTTGCACGGTGAAACCTTCAAACACTTTATCGTCAACTTGAAACTCGATATCTAGATGTTTCAAATTTGCATAAGATTTCTGCTTATCAGGCGCTGCTTTCAAATGATCACAAATCAACTTTACATTTTCTTTAGTCTCACAAACTAAATCCAGTCCAACAACTCACTTTTCATCCAATTTTGTCCAACATAAAGGAGTTCTACACTTCCTTCCATACAACGCCTCAAACGATGCCATACGAATATTCGCTTGAAAACTATTATTGTAAGTGAACTCTGCCAAGGGAAAATATCATTCTCAATTGCCACTAAACCTAATGGCACAGTTTCCCAACATATCCTCTAAAACTTGTATTATCCTCTCAGATTGGCCATTAATTTAGAGACAATAAGCCATACTGAAACAAAGCTTTGACCCCAAATCCTCTTGCAAACTCTTCCAAAATCTCAAAGTAAATTGTGGATCCCTATTTAGAATAATAGAAATAGGAACTCCATGAAGATAAACAATCTCAGTAATGTACAATTCCGCCAACTTCTGCAAAGAGTAATTGATACCCACTGCCAATAAATGCACACCCTTTGAAAACTGATCAAATTTAATCCATATTGAATCCTTCTTCGTTGGAGTTAACGACAAACCCAAAACAAAGTTCATAGCTATCCTTTCCCACTTTCATTTAGGAAATGCAATCGGTTGTAACAACCCTGAAGGAAATTGATGTTGAGCTTTCACCTTTTGACAAACTAAACATGAAGCCACAAAACCCGTAACATCACATTTCAAACCATGCCGCCAATAAACCTCTCTGAGGTCATGATACATTTTACAATTACCGAGTTGCATAGTGTAAGGGCTACTATGCACCTCGGTACGAATTGTTTGCCTCAAACCTACATCTTGCGACACACACAGCCTACCTAAAAAATTCAATATACCATCACTGTCAATATCAAAATCTCCCTTAACACCTTACTGAACCTGTCGAATCATCTTTAACAACTCTCCATCTAATAACTGTTTCTCCTTAATTTGCTATGACAACATTGGCCTCACTTGAAGTTCAGCCAACAATCCACCATCACTAGCTAAACTCAAGCGTGCAAACTTAGCTCTCATTTCCATCATCGACTTTCTACTCAAAGCGTCAGTAACAACATTTGCCTTGCCAAGATGATACTCTATCACACAATCATAATCCTTTAAAAGTTTAATCCAAGGCCTCTCCCTCAAATTCAACTCCTTTTGGGTGAGAAGATATTTAAGACTCTTATAATCTATATAAATAACACACTTCTCTCCATACAAATAATGATGCCAAATCTTAAGTGCAAATACCATAACAACTAACTCAAATCATGAGTAGGATAATTGTGCTCCTGTGTCTTCAACTATCTTGAAGCATAAGCCACAAATTTTCCCTCTTGCATCAACACACAACCAAGAACCAAATACGAAGCATCACTATAAACCACAAAATCTTTTCCAGGCTCTAGTTGATCCAACACAGGTGCTTTAGTCAAAACTGTCTTAAGTTGTTCAAAACTCTTCTGCCTTTCATCAGTCCATTCAAAAACCATATCTTTCTGAAGTAGTTTCGTTAAGGGTGCAATAATAAGGGAAAACCATTCAATGAGCCTACGATAATAGCCAACCTAGCCCAAGAAACTTCTAACTTAACTTCTAATGCAACTACTTATCTCACAGATTCTAGAAAACGACCCTTAAATGCTTGTTGTGATAATCCTTAGAACGAGAATACACTAAAATATCATCTATGAAGACAACCACAAACTGATTCAAGTACGGATGGAATACTTGGTTCATCAAATCCATGAATGCAGTAGGGGCATTAGTTAAACCGAACAGCATGACTAAAAACTCATAATGCCCATACCGAGTCCTAAAGGCAGTTTTCAACACTTAAGACTCCTTTACCTTCAACTGATAATACCCAGATCTAAGATCAATATTAGAAAACACCGTTGCTCCTTGGAACTAATCAAACAAGTCATCAATTCAAGGCAAAGGATACTTATTCTTAATAGTAAACTTGTTCAACTGCCTATAGTCAATGCACATCCATGTCGTACCATCCTTCTTCTTCATAAACAAAATCGGTGCACCTGTCACGTGTGAATATGTGAAGCGAATTGTGCAAGTGTACATGTCGGATCAAGTAATAAAGTAAGAAGTGAGATTGTCTCCACATGGATCAGTTAGTTATAAATTGGTCAAGTTATTATAAAAGACTGTGTTTAATACTATGGCAAAAAGAATAATACGAACGCAGAGATAATTAAGGAATACTGATGTGTGTAATATGCGAATTCTAACAAATAATGAAAATGCTATAGCAAAACAAGAGTAAGCATGAAATGGCAATTACGAGAAATGATTACATGAATAATATGTAAACAAGTAACAACTAAATATGTGAAAATAGAGATGCTACAACAAAGGTTAAAGGATTTATGAAGTTGAATCGTAAGGCTGGGATTACCAAGAATCTACCTTCATTAACCAATAATGCCTTGGTAAGTTTAGTCTTATCCTACTGCTCAGAATAGTTCTATTGTGGTTTGCTTCTTTCGAGAGCTAGGCCTTAAGTTACCTCACCTACGACACTATATGTCTATAGGCTTTGAGTTTGTTTCTTACTACTATTCTTCTCCTTTTCGTACAAACCACTGCTTTATGTCTAGAATCTGCTATGAGTATTCTTTTGAGTACTCGCTCATATTATTCAATTTGGATCTAACCAACCCAACCTTGTCAGAATTAGATTAATTTTATAAACATACTGCATATTCACCTATGTCTAGAGATTACACACACGTTATTCATGAATACCATTGAATGAAATAATAAATTAAAACTAATCTAAGTCGTGGCTAATAATGAAAATATAAGTTTCATCATGTAATCCCAACCCCATGAGATTTAGCCCAAGGGTTGGTGAATAGAATCTAGATTCAAAATAGTAATCAACATCGTTTCCTTGAATTACATTATGTAACAAAAAATAAAGAATCAAAGGTAGAACTCAGGAAGATAGCGTTCGTTTGTCCAGCCCACAAGTCTAGCTACGAAATGCCTTCCGTTGACCAAGAGGAACTGCCTTTGTCTTCCCCTTTGCATCTCCATCCTTGTCACAACCTCTATCCTCTATTTTTTCTAAGTGATTTCTCTTTCCAAAAATGACTCTCTAACCGTCTACCCCCTATTTTCGTTTAAGGGATTTCTCCTACAAAAAAATGACTCTCCAACTGTCTACCCCCTATTTTTAGTTTTTTTTGGGGTTTTATATCTTCTCATTTAGGGTAGACCCATTATCCTATATTCCTATGATCTTTTTCCTCTTTTTAGGCTAATTTTTTTTTGGTACACATATAGGAAGGATGATAATGGTTAAGTGTTGACTGGGTCACTGTAAGCTCAAAATTATATATGGTTTTTCTATATATTGTTACCACCTTTTTACTTAATAAATGTGTTTATCTCAAGTAATTATTATTAAAATAATTGAATTTTACTTAATTAGTAATTTTAGACATGAATTTAGAAAGTTTGTGAAATTATGCTTAATTACATGATTTTCATGCATATTTATATTAATTCATGTTAAGTTATTAAAGCATGTATTTTTCACTATGTAGGAGGTCTATTGGAGACATGATTTAAATGAATAAAATAGAGACATGTACAAGTTATCCATGTGGACAACAAGACCATGCAATTTAGGGCATGAGGTTGATTTCTTGACCCAATAAAGAAGGTGATGAAAGATGGACAAGTTTACTAAGTTTTGGACCCAAGATGCAACGCCTCGAATTTGGGCCTAGAAGTATTGGGCCTTGAGTATGGGTCCGTAAGGGGGTTGTGTATAAGTATTTAATTGTGCAAGGAAATGACACAATTAAATGTCTGCTCAAGTGGTTAAGGGTCTTGAGAGGAGTTGGAAAAGTCCTGGGTTCGAAACTGGGCTTTAGAAAAAATTTTGGTTTTAAGTGAATAAAACCCTGGATGCTTGGATGATGGCCTTTTAAATTATTGTGTTAAGTAAATGACATAAGGAAGCAAGTGGTTTAATGGTTGTGGCGTCATTAAGGTTGCAAGGGAGCCTGGGTTCAAGTCTTGGCTCTTGCAATTTATTTTGGTTTTTCTTTTAAAGGAACCTGAACTTTGGCCTATAGGCCCTATAATTAATTGAGGATAAAATATGACACAGAAAGAGCCTATGGTGGAATGGCAAAGTGGCATGTTGTGTAACTGTGAGGTTTGAGGTTCAAGTCTTGAGATGTGCAGTGGAGTATTTATTTTGCTATTTGAGCTATGTAGGTGGTGGAGTTGGACTGGAACTCTGTGGTTGAAGTGGTCATAAGAATGATGAATTTTCCAAATGGTTGAAAGCAATCCCACATCGGGAAGCTAACATGAGAATTGGTGAGAAGCTAGCTTTAAATAGAGTGAACTAGATGAGTTGGTGAGGGGAAAAGTAATGAAGACTCAATGCAGGATGTGCCAAGGTTGGTAATCGTGGACTTCAATGCGTTCTCATAAACAAGTGTGTATTCATGCCCTTCTTTGTTGGAAATCAGCAAAAGTCGAGAAGCCGAAACTTCGGCATTTGAAGCCTCACGAGCGTGCAATCGCTCGTAGGGTAAATTGAGCCCACAAACCATAAGCGATAGATTATAGAGGCTACCACGAGCGTTCTCGTGTAGTGGGCCTCGATGGGCCCAATGGGCCCGTGGGCCCGCTTGTGTAAATCTAAGTGTTAGATGGGAAGTAGTTGGGCTTGTCATGTCGTGTGCATGGCATAGGCTGTTAAGGGCTTTGTTGGGCCGAAATGGGTCGTGGGGGCAAATGGGCTCATGGGCCCTACATAGATTAAATCCACGGTAGGTGATAAATTTTAGACTGGGCTATGTAGGTCATATAGCTGTAGCTAAATTTGGGCTAAATGGGCCACACGAGTGTGTTGGCCCACTTGGGCCGAATAATGGGCCTTAGGCCCATTGACACTGTTAGGTCTGTTTAGGTTACTTAAATCACTCGAGGCGACTGTAGGCCTTCCAAGAGGTCGATTATTTGTACCAAGACCTTAGAAGGTAAAATGACCAGAATACCCTTGAGGGGTAAAAATTGCTATTCTACCCCTAATGGGTAGAAATGACTATTATAACTTAGAGATAGGTTGATTGATGAGTGTATGATATTTGTATGATCGTATCTGAGTATGTAACCTTGCATACACGAAATATTATGACATGACATTCTGCATTGGGGTTGGGATACTGATTTGGAGGAAGTACTGTTCTTGTGGCTTTGCCACGTATTCTGATATTAATGGCTACGCCACGTTTACCGCTATTAGTAGCTTGTTGCATTACTATTAGCAGCTTTGTTGCGTTGCTGTTAGCAGCTACGCTGCGATATTAGTGAGTTGGCTGGGTGGGTTGATTTAATCCCCACATGGTTAGTTGGTTGGTACGGGTGGTGAGCAGGATGGAAAAGGTTGGGTTGCACACCTGTATTGTGATTATACTATTTTAGGCATAGGCCCTGCTCATATCGCATAGGCTTAGGCCTAGACTGCATCTTGTTGTTAAATAGGGTTCACGCCTGCATCAGCATCTTGTATGCACTGTTACTGTTGACTGATAGGGGATTACACACTGAGTTTTCGTAAACTCACCCTTCTTTTAACTGTGTAGGTAATCCCCAGCCTTAGCCGCGAGGGACTCAGTGGTGGCCACACGTCCGCAGACTAGTTGTTAATGATTCAATTTATTTAAGCTTTCATATTTGGGTTTTAATTATGTAATAAGGCCATTTAGGGAGTTTTTAACTTTTAATGGGCTTTTGATTTCATATTCTAAACTATTAGAGTAGGAACATTGAATTTTCAAAATAATAATTGTTTTCAAACACTACGTTTCTGCAACATTTTCAAAATGCTTCCGCAACTTATTTTTTGTTTTACAACAAGTTTTAGTAATTAATTTAAAACTAGCTCCTACAACTAAAGGAGATTTTGGGAATAATGTTATGTATTTTTCAATGAACCACGTGTTGAAAATAAACTAACGTAACTAGGATTTTACTCAAGTTTTCAAATAAGAAGGGTTTTAAGGAAAATAGGGTTTTCAAAAAATAGTCAGATGTGACACACCAGATTCAGTCGTAACGTCTTGGCCAAGTTTGGGGTGTTACATTTAGTGATATCAGAGTCAAGTTACATAACTCAACTGTGGAATGGGTTTTGTGGATTTGAATGTTAAATGTTGTGGTTGGAAATGTGTCACACTGAGTCTCCGGCACCAAATTGGTAAGCTTTCTGACACTAATTATTATTATGAACTGAAATGTATTACTGAAGACTACCATAGGTAGTAGAATTACACTGAAACTCTGTAGTTGGGGTAAACTGAGATTATAGAGGACTGATAACTGTAGAAGATTCTATTCTACGGAAACAAACTCTAATTGCTATTGTTCATAACATATTGTTAATAATAATTGAAATTATAAAAAGATTCATAAGACTTTAAAATAGACAATTCGCTATCGATATGAGCACAAGAGGTACTCGCGGAAGGGGTACACGAGGCTGCAGAAGAGGCCAAGGAAGTGCTAGAGCTGGGTCTTCAGCATCGGGCCACATACCGGCTAAGGAGGCACCAGCCTCGCCAGTAACTGAGACAGGGTCTCATGACCGAGCAGCTGGGGATGATGCTTTATATCAAGCAATGCTATGAGTTCTTGAAAGGGTTGTTGGAGCAAGTACTAGATCTGTAGGCTAGGGTTCAATTTCAGAGCGACTCCAATCTAATGGAGTGAAAATCTTCAGGGGTGTTAGGGGTGTAGCCCCGGATGTGGCAGCATATTGGTTAGAAGCTACTGAGTGAGTAATGGATGATCTTGACTGTACGTCAAAGCAAAAATTAAAAGGGGCAGTGTATTTACTGCGTGATGAGGCCTACCAGTGGTGGCTCACTGTGAGAGAAGGTACGCAAGGTGACTGTTTGACATGGGATTTCTTCAAAGCAGCCTTTTTAGGGAAGTATGTGGGCGCAAGTTATGTAGACACCCGAAGGAAGGAATTTTTGAATTTGACTCAGGGGAATAAAATCGTGGCAGAGTATGAGGCAGAGTTTCTGCGGTTAAGTCGGTATGCACGTGGGATAGTCGTAACTGAATATGAACACTGTGTACGATTTGAGGATGGCCTTCAAGACGAGTTACGTGTGCTGATAGCCCCGCAGAGGGAGCGGGACTTTGCTGCCCTTGTGGAAAAAGTAAAAATTGCTGAGGATGTGAAGCGCTCTGAACGCCAAAACCGCGAGAAAGATAGGGGCAGAAATAAAAGGGACTTTCGACCCTCGAGTTCTTCTGGAAGGTCTATAAAGAAGGGCCAGGTTTGATGGGCCAGTTCGAGCGGTTCCTGGTATTGTTGTAAGACCGCAGCCTTGCGCCGATTGTGGGAGAGCTCACCAGGGTAAGTGTTGGAAACGAACTGACGCATGTTGTAGATGAGGGTCTATGGATCATCAGGTTAAGAACTGTACTCAGGGGTTTACTCAGATGCAAGCTACAGGACAGGGTCGTGTTCATCCTGTGAGAGGTGGTGAGTAGCCACCAAGAGGCCGAGGTCAAAGCAGAGGTGGAAACGGGTTTGGTCGAGGTCGTGGAGCACCAGGTAGAGGTGCTAGAAACACTGAGGTGAGACAACCAACCTTGGTCTATGCTGCTCGACGCCGAGAGGATGGGGATGCCCCTGACGTCATAATTGGTACATTCCTGATTTGTAATTTGCCATACACTTTTTTAATTGATATTAGGTCTATACACTCGTATGTTGCTTGCATTGTGTTTGAGACGTTGGGTATTCATTCTGAAAATACAGTTAGTGAAATGACTGTGTTGAATCCACTAGGACAATCGGTTGGGGTGAGTAAGTTTTTTAGAGATGTGTCCTCATAAGTCCAAGGGGTGGTCTTTTTGGTAGATTTGATGGAACTACCGTTTGGGGAATTTGATATTATATTGGGCATGGATTGGCTAGTGAAACACCGTGCAAAATTGGATTATGCTGCTAAGCGTATGGTGTTGAAGTCTATGGAGGATGAGGAGGTGACTGTGATAGGGGAGCGAAGAGATTATCTATGATTTTTGCGTTAAAGGCCGAGAAGCATATATTAGTATATATTAGTATATATTAGTATGGTTCGCAAAGGTTGCGAAGCGCTAGCATTTATTAGTATTTTCGATTCTAAAGGTTCTTCTGTGGGTCATGTTAGAACTGTAAAAGTGTTTTTGGATGTTTTTTTTGAAGAGCTTCTGGGGTTGCCTTTAGATCGTGAGGTTGAATTTGGTATTAAAATCCTACCTGGAATACCTCCGGTGTCCAGTGCCCCTTATAGGATGGCGCCGAAAGAGCTGGTGGAGCTAAAGGCTCAAATCCAAGAGCTATTGGATCAAGGATTCATTCGACCAAGTGTGTCTCCGTACGAAGCACCATTGTTGTTTGTGAAGAAAAAGGATGGATTCATGCACATGTGCATTGATTATCGTCAATTGAACAAGCTAATTATCAAGAATAAGTACCCTTTACCGAGGATAGATGATCTCTTTGACTAGCTACGAGGAGCTATGGTTTTCTCTAAGATAGATCTTTGGATTGGGTATCATCAGCTAAAGGTTAAGGACGCTGACGTGTATAAGGCTAAGTTTAGAACTCGTTATGGTCATTACGAGTTTCTAGTGATGCCATTTAGGTTGGCAAATTCGCCAACGGCTTTCATGGATCTAATGAACTGAGTATTGTAGTCTTAATTGGATCAGTTCATAGTTGTGTTTATAGATGAAATCTTGGCATATTCAAGAACCGAGGAGGAGCATGATGCACATCTTCGTAATGTTTTGCAAGTTCTAAGGGAAAAGCATCTTTATGCAAAGTTCAGCAAGTGTGAATTCTAGCTGCGAGAAGTGACATTTCTGGGACATGTAGTGTCGGCAGAGGGAATTAGGGTAGATCCTCGAAAAATTGAAGCTGTAGTGGATTGGAAACCACCGAATACAGTATCTGAGCTTCGAAGCTTTCTAGGTCTGGCTGGGTATTATAAACGTTTTGTTGAAGGATTGTCATTGATTACTGCACCTCTGACTAAGTTACTGCGTAGAGGGGTACCATTTAATTAGACTGATAAGCAGCAAGAGAGTTTTGAGAAACTGAAGGATGTTTTGAGTAAGGCCCTTATTTTGATACAGCCAGAGTCTGGGAAGGAATTTACTGTTTATAGTGATGTGTCACACATTGGATCGGGTTGTGTGCTGATGCAAGAGGGTTACTTATGCATCTCGCCAACTCAAGGCTCACAAGACAAATTACCCCACTCATGACTTGGAACTAGCTGTGGTGGTTTTCGCACTGAAGATTTGGAGCCATTACTTATACAGTGAAAAGACGATTATTTACACAGATCATAAAAGCCTCAAATATCTTCTTACTCAAAAGGAGTTGAATCTCAGATCATAAAAGCCTCAAATAACTTCTTACTCAAAAGAAGTTGAATCTTAAGAAACGAAGGTGGATAGAGTTTCTTAAGGACTACGATTGTTTAATTGAGTATCACCCGGGTAAAGCTAATATGGTAGTTGATGCACTGAGTCATAGGGTTGTATCTAATTTGAGAGCAATGTTTGCTCGTCTCAGCCTGTTCGATGGTGGTAGCTTGTTAGCTAAACTGCAAGTGAGACCGACTTGGATTGATCAAATTAAGGAGAAACAGTTGCTAGATGAGTCGCTAGTTTCTCATTTTTGACAAGTTGAGAATGGTGAGACCACGGATTTTGGGCTAAATGAGAAAGGAGTATTATGCTTCCGTGGAAGAGTATGTATACTGTGGGATTTTGATTTGAGGCAGTCTATACTGCAAGAGGTGCATAGTAGTCCATATGCTATGCATCCTAGCAGAAGCAAGTTATACTGAGATCTTCATGAGCTGTACTAGTGGCCAGGGTTGAAACGCGAAGTTACTAAGTATGTGAGTAAGTGCCTGACATGCCAGCAAGTTAAGGCTGAGCATCAATTACCTTCTGGGTTACTACAACCAGTTAAAATTCCACTTTGGAAGTGGGAGAGAGTAACCATGGATTTTGTGAGAGGGCTACCCTTGACGTCGACTAAGAAGGATTTGATATGGGTGATTGTGGACCGGTTGACAAAATTTACCCATTTTATACCGGTCCGCACAGATTATTCGTCATAGAAGTTAGCCAAGTTGTATGTGGCCAAAATTGTAAGACTGCATGGTGTATCAGTTTCTATCATATCTGACAATGATCCTAGATTCACATCTTGGTTCTGAAAAAGTTACACGAGGCTTTGGGTACAAGGCTAGATTTCAGTATTGTGTTCCACCCTCAGACGAATGGGAAGTCAGAGAGGGTGATTTAGATATTGGAAAACATGTAAAGAGGTTGTGTAATTGATTTCAGAGGCAGCTGGGAGGATTATTTGCTGTTGGCAGAGTTTACTTATAACAAAACCTACCAATCCAGTATTCAAATGGCACCGTTCGAGGCGTTGTATGGTTGTAGGTGTCGTACTCCTACCTGTTGGACTGAGCTGGGTGAGTGGCGAATTCTGGGGTCAGAATTAATTTTTAATATAGAAGATAAGGTGAAACTAATTCGAGACCGGTTAAAGGAAGCATCTGTTAGGCAGAAGTCTTACGCAAACTTAAAGCGTAAAGAGATCGAATACTCTATGGGGAATTATGTCTTCCTCAAGGTCTCACCATGGAAGAAAATTTAGAGGTTTGGGCGGAAAGGAAAGCTTAGTCCTAGGTTTATTGGACCTTACCGAATACTTAGGCGGGTGGGACCAGTCGCTTATCAACTTGAGTTGCCTCCAGAGTTGGATAGGATTCATGACTTGTTTCATGTTTCAATGCTGAGGCGGTACCGTTCTGATCCCTCGCACATTGTATCAGTTAAGGAAATTGAGGTTGGACCTGATTTTATTATCGAGGAGGAACCAGCGTAGATATTGGATCATGATGTTAAGGTATTAAGAAAGAAATTTGTTCCATTGGTCAAAGTGCTTTTGCGTAATCACAGTTCAAAGGAAGCCACATGAGAGCCTGAGGAGGCGATGTGGCAGCAATACCCTAATTTATTCTGAATAGGTAAATTTCGAGGTTGAAATTTCTTAAACGGGGTAAAATTTTAACGCCCCAAATTTGGGCCTAGAAGTACCGGGCCTTGAGTATGGGTCCGTAAGGGGGTTGTGTATAAGTATTTAATTGTGCAAGGAAATGACACAATTAAATGTCTGCTCAAGTGGTTAAGGGTCCTGAGAGGAGTTGGAAAAGTCTTGGGTTCGAACTTAGGCTTTAGCAAAAATTTTGGTTTTAAGTGAATAAAACCCTGGATGCTTGGATGATGGCCTTTTAAATTATTGTGTTAAGTAAATGACACAAGGTAGCATGTGGTTTAGTGGTTGTGGCGACATTAAGGTTGCAAGGGAGCCTGGGTTCAAGTCTTGGCTCTTGCAATTTATTTTGGTTTTTCTTTTAAAGGAACCTGTACTTTGGCCTATAGGCCTTATAATTAATTGAGGATAAAATATGACACAGAAAGAGCCTATGGTGGAGTGGCAATGTGGCATGTTGTGTAACTATGAAGTCTGAGGTTCAAGTCTTGGGATGCACAGTGGAGTATTTAATTTGCTATTTGAGCTGTGTAGGAGGTGGAGTTGGACTGGAACTCTATGGTTGAAGTGATCATAAGAATGAGGAATTTTTCTAATGGTTGAAAGCAATCCCACATCGGGAAGCTAACATGAGAATTGATGAGAAGCTGGCTTTAAATAGAGCGAACCAGATGAGTTGGTGAGGGCAAAAGTGATTAAGACTCAATGCAGGATGTGCCAAGGTTGGTAATCGTGGACTTCAACGCGTTCTCATAAACAAGTGTGTATTCATGCCCTTTTTTGTTGGAAATCAGCAAAAGTCGAGAAGCCGAAACTTCGGCATTTGAGGCCTCTAACTGTTAGGTGGGAAGTAGTTGGGCTTGTCATGCCATGTGCATGGCATAGGGTGTTAAGGGCTTTGTTGGGCCAAAATGGGCTGTGAGGGCCAATGGGATTGTGGGCCCTACACAGATTAAATCCACGGTAAGTGATAAATTTTGGACTGGGCTATGTAGGTCACATAGCCGTAGCTAAATTTGGGCTAAATGGGCCACACGAACGTGTTGGCCCTCTTGGGCTGAATAATGGGCCTTAGGCCCATTTACAGCGTTAGGTCTGTTTAGGTTACTAAGTCACTTAAGGCAGCTATGGACCTTCCAAGAGGTCTACTATCTGTACTGAGACCTCAGAGGGTAAAATGACCAAAATACCCCTGAGGGGTAAAAAATTCTATTCTACCCCTAATGGGTGGAAATGACTATTATACCTTAGAGATAGGTTGATTGATGACTATATGATATATGCATATGAAACCTTGCATACATGAAATATTATGACATGACATTTTGCATTGAGGTTGGGATACTAATTTGGAGGAAGTACTATTCTGGTGGCTTTGGCACGTATTCTGATATTAGTGGCTACGTCAAGTTTACCGCTATTAGTAGTTTTGTTGCGCTACTATTAGCAGTTTTGCTGCGTTACTATTAGCAGCTACGCTACGATATTGGTAAGTTGGCTGGGTGGGTTGATTTAATCCCCACATGGTGAGTTGGTTGGTACGGGTGGTGAGCAGGATGGATTGGGTTGGGTTGCATACCTGTATTGTGATTATACTGTTTTGGGCATAGGCCCACACTGTTATTGTATAGGGCTTAGGCCCAGACTGTACTGTTATTGAATAGGGCAAAGGCCCAGACTGTTATTGTATGCACTGTTACTGTTGACTAATAGGGGATTACACATTGAGTTTTCGTAAACTCGCCATTCTTTTAACTGTGCAGGTAATCCTTAGCCTTAGACGATTTGGAGCCGCGAGGGACTCAGTGGTGGCCACACGTCCGTAGACTGGTTGTTAATGATTCAATTTATTTAAGCTTTCATATTTGGGTTTTAATTATGTAATAAGGCCCTTTGGGGGTTTTTAAATTTTAATGGGCTTTTGATTTGATATTCTAAACTGTTAGAGTAGGAACATCAAATTTTTAAAATAATAACTATTTTCAAACACTACGTTTCCGCAACATTTTCAAAATGCTTCCGCAACTTAATTTTATTTTACATCAAGTTTTAGTAATTAATTTAAAACTAGCTTCTACAGCTAATGTAACACCCTAAACCCAGCCCAGACGTTATGGCCGAATCCGACGTGCCACATTGAAGTTAAAAACCCATGTTTCATTTTAGTGTTAAAAACAGTCTTTTGTTAAGCTAAAGTGAATGGAAAGTGGGCACGTGTAGGTATCCACAACAGAGGAGGTGAGCCATGAAGGCTGCTTAAGTACCAAGCTCTTCGATTGGATCCAATCCTAGACATGCCCACAACCATTGCCACACTTTGGTTGTAACGAGTTGAGATTTCTTTGAGTAGTTATTATCTTTGTTAAATCGAATAATCGTGACGTCGTGTTATTTTAAAAACAAATATCGTTTTGAAAATGCGCCCTATGTCTATCCCATTTCCCTTATTATCAACCAGTTTAAAGTTATTGGAAATAAAAATAATCCCTGAAAAAAACAAAGAAGAAAATTCAGTTAAACTGGCCTTATTACAACCCAAGATTAAATAGTAAATAAAATAAACTAAGGAAAACCAGTCACTTATTTCAAAGCCCGAAAGCGATCACCATGGCCACTCTGAATCCCCTCCGGCTCCAAGTCACCCACATCAAGGCCCACCTGCAAGGTTAAGGAAGGGGGTGAGTTTGGAAACTCAGTGTGTAAGAAAAACCCATCCAAAGCCCAAGTCAGCTCAAGCCCGTTGAGCCTAAGCCCATTCAGTTAACAATGGGTACTGGGTCAAGCCCTTTTTCGAATCTGATGGCGGGCCTTAGCCCTTTTCAGATAATAAAGATGGCCCATAGGCCCATTCCGAATAAAGCGGTCATATTCATGTATGCAAGCCCAACCCAGCCTATAACCAACCGCTAACTCCACCCGAACCATCCCTACACTCCATGTGGGAATAGCTCAACCCACCCAACCTACACTCCACGATTGCGGCATTGCGCGCCGGATTATCGATAAATTGAGGCAAAGCGCCCGAAGACGTGGACAGCCACTTTCGATGCTTCCTCCATCAATATCCGGTCCCATGCATCGAGATAATAATAACATGGCATGCAGTAAATAACAACAGTCAAACATGAATTTCGGTCAACCTTAACCCTAGGGGTATTTCAATAATTCCACTCCTAGGGGTAAATCTGTAAATTTTCCACCTATAAAGGTATTTCAGTAATTTATTTATTTTAGGGTTTTCATGCATATACCCACTTTTCACGTATTAACAAAAACATTTACCGAGGGCTCTTACCGAATTGGGCCCGCTGGCCCATTATCCCAATTTTGGCCCATTAAGCCCAAAAATATTGAAGGCACAGAAATCTTGCACTCTGCGGTCTAAACACTGTATTTTACAAAAAGTTAATCAATTTACCTCACGAGCATTCGCACACTCACAAGTCCACAAAATACCAATTTTTCGGTATTTCAGCTTTTCGGCTTTTTCCGATCTAGACTAAGAAGGGGTGTCAGTTACACACCTGTTTTATGACGATTCGCTGACAAGATCCACGCACGAACTACCTACAATTATATTACTACCACGTTAATCTAACTACCGAAACAAACTACATAATAATTCCTTACCTTATTCGGCCATAACACCTTAGGCACTAGCAATCCTACCTTTGCCGAAGTTTGTGACTAGACTTAGATCCCGTTGCTCCACCTGTCCAAGCCCTTGATCAGCAGCCTCTAGATCACCTTACACCAATGATGTACTTGTCAAGAGCGTTTCAAACACTTCCCCAATCTCAGATCCACAGTGAATCCAATCTTAAAATGCGAGTAGAGAATAGAACTAGAAATTAATTCCCGAATCACTAAAGTATAAACGTTTCGGATTTTAGTATAATGAAAAAGAGAAAATAGAAAAATAGAAAAGAGGAGATGACAGTATAGATTCGGCTTTGAAGGAAATTAAAGAAGGAAGAGATGAGATAAAAGAAAAGAAAGAAAAAAAAGAGTAGAAGAAGATAGGTTCGGTTATTATCGATGAAGGAAAGATGAACAAAAAGGGAATAATTCATAAAAGCCAAAATTAAAAGAACAAATACGGTACTTAATACTTATTAAAAATTCTTTCTCATTTCAAATTCCCTTGCTTTGCTCCATGAATTAAGCATTTGAAATTCATCCAACCACCTAGCAGCCTTATCCACCGTTTGACCGCTTCAGTCTGCTGCCTGGGAAGAGTTTTAGTCCAACTCTACTACTCTCCCACACGCATGCAGCAAAAATCCAAACATTGCGTGCGCGAACTGCAGCTCGAACCCCAGACCTCCGTCCGCCTTGCGCCCACACCGTCTTTGCTAGCTAGCCTTTGCACCAGAGCTTCCTTCCTTACTAATATATGGTCACAATAAATTATAAACCTTACCTGCTGAAGCTCCAGTCTGCTTAAAAATAAAAGAGAATTTCGCCTTCCACGCGACTTGAACCTGCGACCTTCTAACCCTTCACACACATTGCTTGCCACTATGCCACAGACGCTCCTTGTGTTAAATTATACCCACAACTCCTCTTAACCCTTATTCTAGCCGCGATCTGTATATTAAAAAAACCCAAATTGCGCACGCCGCGCCTTGAACCCAAGCTCCTCCTCCGCCCTCCTAGCATACTTAGCCACTAGGCTAGATGCTTGCTTCTGACAAGAATTAGCCTGAAAAATTAATAAGGCCTACCTGCGATAGCCCTTTGTTTTTCTAAAATAAAAAACCCACATTTGCGCAAGCAGGGAATCGAACCCCTGCTCCCTTCCTACTGCTTAACACGCCTAACCACTAGGCCAAACTCCTCCTTTTGTCAAATTTTAGCCCAATTTATTAATAAACCTTAATGCCCAAATCCCCTAAAGAAGCAAAAATAATTATTTTTTTGCTAGAGTCTTGGATCGAATTTTTCCCACACTTTAAATACTTCTAAATTTATTTAAGAATTAAAATATTAGTAATAACATAAATATTTTATCAATATATATATTTTTTAAACACTAGTAATATTTAAAACTTCTCAATATTCAGGTTTTCTTCTATCTGAATCCCAGACTCAAGGCCTAATATTTCCAAGGCCAAATTCGGGGTGTTACAGCTAAAAGAGATTTTGGTAATAATATTATGTATTTTTCAATGAACCACGTGTTGAAAATAAACTAAAGTAACTGGGATTCCACCCAAGTTTTCAAATAAGAAGGGTTTTCAAGGAAAACAGGGTTTTCGAAAAACACTCAGATGTGACACACCAAATTCGGCTATAATGTTTAGGTCGGGTTTGGGGTGTTACACAAGAACCATCCAACAAGGGGAACTAAGAGCCCAAATTCAAAAATTAAAGGTGGCTACCCAAAATCTGTTTTGGAATAATTAATTGAAAGTCCTTAAAGTTGGAAAATAATTAGAATTCAGCCCAACAACTTCTCTGTTGAAACCGTCTACTCTACAACTATTTTTAACTTGAATTTGAAATTCAAATTGAGAAGACTTGATCATCCCTTATTCCTTGAAGCATGGCCAACGACATGAGAGAGGGGTGAAAGGAAATTTAAACCAATTTTTAGTAAACTCAGACCCTTACTTTCACGTATAAATACTTGCCATCCCTTACTTCTAAGATCATCCATCATCCCTCAACATTCCTCTCTCACTCTTTCTAGTTTTCATCTCAATTCTTTTTCCCTTTTTCATTTGCATAGCTATCCATCCCTCCTCCATTCTTTAGCCTCGAAAGCTTTGTCAAAAGCATTCCTTAGCTGGCTACCACCTTGGGAACTACTTAGCAAAAGAAGTGTCAAGTAGAACGGAGGAGCACATCAGTCAGAATAGATCCAAAAGGCTGCTAAACTGAATAAAGTTTACTCTTTCCTCTTTTTATCTGTTTTAATTATGTTTGCTTTGAGTTTTATGTTTTTGATATCAACCATGAAGTTTTAATTCTTATCTGTTGGGATGATTATATTAATGTAATAAGATTTATTTAATTCATTTTAACATGTTTTGTGCCTCAGTCTATTATGTTTTCAATTAATATCATGATACATTTCTTTCATACTTGATTGGGTGCACTTAGATTAGCTGAGATATCCTAACCAGACGACAGCTAGTAGACACATAATTGAAATGTACAATGCTCAATTTAGGTCATTAAAGCTCTATTATCTTGCATGATATTTAGGCTTATGTAATTAAACTATTGCGAACGTAAATGTCCTTGTGACCTTGCATGAATTCTAAGAAACCCTTAGTTTAATATGATCAATAACATGCATATTTAACTAAGTAACAGATCCGAGAGGACTTAATTTGGTTTCCAAACCCATAAGAGATTAAGTTTCCATGGAAGTAATTTCGAACAACGTTAAGCATGATGAAAGTAAATTGAATTAATTAATATATTTATGCTAGCCCATTTAATGTTGATTGTTTTTGTTGCTAAAACCTTTATTCATGCATTTAGTTAAATTGCATCTAGAATAAATTGCATTAAAAATCACTCTTTGCATTCAATTAAATTTAAACATCACTATTTATTGAGTTTTTACATCAAGTTGTTAATTATAATTTTGCAATTAAATTGGTTAAGCTTATACAGTCTTTGTGGAGACGATAATTAATTTTTGCTTACTTATTACTTGAACGACTATGTACATATGCATAAAGCCCATTACAAGTTTTTGGTGTCGTTACCGGGGACTGTTGCCTTAATTATTCTTTGTGAAATTATTTTTACAATTTGGTTTTTGTTTATTTATTTTATTTAATTTCTAACACTACTAATTTTATTCTTTATTCTTTATTTTATTTGTGATTTATTCTTAGGAGTTTTATGAGCATAGATCGAATCATTGATCTATTACCCGTTGTAACACCTCTAGCCTGTATTCGTCACCGGATTAGGGTTATGGAGCATTACCAAAAGTTAACAACATAAACAAACATTTATTCAACATATACAAAACATAGCATAAAACATAGCAATATTATTCAAATTCAAGCATATAGTCCCTAATACGAGCTTTCGAGACCTTAAAAATATATTAGAAATGAGTTAGGACTTAATAAAAAACATATAGGATTTATAAAAAAAGATGCAAATTTTGAAACTATAAGGATCACACGGTTGTATAGCCAGGCCGTGTGAGTGAGACACATGCCCGTGTCTCAGGCCGTGTGGGCATCCGAAGTAGGGACACAGAGCCGTGTCCCAGCCGGTGTCTGTGCCTGTGTCACTCTCTGACTTGGGTCACACGGCCAAGCCACACGTCCGTGTGCTAGGCTGTGTGCTAGGCCGTGTCACTGCCTGACTTGCAACCCTTTCTAAACTACAGGGGACACACACCTATGTCGCATGGCCATGTGTTACACACGGCTGAGACACACGCCCGTGTCTTTGGCCATGTGGACGAAAAATAGGCCATTTCCAAGCCATTTTTCTTAGCCAAAGTCTAGCCACTAACACAAACCAAATGTACCTAATTCATGCATTCGAAACACACCTAACATATACATATACAAGCTAAATCATCATAGTAACTAACCATTCAACCAATATGCCAAAATGGCACCTCAATCTCAACAATCAAACTCGATTAAAACTCTTACTAAATTCATCCATAATTCAATCAACCAATTGAACAACTTAAATACTACATTTACCATAATGTTCACATACTATTCTCATGCACAAGAAATACCATTATGACCATTTCCACATCTATCATCTACCTTGATAAATTTACCTATTGCCAAATACATTCAAGACTACCAAAACTAGTCATTAACAACTTTATGTACTATCTCATTCCATACCAACCATCATTTCATAACAATACCATTATAATCACCATTTCACTACCATCATTTTGGTACCTAGATACCAAGATAACAACCATTTAAAGTACCATATATACATGGTATCATATTAACTATTTCATCAACCAAAATAGCATATTTACAAGCCAAACATAATGGCTAATTTCATTAACAAAGACACCTATACATGCCATTATAACCACGACTCAAAATCTTCAAAATCTACCGATATAGTCGATGGATGGTATGATGGATCTCCGACAAGCTTCCAACCCGAACGAGCTTCCAATTATCTAAAAACATCATGAAAATAACACAAAGTAAGCATTTAATGCTTAGTAAGTTTGAAAATCATACACAATGCTTACCGTTTCAATATAAAAGCTTAAAAGTAAATAAGGAACTAATCCAACATAACTTGGGACAAGCCTAAGCATCAACAACTCACATTAGTGATTAACACATAACTTAGCCAAATTCATCACACAACAATAAGCTTTCATGTACTTAACATACAAACATTTATAATATTATGAATATGGCTAGTAAACTTTAATCATCAACATCTCATACCTTTTTCATGCTTTCAAGGCATTACTAATCGAAGCACCTATCGTTTCTTCCCTTTTGTATACCCGTTGAACCACTAGAATAATATTGGATACGCGGGAATCTCACACACCATTGCTAACATATGGTCGAAACCATCACTTTCTCTTTTCTCATATAAATGTCTCTCAAGCCATAAGTTGGCCTGCTCACACAAGCTGTCGGTTGGAATGTAGCTACACGGTACTACTCATACAAGCTGTCAAGTAATCCACAACACATTCCAGAAACTTAGCCACCGGTAGGACGTTCAGTACCAGCACCCGAAACACAGTAATCCTTAATAACACATCATGTGTATCCTATATATTCCTAAGGTCCAAACAGGATTCAAAAGTCGTCAAAACTTCATTCGATATTTTCGTAGAGCTGTAATATCATATTACAACATAATAGCACTTAATTTAAAGCATATTAAAACTTTAATTAAATGTACGAACTTACCTCGATCACAAAAAGAAGAAATACAATTAGCTAATCTAACAGTTTTTCCTTTCCCTGATCTAAATTCATATGATGTTTTTCTTGATCTAAATAATCAAACTTAATTTATTCAATCTTATAAAATGATATTCATGCAATTTGGTGCCAACCCACAATAGCCGAATTTTACTTAGGTCCTTAGCAAGCCCTATATTTCATTTGTTTTCACAATTTCACCATGAATATTTTTCTATTTTTCCATTTAATCCCTAATTGACAAATTCATCAAAATTTCCTTTACAAATGTTGTTTAACTAATAACAAAGTCCGGATGTTGAAGCTTTGTTAATGGCTTCTTTAGGTGAATTTTGGCAATGAAAAAAGAAAGAAAGATGATATCTCTCTGTTCCTTATTTTAATTTTAAGTTGATTTTCTAATTTACCATTTTAATCTTATAATTTAACATTTAAAAATACTTAAAAGATGTCCATATTTGTCCACTACTAATATCAATGGTCTAATTACTATTTAAGACCACTCACATTCCACATTCATAACAATTAGACAACCTTTACTTATAGAACTCAAATTTTGTGTAACACCTCTAACCCGTATCCATCGCCGAATTAGGGTTACGAGGTATTACCGAAAAAGATACAACTTTCATACAATCACACAATTACTCAGATCATATTCGAAGGTATACCTTTGTAACTTCAGTTTATCAATTCTTGAATCATTAATACACAAAGCATAAAACAATAATATTAAACTCACATATAACCATTTTGTTATCTTATAACATGAATTACTATTCATATGGTTAATTTCCAATACAATAACTGAATATTAATACATACTAAATGCATATACTTTGTTCAATGTCAACATTCATTTTTCTCTATTACTATACACGCATATAACATTTCATATAACCAAACCAATATGTTAATCATAATTTACTTTTTTCATCAAACACATCACAAGTTTGTATTTATACATATAACATAACGTACTCTTGTCTAATGCTATAAAGTGTCAAGGCCAAATTTAAACATGATAATATCACTTAATACACAAGCTAAATAGCATGTCTAACCATCATATTATCAAACAATCTATGAACCATTTCTAAGCATAATTATCAAATCTAAACATACCAAATTTTATATACTAACATCATGACAAAATTACAAATACATAATCAATTTATTTGCTCACCTATTCGACTATTAAAAATTAACCATTAATGTCATACCAATTCCACCATTCAATCTTAAGTTAAAATTTACCATTTGCATATTTGACTACAAATATTAACTTGTCACTTAATGACTATCCGTTTAACTAACAAAACATACCTCATACATATTCTTTATTTACTAATAAGTATCGAATCAAAATAGCCATATTATTTCTATAATTTGCCGTTAACTCTTTATACATATAACAAGAATCAAACATTAAACTAGTCATCTTGACCTTTAAATATCAAACCACAAACAAACATGTTACATGCACACATATTTAATTTATCTATCATTAGCAAATATGAATGTACATCATTTATAACTAATGATTAAAAACTTATAATCATTATCCATATTTACTTCATCACATAACCAAATACCAATAATTCAAATCATAACCATTTACCTAATACATCCCACTTATATATCATACATATCAATCAACAAAAATATTCAACCATAATTTCACATCATACTAAATTTTCCATACGCATATACTTTGGCATAACTTCATCACCATTAGCAAATATATCAACCATGATTTGCATATAAACATATAACGACCGAAACATCAAAACCACAACCAAAACATATCCATCAACCATATTAACCTCACTTAAGCCAAATTTTATAATCAACCAGCTCACAAAATATACCACAAATCATACATCCAAAATGAGCTACTTTCATGGCCGATTATGATTCATCATTAACATGTCTCATTTTCGAATCATATAATCAGCATCATAAATATATCACCAAAACACAAATCATACATATCATATAATATGCATACCAAAATAAACTCCAACCTTATCAAATATAACCAAAATTTGATTAAACCTTGAAACCGAACCTAATAAAATAAACAAGCCATTTTCGCATGGCTTAAATATATACACATACCAAAGTCCAACATTTCCAAATATTATCTAGCCTATACATGCCATAGGTTCGAAATTTAGCTTATAAAGTACCAAAAACAGTTAATAGTGTGATAGACTTTGATGACGATCCCCAAGCTCGTAACTTGACTCCAAAATCTATAAACAGAGACAAACATACACACACAGTAAGCTATCATAGCTTAGTAAGTCATAAGCAAATAAATAACTCAATTTAACCAAACCTATACATACTATTATAATCACATTTAATTTCAAACCTACAATTTCATATACAACATAAACTTTCATTTAAACGAATATACATATATCCTATACCAAAATATCATTCAATATAAAAAAACCATAATATCATTATTTAACTGAATATACATAAACTCATATACCTATAATCATGAATCATTTCATAAATATTCACATTTTATATATTCATAAGGCCAAATATATTCATTCATATATGTTTGCACATAGATCACAATAATGATACTACTATACATAACCTTTGGCCGAATGTACTATTCATATACACATATATTTTCATTTACATCATATATTGCATTACTTATTAAGTAACAAACTTACCTTATTTTCAAATAGGTAATAACTAACTCTTACCTGATCACTTTAACTCGATTTATACATTCGATCACAACTTATCATTGCCCGTTGAACCATTCGGAATTGAATAGGATACTTGGATAATCACACATATCATACAATGCCAACGTCCCAGACGTGGTCTTACATGTAATCACATATCAGTGCCACTATCCTAGACAGGGTCTTACTCACACACATAAATCGAAATCACATATCGATGCCAACATATTAAACCTGGTCTTACTCGTACACATATATCGGAATCACATATCGATGCCAACGTATTAAACGTGGTCTTACTCGCACACATATATCGATGCCATTGTCTTACTCGCACATCACATATCGAAATCTTATGTCATGACATATGTACCCTAGCTATTCTTCAGGTTCGTACGGAGCTTTCAGACATCGTAACTCGATCTACTCAAACTCGTACACATAGATTCCAAGCTTATACATATTCAGCTTCCACATATATACTATCACATTATTCATTTCAACATATATAATTCGTATTTAATTAAATAAATAACATTTATTTGCTTATAAACTTACCTCGGATAATAATAAACGAAACGGGACGACTATATGACAACTTTGGTTTTTCCCTGATCCAAATCTGATTTCTTTTGTTCTTAATCTAAACATATTCAAATTAAAATCATTCAAACATAATTCTATTCAATTTAGTCCAAAAACACATAAATGGGTAAATTACCATTTTACCCCTGACATTTTACACTTTTTACAATTTAGTCCAAATTGCACAAAACACAAAACATGCAAAATTTTCAAACACCATGCTTAGGCCGAATGCTACCCATGTTCATACGAGTCCATACATTTCATGTAACAGCCCGATTTAGGGCTTAGTCAGAACAGTGGTCTCGAGACCACAAATTCAAAGTTTGGAAAATTATTTTTATTATTATTATGAGGTTATATCCTGATTGTATTAGTGTATAAAGAATTTGGTGAGTTAATTTTCATATTTTTGAGCCCGATTGCGAAAAAGGACTAAATCGTAAAAGGGAAAAAGTTGCATTTTTAGTATCCAAACGTGTTAAATAGCTAGAGATCTAAAATTGAGGGTATTTAAAGTGAAATTAGACCCCTAAATATGGCTTGGCCGGCCATGAGACATGATTTTTCAAGTGGTCAAATTGTTAGGTAAGTGGTGTGATTTTATGTGATAAAATAGTACCCTAAATGCGTAGCCTTCATCTTTTCCATCCATTCTCTTCTTCTTGACCAATTATACCAGCAAAATAAAGGGTTTTGAGAGCATGAAACTTTTAGCCACTTATCCTATCTACAAGTAAGTGATTTTAATGAGTTTTTTTGAAGATTTTTACATTTTTGGAACCCCTAAAGCATGAGCTTTCATATGAAGGGACTATTTTGCAAAATGATTAAGAGTTTATGGTTTTTAAATGGATGGAATTGTGATGTTTTCTGAGTTTTTATGGAAGAATATGAATCTTAGAAGAGTTCTAAAAAACTTTTGTGAAAGGTGTTAGCATGAAAACACCTAAAGGGACTATTTTGCATAAGTTGCAACATAGGTGATAAGTGTGTGAAATAGTGGGTTTTAGGGTTACTATAGGGGTAAAAAATAGTTCAGATAGGATTTAAATACGAAGAAATTCGATAAAAATCAATTTTCGATCATAGGAGTAAAATGGTCATTTTGCCAAAGTCTAGGGGCAAAATGGTCATTTTACCAAAGATGTGAATTTGTGGTGGCCTAATTATAATTAGTGACTAAATGAATGCATTTTTTTTATTCTAGATTAAGTTTTGCCAAATTCGAACCTAGACTGGGGGAAAGCCAAGCAAATCGACTAAACCAACTAGTTGAGTACATTTTGTAAACCGAGGTAAGTTGTACGTAAATGATACAACTATATTATTAATATATGTGTTTAAGTTGTCATTGAATAGATATAGCATGAATTTCTTGATTGCATATTGAGAATGCATAAAGAATATGAGATGATAAAACTCCTGTTAGAACACTAGGTAATATACCGAATATTCTAGCTGTGACATTTGGGTCACTTGTGTGAGCTAGAGTAAGACATGTCTGGGACATCCGTCGGCCACATTATGATAGCCAGTGTAAGACCATGTTTGGGACATGACATCGGCATTGAGATGAGTGCTAGAGTAAGACGTGTTAGGGACACACATCGGCCTCGATAATGATAGTCAGTGTATGACCATGTCTGGGACATGGCTAGACTTGAGATGTGAGCCAGTGTAAGACTATGTGCAGGACATAGCATCGGCACCTTACCTCTAGATTGAGGTTTATAGAAGGACCGAAAATGCACCGAATGGTTCAATAGTGTAAGTATGTTTGCGAGTTAATAATGAAAATATAATCATGTTGCGTGTGATATAGGTACCAAATTGGTACGTATGAGAAATGAACTCATTAGAAAGCATACGACTTTTATGGATGGTAATGAGTAAGTCGTACTTATGTTTATCCTTGTGTTATGAGCATGATGATTATTGATAAATTGTTGTTGTATGTTTATTTATATGCAACTTACTAAGCTTTTATGCTTACTCTCCTTCCTTTCCATTTTCTTATAGTGCCGCCTATTTAGCTCAAGGATCTCTTAGAGTCAGAGATATCGATCATACTATCGTCTGAAACTTTCGGTATAGTTGGATTTATATTTTTGAATATGGCATGTATAGGGCTTAGACTTGATTATTTTGTCTCCTTAAGCATTGGCCTAGTGTGTAGACTTGGGATAAGTCCCACACCTTGAATTTGGATTTGATATTGACTATTACTCATTTTGATTATGCAAAGATGATATTTCCTTGATTGAGTATATGGCCTTAGGAAAGAATGTTTATTGTAGCTGATTTGGTTGTATGGTATAGACTAGAATTGATGTTGGTTGAGTTTGTGTTAATTGATGTAAATAAGGGTGGAAAATAGGCTTGGTAAATAGCCTTATTTTGTCCACACGGGTAGGCACACGGCCGTGTGTCTAGGCCGTGTGTGACACACGATCAGCCCCATGGGCGTGTGATGACACCGTGTGTCCCCTACATGTAAAAATTTCAAGTTAGTGTGCATGGTAATAACTACACAGGCAGAGACACGACCGTGTGTCTTAGCCGTGTGGAGGACATGACCTAGCACATGGGCGTGTGCTACACCTGTATGATGTTGGATGTGCTGACGTCAGAAACATAATACACAAGTTTTCTCACACGGGTGAAGACACGAGAGTGTGAAGGCTGTGTGAGCAACACAGGCCAGGGACACAACCGTGTGTCTAGGTCGTGTGAAGTCTGCACTTGAATTTTGTAAAATGGTGTAAATAAATCGGCCACACAGGTAAGGGACATGAGCGTGTCCCTAGGTGATTAGGCCGTGTGAGACACACGAGTCATCAATACGGCCATGTTAGGATGGTCACACGGACGTGTGCCTTGTTTTAAATACAAAGTTTCCATAGATTGGATAAGGACCCGAAAGGATTCTGAATGGTTTCCAATGGTCGATCTAGGCCTCGTAGGCCCATATTAAGAGGTTTAAAGTAGAAATTGAAAAACTATTAAATTGGACCGAGTCTTGGTGACTTAAAATCGGTTGCATGTACGTGATCACGTAGGTAATGCCTTGTACTCTGACTCGGCCTGGGTTACGGATATGGGGTGTTACATTTAGTGGTATCAGAGCTATGGTTTAGTCGATTTTAAGACTAACCTAGCGAGATTACGAGTCTAACTATACATGCCATAAAAATATATTGATAGTGTGACAATTCCTAACGATTATGAATTATGTTTGCATATAGTAAATGGATCCTAATAGAGCTACGGTAGATGACGTGGAAAGAAACGTGCCAGCTCCCGCCGAAGGGACCACGCCAGTGAAAAGTGAGCCCGTGAATATGGGCTAAGGCAGAGGGGCTAGGGAAGCCTACCTCCGAATGATAAATGCTTTGTATACGGAGTTAGTTCGTGCGAATCCGAACACTCCACCTCTCCCACCTCTGATTCCTCAATATGCCTCGGTAACTCCGCAAGGTGCGAACATGTTTAGAAGAGAGAAGCCTCTGGTTGACAAGATCCGGAAATAAGTGGCCGAAGAATTTCGGGCTAGTATAGATGATGACCCGAAGAGGGCAAAGTTCTGGCTAGAAAATACCATAAGGGTATTCGATGAACTGTCATGCACACCTGAAGAGTGTGTGAAGTGTGCAGTGTCACTTATACGGGACTCGGCTTATCAGTGGTAGAACTGTAACACCCTAAACCTGGCCCAGACGTTATGGTCGAGTCTGACGTATCACATTGAAGTGTTTTAGCGAAAACCTTATTTTCATTGAAAACCCTTCCTTGAGATATGAATCCTTAATTAACTTATGAAAACACTATTTTTAGTTGCAAAAGCTTTGTTTAAAACATTTGATTTAAGAAAGTTTATCAATTAAAAGTTTGGTTGTGGAAACGTAGTATATAAAAACTATGGTATAGACAATCCCTATTCAACTTCTCGCAATTACAATGCATAAGAATAATAATCCAAATAATAACAAAAAAGGGAGACCTTATTACAATCCAGTCTAAAATCACTTAATAACTCAGGAACTAAATGCTTTTAAAATAACCAAGTCCAAGTTCTCTTGCTAGCTGGCCACCCAGAGTCCCTCCAGACCTCGAACCTCCTATTGAGCATTACCTGAGAAAAATAAAAGAGGGGGTGAGTTTTCGCAAACTCAGTGTGTACACCCTCGTCGAGCAGCAAGCATTCATCAATCATAAAATCACAAATGCAATGCAGTGCAATGCAATCCACCCCAATAATCCATCCGCTACACTTTAGCTCCATCCCCCGGTACACTTCATGTAGGGATATAAATATCGACCCACCCAACTGATACACTTCAATGGTAGCCCGGTTGAGGAACTACCTTCATTGCAGCAAGCTGCTAATCATATAATGGGCTTAAAAAGCCTTCGGTGGATCCATGGTCGTCAAGCAACCATGCGATCCTAAAAAATACTTTCTCTGTTCCAAAATTCCCAACTCAGATGCATCCTAAACAGAATATCGTGTTTATGCAGTATGTATGCAGCAGTTATACTCGAAACATACATAAATCTTACCTTCATCACATAGGGGTATTTTGGTCATTTTTGCCCTTGAGGGTATTTCGGTAAATTTCCTTTATTACGGGCTTTTACTTACCTTGGCCTATTAACAAATCCCGTGAGCTAAGATTAACAAGCACTATGCACCAGGTAGGATTCCAGAGAAGAGGAGGTGGGTCATTAAGACCGCTTAAGTACCAAGCTCTCCCTAGATCTAATCCTAGACATGCATATACACGTTGCCACACCTTAACCCTATGACTTGTCCACAGTTGCAATTAATTATTTAGTTTATTAAGTTTTATGCAATCATCATATACTAGGCCCAAAACCCTTACATACATACATATGACCCACTAGGCCCAATCTCATTCATATGGCCCGTTTGGCCCAATTAATATTCATATGGCCCATCAGGCCCAATTCAAATTCATATGGCCCATCAGACCCAATTCACATTCATATTCATGCTCGTATACATTTTTTCTTCACATATCGTCAATTATCAATATTACCCATTATGGGCCCAACAATCCATTGGCCCATTAAACCTATTTTGGTCGGTTGGCCAGCTCACAGCCCAAGCCCATGGAATTGCCCATGGGGCCTCAGACAACCTATCAGTTTCCTCCACACGAGTGTTCGCGCACTCACAAGACTACCGTAGCCCAACTTTCGCCTTTTCGACATTTCGGCTTTTCAGCTTTTTGGCATTTGGGCATTTCGACTTTTGCCGAATCATTGTGTGTGTGCAGTGTATGTACACACCTAGTAATAGAGCGTGCTACGATTCCCTTAGTTGCAAACCTGCAAACAATATCACCCTTCAATTAATCGTATGCTTAATACATATTTTACCCAAAACCGAAACCTCACCTTAACCTTACCTTGAACACCAATCTCTAATAGCTTTTCCTTGATCATGTACTCCCTAGATTTGCATTAATATTACTCATTAAAACCAAATACTAGGGGACTCGCATCTAACATCATTCATCCCCTTATCTCACTTAAGACCATTCGGCCAACCTTAGCCAACAAGAGAGGAATACTTACCAATACTGCAAAACACCTTATGAACAATTTGGGCAGAGAGCTAAGATCCGAGATCCGACACTAAATCCCTACCACAATTGATTAGAAAGAGTGAGGAAAGAATAGTGTAATAGATTCTTAGCAAAACCGATTGGAAGAACAACATTTACACTAAATTTGACCGAAGTAGAAGGAGTTGTAATTGCACTAAGGATATTCGGCCAAAGAGTATTCGGCTTTCAAACTTAGTATGGTGAATAAGGTTTATTTGGCATAGATTAAAGAAAAAGAGTAGAAGAAGAATAGAAAATCAAGACAAGAAAAGAAAGAAAGAAGCAAATGTTTTCGGATTTTTGGATCTTGAAGAGAAAAGGGTTTCTGATAACAAAGTGAGAGATATTTCGGCATTAGCCTGCCAACCTTGCATTCGGCACCTATTTATAGCCCTTATAGCCGAATTGCCTGACCCTCAGTTCCCTATTTGGCTCCATCACTTCCCCTTTCTCATCTCCTTGTTTTTCTCCCTGATAACCCCTTGATCCTTTCCTCAAATTTCTCTTTTGAACACTCCCCTTGGAGTCCATCTTCACGCTACTTCCAACCTTCTAGAAGGCCAAAATTAAACTTCTAAAAATACTAAGCTAGGATTCGAACATTGGATCTCCTTGCTAGCCACTAACGCCACCTCCGTACACTCTAAGTGGCTTCACTTAGCCACTCCTGCACAAGGCTTTTTTATGCAATTTTCCCCTATCTTTATTTAAAAGCCCAATTACTTGCCAACAAGGTCCTTTTAATTACTAACGCATAACTTTATTTTCCCCTAAGTTCAAACTTAAACCTTAGCCAAGACCTACTATTACCTACTTAACCAAAAATACCTAGCACATTTTTTTATCAGAACTGAACAAAAGAAAATTCGGGATTTTGGGATTTTTAGGGCGTTACAACTCTACCCCTTAATAGAAATTTCGTCCTCGAAACTTTATCTGATTCAAACAATTGAGGAGATTGACGTCGCAGCGCTTCCTCAGGTTCCCAAGTAGCCTCTTCAACCTTGTGATTCCACCAAAGCACTTTGACTAATGGAACTAACTTCCTTCTCAGTTCTTTGACATCTCGACTAATTATTTGTATAGGCTCTTCCTCTAAAGTTAGGTCTAGCTTGACCTCGATTTCTTCAATCACCATGACCTGTGAAGGATCCGAGCGATACCGCCTTAGTATGGAAACATGAAACACATCATGGATTTGGCTTAGTTTAGGAGGTAACTCCAGCTGGTATGCGATTGGCCTAATCCGCCTTACAACCCGATATGGCCCAATGAACCTTGGGCTTAGCTTACCTTTTTGTCCAAACCTTAACACTTTCTTCCACAGAGAGACCTTCAGAAAAACTAAGTCTCCCACTACATACTTTATTTCTCGACGCTTAAGGTCAGCATACGACTTTTGCCTATCTGAGGCCTCCTTCCACCGATCCCGAATCAATTTTACGTTATCCTCAGTATCGGCTACTAACTCAGGGCCCAAAATTCTTTGTTCGCCCAACTCCATCCAACATGTTGGAGTTCGACACCTTCGCCGATTCAGTGTTTCATACAGAGCCACCCCAATGCTTGCTTGATAGCTATTATTGTATGCAAATTCCGATACTGGCAAAAAGTCCTCCCAGCTACCTCGGAACTCAATCACACATTCTCTCAACATATCTTTCAATACTCGGATCACCTTTTCCGACTGTCTATCAGTTTGAGGGTGGAACGCCGTACTGAAGTTCAACCTAGTACCCAGTGCCTCATGCAGCTTCTTCCAAAATCTTGAAGTGAAACATGGGTCCTTATTAGATATTATGGATACCGGCACTCCATGCAATCTTACAATCTCTGCCACATACAACTTAGCCAACTTTTGTAATGAGTAATCAGTGCGAACTGGTACGAAATGGGCAGACTTGGTTGATCGATCCACTATAACCCATATCGAGTCTTTCTTAGTAGGCGTCAAGGGTAGCCCACTAACAAAGTCCATAGTAATCCTTTCCCACTTCCACAGTGGAATCTTTACTGGCTGCAGCAATCCTAAAGGCAACAGGTGTTCTGCCTTCACTTTTTGACATACCAAGCATTTACTTACGAACTCCATAACCTCACGCATAAGTCCAGGCCACCAATAAAGCTCACGCAAATTCCAATACATCTTGTTTCTGCCAGGATGCATTGCGTAAAGGTCACTATGTGCTTCCCACGGAATGGACTGCCTTAGATCATCATCCTTTGGTATACACATCCTTCCATGGAAACATAATACTCCTTCACTACTTATCCCAAAGTCCGATGTCTCCTCACTCTCTACTTGTCTAAAACGAACACCTAAGGTCTCATCCACTAGTTGCTTACTCCTTATCTGCTCAACCCACACCGGCTTTACCTGAAGCTCAGCTGACAAGCTACCATCATCCAACAAGCTTAAACGGGCGAGCATAGCCCTCAAGTCTGACTTAGCCCTGCGACTCAACACGTCGGCTACCACATTCGCTTTGCCCGGGTGGTATTCAATCGTACAATTGTAATCCTTCAATAATTCCACCCACCTACACTGCCTAAGGTTAAGCTCCTTTTGGGTAAGGAGGTATTTCAAACTCTTGTGGTCTAAATAAATTACGCACTTCTCCCCGTATAAGTAATGCCTCCATATCTTTAGTGCAAAAACCACCGTAGCTAGTTCCAAGTCATGGGTTGGGTAATTTACCTCGTGAGTCTTAAGTTGACGTGACACATATGCAACTACCTTCCCATCTTGCATCAATACACATCCCAAGCCTACATGTGACTCGTCACTATAAACCGTAAACTCCTTCCCAAGCACTAGCTGAATCAACACAGAGGCCTCAGTTAAAACTTTCTTAAGTTTTCCAAAACTCTCTTACTATTTGTCCGTCCAAACAAACGGTACCCCCTTCCTCAACAACTTAGTTAAGGGTGCAGCAATTACTGAAAAGCCCTCAACAAACCGCCTATAGTATCCTGCCAAGCCCAAAAAAATTCAAATTTTCGATACCGACTTGGGTGTTTTCTAGTCTAACACCGCTTCAATTTCCTGGGGATCCACCTTAATCCCCTCGGCTGACACCACATGTCCTAGAAAAGTAACCTCCCTTAGCCATAATTCACACTTATTGAATTTGACATACAACTACTTCTCCCTCAAAATCTGCAACACAATCCTTAAGTGTGCATCATGCTCATCTTCATCTCTTGAGTACACCAAAATGTCATCTATAAAAACTACCACGAATCGATCTAGGTAGGGTTGGAAAACCCGATTCATGAGATCCATGAAAGCGACAGGCGTGTTTGTTAGCCCGAATGGCATCATTAAGAACTCGTAATGCCCATAACGAGTTCTGAAAGCTGTCTTGTGAACACCCGCCTCTTTAACCCTTAATTGGTGATACCTCGAACGCAGATCAATCTTCGAGAAAATAGAAGCTCCCTTAAACTGATCAAAAAGATCATCGATTCTCGGTAGAGGCTACTTGTTTTTAATAGTTAACTTGTTTAATTGTCGATAGTCGATGCACATTCACAAGGTTCCGTCCTTCTTCTTCATGAATAGCACCGGTGCTCCCCATGGAGACACACTTGGTCGAATGAAACCTTGATCCAACAATTCCTAAATCTATACCTTTAGTTCTACCAACTTCTTTGGTGCCATCCGATAAGGAGCAATAGACACTGGAGCCGTCCCAGGTAACAACTTGATTCCAAATTCTACTTCCCTGCTGGGTGGCAACCCAGGCAGCTCCTCGAGAGAGACATCCAAAAATTCCCTAACTATTCTCAACTTCCTAACAGCAAGGCTCTTAGCCTTCATATTACTAATATAAGCCAAATAGGCTTCACATCCCTTTTGTACTAACTTCTCAGCCTTCAATACCGAAATCACATTCGACAGGTAATTTCGGCGTTCACCAATCACCACCACCTCCTTATCCTTCGTCGTTCTTAACACCATTCGCTTTGCAGTGCAATCCAAGTTGGCTCGGTGCTTCACCAGCCAATCCATACCTAAGATTAAGTTGAATTCGCTAAACGGCAGCTCCATCAAATCTGCTGAAAGGATAACTCCTTGGACTACTAAGGGTACCTCTCTAAACAACTTATTCACTCTCACTGACTGACCTAACGGACTTATCACAGTCATTTCATTTGTAGTAACTTCAAACGTATCACCTAAAGGTTCAGTCTTATTGCATGCAACATAAGAATGCGTCGATCCAATATCAATCAATGTTGTGTAAGGTAACTCATATATCAAAAAATATACCCGTTATCACATTTGGGGCATCCCTACCTTCTCGGCGATGAGCAGCATAAACCAAAATCGGCTGCCTCGCCTCAGCATGGCCTGCATTTCCACCTGGTTCTCCATGTCCGCGTCCATTATTGTTACCGCCCTTGGCCTGCCCACGACCCCTTGGCCACAGCTGACCACCCATTGGTGGCGGAGCACCACCTCGACCCATGACCAGCACCTGAGCTGGCATCTTAGGGAAATTCTTGATCCTATGCTCCAAGGATCCATACGCTAGAAAAGCACCCGTCCTTTTCCAACACTCGCGTAAATGACCTTTCTCACAAACAGCATAAGGTGGCACCCATGGGTTAACAGTAAGGGGCCCTGCTCTAATTGGCCCATCATTTCTAGCCCTAGCCCTAGGCCTCTGTCCAACACCCGGAGTTTCAGCCTCCCTCTTATTCTTACCCATTTCTTTTTCTCAATTTAAGCATTCAGCGCGCTTTACATCTTTCGCTATCTTTGCTTTCTCCACTAACTCCGAGAAAACTCACTCCCTTTGTGGAGCTATCAATACCCTAAGGCTATCTCTAAGTCCATCCTCAAACCTAATGCAACGCTTATATTTCGTTGCCACCATTATTCTTGCATACCTACTAAGGCGTAGAAACTCCGCTTCATACCCCGCCACCAATTTATTTCCTTGGTTCAAGTTCAGGAACTCCTTTATTCTAACATCCACATAGCTTGCACCTACATACTTCCCTTGGAATGCAGCTTTGAAAAACTCCCAAGTGACCCGCTCCGTTTGGGTGCCCTCTTTCACCGTCAACCACCATTGGTAGGCTTCTTCCCTAAGCAGTGACACTACCCTTTTCAGCTTTTGTTCAGGTGAGCAGTCCAAGTCCTCTATTATCCTTTCAGTGGCCTCCAACCAGTATTCTGCCACGTTAGGAGCCACACCAGCCACGCCCTTAAAGATCTCAGTCCCATTTGAACGAAGTCGCTCTAGAATGGACCCCCGATTTCCAATGCCATTATTGGGCCTAGCGACCCTTTCCAAAATCCTTAGCATTGCCTGCGGCAATGCATCTTCTCCCGCGGCCCGATCATACGGTCCATTCCCAGCCACAGGTGAGGTCGGAGCCTCTTCTACTCTAACATTGGGCATATGGCCCGATGCCGACGATTTAGCCCTAACACTTCCGCAGTCTCGGCCACAACCTCTTACACCTCTTCTAGCACTTATCATCGATTCGCGTATTATCTGGATTAGAAATTTTTATGAAGTTTTAGTTAGTTTCAATAATTAAATTGATGTTCTATGAAAGTATTTAAAGAGAAGATTGTTTTCAAAAATGCTCTACAATTTAAAGATCCTACGGGCTTCAACTCTATTCTAACAAAATCATCTAAAGTAGCCCCCTATCTACCTCCTGTATAACAATTTAAACAAGCTTAAGAACAGAAGAACTTACTTGGTTCGACGTCAGAGGCTTGGTGTGCCGCTCAGTAAGATTTCTCTTTTTCCAAAACATTGTGACCCAAAATATATATATTTTTTAAAATAGAAAAAGAAACCAAATAATAATAAGGCCAACTTCACAGCCCAAATTTTGCAACTTGGGCTCTGATACCACTAAATGTAACACCCTAAACTCGACCTAGATGTTATGGCCGAATCTGGCGCATCACATTGAAGTGTTTTAGCGAAAATCTTGTTTTCATTGAAAACCCTTCCTTGAGATATGAATCCTTAGTTGACTTATGAAAACACTCTTTTCAGTTGCGAAAGCTTTGTTTAAAACATTTGATTTAAGAAAGTTTATCAATTAAAAGTTTGGTTGTGGAAACGTAGTATATAAAAACTATGGTTTAGAAAATCCCTGTTCAACTTCTCGCAATTACAATGCATAAGAATAATAATCCAAATAATAACAAAAAGGGGAGGCCTTATTACAATCCAGTCTAAAATCACTTAATAACTCAGGAACCAAATGTTTTTAAAATAACCAAGTCCAAGTTGTCTTGCTAGCTGGCCACCCAGAGTCCCTCCAGACCTCAAACCTCCTATTGAGCATTACATGAGAAAAATAAAAGAAGGGGTGAGTTTTTGCAAACTCAGTGTGTACACCCTCATCGAGCAGCAAGCATTCTTCAATCATAAAATCACACATGCAATGCAGTGCAATGCAACCCACCCAATAATCCATCCGCTACACTTTAGCTCCATCCCCCGGTACACTTCATGTAGGGATATAAATATCGACCCACCCAACTGATACACTTCAATGGTAGCCCGGTTGAGGAACTACCTTCATTGCATCAAGCTTCTAATCATATAATGGGCTTAAAAGGCCTTCGGTGGATCCATGGTTGTTAAGCAACCATGCGATCCTCATATACTTCCTCTGTTCCAAAATTCCCAACCCAGATACTTCCTAAACAGAATATCGTGTTTATGCAATATGTATGCAGTAGTTATACTCAAAACATACATAAATCTTACCTTCATCACATAGGGCTATTTTGGTTATTCTTGCCCTTATGGGCATTTCAGTAAATTTCCTTTATTACAGGTTTTTACTTACCTTCGCCCGTTAACAAATCCCGTGAGCTAAGATGAATGAGCACTATGCACCAGGTAGGATTCTAGAGAAGAGGAGGTGGGTCATTAAGGCCGCTTAAGTACCAAGCTCTCGCTAGATCCAATCCTAGACATGCATATACACGTTGCCACACCTTAACCCTATGACTTGTCCACGGTCGCAATTAATTATTTTGTTAATCCAGTTTTATGCAATCATCATATACTAGGCCCAAAACCCCTACATACATACATATGGCCCACTAGGCCCAATCTCATTCATATGGCCCGTCAGGCCCAATTCATATTCATATGGCCCATCAGGCCCAATTCACATTCATATGGCCCATCAGGCCCAATTAACATTCATATTCATGCTTGCATACAATTTTTCATCACATATCGTCAATTATCAATATTACCCATTATAGGCCCAACACCCTATTGGCCCATTAAGCCTATTCTGGCCCGGTTGGCCAGTTCACAGCCCAAGCCCATGGAATCTCCCATGGGGCCTCAGATAACCTATCGATTTCCTCCTCATGAGTGTTCGCGCACTCGCAAGACTATCGTAGCCCAACTTTAGGCTTTTCGGCATTTTAACTTTTCAGCTTTTCGGCATTTCGGCTTTTGTCGATTCATTGTGTGTGTACAGTGTATGTACACACCTAGTAATAGAGCGTGCTACAATTCCCTTAGTCGCAAACCTACAAACGATATCACCCTTCAATTAATCGTATGCTTAATACATATTTTACCCAAAACTGAAACCTCACATTAACCTTACCTTGAACACCAATCTCTAATAGCTTTTCCTTGATCACGTACTCCCTAGATTTGTATTAATCTTACTCATTAAAACCAAATACTAGGGGACTCGCATCTAACATCATTAATCCCCTTATCTCACTGAAGACCATTCAACCAACCTTAGCCAACAAGAGAGGAATACTTACCAAAACCGCAAAACACCTTAGGAACAATTTCGATAGAGAGCTAAGATCTGAGATTCGATACTAAATACCTACCACAGTTGATTAGAAAGAGTGAGGAAAGAACAGCGTAATAGATTCTTAGCAAAACCAATTGGAAGAACAACACTTACACTAGATTTGACTAAAGTAGAAGAGTAGTAATTGCACCAAGGGTATTCAGCTAAAGAGTATTCAGCTTTCAAGCATAGTATGGTGAATAAGGTTTATTTGGCACAGATTAAAGAAGAAGAGCAAAAGAAGAATAGAAAATCTACACAAGAAAAGAAAGAAAGAAGAAAAGGTTTTCAGCTTTTTGGATCTTGAAGAGAAAAGGGTTTCTGATAACAAAGTGAGAGATATTTTGGCATTAGCCTAGCAACCTTGCATTCAGCACCTATTTATAGCCCCTATAGCTGAATTGCCTGACCCTCAGTTGCCCATTCGGATCCATTACTTCCCCCTTCTCATCTCCTCATTTTCTCCCTAATAACCCCTTGATCATTTCCTCAAATTTCTCTTCTGAACACTCCTCTTGGAGTCTATCTTCACGCCACTTCCAATCTTCTAAAAGCCCAAAATTAAACTTTTAAAAATACTAAGCTAGGATTCGAACCTTGGATCTCCTTGCTAGTCACTAACGCCACCTCCCTACACTCTAAGTGGCGTCACTTAGCCACTCCTCCACAAGGATTTTTGATGCCATTTTCCCCTATATTTATTTAAAAGCCCAACTACTTGCCAACAATGTCCTTTTAATTACTAACGCATAACTTTCTTTTCCCCTAAGTTCGAACCTAAACCTTAGCCAAGACCTACTATTACCTACTTAACCGAAAATACCTAGCACAGTTTTTTATCAGAACCAAAAAAAAAATTCAGGATTTCGGGATTTTTAGGGCGTTACAGGAACACTCTTGTGTCTATGGTACTGAGAGAGGATTAATTGAGAATTTTTCTAAGATGAATTTTAGAAAAAGTACATTATCCAAAGATTTATTGACCAAAAGAGGAAGGAATTCTTAGAGCTAAAGCAAGGTCAATTGTCAGTGACGGAGTACGAGCGTGAATTTGTGAGGCTTAGTAAGTATGCACAGGAATACGTGTCTTCGGAAGCCACAATGTGTAAAATATTTGAGGATGGCCTTAATGAAGATATTCGGGTGTTTGTGGGCATCCTAGAATTAAGAGAATTTGTGACACTCATCGAGAGAGCGTGTAAGACAGAGGAGTTTGTAAAGGAGAGGAGAAAAGTGGCCATTGAGTCGCGAGATTTAAAGAAGAGGCAGATGGGGAAGTCACATCAGTTCTCCTCCAAAAGATCAAAGGAATTCTCCACCCAATCGAATGCTTCGATGGGATATTTAAATAGAAACAAGAACCAGCAGAGTAAGTCATGTAGAGCCTAGATCACCTCCGTCGCGAGTGTTGGCAGTGCTCAGTGAAATAGGTTAGAGTGTTCGCAATGTGGGAAACGTCACTTTGGTAAGTGCCAAGGAAACGAGAAGGGCTACTTCAAATGTGGGTCACTAGACCACTTCATCTGTCACTGCCCTGAATTGGATGACAGAGAGAGAAAGCAAGATGTGAAAGCAAGTAGTGTTCTCTTGAGGGGTAGACCATAGAAGAACCTGGGCAGTGGAGCCAACAGCAGAAGTGCCCCTAGAGATACTGTAGTGGGGTCCGAGGGCAGGGCTCCTGCAAGGACCTATGCGATACGAGCCCGTGAAGAGGCAGAGTCTCCCAATGTAATCATTGGTACTTTTTCTATCCACAATATAGCTATTGTTGCTTTAATTGACCCGAGATCTACCCACTCGTATATATGCCTAGATTTAAGACCTCGTATGAGCATGATAGTAGAGTCCACCAAGTTTGTGATAAAAGTGTCTAACCCATTAGGAAAGCATGTGTTAGTGGACCAAGTATGTAAAAATTGTCCTTTGACAATTAGAGGCCATTGTTTTCCGGCCAACTTGATGTTGTTACCGTTTAATGAATTTGATGTAACCCTCGGGATAGATTGGTTGGCCTCTCATGGTGTTGTAGTAGATTGTGGGTGAAATCTAATAGAGTTGATATGTGAAGACGGAAATGTTCTTCGAGTTGGACCAGATGAGTCAGAAAATCTACTGGTAGTAATATCGTCATTGACTGCTGAGAAATATTTGAAAAAGGGATATGAGGCTTATATAGCTTTTGTGCTGAATACTCAAGTGTCTGAGTTAAAGATTAAATCAGTGTCGGTAGTCTGCGAGTTTACAGATGTATTCCCGAAAGAATTACCCGATTACCTCCAGTGAGGGAGGTTGAGTTTGAGATTGAATTAGACCCTAGAATAGCACCCATCTCTATCGCCCCGTATAGGATGGCTCCAACGGAATTGAAAGAGTTGAAAGTACGGTTACAAGAGCTAACAGACAAGGGTTTTGTGAGACCGAGCTTTTCCCCGTGAGGTGCTCTGGTACTCTTTGTGAAGAAGAAAGATGGGTCGATGAGGCTATGCATCGACTATAGACAACTCAACAAAGTAACAGTGAAAAACAAGTATCCTTTTTCCAAGGATTGACGATTTGTTTGATCAGTTGAAGGGAGCCACCATGTTTTCTAAGATCGGCCTAAGGTTTGGCTACTATCAGCTAAGAGTTAAAGAGCAAGATGTGCCGAAGACTGCATTTTAGACAAGATACGGGCATTATGAGTTCCTCGTCATGCCTTTTGGCTTGACTAACGCCCTGATGGTTTTTATGGATCTGATGAACTGCATTTTTAGGCCGTATTGGATAAGTTTGTCATCGTCTACATCGATGACATATTAATTTACTCGCGTGATGAGGATGAGCACGCGGATCATCTGAGAGTTGTATTGCAAACCTTAAGAGACAAGCAGTTGTATGCCAAATTCAGTAAGAGCTAATTTTGGCTTAAAGAGGTCGGGTTCCTAGGACACATTGTGTCGGGTGACAGGATTCAAGTGGACCCAAGCAAGATTTTGGCTATTGTTGAGTGGAAACTGCCAAGGAATGTGACAGAGGACCAAAGCTTTTTAGGTTTGACCAGATGCTATAGACGGTTTGTAAGCGAATTCTCTATGATAGCTACCCCGATGACTAAACTACTGCAAAAAGATGCCAAGATTGAATAGATGGAAAAATGCCAGCAAAGTTTCGAGAAATTAAAGGCTTTGTTAACGGAAGCCTAGGTGTTAGTGCAACCGGAGTCGGGCAAGGAATTTGTGATTTATAACGATGCCTCCTTGAACGGGTTGGGGTGCATGCTTATGCAAGAAGGCAAGGTCATAGCTTACGCTTCTAGACAACTGAAGCCACATGAGAAAAACTACCTGACGCAAGATTTAGAGTTGGCTGCCATTGTGTTTACATTGAAAGTCTAGAAACATCATCTGTATGATGAGAAATGCCGAGTATTTACTGACCATAAGAGCTTAAAATACTTGACGACACAGAAAGAGTTGAATTTGCTACAACACCAATGGTTAGAACTAATAAATATTATGAGTTGATTATTGACTACCATCCAGGAAAAACGAACGTGGTCGCTGATGCTTTGAGTAGAAAGTTTTTGTTTGCCTTGAGAGCCTTGAATGCTCAGTTGAAAGTGTCCAATGAGGGTTCAATTATAGCAGAGTTGAGGGCTAAACCAACATTTCTTCAAGAGATCCGTGAAGCTCAGAAAGGTGATAAGAAATTACAAGTTAAAGTGGCTCAGTGTGAATCGAAAATTGAATCAGACTTTAGTATTGATGCCGATGGATGTATAATGTACCAGGAAAGAGTTTGTGTACCCAAGAATAGTGATCTTATTCAAAAAATCTTGAGTAAGGCTCATAGTAGTGGTTTGTTCGTCCATCCGGGAAGTGTGAAAATGTACAACGACCTTAAGAAAATGTATTGGTGGTCGGGTATGAAAAGAGACATTTTAGAGTTTGTGTCCAAGTGCCTAGTATGTCAGCAAGTAAAGGCTAAACATCAAGTACCTTCGAGTCTACTTCAGCCTATCATGGTCCTCAAGTGGAAGTAGGATCGGATCACTATGGATTTTGTGATAGGTTTACCGTTACCTAAAAAGAAAGATGTAGTATGGGTTGTTTTGGATAAGCTAACTAAGTCAGCACATTTTATACCAGTGCGTACCGATTACTCCCTCAAGAAATTAGCCGACTTATATATTTTCAAGATTGTGAGGCTTCATGGAGTACCAATATTGATAATCTCATATTAAATCTCGAGGTTTACCTCGAGGTTCTAGAAGAAGTTACAAGAGTCTTCGGGAACTAAGTTAAGTTTTAGCACGGTATTTCATCTACAAATCGACAGGCAGTCGGAAAGAGTAATTCAAGTTTTAAAGGACATGTTACGGTGTTGTGTTCTTTAATTTTATGGAAGTTGGGAAAGATACTTACCATTAGTTGAATTTGCCTACAACAACAGTTATCAGACAAGTTTGAAAATGGCGCCTTATGAGGCTTTGTATGGACAAAAATGTCGAACGCCCCTATACTGGACTGAGCTAAGAGAAAGACAGATTCATGGGGTCAACTTGGTTAAGGAGACTGAAGAAAAAGTTAAGGTGATTCGTGATTGTTTAAAGGCCGCTTCAGATAGACAAAAATCCTATGCGGATTTAAAATGAAAAGAAATCGAGTTTTAAGTCAGTGATAAGGTATTTTTAAAAGTATCTTCTTGGAAAAAGGTCCTCAGATTTGGCAGAAAGGGAAAATTAAGTCCGCGTTTTATCGAACCTTATGAGGTGATTGAGAAAATTGGGTCGGTAGCCTACTAGTTAAGATTGCCATCAGAATTGGAAAGGATCCATGATGTGTTCCATGTATCCATGCTATGCAAATACCGCTCTGACCCTTCGCATGTGATTGAGCCGACAAAGATTGAGATTCATCCAGACATGACCTATGGAGAAGAACCGGTCAAGATTTTGGCTCAGGAAATCAAACAGTTGAGGAATAAGAGTATAGCACTCGTGAATGTTTTGTGGCATAAACATGGAGTCAAAAAAATTACGTGGGAACCCGAGAAGGCTATGAAAGAGCAATACTCGAACTTATTCACCGGTAAGATTTTTGAGGACGAAAATCCCTAAGGGGGAGAATTATAAAAGCCCGATTTAGGGCTTAATCGGAACAGTGGTCTCAGGACCACAAATTCAAATTTTGGAAAATTATTTTTATTATTATGAGGTTGTATCCTGATTATATTAGTGTATGAAAAATTTGGTGAGTTAATTTTGATATTTGCAAGCCCTATTGCGAAAAAGGACTAAATCGTAAAAAGGGCAAAAGTTGCATTTTTTGGTATCCAAACGTGTTAATAACTAGAGATATAAAATTGGGGGTATTTAAAGTGAAATTAGAGCCCTAAATATGCCTTGGCTGGCCATGAGACAAGATTTTTCAAGTGGTCAAATTGTTAGGTAAGTGATGTCATTTTATGTGATAAAATAGTACCCTAAATGCCTAGCCTTCATCTTTTCCATCCATTATCTTCTTCTTGATCGATTATACCAGCAAAAGAAAGGGTTTTGAGAGCTTGAAACTTTCAGCCACTTATCCTCTCTATAAGTAAGTGATTTTAATGAGTTTTCTTAAAATTTTTACATTTTTGGAACCCCTGAAGCACGAGCTTTCATATGAGGGGACTATTTTGCAAAATGATTAAGAGTTTAAGGTTTTTCCATCGATGGACTTATGATTTTTTCTGAGTTTTTATGGAAGAATATGAATCTTAGAAGAGTTCTAAACAACTTTTGTGAAAGGTGTTAGCATGAAAACACCTAAAGGGACTATTTTGCATAAGTTGCAAAATAGGTGATAAGTGTGTGAAATAGTGGGATTTTGGGCTTGCTATAGGAGTAAAAAAGAGTTCGGCTAGGCTTGAAATACGAATAAATTTGATAAAAATCGATTTTCAATCATAGAGGTAAAATGGTCATTTTGCCAAAGTCTATGAGCAAAATGGTCATTTTACCAAAGATATGAATTTGTGGTGGCCTAATTATAATTAGTACCTAAATGAGTGCATTTTGTTATTCTAGATCAAGTTTTTCCAAATCCAAACCTAAACCAGGGGAAAGCCAAGCAAACCGACTAAACCAACTAGTCGAGTACATTTTGTAAACCGAGGTAAGTTGTACGTCAATGATACAACTATATTATTAATATATGTGTTTAAGTTGTCATTGAATGGATATAGCATGAATTGCTTGATTGTGTATTGAGAATGCATAAATACAATGAGATGATAGAACTCCTGTTAGAACACTAGGTAATATACCGAATATTCTAGCTGTGACATTTGGGTCACTTGTGTGAGCTAGAGAAAGACTTGTCTGGCACATGCGTCGGCCACTTTATGATAGCCAGTGTAAGACCATGTTTGGGACATGACATCGGCATTGAAATGAGTGCTAGTGTAACATCTTTAACCTGTATCCGTCGCCGGAATAGGGTCATAAGGCATTACTGAATAAAATACAATTCTGATCAATTATAATAAACATTTACATAATCACATGAATTAGTCTCGAAAATTGACTAAATTTTAAATCATAAACTAATACAACTACCATTGAATACATGCGGCATTAGTGAAATGATAGCCTATATGAATCTCATATATATATACACATATACAACTTACACCTTACAACCAAATAATATCAATTTTCGGTTATAACTAAATTTAATTCATTTTCTAGTCTATTCAGCCGATATAGAATAGTAATTCAAATTTACAAACTTATAAATAACAAGTAAATTTATATATAATCTTTTGCGTTTATCACCTTAGTAATCACCTATACTGTAAGTACAATTTCTTATCTTACTCTATATGTATACTAAGACACGTTTGCATGCGTGGTTATAACAAATCACACTTATTGAAACTCAAATATATATATTTGTATGGTCAAAATGATAGAATACATTACCATTTTCATGCGCATCATGCTACTGCTGCCTCACTCTCATTTAGATGTAAATGCATATGCAGGACTTTAATTAAATACAAACATATGTCATGTCTACTTGATGTATTACAATACCTTCTCATTAAATCACACATGAACCGTTTCTATATTTCATGATCACACCTATCGAAGCACAAGTGGATAAAAATATATATATCATAATAAACATTACCATATTTTCGAACCCTATGAAAAGTTCAAAACACCGAATCATGAATATTATCTTGTCACAAACATATTCACTAGGTTCATAAATATGTTTCACATATGAATTTACATCTATGGATCAATCACGATTTTTTTTAAAGCCATTGCTCATTGCTCAAACATGCAAGATTTATCTCACGTAATAATCATAGATATATAACATGCAACTTTCAACCATAATCATCATTGACCATACCTGGCATGATTTAATTCAATTAATTAGCCATTTTCGCATGGCTTTATACACAACCAAAATTTATCACTCAAAACCACACTTCAGCTTATACATGCCATAATTCAAATTTAACTTAAAAAGGCACCCAAAATAGTAGATAGTGTGATGAACTTCGCCGAAGATCCTCGAGCCTGTAACTTGATTTCCTATATCTATAAAACAAACAAAGATACACACAGTAAGCTAATATAGCTTAGCAAGTCATAAGCAAATAGTAAGCCCAACAAGGTATTTAACTCAATTAAGCTAACTACTATTTATAGTAACTAAATACCATTTAATCTCAAATTATAACTTATAAGTACATCCACATATATACATTCGCATTTAAACATCATCTTGGCCGAATGATCAAATACTCACATTGTCTATTTATCAATCAACTTACCAACCACTTTGTTTTACCCTGCCGAATACACACATTTATTTATATACAAGTAATTGCATTTCTTACTTGGCCGAGTACTCACCTGACCATTTGAGTATATTAATATTCAACTTCTCAAAAAAAAAACCACTAATTATATTATAAATCATATTTGCATATACTTTTACACATAAGCTTAAAAATCACTATGTAATATCGCATATATATACATAAATAGCCAACAAGACCAATTATATCTAAACATACGTTGCATTTAATTATGAGTCATTTTCTCATACCCAACTTATTTAACTACAAGTCGAATACACATATACTAACATCACTTACAGTCATTATCATCAAATATGAGTGAATAAAACAAATACCAAGTACCAAATTACCTTGTCATTAATAGCCAAACAACTAATTCACACCTAACCATTTTACTCGTACTACACAATCATGCACAATTTGCCTTTGCCCGATGAACCATTCGGAATTGGATAGGACACTCGAGTAAGCACATAAATAGTACAATGCCGACGTCCCAAACGTGGTCTTACATGTAGCTACAAAACGATGCCACTGTCCCAGATAGGGTCTTACTCGTAAACACATATCAAAATCATAAATCGATGCCATGGACTTACTCACACACATATATCGGAATCCTATGTCATGACATATGTTCCTAGCTATTCCTAAGGTTCATACGGGACTTTCGGACGTCGCAACTCGATCAGAACGAATTCAGAAACATAGTAGCCAACCCTTTTCACATTCGGCTATATCAAACATAAATTCCTATACTTCATAACAGCATGTATATTTTATATTTAACTACAATTAAACATGTCTTTTTACTTATAAACTTACCTCGGACGTGGTAAAACAGGACGGGGCTGCTAGTCGACGACTTTCACTTTTCCCCGGTCCAAATTTGATTTCTTTGGTTCTTGATTTAAACATATTCAAATTAAACTCATTCAAACATATTTTCATTCAATTTTGTCCAAAAACACATAAATAGGAAAATTACCATTTTATCCCTAACATTTATAATTTTTACAATTTAGTCCCTATTACACAAAACACAAAATACACAAAATTTCCAGTTACCCATGTTTGGCCGAATATCCATAATGTTCATACAAGTCCATATATTCAATTTATTTCACATTTTAGTCCCTCAAATTATTATTTTTGCAATTAAGTCCTAATTACTCAAAATCATCAAAAATTCCAATACTAAATATGTTAACCCAACACCTATCTTTCATATTTTATCATCAAACAATAAAAATCACAAGCTCTCATCAAAGGCATAACTTAAAATATTCATCAAAATTCGAAATTTAAGCATGGATTTTGTAGTACTTGAAGCAACGATCTCAAAAACATAAAAATTATCAAAATTCGAGCTAAGCATATACCTTAATCAAGCCTGAATACAACCGAACCCTAGCTTTTTGTTTTGTTTTCTTCTTGCTTAAGTTTCAGCGATGGAAGTATATGAGCACTTAGGATAATTTTATGATATAACATATAACATATATTATACAATTTATAACTTGATTTTCTAAATTACCCCTTTTAAAATTATAACCAAGCTTTATGTTATAAACCCTTTTTCGTCTCTTAAATAAATTAATGGACATGAGTTGGCTTTCAATTTCATGTATTATAATATAAATATATATATACACATAATACCTTATTATAAAATAAAGCTTAATTTTACATATATGTATAACTTAAATAAAATAATATAAAAACTATTAAATTTTTACCTACCACCGTACCACTTATAAAGACATGGGCTACTTACAACTTAAGGGCTTCGATTTAGAAAGCCATTACTAATTCATCCTTACAATTAAAACTATCAAAATTTCAATTTATGCGATTAAGCCCTTTTGTTTAATCAGACACTCAAATGAAAAAATTAAATCACGAAAATTTCACATATATAAATTCACACAAAAAATAAATTTTAAATTTTTTTCTGACTCGGATTTGTGGTTTCGAAACCACCGTTATGATTAGGGTCTAAATCGGGTTGTTACAGCTAGAGTAAGACGTGTTAGGGACATGCATCGGCCTCAATAATTATAGTTAATGTAAGACCGTGTTTGGGACATGGCATTGACTTGAGATGTGAGCCAGTGTAAGACTATGTCTGGGACATAGCATCGGCACCTTACCCCTAGATTGAGGTTTATAGAAGGACCGACAACGCACCGAATGGTTTAATGGTGTAAGTATGTTTGCGAGTTAATAATGAAAATATAATCATGTTGCGTGTGATATAGGTACCAAATTGGTACGTATGAGAAATGAGCTCATTAGAGAGTATATGACTTGTATGGATGGTAATGAGTAAGTCATACTTATGCTTATCCTTGTGTTATGAGCATGATGATTATTGATGGATTGTTGTTGTTGTTTATTTATATGAAACTTACTAAGCTTTTATGATTACCCTCCTTCCTTTCCATTTTCTTATAGTGCTGCCTATTTAGCTCGAGGATCACATGGAGTCAGAGATATCAATCACACTATCATCCGAAGCTTTCGGTATAGTTGGATTTATATTTTCGAATATGGCATGTATAGGGTTTAGACTTGATTATTTTGTATCCTTAAGCATTGGCCTAATGTGTAGGCTTGGGATAAGTCCCACACCTTGAATTTTGTTTTGATATTGACTATTACTCATTTTGATTATGCAAAGATGATATTTCATTGGTTAAGTATATTGCATCAGGAAAGAATGTCTATTGTAGTTGATTTGGTTGTATGGTATAGACTAGAATTGATGTTGGTTGAGTTTGTGTTAATTGATGTAAATAAGGGTGGCAAATTGGCTTGGTAAATAGCCTTATTTTGTCCACATGGGTAGGCACACGGATGTGTGTCTAGGCTATGTGTGGCACACAGTTAGCCCTATGGGCGTGTGATGACGCCGTGTGTCCCCTGCACTTAAAAATTTCAAGTCAGTATGCATGGTAATAACCACACGACAGAGACATGGTCGTGTGTCTCAGCCGTGTGGAGGACATGGCCTAGCACACGGGCGTGTGCTATGCCCGTGTGACATGTTGGGTGTGTTGACGTCAAAAATAGAATACTCAAGTTTTCTCACACAGGTGAAGACACGGGCGTGTGAAGGCTGTGTGAGCAACACGGGCCAGGGACACGGGCATGTGTCCAGGCCGTGTGAAGTCTGTACTTAAATTTTGTAAAATTGTATAAATAAACTTGCCACACTGGTAAGGGACACGGGCGTGTCCCTTGGTGACTAGGCCGTGTGAGATACACGGGACATCAACACAGCAATGTTAGGATGGTCACACGGTCGTGTTACCTTTCACACGGGCGTGTGCTCTGTTTTAAATGCAAAGTTTGTATAGATTGGATAAGGACCCAGAAGGATTCCAAATGGTTTCTAATGGGTTGCATGTACGTGATCAAGTAGGTAATGCCTTGTACTCCGACCCAGCCTGGGTTACAGATATGGGGTGTTACATTTCATTTATTTTGCATATTAGTCCCTCAATTTATTATTTTTGCAATTTAGCCCTAATTACTCAAAATCATCAAAAATTCCAATACAAAACATATTAATCCAAAACATATCCTTCATAATTCATCAACTAACATCACAAAACTCAAATATTCATCAATGGCATAACTCAAAATATTCATCAAAATTAGAAATTCAAGCATGGGCTTTGTACATTATAGTTGTAACACCCCGAACCCGGTCCAGACGTTATGGCCGAGTCAAGAGTGCCACATAAAAGCGTTTGTCGATAATTTGCTCTTGTCGATGAAAACCTATTTGGAAACCTAAAGCCTCTTTATTAAAACTCAAATCGTTTCAGCCATTTGTTATTCATTTTAAATTATCATTACTTTTAATACATTGTTTGTTGCGGAAGGTTTTCAAAAGTGTTACGAAAACGTAGTGTTTTAAAAACAGTTGTTGTTTTAGAAAATTGCGTTCCACTTACCAAAAACCCCAAATTAAAAGATAGAAAATTAGAGAGGCCTTATTACATAATTTAAACCTGAATCAGCTCGCACGTGATGCTCTTTAATAGCAGTCACTATGATCCTCTTGGTAGCTAGACGGCATCTTTTTCCTTACGCTTGACTCCCGAAACCTAGGTTCGATTTAACAAACGACATCTGAGTCTTCATCATATATCGATCTTGAGCTCTTCGAGAAATAGAATTATTTTATTCCCTGCACCCTATTCGTAATAGAAAAGGATAGTGAGAAGATGATGGTAAATCAGCTCAAGGAGCAGTCTCCACGGAATGAATCAAAGAACACGGAATTTCTCGTCGCTGAAGTGCGAAAGCTAATCTCAATAGTAATTCAGATGGCAATGCTAACCGATAAGCTACTGGTCCAACTCTTTCAATTATTTCATACGGCCCAATAAAACGCGGACTTAACTTGCCCTTCCGTCCAAATCTAAGAACTTTCTTCCATGGAGACACTTTCAAAAATACCTTATCACCAACTTGAAACTCGATTTCTTTTCGTTTCAAATCCGCATAAGATTTCTGTTTATCCGAAGCAGCTTTCAAACAATCTCGAATCACTTTCATCTTTTCTTCGGTTTCTTTTATTAGATCAACTCCATAAATCTGATTTTCCTTGAGTTCAGTCCAATACAATGGCGTCCGACATTTACGACCATACAATGCTTCATAAGGTGCCATCTTCAAACTCGTCTGATAACTATTATTATAAGCAAATTCTACTAACGGTAAGTACCTTTCCCAACTACCTTGAAATTTCAATACGCAACATCTGAGCATGTCTTCAAGAATCTGAATTACTCTCTCTGATTGTCCATCAGCTTGTGGATGAAAGGTAGTGCTAAAATTTAACTTTGTACCTAATGCCTCTTGCAACTTTTGCTAAAACCGCAAAGTAAATCTTGGATCTCTATCCGAAATGATTGACAAAGGTATTCCATGAAGTCTAACAATCTCACGGATATACAATTCAGCCAACTTATTAAGAGAATAATCTGTACGTATCGGAATAAAATGAGCTGATTTAGTCAGTCTGTCAATTATTACCCAGATGGCATTTTTCTTCCCCGGAGTTAACGGCAACCCTGATATAAAATCCATAGTAATCCGATCCCATTTCCATTCAGGAACCATGATAGGCTGGAGTAATCCCAAAGGTACTTGGTGTTCAGCTTTCACTTGTTGACAAACTAAGCACTTTGATACAAACTCGAAAATATCTCTTTTCATTCCACTCCACGGTACATTTTCTTCAAGTCATTGTACATTTTCAGATCTTTGCCGGATGAACCGTCAAACAACCATTATGTGCTTCATGCAAAATTTTTTGAATCAACTCATTATTTTTCGGTACACAAATTTGATTTTTAAACATCAAGCAACCATCAAAATCAATTTTGAAATCTGACCCCGTATCAGCTTCACACTGTTTTCTCTTAGCTTGCAAATCTTCATTGGTTTTCTGAGCTTCAGAAATCTCTTGTAAAAACATCGGTCTTGCTCTTAACTCTGCTAGAATCGAACCATCTTTTGATATCTTTAACCGAGTGTTCACAGCTCTTAAAGCAAATAGTAATTTTCTGCTTAAAGCATCGACAACCACATTCGCTTTTCCTGGATGGTAATCAATAACAAGCTCGTAATCTTTCAATAACTCCAACCATCTTCGCTGTTTCAAATTCAAGTCTTTTTGTGACATCAAGTACTTAAGACTTTTGTGGTCGGTATATACTCGGCACTTTTTACCATACAAATAATGCCGCCAAATCTTCAAAGCAAACATCAGAGTGACTAATTCCAAATCATGAGTCGGATAATTTCTTTCATGAGATTTTAATCGCCTCAAGCATAAGCCACCACTTTTCCTTCTTGCATAAGTACACATCCTAAACCATTTCGAGAAGCATCACTATACACCACATATTCTTTACTGATTGGGTTGTACCAATCATCGGTGCTTTAGTTAATAACTTTTTCAATTCTTCAAAACTCTGTTTACATTCTTCCGTCCATTCAAATTTAACATTCTTTCGGAGTAGTCTAGTCATAGGAGCAGCAATTATAGAAAATCCATTTACAAACCGCCGATAATACCTAGCTAGCCCCAAGAAACTTCTAACCTTGGTTACATTTTTCGGTGGTTTCCAATCAACAATGGCTGAAATTTTACTAGGATCAACCCGTATACCATCACCTGAAACAATATGACCCAAAAATCCAACTTTCTAGAGCCAAAATTCACTTTTACTAAACTTAGCATACAGCTGCTTATCTCTCAAAGTTTGCAAAACTATCCTTAAATGCTCAGCATGCTCTGTCTCATCTTTTGAATAAATTAAGATATCATCAATAAACACCACAACAAATTTGTCCAAGTATGGCCCGAAATATGCAATTCATTAAATCCATAAACACAGTAGGAGCATTTGTCAACCCGAATGACATAACTAAAAATTCATAATGGCCGTACCTTATTCTAAAAGCAGTTTTAGGCACATCCGACTCTTTTACTCGTAGCTGGTAATACCCAGATCTCAAGTCAATCTTTGAAAACCATGTTGCTCCTTTTAGCTGATCAAATAAATCATCAATTCTCGGCAACGGATACTTGGTCTTGATTGTCACCTTGTTTAACTGCCGATAGTCAACACACAATCTCATAGAACCATCCTTCTTTTTCACAAATAACACGGGAGCACCCCAAGGTGAAAAACTCGGTCTCACAAAGCCTTTATCAGTCAACTCTTGCAACTGCGACTTTAATTCTTTCAAATCTACTGGTGCCATTCTATATGGAGCAATCGAGATCGGAGTTATTCCCAGTATCAAATCAATACCAAATTCTACTTCCACGATCGAGGCAAACCCAACAATTCTTCCGAAATACATCCGCAAATTCACACACAAAACTTGATTCAACTTTCTTTTCAACTTCTTTTGTATTAATTACATACGCCAAATAAGATTCATAACCCTTTCTCAAATATCTCTGAGCCGACATTGAAGAAATCATACTAGATAATGCATCTGATTTGTCTGAATCAACCCGCAGAATTTCACCACTTTCACACTTTAGTTCTATAACCTTTTCTTTGCAATTTACTATAGCATCATGCAATGTCAACCAATCCATACCCAAAATAACATCAAATTCATCAAACGGCAACAACATCAAGTCGATCGAAAAGTAATGACCCCGAATCATTAAAGGGCATTTCTTGCATACTTTATCAACTATCACACATTTGCCTAACGAATTTGACACTTTAATCATAAATTCTGTGTTCTCAATAGGTATATTCATACTAGACACTAGTTTCATGCATACATATGAATGAGCAGAACCGGGATCAATCAAAGCATTAACATTAACATCATAAAGAGAAAATATACCAGTAATCACGTCGGGTGATGAAACATCTTCACGTGCCTTTATAACATAAGTTCTAGCTGGAGCTCTTGCTTCAGATTTAGCTGCTGAATCCCTAGCTACATTTTTGCTGCTTGCTTCATTTCCAGCTTTTCTCGAATATCTTGCCCTCGATTCTGCACCACTAGTTTTTACATTCTGAAATTTTTCTTTCGGCTCTCTCAGGCGGTCTCTAATAAAATGATCCAGAGAACCACACCGAAAACATTCATTCACTCTACATGGGCCAAAATGATTTCTGCCACACCGCTGGCACTCAAGCTTAACAAATCTCGTATTTCCCACACTAGCCGCAGAAGTAGTTTGAGATTTAGGACCCACATTTTTCTTCTTAACATTTCCATATGATTGTCCAGCCGAAACCTGTGAACGAGGATTCATATTTCTAAATTTTACGGATTCTTTGTGAGAATGAAGCGCTCGTTGGTCTTTTCTTCCAATTTCTAGTCTCAGCCTCTGCCTTTTTCTTCTCTTTAAGTAGTTCTTCAGCCTTGCAAGCTTGATCAACCAATACTACCATTTCTTTTAATTTAAGAATCCCAACAAATACTTTGATGTCTTCATTAAGTCCGTCTTCAAATCGTCTGCACATTTTAGCTTCTGTAGGAATGTATTCTCTAGCATACTTACTCAACCTGACGAACTCCCTTTCGTATTCAGTAACTGTCATGTTCCCCTGCTTTAATTCAAGAAAATCTTTACACTTCTGATCAATAAATCTTTCACTGATATATTTCTTCCAAAATTCTTCTTGAAAGAACTCCCAAGTTACTTTCTCTTTCGGTACTACTAAAGTCAATGTCTTCCACCAATGATAAGTTGAATCCCTCAACAATGATATAGCACATTTCAAGTATTCCTCAGGTGTACACGACAATTCATCAAATACTCGAATAGAATTCTCAAGCCAAAACTCTGCTTTCTCGGCATCATCATCAATATTTGCCCTAAATTCTTCGGCCCCTTGCTTGCGGATTCTGTCAATTGGAGTTCTATGAAATTTCATCAAATCCACACCTTGAGGCATCGGGGGTACAGGTTGAGGAATTGGGGGAGGTGGGGGAGGTTGTACATTCGGGTTCGTACGAACGAACTCTGTATTCAAGGTATTCATCATTTGGAGAAAGGCTTCCCGAGCCCCTTCTCCTCCTCCTTGACCAACAGTAGGAGGTGGATTTTCGGTTGGCACCGCCCCTTCAACCGGAGCTGGTGCATTACTCTCTACATCATCAGCTGCAACTAGATCGGGATCCATTTACTATAAAAAAAATCATTTAAAAGGTCAGAAGTCGTCACACTATCACAATATATATGGCATGTATAGCAAAACCCGTACATACAACACATTAGTCCGAGAACTGACTAAACCTGCTCTGATACCAATAAATGTAACGCCCCGTACCCGAGACCATTGCCGAAGTCGAACACAAGGTGTTAACAGACTTAATTCATTGCTTAAACAGCTCAAACAATTTAATTTTAAAATTTTCAGTCAAGCTAGCAATCTATGTCACAATCGCTTAAAAATTCATATATCGAGTTCCGAAACTCAAAATCCAATTCCAATAAAATTTCCCTGAAACTAGACTCATATATATATTTACTAATTTTTTTCTAGAATTTTTGGCTGGGCTAATTAGTACTGAGTTTATTAGTTAAATCTCCCCTGTTTGTGGTTCGATCGCTGCTCGACCTCTGTGTATTACAGAATCGAGATATCTCTCATCACGAATTTCAATGACTATGAAGTTTGTTTCTCTTAAAATTATACTCAATAATAAATCTGTACATATAAAGTATGACTTCATTATTTTTATACAATTTATGGTGAATTTCCAAAGTCTAAACAGGGGATCCAGAAATCACTCTGGCCCTGTTTCACAAAAATTCAAATGTCTCATAAATTATAATTCATATACATGTTTTGTTCAATCCATATGAAAATAGAATCATTAAGCTTCAATTTCATAACTTACTCATCATTTAATTTCATTTCTACTATTTTTAGTGATTTTTCAAATTTACATCATCTGCTTCTGTTGTCGATTCTGTTTTATGGTAAATTTCACTTTACTAAGGATTTTCATGGACTAAATATCATTTTAAACATACATAACATCAAATATGACTTAGATTGGCCATTCCAATGGCTAATAATTTACAAACCCTTTTCTTACCAAACCATAGCCATATCATAAGATCAATTACACAAAGTGAGTATTTTGCCATACATGCCGCATTCAAAATATACAAGCCATTTTACCGATTTAAGCCTTCGGATAGTGTGAACGAGTCTTCAACCTATCCCGATTCTCAAGCCGGCTTGTCAAAACTACAATGAAAGAAAAGGAAGGAGTAAGCATAAATGCTTAGTAAGTTCACATGCAAATAGCAAGTAACATAATCACACAATCCCACATAAAACATCATTTACGTTTAATATCTTTCTACGATTTCATCTTACCAAGTTTTAAACCTGAGGGTTTAAGCACATTCCTGTCAAATTTTCTCATTTACCACACTTACCAACATGTTACCTTCGTTTTAGGCATTCTCCTTATTTTCTTAAGATCCACCCGTTGAACACATCAGAATATAATTCGAATACACGGAAAGTTTGTACGTAAGTGCCACATATGTAGCCAAGCTACCATGTAACCCGCCGATAAGCGAACTCGGACTCAACTCAACGAGCTCGGGCGTTCACATCCATAAGTGAACTTGGACTCAACTCAACGAGCTCGGATGCCTAGTTACATCTCACGAACTCGGACTCAACTCAACGAGTTCGGATGCCCAACCATCCTAGTGACATGTCACTTGTATTCTAATCTATTCCCAAGGTTCAAACGGGCTTTTTCCTCGATTACACATCTTTGTCGTCTTCCACGGAACATCGAAACCGATACCCGGTAGCAATTTATAATTTACATATTATTCAATAATAACCATAAAGCATAATATTTCATGATATTAATCATCATATCACATAAATAACATTAAATTAATTAAAATGAAAATTATGTTACTACATTTACACATGAACTTACCTCGGTATAAAATTATTAGCAATCAAGCCTATTCTTCGTAAACTTTGTTTTTCCCTCGATCACGACTTGAATCTCGTTTCTCTTGATCTATAATACCAAATTAGTTTATTTAATACATACATTCATCAAAACAGCCCCAAATACGAACTTTAGCAAAATTACATTTTTGCCCCTAAACTTTTGCATAATTACACTTTTGCCCCTAGGCTCGGGAATTAAACTTCATCCTATTTTCTTATGTTTTATGACATGCTGATCATTTTTCCCTTCTATGGCAGCATCAATTTCACACTCTAACATGTACTTATGACTATTAGGTATTTTTACCGATTAAACCCTTTTACTCGTTTTCGCTTAAAACCGAGTAGTACAAGTTGTCTGACATAATTTAAAACCTCATATTCTATCATAAAACACCAAAATACACAAATTTCACCTATGGGTATTTTTCCAAATATGAACCCTAGGTTAAATTATTGCTAGCATAAGCTAAATCGAGCTACCGGGATTCCAAAAACGTAAAGAACATTAAAAACGGGCATAGAAATCACTTACAATCAAGGCTTAAAAGTTGAAGAAACCCTAGCTATGGAGAGAGAAAAATTCGGCAACAACTATATGGAGAAGATGACTATTTTGTGTTATTTTTCTCATTTTATTTCATTTAATATGCAAATGACCAAAATACCCTTAATACCTTTCTTTGAAAATTTTCATGTACAAGCCCATTTTTGTCCAAAATTTTAAAAATTGGTCAAATTGCTATTTAAGACCTCCTCATTAATATTCCAAAGTAATTTCATACTAAAAACTTCTAGAATGCAAGTTTTGCAAGTTATTCGATTTAGTCCCTAATTTTAACTTAAGCACTTTATGCACAGAATTTCGTCACGAAACTTTCACACAATCATGCAGTCATATCATAAACATCAAAATAATTATAAAATAATTATTTCTATCTCAGAGTTGTGGTCACGAAACCACTATTCCGATTAGGCCCTAATTCGGGATATTACATTTAATGGTAGAAAATGAAAGTTTGATGTGTAATTAACAACTTTTACTAAGTGATTTTTTATGAAAATACCTAAAAAGGTCCTATTTGTAAAAAGATGTAAAATGGGTAGTAAAAATTTGATTTGATGAAAAATGTGGGCTGATATGAGCATGTATATGGTTCGGCTAGGCTTGGGTAACAAAGAAATTGAACACATTTCATTTTACGAGCCTAGGGACTAATTTGTAAAAATGTGAAACTTTAGGGGCAAAAAGGTAATTTTGCCATAATATGATGTTTGGTCTAATTTGAGTAATATGAATATTAAATAAGTTAAATTTGCTATTATGGATCAAGAAAAACGAAGTTCGGACCTTGATCGGGGAAAGAATAAGGTGTTTGACGATTAGATCATTTCCTACTATTTTTGTACCGAGGTAAGTTCGTATGTAAGTAATGCATCATTATTTACGCTTTAATTACTTTAATATCGTATGAATTGTAATTTACTCTTTGATCGTAATTGAAAAAGTTTGACAAGAGAGAAAATCCCGGTTGAACTTTAGGAATAGTAAGGATACAAATGTCATGACATTAAGGTTAGTTGAGATTACGTGTAAGACCATATCTGGGATATGGCATCAATACGGGACTTCGTGTAAGACCATAGCTGGGTTATTGGCATCGATATGAGATCCCATGTAAGACCATATCTAGGATATGACATTGGTATGGTACTATGTGTGTGAGATATCCTGAGTATCCTTTAGTATTCCAAGTGGTTCAACGGGAAACTTAACGGCAATGTTTAAGTTGTGAAAGACTATGGTAAGTTCCAAGTTGGTACAGGTATGTAAATAAAACTCATGTTTAATGAGCTCGACATGTGATGAACCCTCGGTGTGGTATGAATGAGTAAGTTACGATGTTAAGGTTTTAATAACATCTATGTTAAGTTTGATTATGACATTTTACAATGACAACTATATTAATTTACTTCATGTTAAATTTATGCTAAAGTGTGTATGATGCCTATTATTTGCATAGGAACTTACAAGCTTTAAAGCTTACTCCCTTTTCTTTTTCCCTTGTCTTATAGAGTCACCAAGCCAGCTCGAGGATTGAAGACGGTCGGAGATCCATTCAGACTATCAAATTGTCATTTTGGGTACTTATGATTACAATATTTTGAGCTATGGCATGTATATGGACTTGGTCGTTTTGTTATGTGTCATATTTGATTTGGCTAAATGTGTTGGCTTTAAAGGTCGATTATTCATTTTATAAATGGCCATTGAAGTTGGCTAATATTGGCTTAAGTATATATATGCATATGATGATGTTTTCATGGATGTGAGAAATTGCATGGATTGAGCTGATAAGTAGGTGATGTTTGTATGTGGTAGATGGTTGCATGTAAATGATATATTGATATCATGTTTGTGGTTGAATTGGTTTTTTGAATACGCTTGGATTGGTATAGCTTGTTGTTGTGTAGGTTGGTGCAAGTAAGGGTGACAAAATGGATTGGTAAATAGCCTTATTTTTGTCCATATAGGTAGACATATGGGCGTATGTCTAGGCTGTGTGTGACACACGGCTTATCCCATGGGTGTGTGACCCGGCCGTGTGTCCCATGCATTTTGAATTTTAGCTTCGAATTAGCCACATGGGAAGAGACATTGTCGTGTGTCTCAGCCGTGTGAGGGACACGGCCGTGTGTCTCAGCCATGTGAGGGACACGGCCTAAGGACATGGCCATGTGCCCAGGGCGTGTGAAGTCTGCACCTATTTTATCAAAAATTATAAAAATTAAATCGCCCACACGTCCTAAGCACACGGGCGTGTGACTTGGCCGTGTGACTTTTAAATATTGATGATGTCATAAACAGAGAGTTACACGGGTTAGGGACAGGGCATGCGTGGCCACACGGCCTGCCAATACGGGCGTGTCCAAAAGCCACATGGGCGTGTGACCTTTGTTGTGAGGATAAATTTTCTAAGTGTTTTAAAAGGTTTTAAAAGGTTTCGATTTAGTCCTCAACTACTTCCAATGTATGTTTTGGGCCTCGATGGCCCATATTAGGGACGATATGAATGTATGCAAAAAGTTTAAAATTTGGGTGGAAATTCATGTCTCAATTTTGAAGTTTTTTTGTGTTTAAGTACGGTAATGCCGCGTACCCTGTTCTGGTGTCTAATACCGGGAAGAGGTGTTACATTTAGTGGTATTAGAGCTACGGTTTAGTCCATTCTCGGACTAACGTAGTGTGTGTAAGAGTCTAGCTATACATGCCATAAATGAATTGTGATAGTGTGATGACTTTTGAAAACTTTAAATTTGTGTTTTCATATAGTAATGGATCCCAATCGAGCTGAGGTTGATGAAGTAGAAAGTAATGAGCCAGCTCCCGCCCAAGGGCCAGCGCTGTTTGATAGTAGACCCCTTACGGTTAGTCAAGGAGAATGAGGCAGGGAAGCCTTTCTCCATATGATGAATGAGTGGTATACAAAATTTGTTTGAGCAAATCCAAATGCCCAACCTCGTCTACCCCCACGTATTCCTCGACCAGTTCCCATAGCCCGACAAGGTATGGACTTTGTAATAATGAATAAGTCCCCGGTTGATAAAATCCAGAAGCATGGGGCTAAGGATTTCAGAGCTAATGTGGATGATGATCTCGAGAGAGCAGAGTTTTGGCTCAAAAACTCCATCAGGGTATTTGATGAGTTGTCCTGTACACCAGATGAGTGTTTAAAGTGTGCTATCTCGCTTCTGAAAGATTCTGTATGCCATTGGTGGAATACACTAATACCAATGGTACCGAGAGAGAGGGTTACATGAGATTTCTTTTAAGAAGAATTCTGAAAGAAGTATATTAGCCAACGGTTCATCGATCAGAAACGTAAAGAATTTCTTAAGCTGAAATAGGGTCGTATGATCGTAACAGAGTATGAGTGAGAATTTGTCAGACTGAGTAAGTATGCTTGGCCATTATGTGTAAGAGATTTGAGGATAGATTGAATGAAGATGTTCGTGTGTTAGTCGGGATCGTAGAGCTGAAAGAGTTTGTGGTGTTGGTTGAATGGGCTTGTAAGGCTGAAGAATTGAATAAAGAGAAAATTTGATCTTAAAGCTAGGGACTCAAGGAAGAGACCGATGAGTAAGTCGTTTCCATCTCAGTCCAAGAAGTCTAAAGAAATGTATTCCCGTTCAAATTTTTCAGCGGGGTATTCACACAGAGATTGTGGGAAACAACATTCGAGTTTTAAATCTCAAGCCACCTCAATGGTTAGTGTGGGAAATGTAAAGTCTAACAGACCCAAACGCCAGCAGTGTGGTAGACGTCATTCCAACGAATGTAGAAAGAATGATCGGGCTTATTTTAAGTATGGTTCTCAAGATCATTTTATTAGAGATTGCTCGGAGATGGCAGAGAAAGAGAAATTTCAAAGTACAAGGCCTAGTAATGCTGCTTCTAGAGGAAGGCTCCTGAGGAAAACTGGAAATGGAGCTAGTAGTAAAGGTGTGACTAAGGATACAACCATGAGATCGGAAGCGAGAGCACCGGTGAGAGCCTATGCCATCCATGCTCGCGAAGAAGCAACGTCTCCCAATGTTACTACTGGTACTTTTTCTCTTTATGATACTAATGTTATTGCATTGATTAACCCTAGATCTACTCATTCGTATGTTTGTATGAATTTGGTAAATAATAAGAATTTTCCTGTCGAGTTTACCGAATTTTTGATTAAGGTGTCTAACCCTTTATGCAAGCATGTTTTAGTTGACAAAGTATGTAAGGAATGTCCTTTGATGATTAAAGGTTACTGTTTTTCGGTTGACTTGATGTTGTTGCCATTTTATGAGTTTGATGTTATTTTGGGTATGGATTGGCTGACGTTGCATGATGCTATAGTAAATTGTAGACAGAAAGTTATTGAATTGAAATGTGAAAATGGTGAAATTCTTCGAGTTGAATCAGATGGGTCTGATAGATTGCCTGTGGTGATTTCTTTGATGTCAACTCAGAAATGTATAAGAAAAGGTTGTGAAGCTTATCTAGCTTATGTGTTGAATAACAAAAGAGTCTGAATTGAAAATTGAATCAGTACCGATAGTTTGTGAATATTCAGACGTGTTCCCGGAAGAGTTGTCTGGGTTACCCCCGATTAAAGAAGTTGAGTTTGGCATTGAGTTAGTCCTGGTACTTCACCGGTATCTATTGCTCCGTATAGGATGGCACTGACTGAATTAAAGAAATTGAAAGCTCAGTTGCAAGAATTGACAGATAAGGGATTCGCGAGACCGAGTTATTCCCCCTAGGGTGCTCTAGTGTTATTTGTAAAGAAGAAAGAAGGATCTATGAGATTGTGCATTGATTACCGACAACTCAACAAGGTTACCATAAAGAATAAGTATCCTTTACCAAGGATTGATGACTTGTTTGACCAATTGAGAGGAGCAACTGTGTTTTCAAAGATTGATTTGAGATTCGGCTACTATCAGTTACGAGTTAAAGAGTCAGATGTGCCGAAAACTGCTTTTAGAACAAGGTACGGGCACTATGAATTTCTTGTTATACCATTTGGATTAACTAATGCCCCTGCTATTTTTATAGACTTAATGAACCAAATTTTCTTACCATATTTGGATAAGTTTGTAGTTGTTTTTATTGATGACATACTAATTTATTCTCGAGATGAGACCGAGCATGCCGAGCATTTGAGAATTGTATGCTAAGTTCAGTAAAAGTGAGTTTTGGCTCAGAGAAGCTGGATTTGTGGGCCATATTATCTTAGGGGATGGTATTTGAGTTGATCTGAGCAAGATTTCTGCTATTGTTGAGTGGAAACCACCAAAGAATGTATCTGAGGTTAGAAGCTTTTTGGGATTAGTTGGTTAGTACAGACGGTTTGTTAAAGGATTTTCTACAATTGCTACTCCTATGACGAGATTGTTGAAAAAAGCAAGTTTGAATGGCCCGAAAAATGTTAGCAAAATTTTGAGAAATTGAAAGCTTTATTGACCAAGGCACCGGCTTTAGTGCAACCTGAACTGGGAAAAGAATTCGTAATTTATAACAATGCGTCACTGAATGGATTAGGATGTGTGTTGATGCAAGAGGAAAAAGTAATAGCTTATGCCTCGAGACAGTTGAAACCGCACGAGAAGAATTACCCAACACATGATTTGGAATTAGCCGCTATTGTATTTGCTTTGAAGATATGGCGGCATCCTTTGTACGGTGAGAAATGCCATGTTTTTACCAACCATAAGAGTTTAAAGTATTTGATGACTCAGAAGGACTTGAACTTACGGCAACGAAGATGGCTCGAATTGTTGAAAGATTATGAGTTAGTGATTGACTATCACTCGAGTAAATCGAATGTAGTCGCAGATGCCTTGAGTAGGAAGGCCTTGTTTGCCTTAAGGGCATTGAACACAAAATTGACTTTATTTGATGACGGTTCTATTCTAGCCGAGTTGAGAGCTAGGCCGATGTTTATTCAGCGAATTTGTGAAACCCAAAAATGTGACGATGATTTGCAAGCTAAGAGAGCTCATTGTGAATCGGTTAGTGATTCAGATTTTCATGTTGGATCCGATGATTGTTTGATGTTCTGAGGTAGAATTTGTGCACCTAAAAATGATGAACTCATTAGGAAAATTATTCATGAAGCACATAATTGTTGTTTATCTGTACATCCTTGTAGTACAAAAATGTATAATGACTTGAAGAAAATGTATTGGTGGTCGAGTATGAAAAGAGATATCTCCGAGTTGGTTTTGAGATGTCTGATTTGTCAAAAAGTGAAAGCTGAACACCAAGAACCTTCGGGTTTACTTCAACCTGTGATGGTTCCCGAGTGGAAATGAGATAGAATTACCATGGATTTTGTGGCAGGTTTACCTTTGACTCCAAAAGAGAAGGATGTCGTTTGGATTATCATGGACAGATTTATGAAATCAGCTCATTTTATACCGATACGTAGTGATTACTCACTTGATAAGCTTGTTGATTTGTACATTGCTGAAATTATTAGACTTCATGGAGTGCCTATTTCTATTATATCGGATAGAGATCAGAGGTTTACTTCGAGGTTTTGGAAAAAGTTGCAAGAAGCCTTGGGAACAAATTTGAATTTTAATACTGCATTTCATCTAGAGATCCATGGTCAATCTGAAAGAATAATTCAGATACTTGGAGATATGCTTTGATGCTGTGTTCTAGAATTTGAGGGTAGTTGGGAAAAATATCTACCATTGGTCAAATTTGCTTATAACAACAGTCATCAGCCGAGTATAAAAATCGCATCTTATGAGGCATTGTATGGCCGCAAGTGCCAAACACCTTTGTACTGGATTGAGCTTAACGAGAAATAGATTTGCGAGGTTGATTTTGTTAAGGAAACCAAGGAAAAAGTAAAGGTAATCTGTGATTGTTTGAAAGCAACTTCAGACCAACAAAAGTCATACGTGGATTTGAAAAGAAAAGAGATTGAGTTTCAAGTTTGGGATAAAGTATTTTTTAAAGTATCTCTGTGGAAGAAGATATTCAGATTCGGCTGTAAAGGCAAGTTGAGTCCATGTTTCATTGGGCCATATGAAATTATTGAAAGGATAGGGCCAGTGGCATATCGGGTTAGCTTTATCGACAGAGTTAGAAAGAATTCATAATGTGTTTCATATGTTGATATTGAGACGATATCGTTCTTATCCTTCACATGTGATTTCTCCATCAAAGATTGAGATCCGACCGGATATGATGTACGGTGAAAAATCGATTAAGATCTTAGCTTGGGAAGTTAAACAGTGAGAAATAAAAGTATAGCCCTAATGAAGGTTTTATAGCAAAGACACGGTGTTGAATAAGCTAAGTGGGAACCTGAGGAGGCTATGAGAAAATAGTACCCAAACCTGTTTTCTGGTAAGATTTTCGAGGACGAAAATCCCTAAAGGGGGGATAGTTGTAACAACCCAATTTTAGGGCTAGTCGGAACAGTGGTTTCGAGACCACAAATTTGACGTAGAAAAATTTAATTTTATTAGATTTTTATGGTATACAGTTTCATGGAATGATTTAGTGAAAATTGCCTTCGAAAATTTTGACGTCTAGGCACTCAATTTAGTAAAAAGGACTAAATTACAAAAAGTGCAAAAGTTGAGTTCTACATGTTAAAGGTGTCCAATTGCCATGAGATTTTAAATTAGAGGTCCTTATATGATAATTAGACCATTTGTTAAGTTAATGGACAAAAATGGACATGGTGAGATAAAATTTTAAAGTTTAGCAAAAAGGGCATTTTGGTCATTTGGTAAGTAAAAGAATAAAAACGGAAAATAAAGCAAAAATTGTGTCCATCTTCTTCTACCTTGGCTGAAATTCTCAAGACACCATAGCTAGGGTTTTCTTCAACTTTCAAGCTTGATTATAAGTACATCTTAGCCCCCTTTTTAATGCTCTTTACGTTTTTAAAGTCGTATTCACCCGATCTTTCCATTTCTACCATTGTTTTGAAATAGGGTTCATGTTTAAAAATTTACCCATGTGTGAGATGCATGTGTTTTGATGTTTAATGGTAGAAAATGAAAGTTTGATATGTAATAAACAACTTTTACTAAGTGATTTTTCGTGAAAATACCTTAAAAGGACCAATTTGTAAAAAGATGTAAAATGGGTACTAAAAATCTAATTTGATGAAAAATGTGGGCTCTTATGAGCATGTATATGGTTCGGCTAGGCTTGAGTAACAAAGAAATTGAACACATTTCATTTTACGAGCCTAGAGACTAATTTGTAAAAATGTAAAACTTTAGGGGCGAAAAGGTAATTTTGCCATAGTGTGATGTTTGGACTAATTTGAGAAATGTGAATATCAAATAAGTTAAATTTTCTATTATAGATCAAGAAAATCGAAGTTCGGACCTTGATCGAAGAAAGAATAAGGTGTTTGACGATTAGATCCTTTCTTACTATTTTTGTACTGAGGTAAGTTCATATGTAAGTAATGCATCATTATTTACGTTTTAATTGCTTTAATATCGTATGAATTTTAATTTACTCTTTGAGTGTAATTGACAAAGTTCGACAAGAGAGAAAATCTCGGTTGAACCTTAGGAATAGTTAGGATAGAAATGTCATGACATTAGGGTTAGTTGAGATTACGTGTAAGACCATATCTGGGATATGGCATCGATACGAGACTTCATGTAAGACCATAGCTGAGATATTGGCATTGATATGAGATCCCAGTAAGACCATATTTGGGATATGCCATTAGTATGGTACTGTGTGTGTGAGATATCCCGAGTATCCTTTAGTATTCTAAGTGGTTCAACGGGAACTTAACGGCAATGTTTAAGTTGTGAAAGACTATGGTATGTTGCAAGTTGGTACAAGTATGTACATAAAACTCATGCTTAATGAGCTCGACATGTGATGAACCCTCGGTGTGGTATGAATGAGGAAGTTATGATGTTAAGGTTTTAATAACATCTATGTTAAGTTTGATTATGATATTTTACAATGACATTTATATTAATTTACTTCATGTTAAATTTATGCTAAAGTGTGTGATGCCTATTATTTGCATAGGAACTTACTAAGCTTTAAAGCTTACACCCATTTCTATTTTTGTACCAAGTATCTTTTATGCTTCGATTGGTGTAGCTTGTTGTTGTGTAGGTTGGTGCAAGTATGGGTGACAAAATGGCTTGGTAAATAGCCTTAGTTTTGTCCACACGGGTAGACACACGGGCGTGTGTCTAGGCTGTGTGTGACACACGACTTGTCCTATGGGTGTTTGATCCATCTGTGTGTCCTCTAGATTTTGAATTTTAGCTTCGAATTGGCCACACGGGTAGAAACACGACCGTGTGTCTCAGCCGTGTGAGGGAAACGTCTCAAGGACATGGGCGTGTGCCCAGGATGTGTGAAGTCTGCACCTATTTTATGAAAAATTATGAAAATTAAATTGCCCTCACTACTTAAGCACACAGGTTAGGGACACGGGCGTGCATGACCCCACGGCCTGCCAACACGGGCTTGTCCCAAAGCCACACTGGCGTGTGACCTCTGTTTTGAGGAAAAATTTTCTAAATGTTTTAAAAGGTTTCAAAAGTTCTTGATTTAGTCCTGAACCACTTCCAATGCATGTTTTGGGCCTCGTTGGTTCATATTAGGGACGATATGAATGTATACGAAAAGTTTTAAATTTGGGTGGAAATTCATGTATCAGTTTTGAATGTTTGTTTGTGTTTAAGTACGGTAATGCCTCGTACCTGTTCCAGCATCGAATACGAGTAAGGTGTGTTACATGCTACATCCCTATCATTGTCGCAAGCTTGTCGCTGTCGCAAAGCAATCATAGTCGCATTTAAACAGAGAGAAAGGTACATGTTAGAAGCTATCGTTAACAACACGAAAATCGAAAGAACCATGAACTACACGGACCTAAAATGCCTCTCTAATGTACCTTATCAAAAAGTCACGATGTAGCTGAACAAAAATTTCAGCCCCTAAATTATGTTCTCTGCACCAAAAACCATTTCTAAACACCATTTCTAATCTATCAAAACAAAACCTAAGCATCAATTTCATCAAACAAACTGTTTCATAATTTTCCAGAAAATCAACTCATGTTCTTATTTAAAAACGTATTTTTCAAAATTGATAAATCAAATGAGTTTAATCTTTGTTTTCTGATCAAAAAACTCTTAATAAACATGATTTTTCTTAGATACCCATTTAATCTTAGATCCCAACTCAAAACCATGAATTCACCATTGATGAATTTCATGTTCAAGAGAAAAGAGATTAAGATTTGAAAAACCATTTTAATCGATTTAAATCGAATATAATGATTAAAAACAACTTTAAAATGAATTTATTTTTGAGAATTACCTTCAATCGATCTAGAATCATCAATATTGAAAATTGGATCAAGATCTTTGAAGAACTCAGATGAGTTTTTTCCCAAATTTGAAAATCACCTCTAGAGAATTTTGAGAGAATTTGGAGAAAATAAAAGGTGAGATCTAATCTTTGATATGTGGACTTTGAAAAAGAAAAAGAAAAATGAGATAAAACGCTTAGAAATCAGGTGAAAATTGTGTGTGAAATGAGGGGGTTGCAGTCTTTTTGAGTTGAAGAACCCTCACCTGATTTTCAAAAATTGGGGAAATTTCTATCAGGCCACTCCCACAATTCCCTTGTTTTACAAAGTAATCTTTCCTTCCAAAATTCTGAAAATATGGGTAATTTGTCATAAAACCACTCAAACATTTCTCTTGTTTTGCAAAATGGTCCTATGTAATTAATATTTTAAATTTTCTCAATTAAACCCCCATTTTAATTTATTTTTCAATTCTAATTTGACCCAAAATATTAATTTTATGCAAAAATTATTAATTTTTATAAAAATATTTTTATTTCCAGAATATTATTTCCTGATTTTTTAAAAGAAATTAAGATAACTAAACTATGAAAAATTACTAATAACCTCGATTAACTCCTAATTTTTCTCTTGGAACCCCAGTAAACTTACCTGAAACTACTAGACCCATTTTTAGGGCCTTACAACAGACATATCCACAAAGGCTTCTTTATAACAGAGATCGCCACAAAGGCTTCCTTTTATCAAAGATCAACCACTAAGGCTTCCAAATAAAAGAGTTCGCCACAAATGCTTAATTTAATGGAAATTGGTTTTTTTGACGATAGGGATTTGCCTAAACTCACAGTCGTGAGGTCTGCCCCTCACCATCTGGTACCCAATCATCCTTTAAATATTTTCCATATGATGTCATAGCCTAGCCATGGTTTTACACTATATGGTCTTCAGAGTGCATTGGAATTTTCCTTTCAGATATTCGTGTTTTTAGTCTTGACAGATCGCTTTAGACGACTCTGGAGACAGACACAGACACTTCATGTAGACTAATTTACATATGACTTACTGTAACAGCTCGTTTTTAGTGAAATCAAACGGGACCACAAATCCGAGTAAAAAATAAAATTAATTTTAATATTATTGCATGGTCTATATTATGATAGGAAAGACGTATGAAAATTTCGATAAAATTTTTTAATACCGATTTTATGTTTAATTATAGAAAGGACCAAATTGCGTAAAATGCAAAAGTTGAGTTCTAGTAGCTATAAGTATCAAATAGCTATGAAATTCAAAACTTAAGGTCTTTATATGGTAATTAGACCATTAATAAAAAGTTAGTAGTATTTATGATGAATCATCCATGGAAAATTAAAAAAAGAAAAGGATTAAATTGGAAAGTGAGAAAAATTAAAAGATTATAAATAAATTAAATAGACAATATCATCTTATTGTCATCACCTTCCCCAATATTTTTATGGAAACCCTAGGAAAGAGAAAGCAAGCTTTCTTAGCTTAATTGGGTAAGCATCCTTGTCCTATTTTTAGTGATTTTTATATTTTCGAGATCGTAGTAACTTAATCTATCTATTTTGGGGATTAATTTGTAAAGATGTCAAAGTAATAGGGATTTTCTACGGATAAATATGCTGAAATTTTGAAATTTATGGTAGAAAATGAAAGGTTGTTGATAGATAAATAACTTTTGTAAAGTGAATTTTCATGAAATTGTGATTTAGGGACTAAATTGTAAAAATGTAAAATTCATGAAAAATTTCTAATTTTTTTGAAATATATGTGCTGTAAATATTATATGTAAAAATAGATTAGGCTTGGAATAAGGATTAAATTGCATGAATTTTATTTTCCGAGCCTAGGGACAAAATTGTCATTTATGAAAAGTATAGGGGCAAAATGGTAATTTTACTTAGGATGTGAATTAAATTAAATTGAGAATTAAATGGATTAAATTGCCATTAAATTCATTATATAGATCTGAAAAGACCTAATATTGAGTTGGATTGAGGAAAACAAAAAGTTTCGAGTTAGTAGATTCTCATATACGAACGAGTATCGAGGTAAGTTCGTGTAACTAAATTGTGTACGTTTATATGTCTGAATTAAATGTTGTATATATGAATTGTGTAATTATCAATGTTAATTTCATGTATATATAAATTGATTGAATATCTGATAATGCCCGATAAGGGTCTAATCCGTTTGAATAAATGAAAATCGATGGATTCGAATTTCCCGTATTGGTTGTAATCTTGCATATGTTGCGGACACACCAAAGGTCAAAAGAGCATCCTGATTATTGGCCCTCTCGAGCTTTCTGCTATAGCTCTTTGGAGCATTCCAATAGGATGTGATCCTACATTTGTTGTGGACACACCTTAGCTCTTATGAGCATCCCGATTATAGGCATTTCATGAACTTCCTATTAAATTGGCTCTTTGTGAGCTTCTCAATAGTGCTCACTTGAACTTCCTGATATATGGCTATCCGGAGCTTCCCGTTACATTGCTCTTTGTGAGCTTCTCGATATGGTTCTTTGTGAACTTCCTGATTATGGCTCTTATAAGCTTCCTGTTATATAGCCTGGATAAGCTTCCCGAAATGGCTCTGTGTGAGCTTCCCGTTACAAGGCTCGAGAGTGTGTTTCCCGATTATGTGCTCTAAAGAGTACCCCCGTATATGAATTGATGGATCAATGTTAAGTACATCTTGTGTATACTACTTGGGTATCCATCGACATTTCAATGATTCAACGAACAAAACTCTTGATATGAGAAAATATGAGAATTAAATGAATTAAATCTTGGATATCCTTGAAATACCTAGAAATGGATGCATGATGAGCTCATCTCTATTTTCTTGATAATTATATAAAATTTCATGGCTAACTTGTTTGCTGTAAGCATGTGTCTAGGCAATTGGCCACATAATCTTGGTTTCATGTTTGTATGCTTACTTTAAATGAATATGATTGGTAAGTTAATTCCCTATTATACGAACTTATTAAGCATTTGAAATGCTTACTCGATTTTCTTTTCTTTTTTTTATAGTGCTCGGAAGCTCGTAAAGGTTAGAGTCGATCGAAACATCTTCACACTATCCTTCAGCTTGTTTTTGTATAAATAGCAAACTTATTTTGGTATAATGACATGTATAGGCTAACTTTACCAATGTTGGCGTGTAAATGGTTGTTCGTAATCTAGCCATTGGAATAGCTAGTAATGGTATGTTTTGGTACATAACTATAAGGTTATATTTAATTTAACATATATATGTGTATGGTATAGTTAAATTGAATTATGGTAAATATATATGTTTCTAAAAATGTAAGTTTGGATATATGTGAAGATATATCATGAATAATGTTAATATTGGCTTGATTTAATTGTCTTGAATTGGTTTGGAAATGTGTTAAAATGTTAATGCAGGTACAAGGAAAAATTGGGGTGTGGAATAAGGCTAGGAAATTGCCTTATTTTATCCATACGGCCATGTCTTAGTCATGTGTGACACACGGCCCTATTCACGGGCGTGTAGTTTGGTCATGTGATCCTTACATTCTTAAAATTTTGAAACAGAATACTCAGAATTGATCCTATGGGCAGAGACACGGGCGTGTGTCTTAGCCGTGTGAGACACATAGCCTAGCACACAGGCGTGTGTCTTGGCCGTGTGAAACTAGCACGTAATTTTTGAAAATTGAATTGTTCACACGGCCTAGTACACGTGCGTGTGGCTGGCCGTGTGACCTAAGTCAGAGAGTTACACGGGTATGGACACGGGCTAAGACACGATCGTGTGCCTCACATCGAATGCCCAAATGGCCTAAAATACGGGCGTGTCATTGGTCATATGAGCCACACGGCCTTCTCACACGGGGCGTGTGACCCTTGCACCTAGGAAAAATTTTGAGATTTTGCGAAAAATTCTCTGAGTCCCCAATTTAGTCCGGACTTGTTTCTAATGTAGAATTTGGACTTCGAGGGTTCAATTAAAGGACAATATGATTGAATATTATTAGTTTCGGACATGATTAGTAAATGACATGAATTTTTTATAATTATTTTGTAAACTCTGGTAATGCTCTGTAATCCTATTCCGGCAACGGATATGGGTTAGAGATGTTACAATTACTGGTATCAGAGGTATGGTTTAGCCGATTCTCAAACTAACATAGAAAGTATGAGTTTAGCTATACATGTCATTATATAATTTGTGATAGTGTGATATCTCCTAACCATTTTAAATGTGTTTTTAATATAGTAATGTTATCCAACCGAGCTAGAGCTGAATCCGAGGAAGCTGAGAGCAGTGCTCCAACTTTAGTTCAAAGAGCTGTATTTAGTAGTAGAATGCCTGAATCTGAGGGCCAAGTTGAGGAGGCAAAATAAGCCTTCTTTCAAATAATGAATGAGTGGTTTATAGAATTTTTGAGAACAAATCCTGCTGTACAACAACCTCCCCCTCCTGCTCCTCAACCTGTTCCTGATATGTCATAAGGTACAGAACTTGTTAGAACTGGTAAGCCTCCGACAGATAAAATTCATAAATAAGGGGTAGAAGAATTTAGAGCAACAACTAATGACGATTCAAGCTGAATTTTCGTTAGAAAATACAATCAGGGTTTTGGATGAATTGTCTTGTACATCTTAAGTATGCCTGAAATGTGTTGTATCTCTGCAAAGACTCAGCCTATTAGTGGTGGAATACCATCATTTTTGTTGTACCGAAGGAAAATGTTACATGAGAAATTTTTCCAAACAAAATTCAGAAAGAAGTATATTAGTAAGATATTTCTAGATCTGAAAAAGAAAGAATTTCTAAAGCTTTAACAAGGAAATATGACAGTATCTAAATATGATCGAGAATTCATTCGATTAAGCAAGTATGTTAGAGAATGGGTTCCGACTGAGGCTAATATGTGTAAACATTTTGAAGAAGGATTAAATGAAGACATCAAGTTATTGATAGGAATTCTTGAATTAAGGGAATTTGTAATACTGGCTGATCGGGCACACAAAGCTGAGGAATTATGTAAAGAGAAGAGACAAGCAGAGAGAGAAGCTCGGATTTCTAGTAAAAGATATATAGGGAAGTCACAAGCATCTACTTTAAAGAAATCAAAGAAACACCATGATCGTTCTACCACATTTACAGGGTATTCTAGAAAAGAACGAGGCTCTCAATGCTCTAACCCGAGATCTCCGTCTCCATTCGTTACAATTGTAGAAAGTGTTGGAAGTCCTAAACCAAGATGAAAACATTACAATAAATTGCATTTTGGTGAATGTCGCATAAGAAGCGGAGCTTGCTTTAGATGTGGTTCTTTTGACCACTATCTCAGAGACTGCCCAGAAAAGCCGGTAAAAGATACTGTTCAAACCTCCAGGTTGAACAATCTCGTCTCGATGGGTAGAGCACCTTGTCACCCCAACAGTGTCAGTGGTAGCCGAGGTGTGACAAAAGATTCAAAAGTTAAATCTGAAGCACGAGCATCAGTGAGAACATATGCTATACGTGCACGAGAGGATGCTTCTAGACCTGATGTTATTACTGGTACATTTTCTCTTCTTAATACTGATATTACTACTTTAATTGATCATGGTTCAACACATTCATACATATGCACGAATTTAGTGTCTGTTAAAAATTTACCTGTTGAGTCCACTGAATTCGTGGTTAAAGTTTTGAACCTCCTGGGCCAGTATGTAATGGTGGATAAAGTTTGTAAAAAACTGTCCGTTGATGGTAAAGGGTTATTATTTCTTGGCTAATTTGATGTTCCTGCCATTTGATAAGTTTGATGTGATTTTGGGAATGGATTGGATAACTCAGCATGATGCAGTAGTAAATTGTAAACATAAATACATTATGTTGAAATGTCAGAATAGTGAATTACTTCATCTTGAATCTGATAAACTGGATGGGTTATCTAACGTAATCTCAGCTATGTCAGCATAAAAATATATCAGAAAAGGGTATGATACTTTCCTGCATATGTGCTGGATATTAAAGTATCTAAGTCGAAGATTAAGTCAGTGCCGGTTGTTTGTGAGTTTCCTGATGTATTTTCAGAAGAATTACCTGGATTACTACCAGTCAAAGATGTGGAATTTTCTATAGATCTTGTTCTTGGAATAACTCTAATATCAATAGCACCTTATAGAATGGCCCCAACGAAATTAAAAAAGTTGAAAGCACAGTTGCAAGAACTTACTGACAGGGGCCTTACTTGACCTAGTCATTCACCATGGGGTGCACCGGTTCTATTTGTAAAGAAGAAAGATGGATCTTTGAGGTTATGTATTGATTACAGATAGCTTAACAAAGTCACAATAAAGAGCAAGTATCCATTGCCTCGAATTGATGATCTATTTGATCAGCTAAAAGGTGTCACTGTGTTTTCTAAAATAGATCTCCATTCTGGATACAATCAGTTGCGAGTGAAAGACTCAGATGTACCGAAGACAGCTTTCAAAACCATGTATGGACACTATGAATTCCTTGTGATGTCGTTTAGTTTAACGAATGCACCTGTGGTATTTATAGTTTTGACGAATTTAATTTTCAGACCATATTTAGACAGATTTGTGGTGGTGTTTATTGATAATATTCTGGTATATTCTCGAGATGAAAATGAACATGTTGATCATCTGAGAATTGTGTTGCAAAATCTACGTGAGAAACAATTATATGCCAAATTTAGTAAATGTGAATTTTTTCTTCGGGAAGTTGGTTTCCTTGGACATATAATATCTGCTGAAGGCATCATAGTGGACCCGAATAAAATTTCAGCTATTATTAACTGGAAATCAATGAAAAATGTGTCTGAAGTCAAAAGTTTTCTAAGATTAGCCAATTATTATCAGAGGTTTGTAAAAGTGTTCTAAATGATAGCTTATCTAATGACTCGTCTATTACAAAAATATGTGAAATTCGACTGGCTGATAAATGTCAGCAAAGCCTTGATAGATTAAAAGCCTTGTTGACTGAAGCATATGTGTTAGTTCAACCTGAATCAGGTAAAGAATTTGTAATTTACAATGATGCATCGTTGAATGGTTTCGGTTGTGTATTGATGCAAAAAGGTAAAGTAATAGCCTTTGCTTCTAGACAGTTAAAAACACATGAAAGAAATTACTCGATACATGATTTGGAGTTAGCAGTGATTTTGTTTGCATTGAAAATCTGACGGCATTACTTGTTTGGTGAAAAATGTCACATATTTACGAATCATAAGAGCTTGAAGTATCTGATGATGCAGAAAGACTTGAATATGAGACAGTGTAAATGGCTTGAGTTATTAAAAGATTATGACTTGGTTACTGATTATCATCCAGGAAAAATCTAATATGGTTGCTAATGTTTTAAGCAAAAAATCACTGTTTGCTTTACGGACAATGAATACCCAGTTATCATTATCAAAATATGGTTCAACCATAGCTGAATTAAAAGCTAAATCTACATTTCTACAGTAGATCTGTGAAGCTCAGAAAGATGATGATGAATTACAAGCTAAATGGGTATAGTGTAAGTTGGATTCTGGTTCAGAATTTTAGATTGGGTCTGATGGTTGTCTGTTATTCAGAGGTAGGATATGTGTACCGAAGAATTCAAAACTTATATAGAAGATTTTGAATGAAGCTCATAATGGTACTATGCTTGTTCATCCAGGAAGTAACAAAATGTACAATGATTTGAAAAAGAGTACTAGTGGTCTGGAATGAAACGCGATGTTTTTGAATATGTAACTAAATGTTTGATACTTCAACAAGTAAAAACTGAACATCAGTTGCCTTTGAGATTATTACAGCTAGCTACTATACCAGAGTGGAAATGGGAAAGAGTTACTATGGATTTTGTATTAGGATTACTCTTATCTCCGAAAAAGAAAGATGCCATCTAGGTAATAGTTGTCCGTTTAACAAAGTCCACACATTTTATTCCGGTACGTATGAATTTCTCCCTGGATAGGTTGGCTAAATTATATGTTTCTCAGATTGTTAGACTACATGGAGTGCCAGTTTCTATTATTTCAAACAGAGATCCCCGATTTTCATCTTGATTTTGGAGCAAATTGTAAGAAGCTCTAGGTATGCAGTTACATTTCAGTACTGCATTTCATCCTCAGACTGATGGTCAATCTGAACATGTTATACAGATTTTGGAAGATATGCTTCGGTGTTGTATTTTGAAATTCGAAGGAAATTGGGAAAAATATTTGCCTTTGGTTGAATTTGCATATAATAATCGTTAAAATGGCACCATATCAGGCTCTGTATGGTCGTAAATGTAGAACTCCATTGTATTGGACAAAGCTTAGTGAGAAAAAGATACACGGAGTTGACTTAATATGTGAAATGGAAGAAAGGTAAAGGTGATTTGGGATAGTTTAAAAGTAGCCTCTGATCGTCAAAATTCTTATGCCGATCTAAAACAAAAAGAGATAGAATTTCAAGTTGGTGATAAGGTATTCTTAAAAGTATCACCCCGAAAGAAAGTTCTCTGGTTTGGCCATAAAGGAAAACTGAGTCCACGGTTTATTGGACCATATGAGATTACAAAAAGAATTGAACATGTTGCATATTGATTAGCATTACCACCAAAGCTTGACAGAATTCATAATTTTTTTCACATGTCTATGTTACGACGGTATCGGTTAGATCCTTCACATGTTATTTCTCCGACAGAAGTTGAGATTCAGCCTGATATGACTTACAATGAAGAACCGATCAAAATTTTGGCACGTGAAACAAAAGAGTTAAGAAATAGAAAGGTAGCCTTAGAAAAAGTTCTCCGGCAACAACATGGAATAGAAGAGGCTACTTGGGAACCAGAGGATACCATGAGAAAGAAATCCAAATCTCTTTACCGGTAAGATTTTTGAGGATGAAAATTCTTTAAGGGAAGAAAGTTGTAGCAGCCCGTTTTTAGTGAAATTAGAATAGTGGTTTCGGGACCACAAATATGAGTCATTAGTCAAATTTATTTTAATATTATTGCATGGTCTATAATATGATAGGAAAGACGTATAAAAATTTCGATAAATTTTTTTACCGCTTTTTTGTTTAATTATAGAAAGGAACAAATTGCGTAAAATGCAAAAGTTGAGTTCTAGTAGCTATAAGTATCAAATAGCTATGGAATTCAAAACTTGAGGTCTTTATATGGCAATTAGACCATTAAGAAAAAGTTAGTAGATATTTATGATGAATCATCCACGGAATATTAAAAAAAGAAAAGGACTAAATTAGAAAGTGAAAAAAAATTAAAAGATGATAATTAAATTAAATAGACAATATCATATTATTTTCATCATCTTCCCCAATATTTTTATGGAAACCTTAGGAAAGAGAAAGCAAGTTTTTTTGGCTTAATTGGGTAAGCATCCTTGTCTCGTTTTTAGTAATTTTTATATTTTCGAGATCATAGTAACTTAATCTATCTATTTTAGGGATTAATTTGTAAATATATCAAAGTACTAGGGTTTTTCCATGGATGAATATGCTGAAATTTTGAAATTTATGGTAGAAAATGAAAGGTTGTTGATAAATAAACAACTTTTGTTAAGTGAATTTTCATGAAATTTTTATTTAGGAACTAAATTGTAAAAATGTAAAATTCACGGAAAATTTCTGATCTTTATGAAATATATGTGCTATAAATATTATAGGTAAAAATTAGTTAGGCTTGGAATAAGGATTAAATTGCATGAATTTCATTTTCTGAGCCTAAGGACGAAATCGTCATTTATGAAAAGTATAAGGGCAAAATGGTAATTTTACCTAGGATGTGAATTAATTTAAATTGAGAATGAAATGAATTAAATTGACATTAAATCCATTTATATAGTCCAGAAAGACCTAATATTGAGTTGGATCGAGGAAAACAAAAAGTTTCGGGTTAGTAGATTCTCATATATGAACAAGTATCGAGGTAAGTCCGTGTAACTAAATTGTGTACATTTATATATTTGAATTAAATGTTGTATATATAAATTGTGTAACTATCAATGTTAATTTCATGAATATGTAAAATTGATTGAATATCCGGTAATGCCCGATAATGGTTTAAGTTTGTTTGAATAAATGAAAATCAATGGATACGAATTTCCCGTATGGGTTGTAGTCTTGCATATGTTGCAGACACACCAAAGGTTAAAAGAGCATCCCAATTATTTGCCCTCTCAAGTTTCCCACTATAGCTCTTCAGAGTGTTCCAATAGGTTGTGATCCTACATTTGTTGTGGACACACCTTAGCTCTTATGAGCATCCCGATTATATACTTTTCATGAGCTTTCTATTAAATTTGCTCTTTGTGAGCTTCTTGATAGTGCTCGCTTGAACTTCCTGATATATGGCTATCCGGAGCTTCCTGTTACATTGCTCTTTGTGAGCTTCCTGATATGGTTCTTTGTGAACTTTTCGATTATGGCTCTTATGAGCTTCCCGTTATATAGCCCAGATAAGCTTCTCGAAAGGCTCTTTATGAGCTTCTTGAAATGGCTCTATGTGAGCTTCTCGTTACAAGGCTCAAGAGTGTGCTTCCCGATTATGTGCTCTAAAGAATACCCCCGTATATGAATTGACAGATCAATGTTAAGTACATCTTATGTGTACTACCTGAGTATCCATCGATATTTCAATAATTCAACGAACAAAACTCTTGATATGAGAATTAAATGAATTAAATCTTGGATATCCTTGAAATACCTGGAAATGAATGCATGATTAGCTCATCTCTTCTTCTTTTTTATAATTATATAAAATTTCATGGCTAACTTGTTTGGTGTGAGCATGTGTCTAGGCAATTGGCCTATAACATCCCTCACCCGTATTCAATGCCGAAATAGGGTAATGGAGCATTACTGGACTGATAAAACAATTAAACAACCATTTAGCATACATAACATCATTTCATACATTCATTATTCAAAACCAATCAATGTGTCCCTAATATGAGCATAGAAGGCCATAAACATACTTTGGGAGCAGTTCAGGACTAAACTGAAAACTTAAGAAAATTTTCACGAACTTAGAAAAATTTTCTCAAAACTAAGGACACACGCCTGTGTGGCCAGGCCTTGTGTCTCACATGGCCACCAGACACGCCCATGTCACAGGCCGTGTGGACATTCGAAATGGGAGCACATGGCCGTGTCCCAGCCTGTGTCCTACCCCGTGTAACTCTTTGACTTGGGTTACACGTCCAACACACAAGCCCGTGTGGCTAGCTCGTATGCCCTAAAAATGGCCACACACGCCCGTGTACCAGGCCGTGTGCTAGGTCGTGCCAAACCTGTAGGGTATACTAGCTTATACCACACGCTTAGGTCACACGCCCGTGTGTGAGGCCGTGTGGAGCATACTGACTTGATTTTAATTTCAACACTAGGGGACACACGGTCGTGCAACATGACTGTGTGTCATACACGGCTAAGACACACGCCTGTGTCTCTGCCCATGTGGACAAAAATAGGCTATTTACCAAGCCAATTTGCCACCCAAATTTGCATATACCTATACCACCAAAATGGCACCAATTCAAAGCCTAAATAAAAATCCAATTTAGACACAATCAAGACTAATTCATATCATATCCAATACCAATATTCTAACATGCTTATAACTTTAAATCAACTAGTTAAACCTTTACTTAACATGCATCATTTTGCACCAAATCACAAGCATGTTACCAATTTCACAAACCTCATAATGCAAATCATTCACACATCCATTCATGAACTCAACTATCAACCATATATGCACATATATGCACATAACCAAATACACCAAGTTAAGCCAAGTCTCATGGCTATATAACCAAACCAAAACATGACTATCCACAAACTATTTCAAATGTCAAACCTCACTACCAAAATACATATAAAAAACAACCATAATCCTATACATGCCATATAACCAAACCAAAAGCTCAAAAGTACCAAGGTGATAGTAGATAGTGTGATGGAGCCTCCGACAATCCACGAATCTGAGCTAGCTTTGAATCACTATAAAACATAACAAAATAAAAAAATGTAAGCTACACAGCTTAGTAAGTTCATATGAAAAATGATAAGCAAATCTCATCAATATTTTACCAATCAAATGTTTGAAATCATTGAATAACAATTCAATTAAGCCTCAAAGCTATCAATACGTCATTCACATAACTTACCAAAGAATTCATCAACTACATAATTTCAATATTCGAATAGTATTCCGTACATACCTGTACCAATCCGTAACAAATTCATATCCAAACGAAAAATGTTGAATACTCAAATTATCGCACACTAAGTGCCAAAACATAGCCAAAGCTATTTTAATCTCGCACACTAAGTGCCTTTCATAGCTGAAGCTATCTCGGTCTCACACACTAAGTGCCACATATAGCCGAAGCTATTTCGAATTGCACACTAAGTGTCGTATATAGCCGTAGCTATCTCGAATCGCACACTAAGTGTTATAGTAGCTATCTTGAATTGCATACTAAGTGTTATATATATCCGAATCATCTTCAAACATAACTATAATCTCATATACACAATTTATGCAATATCAAAGCATTTAAAGTATAATTGTAACAATGCTTATCACATACGAACTTACCTCGAATGTAAAAATGATAACGTGAATCAACTAATTCGACACCTTGTTCTTCCTTCGATCTAAGTCCATATTTCCCTTTTCTTAATCTATATAATATCAGATTCAACTCATTTAATCATCTAGTTATTCAATTTAGTCCAAACTTCACTTTAAGGCATTTTTACACAATTGCCCCTAATATTTTACACCTTTTACAATTTAGTCCTTATTTCATAAAATCACAATTTAATGAAATTCCAATTAAACCCTTGCTAGCTAAATTACTATAATGTCCCTAGCAGCCCATATTTTTCATTTATTCACGCATTTAACCACACATTTTCACAATTTCATCCCTACTTTGCATTTTCACTAAAAATCACTTAACAAAACTTGTTTAACTAGCATCAAATATTCATAATTCATCATAAATCATCAAAGAACACATACATACATCAACGGTAACTCTCATAAATTTTAAAAATTTGAAATCGAAAGTACAGGCTAGATAGATTGAGCCTACAACGAACTCAAAAACATAGAAATCACTAAAAACCGGGTCAAAAATAACTTACAATTGAAGCATGCAATAACCGAACCTTCAAAGTTCATCAATGGCTTCTTTTCTTTTTTATTTTCGGTTGGGAGAAAGATGAATGAACAAAATTTGTCTTTTGTTTTAATTAATTAACCTTTAATTAATAAATTACTATATTAACCTTATATAAAACCATTGAAAACACCTTAATATATCTCCATAAATGTCCAATCATGCTATTAATAGTCTAATTACAACATAAGGACCTCCACATTTAAGTTCCATAGCTATTAGACACCTTTAGCTAATAGAATATAACTTTTACATTTTTCGCAATTTAGTCCTTTTTATCAAATTAACCATTTAAACGATGAAATTACTTCACGAAATTTTCACCCATACATGCTATCATGCTGTAAATACTAAAATAAAAATAAAATAATAATTTTTACTTCGGATTTGTGGTCCCGAAATCACTGTTCTGATTTGACTAAAAATGGGCTGTTACATGGCCACATAAGTTTGGTTGCATGTTTGTATGCTTACTTTAAATGAATATAATTGGTAAGTTAATTTCCTATTATACAAACTTACTAAATATTTGAAATGCTTACTCGATCTTCTTTTCTTTATTTTATAGTACTCGGAAGCTCGTAAAGGTTAGAGTTGGTTAGAGCATCATCCCACTATCCTTCGGCTCGTTTTGGTATAAATAGCAAACTTATTTTGGTATAATGACATGTATAGGATAATTTGACCAATGTTGACATGTAAATGGTTATTTGTAATCTAGCAATTGGAATGACTAGTAATGATATGTTTTGGTACATAATTATAAGGTTATATTTAATTTAACATATATATATGTGTGTATGGTATAGTTAAATTGAATTATTGTAAACATATATGTTTTTAAAAAGGTAAGTTTCGATATATGTGAAGATATATCATGAATAATATTAATATTGGCTTGATTTAAATGTCTTGAATTGGTTTGGAAATGTGTTAAAATGTTAATGTAGGTACAAGGAAAAATTTGGGTGAGAAATAAGGCTAGGAAATGACCTTATTTTGTCCACACAGACGTGTGTCTTAGCCGTGTGTCACACACGACCATGTGCACTGGCGTGTGGTTTGGCTGTGTGTCCCCTGCATCCTTAAAATTTAGAAAGAGAATACTTAGAATTGATCACACGTACAGAGACACGGGCATGTGTCTCAGCCGTGTGAGACACATTGCCTAGCACTCAGGTCTGTGTCTTGGCCATGTAAAACCTGAACCTAATTTTCAAAAATTGAATTGTCCACATGCCCTAGCACACAGGCGTGTGGCTAGCCGTATGACTTAAGTCAGAGAGTTACATGGGTATGGAGATGGACTAGGACACGGCATTGTGCCTCACATTGATTATCCACACGGGCTAAGACACGGGAGTGTCATTGGTCGTGTGAGCCACAAGACCTACTCACACGGGCATGTGACCCCTACACCTAGAAAAAATTTTGAGATTTTGCAAAAAGTTCTCTAAGTCCCCGATTTAGTCCCGACTTGTTTCTAATGTATAATTTGGAACTCGAGGGTCCAATTAAAGGACAATATGATTGAATATGACTAGTTTCGGACATGATTAGTAAATGACATGAGTTATTTGTAATTGTTTTGTGAACTCCGGTAATGCTCTGTAATCTTGTTCTGGCGATGATTATGGGTTAAGGGTGTTACACTTACTCATAATAGACTCTTTCATAACAGACTTGTTCATATCCTCAAAGCACACATAGACACACTTTTCTCAGCAACTATTGTCCTCAGAGATTATATCCATATTCCATAAGAATCATTCATGCAAGTTCATCTAACGTACAGTTATCATGCAATCATCACATCCTGAATGTAACATCCTGATTTTCGGGTTTTCGTAATTTCCGAGAATTTGGTAAGTTTTTGAAATTTGGTATTTGGAGTGAAAATTCATAGTTGGAATATGTAAATGGGCCTATAGAAGGCCCACGTGCTGGCCAAAACTCGGAAGAATTTTTTAATTTTGGACTTAAGGAGTTAAGGGCGTTGGATAGGTGGCTTTATTAAAAGACGAGGGTAAAATGTAACACAAGAGAGCCCTTGGCAAAGTGGCTAAGTGACGCCACTAAGGAGCTAAAAAAGTGGCGTGTAAGTGGTTGAGGAGTGCCAAGGTTCGATTCTCTAAGCTGGCAATTGTGGTGTTCTTTTTATGTCTTGAGCAGGCAGGAGTTGAAAGTTGAATGAAACTCTGGTGGAAAGAGTTTGAATCAGTCAAACGCATGGATTAAGGAGTGATAAGGGGAGAGATTTTGGGGATTTGGAGAGAAGCTAAGAGTTGGCTGAATAGTGGAAATTGGAGAGGGGATTTCGATAGAGGAGTATTTGGCTAGTATTTCGACATTTAGGGACTTAGTTGTGCTGTTTTCTTCTATGTAAACACCATAGGATTATTCTTTTCTCCTCTTTTTCTTCTTTAGCCAAAACTTCCACCCTTTCTATCCATTTTTTTCTCTTTCCTTTTCTTTTCCGAAACCAATCTACTATTCCCTTCTTTTCAACTACTACTTCCTTTCTATCTTCACCTTTACCGAATACCCAAGAGCCGAAACTTTTTGAAGGTTGGTGGTGTCGATTTCTTTGAGACCAATATCCTACTGTTACCCAAGAGCCGAAACTTTTTGTAGGTTGTCGTGGGAGACTCTGTTAGCAAACATCACAAAACAGGTGTGTAACAACCCTCGTAGTAGCTTAGGCTAATATTCGCAGAAAAATCGAAATGCCAAAATTTCGGCATTTCGGGAACTTGAGATTTTTCATGTGGTTTTAGATGTGGTAAAAATAATATGATCGGTGTTTGGATTGATGGAATAGGTAACAGCGCAATTTTGTGCACGACGGTAGGTTGGGCCTCAATAGGCTGAAATTGGGCCCAATGGGCTTCCGCGCCCATTTGGGTAAAACTGATAGAAAACGGAACTTGGATAAATTGCATGTTAACACAGTTAGTTCTGTTGTAAAAATTGGGTTAAGTGGGCTAAAAGGGCTAAATCGACATTCGTGGGGCCCATTAGGGGTTTTGGGCCCAAAAGCCCTAATTTGATAAAGTGCGTTAAAATCACTATTTAAACACTTGAGAATATTGATAATTGTTAATGAATGTGGAAAACCCATAATATTTGTTAAATTTATGAAATTACCCCTAAAATATGGAAAATGACTGTTTTGCCCCTAGGTAAAAATAACTATTATACCCTTAGGGTTTAATTATGAATATGATGCGTGAGGTATTGATTTACATGATACGACATGATATGCACATGAAATGTTATAACATGCACATGTTATGCTATGATATACTCATTATATGCATGGGTTGGGTTTTTTATATAAATGGAGGAAGTGCGAAAAGGGCTTTGCCCCAGTTTATCAAAAAGGGCTTTGCCTCAGTTATTAAAAGAGGCTAGGCCTCGGTTATATGATAATAGTTGTCTTTGCCAAAGTGGAGAGTTTGGTTGGGTGGGTTGAGTTGTTCCCCACATAGAGAGCTTGGTTGGTACGGGTGGAGAGTAGCGGATGGTGGGTTGAGTAGTCTCCCCAAATGGGCTTGCATACATCCATTAATATTACATGTGGCATTGAAATGGGCCTATGGGCCATACCATTTTGATGAAGGCTTCACCCGTAAACATGATTAATGAGAAGGCTTCGGCCTAGTAACATGATTAATGAGAAGGCTTCGGCCCAGTATGCTGGCATTAGGTTGGGCTCTGAAAGGGGCTTGTTGCACACTGAGTTTCCAAACTCACCCCCCTTTCCTATCTTTGTAGGTGAGTCTTGATGTGGATACTTGGAACCGGAGGGGATTCAGAGTGGCCATGGTGATCGCTTTTGGACTTTGCAATAAGTAACCGATTCTTTTTTTTTGTTTATCTTAACTATTAATACTATTTATTTTTTGGGGGGGGATGTATTAAGGCCATTTTATCTATTCTTCTAGGATTATTTTTATTTTTAATAACTCTATATTTTTCTAATAATAATTCAAAATGGGCTAGAATTAGGGCACGTTTCCAAAATGTTATTCATTTTCAAAATAACACAATGTTACAACTAATTGGTTTATCAAAAATATCTACTTAAAGGAATTTCAACTTGTTTACCAAAGTGTGGCAATGGTTGTGGACATGTCTAGGATTGGATCCAATCGAGAGCTTGGTACTTAAGCAGCCTTCATGGCTCACCTCCTTTGTTTCAGATACCTACCTGGTGCACAGCATCCATTCACTTTGTTAACTTAGCAAAAGACATTCTTTTTAAACACTAAAATGGATCATGGGTTTTTAAAACTTTAATGAGACAGTCGGATTCAACCATAACTTCTGGGCCGAGTTTGGGGTGTTACATTTAGTGGTATCAGAGCCAGATTGTAACAACTCAGCTGTGGGTTTCTAAACGTGTTAAAATCAAGAATTTCAAACAAAGGTATTTTAAATCAATTTTTAGGAAATTTCTATCTCCTGTGACCAAATACATATTTTTAAGTTTTAAATGGTTTGGAGAAAGACGTGGCACACTGAATTCCCACCACCAAGTCTATAAGTACACTTTCTTTTACTCCATGTGATATTGATATGATGTTATAGATAGAACTGAGACCCTACTATGATACTTTAAGTAGGGTAGAACTGTAAAACAGTAGGATTGAGACTGTAGCTAGGCTACGATGTTGCGAGAACAAACCCTAAACTACTATATTTCCATAAAATATCTTGTAATAAACAACTGAAATATTAAATTAATGTCATAAAATTCGTAATCAGATAATTCGATATGAGTACAAGGGGAACTCGTGGACGAGGCCGCGGACGTGGTCGTGGAAGGGTGGAAGCTGAATCTTCTTCCTCAGGGCATAGGCTAGCTGAGGAGGCATTCGTGCCACAGGCAACTAAGACTGGGTCATATGATCGGGCTGCGGGGGACGATGCTTTGTCCCAAGCAATGTTAAGGGTCTTGGAAAGGGTTGCTGGAGCTAGCATTGGGACAGTGAATAGGGGATCCATCTCTGAGTGGCTCCGGGCTAACGGAGTAGAGGTTTTTATGGGCGTATCTAGAGTAGCCCCAAACGTGGCTGAATATTGGCTAGAGGCAACAGAGCGGATTATGGACGACCTGGATTGTTCTGAGGAGCAAAAGCTGAAGGGGGCCGTGTCGTTGCTACGAGATGAGGCATACCGGTGGTGGATCACTGTAAGGAAGAGTACCCCGATCGAACGAGTAACCTGGGAACTGTTCAAGAGTGCTTTTAAGGGGAGGTATGTTGGAGCTAGTTATGTAGATGCCCGTCGAAAGGAATTTTTGAATCTAGCTCAGGGCAATAAGACTGTTGCGGAGTATGAGGTAGAATTCTAGAGGTTGAGTCGATATGCTAGCGGGATAGTTGTGACCGAATATGAGCGCAGTGTTCGATTCGAGGATAGCCTCCGTGATGAGCTTAGGGTGTTGATAGCTCTACAGAAGGAGCGTGATTTCACTGCATTAGTGGAGAAGGCTAAGATAGCCGAGGAAGTAAAACGAACCGAACGTCAAAATCGTGAGAGGGATCAACCCAGATTCAGGAGGGATTTCGGACCCTCGGGTGCTGCAAATAGAAATGTTAAAAGAGCTAGAATGGAGGAACCAGTTCGACCAGCTCCAGTTAATACTTTTAGACCGCAGGCTTGCAAGGATTGTGGCAGAGTGCATATGGGGGAGTGCTGGAAACGAACTGGGGCATGTTTTTGATGTGGGTCAAAGGAACATAAGTTCAGAGAGTGTCCTTGGAGAGCAGCTTAGGATCAAGCTGCGGAGCAAAGAGGTGTCCAACCGCAGTGAGGAGGACCACCACCACAGAGAGGCCGTGGGCAAGGTAGAGGTGGCAATGGTAATGGACGAGGACGTGGGGCACCTAGCAGGGGTGCTGGACATGCTGAAGCTCGACAGCCAGCGTTGGTTTATGCTGCACGGCATCGTGAGGAGGGTGATGCTCCTGATGTTATAATCGGTATGTTCCTCATTCATAGCAAGCCTTACACTGCTTTGATTGATGTGGGTTCCACTCACTCGTATGTTGCTTGTGATGTATCTGAGGCATTGGGTGTGCTTCCTGAGAAGACTGTGAGTGGGGTATCAGTGATAAGTCCTTTGGGACACTCGGTTAAGGTAGATAAAATCTTTAGGGAGGTGCCTTTAGAGACACAAGGTAGGATATTTATGGGAGATTTGATGGAGCTGTCATTTGGGGAATTTGATCTTATTTTGGGAATGGACTGGCTAACTAAGCATAGGGCAATGTTGGATTGTGCTGTTAAGAGAATGGTGCTAAGAACTGTCGAGGATGAAAAGATAATGGTCATAGGGGAGCGAAGAAACTATTTGTCCAATGTTGTCTCGGCTTTAAGGGCTGAGAAGTTGATTCGGAAAGGTTGTGAGGCGTTTTTAGCATTCGTGAGTCAAGCTGAACCTGAGGGGATGACTGTGGAGTCAGTTAGGACCATCAAAGAATTTCAAGATGTATTTCCAGAAGAACTTCCTGGACTTCCTCTGAATAGAGAATTTGAGTTCGGAATCGACTTGTTACCTGAAACAACTCCAGTGTCCATTGCACCTTATAGGATGGCACCAAAGGAGTTGGTGGAACTGAAGGCTCAAATTCAAGAACTGTTGGATAGAGGGTTTATAAGACCAAGTGTTTCTCCGTGGGGTGCACCAGTGTTGTTCGTAAAGAACAAATATGGGACCATGCGAATGTGTATTGATTATCGGCAGCTGAACAAACTGACGATAAAGAACAAGTATCATTTGCCAAGAATCGACGATCTGTTCGACCAACTGAAAGGAGCCTCGATATTTTATAAGATTGACCTTCGGTCAGGATATCATCAGTTGAGAGTTAAAGAAGGGGATATTCATAAGACGGCATTCAGAACTCGATATGGTCATTACGAGTTTCTGGTTATGCCCTTTGGTCTAACTAATGCTCTGGCAGCATTCATGGATTTGATGAATCGGGTATTTCAGCCGTACTTGGATCAGTTTGTAGTCGTTTTTATCGATGATATCTTAGTGTACTCGGAAACGGAAGAGAAGCATGATGAGCATCTTCGTATTATGCTGCAAGTGCTAAGGGAAAGGCAACTTTATGCAAAGTTCAGTAAGTATGAGTTTTGGTTGAGTGAAGTAACTTTCTTGGGGCATGTTGTGTCTACTGAGGGGACCAAGGTAGACCCTCAGAAGATTGAGGCGATTCTGGAGTGGAAACCACCGAGGTCGGTAACAGAAATCTGGAGTTTTCTGTGGTTGGCAGGTTATTATCGAAGATTTTTGGAAGGATTTTCTGTGTTGGTAGCGCCATTAACGAAACTTCTAAGGAAGGGAGCACCATTTGTTTGGACAAATAAGCAGCAAGAGGCTTTTGAAAAGTTAAAGAAGGTTCTGACTGAGGCACTAGTGTTGATTCAGCCAGTGTCTGGTAAGGATTTCACTGTGTACAGTGATGCATCACATGTAGGTTTGGGCTATGTGTTGATGCAAGAGGGCAAAGTGGTCGCTTATGCTTCACGACAGCTTAAGCCTCATGAGGTAAACTATCCTACTCATGACTTAGAGTTGGCAGCAGTGATTTTTGCGCTTAAGATATGGAGGCACTACTTGTATGGGGAGAGATGCATTATCTATACAGATCATAAGAGTCTTAAGTACTTGTTGACTCAAAAGGAGCTGAATCTTAGACAGCGAAGGTGGATAGAGTTGTTAAAGGACTACGACTGTTTGATTGAGTACCATCCAGGTAAGGCAAATGTCGTGGCTGATGCGTTGAGTCGTAAAACTGTGGCAGAATTGAAGGCAATGGTTGCTCGTTTAAGCTTGTATGACGATGAGAGCTTATTGACAGAGTTACAAGTGAGACCGACTTGGGTGGAGTAGATTAAGAAGCAGCAGTTGGTGGATGAGTCACTGGTTTCTCGGTTTCAACAAGTTGAGAAGGGGGAGAATCCAGACTTTGGATTAAATAATGATGGGGTTCTTTGTTTTCGAGGAAGAATTTGTGTGCCAAAGGACTCTGACTTGAGATTGATGATTTTGAGAGAGGCACATGGTGGACCTTGTACTATGCATCCAGGAGGGAGTAAGTTGTATCGAGACTTGCAAGAGCTATACTGGTGGCCTGGGCTTAAGCGAGAAGTGACCGAATTTGTGGGAAAATGTTTGACGTGTCAACAAGTAAAGGCCGAGCATCAACTGCCTTCAAGATTGTTACAGCCGGTGAAGATACCACTTTGGAAATGGGAAAGGGTAACTATGGATTTTGTGAGTGGCCTGCCATTGACACCTTCCAAGAAGGACTCATTTTGGGTAATTGTGGATAGGCTGATGAAATCTGCCCATTTCATACCTGTCCGAACCGATTACTCACTTCAGAAGTTGGCTGAGTTGTATCTGGCAGAGATAGTGCGGTTTCATGGAGTGCCAGTATCAATAATTTCTGATCGAGACCCAAGGTTTACATCTTAGTTTTGGCAAAAGTTGCACGAGGCGTTGAGAACGCGATTGGATTTTAGTACGGCTTTTCACCCTCAGTCAGATGGGCAGTCAGAGAGGGTCATTCAGATTCTAGAAGAATGTTGAGGGCTTGTGTTATCGACTTTAGGGGCGGTTTGGAGGATTACTTGCCGTTGCCGAAATTCGCATATAACAACAGTTACCAAGCAAGTATTTAGATGGCTCCTTACGAGGCACTGTATGGGCGAAGGTGTCGTTCACCTACTTGTTGGGCTGAGTGGGGGGAAAGGCAAGTACTTGGATCGGAGTTAGTAGCGACATCGAAGACAAAGTTAAGGTGATCAGAATCGATTAAAGGAGGCAATGGATCGACAAAAGTCTTATGCTTGATCCAAGCGTAAGGATATTGAATATGCTATAGGGGACATGGTCTGTTTGAAGGTTTCACCTTGGAAGAAGATATTGAGGTTTGGTAAGAAGGGCAAGTTGAGTCCACGGTTCATTGGGCCTTATCGAATCCTTAAGCGGATAGGGCCGGTGGCTTATCAGCTAGAGTTACCTCTAGAGCTGGATCGTATTCACAACATCTTTCATGTGTCCATGCTAAGGCGATATCATTCTGACCCTACACATATCGTGCCAGTTGCAGAAATCGAGGTACAGTTAGACTTGACTTTCGAGGAAGAACCTGTGCAGATACTTGACCGTGACGTCAAGGTGTTGAGAAGAAAGTCAGTCCCATTAGTGAAGGTACTTTGGAGGAACCATGGCAAAGAAGAGGCTACTTGGGAGTCCGAAGAGGTGATGCGTCAACAATATCCTCAACTGTTTGGATCAGGTAAAATTTCGAGGCCGAAATTTCTTTAAGGAGGGTAGAGTTGTAACATCCTGATTTTCGGGTTTTCGTAATTTTAAAGAATTTGGTAAGTTTTTAAAATTTGGTATTTGGAGAGAAAATTCATAGTTGGAATATGTAAATGGGCCTATGGAAGTCCCACGTGCTGGCCAAAACCCGGAAGAATTTTTGAATTTTGGACTTAAGGAGTTAGGGGCGTTGGATAGGTGGCCTTATTAAAAGACGAGGGTAAAATGTAACACAAGAGTGCCATTGGCAAAGTGGCTAAGTGACGCCACTAAGGAGCTAAAAAAGTGGCGTGTAAGTGGTTGAGGAGTGCCAAGGTTCGATTCTCTAAGGTGGCAATTGTGGTGTTCTTTTTATGTCTTGAGCAGGCAGGAGTTGGAAGTTGAATGAAACTCTATTGGAAAAAGTTTGAATCAGTCAAACGCATGGATTAAGGAGTGATAAGGAGAGAGATTTTGGGGATTTGGAGAGAAGCTAAGAGTTGGCCGAATAGTGGGAACTAGAGAGGGGATTTCGGCAGAGGAGTATTTGGCTAGTATTTCGGTATTTAAGGACTTAGTTGTGTCATTTTCTTCTGTGTAAACACCATAGGATTATTCTTTTCTCTTCTTTTTCTTCTCTAGCCGAAACTTCCACCCTTTCCATCCATTTTTTTTCTCTTTCCTTTTCTTTTCCAAAACCAATCTACTATTCCCTTCTTTTCAACTACTACTTCCTTTCTATCTTCACCTTTGCCGAATACCCAAGAGCCGAAACTTTTTGAAGGTTGGTGGTGTCGATTTCTTTGAGACCAGTCTCCTACTGTTCTCTTCAATTGTTGTGGTCGATTTCTTCTTCTGCTAATCTCTAAATAGTACACAAGGAAGACTGTGGTAAGTATTCATACTCCAACCGATTCAGTAGTAAATATTAAGAAAAGTCGAAACCCCCTATAGTTTAAGGGGGCTGTCGTTTTGAGGTATAAGCCTTACTGGGCCTTTTTCATTTGATTTTTATGGTTTTTAAAGTGAACTAGATAACTTTAGAGGAGCAGCAAGGCTTGGGGTATCCACTTGGATAAGCTTGAATCGTATCCTCGGACCCGGTGAAGGTAAGTGACCTATGACCATTAGGGGTTCTTTGGCCGAATAAGGTAAGGTGGATTTTGGGTTTGATAAGCATGACTTGTGTGCTAAGAATGGTGATACTTAATTATAGGTTTTCGTGGGAGACTCTGTTAGCAAACGTCACAAAACAGGTGTGTAACAACCCTCGTAGTAGCTTAGGCTAATATTCGCAGAAAAGCCGAAATGCCAAAATTCTGCCATTTCGGGAACTTGAGATTTTGCATGTGGTTTTAAATGCGATAAAAACAATATGATCAGTGTTTGGATCGATGGAACAGGTAAGAGTGCAATTCTGTGCACGACGGTAGGTTGGGCCTCAATGGGCTGAAATTGGGCCCAATGGGCTTACGGGCCCATTTGGGTAAAATTGATAGAAAATGGAACTTGGATAAATTACATGTTAACACGATTAGTTCTGTTGTAAAAATTGGGTTAAGTGGGCTAAAAGGGCTAAATCGGCATTCGTGGGGCCCATTAAGGGTTTTGGGCCCAAAAGCCCTAATTTGATAAAGTGCGTCAAAATCACTGTTTAAACACTTGAGAATATTGATAATTGTTAATGAACGTGGAAAACCCATAATATTTGGTAAATTTACGAAATTACCCCTAAAATATGGAAAATGACTGTTTTGCCCCTAGGTAAAAATTACCATTATACCCCTTGGGTTTAATTATGAATATGATGCATAAGGTATTGATTTACATGATATGACATGATATGCACATGATATGTTATAACATGCACATGTTATGCTATGATATACTCATTATATGCATGGGTTGGGTTTTTTATATAAATGGAGGAAGTGCGAAAAGGGTTTTGCCCCAGTTTATCAAAAAAGGCTTTGCCCCAGTTATTAAAAGAGGCTAGGCCTCCAATTATATGATAAAGCAGCTGTGCTGCCAGTGGAGAGTTTGGTTGGGTGGGTTGAGTTATTCCCCACATGGAGAGCTTGGTTGGTACGAGTGGAGAGTAGCGGATGGTGGGTTGAGTAGTCTCCCTAAATGGGCTTGCATACATCCATTAATATTACATGTGGCATTGAGATGGGCCTATGGGCCATACCGTTTGCAGTGAAGGCTTCGGCCCAGTAACATGATTAATGAGAAGGCTTTGGCCCAGTAACCGTTAAACGAAAGGCTTCGGCCCAGTATGCTGGTATTAGGTTGGGCTCTGAAAGGGGCTTGTTGCACACTGAGTTTCCAAACTCACCCCCTTCTTTATCTTTGCAGGTGAGTATTGATGTGGAGACTTGGAGCCGGAGGGGATTCAGAGTGGCCATGGTGATCGCTTTTGGACTTTGCAATAAGTAACCGGTTCTTTTTTTTGTTTATCTTAACTATTAATACTATTTTTTGGGGGGGATGTCACAAGGCCATTTTATCTATTCTTCTGGGATTATTTTTATTTTTAATAACTCTATATTTTTCTAATAATAATTCAAAATGGGCTAGAATTAGGGCACGTTTTCAAAATGTTATTTGTTTTCAAAATAACACAATGTTACAACTAATCGGTTTATCAAAAATATCTACTTAAAGGAATTTCAACTCGTTTACCAAAGTGTGGCAATGGTTGTGGGCATGTCTAGGATTGGATCCAATCGAGAGCTTGGTACTTAAGCAGCCTTCACCTCCTGCTTTTGGATACCTACCGGTGCCTGACTTCCATTCACTTTGTTAACTTAGCAAAAGACGTTCTTTTTAAACATTAAAATGGATCATGGGTTTTTAAAACTTCAATGAGACACGTCGGATTCGGCCATAACGTCTGGGCCGGGTTTGGGGTGTTACAATGAATCTTTAGCTTATTTATAGAGAAGGTTTTAACATGCATATATGATGCATTTGCAATAATTGGCTTAGAGACTCACCTCATAACCTAGAAGGTTGTCAAACTTTAGGTCTAATCCTTCCTTGTAACAGGTACAGCTTGAGTTCTAGATCTTTCTTTCAACCAGATACTATGGCTTCCTCACTTAGAGCATAGTCGAGTAACATTTTACCCCTACTTTAACTTAGACATATCACAAAGCCTTTTTTCTTCAAGTATACTTACAAATCTGTGTTTCTTTAACAAGCAGAACATCAGAACGTGCCTTAATGGAAGGAAATCACTAGAAAAAATTGGGGTTTCAAACTCATCCGCTAAGAGGTAGCTTTCATCTGCTCATGACCCTCATCCACAAGAAGGAATATAACCCCCTTAACTTAACCCGAGTGTCTTTTTAACTTAACCCAAGTCTTGTTGGGAACTTGGTGAACGTAACATTAAGAATGAGTGGCCTATCAAAATTTGCCACATCTAAGAAACTTACCTGATACCCCTTCAGCCTTTTACTCTTCTAGTTCACATTTAGTTAGTTCCCAACCAATTTTCCTTACAAATAAACTTGTATAGGACCACATTGGTCATTGGAGGTAGTATGCCTTCTAACTTGGCCTCATACCTCATAACCATCCTTTCTGTAACCATCACTGTAATTTCACTTATCATCCTAATCTGACAAGGAATCCTTGTTTGCTTATTTTCATAATAGAGTCCGCCCATTCTATACACCAAAAATTCATTTGGGCGACTACTACTACTTAGTCAAACATTCCTCCCTATGATTCCTTAGCCTTTCATATTACTGAGGGTCGTATAAACAAAACATTCTTGGTTCGCTTATTCTATATGCCAAGACGGGCCTTTTTAGGTGAACACTTCTTTGCCAGTCATTTTTCTATATAACTATACGCTTAATTCAAAGACTTATACTCCCTTACCATTATTCTTTAAATTGTCGTATTTAACTTAGCCACAAGTTTCATTCCTCTAGATTTCTCTAGACTAAGGTGTCACTAACACGCTCAGAAAGAAACTTATACTTAATCCAATCCTAACGTTGGAAACTTAAAACTATCCTCTTAACCCTTATTCCTAATGGCTATATTTCAAACTTTCAGTACTTTGCCCAAGGGCATACTCGTGAACTTTTATTTCTTAAATGAATTCGTCACTTAACTTATTTAAAACTCATTCTAAAATCTTACTTCTAAAACAACACCTGAATACTAGGTCTTCGCTAGGCAGGATGTTACAACTCTCCTACTTAGGAAATTTCATCCTCAAAATTCTTCATCCCTCTGAGAGCTCAACGCCTGAGGAAGGCAACATCCACTCATTAAGGACAATATCAATTCTTTATTAAGTCTCTAAGATATCTCCTTTACTGGCATATCCTTTGAAAATGTCCTTGAAAATCGTCACTTATCTACTTTTGGGGACAGAAATAAATTTTGGTGGTCAAACACTTAAGTGTAGATCTTACGCGATTTCCCTAGACGACTGTCAAAATCGTGTTGGAGAATTGAAATAGTTTCCTGAACTTAACTTATCATTCATGATTACTCTCATTCAATCTGCCGTTTGAACACTTATTTCTTACGCCAGTTTTCATTATCTTATACGAGGAAGTCAAATGATCTTTACCGAATTAGCTTCCCATACATAGCTGATCTTCTTCTATAAGAAGGGACATGCTAAACACTTCTACTAATATCCTTGCTTACTCAACAAAAACTCTCATTTTCATCTATTGAATCCTCTTACCCATTTTCATTCTTTATTTCATCTTTCCTTTTCTTTCATTCTCTTTCCTTCTTCTACTTCACTATTACTTTTGCTAAATGACTTTATTGAAATTTTAACTTTTTGAACTAATAATATTTGCATTAGAAGTAAGTAAATTAGCTAGATATCATTCTTAAATTTCATGTGAAGTGATTCATATAAAAATTTGACGTTATATAGCTATATAACTTAATTGTTTGATTTAGTCCAAGGGTAGTCTTTTTGCATCTTTTGTTTGTTTACATGAGGAAAAGCAAAGACTTGAGTGTGGAGGAATATGACATGCCACAAATCGATGCGGAAAATTAGGCTTTTCTAACACACGTAAGGAGCTTTTTCTCGAGAAAAAATATAGTTTTTAGCTTGGTTTCTCGTTATTTTTGTATTTTTATATTTTTTGGGTAATAAGTGAAAACCTTTCATTTTTGTCTTTTTTTTTACCCAAATTGGCCAATAGTGCCATTCGGAGGTCTAACGTGTGTTTGAGTGAAGTAGGTATGTGTCAAAGGTCAAAAACGAGTGAGAACGACATCGAGGGTAGGGGTATCGCGACATCCAACCCTTGGAATCACGACGTCCCAGATAGTATAGAAGACCAAGGATACCTTTCATTGGTATCACGACATCCTCTTTAGGTATCGCGATATCCACCTCTCAAGGAAAACCCTCAAGTTTAACACTACTCAAGATGTCGCGATATCCTCTTCTAGGTATCGCGATATTGCCTTTGTCAGAGGGACAAACATGGACAAAAAAGGGAAAAAACTTTTATCTACCCAACACACCAATCGCACGAGGCCTATGTAGGGGAAATTTTGGCATAAAAAAGTCATTAGAACACCCTTCAAAATAGGCAAAAATTGCTGAGGAAGAGAGAGTGACAACCTCAGACGTACTAACATCCAAAGTGTGAATATTGCAACTAAATATGTAGAATTAAGGCAATATCCGCAAGTATATGGGTCAAGTTGTAATATAATTACAACGAAGTAGGTGAGTACTCTAAGGATCATACCCAAGGGAGGCGAGTACTAGATCAGTTCTGACTTAAACGCCAATAGATCTAATTAGTAGTTTTAATAAATTATAGTACGATGAAACATAAAGAAGAATTTTTGGATTTTTATAAATGACAAAATAATAGATGCAAAAATAAAGTAAACTTTGAAAAACTTAATTTATAAACTTAAGCAAACCTAGACATGGGTGATTAGCTCGCTTTGGTGATTATAAATAATTCTTATTTTAGGTTTTTATTCAATCAACTAGTCATTACCCTAGCAGGATCTCTCGATCTTCCATTAAACTAACGAGTCGGCAAGAACTACTTATCTCTTGACCTCATAGTCCAAACCGGTTCAGGGCTAAGGTGTTCACGGATAGGTCACACTAATTTTGGGTTAATTCCCACCTAAATGACTTCCTCGGGTCGTCAAGACTAGGGTTTAAGTTCATCCTTTCCCGAACATCTGATTCATTAAGAAAACTTTACATAACGATTAGTTAATCACACCTCCACTCGCTAATCCCCCATAAGAGGATTAGTTCCTCATGGAATCAATAAACATAGTAAACATGATGATAAAAATATGTAACAGCCTAATTTAGGGCCTAGTCAGAATAGTGGTCTCGAGACCACAAATTTGAAGTCATAGAAAATATTTTATTAATGTTTTAGGCTTATAATGAGTTTATACTAGTGCATGAAAAAAGCTTGGTGAGTTAATTCTTACATTTATGAGCCCAATTGCAAAAAAGGACTAAATCGCATAAAATGCAAAAGTCCTAAATTGATAGCTAAAGGTGGCAAATAGCTAGAGAAAAAAATTGGGAGTCTTTAAAGGACAATTAGTTACTTAATAGAGGCTTGGCCGGCCATGGGTGGTATGAATGTTGAAAAGTCAACATTTGGCATTTTAATGACATAATGCATAGTAAAATAATGCCTAAGCCTAGCTATCATCTTTTTCTTTCACTCTTTCTTCTTCACCACCGATATTTTAGCCATTTTAGGGGTTTTTGAGCTTCAAAAATTTCAGAAACTTTAAGCCTTCACAAGTAAGTGATTTTAATGACTTTTCTTGAATGTTTTTGTACTTTTGAGACCCTTGAAACATGAGCTTTCAAATGAGGGTACTATTTTGCAAAATGATTAAGAGTTTAGGGTTTTTCCATGAAAGTATTTTTAATTTTTGCTGAGTTTTATGGAAAAAATGAGTTTTGGGTGTTTTATAAGTAACTTTTGTGAAGGGTGTTAGCATGAAAACACCTAAAAGGACTACTTTGCATAAATTGGAAGGTTGTGGGTAAATGTGTGAAATAGTGGGAATTTGGAGTTTTTATTAGAGTAAAAAGGGTTCATCTAGATATAGGATACGAATAAATTCGATAAGAATCGATTTTCGGGCCGAGGGGGTAAAATGGTCATTTTGCAAGAGTCTAGGGGCAAAATGGTCATTTTGCCCAATTATGAATTGTTGAATGCCTAGGTTGATAAAGTGACTAAATAACTGCGTTTTGCTATTATAGATCAAGAATTACCTAGTCCAAACCTAGACTGGGGGAAAGCCAAGCAAATCGACTAAACCGTCTAGTCACTACATTTTGTAATCCGAGGTAAGTTGTATGTAAATAGCACAACTACATTGCCAATGTATGTGTTGAATTACATATGAACTAATATAGCATGAATTGCTTGATTTTGGAAATTTTAAAAGCATGGTGATAATGAAGATAGTAGAGTTCACGTTTAAACTTAGGAAACAAATCGGATATTCATGCCATGACATATGTATTATTGTGGGCTAGTATAAGACATGTCTGAGACATGCATCAGCCACATTATGAAAGCCAGTGTAAGACCATGTCTGGGACATGGCATCAGTATTGAGACGAGTGCTAGTGTAAGACATGTCTGAGACATGCATCGACTATGAAATGTGTTAGTGTAAGACCATGTCTAGGACATGGCATCGACACCTTACCCCATGTTTGAGGCATACAAAATATCCGATAATGTTCCAAATGGTTCAACAGTGATAGTTATGTTTTCTAGTTAATGAGGAAGGTATAACCGTGTTGTGAGTGATATAGGTACCTATTTAGTATGTATGAGACATGAGCTCAATATAAGCTATGTGATGTGTATTAAATACTGATGAGTAAGTTTGCTCATGCCCACTTGTGTATTATGATACTTGTTGATGAATGATAAAGTTATGTTGTATATTTATTTATGTACAACTTACTAAGCTTTATGCTTATTCCCTCTCCTTTTCCATTTTCTTATAGTGCCGTCTATCTAGCTCAAGGATCAATGAAAGTCAGAGATATCAATCACACTATCAATCGAAGTATTCAGTATAGTTTGATTTATATTTTTGAATATGGCATGTATAAGGGATTAGACTTGTGTTTTATGTATTTATAAATTTGGCTAAATGTGTTGGTTTAGGATAAATCCCTTATTTTGTATAAAGCCTTGAATGATAGCTAATATTCATTTTGATTCATATATAAAGATGTTACCTTCGTAGATGAGTAAAATACCCAAATGAAATGTTGTCTATTATGGCTGATTTTATTGCATGAAATGGTCTTGTATCGGTTGTGGTTGTTATTGTGTAGGTTGTGTAAGTAAGGGTGGCAAAGAGGCTTGGTAAATATCCTTATTTTTGTCCACACGGGTAGACACAAGGGCATGTGTCTAGGCCATGTGTGACACACGGCCAACCCCATGGGCGTGTTGTCTGGTCGTGTGTCCCCTGCACGTAAAATTTTCAAGTCAGTATGCATGGTAGTAAACACACAGGAAGAGACACGGTCGTATGTCTCAGCCATATAAGAGACACAGCCCAGCACATAGGCATGTGCCTTGGCCATGTGACATTCTAGAGTTACTGACATCAGAAACAGAATGTCCATTTTTTGCACACGGGCTAGGACACGGGCGTCTCATGGCCGTGTGAAGGACACGGGCGTGTGCCAGGCCGTGTGAGAACCCCTGTAGATGTGTATTTAGAATTAATTCTACATGGGTGGTAGACACAGGCATGTCCCTGTATTGCTTAGGTCGTGTGAGCTACCTGGGCCGTCAGCATGGCCATGTGAAAATGGTCACACGAGCGTGTTGCCCTTCCACACGGGCGTGTGCCCCTGTGTCAAGTGACATTTTTCTAAAGTTGGCTGGAGAACCCAAGTTGGTTTCGAGTTTTTCGATGTGTGTTTTGGGCCCTGTGGGCCCATAATAAGGATATGTCTATAAGTTTGAGAAATTTTTAAATTGTCCAAGTCTTGGAGACCCAGATATGGTTGTAAGCATGATTTTAAGTGAGGTAATGCATTGTATTCCGTCCCGGTGTGGGAAAAGGGTATGGGGTGTTACAATATATGTATGAAAAATAAATCCAAAATAAAGTTTAGAGAATCTTGATTGTATTCGATTTGTGAAGTGCACATATCCTCAAACATTTGATTGCGTCTACAAATCAAGTTCTCCGAAGAACATGAATGAACAGAACTAAAAAGAAATCTAAACCCTAAGAGAAAGAAAAAATACTAAAAACTAAGTTACAAAGAAAAACTTAGAATATAAAAAGTTTTCTATAACAAGTGTTAAATGAGCCTATTTATAGAATTAGGGTAGCCGTCATCCTCAACCCTAGGTTAGCTGGCATTCTCGTGTTAAACATTTGATTGTGCAGGCTAAAACACCCCTAGCTTGTAAGTGCTTCCCGTATAGGACTAATGTCACGACACCCTAATGCCTGTGTCGCGACATCAAGGGCAGTATGTTGATATTCAAGGTATCTTTGGGATGTGTCGCGACATCCTCAGGTTGTGTCGTGACACCGAGGCAGTCTTGAAATTCTTCTATTCTGCTCCCTATACTGTGACATCAAACTCTCCATGTTGCAACACAGCGACCAAAATCGAGTTAGCATGCCTTCTAATGGACTCCTGCAAACTCACAAAGTATATTAGCTCACTATTAGCCTTCATTCGGCCTCTAAGGTCAATAAAAGTCACAAACTACACTTCTTATTGAATGTAAATGAAGTTATGAAAACTAGATTAAAACATAACAAAAGTTCTTGTATTCAAGCTCCTCAAATACGAAAACTAGTTTAATTTATTACACGAAATTACGGTAGATCAGAAAGACCCATTTTAGCTTAGTTGTAGGTTTAGTTTTGTAACATCCCTAACATGTCTACGTCGCCAGATTAGGGTTACAGAGCATTAAAATACAATCAAAACCATTTAAATATCATATCATTCAACATATTAACAATATCATAAACCATTCATTCACATGCATATAGTCCCTAAATTGAGCCCGCGAGGCCCTAAAAATAACTTAGGAGAAATTTAAGACTAATTTGAAACAATTTGGAAAGATTAGGAAAAAGTCACAAAATTTGAAAACAGGGGTCACACAGCTGTGTGACTTTTAAAATAGGGACACACGGCCGTGTCCTCACCTGTATAACTTTTTGAGTAAGGTCACACGGTCATGCCACACACCCATGTGCCAAGCTGTGTAACTCTCTTAGTAGCCCCACACGCCCTTGTGTCAGGTTGTGTCTTAAGCCGTGAAACTTACTGACTTGTACCCTAGGAAACTATCAAATGAAACACGACCGTGTCGCTAGGCTGTGTATCTCACACGGCTGAATCACACGCCCGTGTCTCAGGCCATGTGAGTCCAAATTTTGCCTAAAATCAAGCTAACTCAAAACCAAATCATGAATAACCTTTCAACCCATTTAAGCACACTTTAATAAGGACCTAAACATCACTCAGGCACACATCAAAATGCCATTTCAAGATCCTAATCCAACTAACCGATATGCCATTCAAAGGTACCACAATCAACCACTTACTAAAACATACCACAAATTGACCATTTCCAAGCTAACATCATCATACCAAAGGGACAAACACATCAATTGCCAAAAGTGACCAAAAAGAATTACATATCACACATTATAAGTCCACCAACCATACTTAAACATCAAGACATAAACATAACAAATTATATTTTACATATTCATCAAACCCCACTATAAACACCCTATACATTTCAACCACAAATTCTTCTATATAAGTTTATACATGCCACTACCCTAGGAGATACAAAAACTACCAACTTAGATGGATAGTGTGAGCCAGTTGAATGATCCCTCCAAAATGTCAGCAATGATGATCTACAAAATAATCCACAAGAAACGGTAAGCTTACAAAGCTTAGTAAGGACATAGTATATCATTTAATCTAAAAATAATAAATTACAATTCATATACTATTTGATTTAGAGTTACCGTAGTATAAACAGTGGCACAAAAGTTCATTTAGGGGTACTGAAGTACAATCAGGGGCACGTATATGCAATCAGGGGTACCGAAGTACAAACAAGGGCACGTATGTGCAATCAGTCTTTAGTTAACTATAAAAATTTAACTATGAAGTTACCTACTATTCGATTTTGATGAACACGCAGGGACTATTCTACTATTTTCCCTTTTCCTCGGTTATTGTCTTTTTTATCCAAGTTTTGATCTATATAATAAGTAAATGCAATACATTAATCTTATACATATTTCACATTCCATCCAATTCATATGACCCTTATCTTTTCATTAATTATATATTTTCCCTAAACTTTTATAACTTTTGCAATTTAGTCCTCTAACCCAATTTTTATCAAAATTTACCATTTTCTAAGAACCAAATTACAACTGAATATTGTAGGCTCTTTAACAATCCCTATTATACATTAAATTCACTATTAAACCATGAAATTTTACCATTTTAACAATTTAATACTTAAATCAAAATCTAATAAAAATCACTTCACAAAAGAAGCAAAATCTAACAAACACATAGTTAACATAAAAAACATTCAAGATTCATCAATGGAAACTTCCAAAATTTTTAACAGATTCAAAAACAAAGGTACAGGTTAGCTGGACCAAGTCGCAATGATCTCATAAACATAAAAATTACAAGAAACATAATTAAAACAAGCTTACCTGCAAAAAAAATTGGGCTAAACAAACCCAAAGCTCCTCAACAATAGTGTTTTCTTTTAATTTCGGTGAAACAATGCATTAAGGAAGATGATAGCATTGTTTTTATCAATTTTCTTAAGTTACATTTATTAATTTACCTTTTTGTCCCTTAATAAAAACTTCATTTAAGCTAATTACTACCCATTGTCGTCCACTACAGATATAGTGATGGTCTAATTACAATATAAGTCCTTCCTTATATAAGTTAAACTATTAAATCATCCAAATGCAATAATTAACACATTTTTGCATGTTTTTCAATTTAGTCCTTTTTCTTTAATTAGCTAACTAAACATTAAAATTTCTTAATCAAACCTAAACTCTGTAAATATTCTATAAATAATATTTATGAGCCAACAGGAAGAAAATTTGAGGTCTCAAAACCACTGTTCCATCACGACTGAAAAATGGGTCTATAACAGCTCAATTTTAACTAAAACAAAATAGTGGTATCAGAACCACAAATTCGAGGTTGTAAAATTATTTTAATATTATTTTTTATATTTTTGACATGATATTAGATATGTGTGAAATTTTCGTGTGCTAATTTTATCGTTTAAGTGGTTAATTTCAGAAAAGGACTAAATCGCGTAAAATGTAAAAGTTTCATTCTATTTGATAAAGGTGTCTAATTGCTATGAATTATTAAAATAAAGGTCCTTATGATGTTATTATACCATTAATATCTTGATTAGACCATTATGGATATGTATTAATTAGTTTTCATGTTTTATAACTAAGGTTAAATAAATAATTTGGTAATTTAAGCTAATTAAAATAAAAAAATTGAATTATCATCATCATTTTATCCTTTCATGACTGAAATATCAAAGAAGAAGAAGCTAATTCAGGGCTTGAACTTTCGGCACTTACATTGCTTGATTAAGGTATGAATTTGACTCGGTTTTTTATTATTTCTATGTTTTTTGTGATCGTTGGTTCGTGTTCTAGCTAGCCCATACCCTAATTTCTAAATTGGTTGATGAACTTATGAGTTTCCATTGATGATAGCTTGATTTTTTTGAATGTTGGTGATAGAAAATGAATAATTGGTGATAGATTTTAATGTTTTGTAAAGTGATTTTTGACAAAAATGTCAAATAAGGATTAAATTGTGAAAAGTGTAAATTGAGTGGTAGAAATGTGAAATAAATGAAAAATATGGGCTACTAGGGGCACTATGGTAATTCAATACACATGGGTTTTTAATGAATTGGTGTAATTTTGTGTTTATTGAAATAGGGACTAAATTGTAAGAAATGTGAAAGTTTAGGGCCAAAGTGAAAATTGGCATAAATATGTGTTTGTGGATGAAATTGGTTGAGTTGGTGATTAAATGGATTAATTTTGAATATATATAGATCAAGAATGAAAGAAATCAGATTTAGATTAGGGAAAATCGAAGGTTATCGAGTAATCGATCTGATTCATCAATTTCGAGTACGAGGTAAGTTTGTATGTGGTAATTTCATTATAAATGTATGTTATATGCTTTGGTATTGTATAAAATGTGATTTGATATTACGAATAATGTTTGAATGGTGAATACGACTATATAGATGTGTTTGACGATGAAATCGACAAGTGAAATTTCTCGGTTGAACCTTAGGAATAGTTAGAATGCTAATAACATGTTATTAGGTTAATATATTGGCTTCAGGCAATGATATCCGTATTTTGGGTGCGTATAATACGTTCATTTGGCTACAGGCCATGGTATAAGTATTTAGAGAGAGTTATTTTGATTTGGCTATGGGCCATGGTATAGGTACTTATCGATTGTAATCCTTGAGTATTCAATTTCTATTCTAAGTGGTTCAATGGGTAAAGAATGACGTATTTGAGAAAGAGGTTAGTACGAGACAGTACAAGTGCGTACGGAACCTATTCAAGTATTACATTGAGAAAGTTCATTGAGATGGTATTTGATCAAGTTTCGAGACATGATAAAGGTTTGTGGTTAAAGTGATTTTCAGTTGGTAATGTGAAAATGGTTAAATTACAATTATTTGATGAATTGAGTTAATCAGTTACGAACTCTAAGATATGAAGCTTATTATGTGTTAATTGTCTTTTTTTTTTAGATAATCAAAGCTAGCTCGGACTCGGGGATCGTTAGGAACCATTATCACACTATCGATCACTTTGTTGGTATTTTTGAAACCTTGTAAATATGGTATATGGCTTGTATAGACTAGTTATGGTACTTTGGTTGTGAATATAGTCATGAGATCTGTAATATCCCGAATTAAGGCCTAATCAGAATAGTGGTTTCGTGACCACAAATTCGAGATAGAAATAATTATTTTATAATTATTTTGAGCTTTATGATATGATTGCATAATTGTGCGAAGATTTCGTGAAGAAATTTTTGGCATAACGAGTTTAATTTAAAGTTAGGAATTAAATCGAATAAGTTGCAAAACTTGCATTCTAGAAGTTTTTAGTATGAAATTGCTTTGAAATATTAATTAGGAGGTCTTAAATGGTACTTTGACCAATTTTAAGTTCATGGACAAAATTAGGACATGGAAGGAATTTTTGAAAGTTTAGTAAGGAGGGGCATTTTGGTCATTTGGATATTAAATGAAATAAAAAGGAAAAAATAACACAAAATTGGTTATCATCTTCCTTAGTTGCTGCCGAATGTTCCCTCTCTCCATAGCTAGGGTTTCTTCAACTTTCAAGCTTCATAGTAAGTGATTCCAAGCCCCGTTTTTAATGATTTTTACGTTTTTGAAATCCCGGTAACTCGGTATAGCTTATGATAGTAATATTTTGAGTTAGAGTTCATATTTGGAAAAATACCCATAGGTGAAATTTGTGAATTTTGATGTTTTATGATAGAATATGAGGTTTTAAATTAAGTTAGACAACTTGTGCTACTAGGTTTTGAGTGAAAATGAGTAAAAGGGCTTAATCGGCAAAAATACCTAATAGTCATAAGTACATGTTAGAGTGAGAATTTGATGTTGTCATAGAAGGAAAAAGTGATTAGCATGTTATAAAACATAAGAATAAGGAATTAATTTTAATCCCGAGATTAGGGGCAAAAGTGTAAATATGCAAAAGTTTAGGGGTAAAATTGTAATTTTGCTAAAATTTGAATTAAAGACTAATTTGATAATGTGAGTATTAAATAAGCTAAATGTGTTATTTTAGATCAAGAAAGACGTGGAATCGACCCCAATCGAGGAAAAGAAAAGATTATGGACTAAATTGCAAAATCTTTATATTTTGGTACCAAGGTAAGTTCATGTGTAAATAATGTAGCATAATTGTTATTTTTAAGTTATTGATGTTAATTATATGATATGCTGATTTTTATCATGGAATATATGCTTTGTGTTTTTTTTTCGAATAAAATGCAAATTATGTGTATTATTTGTTAAATATAAAGTGCTACTGAGTATTGGTTTCAGTATTTTACGAAAGATGGCAAGGATATGTGTCCGAGGAAAATTACGTTTGAACCTTAGGAATAGATTAGGATACAAGTGACATGTCATTAGGATGGTTGAGCATCCAAACTCGTTGAGTTGAGTCCGAGTTCACTTATGGATGCGAATGTCCGAACTCGTTAAGTTGAGTCCGAGTTCGTGAAATGTAACTAGGCATCCGAACTCGTTGAGTTGAGTCCGAGTTCACTTATGGATACGAACGCCCGAGCTCGTTGAGTTGAGTTCGAGTTCATTTAGGGGCGGGTTACATGATTGCTTGATTACATATGTGGCACTTATGTGCAAATTATCCATGTATCCGAGTTATATTCCGATGTGTTCAACGGGTAAAATTTTCTAGTGAAATGGAAGAACACTTAAAATGCAAGTGACGTTTTGGTAAGTGTTGTGAAATGGATACTTTGGACAGGTATGTACTTAACCCTCAGGTTGAAAATAGATACTACAACGATCAGGTGGTAAGATGATGAATGATGTTTAGAAATGTGATATATGTTTTGGTGATACCATGCTAAGGTTGTTTGGTATAATTGTATTGTTATGTTACTTGTTATTTGCATATGAACTTACTAAGCATTTATGCTTACTCCCTCCTTTTTATTCACTTTAGTTTTGAACAAGCCAGCTCGGGAATCGGGACAGGTCGAAGGTTCGATCACACTATCCGAAGGACTTTTATTTTGGTAAATGGCTTGTAAAACTTAAGTATGGCATGTATAGCAATATACCTACTTTGTGTAAATAATTTTGTGATATGGCGGTGATTTGGTTGAGAAAATGCTTGATAATGATAAGTCATGGAAATGGCTAATTTAGATCATGTTTGATGTCATGGAAGGTTAATAGTTTATCTAGTTCATAAAAACTCAAGAAAAGATGAAATTTGCCTTAAACAGAACATTGCAGCAACACTGACATGAGTTTGAAAATTTACTAAAAATCATATAAATCGAATTTGGTGATGGATTAAATATGAAATTGAAGCCTAATATGTCTAGTTTCACATAAAATAAACGAAACAGGTAAAGAAATTATATGTTAGAAGATATTTGAATTTTAGTGAAACAGGGCCAGAGCGATTTTTGGATCCCCTGTTCCAACTTTAGAAATTCACCATAAATTGTAAAAAAATAATTAGGTGGATTATTCTATATTCTTGGAATCCTTATTGAGTCTAGTTTCAGGATAAACAAACGTCATAGTCATATAAATTTTTCACAGAGAGAAATATGGTTCTTAGTAAACAGAGGTCAATCCAGTCAAGTCCTGAAACAGGGGTAAATTTAACTAATAAACTGTACTAATTGGCCCAACCAAAAATTCTAGAAAAAAATTAGTGAATAGATATATGAGTCTAGATTTAGGGAAAATTTACGGATCTTGATTTCAAGTTTCGTAACTCAAGATATGATTTTTCTTATAACTGTGATGCAGGTAGCTAGAAAGCTGTGAATGTAGAAACAAATGATTCGAAGTTCTTAATTTGATAAATTATGTTCGGTAACACCTCAAGCTCGACTCCGGCGACGGTCTCGGTCATGGGGGCATTACAAGATCTGGCTTATAATGTATATGTTTTGATTTGTATAGATAGCCATTTGTGATGGCTTAGTTTGGTATGTTTTGGTATAAAATTGCCTAAGGTTTTATAGTTGTTCAAATAGTAATGTTTTGAGTTTAGGAAAGGATTTATATGGCATGATTAAAGTTGATAAATTGAGATGATATATGCTTGTGAATGAATGTTGGATGATATATGTAACACCCCAAACCCGGCCTAGACGTTATGGATGAATCTGGCGGATCCACATTGGAGTGCTTTTCGAAAACTTGCTCTTATTGATGAAAACCCATTTGGAAATTTAAAGCCTCTTTGTTAGATCTCAAATCAGACTGAAGACAAAGTTAAAGTGATCAGGAATCGATTAAAGGAGGTAGTGGATTGACAAAAGTCTTATGCTGATCTGAAGCGTAAGGATATTGAATATGCTGTAGGGGACATGGTCTTTTTGAAGGTTTCGCCTTGGAAGAAGATATTGAGGTTTGGTAAGAAGGGCAAGTTGAGTCCACGGTTCATTGGGCCTTATCGGATCCTTAAGCGGATAGGGCCGGTGGCTTATCAGCTAGAGTTACCTCCAGAGCTGGATCGTATTCACGACATCTTTCATGTGTCCATGTTAAGGCGATATCATTCTGACCCTACTCATATCGTGCCAGTTGCAGAAATCGAGGTACAGTCGGACTTGACTTTCGAGGAAGAACCTGTGCAGATACTTGACCGTGACATCAAGGTGTTGAGAAGAAAGTCAGTCCCATTAGTGAAGGTACTTTGGAGGAACCATGGCAAAGAAGAGGCTACTTAGGAGTCCGAAGAGGCGATGTGTCAACAATATCCTCAACTGTTTGGATCAGGTAAAATTTCGAGGCCAAAATTTCTTTAAGAAGGGTAGAGTTGTAACATCCTGATTTTCGGGTTTTCGTAATTTTCGAGAATTTGGTAAGTTTTTAAAATTTGGTATTTGGAGTGAAAATTCATAGTTGGAATATGTAAATGGGCCTATGGAAGGCCCACGTGCTGGCCAAAACCTGGAAGAATTTTTAAATTTTGGACTTAAGGAGTTAGGGGCGTTGGATAGGTGGCCTTATTAAAAGATGAGGGTAAAATGTAACACAAAAGAGCCCTTGGCAAAGTGGCTAAGTGACGCCACTAAGGAGCTAAAAAAATGGCGTGCAAGTGGTTGAGGAAGGCCAGGGTTCGATCCACTAAGCTGGCAATTGTGGTGTTCTTCTTATGTCTTGAGCAGGTAGGAGTTGGAAGTTGAATGAAACTCTGTTGGAGAGTTTGCCGACTAGAACAAGAACCGAAACCTTTGAAGATTGGTTGTGCCGTTTGCTTTTAGACCAGCATCTTTCCTGTTCTCTTTATTTGTGGTGACCGATCCCTTCATCTGGTAAGTACTCAAAACTTTCGTTTTATTCACTATTTCGGGATTTGGAAGCCGAAATCTCTGAATGCATAGGGAGGCTGTTGACTTGTCTAGATTGATTATAACTTTGGCTTGATTCATATGTGTGTGTTAGTTTACAAAGGAGGTGATCAATGAGGAGCGTTGGATTAAAGGCGTGGGCGCAGCTAGATTTAGATCTAGTGCATCTAAGTCGACAAAGGTAAGGTTTCATGGCCATTAAGGTATTGGCCGAGTATGGTAAGAAAGTTCTTGCATTGGTTTCATGGATTCATAGTTTAATCGGTTAAGTGGTGGATTGTAGGAATCGTCGCATAGATGATCTCGTGGTGGTAGTCGCAAATCAGGTGTGTAACAAACCCTCTTTCGTAGCTTAACTCGATATATGCCGAAAAGTTGAAATGCCAAAAATTCTGGCATTTCGAGGACTCGTAAGCATGTAAATGCTCATAGGTTAGTTAGATACGCTAAGTTTGATGATCGGGATCCTTGGAACAGGTAAGGGCGCGATTTCCTGTATCACGGTAAGTTGGGCCTCGAGGGGCTAAAATCGGGCCCAATGGGCTTTTCGGGCCATTTGGGTAAGTTTGGTAGAAAATGGAATCCAGATAAATTGCACATTAAGACAGTTAATACCGTTATGGAATATCGGCTAAATGGGCCTAGATGACTAAATCGGCTATGTAGGGCCCATTAGGGGTTTTTGGCCCAATAACTCGGTGTTGCTAGAATGGGCTAGAATTGTTGTTTAAACACTTGAAATTGTTGATAATTGATAATGAGCATGGAAAACCCTAATAATTGATAAAATAATGAAATTACCCTTATAATGTGAAAATGACCATTTTCCCCTAGGTGGGAATGACCATTATACCCCTAGAGTTATGTTATAATTAAGATGCATGTGATACTGTTTTCGTACATGATATGCCATGATATGCACATGATATGCCATGATATATTCATATATGCATGGGTTGGGTTTTATAAACGGAGGAAGTGCTAAAAGGGCTTTGCCCGATTTCATGAAAAAAGGGCTTTGCCCGATTATTAAAAAGAGGCTAGGCCTCAGTTATATGATAAAGCAGCTATGCTGCCAGTGGAGAGTATTGGTTGGGTGGGTTGAGTTATTCCTCGCATGGAGAGCTTGGTTGGTACGGGTGGAGAGTAGCTGTTGGGTGGGTCGATAGTTTCCCCACATATGGATATGGGTTTGCATACATGCATTGAGATTTACATATTTGATTGTTATGAAGATGGGCCAGTGGGCCATACCGTTTACAGAATAAGGCTTCGGCCCAGTGATATGAATTATGAAAAGGCTTCGGCCCAGTGAGTTTATTTATGAACAAGGGCTAAGGCCCAGTAACCGTTAAACGAAAGGCTTCGGCCTAGTAACATGATTAATGAGAAGGCTTCGGCCCAGTATGCTTGTGTTGATTTGGGCTCTAAAAGGGGCTTGCTGCACACTGAGTTTCCAAACTCACTCCCCATTTCTTTAACCTTACAGGTGAGCCTTGATGAGAAAACTTGGAGTCAGAGGGGATTCAAAGTGGCCATGATGATCGCTTTTGAACTTTGAAATCAGTAAACAGTTTTATATTATACTATTATCTTAACTGTTAACATTATTTGTTTTTGAGTTGTAATAAGGCCATTTTAACTATTCTTCTAGGACTATTTTTATTTTTAATAACTCTATATTTTTTTCTGATAATAATTTAAAATGGGCTAGACTTAGGGCGCGTTTTCCAAATGATACTCGTTTCAAAAAAATGCAACGATACAATTAATCGGTTTATCAAAAATATCTACTTGAATGAACTTCAACTTGTTTATCAAAGTGTGGCAATGGTTGTGGCATGTCTGGATTGGATCCAATCGAGAGCTTAGTACTTAAGCAGCCTTCATGGCTCACCTCCTCTGTTTCGGATACCTACCTGGTGCACAGCTTCCATTTACTTTGATCACTTAGCAAAAACTATCTTTTCAAACACTAAGAAGGACATTAAAAAAGACATGGGTTTTCTTAAAAACTTCAATGTGACACGTCGGATCCAGCCATAACGTTTGGGCCGGGTTTGGGGTGTTACAGCATGTGTCTAGACTGTGTGACACACGATTAGCCCCATGGGCGTGTTGCCTGGCCGTGTGTCCCCTACACCTAAAATTTTAGGTCAGTTTGCATGGTAGTAAACACACGGGTAGAGACACGGCCGTGTGTCTCGACCGTGCGGAGGACACGGCCTAGACCATGGTCGTGTGCCTTGGCCGTGTGCCTCAAAATGAATGATGACATCATAAACAAAATGTCTGGGTTTTTTGACACGGGCGTGTCTAGGCCGTGTGAGGGACATGTACGAGGGAGACGGGCGTGTGCTTGGTCGTGTGAAAACCCTATAGGTTCGAAATGGAAAATAAATCCAAATAATTCAACATGGGTGGGACACACAGGCGTGTCCCCAAGCACACGGGCATGTGAGGTACAACCTTAGGAATTTTACTGAAATATTCTATAGTTCTCGGTTTAGTCCCAGATTGTTTTTAATGTATGTTTTAGACCTTGTAGGTCCATAGTCAGGACACTATGATATTATTTGGTCGGTTTTAAATTAGAGTAAAATTTTATAACTCGTATTTTTCAAAAGTGTCCGAGTATATGTCTGGTAACACCTCGTACCTTGTCTCAATCTCGAGTACAGGTAAGAGGTGCTACATTTAGTGGTATCAGAGCTACGGTTTAGTCGATTCTCGGACTAACATAGCATGTATTGAGTATAGCTATACATGTCATTATACAAGTTATGATAGTGTGACATCTCCTAACCATTTTTAATTGTATTTGAATATAGTAAAATGTATTTCAATCAAGCTCATGATGAGTCCGAGGGAGCCGAGAGCCATGCTCCAGCTTCCGTTCAGCGAGCTACTGCTAGTAGTAGTAGACGGCCTATATCTGAAGGCTGGGAAGAGGCAAGATTGCCTTCTTTGAGATGATGGATGAATGGTTTAGGGATTACTTGAGAAACCACCGCAATATACAACGACCTCCTCCGCCCCTTGCTCAACCTGAGGGAGAAGTGCCACAAGGTATGGCGCCCACGAGAATTGGTAAGGCCCCAGTGGATAAACTCAGAAAATACAGGGCTGAAGAGTTTAGAGCTAAGGTTAATGATGATGCTGAACGAGCCGAGTTCTGGCTCAAGAACACTATGTGAGTTTTGGACGAATTGTCATGTACACCCGAGGAATGCTTGAAGTGTGCTGTATCTCTTCTAAAAGATACAACATACCATTAGTGGAAGATGGTATCCTCAGTGGTACCGAAGGAAGACGTTATATGGGAGTTCTTACAAGCTAAGTTTAAAAAGAAATACATCAGTCAAAGGTTTTCAGACTCGAAGCGAAAAGAGTTCCTAGAACTCAGATAAGGAAATAAGACTATGTCAAAGTATGAAAGAGAATTCATGAGGTTAAGTTAGTATGCAATAGAGTGGGTCCAATTAGAGACAGAAATGTTAAGCACTTCGAGGAAGGTTTGAATGAGGAAATGAAATTACTGGTCGGGATCCTTGAGATACGAGAATTTTCCGCATTAGCTGACCGGGCCAAGAAGGCCGAAGAGCTAAATAATGAAAGAAAGTAAGCTAAGAGAGAAGCTCGAGTTTTGAGTAAAAGGTTTAGCGGCAGAGCACACTCCTTCCTCACAAAGAAATTGAGGAGTCATCAAGAACGTTCCACTTCATCAGTAGGATATTTGGGTAGAACAAGAAGCTCCAAGTGACATAACCCAAAGTCTTCTTCCCCTATGGTGACAAGTGTGGGAAGCGTAGATGATCAAAAGCCAAAGTGTAAAAGTTGCAACAAATTTCACTTCGAAGAGTGCTGAATGAAGAGTGGTGTGTGTTTCAGATGTAGGTCTCTTGACCATTTTATCAAATACTGCCCAGAGTGAGCTAATAAAGAGGGTGAAATAGCTTCGCAGCCGAATGCTCCTATTTCTCGAGGTAGACCTCCAAGATATCCCGGAAATGCAAGTGGTAGTCGAACTGTTGCCAAGAATACTACTAGAAAATTAGAGGCTCGAGCCCTGGTAAGAATTTATGCAATAAGTGCTCGAGAGGAAGCCTCTGCTCCCGATGTCATCACAGGTACATTTTCTATTTATAATACTCGTGTCATTGCCTTAATTGATCCAGGATCAACCCATTCGTACATTTGCATGAAATTGGTGTCAAGCATGGATATGTCTGCAGAGCTTATGGAATTTGTGATTAAAGTGTCAAACCCTCTAGGCAAGTCAGTCCTAGTTGATAAAGTCCGTAAGAATTGTCCCTTGACAATTCAAAGTCATTGTTTTTCGGCTAACCTTATGTTATTGCTATTTGATGAGTTTGATGTAATACTTGGCATGGATTGGTTAGTTGTGCATGATATGATTTTAAATTGTGGTAGCAAGTATATTGGATTGAAATGCTCAGATGGTGAGATTCTCCGGATTGATTTAAGCAAGTTGGATACTCTGCCGGTTGTAATTACCTCAATGATGGCTCAAAGGTATATGAGAAAAGGGTATGAAGCCTACCTTGCTTTTGTGTTGAATACTAAAGAATCTAAGTTGAAATTGGAATCAGTACCGATAGTATGCGAGTATCCGGATGTGTTTCCAGAAGAGCAACCCAGATTATCTCCAGTTAGAGAGCTAGAGTTTGGTATTGAACTAGTGCCTGGAATAGCTCCTATTTCTATTGCTCCGTATAGGATGGCACCAATCGAGCTGAGGGAGTTAAAAGCACAGTTGCAAGAACTAACGGATAAAAGTTTTGCAAGACTAAGCTTTTCACCTTGGGGTGCTCCAGTATTATTTGTAAAGAAGAAAGATGGCTCAATGAGGATATGTATAGACTACCGACAACTTAACAAGGTAACCATCAAGAACAAGTATCCGTTGCCTAGGATTGATGATTTGTTTGATCAATTGAGGGGAGTCGTTGTGTTTTCTAAGATAGACATGGCTACTACCAGTTACGAGTTAAAGAGTCGGACGTACCTAAGACTTCTTTCAGGATGAGGTATGGTCACTACAAGTTCCTTGTCATGCCTTTTGGTCTAACGAACGCCCCAGCTGCGTTTATAGACTTAATGAATTGCGTTTTCCAACCATACTTGGACAAATTTGTTGTGGTATTCATTAATGATATTTTGATTTATTCTCGTAATGGGACTGAGCATACAGAACATTTGAGAACGGTTTTACAGACTTTGCGAGACAAGAAATTGTATGATAAGTTTAGAAAAATTGAATTTTGGCTTTGAGAGGTTGGATTCCTCAGTCACATTGTGTCGGGTGATGGCATCCGAGTTGATCCAAATAAGATTTCTGCTATTGTAGAGTGGAAACCGTTGAAGAACATAACCGAGGTTAGAAGCTTCTTAGGCTTAGTCGGTTACTATCGACGCTTTGTGAAAGGATTTTCAATGATCGCAACTCTTTTGATAAGGTTGTTGCATCAGCAAAGTTTCGAGAGATTGAAGACATTGCTTACCAAAGCTCCAGTACTAGTACAACTTGAGTCGGGAAAGGAATTTTTGGTTTACAGTGATGCGTCTTTGAATGGACTGGGCTGCGTACTGATGCAAGAAGGTAAAGTGATAGCCTATGCTTCGAGGCAATTGAAAGCACACGAGAAAAACTATCCAACACATGACTTGGAGCTAGTAGCCATTGTATTTGCCCTGAAAATTTGGAGACACCATTTGTATGGTGAGACATGTCGTGTATTCACTGATCACAAGAGTTTGAAATATTTTATGACTAAAAAAGAATTGAATCTGAAACAATGGAGATGGTTAGATTTAATTAAAGATTATGAACTAATCATTGAGTACCATCCAGGAAAGGCGAATGTGGTCACAGATGCACTAAGCAGAAAATCCTTGTTCGCTTTGAGGGCCTTGAACACGCAGTTGGCCTTGTTAGATGATGGTTCGGTTTTGGTAGAGTTAAGAGCCAGACCAACATTTCTACAAGAAATATGCGCAGCTCAGATCAATGATAGTGATTTATAGGCCAAGAGAACTCAATATGAGTCAGGCACTGAATCAGATTTTCGGGTTGGTCCCGACTGTTGCTTGATGTTCAGGGATAGCATCTGTGTATAAAAAGACGATGAGCTCATTCGGAAAATTTTGCAAGAGGCACATGATATTCGTTTGTCTATTCATCCGGGAAGTACCAAGATGTACAATGATTTGAAGAAAATATACTAGTGGAGTGGCATGAAAAGAGACATCTCTGAATTTGTATTGAAATGTTTGATATGTCAGCAAGTCAAGGCTGAACATCAAGTACCTTTAGGTCTGTTACAGCCTATAATGGTCCCCGAGTGGAAGTGGGATAGGATTACTATGGATTTTATGATGGGATTACCGTTAACCCTGAAAAAGAAAGATGTTGTTTAGGTTGTGGTTGATAGGTTAACGAAATTGGCTCACTTTATTCTAGTACGAACTGACTACTCACTTGACAATTTGGCCAGCTTGTATGTATATGAGATTGTGAGATTACACGGGGTACCGTTATCAATTATTTCAGATAGGGACCCAAGATTCACTTTGAGGTTTTGGAAGAAGCTATAAGAAGCCTTGGGTACAAAGTTGAATTTGAGTACAGCTTTTCACCCGCAGACTGATGGACAGTCTGAGCAGACAATTCAGATTCTTGAAGACATGTTACGGTGTTACATCCTTGAATTTAAAGGTAGTTGGGAAAAATACTTACCCTTGGTAGAATTCGCCAACAATAATAGTTTTCAAATGACTTTGAAAATGGTACCTTATGAGGCCTTGTATGGTAGAAAGTGCCGAACTCCTCTCTATTCGACAGGGCTCAAGGAAAGTCAGGTTCATGGGATTGATTTAGTCAAGGAAACTAAAGAAAAGGTTAAAATGATACGGGATTGCTTGAAAGCGGCATCGGATAGACAAAAGTCATATACTGAATTAAAAAGAAAAGAAATTGAGTTTCAAGTTGGAGATAAAGTGCTCTTGAAAGTGTCTCCATGGAAAAAGGTATTGAGATTTGGCCGAAAAGGCAAATTGAGTCCACGGTTTATAGGGCATATGAGGTTATTGAAAGAGTTGGACCATTAGCCTACCGTTTAGCACAGCCACCCAAATTGGAGAAGATTCATGATGTATTCCATGTGTCCATGTTCCGTAGATATAGATCAGACCTCTCTCATGTGATTTCACCAACGAAAATTGAGATTAGACCGGATATGACCTATGGTGAAGAACAGGTTAAGATTTTGGCTCGAGAAGTCAAATAGTTAAGAAACAAGAATATAGCCTTGGTGAAAGTTTTATGTCATAGACATGGAATGGAAGAAGCTACATGGGATCCCGAAGAAACCATGAGAAGTCAATATCCGAACCTGTTTACTGGTATCACTTTCGAGGGCGAAAGTCCCTGGGGGAGAAATGTAACATCCCGTATTCGGGCCTAGTTGGAATAGTGGTTTTGGGACCACAAATCTGACATTAAAGTAATTATTTTATAATCATTATGAGGTATAGGATATGAAAATAACCATGTGTTAAAGTTTCATGAAGAAATTCTATGTGTAAGGTGTCCAATTAGAAATTAAGGACCAAATTGAATAAATTGCAAAACTTGGATTCTAGAAGCAATTTGTACGAAATTGCTTTGGAATGTTAATTAGAGGTCCTTAAAAAATAATTTTTCCAATTTTTAAGTTTTTGGACAAAAATGGACATGCATGGAAAATTTTGGAAGTTTAGTAAGGAAGGGCATTTTGGTCATTTGGTAATAAACCAAAGAAAAGGGGAAAATCAAGCTGAAATCAGCTCATTTTCTTCTCCATGCTACCGAAATTCTAAAGGTCTCCATAGCTAGGGTTTTCAACATTTTCAAGCTCAATAGTAAGTGCTCCCTAGCACTGTTTTTAATGTTCTTCGTATTTTTGAGATCCTCGTAACATGCCCTCTCTATTTCTACCCATATTTCAAGCTAGTGTTCATGTTCAAAAAATTACCCATGCATGAAATGTTTGTGTTTTGATGATTTATGGAGGAATATGAGAGTTTAAAGGATGATGAACAGCTTTTACTAAGTAGTTTTTCATGGAAATGGTCTAAAGGACTAAATTGTAAAAGTTGTGGAAAAGGGTAGGAAGATATGAATGAAGGAAAAACATAGGCTGCTATAAGTGTGAATAAAATTCGGCTAAGCTTGGGTAGCTAAGGAATTACATGCATTTCATTATACGAGACTTAGGATAAAATTGTAAATATTGTGAAAGGTTAGGGGCAAAATGGTTATTTTTCCCTGGGGTGAGTTCTAGGCCTAAAACGAATAATGTGATGTATTAATAACCTAATCTTATTGATATAGACCCCGAGGAATCAATTCTGGTGGTCGAAAATGGTAAACGAAAGGTTTCAGAATAACCGGAATACGAAACCAAAGCCATTACCAGGTAAGTTCGTATAACCCGAAGTAAACTTTTAATATACTTAAATATGCATATCCTTGAATGTATGAAAATCTAGATATTCATTGCATGATAATCCATAAAATATATTGGTGTAAATGAAGGATGATAAATGTCCCGGTTGAAATAGAAAGGGAAATCCGATGGATAAATTATGACTTACATGACATGAGATCCTGCATGTGTTGCAGAAAAGGATTTAGCCCAGACGAGTAATCCGATGATCTCAAAATAGAAAAGATCTAGCCTAGACGGGTGTTCCTTTAGTGATCGAGCCTCCCGAAGAATATGGTTGCATTAAGTCTTTAACCCGGACGGGTAATCCGATTGAGGACTAAATTTAGCCTGAACTAGCAATTCAAATCCGAGCTTATGAGAGCAATATTCATTGAAAGGGATTTAGCCTGGACTGGTAATCTCGACATTGCTCTATGAGTTAATACTACGGGGGATTTAGCCTGGATTGGTAATCCCACCGTAAGATATAAGGTTCATGGGAGCACGTACTTGAGATGATCACTTGTATGACTTGACAGTAATTGGACTATCCATCGAGATTTTCAAGAAATTCAACGGGATTAACATGATGAAATGAAGAATGAAAATATTGAATTGATGAGCTCATCTAAGACTAATGCTATGACGTATTTTTTTGAGATTAACTTGATGATTGAGTGCATGTCATAGGGAAAATATTTCATGCTTGTTAGATTTATTGCTTAAATATGGTTGTAGGCTAATTAACCAGTACATTTACTTTCCAGTTATCCGGACTTACTAAGCATATATATGCTTACCCCCTTCTCTTTTCCTTGTCTTAGAGAGCTCATGGACTTGTGAATATTGGAAGACGGTTGGAGAATCAACACACTATCAACTTGTCCCGCTTTGCTATATAAATACTTTTATTTTGTTTAATGGCATGTATAGGATTTTTGGTTATTTTGTTATATGTGTCATTTGGCTAGCCATTGTAAGGGCTTAAATGGTATACTTATTCTTTTGTATATGGCCATGAGATATGGATCATATTGATGTAGGCTATAAACCTACTAATGATGCATGTTAATGTTTAAATGTTTCATGAGATATGATGATGAGATTTATCAGGGATGGATGCTTGAAATAGGACTTAATAATTTGAGAGTGGACACACCATATAATGGTATATGGTTATAATATGACCTAAGTGTATAATGTAAAATGTGCTATGTTAATCCCTAATATGAAAATGATAATTTAGCGTGTATTAAACCGATGAGATGTGGTTAACATGCAATGAGTTATGTCAAGGTTGTTTAAGAATATAATTAGGCCATGTTAAATACCATTGAAGTCTATAAGTGTATATGGATGTTAGAGGGTGAGCAAAGGCTTGGAAAATAGCCCTAAAAAGGTCTACACGGGTAGACACACGGGCATGTGTCTAGACCGTGTGTGACACACGGTCAGCCCCATGGACGTGTTGCCTAGTCGTGTGTCCCCTGCACCTAAAATTTTAGATCAGTTTGCATGGTAGTAAACACACGAGCAGAGACACGACCGTGTGTCTCAACCGTGTAGAGGACACAACCTAGACCACGGGCGTGTGCCTTGGCCGTCAGCCTCAAAATGAATGATGCGTCATAAACAGAATGTCCGGGTTTTTGTACACGGGCGATGACATTGGAGTGTCTAGGCCTTGTGAGGGACACGTGTCAAGGAACCAGGCATTTGCTTGGCCATATGAAAACCCCTGTAGGTTCGAAATGGAAAATAAATCCAAATAATTCAACACGGGTGGGACACACCGGCGTGTCCCCAAGCAAACGGGTGTGTGAGGTATAACCCTAAGAATTTTACTAAAATTTTCTATAGTTCTCGGTTTAGTCCCAGATTATTTTTAATGTATGTTTTGGACCTTGTAGGTCCATAGTCAGGACACTATGATATTGTTTGGTCGGTTTTAAATTAGAATGAAATTTTATAACTCGTACTTGCCGAAAGTGTCTGAGTATATGTCTGGTAACACCTCGTACATTGTCTCGGTCTCGGGTACGGGTAAAAGGTGTTACATTCTTTCTACACTAAGATCAATGGATTACCCGTCCAGGCTAAATTCTTTCTGCAACACATGCAGGATCCCATTGCATGTGAGAATAACTTATCCATCGGAATTCTGTATTCAAACGAATTGCAACTCTTTTCACTCAATTTTGGGATTATGGACATTTTCATTCAATTCAATATTTGTACATTGCACATTCAATACAACATAACAATAGAATCAACTCATTTTCATGTTTATTTAAGCATTAAACATATAATAAAAATAACATGTTGCATTATTTTCATACAAACTTACCTCAATACCAAAAATGGTGAAAAAGATCTAACTGTCAAATTTTTTTTTTCTCTCGTTCTAGGCCCGAATCTCGTTTTCTTTTATCTAAAATATCACATTTAGCTCACTTATTGGCCACATTATTAATTATGACCCAAAAATCATATTATAGAAAAATTATATTTTTGCCCCTAAACTTTGTCATATTTACACTTTTTCCCTAGGCTCGTAAAATGATTTTCATTCAATTTATTTGTACTTTAAGCCTAGCCAACCAAATTTCATAACTACATCAGCCCTCAATTTCCACTAATTCACACATTTATGACAAATTTTATAACTTTTATAATTTAGTCCTTTTATGCATTTTTACCGAAAATCACTTTGTAAAAGTCGTTTCTCTAACCATAAACTTGCATATTCTACCATTAAACATCAAAATACACACATATTTATCATGGTTAAAAACCCTAGACTTCAACCATATCTCAAAATATTGGTAGAAATGGATAGATAGAGTGATAACGACTTCAAAAATGTAAAAATCATTGAAAACGGAGCTAGAACGGACTTACTATGGAGCTTGGAGAGTTTGGAAAACACTAAATATGGTCTCCCCTTGCAAAATTCGGCCATGGCATGAAAAATGAAGAAGATGACATCTTTTTTAATGTTATTTTGGCTTTATTAGCCAAGTTACTAAAATACCCTTAATGAAAAACAATTTAAAACATACCTAACCAAGTCCATTTTTGTCCACAACTCAACTAACAGTCTAATTACCACATAAGGACTCCCAATTTAAAATTTCATAGCAATTAGACACCTCTAGCTTCTAGAACTCAAGTTTTGCACTTTTATGATTTAGTCCTATTGACTAAATTGAGTGCCCAAACGTCAAAATTTTTGAATGAAATTTTCACAAAATCATTCCATATAATTGTATACCATAAAAATATAATAAAAAAATTTTACTGTGTTAGATTTGTGGTCCCGAAACCACTGTTCTGACTAGGCCCTAATTTGGGATGTTACATTGAGGTCAAAATCTTATAAGTTGATGTTGTTATTTGAATCTTGATAGGTATATTTGAAATATACAATGAATTGTGTATCTAATATGTAATACCCCTAACCCGTATCCGTCGTCAGAACAGGATTTTGGAGCATTACCGAAACTTTCAGAACATTTTACAATAATTTATGTAAAATTACTATTCATTAACTAAGATCATTCAAAACATCCCTTAATTGGTCTCTTGAGGCCCAAGACAAGCATTAGAATCAAAATGGGACTAAATCTGGAACTCATAGAATTTTTCGCGAAATTACAAAAAATTTTCAAAGTGCAGGGCTTAGCGCCCTGTGGACTAGGGACACGCTCGTGTCGTCGGGCCGTGTACTACATGCACCTGTGTCTCTAACCCATGTAACTCTCTGGCTTTTAAGGCATCAAGAAATTGAAGTCACACGGCCAAGTCACACGCTCGTGTGCTAGGCCGTATGGCGAATTTTATTTTCAAAATTTAAGTGCAATTTTCACACAGCTATGTAACACGCCCATGTTCAAGGCCGTGCTAACCACATGGCTAAGACACACACTCGTGTCTCTTCCCGTGTGCCCAATTCTGAGCATTCTATTTCTCATTTTTAAGATGCTGGGGACACACGGCCGAATCACATGCCCATGGGATAGGTCATGTGTCACACACGGCCAAGACACACGCTCATGTGTCTACCCGTGTAGACAAAATAAAGTCATTTCCTAGCCTCATTTGTCATCCAAAACTTACCATTTCCTGCACCAAAACTCACAAGTATATATATATCCACCAATCCAACACCATATTCACATACAATTTGCCATCATTCATGTGGTATTATCTCATGCAACAAAAGATATAAACTTACTTTTAACATAAACTCATATGCTAACATAATTCCAACAAACTAACACATAAAAAGCACTTATGTGATTACCAAAATATTACTTCAAAAAATTGCCAAACTTAGACCATCACTAGCCACTCCAATGGCTAGATTACAAACAACAATTACAAGCCATCATTGGCCAAATATGCTTGTATATACGATTATACCAAAATTAGATTTCTATTTGTACCAAAATGAGATAGTGGATAGTGTGATGACTGCTCCAACCGAATTCCAACCTTCGTAAGCTTTGAGCACTATAAAATAGGGAAAATTAAATGGAGTAGGCATTTTATGCTTAGTAAGTTTGTATAATGGAAAATGAACTTTATATATTACACTTACAGCACATACATTTCACAAATTTTAAAATTTTCCATGGGTTTTACCACTTTTTCATTTTAGTCCCTAAATCAAGTTTTCATCAAAAATTGCTTTGTAAAAGTTGTTTATCTATGAATAAATTTTCATTTTCTACCATAAATTTCAATTTTTTTGCATATTCATCCATGACCCAAATTTCATACCTTGATAACTTTTCAAATAAATCCCCTAAATAGAAAGATTAGGCTATCCCGATTTCAAAAATATAGAAATTACTAAAAACGGGACCTGATTTCATACCTTATTGAGCTTGAAAAGTTTTCTTCCTCTCTCTTAGGGTTTCTATAGAAAAATTGGGAAGATGATATGAAATCAGATGATTTTTTTCTTTTTAATTAATTATCATCTATTAACTTTATTGATTTCCAATTTAGTCCCTACGCTTTTCTAATTTTTCCATGGATGAGTCATTAAAATATCTACTAACTGCTCTTCAATGGTCTAATTACCATATAAGGACCTTAATTTTTGAATTCCATAGCTATTTGATACCTATAGCTACTAGAACCCAACTTTTGCATTTTATGCAATTTAGTCATTTCCTTAATTAAACACACAATCGGTAAAATTTTCATACCAAAACTTTCATGTGACCTTTCTATCATAATGCCAACCATAAAATAAGATAAAATAAATTTTTATTTTTGGCTCGAATTTGTGGTCACGAAACCACTTTTTCGACCTCACAAAAAATGGGCTATTACAACTCTTCCCCTTTAGAAAGTTTCATCCTCGAAAATTCTTACCAGAAAATAGGTTAGTGTATTGTTTCCTCATGGTATCCTCAAGCTCCCAGGTAGCTTCCTCTAATCCATGTCGTTGCCAGAGAACTTTTATCAATGCCACATTTTTATTTCTTAGCTCTTTCATCTCATATGCTAGTATTTTAATCGGTTCCTCATTGTAAGTCATATTAGGTTGAATCTCAACTTCTGTTGGAGTAATAACGTGTGAAGGATCCGATCGATATCGCTGTAGCATGGACACATGAAACACATTATAAATTCTATCAAGCTCCGGTGGTAATGCTAACCGATATGCAACAGGTCTAATTCTTTTAATGATCTCATATGGCCCGATGAACCGTGGACTCAGTTTTCCTTTATGGTCAAATCGGAGAAATTTCTTCCAACGTGACACTTTCAAGAATACTTTATCACCAACCTGAAATACTATCTCTTTCCGCTTTAAATCGGCATAAGACTTTTGACGGTCTGAGGCTACTTTTAAACTGTCTTGAATTATCTTCACCTTTTTTTCAGTTTCCTAGATCAAGTCAACTCCATGCATCTTTTTCTCTCTTAACTCTATCCAATACAATGGAGTTTTACATTTACGACCATATAGAGCCTCATACGGCGCCATTCTAATACTAGACTGATAATTGTTATTGTAAGCAAATTCAATCAAAGGCAAGTATTTTTCCCAGTTACCTCCAAATTCAAGTCTACAACACCGAAGCATGTCTTTAAAATCTGTATCACACATTCAAGTTGTCCATCTGTTTGAGGATGGAATGTAGTACTAAAGTGTAAACAAGTGCCTAGAAATTCTTGCAACTTACTCCAAAATAGGGATGTAAACTAGGGTTCTCTATCTGAAATAATAGAGATTGGCACTCCATGTAGCCTTACAATCTTAGAGACATATAATTCAACCAATCTATCCAATGAAAAATCCATACGTACTGGGATAAAGTGTGCAGACTTCATTAAACAAACGACAATTACCCAGATGGTATCTTTCTTTTTCGGTGATAAAGGTAATCCCGTTACAAAGTCCATGGTAACTCTTTTCCATTTCCATTTCGGTATTGTAATTGGTTGTAATAATCCCGAAGGTACTTGGTGTTCAGCCTTCACTTGTTGACATATCAAACACTTTGATACAAATTTAGAAATATCCCGTTTCATTCCCGGCCACTAGTACATCTTTTTTAGGTCGCCATACATCTTATTACTACCAAGATGGATAGACATGTTACCATTATGAGTTTCATTCAAAATCTTATGTACTAGTTCTGAACTTTTCAGTACACATACTCTGCCTCTGAATAATAAACAACCATCAGTCTCGACCTAAAATTCTGAGTCAGGAGTCGATTCACTTTGTATCTTGTAACGCCCCGTACCCGAGACCATTTTCGGAGTCGAACACGAGGTGTTAACAGACTTAATTCATTGCTTAAACAGCTTAAACAATTTAATTTTAGAAATTCCAGACAAGCTGGCTAACTGCGTCACAGTCGCTTAAAAATTCATATCTCAAGTTATGAAACTCAAAATTAAATTCCGTAAATTTTCCCTGAAACTAGACTCATATATCTATTTACTAATTTTTTTATAGAATTTTTTCCTTGGCCAATTAGTACAGTTTATTAGTTAAATTCTCCCCTGTTTCAGGGTTCGACTGCTCTGATCTCTGTGTATTTCGAATCAGTTATCTCTCTGTACAGAATTTCAATGACTATGAAGTTTGGTTTTCTTAAAACTAGACTCAATAAGAAATCTTTACATATAAATTATGACTTCTAATTATTTTTATACAATTTATGGTTAATTTCCAAAGTCAGAACAGGGGATCCAGAAATCGCTCTGGCCCTATTTCACAAAAATTTAAACATCTCATAAAATATAACTCATATACCTGTTTCGTTTCTTCCATATGAAAATAGACTCATAATTATTCAATTCCATGTTTTATTCATCATCTAATTATGTCTCTACTATTTTTAATGATTTTTCAAATTCACGTCACTATTGCTGTCTGAATCTATTTTATGGTAAATTTTACCTATTTCATGGTTTCCATGGATTAACTAGCAATTTGACATACATAACACCAAAAATGATCATAATTAGCCATTCCAATGGCTAATCATTACCAAGCATTTTTATACTACTCAATAACCATATCATAAGACCATATATACAAAATTATTATAATGCTATACATGCCATACTCAAAATTTACAAGCCATTATGCCAAGATAGTATACGGATAGTGTGAGCGTGCCTCCGACTGCGTTCGATTTCCGAGCTGGCTTGTCAACACTACAAGGAATGAAAAGGAGGGAGTAAGCATAAATGCTTAGTAAGTTCACATGCAAATAGCAAGTAACATAACCATATAAGCAAACATAAAACATCATTTGCATAATCATCACCAAGACATTCATATCATATTTTCATTTATCATCTTACCATATTGTTGTTATATCGATTTTTCAACCCGAGGGTTAAGTACATACATGTTCAAAGTATCCATTTCACAACACTTACTAATACGTCCCTTTTCATCTCGAGTATTCCTCCATTTGAGTAGAACTTTACCCGTTGAACACATCGGAATATAATTCGGATACATGGAAAGTTTGCACATAAGTGCCACATATGTAGTCAAGCTACTACGTAACCCGCCCATAAGCGAACTCAGACTCAACTCAACGAGCTCGGGCGTTCGCATCCATAAGTGAACTCGGACTCAACTCGACGAGCTCGGATGCCTAGTTACATCTCACGAACTCGGACTCAACTCAACGAGTTCGAACATTCGCATCCATAAGTGAACTCGGACTCAACTCAACGAGTTCGGATGCCCAAATATCCCAGTGACATGTCACTTGTATCCTAATCTATTCCTAAGGTTCAACGGGATTTTCCTCGAACACATATCCTTGTCGTCTTTCGTAGAATGCCGGAATCAATACTCGGTAACAATTTGTACTTAACAAGTAGCTCACATAATTTGCATTTTATTCGAAATTAACCACAAAGCATATATTTCATAATAAAAATCAGCATATCATATAATTAACATCAATGGCTTAAAAAAATAACAATTATGTTACATTATTTACACATGAACTTACCTCGTATGCGAAAATGGCTACTTTTACCATTTCGTCCACAACTTGGTATTTTCCCCATTTTAGCCTGAATTTCAGTTTTCCTTGCTCTATCATTTAAAATATAGTCTAATTAGGACTCAAATTATTGAAATTGACCCAAAATCATATTTTGGAAAAATTACAATTTTGCCCCTAAACTTTTGCAAATTTACACTTTTGCCCCAAATCTCGTAAATTAAACTTCAGCCTATTTTCTTATGTTTTATGACATGCTGATCATTTTCCCCTTCTATGGCAACATCAAATTCTCACTCTAACATGTACTTATGACTATTAGGTATTTTTACCGATTAAGCCCTTTGCTCGTTTTCACTTAAAACCGAAAAGTAGCACAAGTTGTCTAACATAATTTAAAACCTCATATTCTATCATAAAACACCAAAATACACAAATTTCACCTATGGGTATTTTTCCAAATATAAACCCTAGGTTAAATTATTGCTAGCATAAGCTAAATCGAGCTACCGGGACTCCAAAAACGTAAAGAACTTGAAAAACGGGGCTAAAATGGACTTACAATCGAGCTTGGAAGCTTGAAAAACCCTAGCCATGGTTTCTCCTTGCTATATTCGACCATGGGGTTGAAGATGAGCAAAATTGGCTTTTAATTTTGTATTTTAATTCATTTTACCCTTAAATGACCAAAATGCCCTTACTACTAAACTTTCCAAAAATTCCATCCATGTCCAATTTTTGTCCATAAACTTAGAAATTGGTAAAATTCTATTTAAGACCTCCTAATTAATATTTCAAAACAATTTCATACTAGAAACTTCTAGAATGCAAGTTTTGCAAATTATTCGATTTAGTCCCTAATTTCAATTTAAGCACTTTAGGCATAGAATTTCATCACGAAATTTTCACACAATCATGAAATCATATCCTAGACCTCAAAATAATCATAAAATAATTATTTCTATCTCAAATTTTGTGGTCACGAAACCACTATTCCGATTAGGCCCTAATTCGGGATATTACATATCTGCTTTGCTTACAACTTACTATTATTTTTCTGAGCTTCAGAGATCTGTTGTAAAAAAGCCGGTCTGAATTTTAACTCAGTTATGATTGAACCATCATCAGATAAAGACAACTGAGTGTTCAATACCTGTAAGGCAAATAAGGATTCTTGGCTCAAGGCATCCGTCACTACATTAGCTTTCCCCGCATGGTAATCAATAACGAGATTGTAATCTTTCAATAATTCCAACCACCTAGGTTGTCTCAAATTCAGTTCTTTCTATGTCATTAAATACTTCAGATTTTTGTGATCTGTAAAGATGTGACATTTTTCACCAAAAAGATAATGTCGACATATTTTCAATGCAAAAACAATAGCTACTAATTCAAGATCATGTACCAAGTAATTTCTTTCATGCGGTTTTAGCTGTCTAGATGCATAAGCCACTAATTTACCATCTTGCATCAATACACATCCAAAACCATTCAATGAGGTATCCCTGTAAACTATAAATTCCTTACCCAATTCAGGTTGGACTAATACGAGCACTTCCGTCAATAAAGCTTTCAATCTATCAAAACTCTGCTGGCACTTATTAGTCCACTCAAATTTCACTTCTTTTTGCAACAATCGAGTCAACAGAGAAGCTATCTTTGAAAACCTTTTAATAAATCTCTGATAATATCCTACTAGTCCCGGAAACCTTCTGACTTCTGAAACATTATTCGGTGGCTTCCAACATACAATAGTTGAAATTTTATTCGGATCCACCCGAATACCCTCTGTAGATGCAACAAGTACAAGGAAACTAACTTCCCGTAGCCAGAATTCACATTTACTGAATTTAGCATACAGTTGTTTCTCACACAAAGTTTGTAATACAATTCTCAGATGCTTAGCATGCTGATTCACATCCCGAGAGTAAACCAAAATATCATCAATAAAAAGAACCACAAACCTGTCCATGTATGGTCTAAAAATTTTGTTCATTAAATTCATAAATACCGCCAGGGCATTAGTTAATCCGAATGGCATCACCAAAAACTCATAATGCCCATTTCTGGTTCTGAAAGCTGTCTTTGGCACGTCCGAATCCTTTAGTAGCTAATAGTAACCAGATCGTAGATCAGTTTTTGAAAATACACTGGCACCTTTTAATTGATCAAACAAGTCATCTATACGAGGCAACGGGTACTTATTCTTTATTGTGACTTTATTAAGCTGTCTATAATCGATGCATAATCTCAATGATCCATCTTTTTTCTTTACAAACAATACTGAAGCACCCAATGGCAAAAAAATAGGTCAGGCAAATCCTTTATCAATCAACTCTTGCAACTGTACCTTCAGCTCTTTCAATTCTATACGAGCCATTCTATATAGTGCATAGATATCGGTGTCGTCCCTGGCACAAGGTCTATAGAAAATTCCACCTCTCTAGCTGGAGGTAAACCAGGTAGTTCTTCTGGAAATACCTCAGGAAACTCATAAACAACTGGCACCGACTGGATTTTCAACTCTGATACTTTGGTAACCAATACAATAGTAAGATAAGCCTCATACCCATTTTTCATATATCTTTGTGCTGATATTGCTGAAATCACAATAGACAACCCATCTAGTTTCTCATATTCAACCCGGAGTAACTCACCATTCTAACACTTCAGCACAATGAATTTATGCTTACAATTTACCACTGCATCATGTTGGGTTAACCAATCCATTCCCAATATTACATCAAATTCATCAAAGGGTAACAACATCAAATTAGCTGGAAAACAATAACACTCTATCATCAATGGGCAATTTTTACAAATTTTATCCACCATAACATGCTGACCCAAGGGGTTTGAAACTTTAACCACAAATTCAGTGAATTCAATAATCATATTTTTGACAGACACAAATTTTGTGCATATATATGATTGTGTGGAACCAGGATCAATCAAAGCAATAATATCAGTATCAAGTAGAGAGAATGTATCAGTGATAACATCTGGTGCCGAAGCATCTTCCCTTGCGCGTATTACATATGTTATTGCCGGAGCTCAGATTTAGCTATTGAATCTTTTGCATCACTATAGCTACCACCGACATTTCTAGAACACCATGGTGGTCTACCCCTCGAGACAGGATTACTCAGCTTCGGGGTCTATTCAATGTCTTTCTCAACCCTTTCCAGGCAGTCTTTAAAAAAATGGTCAAGAGAACCACACTTAAAGTAAGCCCCAGTTCTCATCCAGCACTCTCCAAAATGTAATTTATTACAGACATTGCATTGTGGTTTGGGGTTTCCAACACTCCCAACATTGGTTGTTAAGGGAGACGAAGACCTTGAGTTGGTGCATTTAGAACTTCATTCCTTTCCCAAATATTCCCTTGATATACCAAAACGCTCATGATAATTCTTTGATTTCTTTGAAGCAGATGATTGCGTCTTGTCATAAATCTTTTGTTCGGAACCCGAGCTTCCATTTCTGCTTGCCTTTTTTCTTTGCTTAATTCCGCTCGTTCAGCCAACACCACGAATTCTCTTAATTCCATAATTCCAATCAACAGCTTGATATCTTCATTTAGTCCTTCTTCAAATCGTTTGCACATTTCAGCCTCAATTTGAACCCATTCACTAGCCTACTTGCTCAATCTAACAAATTCTTATTCATACTCAGACACTGTCATATTTCCCTGTTTGAGCTCTAAAAATTCCTTCTTTTTCTGGTCTAGGAATCTCTTACTAATATACTTCTTTTTAAATTCTATTTGGAAAAATTTCCATGTAATATTTTCCCTTGGTACCACAGAAGATATAGTTTTCCACCAATGGTAGGTTGTGTGTTTCAGCAAAGATACCACACATTTCAAACATTCAGCTGGTGTGCATGATAACTCATCTAGAACCCGAATAGTATTTTTAGCCAGAACTCGACCCTCTCTGGATCGTCATCGGTCGTAGTTCTAAATTTTTTAGCCCATGTTTTCTAATTTTATCTACTAGAGCCTTCCCAATTTTAACAGGTCTAGCATCCTGTAGCATTTTTTATCATGCTGTGAAGCAGGTGGGAGAGGTAGTTAAACAGTAGGGTTGGTTCTTATATATTCACTAAACCATTCATCCATCAATTCAAAGAAGGTTGCTTTTGCCACCTCACTTTGGCCCTCAGATACGAGCCTTCTACTACCACTAGATGCAGCTCACTACACAGAAGCTTGAGCAGCACTCTTAGCTTCCTCAGTCTTGGCTCTAGCTTGGTTACCAGACATTACTATATGAAAATAAATTTAAAAGTGGTCAGGAGATATTACACTATCATAATTTATATAATGGCATGTATAGCTAGACTCATACTTGCTACGTTAGTCCAAAAATTGGTTGAACCGTAGCTCTGATACCACTAAATGTAACACCCCTAACTCATATTCGTCATCAAAACAGGGTTTTGAAGTATTACTAAACTTTCAAAAAATTTTACAATAATTTATGTAAAATTACTATTCATTAATTGAGATCATTCAAAACGTCCCTTAATTGGACCTTTGAGGCCCAATACGAGCATTACAATCAAATCAAGACTAAATTTGTGACATCCCGAATTAGGGCCTAGTTGGAACAGTGGTTTCGAGACCACAAACCTGAGATAGAAATAAATATTTTATAATTCTTATGAGGTTTATGTTATGAATGCATGCTTGTGTGAAAGTTTCATGAAGAAATTCTATGCATAAAATGTCTAATTGCATTTTAAGGACCAAATTGAATAAAAGGAAAAATTTGCATTCTAGAAGCTTTAAGCATGAAATTGCTTTAGATTATGAATTAAAGGATCCTAATTAGCAATTTGAGTAATTTATATAATTTTGGACAAAAATAAGCATGCATAGGAAAAATTGGAAAGAAAAACCCTAGGGGCATTTTGGTCATTTGGTAATAAAAAGAATAACAAGGGAAAAATCAAGTGAAAATGTTGTCCATCTTCCTTCTTAGTAGCCGAAAGTACCAAGACTCCATAGGTAGGGTTTTGTTCAACATTTCCAAGCTTAATAGTAAGTGTTTCCCTAGCCCGTTTTTAATGTTCTTTGTATTTTTGAAGTCCCGGTAACATGATCTATCCATTTCTAGCTATATTTTAAGCTAGGGTTTATGTTTGAAAATTTACCCATGTGCAATATGCATGTGTTTTGTTGATTAATGGAGGAATATGAGTGTTTAAAACATGGTAAACATCTTTTGCTAGGTATTTTTAGTGAAAATGGCTAAAAAGGGACTAACTTGTAAAGTTTGTAAAATGGGTAGAGAGATGTATGATATAATGGGAAATATAGGCTGCTATGAGCATGTTATGAGTTCGGCTAGGCTTGGATAACAAGGAAAATGTATGCATTTCACTTTTACGAGCCTAAGGACTAAATCGTAAATAAGTGAAAAGTTAGGGGTAAAAGGGTAATTATACCAAAGCATAAGTTATGGATTGATTTGAAGAATGTGATTAATAAATGAGTTAAATTTGGCATTATAGATCAAGAAAGACGTGAACTGGGTCTCGATCGAGGGAAGAATAAAGTGTATGACGATTAGACTCGATTATTATCATTTTGTACTGAGGTAAGTATATATGTAAATAATGTGACAATATGATATGTTTAATGCATTGATATTGCATGGTTACCATTATGTCATTATTGTATATGTTATGTTTATTGATGACATTGCAAACATAAGAAAAGTTATGGATGTTATTCCGACACCACGAGCAAGTATGGCGAAAAAGTTACGTGCATGAGTAAAAGAATCTCGTTTGAACCTTAGGAGTAGTTTAGGATACAAGTGACATGTCACTAGGAGATTAAGAAGTCTGAACTTTTTGAGCGGTCCAAGTTCGTAATCTAATTGCCCATGCATGCATGTGATAATGCCTCCATGATATGATATGTTATTGCTTGGATGGATGCTTGATGAAGTGTTAGCTAGGTGCTTAGAGATAAGGGATGGCTTGATGTTTTAAAATGACTATAGTCATGGATGCATGACATTGAAGTTTTGGGTAACAAGTATAACAATGCATTAAATTGGTGTGGAATGATTCTAAGTAGTATAAATAAATGCAAAAGCCATAAGATGACATTACGTTGGTATGGAATTGCCATGGAATTGAATATTTGAGTGATTAAATATGCCATGATGCATGTTATGACTTATGTCTAAGTGTATGAATGAATGAGGGTGACTAATGGCTTAGAAAATAGCCTTAAAATAGTCCACACGGGTAGACACACGGGCATGTGTCTAAACCGTGTGTGACACATGGTTTGCCCCATGGGCGTGTTGATTAGCCGTGTGTCCCCTGCACCCAAACTTTCTAAGTCAGTATGCATGGTAGTAAACACACGGGCAGAGACACGATCGTGTGTCGCTACCGTGTAGAGGACACGGCCTACCTCAAAATGAATGATGACGTCATAAACAAAATGTTTAGATTTTTGGACACAGGCAATCACACGGGCGTGTCGAGGCCGTGTGAGGAACACGGGCCAAGAACATGGGCTTGTGCTCGGCCATGTGAAAACTCCTGTAGGTTCAAACTAAAAAATAATTCCACACAGGAATTGGACACGGGCGTGTCCTAAGCACATGAGCGTGTGCAATACCTCTACATGGGCGTGTGAGGTTTAACATGAGAAATTTTAAAAAAAAATTCTTAAGTTCTCGATTTAGTCTCAGACCACCCTAATGTATGTTTTAGTCCCCGAAGGCCTGTATAAGGGATGATATGCATGTGTTTGAAAAGTTTTAATTTGGATGAAAATTTATGGCCCGGTTTTGCATGTTTGTGTATGTGTAAGTCTGGTAATGCCTTGTACCCTATCCCGGCGTCGGATATGGGTTAAGGGTGTTACAAAATCAGGAACTCATAGAATTTTTTGTGAAATTACATAAATTTTCCAAGGTCCAGGGCTCACACGCCCGTGTGGTCGGGCCGTGTACTACACACGCCTGTGTCCCTAACCCGTGTAACTCTTTGACTTTTAAGGCATGAAGAAATTGAAGTCACACGCTAGTGTGCTAGGCCGTGTGGAAAATTTTATTTTCGAAACTTAGGTTCAATTTTCACATGGCCGTGTAACACACCCGTGTTCAAGGTCGTGTCAACCACACGGCTGAGACACACGCCCGTGTCTCTGCCCATGTGATCAATTCTGAGCATTTTGTTTCTCATTTTTTAGATGCAGGGGACACACGGCCAGACCACATGCCCATGGGACAGGCCGTGTGTCTACCCGTGTGAACAAAATAAAGTCATTTCCTAGCCTCATTTGTCACCCAAAACTTACCATTTCCTGCACCAAAACTCACAAGTATATATATCCACCAATCCAGCATCATATTCACATACAATTTGCCATCATTCATATGGTATTATCTCATGCAACATGCAACAAAGGATATAAACTTACTCTTAACATAAACTCATATGCTAACATAATTCCAACAAGCTAACACATAATAAGCACTTATGTGATTACCAAAATATTACTTCAAAAAATAGCCAAACTTAGACCATCACTAGCCACTCCAATGGCTAGATTACAAACAACAATTACAAGCCATCATTGGCCAAAAAAGCTTATACATGTCATTATACCAAAATGAGATTTCTATTTGTACCAAAATGAGATAGTGGATAGTGTGATGACTACTCCAACCGACTTCCAACCTTCGCGAGCTTTGAGCACTATAAAACAGGGAAAATTAAATGGAGTAAGCATTTTATGCTTAGTAAGTTCGTATAACAGAAAATTAACTTACCGGTCATATTTACTAATACAAGCATACATAAATTTACATTCCATCGGTTTTGGGTAAGTTACATAAACACATACACTTATTCAACAAGTTAGTCACATAATCTCATATGAATATCAAGTAAACATAGATGAGCTCGTCACATTACAAGCTTCAATTAATTTCACATTTCCACACTTCAAGGTTCTTTTTCGTCGAACAATTGAAATCTCGATAGATGTGTACGTAATATACACATGTGCAAAAGTACCCATCAGGGTATACAATAAAAAGGCACACTCTTGAGCCGTACATTTTATAGTAGGATTACCAGTCCAGGCTAAATCCCATTCATAGCATATGCTCTAGAGAGCTTAATATAGATTACCCGTCTGAGCTAAATCCAATTTATAACCTAAGCTCAAGAGGGCCTACATTAGAATTACCCATCCGGTCTAAATCTATCTGCAACATATGCACCATTATTCTTAACCCATCAAAATTCAACATTCAACCGGAACAGGATAATTTGTCCACATCACACAATTTAAGACTATTTCATTATGTATATATCATCTCACACATATCAACACAAAATCATACAATTCAATTCAAGCATATTAACATACATTTTTAAGTTACACGAACTTACCTTGAAAATGGTTCGTATCTGAATTTCAACTAATCTGAAACATTTTGCTTTCCTCGATCTAGTTTCGTGGTTGGTCTTTTTAGATCTATAAGGGTAAATTTAACTATTAATCTATCACATTTCATATACATTTGCTGTAACGCCCCAAAAATTTTGAAATCCAAAAATCCAAAAATCCAAAAATTCAGAAATCCCGAATTTCTTTTATTTTTGATTTTGATGAAAATTGTGTTTAATATTCTTATCCAAGCGATAATTTTAGTAGGTCTTAGCTAAGGTTGAGTTTGAATTAAGGGGTAAATGAAATTATAGTTTAATTATTAAAAGAATCAGGGTTGGCAAGTAGTTGGGCTTTTAAATAAAATAGGGAAAAATAGCATAAAAAAGCCTTGTGCAGGAGTGGCTAAGTGACGCCACTTAGGGAGTAGGGAGGTGGCGTTAGTAGCTAGCAAGGAGATCCAAGGTTCGAATCCTAGCTGAGTATTTTTTTAGAATTTAATTTTGGCCTTCTAGAAGGATAAAAGTGACGTAAAGATGGACTCCAAGGGGAGTGTTCAAAAGAGAAAATTAAGGAAAGGATCAAGGGGTTATCAGGGAGAAAAATGAGGAGATGAGAAATGAGGAGTAAGTGGAGCTAAATTAGGAACTTAGGCTTGAAGAATTCGACTATAGGGCTATAAATAGGTGCTGAATGGGAGGGTTCAGAAATTAATGACGAATTTCCCTTCGCTTTGTGCCAGAAACCCTTTTCTCTTCAAGATCCAAAAAGCCGAAAACCCTCTATTTTACTTTCTTTTCTTTCTGGCGATTCCTATTCTCCTCTACACAATCTTCTTTGCCGATTTCTTCTACTACTCTTCTTCTTTAATCTGTACCAAATAAACCTTATTCACCATACTTAGTTTGAAAAGCCAAAAAACTGAATCTTCTAATGGTCTAATACTTTTTGACTAAATCTAGTGTAAGTGTTGCTCTTCCAATTGATTTTTCTTTGTTTAGTATCGATTATTGTCCCTCACTCTTTCTAATTAACTTTGGTAGGGAATTAGTATCGGATCTTGGTTTTTAGCTCTCTGCCGAATTGCTCCTTAAGGTGTTGCGGTTTTGGTAAGTAATCTTCTCCCATTGGCTAAGGTGGTCGAATGGTCATAGTTATGGTAAGGAGACTTGTGTTGGATACGAGTCACCTATTATTTGGGTTTTAATAGTTAAGATTTGTGCAGATCTAAGAAATACGTGATCAATGAAAAAGTAATTAAGGATTGGACTCAAGGTAAGGTTAAGGTAAGGTTTCGATTTTTGAGTAAATAAGTATTAAGCATGCGATTAATTGAAGGGTGATATTGATTGTAGGTTTGGGATAAGGAGATCGCATCACGCTTGCTTACCAGGTGTGTACATACACTGTACACACACAATGATTCGGCAAAAGTCGAAAAGCTGAAAAGCCGAAATGCCAAAAAGCCAAAATATTGGCTACGCTAGTCTTGCGAGTGCGCGAAAACTCGTAAGGGGGAAACCAATAGGTTGCCTGAAACCCACGGGCGATTCCGACGACTTGGGTTGTGATCTGGCCAAACGGGCCGGAATGGGCTAAATGCGCCCGATGGGCTGTTGGGCCCATAATAGGCAAAAATTGATAATTGATGCTATGTGATAGAAAGTTTGTATGTGAGCATGAATATGAATGTGACTAGGCCTAACGGGTCATATAAATGTGATTTGGGCCTAATGGGCCATATGAATATGATTGGGCTTAATGGGCCAGATATAGGAATGTAAAATTGTTTGGGCTTTGTAAGGGGTTTTGGGCCTAGTATACGATATCCACATAAGACTTAATTAATATATTGCGACCGTGGACAAGTCAAAGGGTTAGTGTGTGGCAACGGGTATATGCATGTCTAGGATTAGATCTAGGGAGAGCTTGGTACTTAAGCGGTCTTAATGACCCACCTCCTCTTCTTTTGAATCCTACCTGGTGCATAGTATTCGCTCATCTTAGCTCACGGGACTTGTTAACAGGCCAAGATAAGTGAAAACTGTAATTAAGGGAAAATTACCGAAATGCCCCTAAGGGCAAAAATGACCAAAATACCCCTAGGTGTTGAATGTAAGTTTTGTGGATGTGACATGTATACATATGATATTCTGCTTAGGTTGCATATAGGTTGGGAATTATGGAGCGGAAGAAGTATATAAGGATCGCATGGTTGCTTGACAATCGTGTATCCACCGATGGCTTTTAAAGCCCAATATGTAAATGAAGGTAGTTCCGCAACCGGGCTACCTTGGTGTGTGGGTTGGGTGGGTCGATATTTATATCTCCACATGGTGTGACGGGGGACGGAGTCGGTGTGTAGCGGATGGATAATTTGGATGTGATTGCATTGCATGATTGATAAATGATGTTTTTTTGTGAATGCTTGTTTTTGTCGAGAGTTGTACACACAGAGTTTGCGAAAACTCACCCCCTCTTTTATTTTATTTTCAAGTGATGCTCAGTAGAAGGTTCAATGTTTGGAAGGACTCTGGGTGACCAGCTAGCAAGATGATTTGGACTTGGGTTTTTTTTCAAGCATTTAAGTTTTTACTTCTTTTTAAGTATGTTCCAGACCAGATTGTAATAAGGTTTTTATTGTGTTATTATTACTTGAATTATTATTATTTTCAATGTAATTACAAGAAGTTGAACATAGGTTTCCTAAATTATAGTATGTTTTCTACGTTTCCACAGTTAAATTTTTAAATGATAAGTTTTCTTAAATCAAATATTTCAACAAGGTTTTTGTAACTGAAAGGGTGTGTTTTTTTTTTTAAGTTAATTAAGGTTTCTTTTATTTTAAGAAGGGTTTTCAATGAAAACACGGTTTTCGCTAAAACACTTCAATGTGACACACCAAATTCGGCCATAGCGTCTGGGCCAGGTTTGTGGTGTTATATTTAGTGGTATCAGAGCCAGGTTACAAAACTCGAGCTGTGAATTAGGCCTTATTATTATTTGGTTTCTTTTCTACTTATTATTTGGACTTTAAAAAAACATTTTGGATCGCGATGCTTTGGAAAAAGAGAAATCTTGCTGAGCGGCACACCGAGTCTCCGACATCGAACCAAGTAAGTACTTTTACTTAAGTTTGTTTAAATTGTTATGCAGTAGATAGTTAGAGCGCTACTTTAGATGATTTTTAGAAGGGAACTAAAGCCCGTAGGATCTAGAAACTATAGAGGATTTTCAAAAATGATATTCTCTTTAAATATTTTCATAAAACATCAGTGTAATTATGAAACTAACTAAGACTCCATAAAATTTTTAATTTAGAAAACTCGCAAGTCGACGATGAGCGTTAGAAGAGGTGCGAGAGGCCGTGGTCAAGGCCGCGGAAGTGTTAGAGCTGAATCGTGAGCATCGGGCCATATGCCCGATGTTGGACTAAAAATGGCTTCGGCCTCACCTGTGGCTGGGAATGGACCGTCTGATCGAGCTGCAAGAGAAGATGCATTGTCGCAGGCAATGCTGAGGATTTTGGAAAGGGTCGTTGGGCCCAATAATGGCACTAGAAATCGAGGGTCCATTCCAAAACGACTTCGATTGAACGGGGATGAGATCTTTAAGGGCGTGGCTGGCGTGGCTCCTAATGTGGCGGAATATTAGTTGGAGGCCACTGAAAGGATAATGGAGGATTTGGACTGCTCACCTAAGCAAAAGTTGAAAGGGGCGGTGTCATTGCTTAGGGAGGAAGCTTACCAGTAGTGGCTGACAGTGAAAGAGGGCACCCAACCAGAGCGGGTCACCTGGGAATTTTTCAAAGCTACATTCCAAGGGAAGTATGTGGGTGCAAGCTATGTGGATGCTAGGAGGAAGGAGTTCCTAAACTTCACCCAAGGCAATAAATCGGTGGCGGAGTATGAGGCGGAGTTTCTACGCCTTAGTAGGTATGCAAGGGTAATGGTGGCAACGGAGTATGAGTGTTGCGTTAGGTTTGAGGATGGGCTTAGAGATAGCCTTAGGGTACTGATAGCTCCACAAGGGGAACGAGTTTTCTCGGAGTTGGTGGAGAAAGCAAAGATAGCGGAGGAGGTTAAGCGCATTGGGCGCTTAAATCGGGAAGAAGAAAGGGGTAGGAATAAAAAGGAGGCTTAGACTCCGAGTGTTAGACATATGCCTAGGGCTAGGGCCAGAGTTAATGGGCCAGTTAGAGCAGGGCCCATTGCTGTTAATCTAGGGGTGCCACCTTGTGCTGATTGTGGGAGAAGCCATGGAGGCGAGGGCTGGAAGAGGATGGGAGCTTGTTTAGCTTGTGGGTCTATGGAGCATAAGATCAAGGATTGCCCCCGAATGCTAGGTCGAGATCCAGTAGTGAGCCAAGCTTGTGCTCAGCCACCAAGGGGTGGTCAGCTGTTGCCAAAGGGCCGTGAGTAGGCCAGGGGTGGTGATGGCAATTAACGTGGACGTGGAGTACTAGGCGGAAATGCAGGTCATGTTGAGGCAAGGCAGCCAGCTTTGGTTTATGCTGCTCATCGCTGAGAAGACGAAGATGCTCCAGAAGCGAATATTGGTAAGTACTTTATCCATAGTATGCGATCTATCTATTTTGAAATTAGAAATAAAGTACGCAGTAGAAGCGTAGTGGTGTAACTTAAGCGATGCGACATCAATATCCTCAACTGTTTAAACAAGGTAAATTTCGAGGATGAAATTTCTTTTAGAGGGTAGAGTTGTAACGCCCTAAAAATCCCGAAATCCCGAATTTCCTTTATTTTCAATTTTGATGAAAATTGTGTTTAATATTCTTATCCAAGGGATAATTTTAGTAGGTCTTAGCTAAAGTTGAGTTCGAATTAAGGGGTAAATGAAATTATAGTTTAATTATTAAAAGAATCAGGGTTGGCAAGTAGTTGGGCTTTTAAATAAAATAGAGGAAAAATAGCATCAAAAAGCCTTGTGCAGGAGTGGCTAAGTGACGCCACTTAGGGAGTAGGGAGGTGGCGTTAGTAGCTAGCAAGGAGATCCAAGGTTTGAATCCTAGCTTAGTATTTTTTTTAGAATTTAATTTTCACCTTCTAGAAGGATGGAAGTGGCGTAAAGATGGACTCTAAGGGGAGTGTTCAAAAGAGAAATTTAAGGAAAGGATCAAGGGGTTATCAGGGAGAAAAATGAGGAGATGAGAAGTGAGGAGTAAGTGGAGCTGAATTGGAAACTTGGGCTTGAATAATTCGGCTATAGGGCTATAAATAGGTGCCGAATGGGAGGGTTGAGAAGTTAATGATGAATTTCCCTTCACTTTGTGCCAGAAACCCTTTTCTCTTCAAGATCCAAAAAGTCGAAAACCCTCTATTTTACTTTCTTTTCTTTCTGCCGATTTCTATTCTCCTCTACACAATCTTCTTTGTCGATTTCTTCTACTACTCTTCTTCTTTAATCTATACCAAATAAACCTTATTCACCATACTTAGTTTGAAAAGCCGAAAAGCCGAATCTTCTAAGGGTCGAATACTTTTTGACCGAATCTAGTGTAAGTGTTGCTCTTCCAATCGGTTTTTCTTTGTTTAGTATCGATTATTGTCCCTCACTCTTTCTAATCAACTTTGGTAGGGAATTAGTATCGGATCTTGGTTTTTAGCTCTCTGCCGAATTGCTCCTTAAGGTGTTGCGATTTTGGTAAGTAATCTTCTCCCATTGGCTAAGGTGGTAGAATGGTCATAGTTATGGTAAGGAGACTTGTGTTGGATACGAGCCACCTATTATTCGGGTTTTAATAGTTAAGATTTGTGTAGATCTAGGAAATACGTGATCAAGGAAAAAACGATTAAGGATTGGGCTCAAGGTAAGGTTAAGATGAGGTTTCGGTTTTTGATTAAATAAGTATTAAGCATGCAATTAATTGAAGAGTGATATCGATTGTAGGTTTGGGTTAAGGAGATTGCATCACGCTGGCTTACCAGGTGTGTACATACACTGCACACACACAATGATTCGCCAAAAGCTAAAAAGCTGAAAAGCTGAAAAGTCGAAAAGTCGAAATGCCGAAAAGCAAAAAGTTTGGCTACGATAGTCTTGCGAGTGCACGAAAACTCGTAAGGGGAAAATCGATAGGTTGCTTGAGGCCCACGGGCAATTCCGTAGACTTGGGTTGTGATCTGGCCAAATGGGTCAGAATGGGCTAAATGGGCCCGATGGGCTGTTAGGCCCATAATAGGCAAAAATTGATAATTGATGCTATGTGATAGAAAGTTTTATGTGAGCATGAATATGAATGTGACTAGGCCTAAAGGGCCATATAAATGTGATTTGGGCCTAATGGGCCATATGAATATGATTGGGCTTAATGGGCCAGATACAGTAATGTAAAATTTTTTGGGCTTTGTAAGGGGTTTTGGGCCTAGCATATGATATCCACATAAGACTTAATTAATATATTATGACCGTGGACAAGTCAAAGGGTTAGGGTGTGGCAACGGGTATATGCATGTCTAGGATTGGATTTAGGGAGAGCTTGGTACTTAAGCGGTCTTAATGACCCACCTCCTCTTCTTTGGATTCCTACCTGGTGCATAGTATTCGCTCATCTTAGCTCACGGGACTTGTTAACGGGCCAAGATAAGTGAAAACCGTAATTAAGGGAAAATTACCGAAATGCCCCTAAGGGCAAAAATGACCAAAATACCCATATTTGTTGAATGTAAGTTTTGTGGATGTGACATGTATACATATGATATTCTGCTTAGGTTGCATATAGGTTAGGAATTATGGAACGGAGGAAGTATATGAGGATCGCACGGTTGCTTGACAATCGTGTATCCACTGACGGCTTTTAAAGCCCAATATGTAAATGAAGGTAGTTCCGCAACCGGGCTACATTGGTGTGTGGATTGGGTGGGTCGATATTTATATCTCCACATAGTGTGACGGGGGATGGAACCAGTGTGTAGCGGATGGATAATTTGGATGTGATTGCATTGCATGATTGATAAATGATTTTTTTTGTGAATGCTTGTTTTTGTCGAGAGTTGTACACACATAGTTTGCGAAAACTCACCCCCTCTTTTATTTTATTTTCAGGTGATGCTCAGTAGAAGGTTCAATGTTTGGAAAGACTCTGGGTGACCAGCTAGCAAGATGATTTGGACTTGGGTTTTTTTTTCAAGCATTTAAGTTTTTACTTCTTTTTAAGTATGTTCCAGACCAGATTGTAATAAGGTTTTTGTTGTGTTCTTATTACTTGAACTATTATTATTTTCAATGTAATTACAAGAAGTTGAACATGGGTTTCCTAAATTATAGTATGTTTTCTACGTTTCCGCAGTTAAATTTTTAAATGATAAGTTTTCTTAAATCAAATGTTTCAACAAGGTTTTTGTAACTGAAAGGGTGTGTTTTTTTTTTAAGTTAATTAAGGTTTCTTTTATTTTAAGAAGGATTTTCAATGAAAACACGGTTTTCGCTAAAACACTTCAATGTGACACACCAAATTCAGCCATAGCATCTGGGTCGGGTCTGGGGTGTTACATTTGCATCCTATTACATCCTATGAAAAATTACCATTTTGCCCCTATCTTTTTCAAAAATTTTGGTTTCGTCCCTAGGCCCAGAAAATGAATTCATGAAATTTAACCCTCTTTCCAAGCCTAGTTAAAATTTATATATTACACTTACAGCACATACATTTCACAAATTTTAAAATTTTTCATGTGTTTTACCAGTTTTTCATTTTAGTCCTTAAATCAAGTTTTCATCAAAAATTGCTTTGTAAAAGTTGTTTATCTATGAATAACTTTTCATTTTCTACCACAAATTTGAAATTTTCAGCATATTCATCCATGATCCAAATTTAATACCTTGATAATCTTTGAAATAAATCTCTTAAATATAAAGATTAGGCTATCTCGATTTCAAAAATATAGAAATTACTAAAAACGGGACTTGATTTCATACCTTATTGAGCTTGAAAAGTTTTCTTCCTCTCTCCTAGGGTTTCCATAGAAAAACTGGGGAAGATGATATGAAATTAGATGATTTTTTCTTTTTAATTAATTACCATCTATTAATTTTATTAATTTCCAATTTAGTCCATACCCTTTTCTAATTTTTCCATGGATGAGTCATTAAAATATCTACTAACTACTCTTCAATGGTCTAATTATCATATAAGGACCTTAAGATTTGAATTTCATAGCTATTTGATACCTATAGCTACTAGAACCCAACTTTTGCATTTTATGCAATTTAGTCATTTCCTTAATTAAACACACAATCGGTAAAATTTTCATACCAAAATTTTCATGTGACCTTCCTATCATAATTCCAACCGTAAAATGAAATAAAATAAAATTTTATTTTTAGCTCGGATTTGTGGTCCCGAAACCACTGTTCCGACCTCACCAAAAATGGAATGTTACATGTTAAGTAATTGATGTAAGTAAATCTTTATATTGTATGAGCTTACTAATTATTTTATATACTTACTCATGTTACTCCTTTTCTATAGATTTTGGATGTTTGGAATATGTCGATCAGATCAGCAGGAAGCTTATATTCTATCGTCTCTCAAATCACTAGACTTTTGATATTTTGAACTTGGTTACTTTTAGCATGTACATAAGATGTTTTGATTTGTTTAAGTATATGTGTAACACCCCTTATCTGTATTCAATGCCGGAACAGGGTACGAGACGTTATCAGACATAAACTCACACAATCATACAAGACAGAGACATGAATTTGCGTCCAAATTTAAAACTTTTCATTCACATGCATATCGTCCTTTACAAGGGCCCTCGAGGCCCAAAATATAAATTGGGTGTGGTTCGAGACTAAACCGAGAACTTTCAGAACTTTTACAACACTTAGAAAATTTTCTTATTTTGGAGGGTTACACACCCGTGTGGCTTGGGACACGCTCTTGTAACTCTCTGTTTATGACATCATCAGCAAAATAGGGGCACACAGCCAAGTCACACACCTGTGTGCTAAGGTCGTGTCCTTCACACAGCTGAGACACACACAGCCGTGTCTCTGTCCGTGTGTTTACTACTGGGCATTTTGTTTTACCTAATTAAGGTGCAGGGGACACATGGTCAGATCACACGCCCATGGGGCTGACTGTATGTCACACACGGCCTAGACACATGCTCGTATGTCTACCCGTATGGACAATTACAAGGCTATTTTCCAAGTCAATTGCCACCCTTATTTGCACAAACACATACATGACTTCAAGGGCACTTAACATGGCATAATTGAGCACTTAAAACATACACAAACAAGACATCATCATGATCATTCCATCTTTACTAATACATGCATAAAACTTCATACTTTGTCAAGCCAAATTTATGAATTTGCATGCACTAAGAGTTGAAGTTTACTTCCATTTAACATACTCATGTCTTAATTATTATCATGCCACTCACTCACAATTCCATCATCAAACATCCATAGTCACATCCATAATTCATCCATGCCAAACAATTTCAACCACATCATGTATGACCCTGGCACATGCATGCATATATGAATAGGTTTACAACCAAATAATCAATATGAACCATATCTCATGGTGATATACAAAATGAATCACCAAATCACTATAAGCCAACACACTTGGTCAAATTAATAATGACATAATTTATCAAAAGACGAAGTCCCTATACATGCCATAAACTTAAAATACTTGTGTTCACTTATACCCAAATGATAGCTTGATAGTGTGATGGCATCTCCGACGGTCTCCAACCCGAGCTAGCTAAATTAACCTATAAGACATGGGAAAGGAAGGGGGTAAGCTATATAGCTTAGTAAGTCCATATGAAAATAATTAGCAACTCATGCTAGTCATATACTATGCTTAACAATATAAGCATAAGTTAATATAAAAATAGCTATAAATCTCAAGGTTGTAATATAACCTATTCATATGTTTACTCTCTTTTGATTTATCAAAATAATTTAACATTACTCGACTTTCAGTCTAGTAACCATAATTTCTCCATTGTAGCATGTTTCATTGATAAGTCGTAATTTATACATATTTTTATCTCATGCTTAGCATTTTTTTGGATGAATTATCATTATATTTTTGGAATTTGATACTCTTAATGTTTTATACTTAGGTGAACATAGGAGAGTAAAAAGAGAGAGGAACGAGCCAAAAACGGAGAAAATGGGCCAACATAGGAAATCAATACGGCCTGGACTTCCTCACATGGGTAGACCACAGGCCCATGTCTATTTAACAGTCTCTAACACAGCCTGGACTTCCTCACACGGGTAGACCACATGCTCGTGCCTATTTAACTGACTTTCACACGACCTAAGCCGCCTCACATGGGCGTGGCACACAGCTGTGTCACTGTCGGGCCCAAATCTAGTTCTATTCGGAAAAGAGCACTTTCGAGGGTTTTGAGGCATTCTAAAGCCTATATAAACACCCTAGAGGAGGATTAAAAGAGGACACAGAGTTGGAGGCAAGGAATTACTCAAAAGAAGCCGATTGATCCATCTCAGAAGCTGGATTCTCCTTCAAGATGGAAGATCTCCCTTAATTTTCCTTCAAGAGTTTTGGGTTTTCTTTATGTTTTGTTATCATTATTCTTCTGAGATGTTTTCTTTTAAAAATATGAACTAAATCTCCTAAATACCTAAGGGGAATGAAACCTAAGATGGATCTTGTTATTATTTTCTGAATTATATGATAAATACTTGATTTGTTCTCAATTATGTGTTCTTAATTCTTGCATTAATATTTCAGGATATTGATTCAAGTGTTGATGTGCTTATTCAGAGGAGCAAAAGTCCCTGTCTAAGAGAAGATCTAGCATAATTAAGTGGAGTTGATTGCACCCCTAGACATAGGGCAACATAAATCTGCCAGATTAGGGTCAAACCTAATAAGGGAATCCATAGATCTAGTTAATGCAACACTAGGGGTTTTAATTAGAAAGATATTTCAATTAATCAACCTAGGGTTAGACGTGGTTAGTCTCGAGAGATATAATAATATAAATTAGGGATTTCTACGGATCAAGTCAAGTGAATAAATCGTTTAATTCAGAGTCAAATAACAAGTGCAATTTAGGTGGATTTTTCCTTAGGTATTGTCCAAATCAATCAGTTTTCCCAAAAGTATTTCCCCAATTTACTTCCTGTGCATTATTAGTTTAGTTGATTAGTTTAGATAAAGCAAATCCCCTTATTTTTAGGCTAGATAACAAAAATAAGGTTAATACTAGTACTTTTAGTTCCTGTGGGTTTGACATTCCGGTCTTGCTATAAGCTATACTACTGTTCGATAGGTGTGCTTGCCTTTATCGTGATAATAGTTAGTTTTTAAGTACGATCAATTATAAATTTAAAACTTATCACACACAATCAAGTTTTTGGTGCCGTTGCCGGGGAACTAAGATATTAGGAATGCTTAATTTTTATTACTTTAGCCATTTTTACTTTTATTGCAATTTACTTTTTATTTTAATTTTTATTTACTAATTTTTTTCTTTTTTTTATTTCTGGTAGGTTTTTATAGTGTATGACTAGAAAAAACTTGTTAGGACCATTACTTTTTTATAGTGAGATAGAGAGCACAGCTCACAGAAACTGAAGAGAAATAAGACGAAGCCTACAATACATAGTGGAAGGGTAAGAGGATGATATCCATAATACAATCGAGGAGATGACTGACAATCAAAATAATCAGCTACCTCATGTGGTTGCTACTGATCCAGTAAATCAAAATCCTGCTCCACGTACTATGTATGATTATGCTAAACCTACTTTAACAGGAGCTGAATCGAGTATAGTTAGGCCTGTTGTTGCTGCAAATAATTTTGAACTGAAACCTAACACTATTCAAATTATACAATAGTTTGTTCAGTTTGATGTTTTGCAGGACGAGGACCCAAACACTCATTTGGAAAATTTTCTGGAATTCTGCGACACTTTTAAGATAAATGGCGTTTCTGATGATGCCATTCGCCTTCAGTTATTCCCATTCTCATTGAGGAACAAAGCTAAACAGTGGTTAAACTCGTTACCACGAGGATCAATAACTACTTAGGAACAAATGATCGAAAAATTTTATTAAAATATTTTTCGCCGACTAAAACAGCTAAATTAAGGAATGATATCTCTTCTTTTGTGCAGATGGATTTAGAAACACTTTATGATGCATGGGAGAGATACAAGGATCTCTTGAGAAGGTGCCCTCACCATGGGTTACCTCTATGGTTGCAGATTCAAACCTTTTACAATGGTGTGGACCCTCAACGAGGCAACTTATCAACGCAGCCACCAGTGGAACATTGAACAACAAAACACCTGAAGAGGCTTACGAATTTATTGAATAGATGTCACTGAATAACTATCAGTGGCAAGTTATGAGAACAAAGCCGATTTAAAGTCTTTGGTGTTTTCAACCTCGACGCTAAGTTACTATGCTTTCTAACCAGGTAGAACTTTTAAATAAAAAGATTGACAGTTTGTATGGTTCTAGTCAGGTACATCCAGTGATGAGGTGTGATTCAAGTGGAGGAGGAGTACACACAGATTATTCAACCTTCAACCCTAGCATCGAGGAGGAATAAGTTCAATATATGGGTAATAATAATTCTAGATCTTAAAATAACCCATACAGTAACACTTATAATGCAGGTTGGAGGAACCATCCCAACTTCTCATGGGGTGTTCAAGGAAATCAAAGGCCACAACATCCCTCAGGTTTTCAACAACCACCTTACTAGCAGGAAAAGAAGCCAAACCTTGAGGAGATGCTAACGAAATTCATCTCGGTGTTAGAAACTCGTTTTCAGAATACCGAAACAGCGCTTAAAAATACAAGCGTTAATTCAAGGGCTCGAAGCTCAAATAGGACAGCTTGCTAAGTTAATTTCTGAATGACCACAAGGTAGTTTGTCGAGTAATACTGAAACTAATCCAAGGGAACAACTCAATGCAATTACCGTTTGAGATAAGGAAGGGTTAGTTGAACTTGAACCAGAACCGAGGCAAGGAATTGTGGTAGGTAAAGAAAAAGGTGAGGTAGACCATAGTGAGTGAAAACCGGTAAGTAAGGAGTACAAACCTCGTGTGCCATACCCAAAGAAATACTACACGAACGAACAGTTTGGTAAATTCCTTGAATTATTAAAGAAATTACATATTAACTTATCGTTTATTGAAGCTCTTTCATAGATGCCAAACGCAGTTATTTTTTAAAAGAGCTTTTAGCAAATAAGCGGAAGTTTGATGAAGCATCGCATGTGGAACTAAACACAGTTTGCTCAACCATTCTACAGAATAAGCTACCCAACAAGTTGAAAGGGAGTTTTACGATTCCTTGTTTAATTGGTAGTTTAAATGTTAACAATAATTTGGCTGACTTAGGGGCAAGCATTAATGTCATGCCCTATAAAATGTTTGAACAACTAGGTCTAGAAAAACCCAAACAAACTAGGATGAGCATTCAATTGGCAGATAAAACAAACAGATTTCTTAGGGGTATCATTGAGGACGTGCTAGTTAAAATTGATAAATTTATTTACCCAGTTGACTTTGTTGTTTTAAACATGGATGAGGATAGTGACGTACCCTTAATTTTAGGAAGACCCTTTTTAGCAACTGCTCGAACTATCATTGATGTTGGCACAGGTGAACTAATACTTCGTGTAGGGGATGACATGATCACTCTCCAAGCTCATGATTCTACTAAAATATCTAGTAACCAAGATGATTGTTTAAGTTCGGTTAATAATATTACAACTCAAACTTCTTTGCAGGAGTCGTCTAGAAAGAATGTGATGGAGCCTCATTCTAATCCATGTCACAAAAATAAAGTGACTCACAAAGAACGAAGGCTTCAGATCGATGAACTAGATGAATGGCGAACACATGTCCCGGAGAAACCAAAAGCACACGAAAAATCAAACTGACACCACAATGAGCTTAGGGATGAATCAAAGCAAATTAAAGTTGGGGATAAAGTATTGATAGATGGAAAGGACCCTCAAATTGATCTTCCAGAGCTTAACACAAACAGAGCGACTCCTTTCACGGTATTGAATGTCTTCCCATACGGTACAGTCGAGGTAAATCATTCTCAATACAGCACTTATAAGGTAAACATTACTCGAATTAAACATTATGTGGATAACGAGAAAGTGGAGTATCGACCCTGTGATCCACCATAATCATTTGAATTGAGGTAAAGTCGAGCTTAGACTATAAATAAGTGCTTCTCGAGAGGCAACCCGAGCACTAACGGTGTTGATTTATTTAAATTTTAGTTTTTAACATCTCACTCATTAACTAAGCCTTTAAACATAGGTTTTCCAGATTCACACAGCCAAGCACACGGGCGTGCCTTGAGTCGTGCTCATACCACGGGCGTTGACACGGTCGTGTGAAAACAGAGCAAATTTTTTTCCAAAACACGGGAGTCGATACGTTTCCACGACCGTGTGACATGGCCGTGGGCAATCCTGCCAAATCAACACGGGTGTGCGACACGCCTGTGGCTATAAGTCGTGGTAGAGACTGATAAATTAACACTAGCATGCGACACGCCCGTGCTCACTACCCGTGCTCGAAACTATCAGAATAACATGGGCGTGTGCATATATACCAGGCGTGGGAGAAGCGAACGAAGCAAGACACGACCGTGTGACACGGATGTGTGCACCAATACCCCCAAAGAAAACGGGTGTGGGCCAACTTCCATACGCACCCAAATTTAAAAAAAAAAACACGAAACACACGGGCTAAAATAAGGGCACACGGGCGTGCCCCACGGCTGTGTGCCTCAATTTCTATATAAACCCCCACTATTCATCATCTCCTTCCTTAATCCCTAACCCTAGCCGCTTCCCTCCGCCGCCGTCACCCTCCAAGCCCCGGCCATCACCCAAAAACCACTTTTTCTCCTCCCTTTTCATCCATACGCTTCAAAATCTTCACCCTTTTTCTTCTTTTCCCTTTTTTCTTCTTCTCTCCTTCTCCACACTACAACCATCCACCGTTGTGCCGCCACTCCTCCGACCATCGAACTTCCAATATCGGTTTCCTCTTCTCTTTTACTTTCTTTTGATGCTTACTATCATGATTTACTTACATTTTGATTATTATTTGCTTATCATGACATCCTCATTCTTAGGTTCTATTTCACATATTTGGCACCCGTTTCTTACCATCATTAGTTACTCTCATCTATTTCATGTGAATAATATGCCATTTACCATAAAATTGCTTCATGAAGTTGCTTGTTCTTGGCTGAGTTTTGTTCTTACCATTAGTTTTTGGTTGAATTTATTAGTTTAATTCATGGTTATATCCTTTTGTTAGTATGTTATCTGATCCGTCCATTACGACATGCAACCGTTCTTCTTGCAGGTACACTATGTCAAATCCACGTGGTAAGAAAACCGTCATTCCTGCCTTAAAAAAATGGAAGGGACTCGGAGCCACATCAACGAGCGCATCTGCCGAATTGCATCACCCTTTCATACAGTTTCCCTTGGGACCCCAAGAGGAACTATTCCAGATATTACAGGCCCGACCCCTAGGTGTGGGTCATTGTATTGATTGGACCGCTCTAGAGCAGATTCAACTCGCTGACGCCGTCCGAGCTCTCTTGACTACTGACCCATTAGGGCTCTTTTTTGAGATCATCGAGCCGACATATCTCGAGCTCATGTTAGAACTCTGTTCGACCTTCCACCTTTAGACTGTTATGATAGAGTTCGGTGACCCCGGAACGGTCCAGTTCTATCTCGACGGTTTAGTTTGCCAGTTGAGTGTGCCTGAGTTCGGTGTTGCTTTAGGGCTCTATACGGAGGAGTTCATGGATGACGATGACTTCGACAGTCTAAATCGCCACATCCACTATTTGCCTTCAAACTGCTGGAAGGCCCTCATCCCTGCCTCAACACGATGGCGCAATCATCCTCTATCACTCTCATCAGTCAGATGTCCCCACAGGGCATCTCGAGTATGCTTCATATGAGGATGATCGAGCGACGACGTGGAATTGACCCCCCTTAGTACCGCCTTGTCCAATCAGCCGGGTAGGAGGACCCAGAGGACATTACTGATGATGTTCCCCCACCTCACGAGGACCCACCATCTCAACCATCACCTATCCATCGCCTAGTTCATGGGGCTACTTCACTCTCTAACATCTTTGAGTGCCTTATTCGATTCGAGCAGTAATGTTTTCAGCGCTTTGATCACATTGATGCAACCTTACTGGAACACCCCAAACCCGGCCAGGACATTATGGCCAAATCTGGCGCGTCACATTGAAGTATTTTAGCGAAAACCTTGTTTTCATTGAAAACCCTTCCTTAAGATATGAAACCTTAGTTAACTTATGAAAACTCTCTTTTCAGTTACGAAAGCCTTGTTTAAAACATTTGACTTAAGAAAACTTACCATTTAAAAATTTAGTTGCGGAAACATAAAAAACATACTATGACTTAGGAAACCCATGTTCAACTTCTCGTAATTACAATGCATAAAAATGACAATAATCCCGATAATAACAAAATGGAAGCCTTATTATAATCAGGTCTGAAACATAGTTAATAAAATAGAAACATATATGCTTTTAAAAGGAAAAAAAACACATCCAAGTTGTCTTGCTAGCTGGCCACCCAGAGTCCCTCCAAACATCGAACCTTCTACTAAGCATCACCTGAAAATAAAATAAAAGAGGAGGTGAGTTTTCGCAAACTCAGTGTGTACAACACTCAACGAGAACAAGCATTCAATAATCATCATACATCAAACATGCAATGCAGTGCAATCCCATCCCAATAATTCATCCGCTACACACCAGCTCTGTCCCCCGATACACATCATGAATATCGACCCACCCAACCGATACACATCCAGGGTAGCCCGGTTGCAGAATTACCTTCATTTACATATTGGGCTTAAAAGTCGTCGGTGGATCCACGATTGTCAAGCAACCATACGATCCTCATATACTTCCTCCATTCCATAATTCCTAACCCACATACAACCTAAGCAGAATATCATATTTATGCAGTAGATATGCGTGTAACATCCATAAAACTTACATTCAACACATAGGGGTATTTTGGTCATTTTCGCCCTTAGAAGCATTCCGATAATTTTTCCTTTATTACAGTTTTCACTTACCTTGGCCCGTTAACAAATCTAGTGAGCTAAGATGAACGAATACTATGCACCAGGTAGGATTCCAGGGAAGAGGAGGTGAGTCATTAAGACCGCTTAAGTACCAAGCTCTCCCTAGATCCAATCATAGAAATGCATATACCCGTTGCCACACCTTAACCCTATGACTTGTCCACAGTCGCAATTAATTAATTAAGTTTTATGTAGTCATCATATACTAGGCCCAAAACCCCTTACGAAGCCCAAACTCACATACCTGTATATGGCCCACCAGGCCCAATCACATTTATATAGCCCATCAAGCCCAATTTACATTCATATGGCCCATCGGCCCAATTCATATTCATAAGTCCCATCAGGCCTAATTCACATTTATAGTCATGCACACATACAATTTTTCATCACATAGCATCAATTATCAATTTTGCCTATTATGGGCCCAACAGCCCATTGGACCCATTAAGCCTATTATGGCCTGGTTGACCAATTCACAACCCAAACCCATGGAATCGCCCATGGGGCCTTAGGCAACCTATCGGTTTCCCCCTTGCAAGCGTTCGTGCACTCGCAAGACTACCGTAGCCAAACTTTCGACTTTTCGACATTTCGGCATTTCGGCTTTTGCCAATCTACTTGTGTGTACAGTGTATGTACACACCTGGTAAGCAAGCGTGCTGCGATTCTCTTAGTCGCCAACCTACAAATGATATCACCCTTCAATTAATCACATGCTTAGTACATATCTTTACTAAAACCGAAACCTCACCTTAACCTTACCATGCGCAACAAGTATAACAGCCCCTTCTTTAATCACTAACCACGATCAACTCCTAGATCTGCACCAATCTTAACTATTAAAACTAGAATAATAGGTGACTCGTATCCAACACAAGTCCCCTTACCATAACTATGACCATTCGGCAAACCTTAGCCAATAAAAGAGGAATACTTACCAAAATCGCAAACACCTAAGGAGCAATTCGGTAGAGAGCTAAAACCCGAGATCCGATACTAATTCCCTACCAAAGTTGATTAGAAAGAGCGAGGGAGAGGAGTAATCGGTATTAACAATACTAGCCAAAAAAGAGATAAGGTACTTACACCAAAAGAGTAATCGGCCCAAGGGAGATTCGACTTTTCGGCTTTTAACTAGTATGGTGAAAAAGGTTTATTTGGCACAAATTAAAGAAGAACGGTAGAAGAAGGAATTGGCAAACCCAAAAGTGAAACAAAGAAAATTGTGTACAGGAAGGATGGAAATCAGCACAAAGAAAAGAAAGTAAAACAGAGAGTTTTCGGCTTTTAGGAAAAAGGGTTTCTGGCAACAAGGTGAAAGATATTTCAGCATTAGCCTGACAACCTTGCATTCGGCACCTATTTATAGCCCTTATAGCCGAATTTCTCATGCCCAGGTTCCCAATTTGGCTCCACCTCCTCTCCACTTCTCATCTCCTCGTTTTTCTCCCTGATAACCCCTTGATCCTTTCCTCAAATCTCTCTTCTGAACACTCCCCTTGGAGTCCATCTTCACGCCACTTCCAACCTTCTAGAAGGCTAAAATTGAACTCCTAAAAATACTAAGCGAGGATTCGAACCTCTGATCTCCTTGCTATCCACTAACGCCACCTCCCTGCACCCTAAGTGGCGTCACTTAGCCACTCCTCCACAAGGCTTTTTTAATGCCATTTTCCCCTATCCTTATTAAAAAGCCCAACTACTTGCCATCAAGGTTCCTTTAATTATTAAACTATAATTTCTTCTACCCCTAGGTTCGAACTCAAACCTTGACCAAGACCTACCATCACGTAATTAACACTTAACCGGAAATGCTAAGCACAATAAGAAAAATTCGAGATTTCAGAATTTTTGGGTTTCGGGATTTTTGGGGCCTTACAACTCTACCCCCTAAAAGAAATTTCGTCTATAAAATTCTACCTGATTCAAACATTTGAGGATATTGACGTCGCATCGCCTCCTCAGGTTCCCAAGTAGCCTCCTTAGCCTTGTGATTACGCCAAAGCACTTTGACTAATGGAACGGACTTCCTTCTTAGTACCTTAACATCACGACCAATTATTTGTATGAGCTCTTCCTTGAAAGTTAGGTCTGGTCTGACCTTGATTTCCTCAACCGCCACGACATGTGAAGGATCTGAGCGATACCGTCTCAGCATGGAAACATGAAATAGGTTGCGGATCTGGCTTAGTTCAGAAGGTAACTCCAGCTGATAAGCGACTGGCCCAATCCGCCTTACAACCCGATATGGCCCAATGAACCTTGGGCTTAGCTTCCCCTTCTGTCCAAACCTTAATACCTTCTTCCAAGGAGAGACCTTAAGAAAAACTAAGTCCCCTACTGCATACTCTATCTCTCATCGTTTAAGGTTAGCATACGATTTTTGCCTATCCGAGGCCTCCTTCAATCGATCCCGAATCAATTTCACCTTATCCTCAGTATCGGCTACCAACTCAGGGCCTAAAACTCTTCGTTCGCCCAACTTCGTCCAGCATGTTGGTCTTCAACACCTTCGCCTATACAGTGCTTCATACGGAGCCATCCCAAAATCTTACTTGATAGCTATTATTGTACGCAAATTCGGCTAACGATAAATAGTCCTCCCAGCTACCTCGGAACTCAATCACACAACCCCTCAACATATCTTTCAACACTTAGATCACCCTTTCCAACTGTCCATCAGTTTGAGGGTGGAATGCCGTACTAAAGTTCAACCTAGTAATCAACGCCTCATGCAGCTTTTTCCAAAATCGCGAAGTGAAACATGGATCCCTATCAGATATTATGGAGACTGGCACTCCATGCAATCTTACAATCTCCGCCACATACAACCTAGCCAGCTTTTGTAACGAGTAATCAGTGTGAACCGGTACAAAATGGGCGGACTTGGTTAACCAATCCACTATAACCCATATCAAGTCTTTCTTAGTAGGCGTCAAGGGTAGCCCACTAACAAATTCCATAGTGATCCTTTCCCACTTCCAGAGTGGAATCTTTACTGGTTGAAGCAATCCTGAAGGCAATTGATGTTCCACCTTCACCTTTTGACAAAACAAGCATTTTCCTACGAACTCCATAACCTCACGTTTAAGTCTAGGCCACCAATAAAGCTCCCACAAATTCCGATACATCTTGTTTCTACCAGGATGCATAGCATAGAGGCTGCTATGCGCTTTTTGCAGAATAGACTATCTTAGATCATCATCCTTTGGTATACACATTCTTCAATGGAAACACAACACTCCTTCACTATTTATCCCAAAGTTCGATGTCTCTCCATTCTCTACTTGTTTAAAACGAGCACCCAAAGTCTCATCCACTAACTGCTTACTCCTTATCTGCTCGACCCACGCCGGTTTTACTTAAAGCTCTGCTAACAAGCTACCATCATCCAATAAACTTAAATGGGCGAGCATAGCCCTCAATTCTGACTTAACCCTACGACTCAACGCGTTGACTACCACATTCTCTTTGCCAGGGTGGTATTCAATTGTACAATCATAATCCTTCAACAATTCCACCCACCTACGCTGCCTAAGGTTAAGCTTCTTTTGGGTAAAGAGGTATTTCAAACTTTTATAGTCCGAATAAATTATCCACTTCTCCCCGTATAAATAATGCCTCCATATTTTTAGCACGAAAACCACCGCAGCTAGCTCCAAATCACGGGTTGGATAATTCACCTCGTGAGTCTTAAGTTGACATGACGCATATGCAACCACCTTTCCTTCTTACATCAATACACGTCCCAAGCTCACATGCGACACGACACTATAAACCGTAAACTCTTTCCTAGGCATTGGCTGAATCAACACAGGGGCCTCAGTTAAAAATTTCTTAAGTTTTCCAAAACTCTCTTGCTGCTTGTCCGTCCAAACAAATGGTACCCCCTCCTCAACAATTTAGTTAAGGGTGCAACAATTACTGAAAAGCCCTCAACAAACCGCCTATAATACCTTTCCAAGCCCAGAAAACTTCGAATTTCTGACACTGACTTAGGTGTTTTCTAGTTTAACAACGCTTCAATTTTCCAGGGACCCACCTTAATCCCCCCAGCTGACACCATATGTCCTAGAAAAGTTACCTCCTTTAGCAAAAATTCGCACTTACTGAATTTGGCATATAGCTGCTTCTCCCTCAAAGTCTGCAACACAATCCTTAAGTGTGCATCATGCTCATCCTTTGGAATGTAGCTTTGAAAAACTCCCAAGTGACTCGCTTCGGTTGGGTGCCCTCTTTCATTTTTAGCCACCAGTGGTAAGCTTCTTCCATAAGCAGTGACACTGCTCCTTTTAACTTTTGTTCCGCTGAGCAGTCCAGGTCCTCCATTATCCTTTCAGTGGCCTCCAACCAATATTCAGCCATGTTAGAAGCCACACCAGCCACGCCCTTAAAAATTTCAGCCCTATTTGCACGAAGTCGCTCTGGAATGGACCCTCGATTTCCCGTGCCATTATTGGCCCCAACGAAACTTTCCAAAATTCTATGCATTGCTTGCGACAATGCATCTTCTCCTGCGGCCCAATCATACTGTCCATTCTCAGCCACAGGTGAGGTCGGAGCCTCTTCTACTCCAACATCGGGCATATGGCCCGATGCTGATGATTCAGTCCTAACACTTTTGCGGCCTCGGCCACGGCCCCTTGCACCTCTTCTAGCACTCATCGTCAATTTGCGTATTATCTGGATTAGAAATTTTTATGAAGTTTTAGTTAATTTAGTAATTAAACCAATGTTTTATGAAAATATTTAAAGAGAAGATTGTTTTTGAAAATCCTCTACAGTTTCAAGATCCTACGGGCTTCAATTCCATACTAACAAAATCATCTAAAGTAGCCCTCTAACTATCTACTGTATAACAATTTAAACAAACTTAAGAATAAAAGTACTTACTTGGTTCGACGTCAGAGACTCGGTGTGCCACTCAGCAAGATTTCTCTTTTTCCAAAACAGTATGAAATTTTTTTTTAAGTTAGAAAAAAGAAACCAAATAATAATCAAGCCCACTTCACAGCCCGAGTTTTGCAATTAGACTCTAATACCACTAAATGTAACACCCCAAACCCGGCCTAGACATTATGGCCGAATCTGGCGCGTCACATTGAAGTGTTTTAGTGAAAACCTTGTTTTCATTGAAAACCCTTCCTTAAGATATGAAACCTTAGTTAACTTATGAAAACACTCTTTTCAGTTGCGAAAGCCTTGTTTAAAACATTTGACTTAAGAAAACTTATCATTTAAAAATTTAGTTGCGGAAACGTAAAAAAACATACTATGACTTAGGAAACTCATGTTCAACTTCTCATAATTACAATGCATAAAAATGAAAATAATCCAGATAATAACAAAATGGAAGTCTTATTACAATCAGGTCAGAAACATACTTAATAAAATAGAAACTTATATGCTTTTAAAAGGAAAAAAAAACACATCCACGTTGTCTTGCTAGCTGGCCACCCAGAGTCCCTCCAAACATCGAACCTTCTACTAAGCATCACCTGAAAATAAAATAAAAGAGGGGGTGAGTTTTCTCAAACTCAGTGTGTACAACCCTCAACGAGAACAAGCATTCAATAATCACCATACATCAAACATGCAGTGCAATGCAGTGTAATCCTATCCCAATAATCCATCTGCTACACACCAGCTCCGTCCCCCGATACACATCATGTGGGGATATAAATATCGACCCACCCAACTGATATGCATCCAGGGTAGCCTGGTTGCGGAACTACCTTCATTTACATATTGGGCTTAAAAGCAGTCGGTGGATCCACGATTGTCAAGCAACCATGAGATCCTCATATATTGTCAAGCAACCATGAGATCCTCATATACTTCCTCTGTTCCATAACTCCTAACCCGCATGCAACCTAAGAAGAATATCATATTTATGCATCAGATATACGTGTAACATCCATAAAACTTACATTCAACATATAAGGGTATTTTGGTCATTTTTGCCCATAGGGGTATTTCGGTAATTTTTCCTTTATTACGGTTTTCACTTACCTTGGCCCGTTAACAAATCCCGTGAGCTAAGATGAACAAATACTATGCACCAGGTAGGATTCCAAGGAAGAGGAGGTGAGTCACTAAGACCGCTTAAGTACCAAACTCTCCCTAGATCCAATCATAGACATGCATATACCCGTTGCCACACCTTAACCCTATGACTTGTCCACGGTCGCTATAAATTAATTAATTTTTATGTAGTCATCATATACTAGGCCCAAAACCCCTTACAAAGCCCAAACTCACATACCTGTATATGGCCCACTAGGCCCAATCACATTTATATGGCCCATCAGGCCCAATTCACATTCATATGGCCCATCAGGCCCAATTCATATTCATATGACCCATCAAGCCCAATTCACATTTATAGTTATGCTTACATACAATTTTTCATCACATAGCATCAATTATCAATTTTGCCTATTATGGGCCCAACAGCCCATCGGGCCCATTAAGCCTATTATGGCCCGGTTGACCAATTCACAGCCCAAACCCATGGAATCACCCATGGGGCCTCAGACAACTTATCGGTTTCCCCTTTGCGAGCATCCGTGCACTCGCAACACTACCGTAGCCAAACTTTTAGCTTTTAGGCATTTCGGCATTTCGGCATTTCGGCATTTCGACTTTTGCCAATCTACTTGTGTGTGCAGTGTATGTACACAGTTGGTAAGCAAGCGTGTTGCGATTCCCTTAGTCACCAACCTAAAAATGATATCACCCTTCAATTAATCTCATGCTTAATACATATCTTTACTAATACCGAAACCTCACCTTAACCTTACCTTGCACGACAAGTATAACAGCCCCTTCTTTAATCACTAACCACGATCAACTCCTAGATTTGCACCAATCTTAACTATTAAAACCAGAATAATAGGTGACTCGTATCCAACACAAGTCCCCTTACCTTAACTATGACCATTCGGCAAACCTTAGCTAATAAGAGAGGAATACTTACCAAAATCGCAAACACCTAAGGAACAATTTGGCAAAGAGCTAAAACCCAAGATCCAATACTAATTCCCTACCAAAGTTGATTAGAAAGAGTGAGGGAGAGGAGTAATCAGTATTAACAATACTAGCCAAAAAAGAGATAAGATACTTACACCAAAAAAGTAATCGGCCCAAGGGAGATTCGACTTTTTGGCTTTCAACTAGTATGGTGAATAAGGTTTATTTGGCACAAATTAAAGAAGAACAGTAGAAGAAGGAATCGGCTAACCCAAAAGTGAAACAAAGAAAATTGTGTACAGGAAGGATGGAAATCGACAAAGAAAAAAAAGTATAACAGAGGGTTTTCAGGTTTTAAGAAAAAAGGTTTCCGGCAAGAAGGTGAAAGAGATTTCGGCATTAGCCTGGCAACCTTGCATTCGGCACCTATTTATAGCCCTTATAGCCGAATTTCTCATGCCCAAGTTCCCAATTTGGCTCCACCTCCTCCTCACTTCTCATCTCTTCGTTTTTCTCCCTGATAACCCCTTGATCCTTTCCTCAAATCTCTCTTCTGAACACTCCCCTTAGAGTCCATCTTCACGCCACTTCCAACCTTCTAGAAGACCAAAATTAAACTCCTAAAAATACTAAGCGAGGATTCGAACCTCTGATCTCCTTGCTATCCACTAACGCCACCTCCCTACACCCTAAGTGGTGTCACTTAGCCACTCCTCCACAAGGTTTTTTTGATGCCATTTTCCCCTATCCTCATTTAAAAGCCCAATTACTTGCCATCAGGGTTCCTTTAATAATTAAACTATAATTTCTTCTACCCCTAGGTTCGAACTCAAAACTTGACCAAGACCTACCATCATGTAATTAACAATTAACCGGAAATGCTAAGCACAAAAAGAAAAATTCAAGATTTTGAGATTTTTGGGTTTCGGGATTTTTGAGGCGTTACACTTACATCAGATTTGTCAGCACCTTCACATTTCATCGCCACCCCCACCTCGCGAACCATCTGGCGATGAGGATTTTTGAAGACTTCTATTTATTATTTTTATTTCCTTACTTTTATCTTTATTTATCTTTTCCAATTACTTTTTATGTTATTTTATTTCTCTTTAATACTATTTTTCCTTCATCTTTAGGTTTTACAATTTATATTTAGTAATTTAGGTTTTTGGCTATTTCTTTACGAGTAATAATGCTAATTTATATTTCCTAAAGAGTTATTGATTCTATCGCAGTCATGATGAGCTCTAAAGCTCACTATTACTAAGGAAATTGCAACTCTACTGGAAAAGGTCCTCCACGACTGCCATGCCCTACTCGACCACGACCATAGCTACCACTAGTTATAATATTTTTTTGGCATAGCACTTGTGGACTAACAACCTCTACCACCACCGGAGTATCCTCCTCCAGTCTCACCCTTGCCTTAACTAATTACTCTCTATAACTTCAATTCAAGGATTCCATTTAACATTCAAGAAGTTTCACTTCTCCCCCTATCTTACGATCTTATATCTATATTTTTCAAAAAATCTAACTTTCTACATTGTGGACAATGTACAACTTAAGTGTTGGGGGTTATTTATATCATTATCAGAAAAATCCCTGAATTTTGTCTTATCCTCACGTGACTTACTCATATCACTATTAGAATGAATTTTGATTAATTTATGACTTTTATTGATATGTCTTGAATTAAAACATAGGCATTTATGCATTGATTGTTTAAACTTTAAGTAATTAGAGAATCAAGCATGATAAGTTGATTTTTGAGAATTAAAAATTGTTAGGTTATTTCCCCAAGTTTAGGTATTATCTTGAAGTTGAAATCCACAGAGTCAACATCACAAACCCATAATTTTTGTGAGATCTTGAGCCTTTAGAGCATATATTATTTCTTTCATGCTCACTTTTATTGTTGCTATGAGTGCGTCAATATTGATTTGTTATTCTAGAACTTGTTTTGATTATACATGTCAAGATCACATCATTGATTTGATATGTCGAGGTGATAAAGGCACCTAGGTTTAACCCACTCACTCCGTAAAAGTCTACCATCATAATTAACCCTTAGTGAACCCCCTTGAGCCTAATAAGTCATTCATTGATTTACCCTCAATATTAACCCATAACCCATTATTGTTGAAATCCCCTCAATTAATTTGATCCTTATTTTTGTCGAGATTTGATTTGAATAAATTGCTTAACTATGTTTTATTTCTGATAGTTAGCAAAGTTCTATGTTACTTGATTTGTTCTTAAAAAAAATGAAGTTGCTGTAATTGAGATTTTTCCTCTAGCATATTACGAAATTATGTAATGCTTAGAATAAAACGATGTTTCCATGAGGAAAAACTCAATTCTAGGATCATCTAATTAAGAATATAATTTGTCAGTTTTAGCATTTTTCTAGTTAGGTAATTTTTCAATTCAATCTCGATTTTAACCTTCTCTTTCAGCTTGTGACTACACCCCCTAACCAAAGCCACGTTACAACTCTCTAAAGACCTTTTGATTGATGTATCATCTCAATATATAGTGATGGAGATTTGATTTTCACGCAAGCCTATGGTAATAACTTTTCATGTTGACTGTTGAGTGCTAAATTTGTTGTCCTTAAACACCTTGAGTGTTTTGAGTGAATTTTTAGTGAGGATGTTAAACTCTATGATATTTTGAATCAAAGGTGATTGCTTAGATAAGGGGAGACACCTATGTTTTTGTGATAAAATGCTCAACTTGGAATGTTTGAAACTTTGATGTTCTTCTAGTTGAATTCTCAATGTATGATTACTTATGGATTATTTTTAGATACTATTGATAGGAGTTATAAGTTGAGAAAAAAGAATTCTTAATTGTGAGTTGAGGATTTTGCTTAAGGACAAGCAAACGCTTAAGTGTAGGGGTATTTGATAAGTCGTAATTTATACATATTTTTATCCCATGCTTAGCACATTTTTGGATGAATTATCATTAGATTTTTGGAATTTGATGCTCCTAATCCTTTAATTTCATGTTTTATACTTAGGTGAGCATAGGAGAGTAAAAAGAGTGAGAAATGGGCCAAAAACGGAGAAAATGGGCCAACATGGGAAATCAACATGGCCTGGACTTCCTCACATGGGTAGACCACACGCCCGTGTCTATTTAACAGACTTGCACACGACCTAAGCCGCCTCACACGAGCGTGGCACATAGCCGTGTCCCTGTCAGGCCCAAATCTAGTTCTATTCGGAAAAGGGCACTTTAGAGGATTCTGAGGCATTCTAAAGCCTATATAAACACCCTAGATGAGGATTAAAAGAGGACATAGAGTAGGAGGCAAGGAATTACTCGAAGGAAGTCAATTGATCCATCTTAGAAGCCAGATTCTCCTTCAAGATGGAAGATCTCCCTTAATTTTCCTTCAGGAGTTTTGGGTTTTCTTTATGTTTTGTTATCATTATTATTCTGAGATGTTTTCTTTTACAAATATGAACTAAATCCCTTAAATACCTAAGGGGAATGAAACCTAAGATGGATCTTGTTATTATTTTCTGAATTATATGATAAATACTTGATTTGTTCTTAATTATGTGTTCTTAATTCTTGCTTTAATATTCCAGGATATTGATTCAAGTGTTAATGTGCTTATTCAGAGGAGCAAAAGTCCCTATATAAGAGAAGATCTAGCATAATTAAGCGGAGTTGATTGCACCCCTAGACATAGGGAAACATAAATCTGCCGAATTAAGGTCAAACCTAATAAGGGAATCCATAGATCGAGTTAATGCAACACTAGGGGTTTTAATTAGAAAGAGATTTCAATTAATCAACCTAGGGTTAGACGTTGTTAGTCTTGAGAAAGATAATAATATAAATTAGGGATTTCTATGGATAAAGTCAAGTGAATAAATCGTCTAATTCAGAGTCAAATAACAAGTGAAGTCTAGGTGGATTTTTCCTTGGGTATTGTCCAAATCAATCAGTTTTCCCAAAAGTATTTCCCCAATTTACTTCCTGTGCATTATTAGTTTAGTTGATTAGTTTAGATAAAGCAAATCCCCTTATTTTTAGGCTAGATAATAAAAAAAAGGTTAATACTAGTACTTTTAGTTCTTGTGGGTTCGACATTCCGGTCTTGCTATAAGCTATACTACTGTTCGATAGGTGTGCTTGCCTTTATCGTGATAATAGTTAGTTTTTAAGTACGATCAATTATAAATTTAAAACTTATCATGCACAATCATTCATAATTAGTAAATCATTCTAAACATCTTAGTAAAAGTACACCTTACTTATGTATATTCATGTTTTCATGCATATAGCTCAACATATTTCAAATTGTAATAACTCTTTCTTTCCATACTTTCTTAACCGTTTTAATAGGAAATTAGGCCAATATTTCCTTTCACTCATAACAGATAAATCACAATTCAAATGAACAACATTTACTATCTCACCATTCAATTGGGCCTCCAAGGCCTAACATATAGTCATCAACCGTGTTTCCATGCATTTATACATCATGACCATAAATCAACAATCATAGGGCTATCTCAAAGTCACTTTCGTAGTGATCATAACTCAAAATAACATGAAGTCAATACTTAAAATCTTTACGTACATACATGTACCATCTCGTAACATAACCACTTACTTTCTCATCTTTGGCATACCCGTTGAACACTTGGAATACTAAATGGATACACGGGAAGTCTTTGTACATAAGTGCCACATATGTAGCTAAAGCTACCTCATATCTCATATCACATTAATGCTCACTCTCGAGCAAATCTCGAGCCTGCTCACAAAAGCTGACGATCAAGACATAACTATGTAGTGCTGCTCACACAAGCTGTCAAGTATCCACAACATATGCCATACTACCCAACCACTGGTAGACGTACGAGACCAGTACCCAGATCATATAATCACAAATATATCACAAATATCTTTAATGACATGTCACTCGTATCCTATTCTATTCCTAATGTTCAAACGGGATTTTTCTCACTTATCCGAATTTCGTCAAATACAACCATAGAATCAATCATTTATTTCATACATTATCAAAGCATTTAGAATATTTAAAATATAAATATAACATAGCATTATTTACATACGAACTTACCTCGACACCAAAAATGGTAAAGAGGGACCTAACCGTCATTTACCCGTTTTCCCTCATTCTAGGCCCGAATCTCGTTTTCTTTGATCTATAACATCACATTTAGCCCATTTATTAGTAATATTATTCATTGTGACCCAAAAATCATACTATGGCAAAATTATGTTTTTGCCCTTAAACTTTGTCATATTTACACTTTTTCTCCTAGGCTCGTAAAATGAAATTTATTCAATTTCTTTAACACACAAGCCTAGCAGGATCATTTTCATAACTATAACATCCCACAATTTCCATTAAAACACATTTTTACTACATATTTTCTAACTTTTACAATTTGGTCCTTTTGGACGTTTTCACCGAAAATCACTTAGCAAAAGTTATTTCTCCAACCATAAACATGCATAATATACCATTAAACATCAAAATGCACAAATTTATAACATGTTTCAAACCCTATACCTTCATCATAACTCAAATAAATGGTAGAAATAGGTAGATCTTGTTACGAGGATTTCAAAAACATGAAAATTATTAAAAACGGGGCTAGAACGGACTTACAATCGAGCTTGAAAGCTTGAAAAACCCTAGCCATGGTTTCCTCTTGAAAATTTCATCGAAGGAGGAAGATGGACAAATTTTTGGGTTTTTATTTTTGTTTTTAATTCATTTTAATAACTAAATGACCAAAATGCCCTAATGAAAAACTTTCGAAACATGCCTAACCATGTCCATTTTTGTCCACCAAATTAAAAAATGGTATAATTACCATATAAGGACCTCAATTTTAAAATTTTTATAACAATTGGACACCTTTAGCATGTAGAACTCAACTTTTCCACTTTTTACGATTTAGTCCTTTTGACTAAATTGAGTGCCCAAACATCAAAATTTTCGAACGAGATTTTTACAAAATAATTTTGTGAAATTATATACCATAAAAATATAATAAAAATAAATTTTATTACGTCAAATTTGTGGTACCATTGTTTTAACTAGACCCTAAATCAGGATGTTACAATATGTATATATGTTTTGGCATAAATGTGTTAGTATGTAAGTTAAGGAGTATGTTCTTATACGATGTATGGCTTAAATGCCATGTTTGGTATTCTTGAATGTTAAAGAAACGGTAAAGCTTGAATGGTATTAAGCATGTGAATTGGGTTGTGGTATGAAATGGTTTAAGTCTTGTTTTGGATTGTATAGTTTTGAGTTAATAAGTTTTTGGTGCCAGTGAGGGCATATTGGTTGTATGTTTAAATGATTAGGTGCATTGTTGTTTTGGCTTTGAAATATGCATATTTTGGTGTTTGTTTGAATAGCATGAAATGACATTCTAGGTCACTCGAAGGAATGGTATGAATACTTTCTGAAATAGGTCATTTGTGTTGCACATCGGCTACCACACGGTCATGTGTCACACATGGTTGGATGACACGAGATGACACGACCGTGTGTTCAACATGTTTAGGTTGATTTTAGTTCACAAGGCCATTGTCTGTTACATAGCTTGGTGACATTGCCGTGTGACCCTAGACTACACGACATCAATTTGTTATACTATTTAGGGACACAACCATGTGATAGCACCACACGGCCTCAGCCTTATCACAAAGCCTGGCTACACGACTGTGACCCTTATTTTAACTTTTTGCCTATTTTTTTGTAAATGTTTCAAAATGGCCCTGATTTGGTTCCAAGCCTATTTAAGGGCTTTCATATTATATAACATATAACATATCCTATTCCAATTTTCATATTACATAATGCAATTCATGTATTTCATGTCAATTTTCCATTTTATTCATTTTGGTCCTCTATCTTGATAATCCTTACCAAAATAAATCAAAACATGTCATATTATCACGTAAACTCACTTTAATGATTCATTAATCAATAAACATGTATATGCAAGCAAATATTTCTATCTCGAATCATAAAAGTACAAATTAGAGTTTTTTTATTACTCGTCGACCACTTTCACTTTTCCTTTCCCTCTCAAAGGTTTTGCATCAACATTAGCTACGTACATTCACAAAACGTATCACATAATCAATTACCATTCAATTCCCAACTAAATATCAATTTATACATATTTTGCAATTTATTCTATTTAGTTCCTAAAACCGAGACAAGCATAACTTTCAATCTAGAGCTTCAAACTAAATCCAATTTCACACATATTAATTAGAAACCCTCTACTTCCTATTCCTACTAAAATTTCATGCTAATTTTGCATTTTATTCAATTTGGTCCCTAATGTATGAAACTGACAATTAAGTTTTACAATTTAGTCTTTTTCTTAATCTAAGCTTAACTTCTAACAATTTCACACCTAAATCATTCAATTATCAATAATGGCAACTTTCAAAAACTTTAACAGTTTCACAAATTGGTACATGGGCTAGCTAAATCAAGCTTTTATGACCTCAAATCTATAAAAATTAAAGAAAAATAGCTAGGAAATTACGTGAAATCAATGGTCAAATGCTTCAAATGGTTTTAAGCTTTCCTTCTTCTTCTTCTAATGTGGTGGACGGTTGAATTGGAGAAGATGAACACTTCTCTCCACTTAATTTTGGTTTATATATCATGGTTTAATTGTTATTAAACTAGTTTAATTAGCTTAACATTAATTAATTAAACTTTAATCACTAATTAACTAAACATAATGTCATCCACCATCAAATCTCACTATCAGTTATTTAAGATAGATTTATTAGTCATTTTAATTTTGGGGATAATTACTATTTAAGTCCTCAAGCCATATTCTAATTAAAAATCTATAATGATTAAAATTTTACAATTTAGTCTCTGGTCCTTAATTAACTACATATTCGACCAAATTGCTTAACTAAATTTTAATTCATTAATATAATAACTCTATAAATATCTCTATGTAATATTTACGGACTCAGTTTACGAACACGAAGTCCCGAAACTATATTTTTCGACACCATTGAAAATTGAGTCATCACAATTCTCTCTCTTTAAGAAATTTCATCCTTAAAATTGACCTAGAAAGAAGTAGGGATACTAGAATTTTAACCATAGCTATTAATTAAAAAAAAATCTCACGAGATCCTATTATAATAAAATTTCAATTTTACACAAAAACAAAAAGCTCAAATTTAAAAAAAGAAAAATAAACTCAACTGAAAATATCAATTTCGAATATTTAAATTTTTAGTTAATACAATTTCAATTAATTAAAAGTCAAAAAATAAATAAAACAATTCCATTTAATTTTTATCCAAAATTTAAATAGAATCAAATCAAACTCAATCTACTAACAAGGGAATAAAGATGAAAATACTAAGACTTCTTCTTTTTGAATGCTAAATACTAGGACAAGGTGCTACTTTTAAGTATGAATCAACCAAAAAAAAAACCCTTTAGTTTCAATGGTGGTGTCGGTGGTCTGATCGTCTCATAAATGTTCACTCTTGAAGATGAAAGCTTTAATCAAAAGTTTCACAAAACCCCACTTCACCTAATTGATCCCATTTTTTTTTCTTCACTTATTCTTTAAACGTGAAAAAGAAGGAAATTTTAGTGATTCTTAAATTCTTATATCTTACCAAAATAAATTTACTGTATTTTTCCATGCACAACCACAAAGCTTTAAATTTTAATTATGTATTTTTTTTTTGGATGGGTCCCTTCAGAAAAAAGGACACAGTTTTCCATAATCAGAGTTGTACAGGTGTCCATGTGAGATGCCATAACTATGGCCAGAAAGTGAGAAAGAAATAAACAAAGAAAAGTAAGGAAGAAAAAGAGAGAGATTCATCATGTGATGTAGGGTGCTTGAGTTGAGCTCTTTTTTTATAGCTGTTGATTAGATTTTGTTTGTGTTTGTTTGTTCGAGTGGTTTTCACCATCAATGCCAACCAAAGCCAACAGAGAAGAAAACAAATTGAGGAAAGTGGTCAATTTGAAGATCTGTGTTTCTCAGCTTTACGGGGGAAAAACATTATGAGGTTTCATTACCAGAGGCACTATCATCAGCCTCTTAAGGGAGAAGCAATTGCTGCGTTATTTCTGTTGCTTTTCCCAGTTCTTTTGCCTTGTCTGTTTACTCCATTCACCTATGCTTCCCCTTCTACATTCTCGGTATGCTCATTTTCTCCCCTCTCCTCTTCAAATTGAAAATAGGTTCTGTGTTCTATTTTTCATTATCAAATTTTCATTGAAATGAGAAATGGGAACATCATGGTTCGTTCAATGAAAAAGTTGCAGTTACTAAAAATGGAAAGTAAGGATAAGTTCGAGCTTATTTTGCCGACAGAAGCTTGTGCCTAAGTGGCAAGATTATGTACCTAAGTGTTTGATAATCAGATTGCTTTACTGAAATTTATGCCAACCAGGAAAATTTTTGTCTTGTTAATATATAGTTAATTTGCTTTAACTGGCAAAATGAGAATCTTTTTGTAAACTTTCTTTGGCCTTTGCTAGTAATTTTCCATTTCTTAGTTAATTAAATAGCTTTGCCCACAAAATTCACAAAAATAGAAAGGTTTGCTGTAACATTTAGAACAATTCTTTGTCAGCTTGGGGGTTGCACAATTCCCACATTAATCATGGGTTTTGGTGCATGAAACTGAGATTGGAGCCTTTACACAGGTCAGTAAATAAAGTAATTTTGCTACTAAGTGTTGGCTGCAGGACAAACCTCGAACATGGACAGTAAAAAACAGGAGAGTGCAAATAATAATAATAATAATAATAATAATAATAATAATAATAATAATAATAATAAAGAAATTGTGCTGTTGACTGCTTAGTGTTAATTGTTAGCATGATAAATGCTTATAAGCTGCTTTTTGGGAAGGAAATGAACTTCAACCTTGTTGTTATCATACTATTGCTTGAGCTAGAAAAGGAAGTTGACTAATTGTGCCTTTCGACTCATTTTGCAGGAGTGGAATGTTATTAAACCTAGACATTTATCTTTACTCAGGAGTGCCTTAGAAGGCAAAAGTGTGAGTAGATGTTGCTTAAGCAGCATATGTTCATACATATGTTGTGATTTTCCTTTTCAGAGTGTATTCTAACTTGCAATTTTGCTGTTTGATTTACTTCTTCAGTCCAACGGAGAGCAGTCCGATCTTTGGACTCCTTTGGCTGACCAAGGGTGGAGACCATGTCTTGAATCTATAAATACCCCATGTGAGTGATCAGTAATGAAGTTTCTAGTTTTAGTTTCTTTACATTGTTGGTATTTCGAGTTATCAGACTCAAGTTTGGTATTTAATAATTTTAAACTATCATTGATCACAATATTTAATTTTTCTTCAATAACTTAAGCAGCATTGCCGCAGAACTCTGAAGGATATCTTCAGGTATTTCTTGATGGTGGACTCAACCAGCAAAGAATGGGGGTATGTATTGTTAGCATATTACATTCAGTAGTTCTACTTCGCTTGATTATATTTTTTGTCACTTTCAGAAAACCAATAAGATAACCAAATATTAAATTCTCTTTAGATATGTGATGCTGTTGCGGTTGCTAAAATACTGAATGCAACACTTGTGATCCCGTATCTTGAAGTAAATCCGGTTTGGCAAGATTCAAGGTACTTATGTTTGGAAGGAATTTGTCCTTTCCATTTCTTTTTTACTAGCAGAATGTGCAGTTTTTGCCTAGTCTTAAGGGGGCATTTTTTCTGAAGTAGCTATTTTCCTGCAGCTCATTCATGGATATATATGATGTGGATCACTTTATTAATGTATTAAAGGATGATGTTTCAATCGTCAAAGAGTTGCCAAATGAATTCTCTTGGAGCACAAGGGAATATTACGCCACTGCTATTCGGGCCACCAGAATTAAAAGAGCACCTGTTCATGCATCTGTAAACTGGTATCTCGAAAATGTCTTGCCTGTACTACAGAGGTTGGTAGCATCTCAAAGCTCTCGATTTGACTGCGCACTTTAGTTTCTTTTAAAAGTTTTGGGCCCAAGATTTCTGGACCATATCAAGTATTCCTTCATCCCTGTTCCTGTCATGGGGCATTTGGAATAAACAAGCTTTGAATATATTTGCTCCATCTACCCCTTGGTATATATTGCACTTTTGTGTACAACGAAACCTGGATTTTTTAAATTAAAAATTAATGAGCTAATGTTGATTTCACTGTAAAAGGTTACATTTTATGTAGGCTGACCTGCTTCCTTTTGCTTGTCCTATTTTGGCATAGTTATGGGATTGCTGCAATTTCTCCATTCTCTCACCGTTTGTCTTTTGACAACTTGCCGAGTGAGATCCAGCAACTACGTTGTAAAGTCAACTTTAAAGCACTTGTTTTTGTCCCGCACATTAGAGCACTTGGAGATGCCATTGTCCATCGCCTCAGATATCCTCCTGGTGAAACTGAAGCACTTAGTAGTGACTATCTCAGGGTGACCACTGATCAAAATGACAAACAAAGGCCACAGAAATTTGTCGTCTTACATCTTCGGTTTGATAAGGTATAACCTACTTATACCTAGATTAAGATACTTGTTTTTTAACTGGTGTTGTTTGGCAAACTGAATTTAAATTATAAAATCTTTTTGGTATATTTTTAAAATTAAGTACCGACTATAATTAGGTTGGTTGATAAATGTAACTTTTGTAATTTTAAAAGTAAAGTATTTAAAGGATAATATTAAAAAAATAAAATAAAATAATTTTTAAAAAATTCTATGGTAAGTGATAACTATCTCCTTATCTACTTATCATTTTCCACATTTCTTCATTGAAAAATTCTATCATTTTTTTTATTAGACCATCAGACATGCTTACAATTTTAAACCATTGATTCTTGTTTTTTTTAATGGGTTATCAATCAAGACAAGTGGCATCGACTTTTGTATAGACTTTACTTTGAAATGCGGTTGAGCATATTAAAAGATTGGAAGCATTAATTTTGTATTTATATTATTATTTAAGGTTTCGGGTGAGTTGGTGTGATCCATCAATGGGGTCCCAACTTAGTTGTAAAATTATCAAAAGCCCTTTTTTTTTACAAAGCAACAAACGTTATTTTGAGGGTATTTTTGTGTTTTTTATATTTTGATAAATCTAGGAAAATATATCGTTTAGAAACATGAAATTTGAATCCAAAACATCATAGTGTTCACTATCCCAACTTAACCATTCCAACCAAATCAACATTTGATTTTTATATCAATTTTCTATAAATTTGTTATATAAACTTTCTCTCCCACATTGCAGTATGCCATAATCTAGTGTTTCTATATGCTTGAGGTGTGTTGCTCATAATCTCTAGCTCTATTGGTTAAGATACAATGCTTCATTTTTTAGACCATGTACTCTATCTGCCTGCATAACTTATGCATTCAACTTCCATAGGAAAAGTGAGATGGGCCGTGCCATTGTGAAATTTATATGCTTGCAAAGCTTAACATCCTTTAGTCATTTTGGCAAGTTTTAGTATCTTACAAACATTTTATACTGGCAGGATATGGCAGCCCATTCGGCCTGTGATTTTGGTGGGGGTAAAGCTGAAAAGTTGGCTTTGGCAAAGTATAGACAAACAATTTGGGGAGGGAGGGTTCTCAATTCTCAGTTTACCGATGAAGAGTTGAGAAGTCAGGGGCGTTGCCCATTGACTCCTGAAGAAATCGGACTGCTATTGGCAGCTTTGGGTTTTGACAACAGTACCCGGCTTTATCTTGCTTCCCACAAGGTCCTTTGTCGTAGGAATTTGTGTTTCTAAGTTTCATCTAATATATTGGACACCTTTTCTATGATTTATTCACCAAATGGCAGTATATTTCAGGTATATGGTGGGGAAGCTAGGATTTCCACCCTACGTGAGCTGTTCCCGTTGATGGAAAACAAAAAGAGCCTTGCCACTTCAGAGGAAAGGGCTCGTATAAAAGGAAAGGCTTCTTTATTAGCTGCAGTTGATTACTATGTTGGTATGCATAGTGACATCTTTGTCTCTGCTTCTCCGGGGAACATGCACAATGCATTGGTGAGTTTTTCCAGCTAATGCATGGGCAACATTGCATTTCTTTTGTTGTACTTCTTTTCTTGGGATATGAGTATGACATCCAAAAATTCTCCAAATATATTGAAAAACTTGAAAAATTCCTACCATACCTGTGTCGGATGTATCCGGTGCTCACACCCAAATCCGAGTAATATAGCCTGGAATTACTTATAGATACAGAGCTTTCCACTTTGCTGCAACAGTTCCGAAAGTCTATATGTGGAAAATTTCGAACAATTATGTGCAATTGCAGTGCTTCTATAATTTTTTTTTTTCCTTCTGCTTCAGTTAACGGTATATATTTCACCATTTGAAAATAGATGATGATAGTTGCTATGATACAAACAGGTAGGACATCGAACTTTTGAGAACATGAAGACCATAAGGCCTAATATGGCTTTGTTGGGCCAACTCTTCCTCAACAAAAACATTACTTGGTTGGAATTCGGTCAGGCAGTGGCAGAAGGGCATCAAAACAGACAAGGGCAGCTCAAGTTAAGGAAGCCAAAACAGTCCATATATACATATCCTGCCCCTGATTGCATGTGCAGAGCCTAAGCCCCTAAAGGTCAGTTATAGATATGCCCAAAGAAGTGAGACAGACTACTTTCAATATCTTATTGATTTTATTACTGCAGCTTATTATTTGCAGCTTGTGCTATTGGTATCATAAATAAGCAGTAACCCCATATCTCTCCCTTAGATATATATGTATTACGTATAGCATTCTTAATAGACAAGGTATTGTTGTAGCATATTGACGGTGGTGGTATTTATATCGAGAATGGGGTTGTTGGCATCAAATTTATGTGGATGCTACTATGGACAGTGGAGTGGAATATGTAACCTAGATCGTCAACTGATGTCAGTTCTATTTGTTGCATTATCTCTGCCGGTGAAGCTGTCTGTACAACCTTTTTATTTGTATTGGAATTGAATCAAACATCTAGGTTTATGCAACTGAAGCAGATGGCAGCATTATGCTGTTGTCGAGACTTGAGGAAAGAACGAGTGTTGTAGGGAGCATAGTTGTGGTTATGGCACTGTCGAACGTTTACATGAAAATTTTGCGCTGGTTATTATATTTATCACCTTGTTAGATGCAGGCTACAATGAAGCTAATTAAATCATTAATTGGTTGGTTTATGTCACCATTTAATCAACTGTTTAAGTTTGAAGGCTGTGGTTTATACTCCATGGAATTCGTTACCCCTAAAGAAATCAAGACCATAAACACAAGCGTACACAGGCTTATTGCTATTCAACTTTTGATGACTGGATCCAAAGTTAAATTGATTGAATTTTTAATTTTCCTTCCAATTTATTTAACCAATTTCACCATCAGATTCCACTGTAAAAATATTAATATAATAATTAGTTTTTTAAAATTATAATCTATCTTCTCTATAATAGCTAGCTTGTCAAAATTTTAAGTTTTAAAAAACAACATATAAGATTTAGATCTATCTTAATAAAATTTACAAATATAATTTTATTTGATTCTTTTTTTCAGTACAAAATTCAAATAAAATAATATCATAACTATGTAGAGCCCAATTTTGGCCCGGGTCCAAGTTAGTAAAAAACTAGCCCAAAAACTAAAGCCAAACAAAAAATAAATAAAATAAAAAAAGAAACCCTAAAGCTACCTAAGCCAGTCGCCATATGCTATCACTGCCTCTGCTACCGCCGATCGTCGCTCATACCACCAACTCTCTGACACCTGCAAGGCAAGAAAAACACGCAACAGAGACAGAAGGAAACAACAAAATAATAGAAAATATACAGTTGTAATATTCCTATAAAAACAAAACGAACATTTCGTTTGGGGGGTCTTTTTTTTTTATACAAAAAGTTGTATTATGCATATATAAAAAAAAAATCACAAAAACAAAGAAAAAGCTTCAAAAGGTTTCTATCTTCGCTTTAAAACTCTCATTCTTGTTCGTTTTTTTTATTTTATTGCTCATTTTATATTTCATTTATATGTGTAAACAAAAAAAAAGAAAGAAACTTACCTGATTCGCGTCACAGTCTCGACACCGGAGTTCTCTCCGTCTTTAAAAATCGAAATAAAGAGGCTAAAGGCCTTGATTAGTCGAACTCCGACCACCGTCCATGGTAGAGGAGCAGTGGGCAGGCAGGTGGCGCATAAAGGCTAGGGTTTCAAAACCCTAACAGAGAAGAAAAGGGCCATTTTTTTTTTTTTTTTTTTCTGTTTGAAGTAGCAGAAATGAGTTTGAAACAAAAAAATTGGGGCTTTATACAGGCACAAAACGGTGCCGTTTGGAGAGCAACATCACAGCGCCAAAACGGCGCCATATTGGCTGAAACTGTTTTAACTCCGACTGAGTTACCCACAGGATCCACGTGTTTTACGTGGTGAGGGGATAATTGCACGCTGGTCCTTCTCCTTTTGCGCTGGCTTTCAATTGGCTCCTATTTGCGTGTTGTTAATTTTCAATTTTTTCCCAAAATCTGTATATTGTTGTAATTTAGTCCGCATCTCAACGTCATGTTTTAGGACTTGGAATATTTCAGTTTAGTCCTTATACATTTGTGCGTATTGCATTTTTGGTCCTTTTTATTTATTTCATTTATAGATTATCCTTTTGTTTTAATTTAATTTCAATTAAGTTTTTTTACTTCATTTTTATTTCATAGTCATTCTTTATCCATGATTGTATATATTAAACTAACCTCGATAATTGTCTTGTTATTATTATGGAGAATTTCTTTGGATCACATCATTTTCACGTTTTTATAGATATATATACTTTTATAATTTTTTTTTATACATCGTATATATATATAATTCGTAATAAAGATTAATCTATACATATATTATTAATATTATGTTGCTCCATGTATATAATTGCTTTTGAATCCATTCACGTATTTTAATGCTTTCGTATATTATGTATTATTTTACTATTATTAGATGTATACTTAGTACATACGTTTGACCTACATATATTATTAAATCTATGTTTTTTATGTATATAGTTTCTTTGAGATCCATTTATATGTATAATTATATTTCAAAAAAAAAAAAAGAAAAAATATGACATATATATATATATTGTCTATTTTAAAATCCTTATATGATATTTAACGATGTTGTTTTATAGGTCAACCATTTTGATTTCCTTTCATTATATATTATAGATTTCTTATATCGCTTATATTAAATTTTTTATATATTATTTCTCATATTACTTGCTTCAAATTTATTCTCCACATGATACTTATTTTAAATTTTTTATATATTATTTTAAATTTCTTTATAAACGATTTATTTCATTTGTTTTAAGTACTATTCTATTGTTTTGGGCATTGGTAATCTCGAATTGTTTTATATTATTCTAAATTGCCTTATATATTTTAAACATTTTTTTATATGCTATTCATCTAAAATTATCTCTCATTTATTTTAAACTATCTTACATCATTTATTTCAATTGGCTTTGTATATCAATTATTTTAAATTGCTCCATACATTATTCATTTCAATTCGTTTTATGTTAGTTACTTCAAGTGATTTTATATATATATTATTTTGTTTCATTTTTCATCACTAATATTGTCGGTAAACAATACGTGTTGTTGTGGTATTTTACAATTCTTTATTCGTATTCTCATACTTTTATAATTCCCTATTATAATATTTATTCACAATCAATATGCCATGTTCGATATCATCTTTTTTGTTCCATCTAAATCACGTCATGTATTAAAGTTCAAATGCGCGTTTTTTATTTTATTTCAAACAAAACAAACACCCATTGTTTAAATATCGAGTTCGCTATTATTTTTTAAAATAAGGCAATGTTGCGCGTTTTGGGACATCGAAGAATCGTGCCCTAACTTACGGGGTTTCGATTTTCTCGTTGATTCTAAATAGCTAAATACCCTTTTGATTTTCTTATAAATACACGAAATTTCAATAAATTTAAAGACAAGCTTGCGTTTGGGATTTCATGGTACTGTGTCCTAACTTACGGGATGTGATACTCCGATATCTCGAGACAAGAAAATCTTTAACAATTGTTTTGAGTTAATTCGAGTATTTTTAAAAAAGTAATATATAGCAAAAAGGGGATCGTATTTTAAATCCATTCTCTATTTTTAGCTTTCGACATTAAGACATTAACTAATCCATTTGGTACCAATTTTTGGGCGTGTCGGGGGTGCTAATCCTTCCTCGCACGTAATCGACTCCCGAACCCATTTTCTCAAAATTCGTAGACCAAAATGCCATTTTAGTAAACTAAAATATTTTATTAAAACAAGGGTGATCCGATCACACCCAACAAAGATCAGTGGCGACTCTTAATTTTTATCTTTGTTTTCAAAACCAAAGTCGACCCTCGTTTTTCAAGAAAATAGTTTCGACAGCTTGGCGACTCCGCTGGGGACTTTGAGAGTCAGGCCTCAAATTGATTAATTTTTGTCTTTTGTCAAGAATTGAAAATCGGTTTTAAAATCTATTGCATTGCATGTTGTCTGTTATCTTCTTGGCATTCCTCGTAATATGCTTGCTCTAAGTGGTTTTAATTCTCTGATGAATCTTTGCATATCGCATCGCATTATTGGTCGATTTTACCTTCTTAAGTGGAAGTGAGAAACTACTCCTTCGTGAGGTTTTCACCTCCGTAGAGGATAGTGGATTGCTTTCGGGATACATCCGTACCTGCGTCTTCGTGAGGTTTTCATCTCCGTATAGCCGTAGGGAAATGTATTCCCCTGAATCGAACTCGGTCCGTTTAAACCTATAATGGGTAAGGATCGAGGAATCTGCTGGTTCAGGTACCTTGACTTTAGAACCGAACCACATGTAATGAGCCTTAAGAGCCTACCCTAGGTAGAACTACACCAAACCCTAGTGGTTACCCGATTAGGTGCTTATTTATTCTTTATTTGCTTTGAATTCTATTCTCTGTATACAATACTGACTTATTGTGTTTTGTTGTTTTCGCATGGCATCTCATCATAAAGGAGTGTTGATTCACGTTCGGTTATCAGATAGGAGAGTTTTAGCATGGAAAAAGGATTTCTTGATAGAGTGGAGGATAATGCGGCCGTCCGAGTGTGGTCTGAGAGAACACAACAAGAGAAGAGAGATAGTTTGACTGAGGGATATGAGTCGGAGTTGTGGGATTTCACTCGCATTAGTGTAGCCCAGAACGACCTGCAAGAGTTAAGGGATATTTGGAATAGTTGGAATGGCGAAGTCAAACAACTCTTTTACTGTAACTACGGCGACTTACCCTATTTGCTCGATGTAAAGGTGGACAAGTACTTATTCCGGGCCCTCGCACAGTTCTGGAATCCCGCGTACAGTTGCTTCACCTTCGGAGGAGTTGATTTAGTACCTACTGTGGAGGAATACATGGCATTACTTAATTGCCCGAAGATTCAGGTCGACAGGGCCTATTCAAGACCTGTCAATGTCCCTTCCTTTTTGAAGAAGTTAATGAACATAACGGGGACGAGTGAGCAATGGGTTGCAGCCCGCATCAAACAAAAAGGGGATAGTAAGTGTATTCCTTGGAGGAATTTGAGGGACTTAATTATTGCCCACCCGGATTCAAAGAAAAGGGTTGATGTTTTTGCCTTAAGCCTCTACGGTTTGATTGTCTTTCCTAAGGTGCTCGGACACATAGATGAAGCCGTCTCGGATTTATTCGATCGACTTGACAAAGGTACCACACCTGTCCCGGCAGTCCTAGCAGAAACTTTTCGATCCTTGAATGCTTGCCGGAGAGCGGGCGAGGGAGGATTTATCGGTTGTGCACAGCTTCTTTTGGCTTGGTTTCACAGTCATTTTTGGAAAGTGGAAAAGGTCTCCTATCGGGTATTCTCTAAAGATTATTCCCCATTAAGAGAATTAGTGGCCACATCGAGGCGAGACGACATTTCAGAGGAGAAATGGATAACTATTCTCCAAAATTTGCGAGTTGAGGATATTGAATGGAGGGCTCCATGGTTGATCCCCGATGAAATCTTATATCGATGCGGTGATTTTGACTGGGTCCCTCTGGCAGGAATATGGGGAGTCGTTGGATACGCTCCACTGATGGTATTAAGGCAGTATCGGTCAAGGCAGTTTATACCAACAACACAAGGGTTAGCACAATGCGAGTTCTCCTATAAAGACAACAATTATAAGAAGAGGGTTCGTGAGATATCAGATGCTTGGAACCAAACTAGAAGGACGAAAGGGTTCACCACAGGCCCGATGACGACCCCCGAGTATGAATGGTGGTGGGGTAGGAGAGTCAATGACAACATCCCTAGGCCGAATCAAGAGAATACTCAACCGATAGAGGAGCATTTACGAGTAATCCCATCCGAGTTAGAAATCATTAAGCAAGACTTCGAGAAAAGGAACTCGGAGTTGGGGAAGAAGATAGAGCAGCTAGAAGAAGAAAAAATGAAGTTGGGATTAGACGTCGATATCCACAAGCTAGAGGCTGAGAAGCTACGAAAAGGGAAGAACAGAGCCGAGGAGGACTTGGATAGTTTAAAAACTAATTATAAGAAGCTGCGTACATCGATAAGAACTGCCGGTTTAGGTAAAACGTCAGAGCAATGGCGTCAAGAGATTAAAGAAGAAAAGATTAGAGCCGACCATTGGGAGAAAAGGTTTCAGGATGCCCGAGTACGAGAGGACATTCTAAAGAAGAATTTGTTGGAAACCCAAAATGAAAAAGAGAAGTTACGTGCTCGGGTGGCTGAATTGGAAAGATCACTTCATCAACATCGTAGCCGTAATTCGGTAATTGAGCTAAAGGCTAGTCTAAGCAAGATTGAAGAGTTGAAAGGGAAAGTAGAAGAACTCGAGACTGCACTACGAGATAGTAAAATTCGAGTGGAACTTCTTGAGGCAAATAACGACTATTGCAGGGAACAGCTTCACCACTCTCAGAATCAGATTAGAGATAGAGACTACGTCATGGGCAAAGCCGTGGCTCAGGTTCGGGAGGTAGCCGATCATTTACAAACCTTGGCAGTCCAAGCTGATGTATTGAGCTTAAAGTACGAGTCGGAATCAGAGCGAGGCCGAAACCTAGCTTGGCTTCTTAAGAAAGTTAAGGCTTTGGGCATTAGGGCAAAGTCGTATATGTAATCGTCCGTTCTATGTAAAGAAATTTTGCTTCTAGTAAAGTTCTTCTAATGAAATTGAATTAGAATTAACACTTCCTTTTGCATTCATTCATTCGCATTACATTTCATCGTATGCATTAAATTTCATAAAAGGACCCTAATTAAACAAAATTATTTCAGTTAACCTGGAAACCAACGAGAATCAACCAACCAAACACAGCTACTATACCCGCCGTAAAACCAAAGCAATGGATCAGAGGTTAGAAAGGATAGAACAAATGCAAAGTGAAATGCAAGAACAATTACAAGCACAGATGCAAGAACAACTGGCTAAAATGCAACAAGATATGAAGGAAAAAATGGAAGAATCCCAAAATAATCTTATAGGCCAATTGGCGCAGTTACTGGCTAGGGAACGCGAAAAAGGGAAGAGCACTATAGGGAACGATAATGAAGACCCTATCTACCCTCCGGACTTTGCTCCGTAAACACTCAACCACAACCGGAGGCGCGCACCCACGAATAGTACCCGTCACACTATTAGGCCTCGGCAATACCAGGCCAATGCTTCAACACAAATGAACATTCCTATAGGTTCGAGCTCTAAGCCCGAGATAATCCAACTAACCCATTTGTGCGGGACTGACGACGACGTGGCGAAATGGAGAAAGAAAAAGTAGATCCGCGAAACAACTTGATGATCGTTGTAAATGGCTTGAAGAAAAATTCAAAGCAATGGAGCTGCGATGACATCGTGGCGGGATTGACACTAAGGACTTGAGCTTGGTCCCAGACCTGGTACTCCCACCAAAATTTAAAACCCCAGAGTTTGAAAAGTATAATGGAACGAGCTGCCCTGAAGCTCATATTACGATGTTCTGTCGAAGGATGACGGGGTATGGTAACAATGATCAGCTGTTGATCCACTGCTTCCAAGACAGCCTGATAGGATCAGCAGCCAAGTGGTATAACCAACTCAGTCGTACCCAAATTGGTTCATGGAAGGACTTGGCTCAAGCTTTCATGAAACAATACGGTCACGTGACGGACATAGCACCCGACAGAATTACTCTACAAAACATGGAAAAGAAGTCGAGTGAGAGCTTCAGGCAATATGCACAACGATGGAGGGAAATAGCAACGCAAGTCCAGCCACCTCTCTTGGAGAAGGAAACGACCATGCTCTTTATTAACACTTTGAAGGCCCCATTCATTAACCACATGTTAGGAAGCGCTACTAAAAGCTTCTCGGACATAGTAATGTCCGGGGAGATGATAGAAAATGCGGTAAGATGTGGGAAGATTGAAGCGGGGGAAAATGCCAAGAGATCAGCTCCAAGAAGGAAAGAAAATGAGGTGAACAATGCGAGCGCATATCATAAGGGTCATTCTAAACCAGTCACAGTAAGCCAGCCGAGGGTAGTGAATACTAACCATCAGAACTCCGCAAGTCAAGATTCTAACTCAAGGCCCAACATGGAAAGAGTCCAGTTCACGCCAATCCCAATGACGTATAGGGAGCTTTACCAGAATCTGTTCAATGCACATGTGGTGTCTCCATTTTACCTGAAACCCATGCAACCTCCATTCCCAAAGTGGTATGACGCAAACACGCAATGTGAATACCATGCAGGAATTGCAGGGCACACAATTGAGAACTGCACAGCCTTCAAAAAACTAGTCGAAAGGTTCATAAAGATGGGCATTGTGAAGTTCGATGAACCCACAAAACCTAATGTGGCAGGAAACCCGTTACCCAGTCATGCAGACAATGGGGTAAACGCGATAGGCGAAAGTGGAGGAAAGAGAACTAAGATGGACGTATCGGAGGTAAAGACCCAGTTGAGATGGGTTTGGAAGAAAATGGTGGAAGAAGGTTTACTTACACAAGATTTAGAGGAGAAGCCCGAAGGAGCAAAGTACTATTGTGAATTCCACGACGAGGAAGGGCATGAGATCCAAAAGTGTAATAAATTCAGGGCTCTGGTGCAGGGATTGATAGAAAATAAAGAAATCGAATTCTTCGAGTATACCGAGGGCCAAAAAGGAGAAGATGTGTGCACGTCAGAACAAGGGCCAATCACCAATGTCTATGGGGTCAGTCACCCGGTCGTGATCATATCTCGACCAAGAGTCAATGAAATCGGAGTACCAATTGCGCCAAAGGTTATAATTAAAAAACCCGTTGCTTTTCCTTATAAAGATAGCAAAAAGGTTCCCTGGAACTACGATTGCAACGTAACGATCCCGGAAGGGGAGAATCCAGCTGGTATTTCGAAGAAAGGAGAAGACGAGGGTTCCTATACACGCAGTGGAAGGCGTTATACTCCGAACACAAAGGCAGAGCCAGCTAAAGGAAAATCCGTGGTCGTTGAGCAAGAAAAGGAAAAGACAACCAGACCTAAATCACCTGTCAATGAGCTCAGAATCGAAAAAGGAGGCTAAGGAATTCTTAAAATTCCTGAAACACAGTGAGTATAGCGTTGTGGAACAGTTACACAAACAACCAGCCCGCATATCGGTACTAGCCTTGCTCTTGAGCTCAGAGACTCACCGTAGTGCATTGATGAAGGTTTTAAATGAAACATATATTGCGGATGATATCTCTGTCAACAAGCTCGATCGCTCAGTTAACAACATCGGTGCGAGATAATTTTATTTTCTTTAATGATGATGAAATACCACCGGGAGGCATGGGATCTACCAAGGCCTTGCACATTACCACTCGCTGCAAAGGATATACATTGCCGGGGGTATTGATTGATAATGGATCGGCATTGAATGTCATGCCCTTGTCCACGTTAAATAGGTTGCCAGTGGATAGCTCCCACATGAAGAAATGTCAAAACGTCGTGAGAGCATTCGATGGTACGGAAAGAAAAGTGATGGGAAGAATCGAGATACCTCTCTTGATTGGCCCAAATATATACGAGGTGGACTTCTTGGTAATGGACATCAAGCCATCATATAATTGCCTGTTGGGGAGACCGTGGATTCACTCGGCGGGGGCTGTACCGTCGTCTCTACACCAAAAGTTGAAGTTGGTAACTGAGGGTAGGTTGGTAACGATAAACGCGGAAGAAGACATCATTGCATCCGTTACTAGTGACGCACCATACGTGGGTACGGACGACGAGGCGATAGAATGTTCCTTTCGATCACTAGAATTCGTCAATGCTACATTCATTGTTGAAGGGAACAAGATTCCAATGCCCAAAATATCCAAAACTACAAGGATGGGCCTGTGATTGACGGTCGGCAAAGGAGCCCTGCCAGGAAAAGGACTTGGAAGATGTCTCCAAGGAAGAAGCGAGGTACCAATGCTAAAAGAAAAACGAGACCGCTTTGGCTTAGGATTTAAGCCAGATACGAAGCAAAAGAGGAAAGAGCTGGAGAAAAGGCAAGAGATGAGAAGAGCGCATTTGTGCGGTGAGGAGGTCAAGTGGGAGCCGATGATCTTTCCTCATTTATCCCGAATGTTTGTGTCCGGAGGAATTATCCACCCAAAACAAGAGATGACAGTGAGGAAAGTAGCGAAAGAAATGTTGGGAAGTTGGAGCATTAATGCCATCTCTGAAGAAAAAGCCGAAGAAGGGGGTTTATCTAGAATCTGCCCTTATATCTCTGGAAGCGTTTTGAACAATTGGACCGCGGAGGAGATCCCTGTAACATTTAGAATTAATTCAGAGTAATGTTCAAAACAAGCTTATTGCCCTAAGCCTAGGGGCAATAAGAATCCTTTTATGAAATAGGCACATGTCCAAACATCGTTATTTCAATAAAAAATGCATTCTTGCGTGTCATCTTGAGTAAATATTCTTTTATTCTTTCTACTTCATTCATAATCATACCACACAAATCAAATATTCTTAGATTCTTTTGTTCTTTGGATTTCTTTCTTCATTCATAACAGGTCTCCGGATATCAATGATATGAGCAACGTTGCCAATGACTCAGAGATTTCTTTCGAGCAAGATTTGTGTATGGAGGATACTGAGGATTTTGAAGATGACCGAAATTGTAACCTATCTCCTGATTTGTTAAGGATGGTAGAACAAGAGGAGAAACAAATCCTACCTCATAAAGAGTCGGTGGAAATTGTTAGCTTAGGAGAAGGAAAAGAGGTGAAAATCAGAAATAGCATCATTGCAGAAACAAAGCAAGACCTCGTCGAGTTACTCCGGGAATTCAAGGATGTCTTCGCATGGTCATATCAAGACATGCCCGGATTGAATACTGATATCGTGGTACATCGACTCCCCATAAAGGAAGAATGCAGGCCAGTTCAACAGAAACTCCGAAGGATGAGACCCGATGTTTTGTTAAAAATAAAGGAAGAGGTCAAGAAGCAATTCGACGCCGGTTTCTTACAAGTGGTCAAGTACTCAGAATGGGTAGCCAACATAGTCTCGGTTCCTAAGAAAGATGGGAAAGTACGAATGTGTGTGGACTATCGGGATTTGAACAAAGCTAGCCCAAAAGACAATTTCCCATTACCTCACATTGATACACTAGTAGATAACACGGCAGGTTATTCACTTTTCTCCTTCATGGACGGCTTCTCGGGATATAACCAGATAAAAATGCATCCTGAAGACATGGAAAAACGACATTTGTGACCATGTGGGGAACGTTTTGTTATAAAGTGATGCCATTCGGATTAAAAAACGCGGGAGCAACATATCAGAGAGCCATGGTGACTCTGTTCCATGATATGATGCACAAGGAGATCGAAGTCTACGTTGACGACATGATTGCAAAATCCAAAACAGAGAAAGAGCATGTACAAGTCCTGAGGAAACTATTCTTAAGGTTAAAAAAGTTCCAACTAAAGCTCAATCCTGTAAAATGTACCTTTGGGGCCAGGTCAGGAAAGCTGTTGGGATTCGTGGTCAGCGAAAAAGGAATCGAGATTGACCTAGATAAAGTTAAGGCTATACAAGAATTACCCCCGCCACGCACTCAAAAAGAAGTTCGAAGTTTTCTAGGAAGATTAAATTACATCGCTCGTTTCATATCACAACTAACGGAGAAATGTGACCCGATATTCCGTCTCCTTAGGAAGCATAACCCAGGTGCTTGGGATGAGAAGTGCCAGGAAACTTTTGACAAGGTCAAGCATTATTTGTCCAATGCCCCAGTACTAATGCCACCTTGCCCGGATAAACCACTGATATTGTACTTGACAGTGTTTGAAAACTCCATGGGATGCGTGCTGGGCCAACATGATGAGTCAGGAAGAAAAGAAAAAGCGATATACTATCTCAGCAAAAAATTCACCGAATGTGAGATAAGGTATTCGTCGATCGAGAAGTTGTGTTGTGCTTTGATTTGGACAACCCGAAGACTGAGACAATACATGTTGTACCACACAACATGGCTCATCTCAAAACTAGATCCTTTGAAGTACATGATGGAGTCAAGTGCTCTGAACGGAAGAATGGCTCGTTGGCAAATTTTGCTTTCTGAGTTTGACATAGTGCATGTAAACCAAAAGGCCGTAAAAGGAAGTGCAATAGCAGATTTTCTGGCCAGTAGAGCTCTAGAAGATTATGAGCCATTGAGCTTTGATTTCCCGAATGAGGATTTAATGTATGTCGCAACCATGGAAGAAGACTCTCAAGGGGGCTATCCGTGGAAGCTAAATTTTGACGGAGCTTCAAACGCTGTGGGTAACGGAATCGGGGCAGTTTTGGTATCCCCAAACGGAGATCATTATCCTTTCACCAGTAAATTGGATTTTGATTGCACAAACAATATGGCCGAGTACGAAGCATGTATCATGGGCATCCGTGTAGCTATAGAACGCAATATTAAAGTATTAGAGGTATACGGAGATTCTGCGTTAGTGATCTATCAGCTTAAAGGTGAATGGGAGACAAGAGATCCCAAGTTGATCAATTATCGAAGGTTGATTCTTGAGTTAATTGAGGAGTTTGACGATGTCACTTTTTGGTACCTTCCACGA